>CM074719.1:554723066-557123066 GCA_037306005.1 Rhinophrynus dorsalis
CACACACATATGCACAATCTCAAAAAACATACACAGATGCACACTATCTCACACTCACAAATACTTTGGCATAATCCCTTACAAATACACAAACACACACATACTCTGAAAAATACATACACATGCAGACATGCACAAACACAAACTTACACACACTGTCACACACAAACATATTGACAGAAACACACACACACACATATACTCTCATACAAACATGAACACACTCACAAGCAAGTACACAATCTCACAAACAACTAATGAACACATTCTCACAAACTCATAAATACTCTTAGACACACACACACACACACACACATAAATACTACACACACACACACACACACACACGCACATATTCTCTCATACACACATGCAGACACAAAGGAGCACCCTCTTAGAGACACATTGACACTTGCACTGTCACACACATACATATTCATCTAAACACTCTCACACACATATATACAGTGAAAGAAAAAAACTCACACACTAATGCAAGTAAACTCACATGCATATTCTCACAAATACTTTTACAAATAATTCACACACACCGAAACATGAATACACATTCTCATATACATATGTAGACAAACTCACTTTTACACACACACACACACACATTTACCCTCACAGTGCAACACATATACATTTTCACACACATACATTTCACACACATACCCTCATACACGCTCAAGCACATTCACATGCATATTCACAATCTCAGAAACAGTACATTAATGCACACATTCTTACAAACACATAAATATTCTATTTTTGCAGTACAAACATTTGCATCGGTTTAGAAAACTATAACACACATTTTCCCAGACAAACACACACTCACACTGTCACACACATACATATTCACAAACACCATCTCACACACACACATATATATACTCTCATACAAACACACACACACTTACAGAAGCACACTTACATGAATTGGCACAATCTCACAAACACACACACACACACATATATGTATATATATATATGTGTGTGTGTATATATGTATATATATACACACACACAATTTCTCATACACACATACATATGTAAACAAACACACACACAAACACACTCTTACACATACATTTACACTGTCAAACACACACATATTCACATAAACACTCTTGCACATAGATACTAATACAAAAACTCACACACATATGCACAATCTCACAAACACCAAATGAAGCACACATTCTTACAAACACATAAATACTCTATCACACACACACTCACAAATACTAACACAAACATATTCTCTCAAACACACATACACATGCAAGTTTACATACTCTTCCACATTTACACTCGCACTGTGACAAACATACATATTCAGACAAATACTCTCACACACAAAAAAACACTCTCATACACACATGCACACACTTACAGAAACACACACACACATATGCACAATCTCAAAAACATACACAGATGCACACTATCTCACACTCACAAATACTTTGGCATAATCCCTTACAAATACACAAACACACACATACTCTGAAAAATACATACACATGCAGACATGCACAAACACAAACTTACACACACTGTCACACACAAACATATTGACAGAAACACACACACACACATATACTCTCATACAAACATGAACACACTCACAAGCAAGTACACAATCTCACAAACAACTAATGAACACATTCTCACAAACTCATAAATACTCTTAGACACACACACACACACACACACACACACGCACACACACACACACACATAAATACTACACACACACACGCACATATTCTCTCATACACACATGCAGACAAAAAGAAGCACCCTCTTAGAGACACATTGACACTTGCACTGTCACACACACACATACATATTCATCTAAACACTCTCACACACATATATACAGTGAAAGAAAAAAACTCACACACTAATGCAAGTAAACTGACATGCATATTCTCACAAATACTTTTAGAAATAATTCACACACACTGAAACATGCATACACACATTCTCATATACATATGTAGACAAACTCACTTTTACACACACACACACATTTACCCTCACAGTGCAACACATATACATTTTCACACACATACATTTCACACACATACTCTCATACACGCACAAGCACATTCACATGTATATTCACAATCTCAGGAACAGTACATTAATGCACACATTCTTACAAACACATAAATATTCTATTTTTGCAGTACAAACATTTGCATCGGTTTAGAAAACTATAACACACATTTTCCCAGACAAACACACAGATACTCACACTGTCACACACATACATATTCACACAAGCACACAGTAATGCACACATTCTCACAAACAATTGTACTCTCTCACACACACATATACACACACACCCACACATACATACATGCACAGACACAGAAACATATACATACACACACATACACACCCACACACACACACGCATTCCCTCATACAAAAATACTCTCACAGAAACCAGAAAGGTAGGACAGAGTGGGGGTAGGAAATCTGATCTACTTCAGTAGAGAGAGAGAGAGGGAGAGTTAATACAACACAACATATAAAAACTCAGGGTATAGTTACTATCTGTCACTAATGTCACTAGAGTAACTGTGCTACCAGGTAAGCAGACTTGCAATAAGTGCGGTATGAAGAAAGGTAAGACTCCTCCAACAAGAGTGATTGGGGCTAGAAGCTAGAGAGCGTCGCTAGTGTGCGTGGCTAGGTTGCGTAGGCCAAACGTAGTGTGGTGTGCTGCGGCCAAAGCCGTATAAAGGTGCTGGCTGCTAAGCCAGATAGCCTCCTTCGGTTGAGCCGAAGGTGACTCACGATACCCCACCACGTTTGGTCTATACCCCAATGACCCCAGGGAGGAATGAACTCCAGAAGAACGGACCAGACTAATATAGGAGAACTGGAAGGAATATACACTTTCTGGTAGTCAGCAAGAGAACTGGAGGCTGGGGCAACAGGAGAACACCCCAAGGCTGCAGAGAAGAAGACTGGAGGACTGGAGCAGGGGCAACAGGAGACCACCCCAAGGCTGCAGAGCAGAAGACTGGAGGACTGGAGCAGGGGCAACAGGAGACCACCCCAAAGCTGCAGAGCAGAAGACTGGAGGACTCAGGGTGTAGTTACTATCTGTCACTAATGTCACTAGAGTAACCGTGCTACCAGGTAAGCAGGCTTGCAATAAGGGAGGTATGAAGAAAGATAAGACTCCTCCAACAAGAGTGATTGGGGCTAGAAGCTAGAGAGCGTAGCTAGTGTGCGTGGCTAGGTTGCGTAGGCCAAACGTAGTGGGGTGTGCTGCGGCCAAAGCCGTATAAAGGTGCTGGCTTCAAAGCCAGATAGCCCCCTTCGGTTGAGCCGAAGGTGACTCACGATACCCCACCACGTTTGGTCTATACCCCAATGACCCCAGGGAGGAATGAACTCCAGAAGAACAGACCAGACTAATATAGGAGAACTGGAAGGAATATACACTTTCTGGTAGTCAGCAAGAGAACTGGAGGCTGGGGCAACAGGAGACCACCCCATGGCTGCAGAGCAGAAGACTGGAGGACTGGAGCAGGGGCAACAGGAGACCACCCCAAGGCTGCAGAGCAGAAGACTGGAGGACTGGAACAGGAGCAAGGAAGAGACTAGAGGCACCAGTTGGAAGCTGGAACAGCAGAACAGGCACTGACACACAGGACACAGGAAGAGGCTAGACCAGATCCAGAGAGGCTAGGAGACGATTTGACAACGCGTCAGAAGAAGCGCCTCCACGCCATTTATGTGAGAGAGAGCCTGGCCAGCCTCAAAAGAAGGACCGCGCATGCGCACGCATAACCCGGAAGTGGACCGGGCGCACGGAGCGAAGGAGGCGGAACAGGAGCAACGGTGACACTATCCCTCTCAGAAGCGTGTAACTGTCTTAGCTGTAATATTGTGTCATGTAATGGGATGTCCCTAGAATACGCTAGTGTATTTGGGGTCCTTTGTTCTAGGTTAATTGGGATGCTTCCTCTTGTGTTTTTGAAGCTTTAGCCTCATTTGAAATAACTGCCACGTAGTTTTGCCGCGTAGTAAAGGGCGACCGCTAACTTTGGGGGTTAGTGGAATGGATTCAGCTGATTTTGTAGTGGAAGGTGGTGAGAGTATATTAATTTTGGGAGGCAATTTAAATGTAGCGCTAACGTCTTCAAGACATGGAAGTCCATATGTGCTGACGTGATAAAAATAGTCCATGCTGGAAATCAGTACATTCACAGCAGGATCCTCATATGTGCCTGATGTCATGTCTGCAGGGAGAGTGTCCAGAACAGACGGAATTGCTTGTGTTGGTGGGATGTGCTGCTTAGAGGGCATCTTTCTCTTTCTGTTAATTAAAGTTGGCAGGGGAGTAACAGATTCACGGCTATCTGGATACGGGCCAGACGTTCCTGGGTGCATCTGTGTTGTGTGAGGGATATCATTACTGGAGGGGCCCTGTGAAGTTATCACCTGGGGGTTCCCTGTTCCATCATAGCCATCTTGTAGTCCAGGAATGGGACCTGTTGCATAAAAGAAAGAATGGGGAGAGAGAATAAAAGAGATGGTCAACATGGTTAGATTCAGATTAAGGCCCCCGCATCACTTTCACCCTACAGGGATGGGTGGCATTTATATAACAGACAGAACTGAGACAGAGCTCAGGGTGAAGGAAGAACACACAGAGAGATGTGTAGTAAACAGACACAGTATAATCAAGCTGAACTTTTGCTGCCCTCTTTAATTACACCAGTAAGTATATAACAGGAAGCCTTAAGCCCCCTGGCATATAGACATAAAGAGAGGGGCAAGACTGTCAGTACCTGAGATAGTGCTGTATTATCTCTACACCCTGTCAGTGGTACAGCAGTATGCTGTGTCCCTTCAGAGAGCTAACAGGTTAATTACGGTAATAATAAAAAAATACAGCTATGCCCTTCATAGGCCAATATTCTTCCTATTAACCTATCCATTGCCTCAGTTGCTGCAGTGCATTGCAAAACTGTATACTGCTGATCACAGGGCAGAAAAGGGGTTAATAAATTAATGAAAACTTCCTTCTCCCAGACTACAATAAATGAACCCCTTTGTGTTCACTCTTCTGTAAAGATATTAAGTTATGATGTGTAATTTCTTCTCCTGTTACAAATCACATTTCTTTGGCTGTGCAGGAGAGTCCATACTCATGTGCGCTGCACTGGAGTTTCAGGCACCTTATGTAGTGGACTTGTCCCACCAAGATCAGTTTAATTCGTTTCAATGTAAATCTGCCTCTGTGTTCTACTAGCACGTTGCTTCTAAGGGAAATCATTGCTGAGAAATGAACTCTTTGTGTTAGTGGAACAGTGCGGCAGTTTACACTATGTGGTGTATGTGCTGGGCCAACATTACCACACACACTGGCCATTGTGTAGAAAGTGGAGCAGTTCTGGAGCAAACCGTCTGCCCTCTATGGGACTAATAAAAATTCCCCAAATGCCCATTGCTTTAAGTTAGACTTTTAAATCTTTAGATGGCAGATTATTTTCCAATGCATTGCTTTCCAAAACTTTGGAAGTGTCTCTAGCTGAAAGGTTAAACCCAATTCAATCAGTGGGTCCTGTTATACAACCCCTATAGTGCGGATGGTTTGTCCCAGAACTGCTCCACTTTGCCCTTACACATAAGGATACTGTGCAATGTAGCTGATTCCACTCCGGGAACATTTCTAATAGAACAATGACTCACAGGTTTGTCCTCAAAGAGAAGAAACCAAAAATGGACAGAATAGCAGCACAGTTTTGAGCATTAAATCTCACGATATACAACTCTTACAGATTTCTTCCTTGATCTTTGTCCTCAAACAGAGCTAATTTGCACACTATGTAGGGAATTAGCATAACATGCTGCACTGTAGCATCACAATACAAAAGTTACATTTTCAACATCTATTTATATTACAAAGCCTGGGTAATGTAATGGACAGGCCAGTGGTTCACCACTAACACGCAGTCTACAGTTTTCTGGGTACACCTAACATTTTGAAATATCAAGCATGTATTGAAGGGTAAAAATACATAATTATACAGTTATTTTTAGACTCACAAACAACAAACAGCCGGTAGGGCATCCAGTTGTCCTGGCACCTGAAACCTCAACAGACATAATGCCACAGACACTGACTTGTGGCCAATCGTTCGTTTTGTGGGTTCACGCGTGTGTGAATAATGGGAACATCAATGGGTTAACTCAGGCATATCTCTGGGCATTTTTTTTTATACATAACTTGCATTGACATTTGTTATTATTTTACAGAAAAAATGAAAAAGAAGACAAAGAAGATAAGAAGAAAGAAGATTACAGAGGACAGAAAAAGGAAGATTGAAGAAGAAGACAGACAGTAGGTGACCAGGGTGCTGAAGACTCCGCTGGACATTGGGATTAATGGTAAGTCGTATTAACCCTGTGTCGGTGTGGTAAGTATACCCCACTGGCACTCATAGAATTCATTCTACTTGTATTTGACACATTTTGGGACTGCTTTGGATGTATTGATATGGGGCTTAGGGTCCCATATCAGTACATCCACTGGGAAAAACTGGTTTAAGATTTTCATACATTAAAGTGGGTCCCTTAATATATCTTATTGCTGAAAGCATGGAATTGAGTGGTCTGTTTCAGCATTTTGTTGTTTGTCAGCGGGCTAAAATGCACATTCACATTTATTGCCCAAGGTGTTTTTTTTTTTTATTTGGTAGTTTTTCAAAGCAGAGGTAATTACATGGCTTACTGTGCTTGAAAAAATACCATTGGCTGTTTTTTTGGCCGACCAGGCCAATTAGACTGAGGCCATAAAGTACAACACTTTACTTCTTTAAAGAGATATACATTCATGAAGTGTCCTATTTAGAAGTAGGAAAATGATCATGACATGGTCCGTGGAGAAACTCTTTGCCTGAAGCATGTGGGACTTCAGTATTCCCTGTTATAGGTATATTTGGATGGAATAAGCATCTCTCTCTCTCTCCACCCCACAGCACATTACTACACCCATTGCCAGACATAGATTGTTGCCAGCAGTGATCCAGAAACCAATCATATGACTTTAATTTATAAAGATATAGTTTTATATTCATATTGCTTTAACCCCTCAGTGACAGCCGCGATCGTACGCGGCTGTCACCTTAACGCCCGCCGAACATTTTTTTTTTTTTTTCAAAGAAGTCCTGAGTCTCCGAGCGGCGTGCAAGCGCACGGAGACGCGGACTTCCGTGACTTACCAGGTACGTCCTATGTCACTAACTGACAGTTTCTGCGGGATGTACCTGGTAAGTCATATGTCGTTAAGGGGTTAAACAGGACTAGCCACACTGATCCTCCAAAGCTACTATCAGTGCATGGTTTCAAGAAACATGCTTGGGTACAGCTGGATCAATTGACAAAGCCAATGACTGATCCACCTGCACTATCACATAGTGGGTGGACAGATGCAAGAGGCTGGCACCAGGCAAGGCACATTGACTGAGGTCTCTTTGAGGGTAGAGGTTGATGTGACTGAGTTTAAGGGAGATAACGGAATTCAGTTTCATAATCTCCTGAAAATATATAATTAAATAAAACATTATTCTGTATAATATTAAATTACTTGAAATGTCATAGTTACTCTACGGTTCATGCCACTTTAAGGTAAAATGAATACATAAAGTGCAATTAACACCTGAAATGGATTTGAAACACCTTTCGAAGTCACTTATATGTTATATAAGCTGTTTTTAATGAACAAATAGTTTGCAATAGCATTATTTATGTCAGTTTATGTAAGTCGGACAGTAACTGGCTGGTACAGCCTTGTACCACATACCCATTTTCTACACTGCTCTTTCTCCACCTGCCACTCCCTCCTGCACTCCCTTCCTAACTACCACTTATTTTAGTGAAGAATAGGTCATAAGAACTCTTTCTACAGTCAAAAAACAATGTGACCCTTTGAGTGCCACAACACATATGAATAGCAGCTGGAAGATGAGAGTGGAATGTAATATCTGGTACACGGCCATGCTAGCAACTCATATTTAACTTGCAAAAAATGGACAAATAAATAAACCTAACTATCTCAAACTAACATTAAATAAAAATGAACCTGTATCCACTTAAATACTCCTCTTTCTATATGTACAATTCTATGTGGGCAGTTTACTCAGAGCAATAACTTCTATGTTTAAGAAGAGTCATTAGCAGAGATTTCTGAAAGAGACACTGAAGTATACAACATAAAAACAGACTTATTACAACACTTTATTATCTCTGAAAATCCTCTATTAAAAGCTTTCAGTAAAAATTAGAATGAGTTAACCTTGTGAATAATATTCCTCCTTATGTGTCTGGTCCAGACCTATATACTTGCTGTACAAACATGCGCTATTGTAACATACAACAGTGACAGGTATAAAGTAAGACACAACAGAAAAGTTTGATTAAAAGATTACATTGAGCAGCAGAATCCATAAAATGACAGTTATACATATGCAGTATATAATTATATGATATGGATAACAGAAAACAAAATTAAAGATAATTAGCAAGTTTTCCACATAGAAAAATTTGCAAATAAAAGCCTTCAATAAAATTATCAATGGCAATGACATTTAGTCCTTGGGTAGGACAGACATAATCATATTACAGTATAGATAATAATCATGAAACATATTTACATGTATGCTATCATGATTATGAATAGAGTATCATTGTTTGAAAGGGAAGAATGTATGTTTTATGGGTATATACCAGGTAATGTCTTAATAGAATGTTTTCTTACAAGTGTCTTTATCTTCCCCATCTCCCTCCCACCAGTCATATGGAGAAATTATATGCTTGTCTGGGAAAAAAAACAAGCTCCCTCTATAGGGTATCAATGCAGAGTGTCCTTTAATTATGATTAACCCATAATTAACACTTAATAATTCTTGCTCTGTGAATGAATGTCTGTGAGGAGAGTTTTTTTAGTTCACCAGCTGCTTTTTTTTTTTTTTCCTTGAACAGTCAATACTATTTATAACATATGAACATTTTATTTTTGGAACTTTAAGAAATCTCTATTAAAATATTTCCTTTAAATAAAGAAATAGTTAACCCTGTGAATAATATTCCTCCCTATGAGTCTGGTTCAGACATATATACTTGCTATATAGGCTTGTGCTAGAGTAACCTGTAACTAACAGTTGTAAAGTGATATGTAACGACAGAAAGTTCCTCAGAGCTAGAAACCATGAAATGACAGTTGGAAACTGGGGACAGTAAGGAATTTTTTTATGGTACTGATCCAGTACAATCATAATAAAGTATGTTTCAGTGACATATATATTACAGAAGTCAGTAATTGGTGGATTTACAGTTTAACCTCTTGAGTAGTGGAAAAGAGAGCAATACTCACTTCTCTGTTGCTCAAAGGGTTAATTCATTCATTCTCCAGTACCCCAGGACTACTTGTCTTATGCACACAATTACATGAGATGATGGGAGCCTGGAGAGATGAATTTCCCAGCCCAGAGATGGCACCTTTCTGTTATTCCTACAGACAGTTGCCTTACTGGTTCCTGTATCACTTGGTTTGTCACCTTAAGTACTGGAATTGACCCCTCAAAACTCACCTGCTCTGTGCAAGGGTCTCTGGATAGTCGTCCCTTGATCACTGGAGTGTAGGATGATGGGTGGGGGCCTGGTGGGATGGTTAGCCCTAAAGTGGCAGTTACCTGACATTTTTGGGGTGGTACGAACAAACTGTCCTTAAATGAATTACACTTGGCGGCTGGATGTTCAAAAGGAAATACAGAAATAAAAGATCCTAATAGAGTTTCCAAATCTGTCTGAACAATAAGAGCAAACGTGACTCGCTGCAACTCTCACTGGCTGTTGTTTGTGTCTGAATTCCAGCAGCTGACAGTTTACCAGTTGATGATGTCATCAGTCTTGGATGGCACAGCCAATCAGATCCTGCATATTCAAACAGCATGCAGCAAATCCAATGCAGCATTCTGGTCAAAATTGCCCCCACAAAAATGATTTTATATCCAAAAAACTTTTTTTCTACCCCACAGGCTGGCGGGCTGTACATTACAGTGGCTTTAATGAGTGTCAGTAAGAGATACCTTTAGTGCCCGAGGTGCAGGGTTTTTATACGGTATTTCTTCAGAGCACCGGTAATTGAATTGCTTACCGGGTTTAATATAATGCCGTTGGGTGTTTTTTTGGCCATCGGGGTACATTGAATGGACTCCTTGGACTTGAGGCTCATTCTAGTGCTAATGATGGCATAATGGAAGAAGGTATAGACCTGTGGTTCTCAAAGGATTTTTGTCTGGTGGCCATCAATGTGGCCACAATTATGTTCTGGTGTCCGTCACTGCGGCCACAGCCATGTCGTGATGTCCACACTATGACATTACACGCGCAAATGGTATGAAAGGATTAAGACTTACAAAAATTGCATATAAATATGTGCAACAACAATAACTTTATATCAAATTACAATTTAAACATTCCAGAAACCACAAAGTAATAAAATCTACCCCATAAATGGTCCTTAACTACAGGGGTTGAGAAGGGGCAGCAATTAAAGATGTGGCTCTAAGGGGCCCCTTTGGCTCTGCAGTATCCAACGCCCTTAAATCTGACCAGTTTCTTATCTTTGCTGGCTGGCACTGACCTCATCACACACACAGCCGCTGCCAGCCAGTAAGATAAGAATAGCATTAGTGAGTCCCCTCCCTTGGCTTCTTTAACTGCTTGAAATGCAGTTCAGACTTTCTCCCTCGGACATACAATAAATGCTTTGCATGTTTTCGTTTTTCAGACTTGCTCCAGACTATGGGGAGAGGGAGCCACAGATTGCATCTCAGGGCCCAGTAGGCTCTGTCTAGTTACTCAGAACTAATATAACTTAAGAAAGCTCATTCGTGTCCCTGACTACCACTTAAGTGCTGTGGTAGCTCAGAGGTTAATACTTACCTATACGCTCACCTACTACCAAGCTGATTCTTGCAGGGTAGTGTGAAAACAGCAATTAGCTTCTAAGTGTTCTGAGTAGGACCAGTTCTGAACTCCCATAATAATAGCTCAATTGCACTGAGTGGAGATTCCAGATCTGTGGAATCCCATTAGTACTATGGAGTATGAAAATCTAAATCTGTGCTTCTCTGCCTCCATAGAAGCCAGTCGACAATCAGTGCATAAATGGAGCAGCCTTCACCTTACCCTGCAAGAATCAGCCTGGCATTGGGTGAGTAGCTAGGCAAGCATAACCCCTGAGTTAACCAAGTATTTTAGTGGTAGTCAGAGACTCATGGGCAAACTTTTAGGTTATATTAATTCTTGGGTTAACTGTTGCCTTAATGTGAAAACAGCAATCCACATTTTAGTTCAGTCAGTCTTGATAATGGCTCTAATAAAGCTAAAATGTTGCCCATTGTTTTCAGTCTAAACTTAATTTATCAGATCATAAGACCCAGTGAGTGCCTGATCGCTTGCTATGTATACAAATAGATTGGACGTTCTCATACAGAAAAACTAAAACCTCAGTTCCCAAGAATTGAGGGTAACCATAGGAGGATTCTTCCCCGTGATCATGATTAGGCCGCTGCTCCCTAATTCTCTGAACACCACTCCCACTGAAGTGATACTCAGACAAACGAGAAGAAAGAAGAGGGACACATGTAGGGCCCTTATCACAATGCACTATATTAACCTCATTAAGACTATGGATACATCTATTTATATATATATATATATATATATATATATACTAGCATTGTGGGACGGCGTTGCCCGTCTGTTGAGCCAAAGATATATACATAGACACACACACACACACACATATTATCATGCATACATACATAAACATGCAGAGATGTATACATTCGTACATACATACATACATAGACCCACACATACAGACATTCATATATACAACCACATACATAGAGAAGCACCGCCACATACATGCATACACACACAGAGATATATTTATGCATAGACAAGTGCACAAATATACATACACAGAGACACACACACAGCAATTACACACATACACATACACTGGGGGGCTGATATGAATGAGGAAGGTGGGAGGAGAGAAAGGAGAATGGAAGTATAAGGGCTTTATCCTTTTGAGTGGCAGAGGGGTAGTGAAGGCATTGTATAGGAATGTATTGCATAGTCGTCTACTACTGAAAGGGTTAAGCAACTGTCCCAGTCTGTACATCCACCTCTGAAGTCCAGTACAAGAGTGAAAGGGTTAATGTGAGACACACGACGGTGCAGCATGAAAAGTTGGTAGAGCATACTTGGGCACTGTAAGACACTGTTTCAGAAGACTGTCCCTCCCCCTTTGTGTTTGACATACTTTACATGTTAGAGACTGACACTTACAGCCTTAACCCTTTGATGCCTCACACATATTACAGATGTATTATTCAGCATCGGCTAAGGAGGAAGTATGATGGAAGTTACTGTCCAGTTATATATTGAGGGCATGCAGGAGTACTGGGGAGTTACAGGTCGACGTCTTTCCAATGTGAGCCCCAGTTTTCTCCACTTACACTCCTTGTCTGTTGTTCCCAGCACGGGGGGGGGGGGGGGTACCAGCATCCAACATGTCTAAAAGAGACAATACACTGTGCTCCTGTCACAATCATATTTGCCTGCTGAGCACCGCTCCGGAGTCTCTTTCTCTCCCCTCTCCGTGCATGGCCCTTGCTGTTCATTTTAATGCCTGAAGAGAGGAGAGAGAGAGACTTGGGGCTCCATTGGGGCGGGAGCGACAGTGTGTGTGTTGTGTGTGGCTTTGAGTGCAAAGCTGGGGGGCTTGTGTGTGTGTCTGTGGTGTAGGAATGACTGGTGGCCATTTTTTTTTTGTTTCAGTTGTATAGTGTTGGGCGGCCTGAATAGTGGGGGCGGGCCAACTCCCTGCAAGATTTTCACACCAATTGCAGTGGGAGCACTAACTCCTCCTCACTGCCGCCCCTGGGTGTGTTTTGGCAGGCACAAAGTCTTCTTTTATATATATAGATGAACATTTTATTTTTGGAACTTTAAGAAATCTCTATTAAAATATTTCCTTTAAATAAAGAAATAGTTAACCCTGTGAATAATATTCCTCCCTATGAGTCTGGTTCAGACATATATACTTGCTATATAGGCTTGTGCTAGAGTAACCTGTAACTAACAGTTGTAAAGTGATATGTAACGACAGAAAGTTCCTCAGAACTAGAAACCATGACAGTTGGAAACTGGGGACAGTAAGGAATTTTTTTTATGGTACTGATCCAGTACATCCATAATAAAGTATGTTTCAGTGACATATATATTACAGAAATCAGTAATTGGTTGATTTACAGTTTAACCCCTTGAGTAGTGGAAAAGAGAGCAATACTCACTCCTCTGTTGCTCAAAGGGTTAATTCACTCATTCTCCAGTACCCCAGGACTACTTGTCTTATGCACACAACTGCATGAGATGATGGGAGCCTGGAGAGATGAGTTTCCCAGCACAGAGATGGCACCATTCTGTTATTCCTACAGACAGTTGCCTTACTGGTTCATATATCTCTTGGTTTGACACCTTAAGTACTGGAAATGACCCCTCAAAACTCACCTGCTCTGTGCAAGGGTCTCTGGATAGTCGTCCCTTGATCACTGGAGTGTAGGATGATGGGTGGGGGCCTGGTGGGATGGTTAGCCCTAAAGTGGCGGTTATCTGACATTTTTGGGGTAGTATGAACAAACTGTCCCTAAGTGAATTACACTTGGCGGCTGGACTTTCACAAGGAAATACAGAAATAAAAGATCCTAATAGAGTTTCCAAATCTGTCTGAACAATAAGAGCAAATGTGACTCGCTGCAACTCTCACTGGCTGCTGTTTGTGTCTGAATTCCAGCAGGTGACAGTTTACCAGTTGATGATGTCATCAGTCTTGGATGGCACAGCCAATCAGATCCTGCATACTCAAACAGCATGCAGCAAATCCAGTGCAGCATTCAGGTTAGAATTGCCCCCACAAAAATGATTTTACATCCAAAAAACTTTTTTTCTACCCCACAGGCTGGTGGGCTGTAGACTGTAAGAAGCATCATCTTTAGAGAGTTTGGGGAGGGGAGGACAATCACAACTCTGGAAAGTCATAGCAGTTCAATTGATTGATTGTCTTCAGTTTCTATCCATGAACATACTTTTCCAAATTTACCAGACATTTTCATCTCTAATGAGGGACAAATTCTGGGTCCAAAGCATCTAATTTGTTTGCTAAAAGCATATAATTGTGCATCTGTGTGTAAAAGTAAGGAGCAGGTAGCACCCTTTCAATGCTAGAGCATAGCAAATTGGTGCTCAGAAGTAATTTATTGGGTCGTAAGGGAAAGGTTATATTTCTATTACGTATGGATATATTTATACCAAAAAAAGTACATCTTTAAAGGGCAGATTTATGAAAACTGTTCTTAGTACATTTTAAGAACTGTCCTTAGGTCATAGCAACTGACAATAATGTCAAGTCTGATTTATAAATAAGTACATCATTATAAATATGGCGTTAGTAAGGTGAGTTAACGACTGGAATGTTTAAGAAGAGATTTGACCCCGGTTACTGATTAAATAAGGAGAGCGCAGCGCTGTGCTTTCTATGAATGACTCGGTGGCAGGGTTCATTCATTCTACACAAGCGCTTGATGCTACAAGTGGCTTATACAACTGCTGGCAGCATCAAGAAGGTAGAAAATGCCTTTGGAGTTGCCCCATGGATCATCTGTTCTTTTGGATAGATGATCCATGATAGGGGCTTTCAGGAGGGGTCCTGGTTCCCCCTGGACGTCTGAAGGTTTTATTTAATTATAAAAGCTGCATAGGTTATATGCCCTTGATTTAATAAATGGACAATTGTCACCCCCATGATAGAGGGTTGTCATGAGGGGTCATGATACCCCCTTTGAAGTCTGATGTTTGTTTAATACACATAAAAACATATATAAATAAAAAGCCATTTTTACACATATATGGGCAAGGTTTGCAGTCGCATACCTTGCATGTTAACCCTTTGAGTACCAGAGGGGTAGGATACACATTGCTAAGCAATGCCTTCCTACCTCACTGGTACTCAAGGGGTTAAGTGCTGAATGAAGGACAGGTTCTTTCGAATAAATGGCAGTTCCTGACCTATGAGGAGGTGAAGTGGAATGGAGTATGTCGAATATATGCAGTATATGTCGACATACTAAAGGGAATGATGTCGAAGGGGGGAACATGGTGTAGTGCTTGGTGTGCTAGTTCTGTTTATTTTAACTCAATGAATGCCACAGGGGTGAGCAATGCACATCCCTATAGCATTCCATGCTGTCCATGGTGCTATCAGAGTTTACTGAATGAGTCGAAGTGTCATATTATAATATCAACACACCATTATTCAGCATTTCCATACAGAAATGAGTCATTATAATTCATTACCGTATGGAAATAGGCCATTGTCAATGTTATGAATGAAAATTCGTAAACCTGTTGTATTATGTCGATGTTTGCACTTTTTGTCGTAGTGCTGGTGACGTAATGTTGTAGACAGTTTGGTGAATACTGTGGATGTGCCTGCGACACTGCTCCAGCAGAACATTGACATTTGTAGCCCTCTTCAACCTTTCGTGCATCTAGGCCGAGATGTATGATTGTCCGATGCAGTGCATTCATCTATTGTAACAACTGTGTTTTTTTCTCCCATTCTAGATAGAGTAGAAGCAGACACGTGCGTTCTTCCTTTCTCTGACTTTTTACCCTGAAATCTTTTCCAAAAAATTTTCTTGTAAAGATTTTGTTTCTTTTTCCCCTCAGTATTCTCTTTTGCTTTTCTCTTTAACCCTTTAAGCCAGACAGCTATAGAATGCATTCAAAAGGTTAATCCGGGACCCAATGTCTCTCTTTTTTCCTTATCCTTCAGATAATGGTGGCATAGTTGAAAGTGGTTGGGACTTATCTGATTTCTTACCCTTTACTTTTTATCTTATAGATATTTTCCATCCATTTTTCTCATTTGTGCCTGCTTCTCATCCTTTAAAGCAGAACGTGTTCTTAGATGAGACACTTTTCCAGATTTCTCATCTGATTTAAGCCATAAGTCCATCTTTTGGACTTTGTTTTTTATAATTTTTCCCACCAAGGAAGCACTATTTTTGCTTGGTCTTGTTTTCACACGTGTAATATCCAGTTTTGAAAGAATTTTGCTTTTTGACTTTTCAGACTTTAGCTCCAAGTGTGTAGCATGTTTCTTTACTGCTGGCAATGCATTTTGTTTTTCTCTCAGAAGTGGTGGCTCACAGCTGAATCCGTTTATTTGAATTCTGCGCCTTTAAGGCACGCTTTACTGCATAGCCTCAATGCTCCATTGTTCTCTATGGGGCAGTTTCCTCTATTTCTTCATGGGGTTCTTCAGTCTTGGAAGACCCCCATTTTGTACAGGCATGTGGCACCTGTGGCTCCTGGCATTCCTGTCTTGTCTGTTTCCTCTGAGGAGGAATCGCTGAAAGATTTAGAGGATAGTGTGTGTTCACTAGGGGCTTCTCCCCAATATTATGATGACCACTTTGAAGATTTGAAGGCGGTTTTAAACACTCTGCACATTCTGGCTAACCTTGTGGGTTCTCAGTGTAATTCTGACATCTTTCAAAGGCGCACAAATTCTTGCACATTTTTTTCCGCCTCATCCCACTCTTGACCAGATCATACGTGCTGAGTGGTAGACTCCTGTTAAGCATTTATCTCTGTATAAGAGATTATCGAAGTTCTATCCATTTTTTGATGCGGCTTTGGCTCAGTGGGCTACATCTCCTAAGGTTGACACCTATATTTCCAGTGTTTCTCCTTCCTCTGGATCACCTGCAGTGGATGCTTCTGCTCTCACAGACTCAGCTGATAGGGAGCTTGATGATATTTTGCAGGCCGCATTCTCTGCCATGGGTGTGCCCTTTGACCTACCTTGGCTTCTACATGAATTAATAGTGCCATTGCTTTTTGGACTGACCACCTCTCTGAAGCTGTCCATATGGATGCCCCAAAAGCTGACATTTTGAAGTTTTTGGCTGATATCTCTGTGGCTCAACTCTATCTTTCTGATGCCCTATCTGATGTTGTTAGACTTGAGGCCAAGGCCTCTGCTTTTTCTGTGGCTACTAGGCATTCACTGTGGCTTAAATTCTGGTCTGTTGACCCGATCTTTAGGCAATCTCTGGTTTCTCTTCCCTTCCAGGGTTCATCCCTTTATGGCCCTGAATTGAAGGACATCATTCCCGAGGTCACTGGGGGCCAGAGTGCTTTGTTTCCATTGGCTCCTAAGAGCAGTCCTCAGGCACAAAGGTAACATCTTTTCCGTGATTGTCAAGATGGAGTACAAGGGGTTAACCCGGTGCTATCTCAGGCACCATGTTCCATCCCTATTCCTCCGCAGCACTGGAGATCAAGCATTTCTTCCACCGAGCCTAACCTCCTTTGGCAGGACTAGCCAATTCTTGGTCCACTAACACCTGTGGGTGTTCGTCTGCGACGCTTTTTCTATTTCAGAGTTTGTGCAGACATTGTGGACCCGTGGGTTTTGATGGTGGGTTTCGAAGGCTATTGGTTTTCTTTCAGCTTCCTCCTTCCCTTCCATTTCTTGCATTGTCACTCCCCTCTGGGACCGGATCAGCCTTGTCCTTTCCATGGGTCTGTTCTGGATCTCTTGGACGAGGAGGTTCTCGATCTGGTTCCCTGACCATAAATAGATTTTGACTCCTGTTCCCACCTGTTTGTGGTTTCCAAGAAGGAGGACTGCTGCCGTCCTATTCTGGTCCTCAAGGATCTCGAATCCTTTGTGGTCAAGACTCATTACCACCAGGAGTCCTTAAGGTTAGTCATCCGGCGATGTGTCCAGGGGAATTCCTGCCTCCCTGGATCTGCAGGATGCCTACCTACACATCGATATTCTTCCAGTGAACCAGCAATACCTCATGTTCGCTTGCAACAAGGGGTCAATTCCAGTTCTCGACTCCCATTTTTGGTTTGTACACAGCTCCACAGGTGTTTCTTATAGTCTTTGGTGCATTTTTTTTATATCACGCACACAAGGGGGATTTGGGTCACTCCATACCTGGCCGACTTTCGATTCCATCTCAGAGATTGTTTTTTCTGGGTCTTGTATTGACACCCTGCAAGGCATGGTTTTTCTGATGGAGGATGCTTTTCAACAGATCACCAGCAGGGTTTCCTCAGTTCTGGCTTGAGAGTCCACTCAAGCCAAGAAACTGACCTCTGTGGTTGGGAAGTTGATTTCCATCATAGAGGTGGTACCATTTGCAATGGCTCACGTGAGGGAACTCCAGAGGTTTGTGATCCAAGTCTGCAAGGGGAACCCAGATCTCTTGAAGCTGCTGATTTCTCTTCCCTTGCATGTGGAACTGAGTCTTCCTTGGTGGCCGAATCTCTACAACCTGCGAAAGGGAAGACCGTTTTTTCTCCCATTCTGGACCATGGTTACAACGGATGACAGCCTATCAGGTTGGGGAGCGGTCCTGGATCACCTGAATGTCCAGGGTCATTGGTCAGAGAGGAGTCTCTCCTACCAATCAAAGTTCTGGAACTCCGGGCTATATTGCATGCTCTGAGGTACTGGTTGTCTCATCTCGAGGGCTGTCCAGTTTGTGTCCAGTCCGATAACGCCACGACTGTGGCTTACATCACCAGGTAAGGCAGCACCAGAAGTCTTGCAGCTTGGTTGGAGATCAAGGCTGTTTTAACCTGGGCTGAAGAACATGTTCCTGCCACCTCCGCTGTACATATTCCAGGAGTAGACACCGTCTTGGCCGACTTCCTGAGTCGACACACTGTGGACAACGGAGAATGGGTTATTCACCAGGAGGTTTTTGACCACATTGTCCAGTGATGGGGACTTCCCTGGATCGACCTGATGGCCACCAGACACAACAGGAAGGTTCCGATGTTTTGCTCTCGCTGGCCAGATCCTCTGGCGGTAGCAGTGGATGCTCTGTTAATTCCTTGGCGGTTTCCCCTACCTTACATTTTCCCTCCTCTTCCCCTGCTACCTAGAGTGCTGAGGAAGCTACGAAAGAAGAAGACACCAGTCATCCTAGTGGCCCTGACAACCTTGGTTTCCAGAGCTACTGGACCTATTTGTGTCTCTGTGGAAGGTGAACGTGGAGAGTCTGGATTTGACGGCTTGGCGATTGAATCCTCTTTTGAGGTGGAAGGGTTTTTCTCCTGAGGTGGTAGCCACCATGATTCAGGCTCGGAAGCCTGTTTTATCAAAAGCTTACCACTGGATTGGTCTATCTTGCACTTTTGGTGTGTGGACAGGGATCTTGTCACGGTTTGTTATGACTCTCAGACACAGAGATAGGTAAAAACATAACTTTATTGAAAAGTTAGAGAGAACCCTATTGGATGGTATACATATACAAGATATATGTATAGAGCAATTTACATAGGAGCATAGTAATGTTACATGAAATGGGATAAAGGCTCTACCGGCCCTTCCAATACCGGGTAAGGCAACCTTAGATGGCACAAGATGGTAACAGGTTCTACCGGCCTTACCAATATACCAGGCAGGGCAGCCTGGAGACTCATGCAAGGAATACTGAAAGCTCTACCGGCCTTGCCAATATACCGGGCAAGGCAGCCAAGACACTGGGACTGAGTTAATCAGGCTCTACCAGCCTTGCCAATATACCGGGCAAGGCTGCCAAGATACTGGGACTGAAAGTAATGAGGCTGTACCGGCCTTGCCAATATACCGGGCAAGGCAGCCAAGATACTGGGACTGTAGGTAATGAGGCTCTCCAATACCAGATAAGGCAACCCCTTAAAGGAATAGACACAACCAGGTTCTACTGGCCTTACCAATACCAGGCAAGGCAGCCCTCTGCTGATAATGAGGGCAACAAAGGTGGCCGAGGTAACTGGCTAGGTGGAGACAACCAGTCACCAATGATGACAAGCGAGGCCACAGGATATAGATATATAACTGGACTGCCACTCATAAAAGGTAGGAACAATAACAAGCAGTGTACCACAGTTATCACCGGTGTAGTCTGGAAGAACAACTAGCCACCGGTTAGGCGAGGAGCAAACCAGTACCCGTGTACTGGAAGATACCGTCAATCTGACAGGCTGTCTAGGACTGAACAGCCTCAATCTCTGGAGCGAATCAGTAGCCACGTACTGGAGTAACCAGTGACTCTACCGGTGCGACAGCAGCCGGTTACAGTGCAGCAAACCAATACCCGCGTACCGGAATAGCCAAAGGCTCATTAGGTACAACAGTAGCCCGTAACAGTGGAGCGAACCAGTACCCGCATACTTGAATAACTTATGACTCTTCCGGTGCAACAGCAACCGGTTACAGTGGAACGAACCAGTACCCGTGTACCGGGATAACCTCTGACTCTTCCGGTGCAACAGCAACCGGTTACAGTGGAGCGAACCAGCACCCGCGTACTGGAATAACCAATAGCTCATATAAGTGCAATAATAGCCTGTCTCAGTGGAGCGAACCAGTACTCGCGTACTGGAGTAACCAATGGCTCATGTAAGTGCAATAGCAGCCAGTCTCAGTGGAGCGAACCAGTACCCACGTACTGGAGTAACCAATGACCCTGCAGGTGCGACAGCAGCCGGTTATTGTGGAGCAAACCAGTACCCGCGTACTGGAGTAACCAATGGCTCGTATAAGTGCAATAGCAGCCAGTCTCAGTGGAGCGAACCAGTACCTGCGTACTGGAGAAACCAATGACTCTACCAGTGCGACAGCAGCCGGTTACAGTGGAACGAACCAGTACCCGCGTACCGGAGTAACCAACGAAACTACCGGAACAACAGCAGCCGGTTACAGTGGAGCGTACCAGTACCCGCATACTTGAGTAACCAAAGAGAGAATAACAGGCACCCGGTAGATGATGAAACAGGAACCCAGCAGAGTATGAAGAGGATCAGCACTGCAGACGGTCAACCGGATCTGGAACGGCAGCAGGAAACAACGACAGCGACAGCAACTCCAACCGGATCAGGAGTAGATGCAGGAACCAGGTCGACTTGGAGGCAGGAACTAGAATACCACTGGCAATCAGGAACAGCAACAAGGCCCAGGAAGCACTGGAACTCAATGCAGGAACAGCAGCATAGAGACAACACGAAAGGGCAACCAAAGGGTGCCCAGGCTCAGTTTAAATAGGCAGTGCAAGGCGGGCTAAAGGCAAGCAGCCAATGCAGAGCCCCCCACAGGTAACTGACATGTAAAGGCAGTAAGCACAGGCACCGTGATAGATCTGTCCTCACAGGAGTTTGATCTGCCGACTATCCTGTCCTTTTTACAGGATGGAGTCAACAAGGGCCTAGCCTGAGTTCCTTGGAGGTCCAGACTTCAGCTCTGTCTGACTTTTTTCATAGGTGCAGTGCCGTTATTCTGGATGTCAAGGTTTTCTTTCTAGGTGTCACTCGTGCTTTCCTTGTCTTTAATCATCCCACTCCTCAGTGGGGTCTTAATCTGGTTCTGGGAGTCTTGCAGCAGCCTCCTTTTGAGTCCTTGGCTACCATTCCTCTTCATCTCCTGACTTTGAAGATGGCTTTTCTCTTGGCATTTGTCTCTGTTTGTAGAGTCGCTGGACTGCAAGTCTTGTCCTGCATACCTCCTTTCTTGGTGTTTCACAAGGATAAGTCAGTCCTACGTACCTCCCAGGAATTTCTTCCTAAGGTGGTTTCTGAGTTCCACATCAATCAGGAGATTGTTGTGTCTTCTTCTTGTCCTGACCCTAAATCTGACAGGGAGAGAGATCTCCACTTGTTGCATGTGGTGCACTGCCTGAAGTTCTATGTGCACCGCACTGAGTCTGTCCATCAGACTAATGCACTTTTTGTCATCCCTGATGGTCCCAGGGTGTGTAAGGTTGCGTCCAAGGTGACTATTGCGTCTTTGATCAAGTCTACCATTCGCAAGGCCTATGAACTCAGAAATAAACCTGTTCCTTTTTGTGTTACAGCTCATTCCACCAGTTCTATTGGAGCCTCATGAGCATATAAGCATCAGGCTCATGCTGGTCAGCTGTGCAAGGTGGCCACTTGGTCGTCTGTGCACACCTTTGCCAAACACTACCGTGTTGATGTTCTGGCTTCGGCTGAGGACAATTTTGGCAGGAAAGTCCTGGAGGCAGCTCTGTCTATCTAGGTCTTTGTTTCCTGTGTCAATTAGAGCTTTACCTCTTGAGCCCTGTTGGCTCTTGTTCAGTGTGCAGTGTTTATAATTACTGGTGTGCTATGTTATGGTTCAGTGTCCGTTGACACTTTGTCTGTTTGGCTATTCTATGTGCTAATTAGTCCATGTAGCTCTGGTATCATGGGGACCAGCGCCTGGTCTTTGCCACCGCTGGGAACTCAATCTTGGTACATCCCAGTTACCTGTAAGCTATATTGGACGACAGAGAAAAGAGGATTTTAGACTTAACTTTTAAATCCTTTTCTGTTAGTCTATATTGCTTACAGGTCTCCCAACCTGCAATGCTTGGTTCTCCTGTGACTGGCTGTGGGAGTCCTTTCGGGTTCATGCTCACAGGTGTCTTTTCTCTTCTCTTTCTTGCTCTCTAGCTAGACAGGTTAGTGTATCATATCTATCTGGCAGGGGGCTAGCTAGTCACAGAATTGTTCCTGCCTACTTAAAGGGGCTGTCTCCTTCCCAGTTACCTGTAAGCTATATGGACTAAGAGAAAAGGATTTAACAGGTAAGACTAAATACACTAGATACACAATATTGTAAAATTTAGAAACTTATCTGAAAAACATCACCAATCATTGGTAAGACCACACCTTGAGTATGCAGTGCAGTTTTGGGCACCAGTTCTGAAAAATGATATACTGGAACTAGAGAGGGTACAGTGAAGAGCAACAAAATTTATTAAGGGAATGGAGGACTTGACATATGAGGAACAACTAGACAAACTTGCTTTATTTACTCTAGAGAAAAGACGACTAAAAGGAGACCTTATCACATTGCACAAATATATGCGAGGTCAATACAAGGATCTCTGCGGTGAGCTATTTATTCCAAGGCCTGATCAGATGACCAGGGAACAACCCTTGAGATTAGAGGAAAGGAGGTTTAGACTTCAGCAGAGGAAGGTTTTTTTTACAGTGAGGTCTGTTAAATTGTGGAATTCTTTGCCCAGGGAGGTGGTTATGGCAGATACAATGGATACATTCAAGAGAAGATTTCTTTCCAAAGGGAACATACAGAGTTATACTATTTATTAGTAGGCAGATCAGGATGGTCTGATGAAGACTAACTTATTTGGTAGCAGGAAAGCTATAAAATTACTGGGGTATGCGGAGAAGGTTGAACATGATGGACTTGTGTCTTCATTCAACCTAATTTACTATGTTACATCATGTCCCTGATTAGATAAATAGAATTTAAATAATTATCTACTGCTTTCAATTGTCCACTCTGAGGTGCTTTGCATGATGCAGATTTGATCATCTTTTGCTTTCTACACAACCCCCTTTATACTTTAAAAATATTATTATTTTATTCCTAAAACCCTGAATAATATTTTCTAGAAAATGGTCTTTATAGAAGAACAAAACATTGGATATAGTGGGGGGTTGTTTACCGATTTACAAATATACATATGTAGCGTGCATTATCACCCTTTTATATGAAAATGAAGTGTAAATAGCAAGAAACACTGGAGCTAATGTAGCAGTTCACAAGTGTAGTGTCCCTGGTGTTAGCCTCTAACACCAGTGGCTTCATTCCTGGGTATGGACTACAGTGTATGATTTCTGTTGCAGTGCCTACCAGTGGACACTCTTTACCAGTGCTGGATTTTCATGCCTGCAAGCCCCACATGCCAGCTCCTTTGCATGCACAGGGAAATGGCTTATGCTTGTTCTATTTCCTCTATGTCCTGTGTAGTTCATAGACTAAAACAAGGCATAGAGGAAAGGAATGCCCTAAACCACACACTGACTGTCCAGTTGTCCTCCCCTTAATGGAAGTGGAATTAACCGGAGGATTTTGGGTGTAAGAACTTAGTAAATTGACATTTGGTTGGCATAGGGACAGAATGCAAATTCCAGGACCTATTATTGTGAGGAATAGACATGGTACATCCATCTCACTGTCACTGCATCAGTGATTAGAACGCTTTACACAAGGCAGCGCAGAAGTTCTTGATAAACAGTAACATTTCCAGATTTTTGTACTTATTTTGTGGTTATTTTAATCAGAAACAGATAGTCATGCAGAGGATGATTGTACTAAGAACTGGATCAAATCAACAGCGTAGTAACATAATTGAGGAGAGTGAAAAAAGACATGCATCCATCAAGTCCAGCCCATGCCAAATCCCTGTTGATCCAGAGGAATGTAAAAAACAAAAAACATTGAAGCCATTTCCATTTAAGCCCCAAGTGGGTAAAACAATTCCTTCCTGACTCAAAATGGCAGTCAGATATTTCACTGGAGAGTTCTTTGTATTGACCTTGAATAAATGTGTAAATGGTAATCATATCACCCCATCCACGTCTCTTCTCTAATGTAGATAAAGACAGTTTGGCTAGTCAGTCTATATAACTCAGATCGTCCAATCCCTTTACTAGCATCAAAGGAGTCCAATGACAACTCTCATTACTCTCATTTTCAAAGCTCCAGTTAAATCAATGGGAATTTAGGGAGTTTTGGCATAATCCTATGGTGCAATCCGTTTGTCCTTACTTTAAAAAACCCTGCATAATACAAACTTTACACATACATAAACATATCCCCAATTACACACACAGTTTTTAGAGCTTGAACTCTGGTTATCTCCTATTTATTCACTATTCCACATAGGAAGATTCAGTCTATTTTAACGGATATTTTCGTAACCATTTTCCCCAAATGGCATAAAATGTCTCAGCTCTTTGTGCTGCCAAGTAATAACCATCTTCCATCAAGAACTGATGTCTTATCTGATTTATTATAATATGAATTCCAATCACTTCCTGTTCCCGCCATCTCCTAGCAATCACGATCTTCATCGGTAAAAAACACTGCACAATCCACATCCTATCATTTACATTAAGCATATCAAGGTCATGATGCAAGATCACCCTTTCTGGTGTAAGAGGTATTATAACCCCCAACAAGACTGAAATGAATCCAAACAATTCCTCCCACGTCTTATACACTTTCTCACATGTCCACCACATGTGAATAACAGTCCCTTGATGAACGTTACATCTCCAACACACCCCTGTCATATCAGTTTTATATTTAGCCATTCTCACCGGCACTAAGTACCAACGCAACATAATTTTATAATGCGATTCCACCATATATAAACAGTGCGTAACCCTACTAATTCCGACCACACTGTCTTTCCACACATTAGGACTGATATTATCCCCTAGCTCTTTCTGCCAGGCTTCTAATGCTGCTATTTTAAGGGGAGGTTCCAACCTCTCCAATATCTCATACTATTTCCTCAGAGTTTTCTTACCCCACTATCACGGTGCCGGTGATTCCTTTCCTGTCAGTTATCCTGTAGGAGGCCCTCATTGGTTGCCCTGTGTTTAGCCGGCCCAGTATTACCTTTATATACTGGGCTCCTGCATCTTACGGCTGCCCTTTCGTGGTGTTCCTGTGCCAGTTCTACGTTTGTATTGTGGTTCCACTGTATTGACTTGGCTTGCCTGACTACTCTCCTGTTCCTGCGCCTGTGTACCGACCCAGACTGCCTGACTACTCTCCAGTGATTGTTTCCTGTGTACCGACCCAGCCTGGCTGACGTTCCTGCTACTGTGTACCCACCCGAATTGGCTGACGTTCCTGCTCCTGTGTACTGACCCTGATTGGCTGACGTTCCTGCTCCTGTGTCCTGACCTGGCCTGGATGACGTTCCTGCTCCTGGATCCTGACTTGGCAGTGCCCGTTGTGTACTAGTCGCCTCGGCGAGATTCTGACTTACGTTGCTTTTCTGCTGGCATATCAGTATATCAGGCAGAGCGCCTCTGGCCTAGTCCCAGACCTAACCCGGTTGCAAGTGTTTCCTCCGTTATTGCACCGGTATAGTGCACTTGTTCGCTCCACTCTACCAAACCCGGTTACAAGTGTTGCCTCCGTGATTCCACCGGTATAGTGCACTGGTTCACTCCACTCTGTTTAACCAGTTGCTGTGTTGCCTCTGTGATTGCACCAGTATCGTGCACTGGTTCGCTCCACTCTGTTTAACCGGTTGCTGTGTTGCCTTCATTATTGCACCGGTATAGTGCACTGGTTCGCTCCACTCTGTTTAACCGGTTGCTGTGTTGCCTCCGTGATTGCACTGGTATAGTGCACTGGTTTGCTCCACTCTACCAAACCCGGTTGCAAATGTTGCCTCCGTGATTGCACTGGTATAGTGCACTGGTTCGCTCCACTCTGTTAAACCGGTTGCTGTGTTGCCTCCGTGATTGCACCGGTACAGTGCACTGGTTTGCTCCACTCTGTTTAACCAGTTGCTGTGTTGCCTCCGTGATTGCACCGGTATAGTGCACTGGTTCGCTCCACTGTTTATCCGGTTGCAAGTGCTGTCTCCGTTATTGCACCGGTATACTACCATTGGTTGCGCTCCTCCTTGTCAAAACCGCTTGCTATTGTTGCCTCCGTTTTAGTACGGGTAGCCCTACTGAAGCCTTCAGTGGCCTGTATATTGTGGACTGTACGTGTGGTGTCTCCTGATGCAGCTGGTCGCCCAAACTCTTTGAACTGTTCTCCTTGTCTGTGAACATTAACTCCTGCATTACTGGAACCTGTATCCTGCATTGCCTGACCTGTGTCAGCATAACTGTTGCCTTCTATATGTATATGCTGGACCTGTGTGGGCATAAGTAACCTGTCGTGTGTCTGTACTATATGTTATATACTACAGGACCTGTGAGGGTTCTTCATGTATTATTGTTTTCAATAAAATTGTGTTTTTATCTTAACTCTGTGTCTGTGAGTCAAACAAACCATTACACCCCCTTCCCATTAATCATATTTATTATTTGTTTCCATACACTATCCTGGCTTACTTTATACAAATGGACTCATAAATAATCTTTAATCCTTAATATATTATAATATTCTTTACCCAAAACCTTAAAGTCAGTGACCAGCTGAGGGAAAGATTTCATTTTCCCTTCAACCAATAAGTCACCAACTTTACTTTCTCTAAAATTCTGCCATCCCCTCAAATTCATATTCTCCATAAAGGGTACTTTGTATAACTCGATCTTTCAACCCCATTCTATTTGTAAAGACCATCCAATACTCAATACAATTTTCAGTAACCAATGGAATACTCCTATTCTTCTGCTCTCTTATTCTACCGTTATGATACCACAGTAGATGTTCCATCGTTGTAATACCAATCAATTCTTGCTCAATATATTGCCAGTCTTCAATATCTGACTTATATTGCATATCCATAATGTGAGACAAGAGACTCGCCTGTGCATATCTTCCTAAACAAGGCACTCCCAATCCCCCATATCTATGCGCAGCAAACATTATCCTCTCTGATATCTGAGGCTTCTTTTCAGCCCAAATAAATCGAAGAATCTGAGCTTGAAATGTCTTTATCCAACCCCATGGGAGTCTAACCGGTAACAACCTTAATAAGTACAGCCATCTCGGAATTATATATGATCTCACTGTATTCATCCTCACAAGCCATGATACAAATAGGCCCTTCCAATCCCTTATCTGTTGCAAAAGTTCCTTTTGTAAAACTGAATAATTATCTTCGATTATACTCGATTAAAACCTTTTTCCTCCAATTGAAAATCATAAGATGATTCTAAGGCTTGCCCCTCCTCACCCGAGATGGCTACACTCATCGCCTTCGTCTTATTCAAATTTAGTCAATAATTCGAGTACTTTCCATACCTAGCAATTTCACCAATCAATGGAGACAATGAGTTTCTCGGATCAGACATTGACACCAAAACATCGTTCACATAAGCTTACTCTCCACATCCCCAATTTGTAATCTATCCCAATTATCATCAGAAATATTATACAACTTTGCATAAAATTCCCAGAACACTTTCCCCACCGCTTCTGGACTAATGTAGCAATTATCTTCTTCAACAATTTTAAAAATGCGTGTTTGCAAATTGCGCTTCTTCAGCTGATTTGTAAGCATTCTGTCCACCCTATTCCCCACAGAATAAAATCTTTGTTTCATCCTAATTAGATTTTCATTCGCTTTAATAGCTAATAGCTTTTGAATTTCTTTTTTAATTCGAATAATTTCTACTATAGTCAAATCATCCGGGGTACACACACTTTTTATCCTCGAATTATGTAATGCAATATAAAGATCCGATATCTTTTTCCCATATTTTTTCCTACGGTACACTTGTTTCTTAATAAAATATCCCATTACTACACATTTATAAGCTGCCCAAACATTACCAAGACCAACATCACCAGTCAGGTTTTGTCACTGTTTTTAAAGACTCTCAGACGTAAGGTTTGGTAAAAACGTGACTTTATTGAAAAGTTAAGGCAATCCCCATAGTGAAACATACATAACAATACAACAATAATAGTCCATACAGTAGGTTCTACCGGCCTTGCCTAAAATACCGGGCAAGGCAACCCAAGTGACAGTAGCAATAACAGGCTCTACCGGCCTTGCCTATACCGGGTAAGGCAACTGTGTGATGACATATACCGGTTCTGCCGGCCTTACCAATACCGGGCAAGGCAGCCCAAAGGAGTACTGAGTGTAGGCTCTAACGGCCCTGCCAATACCGGGTAAGGCAACCTTAAAGATGGTAACAACAAAGGTTCTACTGGCCTTACCAATACCGGGCAGGGCAGCCTGAGCGAGTAGACCAGCTGTCAGATGACTATGACAGCAGAGAGGAATAGGAACTAAGGTCTTACTCAGCAGATGTCTATTGCCAGGGAAAATCGGACGACTGCATAGGAGTGGACAGCGACCTAGCCTCAGTACTGGATAGATCAGGAGCAAACCAATGTCCGCACGTTAGGACCAACAATAAATATCGCCACCAGGTTAATGGAGTAAACCAGCGTCCGCACGCTGAAACCAACAGAGTATAGCCACCAGGTTAATGGAGTAAACCAGCGTCCGCACGCTGGGACCAAAAGAGTGTCGCCACCAGGTTTAATGGAGTAAACCACCGTCCACACGCTGGAACCAACAGTAAATGTCGCCACCAGGTTTAATGGAGTAACCCAGCGTCCGCACGCTGGAACCAACAGTGTATATCGCAACCAGGTTTAATGGAGTAAACCAGCATCCTCACGCTGGAACCAACAGTAAGTGTCGCCACCAGGTTTAATGGAGTAAACTAGCGTCCGCACGCTGGAACCAACAGTGTATATCGCAACCAGGTTTAATGGAGTAAACCAGCGTCCTCACGCTGGAACAACAGTAAGTGTCGCCACCAGGTTTAATGGAGTAAACCAGCGTCCACATGCTGGAACCAACAATGTACAAGCAGCAGCGAGAAGAACAATGTCGCCGGAGCGACGGGGCTAGAGCAGGAGCCCTACACTCCAATGGGGAGTCCACCGGGGCGAGACTGATACACTGACAGATGACTGGAACCACCGGAACCGCCGGTGCAGAGCGAACCGGCTGGAGAAGCGGCAGGCAGGAGACACAGGAACTCAGTAAGATTAACCCGCTCGGTGCTGGAACACAGGAACACCGGAACACTAGCATATGGGAACATTGGAACACCGGAAAGCAGGAACAGCAGGCCCAGAAGCCTGACATGCAGATCAGGCCAAGTGAAGTTAGAAACACCACGAAAGGGCAACCTGGAAGTGCTCAACCTGGGTTTAAAGAGGCTGTGTGAGGAGGGCTAATAGCAGACAGCCAATCAGGGATACTCAGCAAGTGACAGACACAGAACAGCACGAATCACGGGCACCGTGATAGTACACCCCTTTCACAGACCCCCTCTCCTAGAGTGGGATCTGGGCTTCTGAGGGTATTTGGTATGAAATATTCGTAGTAACTTGGGTGCATGAAGGTCCTTACTGTCTACCCAGGAACGATCCTCAGGACCATAACCTTTCCAATGCACCAGATACTGTACCCCTCCTCTATGCCTACGGGAATCAATAATATTTTTAACTTCATACTCCTCCTGCCCTTCGACTTCAACAGGACCTGGCATCACAGGTGTGGTAGTATAACGGTTACAAACCAGAGGTTTAAGGAGAGACACATGGAATACATTATGAATGCGCATAGAAGCAGGTAATTCCAAGGCATAGGAAACGGGGTTAATTTTTGCGAATTACCTTGTACGGACCAATGAACCGAGGTGCCACCTTATTAGATGGGACCTTGAGCTTCAGATTCTTAGAGGACAGCCATACTCTTTCCCCGACTTGAAAGGAAACCGCTGGAAGCCTTCTGCAATTGGCATGACTCTGATGTCGCTGAAAAGACTGACCCAATGCCCTCTGAACTTGTGCCCATGTGGAACGGAGTTGCTCTATATGCTCATCCAGAGTTGGAATCTACTGTATCTGAAAGGAATCCGGGAGCAGACAGGGTTGGAACCCATAACTGATCAAAAACGGAGAGCTCCCGGAGGAAGAATTAACTGCGCAGTTCCTGGCGAACTCTGCCCATGGCAACAAGTCGGCCCAGTTATCATGATGGTCAGTCACAAAACATCGCAGAAACTGTTCCAACCCTTGATTGGCCCTCTCAGCGGCCCCATTAGTCTGGGGATGATATGCAGAGGAAAATGATAGCTGTATGCCCATCTGTTCGCAAAATGCCCTCCAGAATCTGGACACAAACTGGCCCCCCCTGTCAGACACCAGCACCCTGGGTACTCCATGCAACCGAAACACCTCTTGAGCGAATACCATTGCCAGTTCTTTGGCCGAAGGAAGGCCACGGAGGGGTACGAAGTGTGCCATTTTCGAAAACCTGTCTACCACCATCAATATGAAGGAATACCCTCTAGACCTGGGCAATTCTCCCATAAAGTCGATAGAGACGTGAGACCAGGGGCGTTCACCATTAGGCACCGGCTGAAGTAAGCCCACCGGGAGATGTCTAGGGGTTTTGGCACAGGCACAGGTGGTACAGGCATTCATAAAATTGGCACAAACTGCTCTCATAGAAGGCCACCAGAATAGCTGAGAGAGGGACCAAAACAATTGATCTCTACCAATATGTCCCGCAGCCTTAGAGGAGTGGTAGGTTTCAAGTAGTCGAGTACGGAATGGCTCAGCAATAAAACATTTGCCCGCTGGAGTTTCAAGGGGAGCAGAGGCTCCTCCCCTAGTGGTGAAGTAATACTAGTACGTATGGTAGCCAATATTCGATGAGGTTGAATGATAGGTACTAGTACTTGTTCTCTGTCAACCTCCGCCTCAAATTGTCTAGACAGAGCATCAGCCCTAACATTTTTTGATCCAGGCAAGTGTGATACAACGAAATTGAATCGGGATAGAAACAGTGCCCATCTGGCCTGGCGAGCAGACAATCTCTTGGCATCAGAGAGATAAGTCAGATTCTTGCGATCAGTTAGAATCAAAACGGGGTTTTTTGTGCCTTCAAGTAAATGACGCCATTCTTTGAGAGCAAGAATAATGGCCAGTAATTCTCGATCACCAATCTCGTAATGACTTTGAGCACTGGTTAATTTTTTAGAAAAGAATCCACAGGGTCTGAGTGTACCACCTTTAACCTGTCGCTGAGAAAGCACCACCCCGACCCCAGTATCTGAGGCATCAACCTCTAAAGTAAAGGGAAGTAGTGGACTGGGGTGGGACAACACAGGCGCTTCAACAAAGGGTACCTTCAACTTCTCAAAGGCCTCTTCAACAGCCACCGGCCAGAGAGATGGATTAGCGCCCCTATGCGTGAGGTCAGACAGAGGTTTCACGATAGAGGAGAAGTTTTTAATAAACTTCCTGTAATAATTGGCGAAGCCCAGAAATCGTTGGATGGCTTGAAGACTCTTGGATTTAGGCCACTGTAAGACTGCAGTCAATTTCTCTTTATCCATGGCAATGCCATCTTTGCCAATTATAAACCCCAGAAACGGTACACTGGTTTTGTGGAACTCGCATTTCTCCAGTTAACAAAATAATCTATTTTTGCGTAAGTGCAGCAACACTTCAGACACATCCTTGATGTGTTGTGACAGGTCTTTGGAGTGGATAAGTATGTCGTCAAGATAGACTTCAACACATGATTGTAACATATCTCTAAGAACGTCATTGATCAGTTCTTGAAATACTGCAGAAGCATTACATAGACCGAATGGCATGACTAGGTATTCATAATGCCCTGATCTCGTATTGAAGGCAGTTTTCCACTCATCACCGGCTCTGATACGTATCAAATTGTAGGCTACCCTTAGGTCCAATTTGGTGAAAATCGAGGACCCCTTAAGTCTATCAAACAGCTCGGTGATGAGTGGTATTGGGTAGGCATTCTTTGCCATCAGCTTGTTCAGCCCACGATAGTCTATGCATGGTCGCAGTTCGCCACTTTTTTTCTTAACAAAAAAGAACCCGGCGCCGGCCGGAGAAGTAGATTTTCTTATGATCCCTCTACTAGGGGCATCCGCTATGTATTCCTCCATAGCTCCTCACAAGACAATGGATACGTGCATCCCCTCGGTGGTACTGCTCCAGGACTTAGTTCTATACGACAATCGTATGATCTGTGCTGAGGTAGGACGCCAGCCTCTCCCTTACTGAAAATGTCACTGAACTGTTGGTAGACATCAGGTAGTGAAGGGGAGGTGCACAAGACCTTAACAGGATGGGTAACGCACTTATCCATACAGAACTGAGACCAAGCAGCAATCTAACATTTCTGCCAATCAAATTGTGGGTTGTGCAACTGTAACCAAGGAAAGCCCAAGATCACGGCATGGTGAGGAGAATTAATCATTTGGAACTGTTGCTCTTCCTTGTGAAGAGCCCCAATAGTCATGGACAAGGGCATCGTTTCAAAGGTAACTTGGGCGGGTTCCAACGGTCTGCCATCAATTGCTTCGATAGCAAGAGGGGGTTCTCTCTGAATCCGTGATACCCCATGCAATTCGTCAAAGGTATTGTCCATAAACTACCCAGCTGCACCAGAATCAACCAGGGCCAAAACCTCAACTGAGCGTTGTGCCCATGACAATACCACCTGTATGGTGGGTTTAAGTGTGCCCAACACTGGGGACGATTGGACAGCACCTAGGGCCTGTCCCCCAAGGTACCCTAGGTGTGTTCGTTTCCCGGACGTACCGGACAAGGTCTTAACAGGTGGCCATTTTTACCACAGTACAAACATAATCCCTGTATCTTGTGATACCTCCTCTGTTCCTTGGTTAACCTAGTGAAACCCACCTGCATAGGTTCACCTGGTTCATGAATTAGTTCACTAGGTTTGGATGCCAAGGGAGGGTTGGGTGGGCAAAATGTGCTACTGGACCCAATATTTTTTAGCTGTACTTGTCGCTCTCTGTCGGTTAATCTTTCTCGTATTCTGGAGTCAATTAGAATCACGTATTCGATATAATCATCTAGGTCAGTAGGTAAATCTTTTGCTGCAATCTCATCTTTAATCTGGTCACTCAAGCCTTGGGCAAAGGCTGCCAACAGGGCCTCGTTATTCCATCCTACCTCTGCTGCCAGGGTGCGTAATTCAATGGCATAATCGCCAACCGTGCGCCTGCCCTGTTGTATCTCCATAAGACGTTTAGCAGCAGAGGTGGTTCTACCAGGAGGCTCGAAAACTCTCCGAAGGATTGTACAAAATCACAGAAATTTTTAGTACAAGGTTTAGCGTTTTCCCACAGTGGGTTAGCCCAGGCCAATGCTCTACCGGTCAGTAGGGATATCATGAACCCAACCTTGCTGCGGTCACTAGGAAATGCGTGTGCCGTCAATTCCATAAATATTTCAAGTTGATTAATAAACCCTCTACATAGTTGAGGGTCACCGTCATATCTCAGCGGCAAGGGTGCAGAAGCCGTTAACCCTTTGACTGCGGTCCCTGGGGACCTAGACTCATTCTCCAGTGTCTGAATTGGCGAGACCACCGGGCTAGAACCGGACTTATCAGCAAGTACCGTGCGTTCAAGAATAGTTTGAATAGCAACCGCCAGCTGATCCAAACATTGCTCATGCATATCCATCCTCCAATTGATATTTCGTGTGTTATCATCACTCTTATTGTCTTAGGTCATGGCCCTTTCGTACTGTCACGGTTTTTAAAGACTCTCAGACGTAAGGGTTGGTAAAAACGTAACTTTATTGAAAAGTTAAGGCAATCCCCATAGGGAAACATACATAACAATACAACAATAATAGTCCATACAATAGGTTCTACCGGCCTTGCCTAAAATACCGCTTCATTCGCTTTAATAGCTAATAGCTTTTGAATTTCTTTTTTAATTCGAATAATTTCTACTATAGTCAAATCATCCGGGGTACACACACTTTTTATCTTCGAATTATGTAATGCAATATAAAGATCCGATATCTTTTTCCCATATTTTTTCCTACGGTACACTTGTTTCTTAATAAAATATCCCATTACTACACATTTATAAGCTGCCCAAACATTACCAAGACCAACATCACCAGTCAGGTTTTGTCACTGTTTTTAAAGACTCTCAGACGTAAGGTTTGGTAAAAACGTGACTTTATTGAAAAGTTAAGGCAATCCCCATAGTGAAACATACATAACAATACAACAATAATAGTCCATACAGTAGGTTCTACCGGCCTTGCCTAAAATACCGGGCAAGGCAACCCAAGTGACAGTAGCAATAACAGGCTCTACCGGCCTTGCCTATACCGGGTAAGGCAACTGTGAGATGACATATACCGGTTCTACCGGCCTTACCAATACCGGGCAAGGCAGCCCAAAGGAGTACTGAGTGTAGGCTCTACCGGCCTTGCCAATACCGGGTAAGGCAACCTTAAAGATGGTAATGTACAAGGTTCTACCGGCTTTACCAATACCGGGCATGGCAGCCTGAGGAACACTGTAGTAGGCTCTACCGGCCCTGCCAATACCGGGTATGGCAACCTTAAGGATGGTAACGACAAAGGTTCTACCGGCCTTACCAATACCGGGCAGGGCAGCCTGAGCGAGTAGACCAGCTGTCAGATGACTATGACATTAGAGAGGAATAGGAACTAAGGTCTTACTCAGCAGAAGTCTATTGCCAGGGAAAATCGGACGACTGCATAGGAGCGGACAGCGATCTAGCCTCAGTACTGGATAGATCAGGAGCAAACCAATGTCCGCACGTTGGGACCAACAATAAATATCGCCACCAGGTTAATGGAGTAAACCAGCGTCCGCACGCTGGAACCAACAGAGTATAGCCACCAGGTTAATGGAGTAAACCAGCGTCAGCACGCTGGGACCAACAGAGTATCGCCACCAGGTTTAATGGAGTAAACCAGCGTCCACATGCTGGAACCAACAGTAAATGTCGCCCAGCGTCCGCATGCGGGAACCAACAGTGTATATCGCAACCAGGTTTAATATGTAAACCAGCGTCCTCACACTGGGACCAACAGTAAATGTCGCCACCAGGTTTTAATGGAGTAAACCAGCGTCCGCGCGCTGGAACCAACAGTGTATATTGCAACCAGGTTTAATGGAGTAAACCAGTATCCTCACGCTGGAACCAACAGTAAGTGTCTCCACCAGCTTTAATGGAGTAAACCAGCGTCCGCACGCTGGAACCAACAGTGTATATCGCAACCAGGTTTAATGGAGTAAACCAGCGTCCTCACGCTGGAACCAACAGTAAGTGTCGCCACCAGGTTTAATGGAGTAAACCAGCGTCCACACGCTGGAACCAACAATGTACAAGCAGCAGAGAGAAGAACAATGTCGCTGGAGCGACGGGGCTAGAGAAGGAGCCCTACACTCCAACGGGGAGTCCACTGGGGCGAGACTGATACAGTGACAGATGACTGGAACCACCGGAACCGCCGGTGCAGAGCGAACCGGCTGGAGAAGCGGCAGGCAGGAGACACAGGAACTCAGTAAGATTAACCCGCTCGGTGCTGGAACACAGGAACACCGGAACACTAGCATACAGGAACATTGGAACACCAGAAAGCAGGAACAGCAGGCCCAGAAGCCTGACATGCAGATCAGGCCAAGTGAAGTCAGAAACACCACGAAAGGGCAACCTGGAAGTGCTCAACCTGGGTTTAAAAAGGCTGTGTGAGGAGGGCTAATAGCAGACAGCCAATCAAGGATACTCAGCAAGTGACAGACACAGAACAGCACAAATCACGGGCACCGTGATAGGTTTTCATCAAAATATTGTTTAGATATCAAATATAATTCATCCATGTCTTCTTTAGAGGAGATTAAAGATTCCCTCAGTTTCCATGTCCTTTCTCCTCCTCCATATTTCTTTTTAATTTCAAGGTATACTGGGTCATGGTCGGACCATACCGCATTTCCTATATTTATCCTTTCACAATCCGTAACCGACTCTGCCCTTATTAGGATCATATTGATTCTAAAGAAGGTTTGATATCTATGTGAAAAAAGGGCACCCCTGCCGCGTGCCATTGTTAAACTTGAACCACTCGGATCTATTTCCTTGACCTTTTACTCTCGCTGTAGGTCTGTTATACAAGGCCATGACAGAGCCGATGAAGCCCCCCAACGCCAAAGTTCCAAAGAACCTCTTCGAGGAAGGCCCATCTGACCCTGTCAAAGGTCTTCTCAGCGTCAAGCAACAGAGCGAAGACACTTTTTTTGATGTTACATACTCCACAAGATTAATTATTTTCCTAGTTATTATGTGAATACAGCCCTTTAATAAACCCTGTCTGATCCCTATTTATTAATTCAGGGCATTTTCTTATAAAACATAGCCTGAAAATCCATCAGGCCCGAGGCTTTATGCACTTTTAATGTCCTTTCTCTATATACCTCCCTGTCCGAAAAACGAATTTCCAATCAATCAATCTGATCCTGCGATATGTTCCCTAATTTGGATTCAGCTAAATATTTCCTGATTTGTAATCTATCCCAATTATCATCAGGAATATTATACAACTTTGCATAAAATTCCCAGAAAGCTTTCCCCACCGCTTCTGGACTAATGTAGCAATTATCTTCTTCAACAATTTTAAAATTGCGCTTCTTCAGCTAATTTGTAAGCATTCTGTCCACCCTATTCCCCACAGAATAAAATCTTTGTTTCATCCTAATTAGATTTTCAATCGCTTTAATAGCTAATAGCTTTTGAATTTATTTTTTAATTCGAATAATTTATACTATAGTCAAATCATCCGGGGTACACACACTTTTTATCTTCGAATTATGTAATGCAATAGAAAGATCCGATATCTTTTTCCCATATTTTTTCCTACGGTACACTTGTTTCTTAATTAAATATCCCATTACTACACATTTATAAGCTGCCCAAACATTACCAAGACCAACATCACCAGTCAGGTTTTCATCAAAATATTGTTTAGATATCAAATATAATTCATCCATGTCTTCTTTATAGGAGATTAAAGATTCCCTCAGTTTCCACGTCCTTTCTCCTCCTCCATATTTCTTTTTATTTTCAAGGTATACTGGGTCATGGTTGGACCATACCGCATTTCCTATATTTATCCTTTCACAATCCGTAACCGACTCTGCCCTTATTAGGATCATATTGATTCTAGAGAAGGTTTGATATCTATGTGAAAAAAAAGAATATTCTCTGTTATATGGTCTTATTGTCCTCCAAACGTCGTAGAGCCCATATCTGCTCAACATGTCTTGAAATGCCCCTGACAATAACCTATTCCAAACATCTGAGCCCCTATTATCCACATCATATCTATATAGTTCGCAATCCGCCACACAATTAAAATCACCTGAACAAATAAAAGTGCCCTGAACATATTCCTGTATTTTTTGAAGAGTTCTATTAAGAAACCTCACCTGTCTCCAAATTGGGGCATATATATTAAGAATAGAGAATATTCGATCATCTATCTTACATACCACAAAGGAGACTCTTCCTACTGTGTCCCTCTGTTTATAAATTACCTCAGATTTAACCTTATTTGAAATCAATATAGCCGTTCCTCGTTTCTTTTTCTGGGGTAGTAGAGAATGTTCAACAACAGTATATCTTTTATTATTTAATCTCATTACATCCTCTCCTTTCATATGGGTCTCCTACAAACAACATATGTCAATATGTTCCTTATATAACAAATCAGATAAATAACATCGCTTTTGTGGGGAATTTAATCCCTGCACATTGATCATAAGAACCTTAACCAAACTCTCCATATCCTAATCTATACCTCAATGTCCAGTGGAAGAGCTCCAACGTGTGCATCTTAATACAGATACATTCTACATAATACACATAAACATATAACATTACATTCAAGCCCCATATCTGGGCTTTATTTGGTATCTCCCTTTTCATCGGGCAACATCTACCATCCCTCATCACCCATTGAACAATACCTTAATATAGAACCTCAAGGCCTCCCTGGACTTTAAAATGAATATATAACGGGAGTCTGGAAAAAGGGGAGAGGAGAACCCCCCCCAATCCTCCCCCCTCAAAAGGGAGCAGAAAACGGGAGAGGAGAAGAAAAGAGGAAAAAGACAAAAGAGGGAAAAACACGTTCCAAACCTTACCCATGTCCTGTCCCCCCCACAGGGGAGAACGATGAGCATGAGAAGAAGAACCAATGGAAGAAAATAAATAAAAAACTCAGGACCCCCCCCTCCCCCCGATCACATCCACCGACCCCCCCCCACACGCACACACGAACGATAGGAGCAAAGGAGAAGGGGAGCAAATAACCCAACGTCCCCCTCCCACTAAGGGGGGTGGAAGAAGAGAGGAAACAATAAAATTAAAATTCCACCTCTTCCCCTAAGTCCCCTCCCCCGCTCCCAACAACCGGGGCGAAAACCAATCGCCTCAACATCCCCATTTATGTTAACTGACAATCAAAAACCGCAAATATTCAGGCTGCACCAGAAAAAAAATCCCTTTCCATTGATTCCATTTATCACCTAACTTATCCCTACACAGTTATCAACAAACACTGCCCTTCTTCCTGTTCTACACTGCATGCTGACTGAATGTCCCATCCCTTATTATACCCCTAACTTTAGCACTATTACCCCTTCTCATTTAGAAATAGAGACCCTCCTTCACCCACCCACCTACTCCCACATCAGCAATACCCACTTCTCTAAAATAGGTCTAAATAAAACAATACCACGTGGTCTATATTAACCTTTAAGGAAGGAATACATTCTGGGAACATGCACAGCTTAACCACTACACAGAAACATACATACTGTTTTAAAATTCCCAGCATCATTTCTATAATAAACCCAATATTTAACCATTTCGTGAAATTTTACCTAAACCATCACATCTCCTAATTAATCATAAGCTATCCAGTGTATCTTCACATAGTGTTATAATATAATCATCCTATATAATAATTCGCTAAATCGTGTGTAACGCCCGACATGCGCAGTACACACTGCTGCGTGGGCTGCAGTCATGAGCAGTAGAGACTGCCCGCGCCGCGGCTGATACAGAGCTGGGTGCTCCGAAGGAGCGTCCAGCTCTCAGAGCGCCCAGCTCTTTATCAGCCATGGCGTGGGCAGTCTCTACTGCATGTGACTGCCCCGCGACCGGGTTGCAGTGGCACTGTGGCCCGTGTAACGGGCTGTTAAACTAGTATGTATATATCATACAATCCATTCTCTAATATTCCCCCATATTTGCCCTATTATATCACCCATATAACCCATAAATTATACTACCATTTATCAATATTTCCTTTTACACCAAGTGTATCGTATTTCCATTACACTCTATATCCCCTTATATATCTAATATACTACTTACATGAACAAAAAAAAACCCTCTAATAAAGTTTAATCCTAATTCCAGTAGACACTCCCTATCCCCCTGTCCCACCCCACCGATCCCTTCCCTAAGGAGGAAGCAATGATAAGAAGAAGGGGGGTCGGCGGGGATCACTTGTGAACTCCAATTAAAACTCACTGTAACCCCACTCAATCCCCTCCCTCCTCCTCTCCCGTCCCCCGGCCTGTCCCCATAGGAGCAAGCTGGGAGCAGGAGAGGGGAGTTAGGGAGTAACCAGACTACCCCCAATCTCATTCCCCCGCTCCCCGATAAGAGGAAGTAAGGTATATGGAGTATTCCATCCAACCAGAGTGCACTGCAAATATCTTCTACTTACACCTATACTTTCCAAATTGTGAACCCCAATTAACTCTCACTATGATCCCATTTTCCCCCTCTCACCCCCCCCACCCTGGTCCCCACCCATAGGGGAAGCAGGACGCCTAACCTCTCCCCGAAACTCCTAGTACAACATGCCAAATAACAGGAGAATAATTCAACAAATGTCCTACAGGTAACAAGCGCATTTCACATAGGATGAGAATCAATCCATTCCTGAACCTTCTCTGGTGTATCAAATACATAAGACCTGTTCCTTACCCACAGGATTAGCTTAACTGGAAACCCCCATACGTATCTAATCTGTCTGTCCGTAAGAGTTGCGGCCACAGATTTATAAGCTATCCTCTTTTGTCTGGTTATATCTGATAAATCCTGAAAAAATTGTATTTTATTAAATTTCTCTTGTCCCGGCCCTAAATCTCTTGCTGCTTAAAAAATCTTCTGGCGAATGTTGAATGAAGAGAATCGAACAATAATATCTCTAGGAAGAGGTTCTGCTTCATTCTTAGCTCTTCGTGTGTATCACAGTGCCTGTGTTGTTACTGGTGACATTATGACTGTGCTTCTTCCTGATTCATTCTTATTGGCTAACGTGGTATTGCTCCACCCAGTGATAACCCTTATATACTGAGCCCTGTCACTTTTGTAGTGCCCTTTCCTGGTATTTCCGTTACTAAACGCTTGCTCCAGAATTTGTGTGTTTCCTGCGTATGACCCGGACTGCCTGACTACTCTGCCTGTATCGTTCCTGCTCTGTGTACCGACCCAGATTGGCTGACGTTCCTGCTCTGTGTATCGACCCAGATTGGCTGACGTACCTGCTGTGTGTACCGACCCGGCCTGACTGACGTTCCTGGTCTGTGTACCGACCCAGATTGGCTGACGTTCCTGCTCTGTGTACCGACCTGGCCTGGCTGACGTTCCTGCTCTGTGTACCGACCTGGTCCTGATTACTAACCATCCGGTATCCGGTTGTGGGCCATACTCCAGTCTCTCTCTGTCCACTGGCAGATCCTCTTTTGCCTCCGTTGCTGCTCCGGCAGCCAGTTACTGTGACCCGATCAGTATTGTGCCTCGTGATACGACTACCAGTGTTGTAGTGTCCCTCGGTAGCACCACGGTACGCTTGACCTATACTGCTCTAGCTGAGGTTGGTCTTTCCTGGGCGCCTCAAGCTTTCTCAATACCGGTAATCGATTCTAGGTCTGAGCGTTTGTTATCCCCTTGTGGGTTGGTGCCTGGCACATTGGTACAGTCATTGCAATCGCTGATTGGCGTTACTCCATATTATTAAATATCCCATCCTCCGCATTGCAGATAATCAGATGATCACAGGCAGGGCCGGATTTATAATAAGGCAGAGTAGGCATCTGCCTACAGGCACACCCCACAGAGGGGCGCCTGTCATTGGGATAGTTTTGGTTTTTTTTTTACACTTTTTTTTTTTTGGACTGTTTTTTTTTTTTACATTATTTTTTGTGCTTAACTTTTTTTTTATTATTTCATTTTACAATTAACCAGCCTTTTCCTTGGGGGGGGGGGGGGAATCGGGATGCTGCACCAGCCGACTCTGTGACACGGAACTCGAAAAAACAGGATTAGTTGTGCCGCCCAGCAGCCCCACAGCCGCCGGATACTGCTGTCTTCCTGCACTGATGACATCCGGAGCGCAACCACTCCAAACGCGGAGACGCCGCGTGGAGCGTGCAGGTATTTTCTTCCTCTGTTCTGAGGCCAGTTTAAAACTGGCGCCCAGACAGAGGAAGAAAACCCCTTCACGCTCCATGCGGCGTCTCCGCGTTTGGAGTGGTTGCGCTCCGGATGTCATCAGTGCAGGAAAGTGAAAAAGAGGTACGGGGGAGAGATAGAGGCACAAGGGGGAGAGAAAGAGAGAAGTACATGGGGGAGAGAGGCACAAGGGGAGAGAAAGAGAGAAGTACATGGGGGAGAGAGGCACAAGGGGAGAGAAAGAGAGAAGTACATGGGGGAGAGATAGAGACACAAGGGGGAGAGAAAGAGAGAAGTACATGGGGGAGAGAGGCACAAGGGGGAGAGAAAGAGAGAAGTACATGGGGGAGAGAGGCACAAGGGGGAGAGAAAGAGAGAAGTACATGGGGGAGAGAGGCACAAGGGGGAGAGAAAGAGAGAAGTACATGGGGGAGCGAGGCACAAGGGGGGGAGAGAGAGAGAAGTACATGGGGGAGAGAGGCACAAGGGGGGGAGAGAGAGAGAAGTACATGGGGGAGAGAGGCACAAGGGGGGGAGAGAGAGAGAAGTACATGGGGGAGAGAGGCACAAGGGGGAGAGAGAGAGAGAAGTACATGGGGGAGAGAGGCACAAGGGGGAGAGAGGCACAAGGGGGAGAGAGAGAGAGAAGTACATGGGGGAGAGAGGCACAAGGGGGAGAGAGAAGTACATGGGGGAGAGAGGCAAAAGGGGGAGAGAGAGAGAAGTACATGGGGGAGAGAGGCACAAGGGGGAGAGAAAGAGAGAAGTACACGGGGGAGAGAGGCACAAGGGGGAGAGAAAGAGAGAAGTACATGGGGGAGAGAGGCACAAGGGGGAGAGAGAGAGAAGTACATGGGGGAGAGAGGCACAAGGGGGAGAGAGAGAGAGAAGTACATGGGGGAGAGAGGCACAAGGGGGAGAGAGAGAGAAGTACATGGGGGAGAGAGGCACAAGGGGGAGAGAGAGAGAAGTACATGGGGGAGAGAGGCACAAGGGGGAGAGAAAGAGAGAAGTACATGGGGGAGAGAGGCACAAGGGGAGAGAAAGAGAGAAGTACATGGGGGAGAGAGGCACAAGGGGAGAGAAAGAGAGAAGTACATGGGGGAGAGAGGCACAAGGGGAGAGAAAGAGAGAAGTACAAGGGGGAGAGATAGAGGCACAAGGGGGAGAGAAAGAGAGAAGTACATGGGGGAGAGAGGCACAAGGGGGAGAGAAAGAGAGAAGTACATGGGGGAGAGAGGCACAAGGGGGAGAGAAAGAGAGAAGTACATGGGGGAGAGAGGCACAAGGGGGGGAGAGAGAGAGAAGTACATGGGGGAGAGAGGCACAAGGGGGGGAGAGAGAGAGAAGTACATGGGGGAGAGAGGCACAAGGGGGAGAGAGAGAAGTACATGGGGGAGAGAGGCACAAGGGGGAGAGAGAGAGAGAAGTACATGGGGGAGAGAGGCACAAGGGGGAGAGAGAGAGAGAAGTACATGGGGGAGAGAGGCACAAGGGGGAGAGAGAGAGAGAAGTACATGGGGGAGAGAGGCACAAGGGGGAGAGAGAGAGAAGTACATGGGGGAGAGAGGCACAAGGGGGAGAGAGAGAGAAGTACATGGGGGAGAGAGGCACAAGGGGGAGAGAAAGAGAGAAGTACATGGGGGAGAGAGGCACAAGGGGGAGAGAAAGAGAGAAGTACATGGGGGAGAGAGGCACAAGGGGGAGCGAAAGAGAGAAGTACATGGGGGAGAGAGGCACAAGGGGGAGAGAAAGAGAGAAGTATATGGGGGTGAAAGAGGCACAAGGGGGAGAGAGAGAAGTATATGGGGTGAAAGAGGCACAAGGGGGAGAGAGAGAAGTATATGGGGGTGAAAGAGGCACAAGGGGGAGAGAGAGAAGTATATGGGGGTGAAAGAGGCACAAGGGGGAGAGAGAGAGAGAGAAGTACATGGGGGTGAAAGAGGCACAAGGGGGAGAGAGAAGTACATGGGGTGAAAGAGGCACAAGGGGGAGAGAGAAGTACATGGGGTGAAAGAGGCACAAGGGGGAGAGAGAAGTACATGGGGGAGAAAGAGGTACATGGGGGAGAGAGGCACAAGGGGGGTAGAGAAGTACAAGGGGGGAGAAATAGAGGCACAAGGGGGGGAGAGAAGTACAAGGGGGAGAAGTAGAGGCACAAGGGGGAGAGAGAGAAGTACAAGGGGGGAGAAAGAGGTGCATAGACCCCATAGTAAAATAATAACAATGACACATGTTAATGTGTTAAGTTTTTTATTCTGCTGTTTGTTTTTAACACTGTTCATTAAATCAGTTTAAATAATGAAAAATTAGCATTTTTTTTATCCGATTAATCGATTAATCGAAAAAATAATCGGCCAACTAATCGATTATCAAAATAATCGTTAGTTGCAGCCCTACATTAGTCATTGTCCTCACTTCACTTGCTGGAAGTTCAGAACTGCCCCGCTTCCTACCACGCTCAGTGCAGCCTGCAGGGAGCGAGCCCACGACGAACACCAACTTCAACACAGCCGCTTCACACACAGACGGAGGAGCTACTCAGCTGCCTCCTCTGGCTCTGCCTGTACAGTCAGACTCTGTCTAGAAGCTGCACCTCCACCGAAGCCTGCACGGACCGTTTATTTAACCCCTGGCCAGGCCTTGAGGTAAGCCTGCGCCGGGTATGAGACACCCACTCTGGCTTCCTGCTGTTTTCAAGAGGTATAAGAGGCAGAGCGGGTATCCTTTTGAAACCTAACCTTATTCTTCACGTTTCCAATTGACATTACCCTTTTCTGCTTCAGAATCCCTGGGTCTGGCGTATAGACGCATGTTGGCTGGTGCATTTCTGGGGCAAACCAACTTCACAATGGGGGAAATAAAAAGTCCAAAAATTCCACTTGATTTAAATGGAGAGAGCTATACAACACATGCTGTGCCTCTATCATTCTAGGGTTAAATCACTGGGGTGTATTTCCTCCTATAATGCAGTTGGTTTGTCCTAGAATTACAGCAATTGTCTTTTACAGATCCTATGGCCCTTATTTATAAAAGCAAATTGCAGTCATTCTAGAGTAATCCAAATGCACCACAGGGAACAAATAAACATTCCTGATAAGTTAAATTGGTCTTTTAACCAATTGGATGTTAGAGAGGTTCCAAAATGCTTTGTAATGCATTGGAGACCAATCTTGTATTCTAGGGGTTAAAAAGCTCTATTCAAGTGCATGAAAATTTAGGGCATGTTATTATATCCCCCATGGTATTATATCCCCAATGGTATAGTTGGTTTACTCTGGGAATAACTCCAATTTGATTTTATAAATATGGGCCTTTATTCTTGGTGTTAACGCTTTGAGTGCCAGAAAGGTATCCAATGTATTACTTTGAAATGTATACTTCTCTGGCTCTCAAAGGGTTAAACTTAATCTCAGTGTTTCAAGTTGTGGTCAAAGTAGGTGTATACAGAAAGGGTGGAATAATGCCTTTCTATGGTCTTTTTTGTGACTGAATAAAAATATTTCAGTCAAAACTTCTTGAACTTTTTTTTTTTTTTTGGCGGGGGGGGGGGGCACTTCAGCTTTCTGTGCCTACAGGCTCCTGAGATGTAAATCCGGCCCTGATCACAGGTAATCGCAGGCTGGAATACCAGATCCGTAAGACCGCTACTGGCCTTCGATCTTGACTGCTGCTACCGATCTTAAATTGCACCACCGGTTACATCCATGAGGTCAGCCGCCCATAGAGGGGATGTAAACGCTATCCTCAAACTTGTCGAAGTCTGTGAGGCCCATACACTCCTCCCACCTAGCGTCTCATGTCATCACGTCCCAAAAATTCAGACTTCAGTTCCCCTTTCCTCTAGTCTTAATGAATGACCTCTTGTTCTCTGCCCAGCAATTTCAGTAAATAATTCATTGGAGAGTTTTTGTATTGGCCTTGAATATATCTATAAATGATAATCATATCACCCCTTAGACATCACTTCTCTAATGTTAACAAACACAGTTTGGCTAATCTCTCTTTATTACTAAGATCCACCAATCCCTTTGTCAGTTTTGATGTAAGTCTCTATACTTTTTACAGTTCACTAATGTCTTCTTTTTTAAAGACAGACAATCTGATCATAATGTATGCAGAAGGACTTCTGAGGTTGCCAAGTCACCTCTATGTCCCCTGCTCGCATTAACTATTGCAAGGAACAGGGGACCTATGCAGAAAAGTAACACAAAATGCAGGGGTCTCCCTTCAAACTCTAATGAGGGGATCCCATGCCTGCCTCAAAGCTGGTGAGATGGGTCAGCTGGTTAATGCACCAGCTGTAGAATCTGTTCAAACTTTAAGGTTACAGGTTCTATTCCCAGCAGGGTCAATTCAGCCTTTCATCCTTCCAAGGTAGATACATTGAGTACCATTAAATTGTGAAATAATATCCATCCCCCAGGACATATTTGAAAATGAGAGACAATGTCAATGTACCCTTCCTAAAATATTGATATTATTATTCATTATGCCCAACCCCAACTAAATTCCACATCAATAACAATAAATGAATACAAAGCTTTAAACACAGTAGTCAATGTGACCTTTAGTCCTAAATTAACCCCGTAACTACCGTCCGATCTGGGGTATGTCATGTCATTAAGAGATTAAAGACCAGAAGTGTGTACAACAAGCATTGCTTTTCAAAGTGTTGTGCAGCACTCAGATCCCCAGGAAGTTGATCAAACATGAGGCTATGCTGCACAACACATTGCAAAGCAATGTGCTTTGTACAAAAATATGGTCATCAAGGGTGTCACATGATAAAATATAAGACTGACTACTGGGTGGGTTTAATGCTGGCCAGGAATGGATGTTCATAATATTATTGCTTATCCCTGGCCAGATTTCTTTCTGAGTGCTCGAGAGATAGCCAGTCCATCATTTTGCAAAGGATTAGATACACCTCTTGCAATTAAAGTGTTAAACCTTAACACAGTAGTCAATGTTATCTTTTGTCACAAGTTAACCCCTTGAAGATCAAATGAGTGTACATTGTGCATTGTTTTGCAGACACTGTGCATCACTATGATCCTCAAGAGGTTAATCAAATGTAATGCTTCATGCTTGACAAGCCTTTTGAGGATCAAAGAAGTGCTGACATCTCCAGCCTGTTCCACTGCCCACCAGTAGTCACAGAGCCACACATACACTGTCTGACCCACCAGCCTTCTTACACTGGTAGTCACAGATCCACATACGCACTGTCTGACCCCTCAGCCTGGTTCCACTGCCCAATATTAATCACAGAGCCCCACATACAGTGTCTGACTGCCCCCTGACATGGTTGCACTGCTCACTGGTAATCACTCATCCTCCATTCACCCCCAGCCTGGTTCCACTACCCACTAGTAGTCACAAATACCCACTGAGTGCCCACTAGTAGACTCAGATTCCACATATACATTGTCTGAATTCCCCAGCCTTGTTCCCCGGCCCACTGATATCCACAGATTTCCCTCATGTGCTATGCAACCCCAGCATCCTTGTTTCTTTACCCACTGGTAGCCACAGACTCACAACATACTCTGTGAGCACCCACCAGCTTTGTTCCCCTGCCCACTGGTAGCCACAGATTCCCATATGCACTGTGTGACCCACCAGCCTTGTTCCCCTCCCCACTGGTAGTCACTGTTTCCCAAAATCACTGTATCTCCTCCAGCCTTGTTCTCCTGCACACTTGTAGCCACAGACTCACACATATATTGTGTGACCCATCATCAGCCTTGTTCCCATGCCCACTGATAGCAACAGATTCACATATGTGTGCTGTGTGACCCCATCAGCCTTGTTTTTCTGCCCACTGGTAGCCACAGATTCCCACAATCAATGTGTGACCTCTCCAGCCTTGTTCCACTGCATACTGGTTTCCATAGATTTCCCACACACAGTGTGTGACACACCACCAGCCTTGTTCCCCTGCCCACTGGTAGCCAGATATTTCCCACATGTGCTGTGCGACCACACAAGCCTTGTTCCCCTGCCCACAGGTAACCACAGATTCCCACATGTGCTGTTTGACCCCACCACTCTTGTTCAGCTGCACAGTGGGAGCCACAGATTCCCACTATCACTGTGTGACCCCTCCAGCCTTGTTCCCCTGCTTACTGGTAGCCACATATTCCCCACGTATGCTGTGTGACCAACCACCAGCCTTGTTCCCCTGCCCACTGTTAGACACAAATCCACACATATGCTGTGTGACCCCACCAGCCTTGCTCCCCTGCCCATTGGTATCCATAGATTTCCCACATTTGATATGCGACCCCACCAGCCGTGTTCCTCTGCCCACTGGTAGCCACAGTTTCCCCACATGCACTGTGTGACCCCACCAGCCTTGTTCCCTGACTGCTGATCCTCAAAAGCAATGAAGCTGAGCATCACACTTGATTAAACTCTTGAGGATCATAATGGTGCACAGTGCCTGCAAAGCAGTGCACGTTGTACACTCATTTGACCTTCAAGGCGTTAATTTGTGACAAAAGATAACACTGACTACTAAGTTAAGGTTTAACACTGTAGTTGCCAGTGGCGTATCCAATCCTTTGCAAAGTGATGCACTGGATATCTCTCGGGCACTCAGAATGAAATCTGGCCAGGGATAAGCAATACTATTATGAACATCCATTCCTGGCCAGCATTAAACCCACCCAGTAGTCAATCTTATATTTTATCATAAGTGAACCCCTAGATGACCATTTTGTTATACAAAGTGCATTGCTTTGCAGTGTATTGTGCAGCATAACCTCATGTTTGATCAACTTCCTGAGGATCTGAGTGCTGCACAACACTTTGAAAAGCAATGCATGTTGTACACACTTCTGGTCTTTAGTCTCTTCAGGACACATGAAGTGCCAGGACCGTCACGCTGGTCTGGACATTAAGGACTGGTGGCGGTCCTGGTACTTAAAGTGGAACTACCACCCTTAAAAAATTTTATATCAAATAATCCCCCATCTGGCGACTAGCTGCTCAGTAGCGCTAGTAGCCAGAATTCTTACCCATTCATGAGAATGAGCCTCTACTCTTTCCCTAGTGACGTCCGCACACCTGCGCTGTCAGACCCTTTTGAAGCCAAACACGTCCTAGCAACGCCTCCTAGAGGCAGCTGGGACTTATAGAGCAGGCGCGTGGACGTCACTGTGGAAAGATGTCTGCGCTCCATCCTGATTGTCACTTCTGGAGTAGAGGCTCATTCTCTTGAATGGGTGAGAATTCTGGCAACTAGCGCTTCTAAGCATCTAGTCGCCAGATGGATGATTATTTGATAGAACATTTTTTAAGAGTGGTAGTTCCTTTTAATGGAATTCTGGGATGGAAGCATGGCCTGCACGCCACTCTGTCATTACAGATTTCATTGCGAAAAAAAAAGTGCTGTTGTCATTAACGGATGCCCACCATCGGATCAGGCAGTCGTTAAGAGGATAACTTAGTACAAAAGGTCACATTGACTACTGTGTTTAAAGCTTTGTAATCATTTATTGATATCGGTGTGGAATTTCGTTGGGGTGGGGCATAATTGAGGCGGGGCATGGGGGCCCGTCATTAGAGCCTGAAGAAGGAAACCTGCATTTTTTGTTATTCTTCTGCACAGGTCCCCTGGCCCTTGTAATAGTTTAATGCAAGCAGGGGACACAGAGGTGACTTGGCAGAGTCAGAAGTCATGAGGCAGTTTCAGCACAGCTGAGAAATGTATTGTACAGATTGGGCCACACATGTAAGTCAGTGCTGCTGAGGTTAGAGCCCACTAACTAGTAAGTATAAGTCCTGCTGCACACATTTATGATCAGATTGTCTGGGTGCCAGTGCAGTAGTATCCTCTTACTATACAACTGGATACTGCGACATCCTGCAGCATTTATCCCTTTCAGTGCCAGATAGATATTCAGTCCAGTGCCTCAAGGATTGAAAGGGTTAAGGGTTTCTTGAGCAGAATATTTGGGAATGGCTCAGTTTATAATAACCCCTAAATGCTCGCACAGGATAATAATGTCAGTTAATAAGGAACGGAGGGAAAAAGGAAAATGTTGCACACTAATAAATAAGTCATGGGGCAGTTTCAGCACAGCTGAGAAATGTATTGTACATGTTGAGATACATGTAACTCAGTCCTGCGGAGATTAGAGCCCACTAACTTGTAAGTGGAAGTCCTTCTGCACAAATGTACATACCTGGGAATTCTCAGAATTTTGACCCAAATCTCTGGGTGAAGGACCAGATTTTCAGGGTTAGACATCTCAGTGTTACCCACTATATGAGCTGCACCATTTAACAGCTTCTTTACTCTCTAAATTTGTGAAATGTATACCAGAATGGCAGTGGGAGAAGGTCCTATTTCTTTTGTGTGTGTTTAAGCAATGAGGAGGTAAATATAGTCATTGATACCTTTATTGGCTAACTAAGCAGATTTAGGATGCAAGCTTTCAAGACCTCTTAGGTCTCTTCCTCAGGCATGTTATACAGATAAATATGAAAACATCTCTCTTATATACAAATACACGTTACATTATTTAGAATGGAAATCAGGTAAGAAAACTCAGTCTTCCTCTGAGGAGTTAGAGGTATTTAAGATCCCAGTGGGACTGTTGGAAAGGTTAATTCACAATGTGATAGTGACATGAATTCTTTGTCTCTATTCAAACCATAATAATTTAAAATATTAAACTTCAACATTAATTTAACCTCGCATATTTTTCTATCTGTCAACATTTGTCTGAGCTGCTTTAACAGTCTGCTGTTGATTAATGCTGCCTTTCCCTCCGTGGGTCAGGCTGACTCAGCTGATGATTAATGAACTGCCTTGACATCTCTGTTTCCATGGTTACTCACCTGACTGTTATCAGTGAAACCCCTTCCACGCTTTTTAAAGGAGCTAGGATCACTTCCTCCTTGCCCTTGTGTTTGTTTATGGCTGCAAGTGCGTTCTCCTGTGCTCCTGATTATCCATGTATGACCTGGCTTCCTCTGATGTCCCTTCTGGCTCCTGACTCCTGGCTTGTTCCTGACAACGCTGACCTCCGTATTCCTGACTCCGGTTTGTCTGAGTACCCTCTTTGGTTCCTGATCCAGGCTTGTCTTTTGGTTCATGCTCCTGGATCACCATTCTGCTTTGTTTGGTTACTTTAATAAAGTTGTTTTGCATTTTACATTTTTGTGTCTGTCTTGTTCCTGGTCCCTAACAGTACACAAGGGAAAATCAGGTCTTCAATGAATTCCTGCGGTGCTCCATCTCGGACCATCAGAATAACTGGTCAGACCTGCTACCTTGGCGGAGTTTGCTCATAATAGTGCAGTGTTGGCTTCTACCCAATTTTCCCCCTTCATGGTGAATTACGGGTATCAGTCCTTCATGATTCCAGATTTGTTCGCTGCCCAGGGCATTCCGGCACTGGAGGATCATCTCCAGCAAATCCGTTCCACATGGGTGCAGGTCCAAGAGTCACTGCGACACTCTCAACAATCCCAGGAGCTACAGGCTAAATGTAAATGCCTACCTGCACCCTCCCTACAGGTTGGGGAGAGGGTCTGGTTGTCCTCCAGAAATCTACACCTCCGAGTGCCCTCTCAGAAAACTGGCTACCCGTTTTGTGGGGCCTTTCCGTATCCTCTGACATGTGTACCCTGTGGCCTGTGCCCTAGACCTTCCCCCCAAAATGCGGATACACAATGTGTTCCTGTCACGGATTTGAAGACTCTCAGACTTAAAGTTTGGTAAAATAACTTAACTTTATTAAAAGTTAAAGGCAGTCCCCGTAGGGTAAACATACATAACAATACAACAGTAATATAACATATAATAGGTTCTACCGGCCTTGCCTAAATACGGGGCAAGGCAACCCAAGTGACAGTTTTAATGACAGGCTCTACCGGCCTTGCCTATACCGGGCAAGGCAACCGTGAGATGACATATACCGGTTCTACCGGCCTTACCAATACCGGGCAAGGCAGCCCCCACGGAATGCTGAATGTAGGCTCTACTGGCCCTGCCAATACCGGGTAAGGCAACCTTAAAGATGGTGAATTACAAGGTTCTACCGGCCTTACCAATACCGGGCAGGGCAGCCCAAAGGAGTACTGGAGTAGGCTCTACCGGCCCTGCCAATTCCGGGTAAGGCAACCTTAAAGATGGTGAATTACAAGGTTCTACCGGCCTTACCAATATCAGGCAGGGCAGCCCAAAGGAGTACTGGAGTAGGCTCTACTGGCCCTGCCAATACCGGGTGAGGCAACCTACAGGATGGTATCGTCAAGGTTCTACCTGCCTCACCAATACCGGGCAGGGCAGCCTGAGCGAGTAGACCAGCTGTCAGGTGATTAAGACAGCATAGAGCATAAGTATAGAGGTCTTACTCAGCAGGAGTCTATTGCCAGGGATACTCAGACAACTGCAAGGAAGTGGACAGCGACTGACCACAGTACTGGATGTTCAGGAGCAAACCAACATTTGCACGTTGGGACTAATGGTAATAGCGCCACCAGGTTTAATGGAGCAAACCAGCGACCGCACGCTGGAGCCAATAATGTATCTCACAACCAGTTTAGTGGAGTAAACCAGCGTCCGCACGCTGGGACCAACAATGTATATAGCAACCAGGTTTAGTGGAGTAAACCAGCGTCCGCACGCTGGAACCAACAATGTATATCGCAACCAGGCTTAGTGGAGTAAACCAGCGTCCGCACGCTGGGACCAACAATGTATATCGCAACCAGGTTTAGTGGAGTAAACCAGCGTCCGTACGCTGAGACCAACAATGTATATCGCAACCAGGTTTAGTGGAGTAAACCAACAAAGTATGATCAGCAGCGAGAAGAACAATGATGCCAGAGCGACGGCTGGAGCAGGAGATTCAGGAACTCAGTAAGTTTAACCCGCGAGGTGCTGGAACACAGGAACACAGGAACTCAGTAAGATTAACCCGCGAGGTGCTGGAACACAGGAACACTGGAACTCTGGAACACAGGAACACTAGCATACAGGAACACTGGAACACAGGATCAGCAAGAACAGCAGGAACAGACCCAGAAGCCTGACAAGCATGTCAGACAGAGTGGAGTCAGGAACACCACGAAAGGGCAACCTGGAAGTTCTCAGCCTGGGTTTAAAAAGGCTGTGTGAGGAGGGCTAATCACAGACAGCCAATCATGATACTCAGCAAATGACTGACACTGAACAGCACCGTGATAATTCCATGTCTCTCTGTTGAAACCCCTGGTTTGAATCCTTATACTACGGTCGCTCCTATACACCATTTGGTGCCCGTTAATGGCCATAAGGAGTTTGAGGTCTACTCCGTAATGAAATCTCGTAGGTTACGTGGGAGTCTTTAGCATTTGGTCCATTGGAAGGGGTACAGTCCAGAGGAGCGCTCGTGGGTTCCAGCCTCGGATGTGCATACCCCCACCCTCCTCTGTGCTTTCCATGGATGCTTTCCCCTCAATCCTGGTCCTGCCCTGCCGGGGGGGGGGGCGAGGCTAGGGGTCATTGGGGGTGGTACTGTCAAGATTTGACTTATCTGCTCTAACAATCTGCTGTTGATTACTGCTGCCTTTCCTTCCCTGGGTCAGGCTGACTCAGCTGATCATTGACCTCTCTGTTTCCATGGTTATTCACCTGACTTTTATCAGCCAACCCCTTCCAGGCTTTTTAAAGCATCTAGGCTCACTTCACGTTCTCCTGTTCTCCTGATTATCCGTGTATGACCTGGCTTCCTCTGACGTCCCTTCTAGCTCCTGACTCCTAGCTTGTTCCTGACGTCTCTGACCTCTGTATTCCTGACTCCGGCTTCTCTGAGTACCCACCTTGGTTCCTTATCCCAGCATGTCTTTTGGTTTATGCTCCTGGACCACCATTCTGATTTGTTTGTTTACTTTAATAAAGGTGTTTTGCAATTTACATTTTTGTGTCTGTCTGGTTCCTGGTCCCTAACACTGTCCCTCTGAGTGCGGAACAGTCCCATCAGTACAGTTAATTTAATATCCCTGACACTGTGTCCATTTTGGCAAAAATGTTCTCCCACTGGTGTCTCTAAATTTTTTTGTTAACACTGGATCTGTGGGAATTAAACCTTTTATGTAATGGCTGTCCAGTTTCACCCACATAAAGAGCTGTTGGGAATTTTGCCCACATGATGAGGTATATTACATTGGATGATTTGCAAGTGAAGGTACCAATCATCCTATGGTGTAACTGAGTGTTTGGAAAGGAATCTTGTCAGTGGTATAAATATGTGCACGTTTCACACCTCCTTTGTAGGCAGGGAGATGTGCCATTTTTGTATTTTTATTCAAGGCACTCCTTACCATCAGTTGTTTTAAAGTGGGAGGCTGTCTGAAGGAGAGTAAGGGAGACTGTAGGAATATGTTCTTAAGTCTTTCATCTCTATGTAATGTTGTTTGAAGTCTCTTGCTATTTTGTGTAAAACTTCAACCTGGGGGTGGTAAGTAAGTGACCACCAGTGGTACCGGGTTTCCCTTATATTGTTCTTTGTAGCTCAAGAGATTTTTTTCTTGGTATGTGGGTACCCTTCTGTATCTGACTGTCAATAATCCTTGCATTGTAACCCTGTTTTATAAAGTCTCCTCTGAGTGCTTGTCAAGGTCTGTCAAGTCAGAACAGATGCGGTTGTATCTGATGGCCTGTCTGTATATGATGGAGCTCTTTGTGTATCTTGGGTGGAAGCTATTGTTTTTCTGGTGGATTGGTATGTTTATTGGGTTGCATTACAGGAATGTGTGAATGGAGTTGCTCTGAATACTGATAGTTGTGTCTAGGAAGTTAATATTTGTACATGAGTGACTGAGTGTTAGGTTGATAGAGGGGTGGAATGTATTGTAGTTTCATGGAATTTGAGAAGTTCCTCTTCAATGGCAGTCCAGATGATAAGAATATCTTCTATGTAGCGGAGATCGACCAGGGGTTTTATCTGGAAGATGGACAGGAAGTCCTCTTCTAATTTTGCCATAAACAGGTTGGCATATTGTGGTGCTATTCGGGTACCAATTGCAGTCCCTATTTTACTGTCCAAACTTGAAATAATTGTGTTAGTATAAACTGTATGTGTTTTGTTACCATTTCCATGGGAGTGTTATTTTTTTCCAGATATCCTTGGCATGCTGCTGTGCCATCTGTGTGTGGAATGCTGGTGTAAAGGGATTCTACATCCATAGTGGCCAGGATGGTGCTCTCTGGAATGGGGCTCAAGTCAGTTAGTTTGTTTAAGAGATCTGTGGTGTCCTGAAGGAAGCTGGGTTTTTCTGCCCAGCCAGAGATATTCTCTGTGAGTGTGCCAATTCGTGAAATTATGGGTCTTACCAGGTTTCCTTCTTTGTGTCTTTAAGTAGTGAGACCTCTACGTTGCAGCAGGTTGGATGTTCCTTGAGGACTGATTGATGCACTTGTTGGTTACAGCAAGCAGGTAGATATCAACTAGAATGCATGTTCTTGGGAGATTTGAGATTAATATTGCAAATCTCAGGGTTAGTTCAGTTTAAAAGTTCCCAGCTATGCACATTTATGATAAGATTGTGTGCTATCCTCGTACTGTACAACTAGATACTGTGCCATCCTGCAGCATTTAACCCTTTCAGTGCCAGAGAGGTATCCAGTCCAGTGCCTCTGGCAATAAAAGGGTTAAGGGTTTCTTGAGCAGACCACTTGGGAACGGCTCAGTTTATAATAACTGCTAAATGCTACCACAGCATAATAATGTCAATTTAAGCATTCATGGGATAGGCATAAATGTGTCCTTAAGATCAAGGATATGGGTCTCGAAACTATTACCACCGGTAAAACCAGTGGTTACAGCAAATACCGTAGCACCCAAAAAAGTCAATCTTGTACCCCAGCTATTCTGTTGCTGGAGAGGTACATGGCAGAAAGAACGGTGTTGGCCAAAATTCACGTTTTGGCCAAATGCTCGTTATTGTTCTTTGTCCCAACAACTCTCACTGAATAGTGAGAATTGTGGGTACATTAAAGGAAAAAATAAAGTGTCATGGCTTGACGGTATCCTTTTAAATTCTTGCACGCACAACAACTTGCAACTACAGGGCGCATTCCACATGTCGCCATGATTAAAAGACAGACATAAGAATCTCGTCTGTAGGATAGCGAGTGATTCTCATACTGCAGCCTGAAACGTTGCCTTTCCCCTTCTCAGCTCCCCTTCCCCACACCACCACTGTATCAAAGAAAATAAGTACCACTACAACGTATTGCCCTGGTTCGCTCTCCACATCTCAGCTCCTCTTCCCCGTGGTGCGTCCGGTGTTATTCTGGATAAACCAACGGCCCCATAGACCAATTTAAAAAATCAAGAAGTATCCAGATCTTGCTGAGCATTTCCCAGACTCTCTCTTCCCTTCTCCCCTTCGCCCGTCAAGAAAATTACTATGCAGGCAATAGCCCAAGAGGTCACAAGTATCCCTCTGTGTGGATGAAAATGCCTTACGTCGCCAGTGGAGACGATGGCGGAGGCGTCGGGGTACATGACTTTAACATTTTAATGCTTATGGACAATTTTAAATAAAAATATTTAAAGAGGAATGGACTTTCAGATTCTACCTACAGTAACGGTTGCATCTATGGGGTATAATTTTATCAAAATTGAACAACCATTAATGCATTTTTTTTTTAAAGCATGACAAAAGAAAGAAGATCAGAAGATCCTGCTGGACATCAGGATTACTGGTACGTTTTTAATTGTCGAGATGTGTGAAACTGTTTCTGGATTAACCCTATGAACACCAGTGGGGTATGCAACGCTGTATCTCTTTCTTTATTTCAACCACAAGTATGTGTGGGAAACCAGGTTTCCAACACATACCTGTGGTTTTCATCTCCTGTTTTGGGCTCTGCACCTGTCTTGTCATGTCTCAGGATTTGTACCATGAAAAGTGCGTCCTAAACATCTGGTGAAGCCACCACATGGAATAGGATAGCAGTGGGTGAAAACTGCGTACCTGTGGAACATTTTTGCATGGTTTTTGGTGTTGACTGCACAGTTTATAGAATTGTAAAATGTGCTGTAAAAACCACTACCGCTTGTTGTGAAAGTATTGGTGATAATAGCATCGAGCCCCAAATAAGTTTGAGGTTTTTACAGTAGAAAAAATGGGCAGACTAGATGGGCCGAATGGTTCTTCTCTGCCATCAATTTCTATGTTTCTAATAAGGAAAGGAGGGGAAAAAAGAAAATGTTACAATTGGTGCACACTAAGAATTAACGTTTTATTTCAATAATTAGTAAAAACCTTATTATGGACCACTCTTAACAGCCAAGGTTACATTTGTCAGATACATAGGGGACATGTATGTAGGATAATTCTCACAGTATATTTTAGAATCCAAGTATGGGAGGTGATATCTGTACATGGATTGAGAACTAGTTAAAGAGGATCTACCACCTGACATACACTTTAGCTTAAATAACTCCTCATCTGGCGACTAGCTGCTTAGTAGCGCTAGTTGCCAGAATTATTACATTGTTAAATAGATTTACCCTTTCTTCCCCGGCTGACAGGACGGATCACGGACATCTTGCCATAATGACGTTCGGGCTGTCAGTCCCAGCCGGCTCTAGGAGTCGTTGCTAGGAGCCGGCCGGCTCCAAAACGAACTGACAACGCAGACTAGCGGACGTCACTATGGCAAGATGTCCGCGATCCGTCCTGCCTGTCAGCCAGGGAAGAAAGGGTAAATCTATTTAACAATGTAATAATTTTGGTGACTAGCGCTACTATGCAGCTAGTCACCAGATGAGGAGTTATTTAAGCTAAAGTGTATGTCAGATGGTAGTTTCGCTTTAAATGACAGATGGCAGAGAGTTGTTGTAAATGGAACCTTTTCATGTTGGTATAAATGTGTAAGTGGTGTGCCTGCCACAGGGTTCAGTCCTGGGCCCAATGCTTTTTATTTTGTTTATTAATGATCTAGAAGTGGGAATTGAAAGTAGTGTCTCAGTCTTTGCTGATGACACTAATCTATGTAAGGAAATATATACAGAGCTGTTTTTCTCTGCTGAAGAATTTACATAAATTCAGTGAATGGTCAGAAAAGTGGCAGAGGGCATTTAATGTAGACTGGCAATGTGGGATGGCGATGCCCGTCAAATCCAGTTGTGGATGAAGATGATTATTATTAAGTAACAGTGTATTGAATGTGTTGATGGCGTGAAGACTAAAAAGCATGCACATATATCAATGGCATGCACTTCATACCCCCTTTTTTTAAGGAATGTGTTGGCTAAGCCTCTGGCACTGAAAGGGTTAACCTTATATTTCAGTACTAGTTGAAGAGCCGGTCTCGGGGCAGTCATGCGCAGTATCATCCGTGGCGCAGGCAATCTCTACTGCACATGACTGTGGCGTTACACACGTTTTAGCGAACTATTATATACGATATGTTACAGAGAGCAGTTGAAGCGTTTCGGCACCAGAGAGGTGCATCCATATGATATCCGTGTTTTCTTTTCATGTAATGATATGGCAGGTTGTTACTTCTACAGAGCAGCTTAACCCTGTTAGCGCCAAAGAAGTCAATGTATTTTTCAGGCCCGTGGATTATAAAATATATTGTAAGAATTATCCTACGTACATGCCCACTATGTGTCTGACAAAATGTTATGGAATGGTCCATAAAAAGGTTTTTACTAATAATTGAAATAAAAGTTATTTCTTAGTGTGCAACATTTTCCTTTTTCCCTCCTTTCCTTATTAACTGACATTATTGTTCTGTGGTAACATATAGGGGTTGTTATAAACAAATGTTCTGCTCAAGAAACCCTTAACCCTTTCAGTGCCAGAGACACTGGACTGAATATCTCTGTGGCACTGAAAGGGATAAATGCTGCAGGATGGCACAGTATCTAGTTGTATAGTAAGAGGATACTACTGCACTGGCACCCAGACAATCTGATCATAAATGTGTGCAGCAGGACTTATACTTACTAGTTAGTGGGCTCTAACCTCAGCAGCACTGACTTACATGTGTGGCCCAACCTGTACAATACATTTCTCAGCTGTGCTGAAACTGCCTCATGACTTCTGACTCTGCCAAGTCACCTCTGTGTCCCCTGCTCGCATTAAACTATTGCAAGGACCAGGGGACCTGTGCAGAAGAGTAACACAATATGAAGATTTCCTTCTTCAGGCACTAATGATGGGCCCCCATGCTTTACCTCAATTATGTTCCACCCCAACTAAATTCCACACCCATAACAATAAAAGAATACAAATCATTAAACACAGTAGTCAATTTAAACTCCTAAGTTAACCCCTGAATGACTGCCTGATCAGGGGATGGGCGGCTGTTAAGCACAACGGAACTTTTTTTTTCCGCAATGAGATCTGGGATTGCATAGCGGCCTGTAGCCACACTGCCATCCCAGAATTCCATGATATGCAAGGACTGTCACCGGTCCTTAATGTCCGGACCAGAGTGATAGTCCTGACACGTCATGTGTGGAGAAGTGGATGAAGACCAGACATGTGTACGTCATGCATTGCTTCTGATCAACGCAATCCACTTTGTACAACAATCTGGTCATCAAGAGGTTAATTTATGACAAAAGGTGAGATTCACTACCAAGTGGGTATAACTCTTTGAGTGCCAGAGAGGTACGCAATGCATTGCGTACCTCTCTGGCACTCAAAGAGTTAATGCTGGCCAGGAATGGACATTCATAATAATATTGCTTATCCCTGTCTGGATTTAGTTCTGAGTGCCAGAGACATATCCAGTCCATCACTTTGCAATGGGTTGGATACCCCTCTGGCGTATTAAAGTGTTAAACCTTAAGCTAGTATTCAATGTTACCTTTTGTCTTAAATTAACCCCTTGAAGATCAAATGTGATATCAAATGATACTCAAGAGTTTAATCAAGTGTGATACTCTGCTTCATTCCTTTTGAGGATCAGAGAGGTGATGCTCCCCCACCCTCCAGCCTGTTCCACTGCCCACTAGTAGTCACACAGCACCACATACACTGTCTGACCCAGCAGCTTTGTTCCACTGGTAGTCATCCTCACATACCCTGCTTGAGTTACCCCCAACCGGGTTGCACTGCCCACTATTAGTCAAAAATCCCCACATACACTGTTTGATCCCCGTGGCCTGGTTCCACTGCCCACTGGTAGCCACAAATTCCACATTTACTCTATCTGAACCCTCCTACACTCCTTGTTCCTCTGCCCACTGGTAGCCACAGATTCCCCCAACCACTGTGTGACCCCTTCAGCCTTGTTCCCCTGCATACTAGCAGCCCGAGACCCCCACATACATTGTGTGACTCCTACCGACCGCCTCCCTGCTGGTGGCCACATAATGCCCACATACACTGTGTGACCCACCACCATCCTTGTTTTTCTGCCCACTGAGAGCCACAGAGTTCCCACATGCTCTGTATGACCCCCTAGCCTGCCCATTGGTAGCCACAGATACCGACATGCACTGTGTGACCTCCTAGTCTTGTTCTCCTGCCCACTGATAGCCACAGATTTCCCTCAAATGATATGTGATCCTACAAACCTTCTTCACCTGCCCACTGATAGCCACAGAATCCCCTCATATGCTGTGTCACCCCACCCCATCCTTGTTTCTCTGCCCACTGGTAGCCACATATTCCCCTCATATGCTTTAGGACCCCACCAGCCTTGTTCGTTTCCCTGCTGTTGGTCACAGATTCCCCCATACCTTCCAACAGTTCCAGTTGCCAAAGAGGTACACTTTTGGTGGTGCTGCTGGGGGTGTGGCTAGTGGGTGGAGCATTGCTGAGAAAGTTTAAATTACATTATGATTTATTAACAGCTCTTTCTCCAAGTGAATATATTATTTAGAACAAGATCAAATTATTTTACTTACACAGAATAGTTCATAAACACATGTTCTGAAGTGCAGAGTCACTCAGCTGCTGCAAGAGCAAATAGAGTACTAGCCTGCATTAAAAGAGGTGTAGAAGCAAGGGATGCTAATATTATCCTACCTCTGTATAAATCCTTGGTTAGGCCTCATCTAGAATATGGAGTACAATTTTGGGCGCCTGTTCTAAAAAAAGACATTACTGAACTGGAAAAGGTGCAGAGACGTGCAAAAAAACTGATAAAGGGATTGGAGGATCTGAGTTACGAAGAGAGACTAGCCAAACTGGGTTTGTTTACATTAGAAAAGAGACGTCTAAGGGGTGATATGATTACCATTTACAAATACATTCAAGGCCAATACAAAGAACTATCCAATGAATTATTTATGCAAAGAGCTGAGCTAAGAACAAGAGGTCATCCATTAAGACTTGAGGAAAGGCGCTTTCGACTAAAACACAGGCAGGGATTCTTTACAGTAAGGGCGGTAAGGCTATGGAATTCTTTTCCTCGGGATGCTGTGCTTGCAGATAATGTAACTGCATTCAAAAAAGCAATGGATGCCTATCTAGCACAGAACAATATTGACAGTTATGACAGATGGCTTCAAAGCAAATAGGATATTGAGCCGGGGAACTATTTGACACACTCACACACACACACCTACATTGGAAATTGCTCCAGAGGGCTTTTTTGTTGCCTTCCTCTGGATCAACAGGGGTGTTATTGGCATGGGCTGGACTTGATGGACGCATGTCTTTTTTCAGCCTTATCTACTATGTTACTATGTTTTTAACCCTTTGTGTGCCAGACGGGTAGTCAAAGCACTGCAGCACAGTGCACTGGATACCTCTCTGGCACTCAGAGAGTTAACCAAACATTAATGCGAGTTTTATTGCTGTGGATGTACACACGCCGCATAGTCTGATCTTGGGACAGAGGTATTTGGTCTCAAAGATGGACACTTGGGAGGTATGTATTCACCTGCTACATTGTTTGACCCCAGCAGTATTGTTCCATTGCCCATTATTAACCAAAGATTCCCTTAAAACCCCGTGTAACCTCACAAGATTTGTTTCCCTGCCCACAGATTCCCCCCAGCCCCACTGTATGATACCCTCCTTTATCTCCAGCATTGAGGTCCTGGCACATTTCTATAAGTAGTGCTAGAGCAGACCAGCTTTGCACTCAGTGTGGATCCACTGTGCCTATACCTCTGGGTGTACATTGATGACATCATCTCAGTGCACCAGGCAGAAGTAGAAGAACCAAACTGAATCTTCAAACAGTGCAGGGCTCCACTTCCTACAGAAAATATAAATAAACATTGTAAGTTGTGGGGACATACATCTCTTGGGTACCCCAGCTATACCTCTGAACCTTTGTGTGATAATCCTTGTAACGAGCTGCGATACATTACTTTTCTTCATCAGTTTTCTTCATCTTCCAAACTTATTCTGAGGACACAGACTCTCAGTGAATTTTAAGTGTCTCCCCAACTGACGGAGAAACCCCATGGATCATTATACACAGGTACCCTGTTCCTCACAATAGTTTAATGCGAGCAGAGGACACAAGTGTCACAGTTGTCCAGGGCTGTCACAAACACTCGGGGCTTCAGCCCCCTTAGCCCCACTAGTAACACCCCTGAGACCCAGAACAGACAAGAAAATGGAGAATTATATTATACTTTCTGAAATTCTCTTTTCCTGGACACAACCATGTCAGCATTCACAGATGGGTTAGCTCCTCCCCTTTCAGCTGATAGGACAGAGAAAAAGTCAAACAAATTCGATCAGTATAAGATACCCCCTCCACCAGTTGTCTTAGTCTGAGAGGATGGGAAATTGGTGAATGCTGCCATGCTTATGTCCAAGAAATGAGACTTTTGGTAAGTATGATATAATTCTTCATTTTCCTGGTCATCCATAGCAGCATTCACCAGATGGATGCGTACAGAAGCAGTGAGAAAGGCAGAGTCCAAAACATGTATAAAGAAATTATTCCTCTAAGGACAAGAAAGAGGACCCAACACTTCTGTTCCAACCAATCTATAGCTTGGCAGAGTACTGAGAAAAATCTGCAGTCTGAATCTACAAATAGTGCAGACCTCTATTACCTACAGAAAATGTAAATATACATTGTATGCAGGGCCGGATTTACATCTCAGGAGCCTGTAGGCACAGAAAGCTGAAGCGCCCCCCCCCCCCCCCCCCCGCCAAAAAAAAAAAAAAAGTTCAAGAAGTTTTGACTGAAATATTTTTATTCAGTCACAAAAAAGACCATAGAAAGGCATTATTCCACCCTTTCTGTATACACCTACTTTGACCACAACTTGAAACACTGAGATTAAGTTTAACCCTTTGAGAGCCAGAGAAGTATACATTTCAAAGTAATACATTGGATAACTTTCTGGCACTCAAAGCGTTAACACCAAGAATAAAGGCCCATATTTATAAAATCAAATTGGAGTTATTCCCAGAGTAAACCAACTATACCATTGGGGATATAATACCATGGGGGATATAATAACATGCCCTAAATTTTCATGCACTTGAATAGAGCTTTTTAACCCCTAGAATACAAGATTGGTCTCCAATGCATTACAAAGCATTTTGGAACCTCTCTAACATCCAATTGGTTAAAAGACCAATTTAACTTATCAGGAATGTTTATTTGTTCCCTGTGGTGCATTTGGATTACTCTAGAATGATTGCAATTTGCTTTTATAAATATGGGCCATAGGATCTGTAAAAGACAATTGCTGTAATTCTAGGACAAACCAACTGCATTATAGGAGGAAATACACCCCAGTGATTTAACCCTAGAATGATAGAGGCACAGCATGTGTTGTATAGCTCTCTCCATTTAAATCAAGTGGAATTTTTGGACTTTTTATTTCCCCCATTGTGAAGTTGGTTTGCCCCAGAAATGCACCAGCCAACATGCGTCTATACGCCAGACCCAGGGATTCTGAAGCAGAAAAGGGTAATGTCAATTGGAAACGTGAAGAATAAGGTTAGGTTTCAAAAGGATACCCGCTCTGCCTCTTATACCTCTTGAAAACAGCAGGAAGCCAGAGTGGGTGTCTCATACCCGGCGCAGGCTTACCTCAAGGCCTGGCCAGGGGTTAAATAAACGGTCCGTGCAGGCTTCGGTGGAGGTGCAGCTTCTAGACAGAGTCTGACTGTACAGGCAGAGCCAGAGGAGGCAGCTGAGTAGCTCCTCCGTCTGTGTGTGAAGCGGCTGTGTTGAAGTTGGTGTTCGTCGTGGGCTCGCTCCCTGCAGGCTGCACTGAGCGTGGTAGGAAGCGGGGCAGTTCTGAACTTCCAGCAAGTGAAGTGAGGACAATGACTAATGTAGGGCTGCAACTAACGATTATTTTGATAATCGATTAGTTGGCCGATTATTTTTTCGATTAATCGGATAAAAAAAATGCTAATTTTTCATTATTTAAACTGATTTAATGAACAGTGTTAAAAACAAACAGCAGAATAAAAAACTTAACACATTAACATGTGTCATTGTTATTATTTTACTATGGGGTCTATGCACCTCTTTCTCCCCCCTTGTACTTCTCTCTCTCCCCCTTGTGCCTCTACTTCTCCCCCTTGTACTTCTCTCCCCCCCTTGTGCCTCTATTTCTCCCCCCTTGTACTTCTCTACCCCCCCTTGTGCCTCTCTCCCCCATGTACCTCTTTCTCCCCCATGTACTTCTCTCTCCCCCTTGTGCCTCTTTCACCCCATGTACTTCTCTCTCCCCCTTGTGCCTCTTTCACCCCATGTACTTCTCTCTCCCCCTTGTGCCTCTTTCACCCCCATGTACTTCTCTCTCTCTCTCTCCCCCTTGTGCCTCTTTCACCCCCATATACTTCTCTCTCTCCCCCTTGTGCCTCTTTCACCCCCATATACTTCTCTCTCTCCCCCTTGTGCCTCTTTCACCCCATATACTTCTCTCTCTCCCCCTTGTGCCTCTTTCACCCCCATATACTTCTCTCTTTCTCTCCCCCTTGTGCCTCTCTCCCCCATGTACTTCTCTCTTTCGCTCCCCCTTGTGCCTCTCTCCCCCATGTACTTCTCTCTTTCTCTCCCCCTTGTGCCTCTCTCCCCCATGTACTTCTCTCTTTCTCTCCCCCTTGTGCCTCTCTCCCCCATGTACTTCTCTCTCTCCCCCTTGTGCCTCTCTCCCCCATGTACTTCTCTCTCTCTCCCCCTTGTGCCTCTCTCCCCCATGTACTTCTCTCTCTCTCTCCCCCTTGTGCCTCTCTCCCCCATGTACTTCTCTCTCTCTCTCCCCCTTGTGCCTCTCTCCCCCATGTACTTCTCTCTCTCTCTCCCCCTTGTGCCTCTCTCCCCATGTACTTCTCTCTCTCCCCCTTGTGCCTCTCTCCCCCATGTACTTCTCTCTCTCTCCCCCCCTTGTGCCTCTCTCCCCCATGTACTTCTCTCTCTCTCCCCCCCTTGTGCCTCTCTCCCCCATGTACTTCTCTCTTTCTCTCCCCCTTGTGCCTCTCTCCCCCATGTACTTCTCTCTTTCTCTCCCCCTTGTGCCTCTCTCCCCCATGTACTTCTCTCTTTCTCTCCCCCTTGTGCCTCTCTCCCCCATGTACTTCTCTCTTTCTCTCCCCCTTGTGCCTCTATCTCTCCCCCATGTACTTCTCTCTTTCTCTCCCCTTGTGCCTCTCTCCCCCATGTACTTCTCTCTTTCTCTCCCCTTGTGCCTCTCTCCCCCATGTACTTCTCTCTTTCTCTCCCCTTGTGCCTCTCTCCCCCATGTACTTCTCTCTTTCTCTCCCCCTTGTGCCTCTCTCCCCCATGTACTTCTCTCTCTCTCCCCCTTGTGCCTCTCTCCCCCAAGTACTTCTCTCTCTCTCTCCCCCTTGTGCCTCTCTCCCCCATGTACTTCTCTCTCTCTCTCCCCCTTGTGCCTCTCTCCCCCATGTACTTCTCTCTCTCTCCCCCTTGTGCCTCTTTCCCCCATGTACTTCTCTCTTTCTCTCCCCCTTGTGCCTCTCTCCCCCATGTACTTCTCTCTTTCTCTCCCCCTTGTGCCTCTCTCCCCCATGTACTTCTCTCTCTCTCCCCCTTGTGCCTCTCTCCCCCATGTACTTCTCTCTCTCTCTCCCCCTTGTGCCTCTCTCCCCCATGTACTTCTCTCTCTCTCTCCCCCTTGTGCCTCTCTCCCCCTTGTGCCTCTCTCCCCCATGTACTTCTCTCTCTCTCTCCCCCTTGTGCCTCTCTCCCCCATGTACTTCTCTCTCTCTCCCCCCCTTGTGCCTCTCTCCCCCATGTACTTCTCTCTCTCTCCCCCCCTTGTGCCTCTCTCCCCCATGTACTTCTCTCTCTCTCCCCCCCTTGTGCCTCTCTCCCCCATGTACTTCTCTCTTTCTCTCCCCCTTGTGCCTTTCTCCCCCATGTACTTCTCTCTTTCTCTCCCCCTTGTGCCTCTCTCCCCCATGTACTTCTCTCTTTCTCTCCCCCTTGTGCCTCTCTCCCCCATGTACTTCTCTCTTTCTCTCCCCCTTGTGTCTCTATCTCTCCCCCATGTACTTCTCTCTTTCTCTCCCCTTGTGCCTCTCTCCCCCATGTACTTCTCTCTTTCTCTCCCCTTGTGCCTCTCTCCCCCATGTACTTCTCTCTTTCTCTCCCCCTTGTGCCTCTATCTCTCCCCCGTACCTCTTTTTCACTTTCCTGCACTGATGACATCCGGAGCGCAACCACTCCAAACGCGGAGACGCCGCATGGAGCGTGAAGGGGTTTTCTTCCTCTGTCTGGGTGCCAGTTTTAAACTGGCCTCAGAACAGAGGAAGAAAATACCTGCACGCTCCACGCGGCGTCTCCGCGTTTGGAGTGGTTGCGCTCCGGATGTCATCAGTGCAGGAAGACAGCAGTATCCGGCGGCTGTGGGGCTGCTGGGCGGCACAACTAATCCTGTCTTTTCGAGTTCCGTGTCACAGAGTCGGCTGGTGCAGCATCCCGATTCCCCCCCCCCCCCCCCCCCCCAAGGAAAAGGCTGGTTAATTGTAAAATGAAATAATAAAAAAAAAGTTAAGCACAAAAAATAATGTAAAAAAAAAAACAGTCCAAAAAAAAAAAGTGTAAAAAAAAACCCAAAACTATCCCAATGACAGGCGCCCCTCTGTGGGGTGCGCCTGTAGGCAGATGCCTACTCTGCCTTATTATAAATCCGGCCCTGATTGTATGTTGTGGGGACACACATTTTTTGGGGACCCCAGCTACACCTCTCACTCTTTGTGTGATGATCCATGTGATGATCTACAATGCATTACATTGCTGGGGCTTTCTTAACCCCTTAAGTACCACACGGTCTAGGGCTGGGGAGCTCTGGAGCACCAATGAAATTTTGTTTTTTTTACACATGTGATCTGTGATCATAGCATGCCGTGCAGGTGAGCCGTGATCACAAACTTCCATGACATACCAAGACCGTCACCATTCCTTAATGCCCGGACAGCAGTAATAGTCCTGGCATGTCATGTGTCGTTAGTAATGGTCTTGGAACGTCATCTGTCGTTAAAGGGAATGTATCACCCCTATACAAGTTAGCCTTAATAGCTAGAGTTCATAGCGAATGTGTGTAAACGTGTAATAATTTCTTTTTTAAAGCACTGCTTTGTCAGAATTGAAGTAATAAAAGCTGCCCTGCACCTACTTCCCCATAGACTGTGGTTACCTGCTCTGTAACCGTAGTCTGTCACTCTGTCTCTGCTCCCCTACCGCTATGCAGACTCCTCAGAAGACAGAGGCTTTCTGCCTGTAAGCTGGAGCGCTCTCACTGGCTAGATATCAATCTCTGCCAACGAGAGAGCTCCAGCTTAAATACAGAAAGCCTCTGTCATTGGAGGATGTTGCATAGAGGGAGGGAAGCAGAGGTGGAGTGGGAAACTGATGTTACAGAGCAGGTAACCACAGTCTGTGTGGTAGTAGGTGCAGGGCAGCTTTTATTAATTCAAGATTAAGGACTCGATCCAGTTTAAAGAACAGCCGCTCAAATCTGATTGGCTGGAATATGCAAAAGAACATCAAAGCCAATGTCTGTGAGGGAATTGGAAGTGAGAGTGCCCATTTATAAAGGCAGTCTCAGTACCAATTCCCTCAATGTGCAACAGGCATCGGCCCGTGCAGGTGAGAAGACGGAACTGTGTGTCTCATCAGGGCCTCCGCACACAGAGGGGGAGACACGAAGATCAAAGTTAAGTATTTTTACAGGGTATGTATTTATGACATTTATTCATTGCATTTTTTCTTACTTGGGCATTAAATGGAGGCATTTTTGTAGCGGAATATTCACAGCACAATATGATTTAACCCTTTTGATTGCCAGTGAGGTACGAAACGCATACCCCTCTGCCACTCAAAGGGTTAAACAATGTCATAGGTAATGCTTTGTACTAATACATATTTTATATTTTACAGCAAGAAGAAAGAAGAAGGAAGAGAAGAACAGAAGGGAAGACTGAAGAGAAGGACAGAAGAGAACCAGGAAGCTGAGAACTCTGTTGGACATCAGGATTAATGATAAGTGTTAATTGTAATGGGATGTGGGTTTTTTTTAACCCTATGAATGCTGGTGCTGTAATTATACCCCACTGGCACTCATAGGGTCAATTCTACTAACTTTTGACATATTTTTCATACTTTATATTGTTATATGGCTTAGGGCTCCATATCAATACATCCACTGAGGAGTTAGGTTTTTTTAACTCTTTTATCATGTGTCTGCGTCAGCTGTTTGAAGAGAGAGAAGGGACTCAAGTAAAAAAACAAAAAACGGGTCTTAACTTTCCTGCAATAACTTGAGTCCCTTATTGGATTTTCATGGCTAACACAGACATTTGAATTGTGAATTGATAATTTCTGTGTTTTCATCATTTTCCTATATCAAACGACGGCTCTTTTTTTGCCGGTATTTTTTCCCAGCACAGGCATGAATAGCTTACTGTGCGTGAAAAAATGCTGTTCTCAGAAAAAACAGACGTCTCCAACATTTGGATCGAGCCCTAAGTCTGTTATGCTATTTTGCGCCCTATAGTCTAGTGCTGTTTATAAGACACTTCACCAATTGGTGTGCTGGGACACGGATCACTGCCTATCGTCACTAGCCCCGTGTATGCTGCGCAGTGCTTGGGAGGACCAGTAGGTGCACAACTCATGTAGGACTCCGATCTTAGGAAACCAATTGGCTAGGTACTTATAGCTCCTCTTTATCTATGTTCTCAGACAAATAGGCATTTCAGAATGTTAGGGCCTGACACCCTTTACGTCCATAATGCCGCTTCACAGTATCAGATGCTTGATGGGAATGCCTGAGTTACAATGCGCCAGCGTCCTGACCACTCTCAATACTGTAAAACAGAACTGCCCCACTTTTATCAATGAGGCCCATTAGTACACAGAAATGACTTTGTTCTATTAATGTCACCTCACTGCCCTCACCCTCATCTCCCCTGTATACCTGCAGTGTATACTCACTGTCCTCACACTCATTTCCCCTGTATACCTTCACTTTATACTCAATGCCCTAACACTAACTTCCCCTGTATACCTGCAGTGTATACTCACTGCGCTCACACTCATCCCCCCTGTATACCTGCAGTGTATACTCACTGTCCTCACACTCATTTCCCCTGTATAGCTGCATTGTATACTCACTGTCCTCACACTCATTTCCCCAGTATACCTGCATTGTATACTCACTGTCCTCACACTCATTTCCCCTGTATAGCTGCAGTGTGTACTCACAGTCTACACTCATTTTCCCTGTATACCTGCTATGTGTACTCACTGCCATCACACTCATTTCCCCTGTATACCTGCAGTGTATACTCACTGTCCTCACACTCATTTCCCCTGTATAGCTGCAGTGTGTACTCACAGTCTACACTCCTTTTCCCTGTAGACCTGCTATGTGTACTCACTGCCATCACACTCATTTTCCCTGTATACCTGCAGTGTATACTCACTGTCCTCACACTCATTTCCCCTGTATACCTGCAGTGTATACTCACTGTCCTCACACTCATATCCCCTGTGTACCTGCAGTGTATACTCACTGTCCTCACACTCATATCCCCTGTGTACCTGCAGTGTATTCTCATTGCCTTCACACTCTCTGCTTCTGTACAAACACATCAGTCATATGAAATGACAGTATTACACAGCCAAATAGACATAAATAAAGACACTGAGGCACAGAATAATCTAACTAAACTTTTATTTAAACTATCTAGAACTTAATATTAAAGTGTTTAATAAATACTACTTATTATAATTTAATAAAGACTAAATTACATCTAACTACAAATAATTATCTTTATCCAGTTTTGATCAGAAAGCAGGCCTGATATAAAGGCTGCAGGCATATGTGACCTAGACTCAGAGTAAGGCACAAGTTCTCTCAGATACTCACACTCATGCACACGCTAAGAACCATTACTTCACACACAGAGGCATAGACAAGCAAACACTTGTACACACTCAAATACACTCTGTCACACACACATATATTTACACAAACACAACATATATACTCATACACACTTGTACACACTCACACAAACACAGTCACATGCATATTCACAATCTCAGAAAGACATACACACAAAACCTCACATTCTCTCAAATACATGCACTACTGTGCACACACTTATAATCACATCAATATACACACACACACACTCAAATTATCTTCTACATGTGCAGACACACACACAAGCACACATTATACACACTTACACTGCCACACTTATTTATCACAAAAACCCTCTCGCACAGATATATATTTTCTCATACATATATGCACATACTCACAGAAGCACACTAACAGGAATATGCACAATCTCACAAACACACTCAATAATGAGCACACTGTCAAAATCACATGCACTAATGCACATACTCTTGCAATTACTGGAATACACATACTCATAAATACTACTTCATACACACACGCACAAATTCTCTCCTACACATGCAGATACACACAAACACACCTTACACATATTTACACTTAAACTGTCACACACATACATATTCACAAACACCATCTCACACACACATATATATACTCTCATACAAACACACACACACTTACAGAAGCACACTTACATGAATTGGCACAATCTCACAAACACACACACACGTATATGTATATATATATATATATATATATGTGTGTGTGTGTGTGTGTGTATATGTATATATATATATATACACACACAATTTCTCATACACACATACACATGTAAACACACACACAAACACACTCTTACACATACATTTACATTGTCAAACACACACATATTCACATAAACACTCTTGCACATAGATACTAATACAAAAACTCACACACATATGCACAATCTCACAAACACCAAATGAAGCACACATTCTTACAAACACATAAATACTCTATCACACACACACTCACAAATACTAACACAAACATATTCTCTCACACACACATATACATGCAAGTTTACACACTCTTCCACATTTACACTCGCACTGTGACAAACATACATATTCAGACAAATACTCTTACACACACAAAAACACTCTCATACACACATGCACACACTTACAGAAACACACACACACACATATGCACAATCTCAAAAACATACACAGATGCACACTATCTCACACTCATAAATACTTTGGCATAATCCCTTACAAATACACAAACACACACATACTCTGAAAATACATACACATGCAGACATGCACAAACACAAACTTACACACACTGTCACACACAAACATATTGAAACAAACACACACACACACACACACACATATACTCTCATACAAACATGAACACACTCACAAGCAAGTACACAATCTCACAACAACTAATGAACACATTCTCACAAACTCATAAATACTCTTAGACACACACACACACACACACACACACACACACACACACACATAAATACTACACACACACACGCACATATTCTCTCATACACACATGCAGACACAAAGAAGCACCCTCTTAGAGACACACTGACACTTGCACTGTCACACACATACATATTCATCTAAACACTCTCACACACATATATACAGTGAAAGAAAAAAACTCACACACTAATGCAAGTAAACTCACATGCATATTCTCACAAATACTTATCCAAATAATTCACACACACCGAAATATGAATACACACATTCTCATATACATATGTAGACAAACTCACTTTTACACACACACACACACACACACACACACACACATTTACCCTCACAGTGCAACACATATACATTTTCACACACATACATTTCACACACATACTCTCATACACGCACAAGCACATTCACATGCATATTCACAATCTCAGAAACAGTACATTAATGCACAAATTCTTACAAACACATAAATATTCTATTTTTGAAGTACAAACATTTGCATCAGTTTAGCAAAACTATAACACACATTTTCCCAGACAAACACACAGATACTCACACTGTCGCACACATACATATACACACAAGCACACAGTAATGCAGACATTCTCACAAACAATTGTACTCTCTCACACACACATATACACACACACACACCCACACATACATACATGCACAGACACAGAAACATATACATACACACACATACACACCCACACACAAACACACATTCCCTTATACAAAAATATTCTCACAGAAACCAGAAAGGTAGGACAGAGAGGGGGTAGGAAATCTGATCTACTTCAGTAGAGAGAGAGAGAGAGAGAGGGAGAGTTAATACAACACAACATATAAAAACTCAGGGTATAGTTACTATCTGTCACTAATGTCACTAGAGTAACTGTGCTACCAGGTAAGGAGACTAGCAATAAGGGAGGTATGAAGAAAGGTAAGACTCCTCCAACAAGAGTGATTGGGGCTAGAAGCTAGAGAGCGTCGCTAGTGTGCGTGGCTAGGTTGCGTTGGCCAAACGTAGTGTGGTGTGCTGCGGCCAAAGCCGTATAAAGGTGCTGGCTGCTAAGCCAGATAACCTCCTTCGGTTGAGCCGAAGGTGACTCACGATACCCCACCACGTTTGGTCTATACCCCAATGACCCCAGGGAGGAATGAACTCCAGAAGAACGGACCAGACAAATATAGGAGAACTGGAAGGAATATACACTTTCTGGTAGTCAGCAAGAGAACTGGAGGCTGAGGCAACAGGAGAACACCCCAAGGCTGCAGAGAAGAAGACTGGAGGACTGGAGCAGGGGCAACAGGAGACCACCCCAAGGCTGCAGAGCAGAAGACTGGAGGACTGGAGCAGGGGCAACAGGAGACCACCCCAAGGCTGCAGAGCAGAAGACTGGAGGACTCAGGGTGTAGTTACTATCTGTCACTAATGTCACTAGAGTAACCGTGCTACCAGGTAAGCAGGCTTGCAATAAGGGAGGTATGAAGAAAGATAAGACTCCTCCAACAAGAGTGATTGGGGCTAGAAGCTAGAGAGCGTCGCTAGTGTGCGTGGCTAGGTTGCGTAGGCCAAACGTAGTGGGGTGTGCTGCGGCCAAAGCCGTATAAAGGTGCTGGCTTCAAAGCCAGATAGCCCCCTTCGGTTGAGCCGAAGGTGACTCACGATACCCCACCACGTTTGGTCTATACCCCAATGACCCCAGGGAGGAATGAACTCCAGAAGAACAGACCAGACTAATATAGGAGAACTGGAAGGAATATACACTTTCTGGTAGTCAGCAAGAGAACTGGAGGCTGGGGCAACAGGAGACCACTCCACGGCTGCAGAGCAGAAGACTGGAGGACTGGAGCAGGGGCAACAGGAGACCACCCCAAGGCTGCAGAGCAGAAGACTGGAGGACTGGAACAGGAGCAAGGAAGAGACTAGAGGCACCAGTTGGAAGCTGGAACAGCAGAACAGGCACTGACACACAGGACACAGGAAGAGGCTAGACCAGATCCAGAGAGGCTAGGAGACGATTTGACAACGCGTCAGAAGAAGCGCCTCCACGCCATTTATGTGAGAGAGAGCCTGGCCAGCCTCAAAAGAAGGACCGCGCATGCGCACGCATAACCCGAAAGTGGACCGGGCGCACGGAGCGAAGGAGGCGGAACGGGAGTAACGGTGACACTATCCCTCTCAGAAGCGTGTAACTGTCTTAGCTGTAATATTGTGTCATGTAATGGGATGTCCCTAGAATATGCTAGTGTAATTGGGGTGCTTTGTTCTAGGTTAATTGGGATGCTTCCTCTTGTGTTTTTGAAGCTTTAGCCTCATTTGAAATAACTGCCACGTAGTTTTGCCGCGTAGTAAAGGGCGACCGCTAACTTTGGGGGTTAGTGGAATGGATTCAGCTGATTTTGTAGTGGAAGGTGGTGAGAGTATATTAATTTTGGGAGGCAATTTAAATGTAGCGCTAACGTCTTCAAGACATGGAAGTCTATATGTGCTGACGTGATAAAAATAGTCCATGCTGGAAATCAGTACATTCACAGCAGGATCCTCATATGTGCCTGATGTCATGTCTGCAGGGAGAGTGTCCAGAACAGACGGAATTGCTTGTGTTGGTGGGATGTGCTGCTTAGTGGGCACCTTTCTCTTTCTGTTAATTAAAGTGGGCAGGGGAGTAACAGATTCATGGCTATCTGGATACGTGCCAGATGTTCCTGGGTGCATCTGTGTTGTGTGAGGGATATCATTACTGGAGGGGCCCTGTGAAGTTATCACCTGGGGATTCCCTGTTCCATCATAGCCATCTTGTAGTCCAGGAACGAGACCTGTTGCATAAAAGAAAGAATGGGGAGAGAGAGAATAAAAGAGATGGTCAACATGGTTAGATTCAGATTAAGGCACCCGCATCACTTTCACCCTACAGGGATGGGTGGCATTTATATAACAGACAGAACTGAGACAGAGCTCAGGGTGAAGGAAGAACACACAGAGATATGTGTAGTAACAGACACAGTATAATCAAGCTGAACTTTTGCTCCCCTCTTTAATTACACCAGTAGGTATATAACAGGAAGCCTTAAGCCCCCTGGGATATAGACATAAAGAGAGGGGCAAGACTGTCAGTGCCTGAGATAGTGCTGTATTATCTCTACACCCTGTCAGTGGTACAGCAGTATGCTGTGTCCCTTCAGAGAGCTAACAGGTTAATTACGGTAATAATAAATAAATACAGCTATGCCCTTCATAGCCAATATTCTTCCTATTAACCTATCCATTGCCTCAGGTGCTGCAGTGCATTGCAAAACTGTATACTGCTTATCACAGGGCAGAAAAGGGGTTAATAAATTAATAAAAACTTCCTTCTCCCAGACTACAATAAATGAACCCCTTTGTGTTCACTCTTCTGTAAAGATATTAAGTTATGATGTGTAATTTCTTCTCCTGTCACATTTCTTTGGCTGTGCAGGAGAGTCCATACTCATGTGCGCTGCACTGGAGTTTCAGGCACCTTATATAGTGGACTTGTCCCCCTAAGATCAGTTTAATTCGTTTCAATGTAAATCTGCCTCTGTGTTCTACTAGCACGTTGCTTCTAAGGGAAATCATTGCTGAGAAATGAACCCTTTGTGTTAGTGGAACAGTGTGGCAGTTTACACTATGTGGTGTATGTGCTGGGCCAACATTACCACACACACTGACCATTATGTAGAAAGTGGAGCAGTTCTGGAGCAAACCATCTGCCCTCTATGGGACTAATAAAAATTCCCCAAATGCCCATTGCTTTAAGTTAGACTTTTAAACCTTTAGATGGCAGATTATGTTCCAATGCATTGCTTTCCAAAACTTTGGAAGTGTCTCTAGCTGAAAGGTTAAACCCAATTCAATCAGTGGGTCCTGTTATACAACCCCTATAGTGCGGATGGTTTGTCCCAGAACTGCTCCACTTTGCCCTTACACATAAGGATACTGTGCAATGTAGCTGATTCCACTCCGGGAACATTTCTAATAGATCAGTGACTCACAGGTTTGTCCTCAAAGAGAAGAAACCAAAAATGGACAGAATAGCAGCACAGTTTTGAGCATTAAATCTCACGATATACAACTCTTACAGATTTCTTCCTTGATCTTTGTACTCAAACAGAGCTAATTTGCACATGATGTAGGGAATTAGCATAACATGCTGCACTGTAGCATCACAATACAAAAGTTACATTTTCAATATCTATTTATATTACAAAGCCTGGGTAATGTAATGGATAGGCCAGTGGTTCACCACTAACACGCAGTCTACAGTTTTCTGGGTACACCTAACATTTTGAAATATCAAGCATGTATTGAAGGGTAAAAATACATAATTATACAGTTATTTTTAGACTCACAAACAACAAACAGCCGGTAGGGCATCCAATTGTCCTGCCAGCTGAAACCTCAACAGACATAAGGCCACAGACACTGACTTGTGGCCAATCGTTCGTTTTGTGGGTTCACGCGTGTGTGAATAATGGGAACATCAATGGGTTAACTTAGGCATATCTCTGGACATTTTTTTTTATACATAACTTGCATTGACATTTGTTGTTATTTTACAGGAAAAATGAAAAAGAAGATAAGAAGAAAGAAGATTACAGAGGACAGAAGAAGGAAGATTGAAGAAGAAGACAGACAGTAGGTGACCAGGGTGCTGTAGACTCCGCTGGACATTGGGATTAATGGTAAGTCGTATTAACCCTGTGTCGGTGTGGTAAGCATACCCCACTGGCACTCATAGGATTCATTCTACTTGTATTTGACACATTTTGGGACTGCTTTAGATGTATTGATATGGGGCTTATGGTCCCATATCAGTACATCCACTGGGAAAAACTGGTTTAAGATTTTCATACATTAAAGTGGGTCCCTTAATATATCTTATTGCTGAAAGCATGGAATTGAGTGGTCTATTTCAGCATTTTGTTGTTTGTCAGCGGGCTAAAATGCACATTCACATTTATTGCCCAAGGTGTTTTTTTTTTATTTGGTAGTTTTTCAAAGCACAGGTAATTACATGGCTTACTGTTCTTGAAAAAATTACCATTGGCTGTTTTTTGGCCGACCAGGCCAATTAGACTGAGGCCATAAAGTACACCTCTTTACTTCTTTAAAGAGATATACATCCATGAAGTGTCCTATTTAGAAGTAGGAAAATGATCATGACATGGTCCGTGGAGAAACTCTTTGCCTGAAGCATGTGGGACTTCAGTATTCCCTGTTATAGGTATATTTGGATGGAATAAGCATCTCTCTCTCCACCCCACAGCACATTACTACACCCATTGCCAGACATAGATTGTTGCCAGCAGTGATCCAGAAACCAATCATATGACTTTAATTTATAAAGATATAGTTTTATATTCATATTGCTTTAACCCCTTAGTGACAGCCGCGATTGTACGCGGCTGTCACCTTAACGCCCGCCGAACATTTTTTTTTTTTTTCAAAGAAGTCCTCAGTCTCCGAGTGGCGTGCAGCCGCACGGAGACGCGGACTTCCGTGACTTACCAGGTACGTCCTCTGTCACTAAGTGACAGTTTCTGCGGGACGTACCTGGTAAGTCATATGTCGTTAAGGGGTTAAACAGGACTAGCCACACTGATCCTCCAAAGCTACGATCAGTGCATGGTTTCAAGAAACATGCTTGGGTACAGCTGGATCAATTGACAAAGCCAATGACTGATCCACCTGCACTATCACATAGTGGGTGGACAGATGCAAGAGGCTGGCACCAGGCAAGGCACATTGACTGAGGTCTCTTTGAGGGTAGAGGTTGATGTGACTGAGTTTAAGGGACATAACGGAATTCAGTTTCATAATCTCCTGAAAATATATAATTAAATAAAACATTATTCTGTATAATATTAAATTACTTGAAATGTCGTAGTTACTCTACGGTTCATGCCACTTTAAGGTAAAATGAATACATAAAGTGCAGTTAACACCTGAAATGGATTTGAAACACCTTTTGAAGTCACTTATATGTTATATAAGCTGTTTTTAATGAACAAATAGTTTGCAATAGCATTATTTATGTCAGTTTATGTAAGTCGGACAGTATCTGGCTGGTACAGCCTTGTACCACATACCCATTGTCTACACTGCTCTTTCTCCACCTGCCACTCCCTCCTGCACTCCCTTCCTAACTACCACTTATTTTAGTGAAGAATAGGTCATAAGAACTCTTTCTACAGTCAAAAAACAATGTGACCCTTTGACTGCCACAACACATATGAATAGCAGCTGGAAGATCAGAGTGGAATGTAATATCTGGTACACGGCCATGCTAGCAACTCATATTTAACTTGCAAAAAATGGACAAATAAATAAACCTAACTATCTCAAACTAACATTGAATAAAAATGAAGCTGTATCCACTTAAATACTCCTCTCTCTATATGTACAATTCTATGTGGGCAGTTTACTCAGAGCAATAACTTCTATGTTTAAGAAGAGTCATTAGCAGAGATTTCTGAAAGAGACACTGAAGTATACAACATAAAAACAGACTTATTACAACACTTTATTATCTCTGAAAATCTTCTATTAAAAGCTTTCAGTAAAAATTAGAATGAGTTAACCTTGTGAATAATATTCCTCCTTATGTGTCTGGTCCAGACCTATATACTTGCTGTACAAACATGTGCTAGTGTAACATACAACAGTGACAGTTATAAAGTAAGAAACAACAGAAAGGTTAGATTACAAGATTACATTGAGCAGCAGAATCCATAAAATGACAGTTATACATATGCAGTATATAATTATATGATATGGATAACAGAAAACAGATAATTAGCAAGTTTTCCACATAGAAAAATTTGCAAATAAAAGCCTTCAATAAAATTATCAATGGCAATGACATTTAGTCCTTGGGTAGGACAGACATAATCATATTACTGTATAGATAATAATCATGAAACATATTTACATGTATGTTATCATGATTATGAATAGAGTATCATTGTTTGAAAGGGAAGAATGTATGTTTTATGGGTATATACCAGGTAATGTCTTAATAGAATGTTTTCTTACAAGTGTCTTTATCTTCCCGATCTCCCTCCCACCAGTCATATGGAGAAATTATATGCTTGTCTGGGAAAAAAAACAAGCTCCCTCTATAGGGTATCAATGCAGAGTGTCCTTTAATTATGATTAACCCATAATTAACTCTTAATAATTCTTGCTCTGTGAATGAATGTCTGTGAGGAGAGTTTTTTCAGTTCACCAGCTGCTTTTTTTTTTTTTTCCTTGAACAGTCAATACTATTTATAACATATGAACATTTTATTTTTTGAACTTTAAGAAATCTCTATTAAAATATTTCCTTTAAATAAAGAAATAGTTAACCCTGTGAATAATATTCCTCCCTATGAGTCTGGTTCAGACATATATACTTGCTATATAGGCTTGTGCTAGAGTAACCTGTAACTAACAGTTGTAAAGTGATATGTAACGACAGAAAGTTACTCAGAGCTAGAAACCATGAAATGACAGTTGGAAACTGGGGACAGTAAGGAATTTTTTTATGGTACTGATCCAGTACAATCATAATAAAGTATGTTTCAGTGACATATATATTACAGAAGTCAGTAATTGGTGGATTTACAGTTTAACCCCTTGACTAGTGGAAAAGAGAGCAATACTCACTTCTCTGTTGCTCAGAGGGTTAATTCATTCATTCTCCAGTACCCCAGGACTACTTGTCTTATGCACACAATTACATGAGATGATGGGAGCCTGGAGAGATGAGTTTCCCAGCCCAGAGATGGCACCTTTCTGTTATTCCTACAGACAGTTGCCTTACTGGTTGCTGTATCACTTGGTTTGTCACCTTAAGTACTGGAATTGACCCCTCAAAACTCACCTGCTCTGTGCAAGGGTCTCTGGATAGTCGTCCCTTGATCACTGGAGTGTAGGATGATGGGTGGGGGCCTGGTGGGATGGTTAGCCCTAAAGTGGCGGTTACCTGACATTTTTGGGGTGGTACGAACAAACTGTCCTTAAATGAATTACACTTGGCGGCTGGATGTTCAAAAGGAAATACAGAAATAAAAGATCCTAATAGAGTTTCCAAATCTGTCTGAACAATAAGAGCAAACGTGACTCGCTGCAACTCTCACTGGCTGCTGTTTGTGTCTGAATTCCAGCAGGTGACAGTTTACCAGTTGATGATGTCATCAGTCTTGGATGGCACAGCCAATCAGATCCTGTATATTCAAACAGCATGCAGCAAATCCAATGCAGCATTCTGGTCAAAATTGCCCCCACAAAAATGATTTTATATCCAAAAAACTTTTTTTCTACCCCACAGGCTGGTGGGCTGTACATTGCAGTGGCTTTAATGAGTGTCAGTAAGAGATACCTTTAGTGCCCGAGGTGCAGGGTTTTTATACGGTATTTCTTCAGAGCACCGGTAATTGAATTGCTTACCGGGTTTAATATAATGCCGTTGGGTGTTTTTTTGGCCATCGGGGTACATTGAATGGACTCCTTGGACTTGAGGCTCATTCTAGTGCTAATGATGGCATAATGGAAGAAGGTATAGACCTGTGGTTCTCAAAGGATTTTTGTCTGGTGGCCATCAATGTGGCCACAATTATGTTCTGGTGTCCGTCACTGCGGCCACAGCCATGTCGTGATGTCCACACTATGACATTACACGCGCAAATGGTATGAAAGGATTAAGACTTACAAAAATTGCATATAAATATGTGCAACAACAATAACTTTATATCAAATTACAATTTAAACATTCCAGAAACCACAAAGTAATAAAATCTACCCCATAAATGGTCCTTAACTACAGGGGTTGAGGAGGGGCAGCAATTAAAGATGTGGCTCTAAGGGGCCCCTTTGGCTCTGCAGTATCCAACGCCCTTAAATCTGACCAGTTTCTTATCTTTGCTGGCTGGCACTGACCTCATCACACACAGCCGCTGCCAGCCAGTAAGATCAGAATAGCATTAGTGAGTCCCCTCCCTTGGCTTCTTTAACTGCTTGAAATGCAGTTCAGACTTTCTCCCTCGGACATACAATAAATGCTTTGCATGTTTTCGTTTTTCAGACTTGCTCCAGACTATGGGGAGAGGGAGCCACAGATTGCATCTCAGGGCCCAGTAGGCTCTGTCTAGTTACCCAGAACTAATATAACTTAAGAAAGCTCATTCGTGTCCCTGACTACCACTTAAGTGCTGTGGTAGCTCAGAGGTTAATACTTACCTATACGCTCACCTACTACCAAGCTGATTCTTGCAGGGTAGTGTGAAAACAGCAATTAGCTTCTAAGTGTTCTGAGTAGGACCAGTTCTGAACTCCCATAATAATAGCTCAATTGCGCTGAGTAGGGATTCCAGATCTGTGGAATCCCATTAGTACTATGGAGTATGAAAAACGAAATCTGTGCTTCTCTGCCTCCATAGAAGCCAGTCGACAATCAGTGCATAAATGGAGCAGCCTTCACCTTACCCTGCAATAATCAGCCTGGCATTGGGTGAGTAGCTAGGCAAGCATAACCCCTGAGTTAACCAAGTATTTTAGTGGTAGTCAGAGACTCATGGGCAAACTTTTAGGTTATATTAATTCTTGGGTTAACTGTTGCATTAATGTGAAAACAGCAATCCACATTTTAGTTCAGTCAGTCTTGATAATGGCTCTAATAAAGCTAAAATGTTGCCCATTGTTTTCAGTCTAAACTTAATTTATCAGTTCATAAGACCCAGTGAGCGCCTGATCGCTTGCTATGTATACAAATAGATTGGACGTTCTCATACAGAAGAACTAAAACCTCAGTTCCCAAGAATTGAGGGTAACCATAGGAGGATCCTTCCCCGTGATCATGATTAGGCCGCTGCTCCCTAATTCTCTGAACACCACTCCCACTGAAGTGATACTCAGACAAACGAGAAGAAAGAAGAGGGACACATGTAGGGCCCTTATCACAATGCACTATTTTAACCCTATTAAGACTATGGATACATCTATTTATATATATATATATATATATATATATATATTAGCATTGTGGGACGGCGTTGCCCGTCTGTTGAGCCAAAGATATATACATAGACACACACAAACACACACATATTATCATGCATACATACATAAACATGCAGATATATATACATTCGTACATACATACATACATAGACCCACACATACAGACATTCATATATACAACCACATACATAGAGAAGCACCGCCACATACATGCATACACACACAGAGATATATTTATGCATAGACAAGTGCACAAATATACATACATAGAGACACACACACAGCAATTACACACATACACATACACTGGGGGGCTGATATGAATGAGGAAGGTGGGAGGAGAGAAAGGAGAATGGAAGTATAAGGTCTTTATCCTTTTGAGTGGCAGAGGGGTAGTGAAGGCATTGTATAGGAATGTATTGCATAGTCGTCTACTACTGAAAGGGTTAAGCAACTGTCCCAGTCTGTACATCCACCTCTGAAGTCCAGTACAAGAGTGAAAGGGTTAATGTGAGACACACGACGGTGCAGCATGAAAAGTTGGTAGAGCATACTTGGGCACTGTAAGACACTGTTTCAGAAGACTGTCCCTCCCCCTTTGTGTTTGACATACTTTACATGTTAGAGACTGACACTTACAGCCTTAACCCTTTGATGCCTCACACATATTACACGTATTATTCAGCATCGGCTAAGGAGGAAGTATGATGGAAGTTACTGTCCAGTTATATATTGAGGGCATGCAGGAGTACTGGGGAGTTACAGGTCGACGTCTTTCCAATGTGAGCCCCAGTTTTCTCCACTTACACTCCTTGTCTGTTGTTCCCAGCACGGGGGGGGGGGGGGGGTACCAGCATCCAACATGTCTAAAAGAGACAATACACTGTGCTCCTGTCACAATCATATTTGCCTGCTGAGCACCGCTCCGGAGTCTCTTTCTCTCCCCTCTCCGTGCATGGCCCTTACTGTTCATTTTAATGCCTGAAGAGAGGAGAGAGAGAGACTTGGGGCTCCATTGGGGCGGGAGAGACAATGTGTGTGTGTTGTGTGTGGCTTTGAGTGCAAAGCTGGGGGGCTTGTGTGTGTGTCTGTGGTGTAGGAATGACTGGTGGCCTTTTTTTTTTGTTTCAGTTGTATAGTGTTGGGCGGCCTGAATAGTGGGGGCGGGCCAACTCCCTGCAAGATTTTCACACCAATTGCAGTGGGAGCACTAACTCCTCCTCACTGCCACCCCTGGGTGTGTTTTCGCAGGCACAAAGTCTTCTTTTATATATATAGATGAACATTTTATTTTTGGAACTTTAAGAAATCTCTATTAAAATATTTTCTTTAAATAAAGAAATAGTTAACCCTGTGAATAATATTCCTCCCTATGAGTCTGGTTCAGACATATATACTTGCTATATAGGCTTGTGCTAGAGTAACCTGTAACTAACAGTTGTAAAGTGATATGTAACGACAGAAAGTTCCTCAGAACTAGAAACCATGACAGTTGGAAACTGGGGACAGTAAGGAATTTTTTTTATGGTACTGATCCAGTACATCCATAATAAAGTATGTTTCAGTGACATATATATTACAGAAATCAGTAATTGGTTGATTTACAGTTTAACCCCTTGAGTAGTGGAAAAGAGAGCAATACTCACTCCTCTGTTGCTCAAAGGGTTAATTCACTCATTCTCCAGTACCCCAAGACTACTTGTCTTATGCACACAACTGCATGAGATGATGGCAGCCTGGAGATATGAGTTTCCCAGCACAGAGATGGCACCTTTCTGTTATTCCTACAGACAGTTGCCTTACTGGTTCCTATATCACTTGGTTTGTCACCTTAAGTACTGGAAATGACCCCTCAAAACTCACCTGCTCTGTTCAAGGGTCTCTGGATAGTCGTCCCTTGATCACTGGAGTGTAGGATGATGGGTGGGGGCCTGGTGGGATGGTTAGCCCTAAAGTGTCGGTTATCTGACATTTTTGGGGTGGTATGAACAAACTGTCCCTAAGTGAATTACACTTGGCGGCTGGACTTTCACAAGGAAATACAGAAATAAAAGATCCTAATAGAGTTTCCAAATCTGTCTGAACAATAAGAGCAAATGTGACTCGCTGCAACTCTCACTGGCTGCTGTTTGTGTCTGAATTCCAGCAGGTGACAGTTTACCAGTTGATGATGTCATCAGTCTTGGATGGCACAGCCAATCAGATCCTGCATACTCAAACAGCATGCAGCAAATCCAATGCAGCATTCAGGTTAGAATTGCCCCCACAAAAATGATTTTACATCCAAAAAACTTTTTTTCTACCCCACAGGCTGGTGGGCTGTAGACTGTAAGAAGCATCATCTTTAGAGAGTTTGGGGAGGGGAGGACAATCACAACTCTGGAAAGTCATAGCAGTTCAATTGATTGATTGTCTTCAGTTTCTATCCATGAACATACTTTTCCAAATTTACCAGACATTTTCATCTCTAATGAGGGACAAATTCTGGGTCCAAAGCATCTAATTTGTTTGCTAAAGGCATATAATTGTGCATCTGTGTGTAAAAGTAAGGAGCAGGTAGCACCCTTTCAATGCTAGAGCATAGGAAATTGGTGCTCAGAAGTAATTTATTGGGTCATAAGGGAAAGGTTATATTTCTATTACGTATGGATATATTTATACCAAAAAAAGTACATCTTTAAAGGGCAGATTTATGAAAACTGTTCTTAGTACATTTTAAGAACTGTCCTTAGGTCATAGCAACTGACAATAATGTCAAGTCTGATTTATAAATAAGTACATCATTATAAATATGGCGTTAGTACGGTGAGTTAACGACTGGAATGTTTAAGAAGAGATTTGACCCCGGTTACTGATTAAATAGGGAGAGCGCAGCGCTGTGCTTTCTATGAATGACTCGGTGGCAGGGTTCATTCATTCTACACAAGCGCTTGATGCTACCAGTGGCTTATACAACTGCTGGCAGCATCAAGAAGGTAGACAATGCCTTTGGAGTTGCCCCATGGATCATCTGTTCTTTTGGATAGATGATCCATGATAGGGGCTATCAGGAGGGGTCCTGGTTCCCCCTGGACGTCTGAAGGTTTTATTTAATTATAAAAGCTGCATAGGTTATATGCCCTTGATTTAATAAATGAACAATTGTCACCCCCATGATAGAGGGTTGTCATGAGGGGTCATGATACCCCCTTTGAAGTCTGATGTTTGTTTAATACACATAAAAACATATATAAATAAAAAGCCATTTTTACACATATATGGGCAAGGTTTGCAGTCGCATACCTTGCATGTTAACCCTTTGAGTACCAGAGGGGTAGGATACACATTGCTAAGCAATGCCTTCCTGGTACTCAAGGGGTTAAGTGCTGAATGAAGGACAGGTTCTTTCGAATAAATGGCAGTTCCTGACCTATGAGGAGGTGAAGTGGAATGGAGTATGTCGAATATATGCAGTATATGTCGACATACTAAAGGGGATGATGTTGAAGGGGGGAACATGGTGTAGTGCTTGGTGTGCTAGTTCTGTTTATTTTAACTCAATGAATGCCACAGGGGTGAGCAATGCACATCCCTATAGCATTCCATGCTGTCCATGGTGCTATCAGAGTTTACTGAATGAGTCGAAGTGTCATATTATAATATCAACACACCCTTTGCATTATTCAGCATTTCCATACAGAAATGAGTCATTATAATTCATTACCGTATGGAAATAGGCCATTGTCAATGTTATGAATGAAAATTCGTAAACCTGTTGGATTATGTCGATGTTTGCAATTTTTGTCGTAGTGCTGGTGACGTAATGTTGTAGACAGTTTGTTGAATACTGTGGATGTGCCTGCGACACTGCTCCAGCAAAACATTGACATTTGTAGCCCTATTCAACCTTTCGTGCATCTAGGCCGAGATGTATGATTGTCCGATGCAGTGCATTCATCTATTGTAACAACTGTGTTTTTTTCTCCCATTCTAGATAGAGTAGAAGCAGACACGTGCGTTCTTCCTTTCTCTGACTTTTTACCCTGAAATCTTTTCCAGAAAATTTTCTTGCAAAGATTTTGTTTCTTTTTCCCCTCAGTATTCTCTTTTGCTTTTCTCTTTAACCCTTTGAGCCAGACAGCTATAGAATGCATTCAAAGGGTTAATCCGGGACCCAATGTCTCTCTTTTTTCCTTATCCTTCAGATAATGGTGGCATAGTTGAAAGTGGTTGGGACTTATCTGATTTCTTACCCTTTACTTTTTATCTTATAGATATTTTCCATCCATTTTTCTCATTTGTGCCTGCTTCTCATCCTTTAAAGCAGAACGTGTTCTTAGATGAGGCACTTTTCCAGATTTCTCATCTGATTTAAGCCATAAGTCCATCTTTTGGACTTTGTTTTTTATAATTTTTCCCACCAAGGAAGCACTATTTTTGCTTGGTCTTGTTTTCACACGTGTAATATCCAGTTTTGAAAGAATTTTGCTTTTTGACTTTTCAGACTTTAGCTCCAAGTGTGTAGCATGTTTCTTTACTGCTGGCAATGCATTTTGTTTTTCTCTCAGAAGTGGCGGCTCACAGCTGAATCCGTTTATTTGAATTCTGCGCCTTTAAGGCACGCTTTACTGCATAGCCTCAATGCTCCATTGTTCTCTATGGGGCAGTTTCCTCTATTTCTTCATGGGGTTCTTCAGTCTTGGAAGACCCCCATTTTGTACAGGCATGTGGCACCTGTGGCTCCTGGCATTCCTGTCTTGTCTGTTTCCTCTGAGGAGGAATCGCTGAAAGATTCAGAGGATAGTGTGTGTTCACTAGGGGCTTCTCCCCAATATTATGATGACCACTTTGAAGATTTGAAGGCGGTTTTAAACACTCTGCACATTCTGGCTACCCTTGTGGGTTCTCAGTGTAATTCTGACATCTTTCAAAGGCGCACAAAGTCTTGCACATTTTTTTCCGCCTCATCCCACTCTTGACCAGATCATACGTGCTGAGTGGTAGACTCCTGTTAAGCATTTATCTCTGTATAAGAGATTATCGAAGTTCTATCCATTTTTTGATGCGGCTTTGGCTCAGTGGGCTACATCTCCTAAGGTTGACACCTATATTTCCAGTGTTTCTCCTTCCTCTGGATCACCTGCAGTGGATGCTTCTGCTCTCACAGACTCAGCTGATAGGGAGCTTGATGATATTTTGCAGGCCGCATTCTCTGCCATGGGTGTGCCCTTTGACCTACCTTGGCTTCTACATGAATTAATAGTGCCATTGCTTTTTGGACTGACCACCTCTCTGAAGCTGTCCATATGGATGCCCCAAAAGCTGACATTTTGAAGTTTTTGGCTGATATCTCTGTGGCTCAACTCTATCTTTCTGATGCCCTATCTGATGTTGTTAGACTTGAGGCCAAGGCCTCTGCTTTTTCTGTGGCTACTAGGCATTCACTGTGGCTTAAATTCTGGTCTGTTGACCCGATCTTTAGGCAATCTCTGGTTTCTCTTCCCTTCCAGGGTTCATCCCTTTATGGCCCTGAATTGAAGGACATCATTCCCGAGGTCACTGGGGGCCAGAGTGCTTTGTTTCCATTGGCTCCTAAGAGCAGTCCTCAGGCACGAAGGTAACATCTTTTCCGTGCTTGTCCAGATGGAGTACAAGGGGTTAACCCGGTGCTATCTCAGGCACCATGTTCCATCCCTATGCCTCCGCAGCACTGGAGATCAAGCATTTCTTCCACCGAGCCTAACCTCCTTTGGCAGGACTAGCCAATTCTTGGTCCACTAACACCTGTGGGTGTTCGTCTGCGACGCTTTTTCTATTTCAGAGTTTGTGCAGACATTGTGGACCCGTGGGTTTTGATGGTGGGTTTCGAAGGCTATTGGTTTTCTTTCAGCTTCCTCCTTCCCTTCCATTTCTTGCATTCTCACTCCCCTCTGGGACCGGATCAGCCTTGTCCTTTCCATGGGTCTGTTCTGGATCTCTTGGACGAGGAGGTTCTCGATCTGGTTCCCTGACCATAAATAGATTTTGACTCCTGTTCCCACCTGTTTGTGGTTTCCAAGAAGGAGGACTGCTGCCGTCCTATTCTGGTCCTCAAGGATCTCGAATCCTTTGTGGTCAAGACTCATTACCACCAGGAGTCCTTAAGGTTAGTCATCCGGCGATGTGTCCAGGGGAATTCCTGCCTCCCTGGATCTGCAGGATGCCTACCTACACATCGATATTCTTCCAGTGAACCAGCAATACCTCAGGTTCGCTTGCAACAAGGGGTCAATTCCAGTTCTCGACTCCCATTTTTGGTTTGTACACAGCTCCACAGGTGTTTCTTATAGTCTTTGGTGCATTTTTTTTTATATCACGCACACAAGGGGGATTTGGGTCACTCCATACCTGGCCGACTTTCGATTCCATCTCAGAGATTGTTTTTTCTGGGTCTTCTATTGACACCCTGCAAGGCATGGTTTTTCTGATGGAGGATGCTTTTCAACAGATCACCAGCAGGGTTTCCTCAGTTCTGGCTTGAGAGTCCACTCAAGCCAAGAAACTGACCTCTGTGGTTGGGAAGTTGATTTCCATCATAGAGGTGGTACCATTTGCAATGGCTCACGTGAGGGAACTCCAGAGGTTTGTGATGCAAGTCTGCAAGGGGAACCCAGATCTCTTGAAGCTGCTGATTTCTCTTTCCTTGCATGTGGAACTGAGTCTTCCTTGGTGGCCGAATCTCTACAACCTGCAAAAGGGAAGACTGTTTTTTCTCCCATTCTGGACCATGGTTACAACGGATGACAGCCTATCAGGTTGGGGAGAGGTCCTGGATCACCTGAATGTCCAGGGTCATTGGTCAGAGAGGAGTCTCTCCTACCAATCAAAGTTCTGGAACTCCGGGCTATATTGCATGCTCTGAGGTACTGGTTGTCTCATCTCGAGGGCTGTCCAGTTTGTGTCCAGTCCGATAACGCCACGACTGTGGCTTACATCACCAGGTAAGGCAGCACCAGAAGTCTCGCAGCTTGGTTGGAGATCAAGGCTGTTTTAACCTGGGCTGAAGAACATGTTCCTGCCACCTCCGCTGTACATATTCCAGGAGTAGACACCGTCTTGGCCGACTTCCTGAGTCGACACACTGTGGACAACGGAGAATGGGTTATTCACCAGGAGGTTTTTGACCACATTGTCCAGTGATGGGGACTTCCCTGGATCGACCTGATGGCCACCAGACACAACAGGAAGGTTCCGATGTTTTGCTCTCGCTGGCCAGATCCTCTGGCGGTAGCAGTGGATGCTCTGTTAATTCCTTGGCGGTTTCCCCTACCTTACATTTTCCCTCCTCTTCCCCTGCTACCTAGAGTGCTGAGGAAGCTACGAAAGAAGAAGACACCAGTCATCCTAGTGGCCCTGACAACCTGGGTTTCCAGAGCTACTGGACCTATTTGTGTCCCTGTGGAAGGTGAACGTGGAGAGTCTGGATTTGACGGCTTGGCGATTGAATCCTCTTTTGAGGTGGAAGGGTTTTTCTCCTGAGGTGGTAGCCACCATGATTCAGGCTCGGAAGCCTGTTTTATCAAAAGCTTACCACTGGATTGGTCTATCTTGCACTTTTGGTGTGTGGACAGGGATCTTGTCACGGTTTGTTATGACTCTCAGACACAGAGATAGGTAAAAACATAACTTTATTGAAAAGTTAGAGAGAACCCTATTGGATGGTATACATATACAAGATATATGTATAGAGCAATTTACATAGGAGCATAGTAATGTTACATGAAATGGGATAAAGGCTCTACCGGCCCTTCCAATACCGGGTAAGGCAACCTTAGATGGCACAAGATGGTAACAGGTTCTACCGGCCTTACCAATATACCAGACAGGGCAGCCTGGAGACTCATGCAAGGAATTCTGAAAGCTCTACCGGCCTTGCCAATATACCGGGCAAGGCAGCCAAGACACTGGGACTGAGTTAATCAGGCTCTACCAGCCTTGCCAATATACCGGGCAAGGCAGCCAAGATACTGGGACTTAAATTAATGAGGCTGTACCGGCCTTGCCAATATACCGGGCAAGGCAGCCAAGATACTGGGACTGTAGGTAATGAGGCTCTCCAATACCAGATAAGGCAACCCCTTAAAGGAATAGACACAACCAGGTTCTACTGGCCTTACCAATACCGGGCAAGGCAGCCCACTGCTGATAATGAGGGCAACAAAGGTGGCCGAGGTAACTGGCTAGGTGGAGACAACCAGTCACCAATGATGACAAGCGAGGCCATAGGATATAGATATATAACTGGACTGCCACTCATAAAAGGTAGGAGCAATAACAAGCAGTGTACCACAGTTATCACCGGTGTAGTCTGGAAGAACAACTAGCCACCGGTTAGGCGAGGAGCAAACCAGTACCCGTGTACTGGAAGATACCGTCAATCTGACAGGCTGTCTAGGACTGAACAGCCTCAATCTCTGGAGCGAATCAGTAGCCGCGTACTGGAGTAACCAGTGACTCTACCGGTGCGACAGCAGCCGGTTACAGTGCAGCAAACCAATACCCGCGTACCGGAATAGCCAAAGGCTCATTAGGTACAACAGTAGCCCGTAACAGTGGAGCGAACCAGTACCCGCTTACTTGAATAACTTATGACTCTTCCGGTGCAACAGCAACCGGTTACAGTGGAACGAACCAGTACCCGTGTACCGGGATAACCTCTGACTCTTCCGGTGCAACAGCAACCGGTTACAGTGGAGCGAACCAGCACCCGCGTACTGGAATAACCAATAGCTCATATAAGTGCAATAATAGCCTGTCTCAGTGGAGCGAACCAGTACCCGCGTACTGGAGTAACCAATGGCTCATGTAAGTGCAATAGCAGCCAGTCTCAGTGGAGCGAACCAGTACCCACGTACTGGAGTAACCAATGACCCTGCAGGTGCGACAGCAGCCGGTTATTGTGGAGCAAACCAGTACCCGCGTACTGGAGTAACCAATGGCTCGTATAACTGCAATAGCAGCCAGTCTCAGTGGAGCGAACCAGTACCTGCGTACTGGAGCAACCAATGACTCTACCAGTGCGACAGCAGCCGGCTACAGTGGAGCGAACCAGTACCCGCGTACCGGAGTAACCAACGAAACTACCGGAACAACAGCAGCCGGTTACAGTGGAGCGTACCAGTACCCGCATTCTTGAGTAACCAAAGAGAGAATAATAATGTCGCCCAGACCACCGGGAACAACAGGCACCCGGTAGATGATGAAACAGGAACCCAGCAGAGTATGAAGAGGATCAGCACTGCAGACGGTCAACCGGATCTGGAACGGCAGCAGGAAACAACGACAGGGACAGCAACTCCAACCGGATCAGGAGTAGATGCAGGAACCAGGTCGACTTGGAGGCAGGAACTAGAATACCACTGGCAATCAGGAACAGCAACAAGGCCCAGGAAGCACTGGAACTCAATGCAGGAACAGCAGCATAGAGACAACACGAAAGGGCAACCAAAGGGTGCCCATGCTCAGTTTAAATAGGCAGTGCAAGGTGGGCTAAAGGCAAGCAGCCAATGCAGAGCCCCCTACAGGTAACTGACATGTAAAGGCAGTAAGCACAGGCACCGTGATAGATCTGTCCTCACAGGAGTTTGATCTGCCGACTATCCTGTCCTTTTTACAGGATGGAGTGAACAAGGGCCTAGCCTGAGTTCCTTGGAGGTCCAGACTTCAGCTCTGTCTGACTTTTTTCATAGGTGCAGTGCCGTTATTCTGGATGTCAAGGTTTTCTTTCTAGGTGTCACTCGTGCTTTCCTTGTCTTTAAGCATCCCACTCCTCAGTGGGGTCTTAATCTGGTTCTGGGAGTCTTGCAGCAGCCTCCTTTTGAGTCCTTGGCTACCATTCCTCTTCATCTCCTGACTTGGAAGATGGCTTTTCTCTTGGCATTTGTCTCTGTTTGTAGAGTCGCTGGACTGCAAGTCTTGTCCTGCATACCTCCTTTCTTGGTGTTTCACAAGGATAAGTCAGTCCTACGTACCTCCCAGGAATTTCTTCCTAAGGTGGTTTCTGAGTTCCACATCAATCAGGAGATTGTTGTGTCTTCTTCTTGTCCTGACCCTAAATCTGACAGGGAGAGAGATCTCCACTTGTTGCATGTGGTGCACTGCCTGAAGTTCTATGTGCACCGCACTGAGTCTGTCCATCAGACTAATGCACTTTTTGTCATTCCTGATGGTCCCAGGGTGTGTAAGGTTGCATCCAAGGTGACTATTGCGTCTTTGATCAAGTCTACCATTCGCAAGGCCTATGAACTCAGAAATAAACCTGTTCCTTTTTGTGTTACAGCTCATTCCACCAGTTCTATTGGAGCCTCATGAGCGTATAAGCATCAGGCTCATGCTGGTCAGCTGTGCAAGGTGGCCACTTGGTCGTCTGTGCACACCTTTGCCAAACACTACCGTGTTGATGTTCTGGCTTCGGCTGAGGCCAATTTTGGCAGGAAAGTCCTGGAGGCAGCTCTGTCTATCTAGGTCTTTGTTTCCTGTGTCAATTAGATCTTTACCTCTTGAGCCCTGTTGGCTCTTGTTCAGTGTGCTGTGTTTATAATTACTGGTGTGCTATGTTATGGTTCAGTGTCCGTTGACACTTTGTCTGTTTGGCTATTCTATGTGCTAATTAGTCCATGTAGCTCTGGTATCATGGGGACCAGCGCCTGGTCTTTGCCTTCTTTCCCACCGCTGGGAACTCAATCTTGGTACATCCCAGTTACCTGTAAGCTATATTGGACGACAGAGAAAAGAGGATTTTAGACTTAACTTTTAAATCCTTTTCTGTTAGTCTATATTGCTTACAGGTCTCCCAACCTGCAATGCTTGGTTCTCCTGTGACTGGCTGTGGGAGTCCTTTCGGGTTCATGCTCACAGGAGTCTTTTCTCTTCTCTTTCTTGCTCTCTAGCTAGACAGGTTAGTGTATCATATCTATCTGGCAGGGGGCTAGCTAGTCACAGAATTGTTCCTGCCTACTTAAAGGGACTGTCTCCTTCCCAGTTACCTGTAAGCTATATGGACTAAGAGAAAAGGATTTAACAGGTAAGACTAAATACACTAGATACACAATATTGTAAAATTTAGAAACTTATCTGAAAAACATCACCAATCATTGGTAAGACCACACCTTGAGTATGCAGTGCAGTTTTGGGCACCAGTTCTGAAAAATGATATACTGGAACTAGAGAGGGTACAGTGAAGAGCAACAAAATTTATTAAGGGAATGGAGGACTTGACATATGAGGAACAACTAGACAAACTTGCTTTATTTACTCTAGAGAAAAGACGACTAAAAGGAGACCTTATCACATTGCACAAATATATGAGAGGTCAATACAAGGATCTCTGCGGTGAGCTATTTATTCCAAGGCCTGATCAGATGACCAGGGAACAACCCTTGAGATTAGAGGAAAGGAGGTTTAGACTTCAGCAGAGGAAGGTTTTTTTTACAGTGAGGTCTGTTAAATTGTGGAATTCTTTGCCCAGGGAGGTGGTTATGGCAGATACAATGGATACATTCAAGAGAAGATTTCTTTCCAAAGGGAACATACAGAGTTATACTATTTATTAGTAGGCAGATCAGGAAGGTCTGATGAAGACTAACTTATTTGGTAGCAGGAAAGCTATAAAATTACTGGGGTATGCGGAGAAGGTTGAACATGAAGGACTTGTGTCTTTATTCAACCTAATTTACTATGTTACATCATGTCCCTGATTAGATAAATAGAATTTAAATAATTATCTACTGCTTTCAATTGTCCACTCTGAGGTGTTTTGCATGATGCAGATTTGATCATCTTTAGCTTTCTACACAACCCCCTTTATACTTTAAAAATATTATTATTTTATTCCTAAAACCCTGAATAATATTTTCTAGAAAATGGTCTTTATAGAAGAACAAAACATTGGATATAGTGGGGGGTTGTTTACCGATTTACAAATATACATATGTAGCGTGCATTATCACCCTTTTATATGAAAATGAAGTGTAAATAGCAAGAAACACTGGAGCTAATGTAGCAGTTCACAAGTGTAGTGTCCCTGGTGTTAGCCTCTAACACCAGTGGCTTCATTCCTGGGTATGGACTACAGTGTATGATTTCTGTTGCAGTGCCTACCAGTGGACACTCTTTACCAGTGCTGGATTTTCATGCCTGCAAGCCCCACATGCCAGCTCCTTTGCATGCACAGGGAAATGGCTTATGCTTGTTCTATTTCCTCTATGTCCTGTGTAGTTCATAGACTAAAACAAGGCATAGAGGAAAGGAATGCCCTAAACTGACTGTCCAGTTGTCCTCCCCTTAATGGAAGTGGAATTAACCGGAGGATTTTGGGTGTAAGAACTTAGTAAATTGACATTTGGTTGGCATAGGGACAGAATGCAAATTCCAGGACCTATTATTGTGAGGAATAGACATGGTACATCCATCTCACTGTCACTGCATCAGTGATTAGAACGCTTTACACAAGGCAGCGCAGAAGTTCTTGATAAACAGTAACATTTCCAGATTTTTGTACTTATTTTGTGGTTATTTTAATCAGAAACAGATAGTCATGCAGAGGATGATTGTACTAAGAACTGGATCAAATCAACAGCGTAGTAACATAATTGAGGAGAGTGAAAAAAGACATGCATCCATCAAGTCCAGCCCATGCCAAATCCCTGTTGATCCAGAGGAATGTAAAAAACAAAAAAACATTGAAGCCATTTCCATTTAAGCCCCAAGTGGGTAAAACAATTCCTTCCTGACTCAAAATGGCAGTCAGATATTTCACTGGAGAGTTCTTTGTATTGACCTTGAATAAATGTGTAAATGGTAATCATATCACCCCATCCACGTCTCTTCTCTAATGTAGATAAAGACAGTTTGGCTAGTCAGTCTATATAACTCAGATCGTCCAATCCCTTTACTAGCATCAAAGGAGTCCAATGACAACTCTCATTACTCTCATTTTCAAAGCTCCAGTTAAATCAATGGGAATTTAGGGAGTTTTGGCATAATCCTATGGTGCAATCCGTTTGTCCTTACTTTAAAAAACCCTGCCTTTGTTTTACTTGAAAATGCCTTTCCTCTAGTCTTTTATTTTTTTTTATTACCAAATACAAATATTACATAATACAAACTTTACACATACATAAACATATCCCCAATTACACACACAGTTTTTAGAGCTTGAACTCTGGTTATCTCCTATTTATTCACTATTCCACATAGGAAGATTCAGTCTATTTTAACGGATATTTTCGTAACCATTTTCCCCAATTGGCATAAAACGTCTCAGCTCTTTGTGCTGCCAAGTAATAACCATCTTCCATCAAGAACTGATGTCTTATCTGATTTATTATAATATGAATTCCAATCACTTCCTGTTCCCGCCATCTCCTAGCAATCACGATCTTCATCGGTAAAAAACACTGCACAATCCACATCCTATCATTTACATTAAGCATATCAAGGTCATGATGCAAGATCACCCTTTCTGGTGTAAGAGGTATTATAACCCCCAACAAGACTGAAATGAATCCAAACAATTCCTCCCACGTCTTATACACTTTCTCACATGTCCACCACATGTGAATAACTGTCCCTTGATGAACGTTACATCTCCAACAGACTCCTGTCATATCAGTTTTATATTTAGCCATTCTCACCGGCACTAAGTACCAACGCAACATAATTTTATAATGCGATTCCACCATATATAAACAGTGCGTAACCCTACTAATTCCGACCACACTGTCTTTCCACACATTAGGACTGATATTATCCCCTAGCTCTTTCTGCCAGGCTTCTAATGCTGCTATTTTAAGGGGAGGTTCCAACCTCTCCAATATCTCATACTATTTCCTCAGAGTTTTCTTACCCCACTATCACGGTGCCGGTGATTCCTTTCCTGTCAGTTATCCTGTAGGAGGCCCTCATTGGTTGCCCTGTGTTTAGCCGGCCCAGTATTACCTTTATATACTGGGCTCCTGCATCTTACGGCTGCCCTTTCGTGGTGTTCCTGTGCCAGTTCTACGTTTGTATTGTGGTTCCACTGTATTGACTTGACTTGCCTGACTACTCTCCTGTTCCCGCGCCTGTGTACCGACCCGGACTGCCTGACTACTCTCCAGTGATTGTTTCCTGTGTACCTACCCAGCCTGGCTGACGTTCCTGCTACTGTGTACCCACCCGAATTGGCTGACATTCCTGCTCCTGTGTACTGACCCTGATTGGCTGACGTTCCTGCTCCTGTGTCCTGACCTGGCCTGGATGACGTTCCTGCTCCTGGATCCTGACTTGGCAGTGCCCGTTGTGTACTAGTCGCCTCGGCGACATTCTGACTTACGTTGCTTTTCTGCTGGCATATCAGTATATCAGGCAGAGCGCCTCTGGCCTAGTCCCAGACCTAACCCGGTTGCAAGTGTTTCCTCCGTTATTGCACCGGTATAGTGCACTTGTTCGCTCCACTCTACCAAACCCGGTTACAAGTGTTGCCTCCGTGATTCCACCGGTATAGTGCACTGGTTCACTCCACTCTGTTTAACCAGTTGCTGTGTTGCCTCTGTGATTGCACCAGTATCGTGCACTGGTTCGCTCCACTCTGTTTAACCGGTTGCTGTGTTGCCTTCATTATTGCACCGGTATAGTGCACTGGTTCGCTCCACTCTGTTTAACCGGTTGCTGTGTTGCCTCCGTGATTGCACTGGTATAGTGCACTGGTTTGCTCCACTCTACCAAACCCGGTTGCAAATGTTGCCTCCGTGATTGCACTGGTATAGTGCACTGGTTCGCTCCACTCTGTTAAACCGGTTGCTGTGTTGCGTCCGTGATTGCACCGGTACAGTGCATTGGTTTGCTCCACTCTGTTTAACCAGTTGCTGTGTTGCCTCCGTGATTGCACTGGTATAGTGCACTGGTTCGCTCCACTGTTTATCCGGTTGCAAGTGCTGTCTCCGTTATTGCACCGGTATACTACCATTGGTTGCGCTCCTCCTTGTCAAAACCGCTTGCTATTGTTGCCTCCGTTTTAGTACCGGTAGCCCTACTGAAGCCTTCAGTGGCCTGTATATTGTGGACTCTACTTGTGGTGTCTCCTGATGCAGCTGGTCGCCCAAACTCTTTGAACTGTTCTCCTTGTCTGTGAACATTAACTCCTGCATTACTGGAACCTGTATCCTGCATTGCCTGACCTGTGTCAGCATAACTGTTGCCTTCTATATGTATATGCTGGACCTGTGTGGGCATAAGTAACCTGTCGTGTGTCTGTACTATATGTTATATACTACAGGACCTGTGAGGGTTCTTCATGTATTATTGTTTTCAATAAAATTGTGTTTTTATCTTAACTCTGTGTCTGTGAGTCAAACAAACCATTACACCCCCTTCCCATTAATCATATTTATTATTTGTTTCCATACACTATCCTGGCTTACTTTATACAAATGGACTCATAAATAATCTTTAATCCTTAATATATTATAATATTCTTTACCCAAAACCTTAAAGTCAGTGACCAGCTGAGGGAAAGATTTCATTTTCCCTTCAACCAATAAGTCACCAACTTTACTTTCTCTAAAATTCTGCCATCCCCTCAAATTCATATTCTCCATAAAGGGTACTTTGTATAACTCGATCTTTCAACCCCATTCTATTTGTAAAGACCATCCAATACTCAATACAATTTTCAGTAACCAATGGAATACTCCTATTCTTCTGCTCTCTTATTCTACCGTTATGATACCACAGTAGATGTTCCATCTTTGTAATACCAATCAATTCTTGCTCAATATATTGCCAGTCTTCAATATCTGACTTATATTGCATATCCGTAATGTGAGACAAGAGACTCGCCTGTGCATATCTTCCTAAACAAGGCACTCCCAATCCCCCATATCTATGTGCAGCAAACATTATCCTCTCTGATATCTGAGGCTTCTTTTCAGCCCAAATAAATCGAAGAATCTGAGCTTGAAATGTCTTTATCCAACCCCATGGGAGTCTAACCGGTAACAACCTTAATAAGTACAGCCATCTCGGAATTATATATGATCTCACTGTATTCATCCTCACAAGCCATGATACAAATAGGCCCTTCCAATCCCTAATCTGTTGCAAAAGTTCCTTTTGTAAAACTGAATAATTATCTTCGATTATACTCGATTAAAACCTTTTTCCTCCAATTGAAAATCATAAGATGATTCTAAGGCTTGCCCCTCCTCACCCGAGATGGCTACACTCATCGCCTTCGTCTTATTCAAATTTAGTCAATAATTCGAGTACTTTCCATACCTAGCAATTTCACCAATCAATGGAGACAATGAGTTTCTCGGATCAGACAATGACACCAAAACATCGTTCACATAAGCTTACTCTCCACATCCCCAATTTGTAATCTATCCCAATTATCATCAGGAATATTATACAACTTTGCATAAAATTCCCAGAACACTTACCCCACCGCTTCTGGACTAATGTAGCAATTATCTTCTTCAACAATTTTAAAAATGCGTGTTTGCAAATTGCGCTTCTTCAGCTGATTTGTAAGCATTCTGTCCACCCTATTCCCCACAGAATAAAATCTTTGTTTCATCCTAATTAGATTTTCATTCGCTTTAATAGCTAATAGCTATTTTTTCCTACGGTACACTTGTTTCTTAATAAACTATCCCATTACTACACATTTATAAGCTGCCCAAACATTACCAAGACCAACATCACCAGTCAGGTTTTGTCACTGTTTTTAAAGACTCTCAGACGTAAGGTTTGGTAAAAACGTAACTTTATTGAAAAGTTAAGGCAATCCCCATAGTGAAACATACATAACAATACAACAATAATAGTCCATACAGTAGGTTCTACCAGCCTTGCCTAAAATACTGGGCAAGGCAACCCAAGTGACAGTAGCAATAACAGGCTCTACCGGCCTTGCCTATACCGGGTAAGGCAACTGTGAGATGACATATACCGGTTCTACCGGCCTTACCAATACCGGGCAAGGCAGCCCAAAGGAGTACTGAGTGTAGGCTCTACCGGCCCTGCCAATACCGGGTAAGGCAACCTTAAGGATGGTAACAACAAAGGTTCTACTGGCCTTACCAATACCGGACAGGGCAGCCTGAGCGAGTAGACCAGCTGTCAGATGACTATGACAGCAGAGAGGAATAGGAACTAAGGTCTTACTCAGCAGATGTCTATTGCCAGGGAAAATCGGACGACTGCATAGGAGTGGACAGCGACCTAGCCTCAGTACTGGATAGATCAGGAGCAAACCAATGTCCGCACGTTAGGACTAACAATAAATATCGCCACCAGGTTAATGGAGTAAACCAGCGTCCGCACACTGAAACCAACAGAGTATAGCCACCAGGTTAATGGAGTAAACCAGCGTCCGCACGCTGGGACCAACAGAGTATCGCCACCAGGTTTAATGGAGTAAACCACCGTCCACACGCTGGAACCAACAGTAAATGTCGCCACCAGGTTTAATGGAGTAACCCAGCGTCCGCACGCTGGAACCAACAGTGTATATCGCAACCAGGTTTAATGGAGTAAACCAGCATCCTCACGCTGGAACCAACAGTAAGTGTCGCCACCAGGTTTAATGGAGTAAACCAGCGTCCGCACGCTGGAACCAACAGTGTATATCGCAACCAGGTTTAATGGAGTAAACCAGCGTCCTCACGCTGGAACAACAGTAAGTGTCGCCACCAGGTTTAATGGAGTAAACCAGCGTCCACACGCTGGAACCAACAATGTACAAGCAGCAGCGAGAAGAACAATGTCGCCGGAGCGACGGAGCTAGAGCAGGAGCCCTACACTCCAATGGGGAGTCCACCGGGGCGAGACTGATACACTGACAGATGACTGGAACCACCGGAACCGCAGGTGCAGAGCGAACCGGCTGGAGAAGCGGCAGGCAGGAGACACAGGAACTCAGTAAGATTAACCCGCTCGGTGCTGGAACACAGGAACACCGGAACACTAGCATACGGGAACATTGGAACACCGGAAAGCAGGAACAGCAGGCCCAGAAGCCTGACATGCAGATCAGGCCAAGTGAAGTTAGAAACACCACGAAAGGGCAACCTGGAAGTGCTCAACCTGGGTTTAAAAAGGCTGTGTGAGGAGGGCTAATAGCAGACAGCCAATCAGGGATACTCAGCAAGTGACAGACACAGAACAGCACGAATCACGGGCACTGTGATAGTACACCCCTTTCACAGACCCCCTCTCCTAGAGTGGGATCTGGGCTTCTGAGGGTATTTGGTATGAAATATTCGTAGTAACTTGGGTGCATGAAGGTCCTTACTGTCTACCCAGGAACGATCCTCAGGACCATAACCTTTCCAATGCACCAGATACTGTACCCCTCCTCTATGCCTACGGGAATCAATAATATTTTTAACTTCATACTCCTCCTGCCCTTCGACTTCAACAGGACCTGGCATCACAGGTGTGGTAGTATAACGGTTACAAACCAGAGGTTTAAGGAGAGACACATGGAATACATTATGAATGCGCATAGAAGCAGGTAATTCCAAAGCATAGGAAACGGGGTTAATTTTTGGGAATTACCTTGTACGGACCAATGAACCAAGGTGCCACCTTATTAGATGGGACCTTGAGCTTCAGATTCTTAGAGGACAGCCATACTCTTTCCCCGACTTGAAAGGAAACCGCTGGAAGCCTTCTGCGATTGGCATGACTCTGATGTCGCTGAAAAGACTGACCCAATGCCCTCTGAACTTGTGCCCATGTGGAACGGAGTTGCTCTATATGCTCATCCAGAGCTGGAATCTGCTGTATCTGAAAGGAATCCGGGAGCAGACAGGGTTGGAACCCATAACTGATCAAAAACGGAGAGCTCCCGGAGGAAGAATTAACTGCGCAGTTCCTGGCGAACTCTGCCCATGGCAACAAGTCGGCCCAGTTATCATGATGGTCAGTCACAAAACATCGCAGAAACTGTTCCAACCCTTGATTGGCCCTCTCAGCGGCCCCATTAGTCTGGGGATGATATGCAGAGGAAAATGATAGCTGTATGCCCATCTGTTCGCAAAATGCCCTCCAGAATCTGGACACATACTGGCCCCCCCTGTCAGACACCAGCACCCTGGGTACTCCATTCAACCGAAACACCTCTTGAGCGAATACCATTGCCAGTTCTTTGGCCGAAGGAAGGCCACGGAGGGGTACGAAGTGTGCCATTTTCGAAAACCTGTCTACCACCATCAATATGAAGGAATACCCTCTAGACCTGGGCAATTCTCCCATAAAGTCGATAGAGACGTGAGACCAGGGGCGTTCACCATTAGGCACCGGCTGAAGTAAGCCCACCGGGAGATGTCTAGGGGTTTTGGCACAGGCACAGGTGGTACAGGCATTCGTAAAATTGGCACAAACTGCTCTCATAGAAGGCCACCAGAATAGCTGAGAGAGGGACCAAAACAATTGATCTCTACCAATATGTCCCGCAGCCTTAGAGGAGTGGTAGGTTTCAAGTAGTCGAGTACGGAATGGCTCAGCGATAAAACATTTGCCCGCTGGAGTTTCAAGGGGAGCAGAGGCTTGGGACGACAAAATCTCCTCCCCTAGTGGTGAAGTAATACTAGTACGTATGGTAGCCAGTATTCGATCAGGTTGAATGATAGGTACTGGTACTTCTTCTCTGTCAACCTCCACCTCAAATTGTCTACACAGAGCATCAGCCCTAACATTTTTTGATCCAGGCAAGTGTGATACAACAAAATTGAATTGGGATAGAAACAGTGCCCATCTGGCCTGGCGAGCAGACAATCTCTTGGCATCAGAGAGATAAGTCAGATTCTTGTGATCAGTTAGAATCAAAACGGGGTTTTTTGTGCCTTCAAGTAAATGACGCCATTCTTTGAGAGCAAGAATAATGGCCAGTAATTCTCGATCACCAATCTCGTAATGACTTTGAGCACTGGTTAATTTTTTAGAAAAGAATCCACAGGGTCTGAGTGTACCACCTTTAACCTGTCGCTGAGAAAGCACCACCCCGACCCCAGTATCTGAGGCATCAACCTCTAAAGTAAAGGGAAGTAGTGGATTGGGGTGGGACAACACAGGCGCTTCAACAAAGGGTACCTTCAACTTCTCAAAGGCCTCTTCAGCAGCCACCGGCCAGAGAGATGGATTAGTGCCCCTATGCGTGAGGTCAGACAGAGGTTTCACGATAGAGGAGAAGTTTTTAATAAACTTCTTGTAATAATTGGCGAAGCCCAGAAATCGTTGGATGGCTTGAAGACTCTTGGATTTAGGCCACTGTAAGACTGCAGTCAATTTCTCTTTATCCATGGCAATGCCATCTTTGCCAATTATAAACCCCAGAAACGGTACACTGGTTTTGTGGAACTCGCATTTCTCCAGTTTACAAAATAATCTATTTTTGCGTAAGTGCAGCAACACTTCAGACACATCCTTGATGTGTTGTGACAGGTCTTTGGAGTGGATAAGTATGTCGTCAAGATAGACTTCAACACATGATTGTAACATATCTCTAAGAACGTCATTGATCAGTTCTTGAAATACTGCAGGAGCATTACATAGACCGAATGGCATGACTAGGTATTCATAATGCCCTGATCTCGTATTGAAGGCAGTTTTCCACTCATCACCGGCTCTGATACGTATCAAATTGTAGGCTACCCTTAGGTCCAATTTGGTGAAAATCGAGGACCCCTTAAGTCTATCAAACAGCTCGGTGATGAGTGGTATTGGGTAGGCATTCTTTGCCATCAGCTTGTTCAGCCCACGATAGTCTATGCATGGTCGCAGTTCGCCACTTTTTTTCTTAACAAAAAAGAACCCGGCGCCGGCCGGAGAAGTAGATTTTCTTATGATCCCTCTACTGAGGGCATCCGCTATGTATTCCTCCATAGCTCCTCACAAGACAATGGATACGTGCGTCCCCTCGGTGGTACTGCTCCAGGACTTAGTTCTATACGACAATCGTATGATCTGTGCTGAGGTAGGGCGCCAGCCTCTCCCTTACTGAAAACGTCACTGAACTGTTGGTAGACATCAGGTAGTGAAGGGGAGGTGCACAAGACCTTAACAGGATGGGTAACGCACTTATCCATACAGAACTGAGACCAAGCAGCAATCTCACATTTCTGCCAATCAAATTGTGGGTTGTGCAACTGTAACCAAGGAAAGCCCAAGATCACGGCATGGTGAGGAGAATTAATCAATTGGAACTGTTGCTCTTCCTTGTGAAGAGCCCCAATAGTCATGGACAAGGGCATCGTTTCAAAGGTAACTTGGGCGGGTTCCAACGGTCTGCCATCAATTGCTTCGATAGCAAGAGGGGGTTCTCTCTGAATCCGTGATACCCCATGCAATTCGGCAAAGGTATTGTCCATAAACTACCCAGCTGCACCAGAATCAACCAGGGCCAAAACCTCAACTGAGCGTTGTGCCCATGACAATACCACCTGTATGGTGGGTTTAAGTGTGCCCAACACTGGGGACGATTGGATAGCACCTAGGGCCTGTCCCCCAAGGTACCCTAGGTGTGTTCGTTTCCCGGACAAGGTCTTAACAGGTGGCCATTTTTACCACAGTACAAACATAATCCCTGTATCTTGTGATACCTCCTCTGTTCCTTGGTTAACCTAGTGAAACCCACCTGCATAGGTTCACCTGGTTCAAGAATTAGTTCACTAGGTTTGGATGCCAAGGGAGGGTTGGGTGGGCAAAATGTGCTACTGGACCCAATATTTTTTAGCTGTACTTGTCGCTCTCTGTCGGTTAATCTTTCTCGTATTCTGGAGTCAATTAGAATCACGTATTCGATATAATCATCTAGGTCAGCAGGTAAATCTTTTGCTGCAATCTCATCTTTAATCTGGTCACTCAAGCCTTGGGCAAAGGCTGCCAACAGGGCCTCGTTATTCCATCCTACCTCTGCTGCCAGGGTGCGTAATTCAATGGCATAATCGCCAACCGTGCGCCTGCCCTCTTGTATCTCCATAAGACGTATAGCAGCAGAGGTGGTTCTACCAGGAGGCTCGAAAACTCCCCGAAAGGATTGTACAAAATCATAGAAATTTTTAGTACAAGGTTTAGCGTTTTCCCACAGTGGGTTAGCCCAGGCCAATGCTCTACCCGTCAGTAGAGATATCATGAACCCAACCTTGCTGCGGTCACTAGGAAATGCGTGTGCCGTCAATTCCATAAATATTTCAAGTTGATTCATAAACCCTCTACATAGTTGAGGGTCACCGTCATATCTCAGCGGCAAGGGTGCAGAAGCCGTTAACCCTTTGACTGCGGTCCCTGGGGACCTAGACTCATTCTCCGGTGTCTGAATTGGCGAGACCACCGGGCTAGAACCGGACTTATCAGCAAGTACCGTGCGTTCAAGAATAGTTTGAATAGCAACCGCCAGCTGATCCAAACATTGCTCATGCATATCCATCCTCCAATTGATATTTCGTGTGTTACCATCACTCTTATTGTCTTAGGTCATGGCCCTTTCGTACTGTCACGGTTTTTAAAGACTCTCAGACGTAAGGGTTGGTAAAAACGTAACTTTATTGAAAAGTTAAGGCAATCCCCATAGGGAAACATACATAACAATACAACAATAATAGTCCATACAATAGGTTCTACCGGCCTTGACTAAAATACCGCTTCATTCGCTTTAATAGCTAATAGCTTTTGAATTTCTTTTTTAATTCGAATAATTTCTACTATAGTCAAATCATCCGGGGTACACACACTTTTTATCTTTTTATCTTTTTATTATGTAATGCAATATAAAGATCCGATATCTTTTTCCCATATTTTTTCCTACGGTACACTTGTTTCTTAATAAAATATCCCATTACTACACATTTATAAGCTGCCCAAACATTACCAAGACCAACATCACCAGTCAGGTTTTGTCACTGTTTTTAAAGACTCTCAGACGTAAGGTTTGGTAAAAACGTAACTTTATTGAAAAGTTAAGGCAATCCCCATAGTGAAACATACATAACAATACAACAATAATAGTCCATACAGTAGGTTCTACCGGCCTTGCCTAAAATACCGGGCAAGGCAACCCAAGTGACAGTAGCAATAACAGGCTCTACCGGCCTTGCCTATACCGGGTAAGGCAACTGTGAGATGACATATACCGGTTCTACCGGCCTTACCAATACCGGGCAAGGCAGCCCAAAGGAGTACTGAGTGTAGGCTCTACCGGCCTTGCCAATACCGGGTAAGGCAACCTTAAAGATGGTAATGTACAAGGTTCTACCGGCCTTACCAATACCGGGCATGGCAGCCTGAGGAACACTGTAGTAGGCTCTACCGGCCCTGCCAATACCGGGTATGGCAACCTTAAGGATGGTAACGACAAAGGTTCTACCGGCCTTACCAATACCGGGCAGGGCAGCCTGAGCGAGTAGACCAGCTGTCAGATGACTATGACAGCAGAGAGGAATAGGAACTAAGGTCTTACTCAGCAGAAGTCTATTGCCAGGGAAAATCGGACGACTGCATAGGAGCGTACAGCGATCTAGCCTCAGTACTGGATAGATCAGGAGCAAACCAATGTCCGCACGTTGGGACCAACAATAAATATCGCCACCAGGTTAATGCAGTAAACCAGCGTCCGCACGCTTGAACCAACAGAGTATAGCCACCAGGTTAATGGAGTAAACCAGCGTCAGCACGCTGGGACCAACAGAGTATCGCCACCAGGTTTAATGGAGTAAACCAGCGTCCACATGCTGGAACCAACAGTAAATGTCGCCCAGCGTCCGCATGCGGGAACCAACAGTGTATATCGCAACCAGGTTTAATATGTAAACCAGCGTCCTCACACTGGGACCAACAGTAAATGTCGCCACCAGGTTTTAATGGAGTAAATCAGCGTCCTCGCGCTGGAACCAACAGTGTATATTGCAACCAGGTTTAATGGAGTAAACCAGTATCCTCACGCTGGAACCAACAGTAAGTGTCGCCACCAGGTTTAATGGAGTAAACCAGCGTCCGCACGCTGGAACCAACAGTGTATATCGCAACCAGGTTTAATGGAGTAAACCAGCGTCCTCACGCTGGAACCAACAGTAAGTGTCGCCACCAGGTTTAATGGAGTAAACCAGCGTCCACACGCTGGAACCAACAATGTACAAGCAGCAGAGAGAAGAACAATGTCGCTGGAGCGACGGGGCTAGAGCAGGAGCCCTACACTCCAACGGGGAGTCCACTGGGGCGAGACTGATACAGTGACAGATGACTGGAACCACCAGAACCGCCGGTGCAGAGCGAACCGGCTGGAGAAGCGGCAGGCAGGAGACACAGGAACTCAGTAAAATTAACCCGCTCGGTGCTGGAACACAGGAACACAGGAACACTAGCATACAGGAACATTGGAACACTGGAACACCGGAAAGCAGGAACAGCAGGCCCAGAAGCCTGACATGCAGATCAGGCCAAGTGAAGTCAGAAACACCACGAAAGGGCAACCTGGAAGTGCTCAACCTGGGTTTAAAAAGGCTGTGTGAGGAGGGCTAATAGCAGACAGCCAATCAACGATACTCAGCAAGTGACAGACACAGAACAGCACGAATCACGGGCACCGTGATAGGTTTTCATCAAAATATTGTTTAGATATCAAATATAATTCATCCATGTCTTCTTTAGAGGAGATTAAAGATTCCCTCAGTTTCCATGTCCTTTCTCCTCCTCCATATTTCTTTTTAATTTCAAGGTATACTGGGTCATGGTTGGACCATACCGCATTTCCTATATTTATCCTTTCACAATCCGTAACCGACTCTGCCCTTATTAGGATCATATTGATTCTAGAGAAGGTTTGATATCTATGTGAAAAAAAAAGAATATTCTCTGTTATATGGTCTTATTGTCCTCCAAACGTCGTAGAGCCCATATCTGCTCAACATGTCTTGAAATGCCCCTCACAATAACCTATTCCAAACATTTGAGCCCCTATTATCCACATCATATCTATATAGTTCGCAATCCGCCACACAATTAAAATCACCTAAACAAATAAAAGTGCCCTGAACATAATCCTGTATTTTTTGAAGAGTTCTATTAAGAAACCTCACCTGTCTCCAAATTGGGGCATATATATTAAGAATAGAGAATATTCGATCATCTATCTTACATACCACAAAGGAGACTCTTCCTACTGTGTCCCTCTGTTTATAAATTACCTCAGATTTAACCTGATTTGAAATCAATATAGCCGTTCCTCGTTTCTTTTTCTGGGGTAGTAGAGAATGTTCAACAACAGTATATCTTTTATTATTTAATCTCATTACATCCTCTCCTTTCATATGGGTCTCCTACAAACAACATATGTCAATATGTTCCTTATATAAGAAATCAGATAAATAACATAGCTTTTGGGGGGAATTTAATCCCTGCACATTGATCATAAGAACCTTAACCAAACTCTCCATATCCTAATCTATACCTCAATGTCCAGTGGAAGAGCTCCAACGTGTGCATCTTAATACAGATACATTCTACATAATACACATAAACACATAACATTACATTCAAGCCCCATATCTGGGCTTTATTTGGTATCTCCCTTTTCATCGGGCAACATCTACCATCCCTCATCACCCATTGAACAATACCTTAATATAGAACCTCAAGGCCTCCCTGGACTTTAAAATGAATATATAACGGGAGTCAGGAAAAAGGGGAGAGGAGAAACCCCCCCAATCCCCCCCCCTCAAAAGGGAGCAGAAAACAGGAGAGGAGAAGAAAAGAGGAAAAAGACAAAAGAGAGAAAAACACTTTCCGAACCTTACCCGCGTCCTGTCCCCCCCACAGGGGAGAACGATGAGCATGAGAAGAAGAACCAATGGAAGAAAATAAATAAAAAACTCAGGACCCCCCCCTCTCCCCCCGATCACATCCACCGACCCCCCCACACACACACGAACGATAGGAGCAAAGGAGAAGGGGAGCAAATAACCCAACGTCCCCCTCCCACTAAGGGGGGTGGAAGAAGAGAGGAAACAATAAAATTAAAATTCCACCTCTTCCCCTAAGTCCCCTCCCCCGCTCCCAACAACCGGGGCGAAAACCAATCGCCTCAACATCCCCATTTATGTTAACTGACAATCAAAAACCGCAAATATTCAGGCTGCACCAGAAAAAAAATCCCTTTCCATTGATTCCATTTATCATCTAACTTATCCCTACACAGTTATCAACAAACACTGCCCTTCTTCCTGTTCCACGCTGCATGCTGACTGAATGTCCCGTCCCTTATTATACCCCTAACTTTAGCACTATTACCCCTTCTAATTTAGAAATAGAGACCCTCCTTCACCCACCCACCTACTCCCACATCAGCAATACCCAATTCTCTAAAATAGGTCTAAATAAAACAATACCACGTGGTCTATATTAACCTTTAAGGAAGGAATACATTCTGGGAACATGCACACCTTAACCACTACACAGAAACATACATACTGTTTTAAAATTCCCAGCATCATTTCTATAATAAACCCAATATTAAACCATTTCGTGAAATTTTACCTAAACCATCACATCTCCTAATTAATCATAAGCTATCCAGTGTATCTTCACATAGTGTTATAATATAATCATATGTATATATCATACAATCCATTCTCTAATATTCCCCCATATTTGCCCTATTATATCACCCATATAACCCATAAATTATACTACCATTTATCAATATTTCCTTTTACACCAAGTGTATCGTATTTCCATTACACTCTATATCCCCTTATATATCTAATATACTACTTACATGAACAAAAAAAACCCTCTAATAAAGTTTAATCCTAATTCCAGTAGACACTCCCTATCCCCCTGTCCCACCCCACCGATCCCTTCCCTAAGGAGGAAGCAATGATAAGAAGAAGGGGGGTCGGCGGGGATCACTTGTGAACTCCAATTAAAACTCACTGTAACCCCACTCAATCCCCTCCCTCCTCCTCTCCCGTCCCCCGGCCTGTCCCCATAGGAGCAAGCTGGGAGCAGGAGAGGGGAGTTAGGGAGTAACCAGACTACCCCCAATCTCATTCCCCCGCTCCCCGATAAGAGGAAGTAAGGTATATGGAGTATTCCATCCAACCAGAGTGCACTGCAAACATCTTCTACTTACACCTATACTTTCCAAATTGTGAACCCCAATTAACTCTCACTATGATCCCATTTTCCCCCTCTCACCCCCCCACCTTGGTCCCCACCCATAGGGGAAGCAGGACGCCTAACCTCTCCCCGAAACTCCTAGTACAACATGCCAAATAACAGGAGAATAATTCAACAAATGTCCTACAGGTAACAAGCGCATTTCACATAGGATGAGAATCAATCCATTCCTGAACCTTCTCTGGTGTATCAAATACATAAGACCTGTTCCTTACCCACAGGATTAGCTTAACTGGAAACCCCTATACGTATCTAATCTGTCTGTCCGTAAGAGTTGCGGCCACAGATTTATAAGCTATCCTCTTTTGTCTGGTTATATCTGATAAATCCTGAAAAAATTGTATTTTATTAAATTTGTCTTGTCCCGGCCCTAAATCTCTTGCTGCTTAAAAAATCTTCTGACGAATGTTGAATGAAGAGAATCGAACAATAATATCTCTAGGAAGAGGTTCTGCTACATTCTTAGCTCTTCGTGTCTATCACAGTGCCTGTGTTGTTACTGGCGACATTATGACTGTGCTTCTTCCTGATTCATTCTTATTGGCTAACGTGGTATTGCTCCACCCAGTGATAACCCTTATATACTGAGCCCTGTCACTTTTGCAGTGCCCTTTCCTGGTATTTCCGTTACTAAACGCTTGCTCCAGAATTTGTGTGTTTCCTGTGTATGACCCGGACTGCCTGACTACTCTGCCTGTATCGTTCCTGCTCTGTGTACCGACCCAGATTGGCTGACATTCCTGCTCTGTGTATCGACCCAGATTGGCTGACGTACCTGCTGTGTGTACCGACCCGGCCTGGCTGACGTTCCTGGTCTGTGTACCGACCCAGATTGGCTGACGTTCCTGCTCTGTGTACCGACCTGGCCTGGCTGACGTTCCTGCTCTGTGTACCGACCTGGTCCTGATTACTAACCATCCGGTATCCGGTTGTGGGCCATACTCCAGTCTCTCTCTGTCCACTGGCATTTCCTCTGTTGCCTCAGTTGCTGCTCTGGCAGCCAGTTACTGTGACCCGATCAGTATTGTGCCTCGTGATACGACTACCAGTGTTGTAGTGTCCCTCGGTAGCACCACGGTACGCTTGACCTATACTGCTCTAGCTGAGGTTGGTCTTTCCTGGGCGCCTCAAGCTTTCTCAATACCGGTAATCGATTCTAGGTCTGAGCGTTTGTTATCCCCTTGTGGGTTGGTGCCTGGCACATTGGTACAGTCATTGCAATCGCTGATTGGCGTTACTCCATATTATTAAATATCCCATCCTCCGCATTGCAGATAATCAGATGATCACAGGTAATCGCAGGCTGGAATACCAGATCCGTAAGACCGCTACTGGCCTTCGATCTTGACTGCTGCTACCGATCTTAAATGGCACCACCGGTTACACCCATCAGGTCAGCCGCCCATAGAGGGGATGTAAACGCTATCCTCCAGCTTGTCGAAGTCTGTGAGGCCCATACACTCCTCCCACCTAGCGTCTCATGTCATCACATCCCAAAAATTCAGACTTTAGTTCCCCTTTCCTCTAGTCGTAATGAATGACCTCTTGTTCTCTGCCCAGCAATTTCAGTAAATAATTCATTGGAGAGTTTTTGTATTGGCCTTCAATATATCTATAAATGATAATCATATCACCCCCTAGACATCACTTCTCTAATGTTAACAAACACAGTTTGGCTAATCTCTCTTTATTACTAAGATCCACCAATCCCTTTGTCAGTTTTGATGTAAGTCTCTATACTTTTTACAGTTCACTAATGTCTTCTTTTTTAAAGACAGACAATCTGATCATAATGTATGCAGAAGGACTTCTGAGGTTGCCAAGTCACCTCTATGTCCCCTGCTCGCATTAACTATTGCAAGGAACAGGGGACCTATGCAGAAAAGTAACACAAAATGCAGGGGTCTCCCTTCAAACTCTAATGAGGGGATCCCATGCCTGCCTCAAAGCTGGTGAGATGGGTCAGCTGGTTAATGCACCAGCTGTAGAATCTGTTCAAACTTTAAGGTTACAGGTTCTATTCCCAGCAGGGTCAATTCAGCCTTTCATCCTTCCAAGGTAGATACATTGAGTACCATTAAATTGTGAAATAATATCCATCCCCCAGGACATATTTGAAAATGAGAGACAATGTCAATGTACCCTTCCTAAAATATTGATATTACTAGTTGAACAGCCCGTTACACGGGCCACAGTGCCTCTGGCAGCCGGTCGCGGGGCAGTCACGCGCAGTACAGACTGCCCGCGCCACTGCTGATACAGAGCTGGACGCTCCTTCGGAGCGCCCAGCTCTGTATCAGCCGCGGCGCGGCCAGTCCGTACTGCGCAGACTGCCGCACGCGCAGCAGTGTGTACTGCGCATGTCGGGCGTTACACACAACTTAGCGAATTATTATATAGGATTATTCATTATGCCCAACCCCAACTAAATTCCACATCAATAACAATAAATGAATACAAAGCTTTAAACACAGTAGTCAATGTGACCTTTAGTCCTAAATTAACCCCGTAACTACCGTCCGATCTGGGGTATGTCATGTCATTAAGAGATTAAAGACCAGAAGTGTGTACAACAAGCATTGCTTTTCAAAGTGTTGTGCAGCACTCAGATCCCCAGGAAGTTGATCAAACATGAGGCTATGCTGCACAACACATTGCAAAGCAATGTGCTTTGTACAAAAATATGGTCATCAAGGGTGTCACTTATGATAAAATATAAGACTGACTACTGGGTGGGTTTAATGCTGGCCAGGAATGGATGTTCATAATATTATTGCTTATCCCTGGCCAGATTTCTTTCTGAGTGCTCGAGAGATAGCCAGTCCATCATTTTGCAAAGGATTAGATACACCTCTTGCAATTAAAGTGTTAAACCTTAACACAGTAGTCAATGTTATCTTTTGTCACAAGTTAACCCCTTGAAGATCAAATGAGTGTACATTGTGCATTGTTTTGCAGACACTGTGCATCACTATGATCCTCAAGAGGTTAATCAAATGTGATGCTTCATGCTTGACAAGCCTTTTGAGGATCAAAGAAGTGCTGACATCTCCAGCCTGTTCCACTGCCCACCAGTAGTCACAGAGCCACACATACACTGTCTGACCCACCAGCCTTCTTACACTGGTAGTCACAGATCCACATACGCACTGTCTGACCCCTCGGCCTGGTTCCACTGCCCAATATTAATCACAGAGCCCCACATACAGTGTCTGACTGCCCCCTGACATGGTTGCACTGCTCACTGGTAATCACTCATCCTCCATTCACCCCCAGCCTGGTTCCACTACCCACTAGTAGTCACAAATACCCACTGAGTGCCCACTAGTAGACTCAGATTCCACATATACATTGTCTGAATTCCCCAGCTTTGTTCCCCGGCCCACTGATATCCACAGATTTCCCTCATGTGCTATGCAACCCCACCATCCTTGTTTCTTTACCCACTGGTAGCCACAGACTCACAAGATACTCTGTGAGCACCCACCAGCTTTGTTCCCCTGCCCACTGGTAGCCACAGATTCCCATATGCACTGTGTGACCCACCAGCCTTGTTCCCCTCCCCACTGGTAGTCACTGTTTCCCAAAATCACTGTATCTCCTCCAGCCTTGTTCTCCTGCACACTTGTAGCCACAGACTCACACATATATTGTGTGACCCATCATCAGCCTTGTTCCCATGCCCACTGATAGCAACAGATTCACACATGTGTGCTGTGTGACCCCATCAGCCTTGTTTTTCTGCCCACTGGTAGCCACAGATTCCCACAATCAATGTGTGACCTCTCCAGCCTTGTTCCACTGCATACTGGTTTCCATAGATTTCCCACACACAGTTTGTGACACACCACCAGCCTTGTTCCCCTGCCCACTGGTAGCCAGATATTTCCCACATGTGCTGTGTGACCACACAAGCCTTGTTCCCCTGCCCACAGGTAACCACAGATTCCCACATGTGCTGTTTGACCCTACCACTCTTGTTCAGCTGCACAGTGGGAGCCACAGATTCCCACTATCACTGTGTGACCCCTCCAGCCTTGTTCCCCTGCTTACTGGTAGCCACATATTCCCCACGTATACTGTGTGACCCCACCAGCCTTGTTCCCCTGCCCACTGTTAGATACAATTCCACACATATGCTGTGTGACCCCACCAGCCTTGCTCCCCTGCCCATTGGTATCCATAGATTTCCCACATTTGATATGCGACCCCACCAGCCATGTTCCTCTGCCCACTGGTAGCCACAGTTTCCCCACATGCACTGTGTGACCCCACCAGCCTTGTTCCCTGACTGCTGATCCTCAAAAGCAATGAAGCTGAGCATCACACTTGATTAAACTCTTGAGGATCATAATGGTGCACAGTGCCTGCAAAGCAGTGCACAATGTACACTCATTTGATCTTCAAGGCGTTAACTTGTGACAAAAGATAACACTGACTACTAAGTTAAGGTTTAACACTGTAGTTGCCAGTGGCGTATCCAATCCTTTGCAAAGTGATGCACTGGATATCTCTCGGGCACTCAGAATGAAATCTGGCCAGGGATAAGCAATACTATTATGAACATCCATTCCTGGCCAGCATTAAACCCACCCAGTAGTCAATCTTATATTTTATCATAAGTGAACCCCTTGATGACCATTTTGTTGTACAAAGTGCATTGCTTTGCAGTGTATTGTGCAGCATAACCTCATGTTTGATCAACTTCCTGAGGATCTGAGTGCTGTACAACACTTTGAAAAGCAATGCATGTTGTACACACTTCTGGTCTTTAATCTCTTCTTTGGTCTGGTCTTTAATCTCATCTGGCGACTAGTTGCTCAGTAGCGCTAGTAGCCAGAATTCTTACCCATTCATGAGAATGAGCCTCTACTCTTTCCCTAGTGACGTCCGCACACCTGCGCTGTCAGACCCTTTTGAAGCCAAACAACTCCTAGCAACGCCTCCTAGAGCCAGCTGGGACTTATAGAGCAGGCGCGTGGACGTCACTGTGGAAAGATGTCTGCGCTCCATCCTGATTGTCACTTCTGGAGTAGAGGCTCATTCTCTTGAATGGGTGAGAATTCTGGCAACTAGCGCTTCTAAGCATCTAGTCGCCAGATGGATGATTATTTGATAGAACATTTTTTAAGAGTGGTAGTTCCTTTTAATGGAATTCTGGGATGGAAGCATGGCCTGCACGCCACTCTGTCATTACAGATTTCATTGCAACAAAAAAAGTGCTGTTGTCATTAACGGATGCCCACCATCGGATCAGGCAGTCGTTAAGAGGATAACTTAGTACAAAAGGTCACATTGACTACTGTGTTTAAAGCTTTGTAATCATTTATTGATATCGGTGTGGAATTTAGTTGGGGTGGGGCATAATTGAGGCGGGGCATGGGAGCCCGTCATTAGAGCCTGAAGAAGGAAACCTGCATTTTTTGTTATTCTTCTGCACAGGTCCCCTGGCCCTTGTAATAGTTTAATGCAAGCAGGGGACACAGAGGTGAATTGGCAGAGTCAGAAGTCATGAGGCACTTTCAGCACAGCTAAGAAATGTATTGTACAGATTGGGCCACACATGTAAGTCAGTGCTGCTGAGGTTAGAGTCCACTAACTAGTAAGTATAAGTCCTGCTGCACACATTTATGATCAGATTGTCTGGGTGCCAGTGCAGTAGTATCCTCTTACTATACAACTGGATACTGCGACATCCTGCAGCATTTATCCCTTTCAGTGCCAGATAGATATTCAGTCCAGTGCCTCAAGGATTGAAAGGGTTAAGGGTTTCTTGAGCAGAATATTTGGGAATGGCTCCGTTTATAATAACCCCTAAATGCTCGCACAGGATAATAATGTCAGTTAATAAGGAACGGAGGGAAAAAGGAAAATGTTGCACACTAATAAATAAGTCATGGGGCAGTTTCAGCACAGCTGAGAAATGTATTGTACATGTTGAGATACACATGTAACTCGGTCCTGCTGAGATTAGAGCCCACTAACTTGTAAGTGGAAGTCCTTATGCACAAATGTACATACCTGGGAATTCTCAGAATTTTGACCCAAATCTCAGGGTGAAGGACCAGATTTTCAGGGTTAGACATCTCAGTGTTACCCACTATATGAGCTGCACCATTTAACAGCTTCTTTACTCTCTAAATGTGTGAAATGTATACCAGAATGGCAATGGGAGAAGGTCCTATTTCTTTTGTGTGTGTTTAAGCAATGAGGAGGTAAATATAGTCATTGATACCTTTATTGGCTAACTAAGCAGATTTAGGATGCAAGCTTTCAAGACCTCTTAGGTCTCTTCCTCAGGCATGTTATACAGATAAATATGAAAACATCTCTCTTATATACAAATACACGTTACATTATTTAGAATGGAAATCAGGTAAGAAAACTCAGTCTTCCTCTGAGGAGTTAGAGGTATTTAAGATCCCAGTGGGACTGTTGGAAAGGTTAATTCACAATGTGATAGTGATATGAATTCTTTGTCTCTATTCAAACCATAATAATTTAAAATATTAAACTTCAACATTAATTTAACCTCGCATATTTTTCTATCTGTCAACATTTGTCTGAGCTGCTTTAACAGTCTGCTGTTGATTAATGCTGCCTTTCCCTCCGTGGGTCAGGCTGACTCAGCTGATGATTAATGAACTGCCTTGACATCTCTGTTTCCATGGTTACTCACCTGACTGTTATCAGTGAAACCCCTTCCACGCTTTTTAAAGGAGCTAGGATCACTTCCTCCTTGCCCTTGTGTTTGTTTATGGCTGCAAGTGCGTTCTCCTGTGCTCCTGATTATCCATGTATGACCTGGCTTCCTCTGATGTCCCTTCTGGCTCCTGACTCTTGGCTTGTTCCTGACAACGCTGACCTCCGTATTCCTGACTCCGGTTTGTCTGAGTACCCTCTTTGGTTCCTGATCCAGGCTTGTCTTTTGGTTCATGCTCCTGGATCACCATTCTGCTTTGTTTGGTTACTTTAATAAAGTTGTTTTGCATTTTACATTTTTGTGTCTGTCTTGTTCCTGGTCCCTAACAGTACACAAGGGAAAATCAGGTCTTCAAGGAATTCCTGCGGTGCTCCATCTCGGACCATCAGAATAACTGGTCAGACCTGCTACCTTGGCGGAGTTTGCTCATAATAGTGCAGTGTTGGCTTCTACCCAATTTTCCCCCTTCATGGTGAATTACGGGTATCAGTCCTTCATGATTCCAGATTTGTTCGCTGCCCAGGGCATTCCGGCACTGGAGGATCATCTCCAGCAAATCCGTTCCACATGGGTGCAGGTCCAAGAGTCACTGCGACACTCTCAACAATCCCAGGAGCTACAGGCTAAATGTAAATGCCTACCTGCACCCTCCCTGCAGGTTGGGGAGAGGGTCTGGTTGTCCTCCAGAAATCTACACCTCCGAGTGCCCTCTCAGAAAACTGGCTACCCGTTTTGTTGGGCCTTTCCGTATCCTCTGACATGTGTACCCTGTGGCCTGTGCCCTAGACCTTCCCCCCAAAATGCGGATACACAATGTGTTCCTGTCACGGATTTGAAGACTCTCAGACTTAAAGTTTGGTAAAATAACTTAACTTTATTAAAAGTTAAAGGCAGTCCCCGTAGGGTAAACATACATAACAATACAACAGTAATATAACATATAATAGGTTCTACCGGCCTTGCCTAAATACGGGGCAAGGCAACCCAAGTGACAGTTTTAATGACAGGCTCTACCGGCCTTGCCTATACTGGGCAAGGCAACCGTGAGATGACATATACCGGTTCTACCGGCCTTACCAATACCGGGCAAGGCAGCCCCCACGGAATGCTGAATGTAGGCTCTACTGGCCCTGCCAATACCGGGTAAGGCAACCTTAAAGATGGTGAATTACAAGGTTCTACCGGCCTTACCAATACCGGGCAGGGCAGCCCAAAGGAGTACTGGAGTAGGCTCTACCGGCCCTGCCAATTCCGGGTAAGGCAACCTTAAAGATGGTGAATTACAAGGTTCTACCGGCCTTACCAATACCGGGCAGGGCAGCCCAAAGGAGTACTGAAGTAGGCTCTACCGGCCCTGCCAATTCCGGGTAAGGCAACCTTAAAGATGGTGAATTACAAGGTTCTACCGGCCTTACCAATATCAGGCAGGGCAGCCCAAAGGAGTACTGGAGTAGGCTCTACTGGCCCTGCCAATACCGGGTGAGGCAACCTACAGGATGGTATCGTCAAGGTTCTACCTGCCTCACCAATACCGGGCAGGGCAGCCTGAGCGAGTAGACCAGCTGTCAGGTGATTAAGACAGCATAGAGCATAAGTATAGAGGTCTTACTCAGCAGGAGTCTATTGCCAGGGATACTCAGACAACTGCAAGGAAGTGGACAGCGACTGACCACAGTACTGGATGTTCAGGAGCAAACCACCATTCGCACGTTGGGACTAATGGTAATAGCGCCACCAGGTTTAATGGAGCAAACCAGCGACCGCACGCTGGAGCCAATAATATATCTCACAACCAGTTTAGTGGAGTAAACCAGCGTCCGCACGCTGGTACCAACAATGTATATCGCAACCAGGCTTAGTGGAGTAAACCAGCGTCCGCACGCTGGGACCAACAATGTATATCGCAACCAGGTTTAGTGGAGTAAACCAGCGTCCGTACGCTGAGACCAACAATGTATATCGCAACCAGGTTTAGTGGAGTAAACCAACAAAGTATGATCAGCAGCGAGAAGAACAATGTTGCCAGAGCGACGGCTGGAGCAGGAGATTCAGGAACTCAGTAAGTTTAACCCGCGAGGTGCTGGAACACAGGAACACTGGAACTCAGTAAGATTAACCCACGAGGTGCTGGAACACAGGAACACTGGAACTCTGGAACACAGGAACACTAGCATACAGGAACACTGGAACACAGGATCAGCAAGAACAGCAGGAACAGGCCCAGAAGCCTGACAAGCATGTCAGACAGAGTGGAGTCAGGAACACCACGAAAGGGCAACCTGGAAGTTCTCAGCCTGGGTTTAAAAAGGCTGTGTGAGGAGGGCTAATCACAGACAGCCAATCATGATACTCAGCAAATGACTGACACTGAACAGCACCAATCACAGGCACCGTGATAATTCCATGTCTCTCTGTTGAAACCCCTGGTTTGAATCCTTATACTACGGTCGCTCCTATACACCATTTGGTGTCCGTTAATGGCCATAAGGAGTTTGAGGTCTACTCCGTAATGAAATCTCGTAGGTTACGTGGGAGTCTTTAGCATTTGGTCCATTGGAAGGGGTACAGTCCAGAGGAGCGCTCGTGGGTTCCAGCCTCGGATGTGCATACCCCCACCCTCCTCTATGCTTTCCATGGATGCTTTCCCCTCAATTCTGGTCCTGCCCTGCCGGGGGGGGGGCGAGGCTAGGGGTCATTGGGGGTGGTACTGTCAAGATTTGACTTATCTGCTCTAACAATCTGCTGTTGATTACTGCTGCCTTTCCTTCCCTGTGTCAGGCTGACTCAGCTGATCATTGACCTCTCTGTTTCCATGGTTATTCACCTGACTTTTATCAGCCAACCCCTTCCAGGCTTTTTAAAGCAGCTAGGCTCACTTCACGTTCTCCTGTTCTCCTGATTATCCGTGTATGACCTGGCTTCCTCTGACGTCCCTTCTGGCTCCTGACTCCTAGCTTGTTCCTGACGTCTCTGACCTCTGTATTCCTGACTCCGGCTTCTCTGAGTACCCACCTTGGTTCCTTATCCCAGCATGTCTTTTGGTTTATGCTCCTGGACCACCATTCTGATTTGTTTGTTTACTTTAATAAAGGTGTTTTGCAATTTACATTTTTTGTGTCTGTCTGGTTCCTGGTCCCTAACACTGTCCCTCTGAGTGCGGAACAGTCCCATCAGTACAGTTAATTTAATATCCCTGACACTGTGTCCATTTTGGCAAAAATGTTCTCCCACTGGTGTCTCTAAATTTTTTTGTTAACACTGGATCTGTGGGAATTAAACCTTTTATGTAATGGCTGTCCAGTTTCACCCACATAAAGACTGTTGGGAATTTTGCCCACATGATGAGGTATATTACATTGGATGATTTGCAAGTGAAGGTACCAGTCATCCTATGGTGTAACTGAGTGTTTGGAAAGGAATCTTGTCAGTGGTATAAATATGTGCACGTTTCACACCTCCTTTGTAGGCAGGGAGATGTGCCATTTTTGTATTTTTATTCAAGGCACTCCTTACCATCAGTTTTTTTAAAGTGGGAGGCTGTCTGAAGGAGAGTAAGGGAGACTGTAGGAATATGTTCTTAAGTCTTTCATCTCTATGTAATGTTGTTTGAAGTTTCTTGCTATTTTGTGTAAAACTTCAACCTGGGGGTGGTAAGTAAGTGACCACCAGTGGTACCGGGTTTCCCTTATATTGTTCTTTGTAGCTCAAGAGATTTTTTTCTTGGTATGTGGGTACCCTTCTGTATCTGACTGTCAATAATCCTTGCATTGTAACCCTGTTTTATAAAGTCTCCTCTGAGTGCTTGTCAAGGTCTGTCAAGTCAGAACAGATGCGGTTGTATCTGATGGCCTGTCTGTATATGATGGAGCTCTTTGTGTCTCTTGGGTGGAAGCTATTGTTTTTCTGGTGGATTGGTATGTTTATTGCATTACAGGAATGTGTGAATGGAGTTGCTCTGAATACTGATAGTTGTGTCTAGGAAGTTAATATTTGTACATGAGTGACTGAGTGTTAGGTTGATAGAGGGGTGGAATGTATTGTAGTTTCATGGAATTTGAGAAGTTCCTCTTCAATGGCAGTCCAGATGATAAGAATATCTTCTATGTAGCGGAGATCGACCAGGGGTTTTATCTGGAAGATGGACAGGAAGTCCTCTTCTAATTTTGCCATAAACAGGTTGGCATATTGTGGTGCTATTCGGGTACCAATTGCAGTCCCTATTTTACTGTCCAAACTTGAAATAATTGTGTTAGTATAAACTGTATGTGTTTTTTGTTACCATTTCCATGGGAGTGTTATTTTTTTCCAGATATCCTTGGCATGCTGCTGTGCCATCTGTGTGTGGAATGTTGGTGTAAAGGGATTCTACATCCATAGTGGCCAGGATGGTGCTCTCTGGAATGGGGCTCAAGTCAGTTAGTTTGTTTAAGAGATCTGTGGTGTCCTGAAGGAAGCTGGGTTTTTCAGAGTATTTTCTGCCCAGCCAGAGAAATTCTCTGTGAGTGTGCCAATTTGTGAAATTATGGGTCTTACCAGGTTTCCTTCTTTGTGTCTTTAAGTTGCAGCAGGTTGGATGTTCCTTGAGGACTGATTGATGCACTTGTTGGTTACAGCAAGCAGGTAGATATCAACTAGAATGCATGTTCTTGGGAGATTTGAGATTAATATTGCAAATCTCAGGGTTAGTTCAGTTTAAAAGTTCCCAGCTATGCAGATTTATGATAAGATTGTGTGCTATCCTCGTACTGTACAACTAGATACTGTGCCATCCTGCAGCATTTAACCCTTTCAGTGCCAGAGAGGTATCCAGTCCAGTGCCTCTGGCAATAAAAGGGTTAAGGGTTTCTTGAGCAGACCACTTGGGAACGGCTCAGTTTATAATAACTGCTAAATGCTACCACAGCATAATAATGTCAATTTAAGCATTCATGGGATAGGCATAAATGTGTCCTTAAGATCAAGGATATGGGTCTCGAAACTATTACCACCGGTAAAACCAGTGGTTACAGCAAATACCGTAGCACCCAAAAAAGTCAATCTTGTACCCCAGCTATTCTGTTGCTGGAGAGGTACATGGCAGAAAGAACGGTGTTGGCCAAAATTCACGTTTTGGCCAAATGCTCGTTATTGTTCTTTGTCCCAACAACTCTCACTGAATAGTGAGAATTGTGGGAACATTAAAGGAAAACATAAAGTGTCATGGCTTGACGGTATCCTTTTAAATTCTTGCACGCACAACAACTTGCAACTACAGGGCGCATTCCACATGTCGCCATGATTAAAAGACAGACATAAGAATCTCGTCTGTAGGATAGCGAGTGATTCTCATACTGCACCCTGAAACGTTACCTTTCCCCTTCTCAGCTCCCCTACCCCACACCATCACTGTATCAAAGAAAATAAGTACCACTACAACGTATTGCCCTGGTTCGCTCTCCACATCTCAGCTCCTCTTCCCCGTGGTGCGTCCGGTGTTATTCTGGATAAACCAACGGCCCCATAGACCAATTTAAAAAATCAAGAAGTATCCAGATCTTGCTGAGCATTTCCCAGACTCTCTCTTCCCTTCTCCCCTTCTCCCGTCAAGAAAATTACTATGCAGGCAATAGCCCAAGAGGTCACAAGTATCCCTCTGTGTGGATGAAAATGCCTTTCGTCGCCAGTGGAGACGATGGCGGAGGCGTCGGGGTACATGACTTTAACATTTTAATGCTTATGGACAATTTTAAATAAAAATATTTAAAGAGGAATGGACTTTCAGATTCTACCTACAGTAACGGTTGCATCTATGGGGTATAATTTTATCAAAATTGAACAACCATTAATGCATTTTTTTTTTTAAAGCATGACAAAAGAAAGAAGATAAGAAGACAGAAAAGAAGATCTCGCTGGACATCAGGATTACTGGTACGTTTTTAATTGTCGAGATGTGTGAAACTGTTTCTGGATTAACCCTATGAACACCAGTGGGGTATGCAACGCTGTATCTCTTTGTTTATTTCAACCACAAGTATGTGTGGGAAACCAGGTTTCCAACACATACCTGTGGTTTTCATCTCCTGTTTTGGGCTCTGCACCTGTCTTGTCATGTCTCAGGATTTGCACCATGAAAAGTGCGTCCTAAACATCTGGTGAAGCCACCACATGGAATAGGGTAGCAGTGGGTGAAAACTGCGTACCTGTGGAACATTTTTGCATGGTTTTTGGTGTTGACTGCACAGTTTATAGAATTGTAAAATGTGCTGTAAAAACCACTACCGCTTGTTTTGAAAGTATTGGGGATAATAGTATCGAGCCCCAAATAAGTTTGAGGTTTTTACAGTAGAAAAAATGGGCAGACTAGATGGGCCGAATGGTTCTTCTCTGCCATCAATTTCTATGTTTCTAATAAGGAAAGGAGGGGAAAAAAGAAAATGTTACAATTGGTGCACACTAAGAATTAACGTTTTATTTCAATAATTAGTAAAAACCTTATTATGGACCACTCTTAACAGCCAAGGTTACATTTGTCAGATACATAGTGGACATGTATGTAGGATAATTCTCACAGTATATTTTAGAATCCAAGTATGGGACGTGATTTCTGTACATTGATTGAGAACTAGTTAAAGAGGATCTACCACCTGACATACACTTTAGCTTAAATAACTCCTCATCTGGCGACTAGCTGCTTAGTAGCGCTAGTTGCCAGAATTATTACATTGTTAAATAGATTTACCCTTTCTTCCCCGGCTGACAGGACGGATCGCGGACATCTTGCCATAATGACGTTCGGGCTGTCAGTCCCAGCCGGCTCTAGGAGTCGTTGCTAGGAGCCGGCCGGCTCCAAAACGAACTGACAACGCAGACTAGCGGACGTCACTATTGCAAGATGTCCGCGATCCGTCCTGCCTGTCAGCCAGGGAAGAAAGGGTAAATCTATTTAACAATGTAATAATTTTGGTGACTAGCGCTACTATGCAGCTAGTCACCAGATGAGGAGTTATTTAAGCTAAAGTGTATGTCAGATGGTAGTTTCGCTTTAAATGACAGATGGCAGAGAGTTGTTGTAAATGGAACCTTTTCATGTTGGTATAAATGTGTAAGTGGTGTGCCTGCCACAGGGTTCAGTCCTGGGCCCAATGCTTTTTATTTTGTTTATTAATGATCTAGAAGTGGGAATTGAAAGTAGTGTCTCAGTCTTTGCTGATGACACTAAGATGTGTAAGGAAATACATACAGAGCTGTTTTTCTCTGCTGAAGAATTTACATAAATTCAGTGAATGGGCAGAAAAGTGGCAGAGGGCATTTAATGTAGACTGGCAATGTGGGATGGCGATGCCCGTCAAATCCAGTTGTGGATGAAGATGATTATTATTAAGTAACAGTGTATTGAATGTGTTGATGGCGTGAAGACTAAAAAGCATGCACATATATCAATGGCATGCACTTCATACCCCCTTTTTTTAAGGAATGTGTTGGCTAAGCCTCTGGCACTGAAAGGGTTAACCTTATATTTCAGTACTAGTTGAAGAGCCGGTCTCGGGGCAGTCATGCGCAGTAGAGACTGCCCGCGCCGCTTATCATCCGTGGCGCAGGCAATCTCTACTGCGCATGACTGTGGCGTTACACACGTTTTAGCGAACTATTATATACTAGTTGAAGAGCCCGTTACACGGGCCAGAGTGCCGCTGCCAGCTGGTAGCAGGGCAGTCATGCACAGTAGAGAGTGCCCACGCCACGGCTGATACAGAGCTGGACACTCCTTCGGAGTGCTCAGCTCTGTATCAGCCTCGTCACTGGCAGCCTCTACTGCGCATGACTGCATCATTACACACGTTTTAGCGAATTATTATATAGGATGATATGTTACAGAGAGCAGTTGAAGCGTTTCAGCACCAGAGAGGTGCATCCATATGATATCCGTGTTTTGTTTTCATGTAATGATATGGCAGGTTGTTACTTCTACAGAGCAGCTTAACCCTGTTAGCGCCAAAGAAGTCAATGAATTTTTCAGGCCCGTGGATTATAAAATATATTGTAAGAATTATCCTACGTACATGCCCACTATGTGTCTGACAAAATGTTATGGAATAGTCCATAAAAAGGTTTTTACTAATAATTGAAATAAAAGCTATTTCTTAGTGTGCAACATTTTCCTTTTTCCCTCCTTTCCTTATTAACTGACATTATTGTTCTGTGGTAACATATAGGGGTTATTATAAACAAATGTTCTGCTCAAGAAACCCTTAACCCTTTCAGTGCCAGAGACACTGGACTGAATATCTCTCTGGCACTGAAAAGGATAAATGCTGCAGGATGGCACAGTATCTAGTTGTATAGTAAGAGGATACTACTGCACTGGCAGCCAGACAATCTGATCATAAATGTGTGCAGCAGGACTTATACTTACTAGTTAGTGGGCTCTAACCTCAGCAGCACTGACTTACATGTGTGGCCCAACCTGTACAATACATTTCTCAGCTGTGCTGAAAGTGCCTCATAACTTCTGACTCTGCCAAGTCACCTCTGTGTCCCCTGCTCGCATTAAACTATTGCAAGGACCAGGGGACCTGTGCAGAAGAGTAACACAATATGAAGATTTCCTTCTTCAGGCACTAATGATGGGCCCCCATGCCTTACCTCAATTATGTTCCACCCCAACTAAATTCCACACCCATAACAATAAATGATTACAAAGCATTAAACACAGTAGTCAATTTAAACTCCTAAGTTAACCCCTGAATGACTGCCTGATCAGGGGATGGGCGGCTGTTAAGCACAACGGAACTTTTTTTTTCCGCAATGAAATCTGGGATTGCATAGCGGCCTGTAGCCACACTGCCATCCCAGAATTCCATGATATGCAAGGACTGTCACCGGTCCTTAATGACCGGACCAGAGTGATAGTCCTAACACGTCATGTGTGGAGAAGGGGATGAAGACCAGACGTGTGTACATCATGCATTGCTTCTCATCAACGCTATCCACTTTGTACAACAATCTGGTCATCAAGAGGTTAATTTATGACAAAAGATGAGATTCACTACCAAGTGGGTATAACTCTTTGAGTGCCAGAGAGGTACACAATGCATTGCGTACCTCTCTGGCACTCAAAGAGTTAATGCTGGCCAGGAATGGACATTCATAATAATATTGCTTATCACTGTCTGGATTTAGTTCTGAGTGCCAGAGACATATCCAGTCCATCACTTTGCAATGGGTTGGATACCCCTCTGGCGTATTAAAGTGTTAAACCTTAAGCTAGTATTCAATGTTACCTTTTGTCTTAAATTAACCCCTTGAAGATCAAATGTGATATCAAATGATACTCAAGAGCTTAATCAAGTGTGATACTCTGCTTCATTCCTTTTGAGGATCAGAGAGGTGATGGTCCCCCACCCTCCAGCCTGTTCCACTGCCCACTAGTAGTCACACAGCACCACATACACTGTCTGACCCAGCAGCTTTGTTCCACTGGTAGTCATCCTCACATACCCTGCTTGAGTTACCCCCAACCGGGTTGCACTGCCCACTATTAGTCAAAAATACCCACATACACTGTTTGATCCCCGTGGCCTGGTTCCACTGCCCACTGGTAGCCACAAATTCCACATTTACTCTATCTGAACCCTCCTACACTCCTTGTTCCTCTTCCCACTGGTAGCCACAGATTCCCCCAACCACTGTGTGACCCCTTCAGCCTTGTTCCCCTGCATACTAGTAGCCCGAGACCCCCACATACATTGTGTGACTCCTACCGACCGCCTCCCTGCTGGTGGAAACATAATGCCCACATACACTGTGTGACCCACCACCATCCTTGTTTTTCTGCCCACTGAGAGCCACAGAGTTCCCACATGCTCTGTATGACCCCCTAGCCTTGTTCCCCTGCCCATTGGTAGGCACAGATACCGACATGCACTGTGTGACCTCCTAGTCTTGTTCACCTGCCCACTGATAGCCACAGATTTCCCTCAAATGATATGTGATCCTACAAACCTTTTTCACCTGCCCACTGATAGCCACAGAATCCCCTCATATGCTGTGTCACCCCACCCCATCCTTGTTTCTCTGCCCACTGGTAGCCACATATTCCCCTCATATGCTTTAGGACCCCACCAGCCTTGTTCGTTTGCCCACTGTTGGTCACAGATTCCCCCATACCTTCCAACAGTTCCAGTTGCCAAAGAGGTACACTTTTGGTGGTGCTGCTGGGGGTGTGGCTACTGGGTGGAGCATTGCTGAGAAAGTTTAAATTACATTATGATCTATTAACAGCTCTTTCTCCAAGTGAATATATTATTTAGAACAAGACCAAATTATTTTACTTACACAGAATAGTTCATAAACACATGTTCTGAAGTTTAACCCTTTGTGTGCCAGACGGGTAGTCAAAGCACTGCAGCACAGTGCACTGGATACCTCTCTGGCACTCAGAGAGTTAACCAAACATTAATGCGAGTTTTATTGCTGTGGATGTACACACGCCGCATAGTCTGATCTTGGGACAGAGGTATTTGGTCTCAAAGATGGACACTTGGGAGGTATGTATTCACCTGATACATTGTTTGACCCCAGCAGTATTGTTCCATTGCCCATTATTAACCAAAGATTCCCCTAAAACCCCGTGTAACCCCACAAGCTTTGTTTCCCTGCCCACAGATTCCCCCCAGCCCCACTGTATGATACCCTCCTTTATCTCCAGCATTGAGGTCCTGGCACATTTCTATAAGTAGTGCTAGAGCAGACCAGCTTTGCACTCAGTGTGGATCCACTCTGCCTATACCTCTGGGTGTACATTGATGACATCATCTCAGTGCACCAGGCAGAAGTAGAAGAACCAAACTGAATCTTCAAACAGTGCAGGGCTCCACTTCCTACAGAAAATATAAATAAACATTGTAAGTTGTGGGGACATACATCTCTTGGGTACCCCAGCTATACCTCTGAACCTTTGTGTGATAATCCATGTAACGAGCTGCGATACATTACTTTTTCTTCATCAGTTTTCTTCATCTTCCAAACTTATTCTGAGGACACAGACTCTCAGTGAAATTTGAAAGTGTCTCCCCAGCTGACGGAGAAATCCCATGGATCATTATACACAGGTACCCTGTTCCTCACAATAGTTTAATGCGAGCAGGGGACACAAGTGTCACAGTTGTCCAGGGCTGTCACAAACACTCGGGGCTTCAGCCCCCTTAGCCCCACTAGTAACACCCCTGAGACCCAGAACAGACAAGAAAATGTAGAATTATATTATACTTTCTGAAATTCTCTTTTCCTGGACACAACCATGTCAGCATTCACAGATGGGTTAGCTCCTCCCCTTTCAGCTGATAGGACAGAGAAAAAGTCAAACAAATTCGATCAGTATAAGATACCCCCTCCACCAGTTGTCTTAGTCTGAGAGGATGGGAAATTGGTGAATGCTGCCATGCTTATGTCCAAGAAATGAGACTTTTGGTAAGTATGATATAATTCTTCATTTTCCTGGTCATCCATGGCAGCATTCACCAGATGGATGCGTATCGAAGCAGTGAGAAAGGCAGAGTCCAAAACATGTATAAAGAAATGATTCCTCTAAGGACAAGAAAGAGGACCCAACACTTCTCTACCAACCAATCTAAAGCTTGGCAGAGTACTGAGAAAAATCTGCAGTCTGAATCTACAAATAGTGCAGAGCTCTATTACCTACAGACATTGTAAATATACATTCTATGTTGTGGGGACACACATTTTTTGGGGACCCCAGCTACACCTCTCACTCTTTGTGTGATGATCCATGTGATGATCTGCAATGCATTACATTGCTGGGGCTTTCTTAACCCCTTAAGTACCACACGGTCTAGGGCTGGGGAGCTCTGGAGCACCAATGAAATTTTGTTTTTTTTACACATGTGATCTGTGATCATAGCATGCCGTGCAGGTGAGCCGTGATCACAAACTTCCATGACATACCAAGACCGTCACCATTCCTTAATGCCCGGACAGCAGTAATAGTCCTGGCATGTCATCTGTCGTTAGTAATGGTCTTGGCACGTCATCTGTCGTTAAAGGGAATGTATCACCCCTATACAAGTTAGCCTTAATAGCTAGAGTTCATAGCGAATGTGTGTAAACGTGTAATAATTTCTTTTTTAAAGCACTGCTTTGTCAGAATTGAAGTAATAAAAGCTGCCCTGCACCGGCTTCCCCATAGACTGTGGTTACCTGCTCTGTAACCGTAGTCTGTCACTCTGTCTCTGCTCCCGTACCGCTATGCAGACTCCTCAGAAGACAGAGGCTTTCTGCCTGTAAGCTGGAGCGCTCTCATTGGCTAGATATCAATCTCTGCCAACGAGAGAGCTCCAGCTTAAATACAGAAAGCCTCTGTCATTGGAGGATGTTGCATAGAGGGAGGGGAGTAGAGGTGGAAGGACAAACTGAGGTTACAGAGCAGGTAACCACAGTCTGTGTGGTAGTAGGTGCAGGGCAGCTTTTATTAATTCAAGATTAAGGACTCGATCCAGTTTAAAGAACAGCCGCTCAAATCTGATTGGCTGGAATATGCAAAAGAACATCAAAGCCAATGTCTGTGAGGGAATTGGAAGTGAGAGTGCCCATTTATAAAGGCAGTCTCAGTACCAATTCCCTCAATGTGCAACAGGCATCGGCCCGTGCAGGTGAGAAGACGGAACTGTGTGTCTCATCAGGGCCTCCGCACACAGAGGGGGAGACACGAAGATCAAAGTTAAGTATTTTTACAGGGTATGTATTTATGACATTTATTCATTGCATTTTTTCTTACTTGGGCATTAAATGGAGGCATTTTTGTAGCGGAATATTCACAGCACAATATGATTTAACCCTTTTGATTGCCAGTGAGGTACGAAACGCATACCCCTCTGCCACTCAAAGGGTTAAACAATGTCATAGGTAATGCTTTGTACTAATACATATTTTATATTTTACAGCAAGAAGAAAGAAGAAGGAAGAGAAGAACAGAAGGGAAGACTGAAGAGAAGGACAGAAGAGAACCAGGAAGCTGAGAACTCTGTTGGACATCAGGATTAATGATAAGTGTTAATTGTAATGGGATGTGTTTTTTTTAACCCTATGAATGCTGGTGCTGTAATTATACCCCACTGGCACTCATAGGGTCAATTCTACTAACTTTTGACATATTTTTCATACTTTATATTGTTATATGGCTTAGGGCTCCATATCAATACATCCACTGAGGAGTTAGGTTTTTTAACTCTTTTATCATGTGTCTACGTCAGCTGTTTGAAGAGAGAGAAGGGACTCAAGTAAAAAAACAAAAAACGGGTCTTAACTTTCCTGCAATAACTTGAGTCCCTTATTGGATTTTCATGGCTAACACAGACATTTGAATTGTGAATTGATAATTTCTGTGTTTTCATCATTTTCCTATATCAAACGACGGCTCTTCTTTTGCCGGTATTTTTTCCCAGCACAGGCATGAATAGCTTACTGTGCTTGAAAAAATGCTGTTGGCAGAAAAAACAGACGTCTCCAACATTTGGATCGAGCCCTAAGTCTGTTATGCTATTTTGTGCCCTATAGTCTAGTGCTGTTTATAAGACATTTCACCAATTGGTGTGCTGGGACACGGATCACTGCCTATCGTCACTAGCCACGTGTATGCTGCGCAGTGCTTGGGAGGACCAGTAGGTGCACAACTCATGTAGGACTCCGATCTTAGGAAACCAATTGGCGAGGTACTTATAGCTCCTCTTTATCTATGTTCTCAGACAAATAGGCATTTCAGAATGTTAGGGCCTGACACCCTTTACGTCCATAATGCCGCTTCACAGTATCAGATGCTTGATGGGAATGCCTGAGTTACAATGCACCAGCGTCCTGACCACTCTCAATACTCTAAAACAGAATTGCCCCACTTTTATCCATGAGGCCCATTAGTACACAGAAATGACTTTGTTCTATTAATGTCACCTCAATGCCCTCACCCTCATCTCCCCTGTATACCTGCAGTGTATACTCACTGCCCTCACACTCATTTCCCCTGTATACCTGCAGTGTATACTCACTGTCCTCACACTCATTTCCCCTGTATACCTGCAGTGTAAACTCACTGTCCTCACACTCATTTCCCCTGTATACCTGCATTGTATACTCACTGTCCTCACACTCATTTCCCCTGTATAGCTGCAGTGTGTACTCACAGTCTACACTCATTTTCCCTGTATACCTGCTATGTGTACTCACTGCCATCACACTCATTTCCCCTGTATACCTGCAGTGTATACTCACTGTCCTCACACTCATTTCCCCTGTATACCTGCATTGTATACTAACTGTGCTCACACTCATTTCCCCTGTATAGCTGCAGTGTGTACTCACAGTCTACACTCCTTTTCCCTGTATACCTGCTATGTGTACTCACTGCCATCACACTCATTTTCCCTGTATACCTGCAGTGTATACTCACTGTCCTCACACTCATTTCCCCTGTATACCTGCAGTGTATACTCACTGTCCTCACACTCATATCCCCTGTGTACCTGCAGTGTATACTCACTGTCCTCACACTCATATCCCCTGTGTACCTGCAGTGTATTCTCACTGCCTTCACACTCTCTGCTTCTGTACAAACACATCAGTCATATGAAATGACAGTATTACACAGCCAAATAGACATAAATAAAGACACTGAGGCACAGAATAATCTAACTAAACTTTTATTTAAACTAACTAGAACTTAATATTAAAGTGTTTAATAAATACTACTTCTTATAATTTAATAAAGACTAAATTACATCTAACTACAAATAATTATCTTTATCCAGTTTTGATCAGAAAGCAGGCCTGATATAAAGGCTGCAGGCATATGTGACCTAGACTCAGAGTAAGGCACAAGTTCTCTCAGATACTCACACTCATGCACACGCTAAGAAACATTACTTCACACACAGAGGCATAGACAAGCAAACACTTGTACACACTCAAATACACTCTAACTGTCACACACATATATTTACACAAACACAACATATATACTCATACACACTTGTACACACTCACACAAACACAGTCACATGCATATTCACAATCTCAGAAAGACATACACACGAAACCTCACATTCTCACAAATACATGCACTACTGCGCACACACTTATAATCACATCAATATACACACACACACTCAAATTATCTTCTACATGTGCAGACACACACACAAGCACACATTATACACACTTACACTGCCACACATATATATCACAAAAACCCTCTCGCACAGATATATATTTTCTCATACATATATGCACATACTCACAGAAGCACACTAACAGGAATATGCACAATCTCACAAACACACTCAATAATGAGCACACTGTCAAAATCACATGCACTAATGCACATACTCTTGCAATTACTGGAATACACATACTCATAAATACTACTTCATACACACACGCACAAATTCTCTCCTACACATGCAGATACACACAAACACACCTTACACATATTTACACTTAAACTGTCACACACATACATATTCACAAACACCATCTCACACACACATATATATACTCTCATACAAACACACACACACTTACAGAAGCACACTTACATGAATTGGCACAATCTCACAAACACACACACACATATATGTATATGTATATATATATATATATATATATATATATATATATATATATATATATGTGTGTGTGTGTATATGTATATATATATATATACACAAACAATTTCTCATACACACATACACATGTAAACACACACACACACAAACACACTCTTACACATACATTTACATTGTCAAACACACACATATTCACATAAACACTCTTGCGCATAGATACTAATACAAAAACTCACGCACATATGCACAATCTCACAAACACCAAATGAAACACACATTGTTACAAACACATAAATACTCTATCACACACACACTCACAAATACTAACACAAACATATTCTCTCAAACACACATATACATGCAAGTTTACACACTCTTCCACACTTACACTCGCACTGTGACATACATATTCAGACAAATACTCTCACACACAAAAAAACACTCTCATACACACATGCACACACTTACAGAAACACACACACACACATATGCACAATCTCAAAAACATACACAGATGCACACTATCTCACACTCATAAATACTTTGGCATAATCCCTTACAAATACACAAACACACACATACTCTGAAAAATACATACACATGCAGACATGCACAAACACAAACTTACACACACTGTCACACACAAACATATTGACACAAACACACACACACACACACACACACATATACTCTCATACAAACATGAACACACTCACAAGCATGTACACAATCTCACAAACAACTAATGAACACATTCTCACAAACTCATAAATACTCTTAGACACACACACACACACACGCACATATTCTCTCATACACACATGCAGACACAAAGAAGCACCCTCTTAGAGACACATTGACACTTGCACTGTCACACACATACATATTCATCTAAACACTCTCACACACATATATACAGTGAAAGAAAAAAACTCACACACTAATGCAAGTAAACTCACATGCATATTCTCACAAATACTTATCCAAATAATTCACACACACCGAAACATGCATACACACATTCTCATATACATATGTAGACAAACTCACTTTTACACACACACACACACATTTACCCTCACAGTGCAACACATATACATTTTCACACACATACATTTCACACACATACTCTCATACACGCACAAGCACATTCACATGCATATTCACAATCTCAGAAACAGTACATTAATGCACACATTCTTACAAACACATAAATATTCTATTTTTGGAGTACAAACATTTGCATCAGTTTAGCAAAACTATAACACACATTTTCCCAGACAAACACACAGATACTCACACTGTCGCACACATACATATTCACACAAGCACACAGTAATGCACACATTCTCACAAACAATTGTACTCTCTCACACGCACATATACACACACACCCACACATACATACATGCACAGACACATAAACATATACATACACACACATACACACCCACACACAAACACGCATTCCCTCATACAAAAATACTCTCACAGAAACCAGAAAGGTAGGACAGAGAGGGGGTAGGAAATCTGATCTACTTCAGTAGAGAGAGAGAGAGAGAGAGAGGGAGAGTTAATACAACACAACATATAAAAACTCAGGGTATAGTTACTATCTGTCACTAATGTCACTAGAGTAACTGTGCTACCAGGTAAGGAGGCTAGCAATAAGGGAGGTATGAAGAAAGGTAAGACTCCTCCAACAAGAGTGATTGGGGCTAGAAGCTAGAGAGCGTCGCTAGTGTGCGTGGCTAGGTTGCGTTGGCCAAACGTAGTGTGGTGTGCTGCGGCCAAAGCCGTATAAAGGTGCTGGCTGCTAAGCCAGATAGCCTCCTTCGGTTGAGCCGAAGGTGACTCACGATACCCCACCACGTTTGGTCTATACCCCAATGACCCCAGGGAGGAATGAACTCCAGAAGAACGGACCAGACTAATATAGGAGAACTGGAAGGAATATACACTTTCTGGTAGTCAGCAAGAGAACTGGAGGCTGAGGCAACAGGAGAACACCCCAAGGTTGCAGAGAAGAAGACTGGAGGACTGGAGCAGGGGCAACAGGAGACCACCCCAAGGCTGCAGAGCAGAAGACTGGAGGACTGGAACAGGAGCAAGGAAGAGACTAGAGGCACCAGTTGGAAGCTGGAACAGCAGAACAGGCACTGACACACAGGACACAGGAAGAGGCTAGACCAGATCCAGAGAGGCTAGGAGACGATTTGACAACGCGTCAGAAGAAGCGCCTCCACGCCTTTTATGTCAGAGAGAGCCTGGCCAGCCTCAAAAGAAGGACCACGCATGCGCACGCATAACCCGGAAGTGGACCGGGCGCACAGAGCGAAGGAGGCGGAACGGGAGCAACGGTGACACTATCCCTCTCAGAAGCGTGTAACTGTCTTAGCTGTAATATTGTGTCATGTAATGGGATGTCCCTAGAATATGCTAGTGTAATTGGGGTGCTTTGTTCTAGGTTAATTGGGATGCTTCCTCTTGTGTTTTTGAAGCTTTAGCCTCATTTGAAATAACTGCCACGTAGTTTTGCCGCGTAGTAAAGGGCGACCGCTTACTTTGGGGGTTAGTGGAGTGGATTCAGCTGATTTTGTAGTGGAAGGTGGTGAGAGTATATTAATTTTGGGAGGCAATTTAAATGTAGCGCTAACGTCTTCAAGACATGGAAGTCCATATGTGCTGACGTGATAAAAATAGTCCATGCTGGAAATCAGTACATTCACAGCAGGATCCTCATATGTGCCTGATGTCATGTCTGCAGGGAGAGTGTCCAGAACAGACGGAATTGCTTGTGTTGGTGGGATGTGCTTTTTAGTGGGCACCTTTCTCTTTCTGTTAATTAAAGTGGGCAGGGGAGTAACAGATTCACGGCTATCTGGATACGGGCCAGACGTTCCTGGGTGCATCTGTGTTGTGTGAGGGCTATCATTACTGGAGGGGCCCTGTGAAGTTATCACCTGGGGGTTCCCTGTTCCATCATAGCCATCTTGTAGTCCAGGAATGGGACCTGTTGCATAAAAGAAAGAATGGGGAGAGAGAATAAAAGAGATGGTCAACATGGTTAGATTCAGATTAAGGCACCCGCATCACTTTCACCCTACAGGGATGGGTGGCATTTGTATAACAGACAGAACTGAGACAGAGCTCAGGGTGAAGGAAGAACACACAGAGAGATGTGTAGTAAACAGACACAGTATAATCAAGCTGAACTTTTGCTGCCCTCTTTAATTACACCAGTAGGTATATAACAGGAAGCCTTAAGCCCCCTGGCATATAGACATAAAGAGAGGCGCAAGGCTGTCAGTGCCTGTGATAGTGCTGTATTATCTCTACACCCTGTCAGTGGTACAGCAGTATGCTGTGTCCCTTCAGAGAGCTAACAGGTTAATTACGGTAATAATAAATAAATACAGCTATGCCCTTCACAGACCTATATTCTTCCTATTAACCTATCCATTGCCTCAGTTGCTGTAGTGCATTGCAAAACTGTATACTGCTGATCACAGGGCAGAAAAGGGGTTAATAAATTATTAAAAACTTCCTTCTCCCAGACTACAATAAATTAACCCCTCTGTGTTCACTCTTCTGTAAAGATATTAAGTTATGATGTGTAATTTCTTCTCATGTTACAGAACACGTTTCTTTGGCTGTGCAGGAGAGTCCATAGTGGTGTGCGCTGCACTGGAGTTTCAGGCACCTTATATAGTGGACTTGTCCCCCTAAGATCAGTTTAATTCGTTTCAATGTAAATCTGCCTCTGTGTTCTACTAGCACGTTGCTTCTAAGGGAAATCATTGCTGAGAAATGAACCCTTTGTGTTAGTGGAACAGTGCGGCAGTTTACACTATGTGGTGTACGTGCTGGGCCAACATTACCACCACACTGGACATTATGTAGAAAGTGGAGCAGTTCTGGAGCAAACCATCTGCCCTCTATGGGACTAATACAAATTCCCCAAATGCCCATTGCTTTAAGTTAGACTTTTAAACCTTTAGATGGCAGATTATTTTCCAATGCATTGCTTTCCAAAACTTTTTAAGTGTCTCTAGCTGAGAGGTTAAACCCAATTCAATCAGTCGGTCATGTTATACAACCCCTATAGTGCGGATGGTTTGTCCCAGAACTGCTCCACTTTGCCCTTACACATAAGGATACTGTGCAATGTAGCTGATTCCACTCTGGGAACATTTCTAATAGATCAGTGACTCACAGGTTTGTCCTCAAAGAGAAGAAACCAAAAATGGACAGAAAAGCAGCACAGTTTTGAGCATTAAATCTCACGATATACAACTCTTACAGATTTCTTCCTTGATCTTTGTCCTCAAACAGAGCTAATTTGCACACTATGTAGGGAATTAGCATAACATGCTGCACTGTAGCATCACAATACAAAAGTTACATTTTCAATATCTATTTATATTACAAAGCCTGGGTAATGTAATGGATAGGCCAGTGGTTCACCACTAACACGCAGTCTACAGTTTTCTGGGTACACCTAACATTTTGACATATCAAGCATGTATTGATGGGTAAAAATACATAATTATACAGTTATTTTTAGACTCACAAACAGAATAACTGAAACTAATATACTCTGCATATCAATTTCCATAAATGTACATGTGAAACAATAGCATTTTGTCAAAGTCTTAACAGAAAAGAAGGGGCACCCTAATTGGACGTACATTGTACTCCAATGTGCTATAGCACTCTGGTTGTGAAGCACTGATATAGGCAGATTTATATTATCTGTAAACAGCTTAATTTTTTATAGGGTAAGTTTATGTATTTAAACCACTTTTTTACATCATTTACAGATGTATATAGGCCTTGATAAAATTAAAACCGTTAACACAGCCGGTAGGGCATCCAATTGTCCTACCAGCTGAAACCTCAACAGACATAAGGCCACAGACACTGACTTGTGGCCAATCGTTCGTTTTGTGGGTTCCCAAAACGTACACACGTGTGTGAATAATGGGAACATCAAAGGGTTAACTCAGTCATATCTGGGGCATTTTTTTGTATACATAACTTGCACTGACATTTGTTTTTATTTTACAGGAAACATGAAAAAGAAGACAAAGAAGATAAGAAGAAAGAAGATTACAGAGGACAGAAGAAGGAAGATTGAAGAAGAAGACAGACAGTAGGTGACCAGGGTGCTGAAGACTCCGCTGGACTTTGGGATTAATGGTAAGTCGTATTAACCCTGTGTCGGCGTGGTAAGCATACCCCACTGGCACTCATAGGATTCATTCTATTTCTATGTGACACATTTTGGGACTGCTTTGGAAGTATTGATATGGGGCTTAGGGTCCCATATCAGTACATCCACTGGGAATAAACTGGTTTAAGATTTTCATACATTAAAGTGGGTCCCTTAATATATCTTATTGCTGAAAGCATGGAATTGAATGGTCTATTTCAGCATTTTGTTGTTTGTCAGCGGGCTAAAATGCACATTCACATTTATTGCCCAAGGTGTTTTTTTTTATTTGGTAGTTTTTCAAAGCACAGGTAATTACATGGCTTACTGTGCTTGTGAAAAAATACCATTGGCTGTTTTTTGGCCGACCAGGCCAATTAGACTGAGGCCATAAAGTACACCTCTTTACTTCTTTAAAGAGATATACATCCATGAACTGTCCTATTTAGAAGTAGGAAAAGGATCATGACATGGTCCGTGGAGAAACTCTTTGCCTGAAGCATGTGGGACTTCAGTATTCCCTGTTATAAGTATATTTGGATGGAATAAGCATCTCTCTCTCTCCACCCCACAGCACATTACTACACCCATTGCCAGAAATAGATTGTTGCCAGCACTGATCCAGAAACCAATCATATGACTTTAATTTATAAAGATATAGATTCATATTCATATTGCTTTAAACAGGACTAGCCACACTGATCCTCCAAAGCTACGATCAGTGCATGGTTTCAAGAAACATGCTTGGGTACAGCTGGATCAATTGACAAAGCCAATGACTGATCCACCTGCGCTATCACATAGTGGGTGGACAGATGCAAGAGGCTGGCACCAGACAAGGCACATTGACTGAGGTCTCTTTGAGGGTAGAGGTTGATGTGACTCAGTTTAAGGGAGATAACGGAATTCAGTTTCATAATCTCCTGAAAATATGTAATTAAATAAAACATTTTTCTGTATAATATTAAATTACTTGAAATGTCGTAGTTACTCTATGGTTCGTGCCACTTTAAGGTAAAATGAATACATAAAGTGCAATTAACACATTAAATGAATTTGAAACACCTTTCAAAGTCACTTATATGTTATATAAGCTATTTTTAATGAAGAAATAGTTTGCAATAGCATTATTTATGTCAGTTTATGTATGTTGGACAGTAACTGGCTGTACAGCCTTGTACCAGATACCCATTTTCTACACTGCTCTTTCTCCACCTGCCACTCCTTCCTGCACTCCCTTCCTAACTACCACTTATTTTAGTGAAGAATAGGTCAAAAGAACTCTTTCTACAGTCAAAAAACAATGTGACCCTTTGACTGCCACAACACAAATGAATAGCAGCTGGAAGATCAGAGTGGAATGTAATATCTGGTACACGGCCATGTTAGCAACTCATATTTAACTTGCAAAAAATTGACAAATAAATAAAGCTAACTATCTCAAACTAACATTGAATAAAAATGAACCTGTATCCACTTAAATACTCCTCTTTCTATATGTACAATTCTATGTGGGCAGTTTACTCAGAGCAATAACTTCTATGTTTAAGAAGAGTCATAAGCAGAGATTTCTGAAAGAGACACTGAAGTATACAACATAAAAATAGACTTATTACAACACTTTATTAGCTCTGAAAATCCTCTATTAAAAGCTTTCAGTAAAAATTAGAATGAGTTAACCTTGTGAATAATATTCCTCCTTATGTGTCTGGTCCAGACCTATATACTTGCTGTACAAACATGTGCTAGTGTAACATACAACAGTGACAGTTATAAAGTAAGAAACAACAGGAAGGTTAGATTACAAGATTACATTGAGTAGCAGAATCCATAAAATGACAGTTATACATATGCAGTATATAATTATATGATATGGATAACAGAAAACAAAATTAAAGATAATTAGCAAGTTTTCCACACAGAAAAAATTGCAAATAAAAGCCTTAAATAAAATTATCAATGGCAATGACATTCAGTCCTTGGGTAGGAAAGACATAATCATGTTACAGTATAGATAATAATCATGAAACATATTTACATGTATGCTATCATGATTATTAATAGAGTATCATTGTTTGAAAGGGAAGAATGTATGTTTTATGGGTATATACCAGGTAATGTCTTAATAGAAGGGTGTTTTACAAGTGTCTTTATCTTCCCCATCTCCCTCCCACCAGTCATATGGAGAAATTATATGCTTGTCTGGGAAAAAAACAAGCTCCCTCTATAGGGTATCAATGCAGAGTGTCCTTTAATTATGATTAACCCATAATTAACACTTAATAATTCTTGCTCTGTGAATGAATGTCTGTGAGGAGAGTTTTTTCAGTTCACCAACTACTTTTTTTTTTTTTTTTTGAACAGACAATACTATTTATAACATATGAACATTTTATTTTTTGAACTTTAAGAAATCTCTATTAAAATATTTCTTTTAAATAAAGAAATAGTTAACCCTGTGAATAATATTCCTCCCTATGAGTCTGGTTCAGACATATATACTTGCTATATAGGCTTGTGCTAGAGTAACCTGTAACTAACAGTTGTAAAGTGATATGTAACGACAGAAAGTTCCTCAGAGCTAGAAACCATGAAATGACAGTTGGAAACTAGGGACAGTAAGGAATTTTTTTTATGGTACTGATCCAGTACATCCATAATAACGTATGTTTCAGTGACATATATATTACAGAAGTCAGTAATTGGTGGATTTACAGTTTAACCCCTTGAGTAGTGGAAAAGAGAGCAATACTCACTCCTCTGGTGCTCAAAGGGTTAATTCACTCATTCTCCAGTACCCCAGGACTACTTGTCTTATGCACACAATTACATGAGATGATGGGAGCCTGGAGAGGTGGGTTTCCCAGCCCAGAGATGGCACCTTTCAGTTATTCCTACAGACAGTTGCCTTACTGGTTCCTGTATCACCTGGTTTGTCACCTTAAGTACTGGAAATGACCCCTCAAAACTCACCTGCTCTGTGCAAGGGTCTCTGGATAGTCGTCCCTTGATCATTGGAGTGTAGGATGATGGGTGGGGGCCTGGTGGGATGGTTAGTCCTAAAGTGTCGGTTACCCGACATTTTTGGGGTGGTACGAACAAACTGTCCTTAAATAAATTACACTTGGCAGCTGGATGTTCAGAAGGAAATACAGAAATAAAAGATCCTAATAGAGTTTCCAAATCTATCTGAACAATAAGAGCAAATGTGACTCGCTGCAACTCTCACTGGCTGCTGTTTGTGTCTGAATTCCAGCAGGTGACAGTTTACCAGTTGATGATGTCATCAGTCTTGGATGGCACAGCCAATCAGATCCTGCATATTCAAACAGCATGCAGCAAATCCAATGCAGCATTCTGGTCAAAATTGCCCCCAGAAAAATGATTTTATATCCAAAAAACTTTTTTTCTACCCCACATGCTGGTGGGCTGTACATTACAGGTGTAGGGTTTTTCATATGGTATTTCTTCATAGCACTGGTAATTGAATTGCTTACCGGGTTTAATGTAATGCTGTTGGGTGTTTTTTTGGCCATCGGGGTACACTGAATGGACTCCTTGGACTTGAGGCTCATTCTAATGCTAATGATGGCATAATGGAAGAAGGTATAGACCTGTGGTTCTCAAAGGATTTTTTTCTGGTGGCCATCAATGTGGCCACAATAATGTTCTGGTGGCCGTCACTGCGGCACACTATGACATTACACGCGCAAATGGTATGAAAGGATTAAGACTTAGAAAAATTGCATATAAATATGTGCAGCAACAATAACTTTATATCAAATTACAATTTAAACATTCCAGAAACCACAAAGTAATAAAATCTACCCCATAAATGGTCCTTAACTACAGGGGTTGAGGAGGGGCAGCAATTAAAGATGTGGCTCTAAGAGGCCCCTTTGGCTCTGCAGTATCCAACACCCTTAAATCTGACCAGTTTCTTATCTTTGCTGGCTGGCACTGACCTCATCACACACAGCCGCTGCCAGCCAGTAAGATCAGAATAGCATTAGTGAGTCCCCTCCCTTGGCTTCTTTAACTGCTTGAAATGCAGTTCAGACTTTCTCCCTCGGTCGTACAATAAATGCTTTGCATGTTTTCGTTTTTCAGACTTGCTCCAGACTATGGGGAGAGGGAGCCTCAGATTGCATCTCAGGGCCCAGTAGGCTCTGTCTAGTTACCCACAACTAATATAACTTAAGAAAGCTCAGTCGTGTCCCTGACTACCACTTAGGTACTGTGGTAGCTCAGAGGTTAATACTTACCTATATGCTCACCTACTACCAAGCTGATTCTTGCAGGGTAGTGTGAAAACAGCAATTAGCTTCTAAGTGGTCTGAGTAGGACCAGTTCTGAACTCCCATAATAATAGCTCAATTGCACTAAGTGGGGATTCCAGATTTGTGGAATCCTATTAGTACTATGGAGTATGAAAAACTAAATCTGTGCTTCTCTGCCTCCATAGAAGCCAGTCGACAATCAGTGCATAAATGGAGCAGCCTTCACCTTACCCTGCAAGAATCAGCCTGGCATTGGGTGAGTAGCTAGGCAAGCATAACCCCTGAGTTAACCAAGCATTTTAGTGGTAGTCAGAGACTCATGGGCAAACTTTTAGGTTATATTAATTCTTGGGTTAACTGTTGCATTAATGTGAAAACAGCAATCTACATTTTAGTTCAGTCAGTCTTGATAATGGCTCTAATAAAGCTAAAATGTTGCCCATTGTTTTCAATTTAAACGAATTATCTGTTCATAAGACCCAGTGAGCGCCTGATCGCTTGCTATGTATACAAATAGAATGGACGTTCTCATACAGAAAACTAAAACCTCAGTTCCCAAGAATTGAGGGTAACCATAGGAGGATCCTTCCCCGTGATCATGATTAGGCCGCTGCTCCCTAATTCTCTGAACACCACTCCCACTGAAGTGATATACTCAGACAAACGAGAAGAAAGAAGAGGGACACATGTAGGGCCCTTATCACAATGCACTATATTAACCTCATTAAGACTATGGATACATCTTTTTATATATATATATATACTCAGGCTCACAGTTTGTGCTGTAGTTGGATGGGGGGCTCCCCTATCTGCAATTCTATGTTTAAGAAGAGTCATAAGCAGATATTTCTGAAAGAGGCACTGAAGTATACAACATAAAAACAGACTTATTACAACACTTTATTATAGCTGAAAATCCTCTATTGAAAGCTTGCATTAATAATAAGAATGGGTTAACCTTGTGAATAATATTCCTCCTTATGTGTCTGGTCCAGACCTATATACTTGCTGTACAAACATGTGCTAGTGTAACATACAACAGTGACAGTTATAAAGTAAGAAACAACAGAAAGGTTAGATTACAAGATTACATTGAGCAGCAGAATCCATAAAATGACAGTTGGGATCCTCTCTCCAGTATATACATATGTAGTATATAATTATATGATATGGATAACAGAAACCAAAATTAAAGATTATAAGCAAGTTTTACACACAGAAAAATTTGCAAATAAAAGCCTTAAATAAAACTATCAACGGCAATGACATTTAGTCCTTGGGTAGGACAGACATAATCATATTACAGTATAGATAATAATCATGAAACATATTTACATGTATGCTATCATGATTATGAATGGAGTATCATTGTTTGAAAGGGTAGAATGCTTGTTTTGTGGGTACATGCCAGGTAATGTCTTAATAGAAGGGGTTTTTACAGGTGTCTTTATCTTCCCCATCTCACCCCCCCACCCCCTTCATAAGGAAAAATTATATGCTTGTCTGGGAAAAAACAAGCTCCCTCTATAGTGTATCAATGCAGGGTTTCCTTTTCTCACACAAAATGATTAAACCATAACTAACAGTTAATAAATCTTGCTCTGTGAGTGAATGTCTGTGAGGGGAGTTTTTTCAGTTCGCCAGCTGCTTTTTATATTTTAAACAGGCAATACTATTTACAACATATGAACATTTTATTTTTCACCTTTAAGAAATCTATATTAAAATATTCCTTAAAATAAAGAAATAGTTAACACTGTGAATAATATTCCTCCCTATGAGTCTGGTCCAGACATATTATATACTTGCTATATAGGTTTGTGCTAGAGTAACCTGTAACTAACAGTTGTAAAGTGATATGTAACGACAGAAAGTTCCTGAGAGCCAGAGACCATGAAATGACAGTTGGAAACTGGGGACAATAAGGTTTTTTGTTTTTTTTTATGGTACTGATCCAGCACATCCATAATAAAGTATGTTTCAGTGACATATATATTACAGAAGCCAGTAATTGGTGGATTTACAGTTTAACCCCTCGAATGGTGGAAGAGAGAGCAATACTCACTCCTCTGGTGCTCAAAGGGTTAATTCACTCATTCTCCAGTACCCCAGGACTACTTGTCTTATGCACACAACTACATGAGATGATGGGAGCCTGGAGAGATGGGTTTCCCAGCACAGAGATGGCACCTTTCTGTTATTCCTACAGACAGTTGCCTTACTGGTTCCTGTATCACTTGGTTTGTCACCTTAAGTACCTGAAATGACCCCTCAAAAACTCACCTGCTCTGTGCAAGGGTCTCTGGATAGTCGTCCCTTGATCACTGAAGTGTAGGATGATGGGTGGGGGCCTGGTGGGATGGTTAGCCCTAAAGTGTCGGTTATCTGACATTTTTGGGGTGGTATGAACAAACTGTCCCTAAGTGAATTACACTTGGCGGCTGGACTTTCACAAGGAAATACAGAAATAAAAGATCCTAATAGAGTTTCCAAATCTGTCTGAACAATAAGAGCAAACGTGACTCGCTGCAACTCTCACTGGCTGCTGTTTGTGTCTGAATTCCAGCAGGTGACAGTTTACCAGTTGATGATGTCATCAGTCTTGGATGGCATAGCCAATCAGATCCTGCATATTCAAACAGCATGCAGCAAATCCAATGCAGCATTCTGGTCAAAATTGCCCCCACAAAAATAATTTTACATCCAAAAAACTTTTTTTCTACCCAACAGGCTGGTGGGCTGTAGACTGTAAGAAGCATCATCTTTAGAGAGTTTGGGGAGGGGAGGACAATCACAACTCTGGAAAGTCATAGCAGTTCAATTGATTGATTGTCTTCAATTTCTATCCATGAACATACTTTTCCAAATTTACCAGACATTTTCATCTCTAATGAGGGACAAATTCTGGGTCCAAAGCATCTAATTTGTTTGCTAATGGCATATAATTGTGCATCTGTGTGTAATGTAAGGAGCGGGTAGCACCCTTTCAATGCTAGAGTATAGCAAATTGGTGCTCAGAAGTCATTTATTGGGTCATAAGGGAAAGGTTATATTTCTATTACATATGGATATATTTATACCAAAAAAAGTACATCTTTAAAGGGCAGATTTATGAAAACTGTTCTTAGTACATTTTAAGAACTGTCCTTAGGTCATAACAACTGACAATAATGTCAAGTCTGATTATATAACTGCCGGCAGCATCAAGAAGGTAGAAAATGCCTTTGGAGTTGCCCCATGGATCATCTCTCCTTTTGGATAGATGATCCATGATAGGGGCTATCAGGAGGGGTCCTGGGTCCCCCTGGAGGTCTGAAGGCTTTATTTAATTATAAAAGCTGCATAGGTTATATGCCCTTGATTTAATAAATGGACAATTGTCACCCCCATGATAGAGGGTTGTCATGAGGGGTCATGATACCCCCTTTGAAGTCTGATGTTTGTTTAATACACATAAAAACATATATAAATAAAAAGCCATTTTTACACATATATGGGCAAGGTTTGCAGTCACATACCTTGCATATTAACCCTTTGAGTACCAGAGGGGTAGGATACACATTGCTAAGCAATGCCTTCCTACCTCACTGGTACTCAAGGGGTTAAGTGCTGAATGAAGGACAGGTTCTTTCGAATAAATGGCAGTTCCTGACCTATGAGGAGGTGAAGTGGGATGGAGTATGTCGAATATATGCAGTATATGTCGACATACTAAAGGGCAGGATGTCGAAGGGGAGAACATGGTGTAGTGCTTGGTGTGCTAGTTCTGTTTATTTTAACTCAATGAATGCCACAGGGGTGAGCAATGCACATCCCTATAGCATTCCATGCTGTCCATGGTGCTATCGGAGTTTACTGAATGAGTCGAAGTGTCATATTATAATATCAACACACCCTTTGCATTTGAATGTGTTTCATTATTCAGCATTTCCATACAGAAATGAGTCATTATAATTCATTACCATATGGAAATAGGCCATTGTCAATGTTATGAATGAAAATTCGTAAACCTGTTGGATTGATGTCGATGTGTGCACTTTTTGTCGGAGTGCTGGTGATGTAATGTTGTAGACAGTTTGGTGAATACTGTGGATGTGCCTGCGACACTGCTCCAGCAGAACATTGACATTCGTAGCCCTCTTCAACCTTTTGTGCATCTAGGCCGAGATGTATGATTGTCCGATGCAGTGCATTCATCTATTGTAACGACTGTGTTTTTTTCTCCCATTCTAGATAGAGTAGAAGCAGACACGTGCGTTCTTCCTTTCTCTGACTTTTTACCCTGAAATCTTTTCCAAAACTTTTTCTTGTAAAGATTTTGTTTCTTTTTCCCCTCAGTATTCTCTTTTGCTTTTCTCTTTAACCCTTTGAGCCAGACAGCTATAGAACGCATTGCAAAAGCAATATGTTCCATACCCCTCTGGCATTCAAAGGGTTAATCCGGGACCCGATGTCTCTCTTTTTTCCTTATCCTTCAGATAATGGTGGCATAGTTGAAAGTGGTTGGGAGTTATCTGATTTCTTACCCTTTACTTTTATCTTTTAGATATTTTCCATCTAATTTTTCTCATTTGTGCCTCCTTCTCATCCTTTAAAGCAGAACGTGTTCTTACATGAGCCACTTTTGCAGATTTCTCATCTGATTTAAGCCATAAGTCCATCTTTTGGACTTTGTTTTTTATAATTTTTCCCACCAAGGAAGCACTATTTTTGCTTGGTCTTGTTTTCACACGTGTAATATCCAGTTTTGAAAGAATTTAGCTTTTTGACTTTTCAGACTTTAGCTCCAAGTGTGTAGCATGTTTCTTTACTGCTGACAATGCATGTTGTTTTTCTCTCAGAAGTGGCTGCTCACAGCTGAATCCGTTTATTTGAATTCTGCACCTTTAAGGCACGCTTTACCGAATAGCTTCAATGCTCCATTGTTCTCTATGGGGCAGTTTCCTCTTTTTCTTCATGGGGTTCTTCAGTCTTGGAAGACCCCCATTTTGTACAGGCATGTGGCACCTGTGGCTCCTGGCATTCCTGTCTTGTCTGTTTCCTCTGAGGAGGAATCGCTGAAAGATTCAGAGGATAGTGTGTGTTCACTAGGGGCTTCTCCCCAATATTATGATGACCCCTTTGAAGATCTGAAGGCGGTTTTAAACACTCTGCACATTCTGGCTACCCTTGTGGGTTCTCAGCGTACTTCTGACATCTTTCAAAGGCGCACAAAGTCTTGCACATTTTTTTCCGCCTCATCCCACTCTTGACCAGATCATACGTGCTGAGTGGTAGACTCCTGTTAAGCGTTTATCTCTGTATAAGAGATTATCGAAGTTCTATCCATTTTTTGATGCGGCTTTGGCTCAGTGGGCTACATCTCCTAAGGTTGACACCTATATTTCCAGTGTTTCTCCTTCCTCTGCATCACCTGCAGTGGATGCTTCTGCTCTCACAGACTCAGCTGATAGGGAGCTTGATGATATTTTGCAGGCTGCATTCTCTGCCATGGGTGCGCCCTTTGACCTACCTTGGCTTCTACATGAATTAATAGTGCCATTGCTTTTTGGACTGACCACCTCTCTGAAGCTGTCCGTATGGATGCCCCAAAAGCTGATATTTTGAAGTTTTTGGCTGATATCTCTGTGGCTCAACTCTATCTTTCTGATGCCCTATCTGATGTTGTTAGGCTTGAGGCCAAGGCCTCTGCTTTTTCTGTGGCTGCTAGGCATTCACTGTGGCTTAAATTCTGGTCTGTTGACCCGATCTTTAGGCAATCTCTGGTTTCTCTTCCCTTCCAGGGTTCATCCCGTTATGGCCCTGAATTCAAGGAGATCATTCCCGAGGTCACTGGGGGCCAGAGTGCTTTGTTTCCATTGGCTCCTAAGAGCAGTCCTCAGGCACGAAGGTAACATCTTTTCACTGTCGTCCAATACAGGTCACTGGTACAATGGGAGGTGATCCGCCCCTTTAAGTAGGCAGGAACATTCATTCAAATGTATGCAGGGGGTGGAGCCTCCCCTCCCTCTTAAGCTACCCTCAGCCAGAACAAGCCAGATTGATTTGTTCCTGCGTGCTGTGCACACCAGGTGGAGAACATCTCTCATTCAACTTTAGTTTTTTATTGTTTTTCTTCAAATATGGAATACCACCATTAGGCGGGTGACCATGGCTGACAATTGCCATCACCAAAGTGGCTAGTGCAGCTTCCAGGGATTTTCTGGTGGACCTTATGCCCTGAAGAGGGAACAACTTGAGTCAAGTAGCTTCCCTGCTGGGGAATTTTCCTCTGGTTAATTCCCTTTTAACATGGTTATCTGAAGACAAAAGTCCTGCAGAAAGGTGAGCCACCCTTTGAGTGCTGAAGGTCCACTTTTCCCACCGTGTCCCTTCTTTGGGCATGTATTTGGGAGTTCTCATTATGCACTCCAGCACTCATAGGGTGTTTTTCTTACTATTGCCTGTATTTATACAATGTCTGTGGTATTCCCTGGGTTTTGGAGTTTTGGGATATTGTTTTATCATGTTTCACATGTGTTTGGTGTATGTTTGGTAACTTTTTTCTCTCAGGGTAAATTTATTAAAAGTTAATGTTCCGCGCCTTTAAGCGCGCTTTTCCCGCATAGACACCTTTGTTCCTTTACTCTCTATGGGTTTACACAGTGTGGGACGTATCTCTGTAACCGCTTGTCACAGCGACTTCAGAGTGGGCTCATTTTGTTGGTCTTCCCTTGCTCTATCATCCGGTTGCATGATTCGGTGTGTTGGGGGTCTGGGGGGGCTTCGGGCACTGTTTTGGGGTACTTCTGAGAAAAACTACGATTCCCATGAGCGCCCGTTTCACGCTCGTTTTCTGATTGGCTACCGTCGCGGCAGCCATTTTGTGAGTTATTCTCAGCGAGTATACTACGCAGGGACCGAGCCTTCTCTCTCTCCTCAGCAGATTAACTCTTCACTTGCCAGATAATTTAAATTTTAGACATTTCTGGGGTGAAATTTTAATATTTCACACTTCAATTGGGTGATTCTTCTTAGTGGAGTATATCTGACGCTGTGAGCATGTCTACTCCACTGGAGTCAGGGGCTAGACCCAAGACTAAGGAGGCTGGGGTGTCAATTTCCCCCATTGCGTTTTGCTCCTCTTGTCACTCTGGGCTGCCTAGAGAATTTTCTGGTCATTTATGCCCAAAATCTGCAGAAAGTCATGACAGCAACCCTGGGCTTTCCAGTCACGCCATTGAGCCAACTTGGGTGAAAGAGTTCAAGGCTGCCACTAGGGATCTCAGATCCACTCTTCAACTCTTTCCCTCTCAGGTTCAGGGGGCTCTTCAGGTTTGGCAGACCCCCTCCACAGTCAGGACCTCCCTGCCTAAGCCACAGGGGGCTCCTGACATGTCTGATTCTTCTGAGGAAGAACTTTTACAATATTCTGATGCTGAGGAAGGCACTGTTATTGAATCTACCAGGTCTATTGGTGACCCTTATGAGTGTGACCCTGAAATCTCTGCTGAGGGTTTGATCAGAGCTGTGCTAACCACGCTCAACCTTCCTCTGACTCAGGAATCTACTCATGATCCAACTGACGTTATTCAAAAACCGTCTAAAGCTGTTGTATGTTTTCCTAATAACCCTACTCTTACTCGTTTAGTCTCTGATGCGTGGAGCAACCGGAGTCCATGGTGCTATCGGAGTTTACTGAATGAGTCGAAGTGTCATATTATAATATCAACATACCCTTTGCATTTGAATGTGTTTCATTATTCAGCATTTCCATACAGAAATGAGTCATTATAATTCATTACCATATGGAAATAGGCCATTGTCAATGTTATGAATGAAAATTCGTAAACCTGTTGGATTGATGTCGATGTGTGCACTTTTTGTCGGAGTGCTGGTGATGTAATATTGTAGACAGTTTGGTGAATACTGTGGATGTGCCTGCGACACTGCTCCAGCAGAACACTGACATTTGTAGCCCTCTTCAACCTTTTGTGCATCTAGGCCCAGATGTGTGATTGTCCGATGCAGTGCATTCATCTATTGTAACAACTGTGTTTTTTTCTCCCATTCTAGATAGAGTAGAAGCAGACACGTGCGTTCTTCCTTTCTCTGACTTTTTACCCTGAAATCTTTTCCAAAACTTTTTCTTGTAAAGATTTTGTTTCTTTTTCCCCTCAGTATTCTCTTTTGCTTTTCTCTTTAACCCTTTGAGCCAGACAGCTATAGAACGCATTGCAAAAGCAATGTGTTCCATACCCCTCTGGCATTCAAAGGGTTAATCCGGGACCCAATGTCTCTCTTTTTTCCTTATCCTTCAGATAATGGTGGTATAGTTGAAAGTGGTTGGGACTTATCTGATTTCTTACCCTTTACTTTTTATCTTTTAGATATTTTCCATCTAATTTTTCTCATTTGTGCCTCCTTCTCATCCTTTAAAGCAGAACGTGTTCTTACATGAGCCACTTTTGCAGATTTCTCATCTGATTTAAGCCATAAGTCCATCTTTTGGACTTTGTTTTTTATAATTTTTCCCACCAAGGAAGCACTATTTTTTCTTGGTCTTGTTTTCACACGTGTAATATGCAGTTTTGAAAGAATTTAGCTTTTTGACTTTTCAGACTTTAGCTCCAAGTGTGTAGCATGTTTCTTTACTGCTGACAATGCATTTTGTTTTTCTCTCAGAAGTGGCTGCTCTCAGCTGAATCCGTTTATTTGAATTCTGCACGTTTCAGGCACGCTTTACCGCATAGCCTCAATGCTCCATTGTTCTCTATGGGGCAGTTTCCTCTTTTTCTTCATGGGGTTCTTCAGTCTTGGAAGACCCCCATGTGGCACCTGTGGCTCCTGGCATTCCTGTCTTGTCTGTTTCCTCTGAGGAGGAATCGCTGAAAGATTCAGAGGATAGTGTGTGTTCACTAGGGGCTTCTCCCCAATATTATGATGACCCCTTTGAAGATCTGAAGGCGGTTTTAAACACTCTGCACATTCTGGCTACCCTTGTGGGTTCTCACTGTACTTCTGACATCTTTCAAAGGCGCACAAAGTCTTGCACATTTTTTTCCGCCTCATCCCACTCTTGACCAGATCATAAGTGCTGAGTGGTAGACTCCTATTAAGCGTTTATCTCTGTATAAGAGATTATCGAAGTTCTATCCATTTTTTGATGCGGCTTTGGCTCAGTGGGCTACATCTCCTAAGGTTGACACCTATATTTCCAGTGTTTCTCCTTCCTCTGCATCACCTGCAGTGGATGCTTCTGCTCTCACAGACTCAGCTGATAGGGAGCTTGATGATATTTTGCAGGCTGCATTCTCTGCCATGGGTGCGCCCTTTGACCTACCTTGGCTTCTACATGAATTAATAGTGCCATTGCTTTTTGGACTGACCACCTCTCTGAAGCTGTCCGTATGGATGCCCCAAAAGCTGATATTTTAAAGTTTTTGGCTGATATCTCTGTGGCTCAACTCTATCTTTCTGATGCCCTATCTGATGTTGTTTGACTTGAGGCTAAAGCCTCTGCATTTTCTGTGGCTGCTAGGCATTCACTGTGGCTTAAATTCTGGTCTGTTGACCCGATCTTTAGGCAATCTCTGGTTTCTCTTCCCTTCCAGGGATAATCCCTTTATGGCCCTGAATTGAAGGAGATCATTCCCGATTTCACTGGGGGCCAGAGTGCTTTGTTTCCATTGGCTCCTAAGAGCAGTCCTCAGGCACGAAGGTAACATCTTTTCACTGTCGTCCAGTACAGGTCACAGGTACAATGGGAGGCGATCCGCCCCTTTAAGTAGGCAGGAACATTCATTCAAATGTATGCAGGGGGTGGAGCCTCCCCTCCCTCTTAAGCTGCCCTCAGCCAGAACAAGCCAGATTGATTTGTTCCTGCGTGCTGTGCATACCAGGTGGAGAACATCTCTCATTCAACTTTAGTTTTTTATTGTTTTTCTTCAAATATGGAATACCACCATTAGGCGGGTGACCATGGCTGACAATTGCCCTCACCAAAGTGGCTAGTGCAGCTTCCAGGGATTTTCTGGTGGACCTTATGCCCTGAAGAGGGAACAACTTGAGTCAAGTAGCTTCCCTGCTGGGGAATTTTCCTCTGGTTAATTCCCTTTTAACATGGTTACCTGAAGACAGAAGTCCTGCAGAAAGGTGAGCCACCCTTTGAGTGCTGAAGGTCCACTTGTCCCACAGTGTCCCTTCTTTGGGCATGTATTTGGGAGTTCTCATTATGCACTCCAGCACTCATAGGGTGTTTTTCTTACTATTGCCTGTATTTATACAGTGTCTGTGGTATTCCCTGGGTTTTGGAGCTTTGGGATATTGTTTTATCATGTTTCACATGTGTTTGGTGTATGTTTGGTAACTTTTTTCTCTCAGGGTAAATTTATTAAAAGTTAATGTTCCGCGCCTTTAAGCGTGCTTTTCCCGCATAGACGCCATTGCTCCTTTACTCTCTATGGGTTTACACAGTGTGGGACGTATCTCTGGAACCGCTTGTCACAGCGACTTCAGAGTGGGCTCATTTTGTTGGTCTTCCCTTGCTCTATCATCCGGTTGCATGATTCAGTGTGTTGGGGGTCTGGGGGGGCTTCGGGCACTGTTTTGGGGTACTTCTGAGAAAAACTACGATTCCCATGAGCGCCCGTTTCACGCTCGTTTTCTGATTGACTAGCGTCGCGGCAGCCATTTTGTGAGTTATTCTCAGCAAGTATACTACGCAGGGACCGAGCCTTCTCTCTCTCCTCAGCAGATTAACCCTTCACTTGCCAGATAATTTAAATTTTAGACATTTCTGGGGTGAAATTTTAAACTTTCACACTTCAATTGGGTGATTCTTCTTAGTGGAGTATATCTGACGCTGTGAGCATGTCTACTCCACTGGAGTCAGGGGCTAGACCCAAGACTAAGGAGGCTGGGGTGTCAATTTCCCCCATTGCGTTTTGCTCCTCTTGTCACTCTGGGCTGCCTAGAGAATTTTCTGGTCATTTATGCCCAAAATCTGCAGAAAGTCATGACAGCAACCCTGGGCTTTCCAGTCATGCCATTGAGCCAACTTGGGTGAAAGAGTTCAAGGCTGCCACTAGGGATCTCAGATCCACTCTTCAACTCTTTCCCTCTCAGGTTCAGGGGGCTCTTCAGGTTTGGCAGACCCCCTCCACAGTCAGGACCTCCCTGCCTAAGCCACAGGGGGCTCCTGACATGTCTGATTCTTCTGAGGAAGAACTTTTACAAGATTGTGATGCTGAGGAAGGCACTGTTATTTAATCTACCAGGTCTATTGGTGACCCTTATGAATGTGACCCTGAAATCTCTGCTGAGGGTTTGATCAGAGCTGTGCTAACCACGCTCAACCTTCCTCTGACTCAGGAATCTACTCATGATCCAACTGACGTTATTCAAAAACCGTCTAAAGCTGTTGTATGTTTTCCTAATAACCCTACTCTTACTCGTTTAGTCTCTGATGCGTGGAGAAATCCTGAAAAATCCTCTTCTGTGTCCAAAAAGTTTGCTAAACGTTACCCTTTTCCTGAGACTGAACTGGGAAAATGGGTTCATCCTCCTAAAGTTGATGCTCCTATTTCTAGGTTATCCAATTCTACTGCCTTAGCTGTCTCTGATGCATCTGCTCTGCAAGATTGGACGGACCAAAAGTTAGAAACTTGTCTTAAATCTATTTTTGCCTCTATTGGCACTGCCATGCGGCCAACCTTTGCAGTGGCATGGGTTAACCGGACTATTGCGGCCTGGACTGAACAACTTACTGAGGCGGTTCGCCAAGATGCGCCAGTGTCTGAGCAACTACAGCTTCTTGCTAATATCTCAGAAGCTCAGAATGATGTTTCTGACGCTGCTTTTGATGCTGTGAGCATGATGGCGAGGGCCTCCACTTCCTCTGTGGTGGCTAGACGTGCTCTTTAGCTGAAAATTTGATCTGCTGACATCGCTTCTAAGAAAGCCTTGCTTTCATTACCCTTCCAAGGGACGTCACTGTTTGGATCTGAACTTAAGGAGATGATTAGTGAGGCTACTGGTGGTAAAAGTACTCTTCTACCATCAGTCTTCAAAAAGAAGTTTCCAGCCAAACGCAATCGGTCCTTTCGTGCCTTCCAAACTGAGACATGCTCTACGCCCCAGGCGGGTCCATCCTCTGCGCGCTCCTCCTCCAAGCCCAAACAGTCCTGGAAGCCCAAAGTTGCCCCCAAGGCCAAGACCTCCAAGACTGCTTCGGCATGACTCGCCGAACCCGGGTCCGCATCCGGCTGTAGGTGGACGTCTCCACATCTTTCGCCGGGTTTGGGAGGAGTCAGTGGCGGACCCTTGGGTTGTTCATGTGGTATCAGAGGGATACAGGATCCCTTTCTCTTCCCTTCCTCCTTTTCGGTTCCATTTTACTCATCCTTCTCAGGAGCCTACAAAAAGACATCTGTTCGATGACACTATTCAGGATCTTTTGGACAAAGAGGTCCTGGAACTAGTTCCATCAGAGGACACAGGTTCAGGATTCTATTCCAACCTGTTCGCTGTGGCCAAAAAGGACGGAGGTTCTCTTCCTATTTTGGATCTCAAGGATCTCAATTCCTTTGTTGTGAGTTCCCACTATCGTCAGGAATCCCTGCGTTCTGTGATAGCCGCAATGTCTCCAGGGGAGTTCCTTGCCTCCCTGGACCTTCAGTATGCATATCTTCACATCCGTATTCATCCAGAGAGCAGACGGTATCTCAGGTTTGCCTGTCACAAAGGCCACTTTCAGTTTTCAGCTCTTCCCTTTGGACTGACTTCAGCTCCTCAGGTCTTTCAGAGGGTATTGGGAGCTTTGATAGCTGTGCTTCATCGAGATGGAGTCAGGGTGACTCCCTACATGGGCAATCTGCTCCTGAAAGCTTCATCTGCGGAGATTCTCCACCAGCAGATGCATTTGTGCATACAGACACTCAATCACCACGGCTGGATTGTGAATCTGGACAAGTCAGACTTGGTTCCATCTCAACAGATCCTCTTCTTGGGTCTCCTGTTTGACACTCAGCAGTGCATGGTGTTTTTACCGGAGGAAGTGGCTCATCAGATTGCTCTCCGTGTATCCAAGATCCTGGAGCTCGACAGGGTTCCAGTGCCGAAGTTGACTTCTCTGTTGGGGAAGTTCATTTCCATGATAGAAGCAGTGCCATTTGCTATGTCACACACCAGGGAACTTCAGAGGTTTGTGATCCAGACGTGCAAGAATCATCCAGATCATCAGCATCTGTCAGTCTCTCTGCCTCCTCATGTCGAGTTGAGCTTGGAATGGTGGTTGGACCTGTCTCATCTCCTGAAAGGGAGATCTTTCGGGTTCCCTATTGGACCACAGTCACGACGGATGCCAGCCTCCGGGGATGGGGGTCAGTGTTGGGTCGTTTCAGTGCTCAGGGGAAATGGGGACTGGAAGAATCTCTTCTCTCCATCAATGTTCTGGATCTTCGTGCCATCTTTCTTGCCCTGAGGCACTGGGAATCTCAGCTGGAAGGTTGTCCAGTGAGAGTGGAGTCCGACAACGCCATCGCAGTGGCCTACATCAACAGACAAGGCGGCACAAAAAGTCTCACCGCTTGGTTAGAGGTCAAGGCCATTTTATCTTGGGCAGATACTGGTATCCATAGAGTTCCCACATACAGTGTGTGACACACCACCAGCCTTATTCCCCTGCCCAATGGTAGCCAGATATTTCCCACATGCGCTGTGTGACCACACAAGCCTTGTTCCCCTGCCCACAGGTAACCACAGATTCTCACATGTGCTTTTTGACCCCACGACTCTTGTTTAACTGCACAGTGGGAGCCACAGATTCCCACTATCACTGTGTGACCCCTCCAGCCTTGTTCCCCTGCGTACTGGTAGCCACATATTCCCCACGTATACTGTGTCACCAACCACCAGCCTTGTTCCCCTGCCCACTGTTAGACACAAATTCACACATATGCTGTGTGACCCCACCAGCCTTGCTCCCCTGCCCATTGGTAGCCATAGATTTCCCACATTTTATATGCGACCCCACCAGCCATGTTCCTCTGCCCACTGGTAGCCACAGTTTCCCCACATGCACTGTGTGACCCCACCAGCCTTGTTCCCTGACTGTTGATCCTCAAAAGCAATGAAGCTGAGCATCACACTTGATTAAACTCTTGAGGATCATAATGTGCACAGTGCCTGCAAAGCAATGCACATTGTACACTCATTTGACCTTAAGGGGTTAACTTGTGACAAAAGATAACAGTGACTACTAAGTTAAGGTTTAACACTTTAGTTGCCAGTGGCGTATCCAATCCTTTGCAAAGTGATGCACTGGATATCTCTCGGGCACTCAGAATGAAATCTGGGCAGGGATAAGCAATACTATTATGAACATCCATTCCTGGCCAGCATTAAACCCACCCAGTAGTCAATCTTATATTTTATCATAAGTGAACCCCTTGATGACAAAGTACATTGCTTTGCAGTGTATTGTGCAGCATAACCTCATGTTTGATCAACTTCCTGAGGATCTGAGTGCTGCACAACACTTTGAAAAGCAATGCATGTTGTACACACTACTGGTTTTTAATCTCTTCAGGACACATGACGTGCCAGGACCGTCACGCTGGTCTGGACATTAAGGACTGGTGGCGATCCTGGTACTTAAAGTGGAACTACCACCCTTAAAAAATTTTGTATCAAATAATCCCCCATCTGGCGACTAAGTAGTGCTAGTAGCCAGAATTCTTACCTATTCATGAGAATGAGCCTTTACTCTTTCCCTAGTGACGTCCGCACACCTGCGCTGTCAGTCCCTTTTGAAGCCAAACAACTCCTAGCAACGCCTCCTAGAGCCAGCTGGGACTTATATAGCAAACGCGTGGACGTCACTGTGGAAAGATGTCTGAGCTCCATCCTGCTTATCAGTCCTGGAATAGAAGCTCATTCTCTTGAATGGGTGAGAATTCTGGCGACTAACGCTACTAAGCATCTAGTCGCCAGATGAGTGATTCTTTGGTACAACATTTTTTAAGAGTGGTAGTTCCTTTTAATGGAATTCTGGGATGGAAGCATGGCCTGCACGCCACTCTGTCATTACAGATTTCATTGCGAAAAAAAAAAGTGTTGTTGTCCTTAACGGATGCCCACCATCGGATCAGGCAGTCGTTAAAAGGTTAACTTAGTAGAAAAGGTCACATTGACTACTGTGTTTAAAGCTTTGTAATCATTTATTGATATCGGTGTGGAATTTCGTTGGGGTGGGACATAATTGAGGCGGGGCATGGGGGCCCGTCATTAGAGCCTGAAGAAGGAAACCTGCATTTTTTGTTACTCTTCTGCACAGGTCCCCTGGCCCTTGTAATAGTTTAATGCAAGCAGGGGACACAGAGGTGACTTGGCAGAGTCAGAAGTCATGAGGCAGTTTCAGCACAGCTGAGAAATGTATTGTACAGATTGGGCCACACATGTAAGTCAGTGCTGCTGAGGTTAGAGCCCACTAACTAGTAAGTATAAGTCCTGCTGCACACATTTATGATCAGATTGTCTGGGTGCCAGTGCAGTAGTATCCTCTTACTATACAACTGGATACTGCGACATCCTGCAGCATTTATCCCTTTAAGTACCAGATAGATATTCAGTCCAGTGCCTCAAGGATTGAAAGGGTTAAGGGTTTCTTGAGCAGAATATTTGGGAATGGCTCAGTTTATAATAACCCCTAAATGCTCGCACAGGATAATAATGTCAGTTAATAAGGAAAATGTTGCACACTAATAAATAAGTCATGAGGCAGTTTCAGCACAGCTGAGAAATGTATTGTACATGTTGAGATACACAGTCTTGCAGAGATTAGAGCCCACTAACTTGTAAGTCCTTCTGCACAAACGTACATACCTGGAAACTCTCAGGATTTTGACCCAAATCTCAGGGTGAAGACCCAGATTTTCATGGTTAGACATCTCGGTGTTACCCACTATATGAGCTGCACCATTTAACAGCTTCTTTACTCTCTAAATGTGTGAAATGTATACCAGAATGGCAATGGGAGAAGTTCCTATTTCTTTTGTGTGTGTTTAAGCAATGAGGAGGTAAATATAGTCATTGATACCTTTATTGGCTAACTAAGAAGATTTAGGATGCAAGCTTTCAAGACCTCTTAGGTCTCTTCCTCAGGCATGTTATACAGATAAATATGAAAACATCTCTCTTATTATCACGGTGCCCGTGATTGCTGCAGTTCCTAGTCTGTCACCAGTAGGGGGCTGCTATTGGCTGTCTGCAGATAGCCCACCTTTCATTGCCTATTTAAACCTGGATTGGGCACCCTTTGGTTGCCCTTTCGTGTTGTTTCTGACCTTCTTGCTATCACTATGCCAGTGATAGCTGGGCCTCTGTTCCAGTGTTCCTGAGTTCCTGATCTCATGTGTTCCTGAGTTCCTGATCTCTACTGTTCCAGTGTTTCCTGCATGCTGAAGTACTTCCAGTCCTGGTTCCGGCCTAGTCTCTGGTGTTGCAGTTCCTGCTGAACTTCTTCTCTGCTGTTTCCTGACCTGACTGATCGTTGCTGGTTCCTGTCATCGCATCGCCTGTCTCCTGTATCCTGGCGACCTCCTGCCTGGTCGCGTCGGCGACACTGCTTGTTACTCCAGTGTGCGGTCACTGGTTTGCTCCACAGCCTATCAGCTGTACTATCCTGTGTTGGTCCCAGCGTGCGGACGCTGGTTTGCTCCAAAGCCTTGCGGCTATACAAACTCGCTTGTTACACCAGTGTGCGGTCACTGGTTTGCTCCAAAGCCTATCGGCTATACAATCCTGTGTTGGTCCCAGCGTGCGGACGCTGGTTTGCTCCAAAGCCTTGCGGCTAGACAAACTCGCTTGTTACACCAGTGTGCGGTCACTGGTTTGCTCCAAAGCCTATCGGCTATACAATCCTGTGTTAGTCCCAGCGTGCGGACGTTGGTTTGCTCCAAAGCCTTGCGACTAGACAAACTCGCTTATTACACCAGTGTGCGGTCACTGGTTTGCTCCAAAGCCTATCGGCTGTACTATCCTGTGTTGGTCCCAGCGTGCGGACGCTGGTTTGCTCCAAAGCCTTGCGGCTATACAAACTCGCTTGTTACACCAGTGTGCGGTCACTGGTTTGCTCCAAAGCCTATCAGCTATACATTCTGTGTTGGTCCCAGCGTGCGGACGCTGGTTTGCTCCAAAGCCTTGCGGCTATACAAACTCGCTTGTTACACCAGTGTGCGGTCACTGGTTTGCTCCAAAGCCTATCAGCTATACAATTCTGTGTTGGTCCCAGCGTGCGGACGCTGGTTTGCTCCAAAGCCTTGCGGCTATACAAACTCGCTTGTTACACCAGTGTGCGGTCACTGGTTTGCTCCAAAGCCTATCAGCTATACAATTCTGTGTTGGTCCCAGCGTGCGGACGCTGGTTTGCTCCTAAGCCTTACGGCTATACTAACTCGCTTGTTACACCAGTGTGCGGTCACTGTTTTGCTCCAAAGCCTATCAGCTATACAATTCTGTGTTGGTCCCAGCGTGCGGACGCTGGTTTGCTCCTAAGCCTTACGGCTATACTAACTCGCTTGTTACACCAGTGTGCGGTCACTGGTTTGCTCCAAAGCCTATCGGCTATACAATTCAGTGTTGGTCCCAGCGTGCGGACGCTGGTTTGCTCCAAAGCCTTGCGGCTTTACGATTCCCCTGTTAGTCTCAGTGTGTGTACACTGGGTTGCTTACGATCCTGTCAATTTGCCATTAACATCTGACTGCTGCTACTATCTCTGGGCTGCTCTGCCCGGTATTGGTAAGGCCGGTAGAACCTTTTGCCACATTCCATCTGAGGTTGCCTTACCCGGTATTGGCAGGGCCGGTAGAGCCTACATTATGAATCTATTGAGGCTGCCTTGCCCGGTAATTTGGTAAGGCCAGTAGAACCGTTATGCGATTCCATCTGCAGGTTGCCTTACCCGGTATTGGCAAGGCCGGTAGAGCCTAACATTCTATTACTTCAGACTGTCCTGTCCGGTATATTGACAGGACCGGTAGAGTCTGCCTTCTGTCTTGTTATATTCTGTATATATCTGTATGTATGTGATTGCCATCCTACGTTATCACTTTATTATTTCAATAAAATTGATTTTTACCTAAAACTTGTGACTGAGAGTCATAATAAACCGTGACACTTATATACAAATACACGTTACATTATTTAGAATGGAAATCAGATAAGAAAACTCAGTCTTCCTCTGAGGAGTTAGAGGTATTTAAGATCCCAGTGGGACTGTTGGAAAGGTTAATTCACAATGTGATAGTGATATGAATTCTTTGTCTCTATTCAAACCATAATAATTTAAAATATTAAACTTCATTCTCCCTACAGCAGAATTGTTGAGAGTGCACTAAAACTAATGAGAAATGTGACACCTGTCATCCACTGTCCGGGTCCTTCATTTATCTTTCCTTCTTTCTTTTCTGTCTTCGTTTCTTCAGTCTTCTTTTCTGTCTTCCAATCTTATTTCTTGTCTTTAAAATAGAAAAAAATCCATTATTGGTCATTCAATTTTGATAAAATAATCCTCCCAAAGATGCTGCTATTAACCCTTTGAGTGCCTGAGGGGTAGCCCTCTGGAGCCCAAAGGGTTACAGTAGGGGACAACTGAAAGTCCACTCCTCCTAAAGTAGAAATATTTTTATTTAAAATTGTTCATAAGCAATAAACTATTAAAGTCATGTACCCCATGCCTCCGCTGCCTTTTATGTGCCAGTCTTGGTTTAAAATACATTGGCAGCCTCTAATTGGCTGGGAAGTGCTTTCTCACCTCCCAGCCAATCCGCTTCTAATAGTGTTTGTCATCACCCACGCTAGAAGCTGATTAGATGGGAGGTGCATAAGCACTTCCCAGCGGATAGGAGACTGCCAATTTATTTTAAACTGAGACTGGCATATAAAAGGCAGTCTCAGTTCAAAATTCCAGCAGTCTGACTCAGGCAATAGCCCAAGAGGTCACAAGTATCCCTCTGTGTGGATGAAAATGCCTTCTGTCGCCAGTGGAGATGATGGCAGAGGCGTCGGGGTACATGACTTTAACATTTTAATTCTTATGGACAATTTTAAATAAAAATATTTAAAGAGGAATGGACTTTCAGATTCTACCTACAGTAACGGTTGCATCTATGGGGTATAATTTTATCAGAATTGAACAACCATTAATGGATTTTTTTTTTTTTAAGCATGACAAAAGTAATAAGATCAGAAGACAGAAAAGAAGATCCTGCTGGACATCAGGATTACTGGTACGTTTTTAATTGTCGAGACGTGTGAAACTATTTCTGGATTAACCCTATGAGCACCAGTGGGGTATGCAACGCTGTATCTCTTTCTTTGTTTCAACCACAAGTATGTGTGGGAAACCAGGTTTCCAACACATACCTGTGGTTTTCATCTCCTGTTTTGGGCTCTGCACCTGTCTTGTCATGTCTCAGGATTTGTGCCCTGAAAAGTGCGTCCTAAACATCTGGTGAAGCCACCACATGGAATAGGATAGCAGTGCATGAAAACTGCGTACCTGTGGAACATTTTTGCATGGTTTTTGGTGTTGACAGCACAGTTTATAGAATTGTAAAATGTGCTGTAAAAACCACTACCGCTTGTTTTGAAAATATTGGGGATAATAGTATCGAGCCCCAAATAAGTTTGAGGTTTTTACAGTAGAAAAAATGGGCAGACTAGATGGGCTGAATGGTTCTTCTCTGCCATCAACTTCTATGTTTCAAATAAGGAAAGGAGTGGAAAAAAGAAAATGTTACAATTTCAATAATTAGTAAAAACCTTATTATGGACCACTCTTAACAGCCAGGGTTACATTTGTCAGATACATAGTGGACATGTATGTAGGATAATTCTCACAGTATATTTTAGAATCCAAGTATGGGAGGTGATATCTGTACATGGATTGAGAACTAGTTAAAGCGGATCTACCACCTGACATATACTTTAGCTTAAATATCTCCTCATCTGGCGACTAGCTGCTTAGTAGCGCTAGTTGCCAGAATTATTACATTGTTAAATAGATTTACCCTTTCTTCCCCGTCTGACAGAACGGATCGCGGACATCTTGCCATAATGACGTTCGGGCTGTCAGTCCAGCCGGCTCTAGGAGTCGTTGCTAGGAGCCGGCCGGCTCCAAAACGAACTGACAACGCAGACAAACGGACGTCACTATGGCATGATGTCCGCGATCCGTCCTGCCTGTCAGCCAGGGAAGAAAGGGTAAATCTATTTAACAATGTAATAATTTTGGTGACTAGCGCTACTGTGCAGCTAGTCGCCAGATGAGGAGATATTTAAGCTAAAGTGTATGTCAGGTGGTAGTTTCACTTTAAATGACAGATGGCAGAGAGTTGTTGTAAATGGAACCTTTTCATGTTGGTATAAATGTGTAAGTGGTGTGCCTGCCACAGGGTTCAGTCCTGGGTCCAATGCTTTTTATTTTGTTTATTAATGATCTAGAAGTGGGAATTGAAAGTAATGTCTCAATCTTTGCTGATGACACTAAGCTGTGAAAGGAAATACATACAGAGCTGTTTTTCTCTGCTGAAGAATGTACATAAACTCAGTGAATGGGCAGAAAAGTGGCAGAGGGCATTTAATGTAGACTGGCAATGTGGGATGGTGATGCCCGTCAAATCCAGTTGTGGCTGAAGATGATTATTATTAAGTAACAGTGTATTGAATGTGTTGATGGTGTGAAGACTAAAAAGCATGCACATATATCAATGGCATGCACTTCATACCCCCCTTTTTTAAGGAATGTGTTGGCTAAGCCTCTGGCACTGAAAGGGCTAACCTTATATTTCAGTACTAGTTGAAGAGCCCGTTACACAGGCCACAGTGCCACTGCAAGCCGGTCACGGGGCAGTCACGCGCAGTAGAGACTGCCCGCGCCGCTTATCATCCGTGGCGCGGGCAGTCTCTACTGCGCATGACTGTGGCGTTACACATGTTTTAGCGAACTATTATATAGGATATGTTACAGAGAGCAGGTGAAGCGTTTCAGCACCAGAGAGGTGCATCCATATGATATCCGTGTTTTGTTTTCATGTAATGATATGGCAGGTTGTTACTTCTACAGAGCAGTTTAACCCTATTAGCGCCAAAGAAGTCAATGTATTTGTCTGGCCCGTGGATTATAAAATATATTGTAAGAATTATCCTACGTACATGCCCACTATGTGTCTGACAAAATGTTATGGAATGGTCCATAAAAAGGTTTTTACTAATAATTGAAATAAAAGTTATTTCTTAGTGTGCAACATTTTCCTTTTTCCCTCCTTTCCTTATTAAGTGACATTATTGTTCTGTGGGAGCATATAGGGGTTATTATAAACAAATGTTCTGCTCAAGAAACCCTTAACCCTTTCAGTGCCAGAGACACTGGACTGAATATCTCTGTGGCACTGAAAGGGATAAATGCTGCAGGATGGCACAGTATCTAGTTGTATAGTAAGAGGATACTACTGCATTGGCACCCAGACAATCTGATCATAAATGTGTGCAGCAGGACTTATACTTACTAGTTAGTGGGCTCTAACCTCAGCAGCACTGACTTACATGTGTGGCCCAACCTGTACAATACATTTCTCAGCTGTGCTGAAACTGCCTCACGACTTCTGACTCTGCCAAGTCACCTCTGTGTACCCTGCTCGCATTAAACTATTGCAAGGACCAGGGGACCTGTGCAGAAGAGTAACACAATATGAAGATTTCCTTCTTCAGGCACTAATGATGGGCCCCCATGCCTTACCTCAATTATGTTCCACCCCAACTAAATTCCACACCCATAACAATAAATGATTACAAAGCATTAAACACAGTAGTCAATATAAACTCCTAAGTTAACCCCTGAATGACTGCCTGATCAGGGGATGGGCGGCTGTTAAGCACAATGGAACTTTTTTTTCCCGCAATAAAATCTGGGATTGCATAGCGGCCTGTAGCCACACTGCCATCCCAGAATTCCATGATATGCAAGGACTGTCAACGGTCCTTAATGACCGGACCAGAGTGATAGTCCTGACACGTCATGTGTGGAGAAGGGGATGAAGACCAGACGTGTGTACATCATGCATTGCTTCTCATCAACGCTATCCACTTTGTACAACAATCTGGTCATCAAGAGGTTAATTTATGACAAAAGATGAGATTCACTACCAAATGGGTATAACTCTTTGAGTGCCAGAGAGGTACACAATGCATTGCGTACCTCTCTGGCACTCAAAGAGTTAATGCTGGCCAGGAATGGACATTCATAATAATATTGCTTATCACTGTCTGGATTTAGTTCTAAGTGCCAGAGACATTTCCAGTCCATCACTTTGCAGTGGGTTGGATACCCCTCTGGCGTATTAAAGTGTTAAACCTTAAGCTAGTATTCAATGTTACCTTTTGTCTCAAATTAACCCCTTGAAGCTCAAACGTGATATCAAATGATACTCAAGAGCTTAATCAAGTGTGATACTCTGCTTCATTCCTTTTGAGGATCAGAGAGGTGATGGTGCCCCACCCTCCAGCCTGTTCCACTGCCCACTAGTAGTCACACAGCACCACATACACTGTCTGACCCAGCAGCTTTGTTCCACTGGTAGTCATCCTCACATACCCTGCTTGAGTCACCCCCAACCGGGTTGCACTGCCCACTGTTAGTCACAAATCCCCACATACACTGTTTGATCCCCGTGGCCTGGTTCCACTGCCCACTGGTAGCCACAAATTCCACATTTACTCTATCTGAACCCTCCTACACTCCTTGTTCCTCTGCCCACTGGTAGCCACAGATTCCCCCAACCACTGTGTGAGCCCTTCAGCCTTGTTCCCCTGCATACTAGTAACCCCAGACCCCCACATACATTGTGTGACTCCTACCGACCCCCTGCCCGCTGGTGGCCACATAATCCCCACATACACTGTGTGACCCACCACCATCCTTGTTTTTCTCCCACTGAGAGCCACAGAGTTCCCACATGCTCTGTATGACCCCCTAGCCTTTTTCCCCTGCCCACTGGTAGGCACAGATACCCACATGCACTGTGTGACCTCCTAGTCTTGTTCTCCTGCCCACTGATAGCCACAGATTTCCCTCAAATGATATGTGATCCTACAAACCTTCTTCACCTGCCCACTGATAGCCACAGAATCCCCTCATATGCTGTGTCACCCCACCCCATCCTTGTTTCTCTGCCCTCTGGTAGCCACATATTCCCCTCATATGCTTTAGGACCCCACCAGCCTTGTTCCTTTGCCTGCTGGTGGTCACAGATTCCCCCATACCTTCCAACAGTTCCAGTTGCCAAAGAGGTACACTTTTGGTGGTGCTGCTGGGGGTGTGGCTACTGGGTGGAGCATTGCTGAGAAAGTTTAAATTACATTATGATCTATTAACAGCTCTTTCTGCAAGTGAATATATTATTTAGAACAAGATCAAATTATTTTACTTACACAGAATAGTTCATAAACACATGTTCTGAAGTTTAACCCTTTGTGTGCTAGACGGGTAGTCAAAGCACTGCAGCACAGTGCACTGGATACCTCTCAGGCACTCAGAGAGTTAACCAAACATTCATGCGAGTTTTATTGCTGTGGATGTACACACGCCGCATAGTCTGATCTTGGGACAGAGGTATTTGGTCTCAAAGAGGGACACTTGGGAGGTATGTATTCACCTGATACATTGTTTGACCCCAGCAGTATTGTTCCATTGCCCATTATTAACCAAAGATTCCCCTAAAACCCCGTGTAACCCCACAAGCTTTGTTTCCCTGCCCACAGATTCCCCCCAGCCCCACTGTATGATACCCTCCTTTATCTCCAGCATTGAGGTCCTGGCACATTTCTATAAGTAGTGCTAGAGCAGACCAGCTTTGCACTCAGTGTGGATCCACTCTGCCTATACCTCTGGGTGTACATTGATGACATCATCTCAGTGCACCAGGCAGAAGTAGAAGAACCAAACTGAATCTTCAAACAGTGCAGGGCTCCACTTCCTACAGAAAATATAAATAAACATTGTAAGTTGTGGGGACATACATCTCTTGGGTACCCCAGCTATACCTCTGAACCTTTGTGTGATAATCCATGTAACGAGCTGCGATACATTACTTTTTCTTCATCAGTTTTCTTCATCTTCCAAACTTATTCTGAGGACACAGACTCTCAGTGAATTTTAAGTGTCTCCCCAACTGACGGAGAAACCCCATGGATCATTATACACAGGTACCCTGTTCCTCACAATAGTTTAATGCGAGCAGGGGACACAAGTGTCACAGTTGTCCAGGGCTGTCACAAACACTCGGGGCTTCAGCCCCCTTAGCCCCACTAGTAACACCCCTGAGACCCAGAACAGAGAAGAAAATGGAGAATTGTATTATAGTTTCTGAAATTCTCTTTTCCTGTACACAACCATGTCAGCATTCACAGATGGGTTAGCTCCTCCCCTTTCAGCTGATAGGACAGAGAAAAAGTCAAACAAATTCAATCAGTACAAGATACCCCCTCCACCAGTTGTCTTAGTCTGAGGGGATGGGAAATTGGTGAATGCTGCCATGCTTATGTCCAAGAAATGAGACTTTTGGTAAGTATGATATCATTCTTCATTTTCCTGGTCATCCATGGCAGCATTCATCAGATGGATGCGTACCGAAGCAGTGAGAAAGGCAGAGTCCAAAACATGTATAAAGAAATTATTCCTCTAAGGATAAGAAAGAGGACCCAACACTTCTCTACCAACCAATCTAAAGCTTGGCAGAGTACTGAGAAAAATCTGCAATCTGAATCTGCAAACAGTGTAGAGCTCTATTACCTACAGAAAATGTAAATATACATTGTATGTTGTGGGGACCCACATTTCTTGGGGACCCCAGCTACACCTCTCACTCTTTGTGTGATGATCCATGTGATGAGCTGCAATGCATTACATTGCTGGGTTTTTCTTAACCCCTTAAGTACCACACGGTCTAGGGCTGGGGAGCTCTGGAGCACCAATGAAATTTTGTTTTTTTTACACGTGATCTGTGATCATAGCATGCCGTGCAGGTGAGCCGTGATCACAAACTTCCATGACATACCAAGACCGTCACCATTCCTTAATGCCCGGACAGCAGTAATAGTCCTGGCATGTCATCTGTCGTAAGTAATGGTCTTGGCACGTCATCTGTCATTAAAGGGAATGTATCACCCCTATACAAGTTAGCCTTAATAGCTAGAGTTCATAGCGAATGTGTGTAAATGTGTAATAATTAGTTTTTTAAAGCACTGCTTTGTCAGAATTGAAGTAATAAAAGCTGCCCTGCACCGGCTTCCCCATAGACTGTGGTTACCTGCTCTGTAACTGCAGTCTGTCACTCTGTCTCTGCTCCCCTACCTCTATGCAGACTCCTCAGATGACAGAGGCTTTCTGCCTGTAAGCTGGAGCGCTCTCATTGGCTAAATATCAATCTTTACCAACGAGAGAGCTCCAGCTTAAATACAGAAAGCCTCTGTCATTGGAGGATGTTGCATAGAGGGAGGGGAGCAGAGGCGGAGTGACAAACTGAGGTTACAGAGCAGGTAACCGCAGTCTTTGTGGTAGTAGGTGCAGGGCATCTTTTATTACTTCAATATTAAGGACTCGATCCAGTTTAAAGAGCAGCCGTTCGAATCTGATTGGCTGGAATATGCAAAAGAACATCAAAGCCAATGTCTGTGAGGGAATTGGAAGTGAGAGTGCCCATTTATAAAGGCAGTCTCAGTACCAATTCCCCCAATGTGCAACAGGCATCGGCCCGTGCAGGTGAGAAGACGGACCTGTGTGTCTCATCAGGGCCTCCGCACACAGAGGGGGAGACACGAAGATCAAAGTTAAGTATTTTTACAGGGTATGTATTTATGACATTTATTCATTGCATTTTTTCTTACTTGGGCATTAAATGGAAACATTTTTGTAGCGGAATATTCACAGCACAATATGATTTAACCCTTTTGATTGCCAGTGAGGTACGAAACGCATACCCCTCTGCCACTCAAAGGGTTAAACAATGTCATAGGTAATGCTTTGTACTAATACATATTTTATATTTTACAGCAAGAAGAAAGAAGAAGGAAGAGAAGAACAGAAGGGAAGACTGAAGAGAAGGACAGAAGAGAACCAGGAAGCTGAGAACTCTGTTGGACATCAGGATTAATGGTAAGTGTTAATTGTAATGGGATGTGTTTTTTTTAACCTTATGAATGCTGGTGCGGTAATTATACCCCACTGGCACTCATAGGGTCAATTCTACTAACTTTTGACATATTTTTCATACTTTGTATTGTTATATGGCTTAGGGCTCCATATCAATACATCCACTGAGGAGTTAGGTTTTTTAACTCTTTTATCATGTGTCTACGTCAGCTGTTTGAAGAGAGAGAAGGGACTCAAGTAAAAAAACAAAAAACGGGTCTTAACTTTCCTGCAATAACTTGAGTCCCTTATTGGATTTTCATGGCTAACACAGACATTTGAATTGTGAATTGATAATTTCTGTGTTTTCATAATTTTCCTATATCAAACGACGGCTCTTCTTTTGCTGGTATTTTTTCCCAGCACAGGCATGAATAGCTTACTGTGCGTGAAAAAATGCTGTTGGCAGAAAAAACAGACGTCTCCAACATTTGGATCGAGTCCTAAGTCTGTTATACTATTTTGTGCCCTATAGTCTAGTGCTGTTTGTAAGACACTTCACCAATTGGTGTGCTGGGACACGGATCACTGCCTATCGTCACTAGCCCCGTGTATGCTGTGCAGTGCTTGGGAGGACCAGTAGGTGCACAACTCATGTAGAACTCCGATCTTAGGAAACCAATTGGCGAGGTACTTATAGCTCCTCTTTATCTATGTTCTCAGACAAATAGGCATTTCAGAATGTTAGGGCCTGACACCCTTTACGTCCATAATGCCGCTTCACAGTATCAGATGCTTGATGGGAATGCCTGAGTTACAATGCGCCAGCATCCTGACCACTCTCAATACTCTAAAACAGAATTGCCCCACTTTTATCCATGAGGCCCATTAGTACACAGAAATGACTTTGTTCTATTAATGTCACCTCACTGCCCTCACCCTCATCTCCCCTGTATACCTGCAGTGTAAACTCACTGTCCTCACACTCATTTCCCCTGTATACCTGCATTGTATACTCACTGTCCTCACACTCATTTCCCCTGTATAGCTGCAGTGTGTACTCACAGTCTACACTCATTTTCCCTGTATACCTGCTATGTGTAGTCACTGCCATCACACTCATTTCACCTGTATACCTGCAGTGTATACTCACTGTCCTCACACTCATTTCCCCTGTATACCTGCAGTGTATACTCACTGTCCTCACACTCATTTCCCCTGTATACCTGCATTGTATACTCACTGTCCTCACACTCATTTCCCCTGTATAGCTGCAGTGTGTACTCACAGTCTACACTCCTTTTCCCTGTATACCTGCTATGTGTACTCACTGCCATCACAATCATTTCCCCTGTATACCTGCAGTGTATACTCACTGTACACACACTCATTTCCCCTGTATACCTGCAGTGTATACTCACTGTCCTCACACTCATTTCCCCTGTATACCTGCAGTGTGTACTCACTGTCCTCACACTCATATCCCCTGTGTACCTGCAGTGTATACTCACTGTCCTCACACTCATTTCCCCTGTATACCTGCAGTGCATACTCACTGTCCTCACACTCATTTCCCCTGTATAGCTGCAGTGTGTACTCACAGTCTACACTCCTTTTCCCTGTATACCTGCTATGTGTACTCACTGCCATCACACTCATTTCCCCTGTATACCTGCAGTGTATACTCACTGCCCTCACACTCATTTCCCCTGTATACCTGCAGTGTGTACTCACTGTCCTCACACTCATTTCCCCTGTATAGCTGCAGTGTATACTCACTGTCCTCACACTCATATCCCCTGTGTACCTGCAGTGTATACTCACTGTCTTCACACTCATTTCCCCTGTATACCTGCAGTGCAAACTCACTGTCCTCACACTCATTTGCCCTGTATACCTGCAGTGTATACTCACTGTCCACACACTTATTTCCCCTGTATACCTGCATTGTATACTCACTGTCCTCACACTCATTTCCCCTGTATAGCTGCAGTCTGTACTCACAGTCTACACTCATTTTCCCTGTATACCTTCAGTGTATACTCACTGTCCTCACACTCATATCCCCTGTATACCTGCAGTGTATACTCACTGTCCTCACACTCATTTCCCCTGTATACCTGCATTGTATACTCACTGTCCTCACACTCATTTCCCCTGTATAGCTGCAGTGTGTACTCACAGTCTACACTCATTTTCCCTGTATACCTTCAGTGTATACTCACTGTCCTCACACTCATATCCCCTGTATACCTGCAGTGTATACTCACTGTCCTCACACTCATTTTCCCTGTATACCTGCAGTGTATACTCACTGTCCTCACACTCATATCCCCTGTATACCTGCAGTGTATACTCACTGTCCTCACACTCATTTCCCCTGTATACCTGCAGTGTATACTCACTGTCCTCACACTCATATCCCCTGTGTATCTGCAGTGTATACTCACTGTCCTCACACTCATATCCCCTGTGTACCTGCAGTGTATACTCACTGTCCTCACACTCATATCCCCTGTGTACCTGCAGTGTATTCTCACTGCCTTCACACTCTCTGCTTCTGTACAAACACATCAGTCATATGAAATGACAGTTTTACACAGCCAAATAGACATAAATAAAGACACTGAGGCACAGAATAATCTAACTAAACTTTTATTTAAACTAACTAGAACTTAATATTAAAGTGTTTAATAAATACTACTTCTTATAATTTAATAAAGACTAAATTACATCTAACTACAAATAATTATCTTTATCCAGTTTTGATCAGAAAGCAGGCCTGATATAAAGGCTGCAGGCATATGTGACCTAGACTCAGAGTAAGGCACAAGTTCTCTCAGATACTCACACTCATGCACACGCTAAGAAACATTACTTCACACACAGAGGCATAGACAAGCAAACACTTGTACACACTCAAATACACTCTAACTGTCACACACATATATTTACACAAACACAGCATATATACTCATACACACTTGTACACACTCACACAAACACACTCACATGCATATTCACAATCTCAGAAAGACATACACACGAAACCTCACATTCTCACAAATACATGCACTACTGCGCACACACTTATAATCACATCAATATACACACACACACACTCAAATTATCTTCTACATGTGCAGACACACACACAAGCACACATTATACACACTTACACTGCCACACATATTTATCGCAAAAACCCTCTCTCACAAATAGATATTTTCTCATACATATATGCACATACTCAAGAAGCACACTAACAGGAATATGCACAATCTCACAAACACACTCAATAATGAGCACACTGTCAAAATCACATGCACTAATGCACATACTCTTGCAATTACTGGAATACACATACTCATAAATACTACTTCATACACACACGCACAAATTCTCTCCTACACATGCAGATACACACAAACACACCTTACACATATTTACACTTAAACTGTCACACACATACATATTCACAAACACCATCTCACACACACATATATATACTCTCATACAAACACACACACACACTTACAGAAGCACACTTATATGAATTGGCACAATCTCACAAACACACACACACACATATATGTGTATGTATATATATACATATATATATGTGTGTGTGTGTGTATATGTATATATATATATATACACACACAATTTCTCATACACACATACACATGTAAACACACACACACACAAACACACTCTTACACATACATTTACATTGTCAAACACACACATATTCACATAAACACTCTTGCGCATAGATACTAATACAAAAACTCACGCACATATGCACAATCTCACAAACACCAAATGAAACACACATTGTTACAAACACATAAATACTCTATCACACACACACTCACAAATACTAACACAAACATATTCTCTCAAACACACATATACATGCAAGTTTACACACTCTTCCACACTTACACTCGCACTGTGACATACATATTCAGACAAATACTCTCACACACAAAAAAACACTCTCATACACACATGCACACACTTACAGAAACACACACACACACATATGCACAATCTCAAAAACATACACAGATGCACACTATCTCACACTCATAAATACTTTGGCATAATCCCTTACAAATACACAAACACACACATACTCTGAAAAATACATACACATGCAGACATGCACAAACACAAACTTACACACACTGTCACACACAAACATATTGACACAAACACACACACACACACATATACTCTCATACAAACATGAACACATTCACAAGCAAGTACACAATCTCACAAACATCTAATGAACACATTCTCACAAACTCATAAATACTCTTAGACACACACACACACACATAAATACTACACACACACACGCACATATTCTCTCATACACACATGCAGACACAAAGAAGCACCCTCTTAGAGACACATTGACACTTGCACTGTCACACACATACATATTCATCTAAACACTCTCACACACATATATACAGTGAAAGAAAAAAAATCTCACACACTAATGCAAGTAAACTCACATGCATATTCTCACAAATACTTTTACAAATAATTCACACACACCGAAACATGCATACACACATTCTCATATACATATGTAGACAAACTCACTTTTACACACACACACACACACACACACACACACACATTTACCCTCACAGTGCAACACATATACATTTTCACACACATACATTTCACACACATACTCTCATACACGCACAAGCACATTCACATGCATATCCACAATCTCAGAAACAGTAAATTAATGCACACATTCTTACAAACACATAAATATTCTATTTTTGCAGTACAAACATTTGCATCAGTTTAGCAAAACTATAACACACATTTTCCCAGACAAACACACAGATACTCACACTGTCGCACACATACATATTCACACAAGCACACAGTAATACACACATTCTCACAAACAATTGTACTCTCTCACACACACACATATACACACACACCCACACATACATACATGCACAGACACAGAAACATATACATACACACACATACACACCCACACACACACACACGCATTCCCTCATACAAAAATACTCTCACAGAAACCAGAAAGGTAGGACAGAGAGGGGGTAGGAAATCTGATCTACTTCAGTAGAGAGAGAGAGGGAGAGTTAATACAACACAACATATAAAAACTCAGGGTATAGTTACTATCTGTCACTAATGTCACTAGAGTAACTGTGCTACCAGGTAAGGAGGCTAGCAATAAGGGAGGTATAAAGAAAGGTAAGACTCCTCCAACAAGAGTGATTGGGGCTAGAAGCTAGAGAGCGTCGCTAGTGTGCGTGTCTAGGTTGCGTTGGCCAAACGTAGTGTGGTGTGCTGCGGCCAAAGCCGTATAAAGGTGCTGGCTGCTAAGCCAGATAGCCTCCTTCGGTTGAGCCGAAGGTGACTCACGATACCCCACCATGTTTGGTCTATACCCCAATGACCCCAGGGAGGAATGAACTCCAGAAGAACGGACCAGACTAATATAGGAGAACTGGAAGGAATATACACTTTCTGGTAGTCAGCAAGAGAACTGGAGGCTGGGGCAACAGGAGAACACCCCAAGGCTGCAGAGAAGAAGACTGGAGGACTAGAGCAGGGGCAACAGGAGACCACCCCAAGGCTGCAGAGCAGAAGACTGGAGGACTGGAGCAGGGGCAACAGGAGACCACCCCAAGGCTGCAGAGCAGAAGACTGGAGGACTCAGGGTGTAGTTACTATCTGTCACTAATGTCACTAGAGTAACCGTGCTACCAGGTAAGCAGGCTTGCAATAAGGGAGGTATGAAGAAAGATAAGACTCCTCCAACAAGAGTGATTGGGGCTAGAAGCTAGAGAGCGTCGCTAGTGTGCGTGGCTAGGTTGCGTAGGCCAAACGTAGTGGGGTGTGCTGCGGCCAAAGCCGTATAAAGGTGCTGGCTTCAAAGCCAGATAGACCCCTTTGGTTGAGCCGAAGGTGACTCACGATACCCCACCACGTTTGGTCTATACCCCAATGACCCCAGGGAGGAATGAACTCCAGAAGAACAGACCAAACTAATATAGGAGAACTGGAAGGAATATACACTTTCTGGTAGTCAGCAAGAGAACTGGAGGACTGGAACAGGAGCAAGGAAGAGACTAGAGGCACCAGTTGGAAGCTGGAACAGCAGAACAGGCACTGACACACAGGACACAGGAAGAGGCTAGACCAGATCCAGAGAGGCTACTAGACGATTTGACAACGCGTCAGAAGAAGCGCCTCCACGCCATTTATGTGAGAGAGAGCCTGGCCAGCCTCAAAAGAAGGACCGCGCATGCGCACGCATAACCCGGAAGTGGACCGGGCGCACGGAGCGAAGGAGGTGGAACGGGAGCAACGGTGACACTATCCCTCTCAGAACCGTGTAACTCTCTTAGCTGTAATATTGTGTCATGTAATGGGATGTCCCTAGAATACGCTAGTGTAATTGGGGTCCTTTGTTCTAGGTTAATTGGGATGCTTCCTCTTGTGTTTTTGAAGCTTTAGCCTCATTTGAAATAACTGCCACGTAGTTTTGCCGCGTAGTAAAGGGCGACCGCTAACTTTGGGGGTTAGTGGAATGGATTCAGCTGATTTTGTAGTGGAAGGTGGTGAGAGTATATTAATTTTGGGAGGCAATTTAAATGTAGCGCTAACGTCTTCAAGACATGGAAGTCCATATGTGCTGACGTGATAAAAATAGTCCATGCTGGAAATCAGTACATTCACAGCAGGATCCTCATATGTGCCTGATGTCATGTCTGCAGGGAGAGTGTCCAGAACAGACGGAATTGCTTGTGGTGGTGGGATGTGCTGCTTAGTGGGCACCTTTCTCTTTCTGTTAATTAAAGTTGGCAGGGGAGTAACAGATTCACGGCTATCTGGATACAGGCCAGACGTTCCTGGGTGCATCTGTGTTGTATGAGTGCTATCATTACTGGAGGGGCCCTGTGAAGTTATCACCTGGGGGTTCCCTGTTCCATCATAGCCATCTTGTAGTCCAGGAGCGGGACCTGTTGCATAAAAGAAAGAAAGGGGAGAGAGAGAATAAAAGAGACGGTCAACATGGTTAGATTCAGATTAAGGCACCCGCATCACTTTCACCCTACAGGGATGGGTGGCATTTATATAACAGACAGAACTGAGACAGAGCTCAGGGTGAAGGAAGAACACACAGAGAGATGTGTAGTAAACAGACACAGTATAATCAAGCTGAACTTTTGCTGCCCTCTTTAATTACACCAGTAAGTATATAACAGGAAGCCTTAAGCCCCATGGGATATAGACATAAAGAGAGATGCAAGACTGTCAGTGCCTGAGATAGTGCTGTATTATGTTTACACCCTGTCAGTGGTACAGCAGTATGCTGTGTCCCTTCAGAGAGCTAACAGGTTAATTACGGTAATAATAAATAAATACAGCTATGCCCTTCATAGGCCAATATTCTTCCTATTAACCTATCCATTGCCTCAGTTGCTGCAGTGCATTGCAAAACTGTATACTGCTGATCACAGGGCAGAAAAGGGGTTAATAAATTAATAAAAACTTCCTTCTCCCAGACTACAATAAATGAACCCCTCTGTGTTCACTCTTCTGTAAAGGTATTAAGTTATGATGTGTAATTTCTTCTCCTGTTACAAATCACATTTCTTTGGCTGTGCAGGAGAGTCCATAGTGGTGTGCGCTGCACTGGAGTTTCAGGCACCTTATATAGTGGACTTGTCCTCCTAAGATCAGTTTAATTCATTTCAATGTAAATCTGCCTCTGTGTTCTACTAGCACGTTGCTTCTAAGGAAAATCATTGCTGAGAAATGAACCCTTTGTGTTAGTGGAACAGTGTGGCAGTTTACACTATGTGGAGTATGTGCTGGGCCAACATTACCACACACACTGGCCGTTATGTAGAAAGTGGAGCAGTTCTGGAGCAAACCATCTGCCCTCTATGGGACTAATAAAAATTCCCCAAATGCCCATTGCTTTAAGTTAGACTTTTAAACCTTTAGATGGCAGATTATTTTCCAATGCATTGCTTTCCAAAACTTTGGAAGTGTCTCTAGCTGAGAGGTTAAACCCAATTCAATCAGTGGGTCCTGTTATACAACCCCTATAGTGCGGATGGTTTGTCCCAGAACTGCTCCACTTTGCCCTTACACATAAGGATACTGTGCAATGTAGCTGATTCCAGTCCGGGAACATTTCTAATAGATCAGTGACTCACAGGTTTGTCCTCAAAGAGAAGAAACCAAAAATGGACAGAATTGTAGCACAGTTTTGAGCATTAAATCTCACGATATACAACTCTTACAGATTTCTTCCTTGATCTTTGTCCTCAAACAGAGCTAATTTGCACACTATGTAGGGAATTAGCATAACATGCTGCACTGTAGCATCACAATACAAAAGTTACATTTTCAATATCTATTTATATTACAAAGCCTGGGTAATGTAATGGATAGGCCAGTGGTTCACCACTAACACGCAGTCTACAGTTTTCTGGGTACACCTAACATTTTAAAATATCAAGCATGTATTGAAGGGTAAAAATACATAATTATACAGTTATTTTTAGACTCACAAACAACAAACAGCCGGTAGGGCATCCAATTGTCCTGCCAGCTGAAACCTCAACAGACATAAGGCCACAGACACTGACTTGTGGCCAATCGTTCGTTATGTGGGTTCACGCGTGTGTGAATAATGGGAACATCAATGGGTTAACTCAGGCATATCTCTGGGCATTTTTTTTTTATACATAACTTGCATTGACATTTGTTATTATTTTACAGGAAAAATGAAAAAGAAGACAAAGAAGATATGAAGAAAAAAGATTACAGAGGACAGAAGAAGGAAGATTGAAGAAGAAAACAGACAGTAGGTGACCAGGGTGCTGAAGACTCCGCTGGACATCGGGATTAATGGTAAGTCGTATTAACCCTGTGTCGGTGTGGTAAGCATACCCCACTGGCACTCATAGGATTCATTCTACTTGTATTTGACACATTTTGGGACTGCTTTAGATGTATTGATATGGGGCTTAGGGTCCCATATCAGTACATCCACTGGGAAAAACTGGTTTAAGATTTTCATACATTAAAGTGGGTCCCTTAATATATCTTATTGCTGAAAGCATGGAATTGAGTGGTCTATTTCAGCATTTTGTTGTTTGTCAGCGGGCTAAAATGCACATTCACATTTATTGCCCAAGGTGTTTTTTTTTATTTGGTAGTTTTTCAAAGCAGAGGTAATTACATGGCTTACTGTTCTTGAAAAAATACCATTGGCTGTTTTTTGGCCGACCAGGCCAATTAGACTGAGGCCATAAAGTAGAACACTTTACTTCTTTAAAGAGATATACATCCATGAAGTGTCCTATTTAGAAGTAGGAAAATGATCATGACATGGTCCGTGGAGAAACTCTTTGCCTGAAGCATGTGGGACTTCAGTATTCCCTGTTATAGGTATATTTGGATGGAAGAAGCATCTCTCTCTCTCTCCACCCCACAGCACATTACTACACCCATTGCCAGACATAGATTGTTGCCAGCAGTGATCCAGAAACCAATCATATGACTTTCATTTATAAAGATATAGTTTTAGATTCATATTGCTTTAACCCCTTAGTAACAGCCGCGATCGTACGCGGCTGTCACCTTAACGCCCGCCGAACATTTTTTTTTTTTTTCAAAGAAGTCCTGAGTCTCCGAGCGGCGTGCAGCCGCACAGAGACGCGGACTTCCGTGACTTACCAGGTACGTCCTCTGTCACTAAGTGACAGTTTCTGCGGGACGTACCTGGTAAGTCATATGTCGTTAAGGGGTTAAACAGGACTAGCCACACTGATCCTCCAAAGCTACGATCAGTGCATGGTTTCAAGAAACATGCTTGGGTACAGCTGGATCAATTGACAAAGCCAATGACTGATCCACCTGCACTATCACATAGTGGGTGGACAGATGCAAGAGGCTGGCACCAGGCAAGGCACATTGACTGAGGTCTCTTTGAGGGTAGAGGTTGATGTGACTGAGTTTAAGGGAGATAACGGAATTCAGTTTCATAATCTCCTGAAAATATATAATTAAATAAAACATTATTCTGTATAATATTAAATTACTTGAAATGTCGTAGTTACTCTACGGTTCATGCCACTTTAAGGTAAAATGAATACATAAAGTGCAATTAACACCTGAAATGGATTTGAAACACCTTTCGAAGTCACTTATATGTTATATAAGCTGTTTTTAATGAATAAATAGTTTGCAATAGCATTATTTATGTCAGTTTATGTAAGTCGGAGAGTAACTGGCTGGTACAGCCTTGTACCACATACCCATTTTCTACACTGCTCTTTCTCCACCTGCCACTGCCTCCTGCACTCCCTTCCTAACTACCACTTATTTTAGTGAAGACTAGGTCATAAGAACTCTTTCTACAGTCAAAAAACAATGTGACCCTTTGACTGCCACAACACATATGAATAGCAGCTGGAAGATGAGAGTGGAATGTAATATCTGGTACACGGCCATGCTAGCAACTCATATTTAACTTGCAATAAATGGACAAATAAATAAAACTAACTATCTCAAACTAACATTAAATAAAAATGAACCTGTATCCACTTAAATACTCCTCTTTCTATATGTACAATTCTATGTGGGCAGTTTACTCAGAGCAATAACTTCTATGTTTAAGAAGAGTCATAAGCAGAGATTTCTGAAAGAGACACTGAAGTATACAACATAAAAATAGACTTATTACAACACTTTATTAGCTCTGAAAATCCTCTATTAAAAGCTTTCAGTAAAAATTAGAATGAGTTAACCTTGTGAATAATATTCCTCCTTATGTGTCTGGTCCAGACCTATATACTTGCTGTACAAACATGTGCTAGTGTAACATACAACAGTGACAGTTATAAAGTAAGAAACAACAGAAAGGTTAGATTACAAGATTACATTGAGCAGCAGAATCCATAAAATGACAGTTATACATATGCAGTATATAATTATATGATATGGATAACAGAAAACAAAATTAAAGATGATTAGCAAGTTTTCCACATAGAAAAAATTGCAAATAAAAGCCTTAAATGAAATTATCAATGGCAATGACATTTAGTCTTTGGGTAGGACAGACATAATCATATTACAGTATAGATAATAATCATGAAACATATTTACATGTATGCTATCATGATTATGAATAGAGTATCATTGTTTGAAAGGGAAGAATGTATGTTTTATGGGTATATACCAGGTAATGTCTTAATAGAATGTTTTCTTACAAGTGTCTTTATCTTCCCCATCTCCCTCCCACCAGTCATATGGAGAAATGATATGCTTGTCTGGGCAAAAAAACAAGCTCCCTCTATAGGGTATCAATGCAGAGTGTCCTTTAATTATGATTAACCCATAATTAACACTTAATAATTCTTGCTCTGTGAATGAATGTCTGTGAGGAGAGTTTTTTCAGTTCACCAGCTGCTTTTTTTTTTTTTCCTTGAACAGGCAATACTATTTATAACGTATGACCATTTTATTTTTTGAACTTTAAGAAATCTCTATTAAAATATTTCCTTTAAATAAAGAAATAGTTAACCCTGTGAATAATATTCCTCCCTATGAGTCTGGTTCAGACATATATACTTGCTATATAGGCTTGTGCTAGAGTAACCTGTAACTAACAGTTGTAAAGTGATATGTAACGACAGAAAGTTCCTCAGAGCTAGAAACCATGAAATGACAGTTGGAAACTGGGGACAGTAAGGAATTTTTTTTATGGTACTGATCCAGTACAATCATAATAAAGTATGTTTCAGTGACATATATATTACAGAAGTCAGTAATTGGTGGATTTACAGTTTAACCCCTTGAGTAGTGGAAAAGAGAGCAATACTCACTTCTCTGTTGCTCAAAGGGTTAATTCATTCATTCTCCAGTACCCCAGGACTACTTGTCTTATGCACACAATTACATGAGATGATGGGAGCCTGGAGAGATGAGTTTCCCAGCCCAGAGATGGCACCTTTCTGTTATTCCTACAGACAGTTGCCTTACTGGTTCCTGTATCACCTGGTTTGTCACCTTAAGTACTGGAAATGACCCCTCAAAACTCACCTGCTCTGTGCAAGGGTCTCTGGATAGTCGTCCCTTGATCACTGGAGTGTAGGATGATGGGTGGGGGCCTGGTGGGATGGTTAGCCCTAAAGTGGCGGTTACCTGACATTTTTGGGGTGGTGCAAACAAACTGTCTTTAAATGAATTACACTTGGCGGCTGGATGTTCAAAAGGAAATGCAGAAATAAAAGATCCTAATAGAGTTTCCAAATCTGTCTGAACAATAAGAGCAAACGTGACTCGCTGCAACTCTCACTGGCTGCTGTTTGTGTCTGAATTCCAGCAGGTGACAGTTTACCAGTTGATGATGTCATCAGTCTTGGATGGCACAGCCAATCAGATCCTGCATATTCAAACAGCATGCAGCAAATCCAATGCAGCATTCTGGTCAAAATTTCCCCCACAAAAATGATTTTACATCCAAAAAACTTTTTTTCTACCCCACAGGCTGGTGGGCTGTAGACTGTAAGAAGCATCGTCTTTAGAGAGTTTGGCGAGGGGAGGACAATCACAACTCTGGACAGTCATAGCAGTTCAATTGATTGATTGTCTTCAGTTTCTATCCATGAACATACTTTTCCAAATTTACCAGACATTTTCATCTCTAATGAGGGACAAATTCTGGGTCCAAAGCATCTAATTTGTTTGCTAAAGGCATATAATTGTGCATCTGTGTGTAAAGTAAGGAGCGGGTAGCACCCTTTCAATGCTAGAGCATAGCAAATTGGTGCTCAGAAGTCATTTATTGGGTCATAAGGGAAAGGTTATATTTCTATTACATATGGATATATTTATACCAAAAAAAGTACATCTTTAAAGGGCAGATTTATGAAAACTGTTCTTAGTACATTTTAAGAACTGTCCTTAGGTCATAGCAACTGACAATAATGTCAAGTCTGATTATACAACTGCCGGCAGCATCAAGAAGGTAGAAAATGCCTTTGGAGTTGCCCCATGGATCATCTATCCTTTTGGATAGATGATCCATGATAGGGGCTATCAGGAGGGGTCCTGGGTCCCCCTGTAGGTTTGAAGGCTTTATTTAATTATAAAAGCTGCATAGGTTATATGCCCTTGATTTAATAAATGGACAGTTGTCACCCCCATGATAGAGGGTTGTCATGAGGGGTCATGATACCCCCTTTGAAGTCTGATGTTTGTTTAATACACATAAAAACATATATAAATAAAAAGCCATTTTTACACATATATGGGCAAGGTTTGCAGTCACATACCTTGCATATTAACCCTTTGAGTACCAGAGGGGTAGGATGCACATTGCTAAGCAATGCCTTCCTACCTCACTGGTACTCAAGGGGTTAAGTGCTGAATGAAGGACAGGTTCTTTCGAATAAATGGCAGTTCCTGACCTATGAGGAGGTGAAGTGGGATGGAGTATGTCGAATATATGCAGTATATGTCGACATACTAAAGGGGAGGATGTCGAAGGGGAGAGCATGGTGTAGTGCTTTGTGTGCTAGTTCTGTTTATTTTAACTCAATGAATGCCACAGGGGTGAGCAATGCACATCCCTATAGCATTCCATGCTGTCCATGGTGCTATCGGAGTTTACTGAATGAGTCGAAGTGTCATATTATAATATCAACACACACTTTGCATTTGAATGTGTTTCATTATTCAGCATTTCCATACAGAAATGAGTCATTATAATTCATTACCATATGGAAATAGGCCACTGTCAATGTTATGAATGAAAATTCGTAAACCTGTTGGATTGATGTCGATGTGTGCACTTTTTGTCGGAGTGCTGGTGATGTAATGTTGTAGACAGTTTGGTGAATACTGTGGATGTGCCTGCGACACTGCTCCAGCAGAACATTGACATTTGTAGCCCTCTTCAACCTTTTGTGCATCTAGGCCGAGATGTATGATTGTCCGATGCAGTGCATTCATCTATTGTAACAACTGTGTTTTTTTCTCCCATTCTAGATAGAGTAGAAGCAGACACGTGCGTTCTTCCTTTCTCTGACTTTTTACCCTGAAATCTTTTCCAAAACTTTTTCTTGTAAAGATTTTGTTTCTTTTTCCCCTCAGTATTCTCTTTTGCTTTTCTCTTTAACCCTTTGAGCCAGACAGCTATAGAACGCATTGCAAAAGCAATGTGTTCCATACCCCTCTGGTTAATCCGGGACCCGATGTCTCTCTTTTTTCCTTATCCTTCAGATAATGGTGGCATAGTTGAAAGTGGTTGGGACTTATCTGATTTCTTTCCCTTCACTTTTTGTCTTTTAGATATTTTCCATCTATTTTTCTCATTTGTGCCTGCTTCTCATCCTTTAAAGCAGAACGTGTTCTTACATGAGCCACTTTTCCAGATTTCTCATCTGATTTAAGCCATAAGTCCATCTTTTGGACTTTGTTTTTTATAATTTTTCCCACCAAGGAAGCACTATTTTTGCTTGGTCTTGTTTTCACACGTGTAATATCCAGTTTTGAAAGAATTTTGCTTTTTGACTTTTCAGACTTTAGCTCCAAGTGTGTAGCATGTTTCTTTACTGCTGACAATGTATTTTGTTTTTCTCTCAGAAGTGGCTGCTCTCAGCTGAATCCGTTTATTTGAATTCTGCACCTTTAAGGCACGCTTTACCGCATAGCCTCAATGCTCCATTGTTCTCTATGGGGCAGTTTCCTCTTTTTCTTCATGGGGTTCTTCAGTCTTGGAAGACCCCCATTTTGTACAGGTATGTGGCACCTGTGGCTCCTGGCATTCCTGTCTTGTCTGTTTCCTCTGAGGAGGAATCGCTGAAAGATTCAGAGGATAGTGTATGTTCACTAGGGGCTTCTCCCCAATATTATGATGACCCCTTTGAAGATTTGAAGGCGGTTTTAAACACTCTGCACATTCTGGCTACCCTTGTGGGTTCTCAGCGTACTTCTGACATCTTTCAAAGGCGCACAAAGTTTTGCACATTTTTTTCCGCCTCATACCACTCTTGACCAGATCATACGTGCTGAGTGGTAGACTCCTGTTAAGCGTTTATCTCTGTATAAGAGATTATCGAAGTTCTATCCATTTTTTGATGCGGCTTTGGCTCAGTGGGCTACATCTCCTAAGGTTGACACCTATATTTCCAGTGTTTCTCCTTCCTCTGAATCACCTGCAGTGGATGCTTCTGCTCTCACAGACTCAGCTGATAGGAAGCTTGATGATATTTTGCAGGCTGCATTCGCTGCCATGGGTGCGCCCTTTGACCTACCTTGGCTTCTGCATGGATTAATAGTGTCACTGCTTTCTGGACTGACCACCTGTCTAAAGCTGTTCGTATGGATGCCCCAAAAGCTGACATTTTGAAGTTTTTGGCTGATATCTCTGTGGCTCAACTCTATCTTTCTGATGCCCTATCTGATGTTGTTAGACTTGAGGCCAAGGCCTCTGCTTTTTCTGTGGCTGCTAGGCATTCACTGTGGCTTAAATTCTGGTCTGTTGACCCGATCTTTAGGCAATCTCTGGTTTCTCTTCCCTTCCAGGGTTCATCCCTTTATGGCCCTGAATTGAAGGACATCATTCCCGAGGTCACTGGGGGCCAGAATGCTTTGTTTCCATTGGCTGCTAAGAGCAGTTCTCAGGTAGGAAGGTAACGTCTTTTCCGTGCTTGTCCAGATGGAGTGCAAGGGGTTAACCCGGTACTATCTCAGGCGCCATGTTCCATCCCTATGCCTCCGCAGCACTTTAGATCAAGCATTTCTTCCACCGAGCCTAACCTCCTTTGGCAGGACTAGCCAATTCTTGGTCTACTAACACCTGTGGGTGTTCGTCTGCGACGCTTTTTCTTTTTCAGAGTTTGTGCAGACGTTGTGGACCCGTGGGTTTTGATGGTGGGTTTCGAGGGCTATTGGTTTTCTTTCAGCTTCCTCCTTCCCTTCCATTTCTTGCCTTCTCGCTCCCCTCTGGGACCGGATCAGCCTTGTCCTTTCCATGGGTCTATTCTGGATCTATCACGGTGCCCGTGATTGCTCTCTTTTCATGTCTATCACCAGCAGGGGGCCCTCCACTGGCTGGCTGCCTTCAGCCCACCCTGTATTGCCTATTTAAACCTAGCCTGGGCACCCTTTGTTTGCCCTTTCGTGTTGTCTCTATGCTGTTGAATATGACCTTTTTCCTGAGTATCCTGGGCCTCTGCTGTGTTCCTGCGACCTGTGTTCTACCAGTTCCATTGTTTCCAGTTGAAGAGTTCCTGCCTTCGTTTGATCCGGTTGAGCCTCCGCTTCCTGCTGCCAGTCTCCGCCGTCGTTCTTGATTCCGGTTGACCGTCTGCCTGCTGGTTCCTGCTTCCATCTGCTGGTTCCTGTCCAGTCGTCTTCAGTCATCGGACGTTCCTGAGTCGCCTTGCCGACATTACTACTTGCCGGTTATTCAGTACGCGGATACTGGTTGCTTGCAAGCCATCCGGCTGCTTCAGTATTATTAGCGTTCCACGTACAGGGTACTGGTTCGCTCCACAAGCCATCCGGCTGCCTCAGTATTATTAGCGTTCCACACACAGGGTACTGGTTCGCTCCACAAGCCTTCCGGCTGTCTCAGTATTATAGCGTTCCACGTACAGGGTATTGGTTCACTCCACAAGCCTCCCAGCTGTCTCTGTATATTAGCGTTCCACATACAGGGTACTGGTTCGCTCCACAAGCCTCCCGGCTGTCTCTGTATTATAGCGTTCCACGTACAGGGTACTGGTTCGCTCCGCTAGCCATCCGGCAGTCTCAGTATTGATAGCGTTCCATGTACAGGGTACTGGTTTGCTCCTCAACCACCCGGCTTTCTCCGATTGATAGAGTTCTACGTACAGGGTACTGGTTCGCTCCTCAAGCCACCCGGCTGTCTCAGTATTGATCACGTTCCACGTACAGAGTACTGGTTCACTCCTTAGCCATCCGGCTGTCTCAGTATCGTCAGCGTTCCACGTACTGGGTACTGGTTCGCTCCATGCACACCTGGTTGCTACTATAGTGATATGGCGTTCCCTCTGTGAGAGCATTGGTGAGCTCCACATCCTTCACTATCTCTGCTGCTGGCGGCCTACTTACTGACTTAGCCTCTTTACCATCATAGTGACTGTTGTTCCACCTTCCAGTCACTTAGGCAAGCGGTTGCCATTGCCTCCTGTCTATGAGCTGCCTTATCCCGGTATTGGTAAGGACGGTAGAACCTGTTCTGTTTCCTTGGGTTGCGTTACCCGGTATTGGCAAGGCCGGTAGAGCCGGTGTTATCTCCTGTCAATTGGCTGCCTTGCCCGGTATATGGTAAGGGTGGTAGAACCCTGTGCTGTTTCCTTGGGTTGCCTTACCCGGTATTGGCAAGGCCGGTAGAGCCAGTGTTAACCTCCTATCTAGTTACATAGTTACATAGTAATTTAGGTTGAAAAAAGACTTGCGTCCATCCAGTTCAACCCTTTTCCTATTCCTGTTTACCATCGCTGACCCAAAAGAAGGCATCTGACTCCAAATGGCAATCAGATTTCTCCCTGGATCAACAAGCCCTAACTAAATATTAATCCCAATACTAACGTGCATAGCCCTTTATATTATGCTCTTTTAAATAAGTATCCAGGCCCCTTTTAAAGGCATCTAATGTATTTGATAGCACCACCTCCTCCGGAAGTGCATTCCATACCTTTATTGTCCTTACAGTAAAGAAACCCTTCCGCTCTTGTAGACTAAATCTCCTTTCCTCAAGTCTAAGCGGGTGGCCCCTTGTCCTGTGTACTGTTCTGTTAATGAACAGGTCTTTTGAAAGCCCTTTATATGGGCCTTGAACATATTTGTATAGTGTTATCATATCCCCTCTAAAACGCCGTTTCTCTAGTGTGTACAAGTTTAACTTTTCTAGCCTCTCTTCATAACTAAAACTTTCCATTCCCCTTACTAGTTTTGTAGCCCTCCTCTGCACTCTCTCTAGTTCCATCATGTCCTTCTTCAGAAAGGGCGCCCAGAATTGAACAGCATATTCTAGGTGGGGTCTTACCATGGACCTGTAAAGAGGCATAATTATATCTTCCTCCCTTGAGTCAATACCCCTTTTAATACATGCCAATATCTTATTGGCCTTTGCAGCTGCCAGCTGGCACTGCATGCTACTGCTAAGTCTGTTGTCTACCATTACTCCTAAATCCTTTTCATTAGTAGATTTCCCCAGAGAAACACCATTTAAACTATATGTTGCATTTTTATTATTATACCCAAAATGCATAACTTTACACTTGTCTATATTGAATCTCATTTGCCATTTGCCTGCCCAGTTACTCAATTTGTCCAAATCCTCTTGTAATGAAGACACATCCAGTTCAGACTTTATTACCTTACTTAATTTTGTGTCATCGGCAAACACTGATACATGGCTTCCTATGCCCTCTGGGAGGTCATTAATAAACAAATTAAAAAGAAGAGGACCCAGGACAGATCCCTGAGGCACTCCACTTATCACGTTTATCCAACTGGAGAACTTGCCATTTACTACCACTCTTTGCATTCTATCTTTCAGCCAATTTCCAATCCACACACAAACATTTTCCCCTAGTCCTATTTCATTCAATTTGTACAGTAACCTCTTCTGTGGAATTGTATCAAATGCCTTGGCAAGGTCTAAATAGATCACGTCAACCGCCGCTCCCTCATCTATATTATTACTTACTTTTTCATAAAATGCGATCAAGTTCGTTTGACAAGACCTATCTTTCACAAAGCCATGTTGGCTATTGCTAATGATATTCCTGTTCCAGCAGAATTCTTGAATATTTTCCCTTAGCAACCTTTCAAACAGCTTCCCTACCACAGATGTCAAGCTTACGGGTCTGTAATTTCCTGGCTGGGACTTTGATCCCTTTTTAAATATGGGCACCACATCTGCTTTACGCCAATCCATGGGCACCATACCAGAAATAAAAGAATCCCTGAAAATCAGATATATCGGTCTGGCCAGGGTCTGGCTTAGCTCTTTAAGTACCCGTGGGTGTATACCATCTGGCCCCGGAGCTTTGTCTACCTTGACACCATTCAATTGTTTTAACACTTTTTCTTGTGTTAGCCAGTCCCATGCTTGCTGTGACTGTTCTGTAAAAGTAGTTTGCAGATTCTTGTCCAATGAGTGTTCCTTGGTAAAAACAGAAGAAAAGAAATTATTTAAAATATCTGCCTTCTCTCTGTCACCTTTGACCATCTCACCCGTTTCAGATAACAAGGACCCAACATTATCAGAATTTAATTTTTTGCCATTAATGTATTTAAAGAATTTTTTTGGGTTGCTTTTGCTCTCCTTAGCAATATTTTTTTCATTCTCCAGTCTAGCTAATTTAATAGCCTTTTTACAGGTTTTGTTGACATTTTTGTATTCTGCCGGTATCTTGGCAAGGTCGGTGGAGCCTCACCTCACGAGTTCCAATCCTTTGGCTGCCTTGCCCGGTATATTGGCAGGGCCGGTAGAGCCAATATTGCTCTTATTTGTATTGTATTCCTGTTTAATAAAGATATATGTGTGTACTTGTATATTACCCTACAGGGCTGCATTAACTTTCCAATAAAGTTGTGTTTTTACCTAACTCTGCGTCTGAGAGTCTTAACAAACCGTGACAGTACGAAAGGGCCATGACCTCAGACAATAAGAGTGATGGTAATACACAAAACATCCATTGGAGAATGGATGCACATGAGCAACGATTGGATCAGCTAGCGGTAGCGATCCAAACTATACTTGAACGCATGGTTCTCTGTGAAAAGGCTGGCCTTAGTCCCGTGGTTTCCTCCGGGCAGATATCTGAGAACTTTACCATGGCCTCAGGGGCTGCAGTCAAGGGGTTAACTGCCTCCGCCCCTTTGCCACTCAGATACGATGGTGATCCTAACCTTTGCAGAGGGTTTATTAACCAACTTGAAATATTTATGGAATTGACGGCTCAGGCCTTTCCCAGTGACCGCAGTAAAGTTGGTTTTATGATATCCCTGCTGACCGGTAGAGCATTGGCATGGGCGAATCCATTATTGGAAAATGCGAAACCCTGCACAAGGAGTTTCAGGGAATTCGTGCAGTCGTTTCGGAGAGTGTTCGAGCCTCCTGGTAGAACCACCTCTGCTGCTAAACGCCTTATGGAAATACAACAGGGCAGGCGTACGGTATGTGACTACGCCATTGAATTTCGCACCTTGGCAGCAGAGGTAGGTTGGAACAATGAAGCATTATTGGCAGCCTTTGCTCAGGGCCTAAGTGACCAAATTAAGGACGAGATCGCTGCGAAAGAATTGCCCATTGATCTTGATGACTATATTGAATATGTCATTCTAATTGACACACGGATTCTGAGAGACTAATGGCCAAAGACCGCAGGTCGCGGCAAAAGAGTAATGGATCTAGTAGTACTTTTTGCCCACCCGTCCCTCCCTTGGCTTCTAAGCAGATTGAACTGTCTCGAGAACCAGGTGAACCTATGCAGTTAGGCTTCACTAGGCTAACCAAGGAGGAAAAGACACATCGCAGAAAACATGGGTTATGTTTATATTGTGGCAAAAATGGGCATCTACTAAGATTTTGTCCTGTACGTCCGGGAAACTAACACACCTAGGGTACCTTGGGGGGACAGGCCCTAGGTGGTGTTCAGGCGTCCCCAGAATGTGGTATACTGAAACCCACCATACAGGTGGTACTTTCTTGGGCAAAACGCTCAGTGGAGGTTTTGGCTCTGGTCAATTCTGGTGCAGCTGGGTATTTTATGGATAATACCTTTGCTGAATTACACGGGGTTCCACGCATTGAGAGGGAAACCCCACTCGCTATTGAAGCAATTGACGGTAGACCCCTGGAACCTGCTCAGGTGACTTTTGAAACAATGCCTTTGTCCATGTCTATTGGGGCTCTCCACAAAGAGGAACAGCAGTTCCATCTTATCAACTCTCCTCATCACGCAGTAATCCTGGGGTTTCCCTGGTTACAGTTGCATAACCCACAGTTTAATTGGGAAAAATGTGAAATATCCGCTTGGTCTCAGTCTTGCATGGAACATTGCATAACCCAACCAGTTAAGATCTTGTGTACCTCTTCTGCTCTGCCAGATGAATACCAACAGTTTGGCGATGTATTCAGTAAGGGAGAAGCTGGCACCCTACCCCAGCACAGATCTTATGACTGTTGTATTGAACTGCCTCCGGGGGCGGTGCCCCCTAGGGGGCGCATGTATCCATTATCTTGTGAGGAGAACCAAGCTATGGAAGAATATATCGCTGATGCCCTTGAAAGAGGCATCATAAGGAAATCCACCTCTCCGGCTGGGGCTGGATTTTTCTGAGACCTTGCATTGACTACCGGGGCTTAAATAAGTTAATATCTAAGAATGCCTATCCAATACCACTCAGCACCGAGCTATTTGACAGACTTAAAGGTTCCTCTGTTTTCACCAAATTGGACCTACGTGCTGCATACAATTTAATTCGGATCAGAGCTGGTGATGAGTGGAAAACTGCCTTTATCACGAGATTTGGCCATTACGAGTACTTGGTCATGCCATTTGGTCTTTGTAACGCACCCGCTGTATTCCAAGAGTTCATCAATGACATTCTTAGAGATATGTTGCAGTCCTGTGTTGTTGTCTATCTTGACAACATTCTCATTGATTCTGAGAATATGTTACAACACGTCAAGGACGTGTCAGAGGTGTTGCTTTGCCTACGAGAGAATAAACTATATGGTAAACTCGAAAAATGTGAATTTCACAGAACTAGTGTACCATTTCTGGGATTTATAATTGGCAAAGAAGGCATTGCCATGGACAAAGAGAAACTAACGGCAGTTTTACAATGGCCACGCCCCAAGAGCTTGAAAGCCATTCAACGATTTCTGGGCTTCGCTAATTATTATAGGAAATTTATTAAGAACTTCTCTACTATTGTAAAACTTTTGACTGACCTTACGCACAAGGGTGCTAATCCATCCCAATGACCTGTGGCTGCAGAGGAGGCCTTTGAAAAATTGAAATCTGCCTTCATTAACGCTCCTGTGTTATCTCACCCCAGTCCATCGCTTCCATTTACACTGGAGGTGGACGCTTCAGATATTGGGGTTGGAGCAGTGCTTTCTCAGCATCCCATTAAAGGAGGAACTCTCAGACCTTGTGGGTTTTTCTCTAAAAAATTGACCGGGGCACAAAGCAATTATGAGATTGGTGACAGAAAACTGCTAGCCATTATTCTTGTGCTTAAGGAATGGCGTCACCTACTTGAGGATACTAAGAACCCTGTCTTAATTTTGACCGATCACAAGAACTTAATTTATCTTTCTGAGGCAAAGAGGTTATCCCCACGCCAGGCTAGGTGGGCACTGTTCTTGTCTCGATTTAACTTCATTTTATCTTATTTACCTGGGTCTAAGAACGTCAGGGCTGATGCATTGTCAAGACAATTCGAGACTGAAATTGACAGAGACAAGGTACCAGCTGTCACGACCCGAATGTCCTGACCTAGGGTCATGACCTCTCTTTTGTTTTTGATTGGTCAGTTCCCCTTTTTATTCTGGTGCCACGATTCCTCATGGCTTGATTATTGAGCCCGTTCGAGAAGAGTTTCCTCTGCTATTTCTTCTCCTGCATTGATGTTCAGTCCTGTGCCTGCCTTGCGGACTAGTCCTGGCTTATAGTGGGATTGTTTATTCTTGCCCTGGGTCCTTTATCACCCGCCGGTTCCTGATTTGAGCTCCTTTCTGTAACTGTCCGAGAAGTCTCCAGCGCATTCCGACGCATTCCTTCGTCGGTCAGACGTCAGGGGTTCCTGCTTCCTTGCTGTTCCGCTCTCTGTGACCTGAGCCCTACCTTGTTTCAAGTTCATCTGATCGCCAGCTTGCTGAGAACGCTAGCAGTATTGCAACTTTGTTTCAAGTTCATCTGATCGCCAGTTTGCTTTGATCGCTAGCATTGATTGCAATCTTGTTTCAAGTTCATCTGATCGCCAGCTCACTGGGAACGCTAGCATTATTGCAACTTTGTTTCAAGTTCATCTGATCGCCAGCTTGGCTGGGAAGCAAGCATCGAAGGCAACTCTGTTTCAAGTTCATCTGATCGCCAGTTTGCTGGGAACGCTAGCATTGATTACAACCTTGTTTCAAGTTCATCTGATCGCCAGCTTGCTGAGAGCGCTAGCATTTATTGAAACTTTGTTTCAAGTTCATCTGATCACCAGCTTGGCTGGGAACACTAGCACCAATTGCAACTCTGTATCCAGTTTAAGTGATCGCCTGTTTGCTGGGAGCGCTAGCACTGATTGCAACTCGGTATCAAGTTCATCTGATCGCCAGCCTGGCTGGGAAGCAAGCATCGATTGCAACTCTGCATCAAGTTCATCTGATCACCAGCTTGGCTGGGAGCGCCATCTGTATCAAGTTCATCTGATCACCAGCCTGCTGGGATCTCGAGGAGCAAGTGCAACTTTGTATCCAGTGTATCTGATCGCCAGTCTGCTGGGATCTTGAGGAACGAGTGCAACTTTGTTTCCAGTGTATCTGATCGCCAGCCCTGCTGGGAATTTGAGAATTGAACTCTTCACTGAATTCACTCATCTGATCGCCAGCCCTGCTGGGAACACGAGATATTCAACAAGCGCTACTCAAGTACTAGCACCACCTACCGATTTCTGGTTTTCTCTCTGCTGCGCAGTCATCAGGTATTGCTATACTCCTGGGGATCCACTCTTACTACCCCCTGGTTCCTTTCTCCGCTCAGTTGAGCCTTGGCCCGCTGGATTCCTTGACCGCTCCTGGGGAGTCCCTTGCAGTGGCCATTCCGCGAATGCCCTGGGCAGGACACCAGCAGGACACCAGCACCTATTATTCAGCCTGATCAAATTTTGGCTACTATACGCACGAGTATCACCTCACCATTAGGGGAAGAGATCTTGGCCTCCCAAGCCTCCGCTCATCCTGAAACCCCGATGGGCAAGTGTTTCGCACACAGTTACTCGAGACATACCATTCCTCTAAGGTTGCAGGACATATTGGCAGAGACCAATTGTTATGGTCTCTCTCGCAAGTTTTTTGGTAGCCTTCTATGAGGGCAGATTGTGCCAATTTTACCAATGCCTGTGCTACTTGTGCCCATGCCAAGACCCCTAGACACCTCCCTGTGGGTTTACTCCAGCCGGTACCTAATGGTGATCGCCCTTGGTCTCACGTTTCCATCGATTTTATGGGAGAGTTACCAGTGTCTAGAGGGTATTCCTTTATACTCAGGATAGTGGACAAGTTCTCTAAAATGGCTCATTTCATGCCCCTCCGTGGCCTTCCCTCTGCTAAAGAGTTGGCGGTGGTATTTGCTAAAGAGGTATTCCGGTTGCATGGTGTACCCAGAGTGCTGGTGTCCGACCGGGAGAGCCAGTTCGTGTCCAGGTTTTGGAGGGCATTTTGCGAACAGATGGGCATACAGTTATCTTTTTCCTCCGCCTACCATCCCCAGACCAATGGGGCCACTCAGCGTGCCAATCAAGGCTTGGAACAGTTCTTGCGCTGTTTTATTACTGACCATCATGACAATTGGGCCAACCTGTTGCCCTGGGCAGAGTTCGCCAGGAATTGTGCAGTTAACTCATCAGTAGGGAGCTCTCCATTTTTGATCAATTATGGGTTTTAACCCTGTTTGCTCCCGGACTCCTTTCATGCACAACAAATTCCAGCTCTGGATGAGCATATCAAGCAGCTCCGCTCCACATGGGCACAGGTGCAGAGGGCACTGGGTCAGTCATTCCAATGTCATCAACATCATGCTAGTCGCAGGAGGTTGCCAGCGGTTTCCTTTCAGGTTGGGGATAGAGTGTGGCTGTCCTCCAGGAACCTTAAGCTTCAAGTCCCATCTAATAAGTTGGCCCCCCCGATTCATTGGTCCTTACAGAGTCATTTGCAGAATCAATCCAGTATCGTATGCATTGGACATCCCTGCGTCCATACGTATTCATAATGTCTTCCATGTGTCCCTCCTTAAACCTCTCGTATGCAACAGCTATACAAATAACCCTGTGGTGCCAGGGCCTATTGAAGTGGAGGGTGAGGAGGAGTACGAGGTTCAGAGTATCATTGATTCCCGCAGGCTTAGAGGAAAGGTGCAGTATTTGGTGCATTGGAAGGGCTATGGTCCTGAAGAACGATCCTGGGTGGACAGTAAGGACCTTCATGCACCCAAATTACTGCAAATTTTTCATTCCAAATACCCTCAGAAACCTAGACCCTCCTCTGGGAGAGGGGGTCTTTGAGAGGGGGGTACTATCCCGGTGCCCGTGATTGCTCTCTTTTCATGTCTGTCACCAGTAGGGGGCCCTCCATTGGCTGGCTGCCTTCAGCCCACCCTGTATTACCTGTTTAAACCTAGCCTGACAACCCTTTGGTTGCCCTTTCGTGTTGTCTCTATGCTGTTGAATATGACCTTGTTCCTGAGTATCCTGGGCCTCTACTGTGTTCCTGTGACCTGTGTTTTACCAGTTCCAGTGTTTCCAATTGAAGAGTTCCTGCCTTCATTTGATCCGGTTGAGCCTCCGCTTCCTGCTGCCAGTCTCCGCCGTTGTTCCTGATTCCGTTTGACTGTCTGCCTGTGGGTTCCTGCTTCCATCTGCTGTTTCCTGTCCAATCGTCTTCAGTCATCGGACGTTCCTGAGTCGCCTTGGCGACATTACCAGGGGCGGGCTGGCCCGGGGGGCAGGGGGGCAATTGCCCCCCGGGCCGCTAGGTCAGTCATAATTATGGGCCGGTACCTTGCTGCAGTTTCGGCTGGAGTCTATGGGCTGAAATGTGTCTTATGCAGAATGCAGTTCTGCCTGTCTCCTTCCATTCTGGCCCTTAACTTTTACTTACTCCTTAGGACCAGAGGTTAGAGCATTGCAGAGAAATGCTCTGCAAGTACCCTGGTCCTCAAGGGGTTACGTGAGGCTCGCAGTGGCACCAGAGGAGACTGATGGGGCACTGCCTTCAGCCCAGCCTGCACATATCCAATGAAATACCGGCTGCTGTCACTAGGGGGTGACATTCCAGTGTTCCATTGGATTAATCATGACTCAAGAGGAAGTGTAGTATGCCTCGTTGTTGCTGTGTGAGGAGCTGATCCTGAGCGCAGATTCAAACTTATAGTGGCACCAGACAAGCCTGCACAATTTAAATATTTGTCTGGTAAGTGAAACAACTCCTGGATCAACTTAGAATGTAATTAATTTTTCATGAATCTGCTGGGCACACTGATGGCCATGTTCAAAACAAGGGGTAATTTGTTTGCCAAATGTACCCCTCTTGCCCCACTTTGTCATATAGTGTGGTATTTGTAAGTTACAATGCTTTTAGGGGAAGTGACATTTAAATAAATATCTGCCCCCCAAAAGCATTGGCACTTGTAAATATCACAATGTATGCCAATGTGGGGCATTGGAGAGGGATCAGGGAAGCAATCTGGGTGCAGGAGTTGGGGGACTGCTGTCTGCTTTCCTGATTCCCCTCTGATGCCCCACTTAGGCATATATAGTGACATTTGTGCATTTAGTATACTTGGGGGGGCAGTGGGGCACTGCAGACATATTTTCATTGACACTGTTTGGTTGCAGGGGCTGGGGGTTTCCACCTGATCTTTTTTTCCCTGATCCCCCTCTGATGCCCCACCTTAACATACATTGTCAAATGTTTGAGTTAGAATGCTTTGGATGGGCAGTGGAGCACTGAATACACCCATTTTAAAGGGATACTAATATTTCATTACTACTATTCCCCATGTTGTAGCCCTTAAAATTCTGAATTCAACTATACCGGCGGCATCTCTCAAACCTTTATGGTTTGAGAGATATCTGCTTTCAAAGTTCCCTTTTTTGGCTTTTCCCCTGATGTCAGCGTTCTAGCTGAGAGCAGGGGAATCCGGTCAGTGAGCAAGTGGTGGCTCTGCAGGAGTCCTGAGATCACATTATAGCAACAGAAATCCTTCACTAAAATGGTCTTCTACATTTGCTTGGTTTGCACCCCCCACCCTTCCTACCATACTCTTTCCCTGCCATGTTCTTTCCCCTTTTATTCCCACAATGTCTTTCTTCCCTGCTCCTACATATCTATCCTGTTTCACTGCCTGTTTCCTTCCCATTTCACACTGTCTCTCTGCTGTTTTTCTATTAGCCAGCATAGGGTATGTCGACCTGCTGGCTTGTAGTGTGCCTGGTTTGTAGAATAACAGTAGGAAGACAGTGGAAATGGGAAGTAAAGAGGCAGTAAAAGATTGTGGCAGGAAGGATGGGGGTGGCATAAAGGGATGAGCGAGGAAATATGCAGTAGATATAATAGATATGAGTGTGTCTGTGTGTGGAAGGGGTGATTAAGCTGCACTGATCAAAAAGTAGATGGCGATGAGCTATTGATGCCATGCTGGTAGTACTTCTGATGTTAGGATGACTAGCAAACAAAGTAGATCACGTCACTGGACACTCCTGCTCTACAGAATGCAAACTCCCTGTTGCAGTTACTTTTTAGATTGTAATACTCTCTATGGGTCAATTCATCTGTAGAATATAAACTCTATGCATTATTTATGAGCATCAAATACAATTATAAACAATGGGAAAAGACAATTGGTGGGACGAGTTATCACTAGTGTAGCACCATTTAAATTGTAAGCTCTGTGGTATCACTAGTACAACTCAGTTTCAGTTGTAAGCTCTGTAGTATCACTGGCCTTACTTTCCAACATTAATGCCAGTAATACAATTAACAAAAGGGGGCGGGTGGAGACGGTAGGCTGAAGCAATAGTAGAAATGGGCCACTTCATTGTACTTTCCCCCCAGGCCAAATGTTGCCAGTCCTCCCCTGGACATTACTACTTGCCGGTTATTCAGAATGCGGGTACTGGTTTCTTGCAAGCCATCCGGCTGCCTCAGTATTATTAGCGTTCCACGTACAGGGTACTGGTTCGCTCCACAAGCCATCCGGCTGCCTCAGTATTATTAGCGTTCCACGTACAGGGTACTGGTTTGCTCCACAAGCCTTCTGGCTGTCTCAGTATTATAGCGTTCCACGTACAGGGTACTGGTTCACTCCACAAGCCTCCCGGCTGTCTCTGTATTATAGCGTTCCACATACAGAGTACTGGTTCGCTCCTCTAGCCATTCGGCAGTCTCAGTATTGATAGCGTTCCATGTACAGGGTACTGGTTCGCTCCTCAAGCCATCCGGCAGTCTCAGTATTGTTGCGTTCCACGTACAAGGTACTGGTTCGCTCCTCAAGCCACCGGCTGTCTCAGTATTGATTGCATTCCACGTACAGGGTACTGGTTCGCTCCTCAAGCCACCCGTCTGTCTCAGTATTGATTGCGTTCAACGTACAGGGTACTGGTTCGCTCCTCAAGCCATCCGGCTGTCTCTGTATTGATATCGTTCCCCGTACAGGGTATTGGTTCACTCCTCAAGCTACCCGGCTGTCTCAGATTGATAGCGTTCCACGTACAGGGTACTGGTTCGCTCCTCAAGCCATCCGGCTGTCTCAGTATTGATAGTGATCCACGTACAGGGTACTGGTTTGCTCCTCAAGCCACCCGGCTGTCTCAGATTAATAGCATTCCACGTACAGGGTACTGGTTCGCTCCTCAAGCCACCCGGCTGTCTCAGTATTGATTGCGTTCCACGTACAGGGTACTGGTTCGCTCCTTAGCCTTCCGGCTGTCTCAGTATCGTCAGTGTTCCACGTACTGGGTACTGGTTTGCTCCATGAACACCTGGTTGCTACTATAGCGGTATGGCGTTCCCTCTGTGAGAGCACTGGTGAGCTCCACATCCTTCACTATCTCTGCTACTGGCGGCCTACTTACTGACTTAGCCTCTTTACCATCATAGTGACTGTTGTTCCACCTTCCAGTCACTTAGGCGAGCGGTTGCCATTACCTCCTGTCTATGGGCTGCCTTGCCTGGTATTGGTAAGGACGGTAGAACCTGTTCTGTTCCTTTGGGTTGCCTTACCCGGTATTGGCAAGGCCGGTAGAGCCGGTGTTATCTCCTGTCAATTGGCTGCCTTGCCCTGTATATGGTAAGGCCGGTAGAACCTGTCCTGTTTCCTTGGGTTGCCTTACCCGATATTGGCAAGGCCGGTAGAGCCAGTGTTAACCTCCTATCTAGGGGCTGCCTTGCCCGGTATCTTGGCAAGGTCGGTAGAGCCTTACCTCACGAGTTCCAATCCTTTGGCTGCCTTGCTCTACCGGCAGGGCCGGTAGAGCCAATATTGCTCTTATTTGTATTGTATTCCTGTCTAATAAAGATATATGTGTGTACGTGTGTAACGGAAGGTGGGAAGGGACTGCGTCGCCTTCCGCTGTCGTTCCCGGGTCTCTCCTTCTCGACGCCAGATAAGCGCCGTCGGATGCACCAGTTGAAGTATGGACAGTCACTGGAAACAGTCGCAGGATCGCTGGAAGCAGGGAAGCATGGAAGAGTCCACATCGCCGCCTGACAGTCCACGAAGTTAGGTCGCAGGAAACTGGCAGCAGGCAGCCGACGTTTCAGGATACTTGGCGCAGATGGGTATCAGATTGGATACTTTAGACCATAAGCAATGCAAGACTCCAGGACTCCTTGTTCACTCCAAAACATAACTCACTTTATTGACACAAACTACAGATATTTATATACAAATCTTTACATTGAACTGATGGGTGAAACCAGATACAAAAGGGCGTGATCCAATCATAATACATCAGACAAAAAGCCAACAACAGATGGTCTTAACAGATACAATGACTCAGACATGATTACATTTCAGATACAATAGGTGACTCACAGACTGAGGGGCGTGAATGGATTAACACACAGCAGGGGGTATCAATACATCTTACAATACACAATACAATAGCTTGAGGGACTGCATTACACATTCAAAGAATTAACCCCTCACTGCCCCTTCCCTTGGAAGCAAGCCAGCAGTCTAACGCAGGGCAGTTTTGTACATTAGCCCCATTCATATAAACTCTATCAAAAGTCTTATGCATAGTTCCATAAGGCTGTCCAGCCAGGAAAAATGTCTATTCCTTGTCCATAACCCCTGAGCCCAGAGGTGAATATGTTCCATGCCCTGACAAGAGCTCCCAGTAACGGGTAGGATCCATTACATTTCTCCCCCTTTTTTGTACCAAGCCAGCGGTTGCGGTAGTAAATGCTTGCTTTGGACTCCGGGAGAGTCATGCTTGTCTTAAAAAGTACACCAGTCTTGAGGCCTTGGTCCTAGGCCAGAAACCAATGTGGCTGAGCCCTTGATCCTGGGCCAGAGAAACTTGTGCCCCTTGTGCGGGACTGGGAAAAATAAGAGCCCCTTGTCCGGGCCTAGAGAAAATAAACATGCCACTTGTCCTGGCCAGGAGAAAATAGGAGCCCCTTGTCCGGGCCTGGAAATAATAAGCAGTCCTTTTGTACTGGGACAGGAGAAAACATGAGCCCCTTGTACGGGCCTGGCAATAGAAAACAAGTCCCTTGTCCTGGACCAGGGGTACAGTCTTGGTTCTTAATCCTGGGCCAGGGATATTGGTGCCTGTTGGCCCTGGCAATCACCAAATTGGGCGGCCTCTCCTGGGCCATGCTCCACTCAGAGCTGGAGTCCAATGTTCCTGGGTCTGGGGCCAGTGGCTCAGGGTCCAGAGCCAATCTATACGGGGGATCTCCCTGAGGCAACTGTGTCTCTGGGTCCTTAGCAGCCTGGGCATCAAAGTGTGGGGAGAGGGGCACATCTCCCCCTTTTAGTTGAGCAAGTGCCCCAGGGGGACAGGAGAGGATGTTCTTCCCACTCTCCTGGGCTGGGGCAACGTTCTGAGCACCGTCCACATAACTGGGCACTCGTTTGAGCAGGGCAGCGGTATTCAAAGTTCCAAAGGACCAGGTGGAGGACACATTCCCACTCCCCAGGCAGAACTCAGAGAATCCAGGGGCCCCAGCAACATCCCAGGTGAGGACGGTGGTCCCACTCACCAGTGTCAGGGCAAAGCAAGGGGTGGTGTGCTCACTCCTACACACCACATCAGGGGGTTCACAAGGGCTGATGGGGAGCGCATTCCCACCCACCAGTTCACAGGAAAAAGGGGAATCAACCGTTGGGATGGGAGTGAGGACCGTTGTCCCACCCACCACAGCCAGGGATTCACAGGGCCCGGTGGGTTCTCTCCCATCCACCAGGTCAGGGGTCACATAGGGGCTGGTGGGCTCACTCCCACCCACCAGTTTCCCATCCATAGGGCTAGTATCAAAGGCAACAGCACTGCAAAGGGGCAGTCTGCTGATCTCCTTGTCTTCCTGGGCCCCCACATCAGGGACATTGCTTTTCTTGAGGAGGAAGGTACTCTCAATCCTCCTGGCAATTTTATACATGCACCTCGATAACACATTCTTCCCCTTCTCCAGGGTAACAGCAACTGGGAACGGCTGCTGGTGGGGCTGCTGGTGGGGACCTGCATCTCTTCCACCACAGCAGGGGTTTCCCAGGCCCTGGTGAGCTCACTCCTACTCACCAGGCCAGGGTTCAAAGGGGGGCTGGTGGGTAACGCATTCCCACCCACCAGTTCACATAACATATCCACAAGAGGGCCAGCAGCACTGCTCATTTCCAGCCCGCTGGGGTCCTCCTCTTGTTGGCCATCACTCACAGGCCCTTCTTCTGCCTTGAGGGAGACCGCAGTCCCATCCCTCAAGGCGGCATCATCCGTGACCCTGTGGAGCATATACTGCTCCGCTCCCAGGGCATTCTCCAAGAAACCAGGGGGCAACATCTTGGGGCTGCTGATGAGCTCTTCTACACTCACCACAGCAGGGGGTCCTGGGGACTCATGAGCTCTCTCCCACCCGTCAGTTGGGGCATACAATTGCTGCTGGTGGGGACCTGCGTCTCATCCACCGCAGCTGGGAAGGCAGGGTAAGGGGCAGCATGCCTATCAGGGGAGACGTCTGTCCCATCCCCTGATGCAGAGGCATCTTCTTCACTGAGGAGGAATGCATTCCCACTCCTCAGCTCAGGGAAAATACAGTTTTGGGGCACAGGGGTATCAGGCAGGACCGTTGTCCCACTTCCTGATGCAGGGGCAACAACAGGGGCACTGGTGAGGAACGAATTCCCACTCACCAGTGTGGAGTGAATAGGGGCAGCTCCATCTAAGTCCTCAGCTCCACTGAAGTCCTCCTCAGATGAGTAACCCCCCCAGTCTTTTTCCTCTCTTTGTATCTCCTGGGCTTCCTCTATCCAGCCCATGTACATTAGCTCCAAGTTCCATTCCTCCTCGACTAAACAATCTAGGTTCCCCTCCAGGTCTGGAGGAAAGTAGCTTCCAAACATGGCCTTTCTTTTCTCCCAAATCTCCCAGTAGCGGCTGTAATTCCTCTGGCCGAAAGTAGCATCCTCCTGAAAGGCCATCCACACCAGTTGTTGGAATTTCAGGCGCACGTTAAACGGGAAAAAGTCGACCATAACTCCTGTATACTCCTTGTGAAGGCACTTGATCATTTCCCAGTATGAGTCCTGGACTCGGAGCTCCTCTGTGATGCAGGTGGTGACCTCCCGGTAATACTCCTCAGCTAAATCACCTAGGAAGGTCTCCCATTGACATCCGATGTAGTGGAACCGAATGTCGTACACTCCTATGGCCTCCAGTAGCCGCGATTTCGCCGCCATCTCTTAGCTGGTACACCCGATAAAAGAATGAGAGATTCCACCGCTATGCCACCAATTTAACGGAAGCTGAGAAGGGACCGCGTCGCCTTCCTCCGTCGTTCCCGGGTCTCTCCTTCTCGACGCCGGATAAGCGCCGTCGGATGCACCAGTTGAAGTATGGACAGTCACTGGAAACAGTCGCAGGATCGCTGGAAGCAGGGAAGTATGGAAGAGTCCTCGTCGCCGCCTGACAGTCCATAAAGTTAGGTCACAGGAAACTGGCAGCAGGCAGTCGACGATTCAGGATACTTGGCGCAGATGGGTATCAGAGTGGATACTTTAGACCATAAGCAATACAAGACTCCAGGACTCCTTGTTCACTCCAAAACATAACTCACTTTATTGACACAAACTACAGATATTTATATACAAATCTTTACATTGAACTGATGGGTGAAACCAGATACAAAAGGGCGTGATCCAATCATAATACATCAGACAAAAAGCCAACAACAGATGGTCTTAACAGATACAATGACTCAGACATGATTACATTTCAGATACAAAAGGGTTTGATTGAACAAAGACTTGAGGGGCAGAGATAATACAATCCAGCAGCAAATGGTAAGGGCTGACACAATGGGAGCATTCACAGAGGTAATCAACTCACAACATATAATACAAAGGGCTGGCAACAGAGTTTCAGGTTATACAATAGATGACTCACAGACTGAGGGGCGTGAATGGATTAACACACAGCAGGGGGTCTCAATACATCTTACAATACACAATACAATGGCTTGAGGGACTGCATTACACATTCAAAGAATTAACCCCTCACTGCCCCTTCCCTTGGAAGCAAGCCAGCAGTCTAATGCAGGGCAGTTTTGTACATTAGCCCCATTCACATAAAGTCTATCAAAAGTCTTATGCATAGTTCCATAAGGCTGTCCAGCCAGGAAAAAGTCTATTCCTTGTCCATAACCCCTGAGCCCAGGGGTGAATATGTTCCATGCCCTGACAAGAGCTCCCAGTAACGGGTAAGATCCGATACAATGTGTATATTACCCTACGGGGCTGCATTAACTTTCCAATAAAGTTGTGTTTTTACCTAACTCTGTGTCTGAGAGTCTTAACAAACCGTGACAGGATCTCTTGGACGAGGAGGTTCTCGATCTGGTTCCATGACCATAAATAGATTTTGACTCCTTTTCCCACCTATTTGTGGTTTCCAAGAAGGAGGACTGCAGCCGTCCTATTCTGGTCCTCAAGGACCTCGTATCCTTTGTGATCAAGACTCATTACCACCAGGAGTCCTTAAGGTTAGTCATTCCGGCGATGTGTCCAGGGGAATTCCTGGCCTCCTTGGATCTATAGGATGCCTACCTATACATCGATATTCTTCCAGTGAACCAGCAATACCTCAGGTTCGCTTGCAACAAGGGGTCAATTCCAGTTCTCGACTCCCCTTTTTGGTCTGAAAACAGCTCCACAGGTGTTTCTTATAGTCTTTGGTGCATTTTTTTTTTATATCACGCACAGAAGGGGGATTTGGGTCACTCCATACCTGGCCGACTTTCGATTCAAACTCAGAGATTGTTTTTTCTGGGTCTTCTATTGACACCCTGCAAGGCATGGTTTTTCTGATGGAGCATTGTTTTCAACAGATCACCAGCAGGGTTTCCTCAGTTCTGGCTTGAGTGTCCACTCAAGCCAAGAAACTGACCTCTTTGGTTGGAAAGTTGATTTCCATCATAGAGGTGGTACCATTTGCAATGGCTCACGTGAGGGAACTACAGAGGTTTGTGATCCAAGTCTGCAAGGGGAACCCAGATCTCTTGAAGCTGCCGATTTCTCTTCCCTTGCATGTGGAACTGAGTCTTCCTTGGTGGCCGAATCTCTACAACCTGCGGAAGGGAAGACCGTTTTTTCTCCCATTCTGGACCACAGTTACAACGGATGACAGCCTATCAAGTTGGGGAGCGGTCCTGGATCACCTGAATGTCCAGGGTCATTGGTCAGTGAGAAGTCTCTCCTACTAATCAATGTTCTGGAACTCCGGGCTATATTGCATGCTCTGAAGTACTGGTCGTCTCATCTCGAGGGCTGTCCAGTTTGTGTCCAGTCCAATAACGCCACGACTGTGGCTTACATCACCAGGTAAGGCAGCACCAGAAGTCTCACAGCTTGGTTGGAGGTCAAGGCTGTTTTAACCTGGGCTGAAGAACATGTTCCTGCCACCTCCGCTATACATATTCCAGGAGTAGACAACGTCTTGGCCGACTTCCTGAGTTGACACACTGTGGACAACAGAGAATGGGTTATTCACCAGGAGGTTTTTGACCACATTGTTCACTGATGGGGACTTCCCTGGATCAACTTGATGGCCACCAGACACAACAGGAAGGTTCCGATGTTTTGCTCTCGCTGGCCAGATCCTCTGGCGGTAGCAGTGTATGCTCTGTTAATTCCTTGGCGGTTTCCCCTGCCTTACATTTCCCCTCCTCTTTCCCTGCTACCTAGAGTGCTGAGGAAGCTACGAAAGAAGAAGACACCAGTCATCCTAGTGGCCCCGACAACCTTGGTTTCCAGAGCTACTGGACCTATCTGTTTCCCTGTGGAAGGTGAACGTGGAGAGTCTGGATTTGACGGCTTGGCGATTGAATCCTCTATTTTGAGGAGGAAGGGTTTTTCTCCTGATGTGGTAGCCACCATGATTCAGGCTCAGAAGCCTGATTCATCAAAAGCTTACCACTGGATTGGTCTATCTTGCACTTTTGGTGTGTTGATAGGGATCTGTCCTCACAGGAGTTTGATCTGCCGACTATCCTGTCCTTTTTACAGGATGGAGTGAACAAGGGCCTTAGCCTGAGTTCCTTGGAGGTCCAGACTTCAGCTCTGTCTGACTTTTTTCATAGGCACAGTGCCGTTATTCTGGATGTCAAGGTTTTCTTTCAAGGTGTCACTCGTGCTTTCCCTGTCTTTAAGCATCCCACTCCTCAGTGGGGTCTTAATCTGGTTCTGGGAGTCTTGCAGCAGCCTCCTTTTGAGTCCTTGGCTACCATTCCTCTTCGTCTCCTGACTTGGAAGATGGCTTTTCTCTTGGCATTCGTCTCTGTTTGTAGAGTCGCTGGACTGCAAGTCTTGTCCTGCATACCTCCTTTCTTGGTGTTTCACAAGGATAAGGCAGTCCTACGTACCTCCCAGGAATTTCTATCTATCTAGGTCTTTGTTTCCTGTGTCAATGAGATCTTTACCTCTTGATCCCTGTTGGCTCTTGTTCAGTGTGCTGTGTTTACAATTACTGGTGTGCTATGTTATGGTTCAGTGTCTGTTGACACTTTGTCTGTTTGGCTATTCTATGTGCTGATTAGTCCATGTAGCTCTGGTATCATGGGGACCAGCGCCTGGTCTTTGCCTTCTTTCCCACCGCTGGGAACTCAATGTTGGTACATCCCAGTTACCTGTAAGCTATATTGGACGACAGAGAAAAGAGGATTTTAGACTTAACTTTTAAATCCTTTTCTGTTAGTCTATATTGCTTACAGGTCTCCCAACCTGCAATGCTTGGTTCTCCTGTGGCTGGCTGTGGGAGTCCTTTCGGGTTCATGCTCACAGGAGTCTTTTCTCTTCTCCTTCTTGCTCTCTAGCTAGATAGGGTAGTGTATCATATCTATCTGGTAGGGGGCTAGCTAGTCACCAGCAAAAAGGAGAGGAAGACTCCACCCTGCATTCTTTCTCAGAATTGTTCCTGCCTACTTAAAGGGGCTGTCTCCTTCCCAGTTACCTGTAAGCTATATGGACTAAGAGAAAAGGATTTAACAGGTAAGACTAAATACACCAGATACACAATATTTTAAAATTTAGAAACTTATCTGAAAAACATCACCAATCATTGGTAAGACCTCACCTTGAGTATGCAGTGCAGTTTTGGGCACCAGTTCTGAAAAATGATATACTGGAACTAGAGAGGGTACAGTGAAGAGCAACAAAATTTATTAAGGGAATGGAGGACTTGACATATGAGGAACAACTAGACAAACTTGCTTTATTTACTCTAGAGAAAAGACGACTAAAAGGAGACCTTATAACATTGCACAAATATATGAGAGGTCAATACAAGGATCTCTGCGGTGAGCTATTTATTCCATGGACTGATCAGATGACCAGGGAACAACCGTTGAGATTAGAGGAAAGGAGGTTTAGACTTCAGCAGAGGAAGGGTTTTTTTACAGTGAGGTCTGTTACATTGTGGAATTGTTTGTCCAGGGAGGTGGTTATGGCAGATACAATGGGTACATTCAAGAGAAGATTAGATACATTTCTTTCCAAAGGGAACATACAGAGTTATACTATTTATTAGTAGGCAGATCAGGAAGCTCTGATGAAGACTAACTTATTTGGTAGCAGGAAAGCTATAAAATTACTGGGGTATGAGGAAAAGGTTGAACTTGATGGATTTGTGTCTTTATTCAACCTAATTTACTATGTTACATCATGTCCCTGATTAGATAAATAGAATTTAAATAATTTTCTACTGCTTTCAATTGTCCGCTCTGATGCAGTTTGCATGATGCAGATTTGTTCATCTTTTGCTTTCTACACAGCCCCCTTTATACTTTAAAAATATTATTATTTTATTCCTAAAACCCTGAATAATATTTTCTAGAAAATTACCTTGAGTATGGCTTAATATGGCAGTAAAAAGCTCTCGGTAAAAATGTATACAATACAGGCGGTAATCTCCGCCCACAGGTTTGCTTTGAGTGACATTTACCCTCACGTAAATACGAGGGGAGTGAGGGCATGCGCCCTTGATTTATCAAAAAACTTGTTTACCCTGAGGAAGGGACGTCAGTCAAGTCCCGAAACGCGTTGGAAATACAAGAGGAAAGAAAAGGAATTGGACGCATCAACACGAGGAAAATAACCCGTCGGTAGATCCACCAACAGGAGGAATGACTAACGAGCGGTGAAACCTGGCGGCAGGAATCCATGAGAACCGGATACACTCACTCGAGAAATATTTGATGCGCTCAATACAAGACTGAATTCAAGTAAGCGGACTATAAGGAGGGGGGATCGGACATTGACTAAGTAAAGCCTGTATTGTATACATTGTTACCGAGAGCTTTTTACTGCCATATTAAGCCATACTCAAGGTAATTGCACTACAATTACAAAGACCAGCCAGCTAAGTCAACAGGAACCCACCCCTAATATACCGTTTCATGATGACTAGAATAATGAACAAACTATCAGTCATGATTGTTTAATTTTAAGATCGTGTGTTGAATTATTTTAAGATGTCCAGATTGGATTTTTAGATGTTTTTTATGAATAAATGCAAAACTTTTTTTGATATAAAGAACACGGGCTTGATAAATATTTGTTTAAGTATTGACTTAAATAATTAAGATTAAACACTACACTTAGAATATTTAGAATATATAAAGAAATTATTTTTAATCCAGGAGAGCGCTAGGAATAAAAATTAAACTTCACTATTTAATTCACTTAGTCTGCATTGAACGGACAGTGGATCCCTAGATTATTATTCTTTCTAGCAGCACCCAGGATTATTTAAATTAAAATATTATTAAACATGTATTGCTTAAAGCGAGAAACCAGACGTCAGGGTCTGGTAACAGAATTCTTTTCCTCCCATACTCCAAGTAAGGAAGAAACCAATAATACTAAAAAAGAGATTATAAATATTAAAAAAGAATTTTACTCTTTGGAAAAGTTACTAAAAAAAGAAATGGCAATTTGGTGGGATACCATCACGCTGCAAAAATATTTGGATAAAAATCAAATCCCAAGAGGTCTGAGAATTTTCAAGGAACCAGCTTTTGGTAAGGACAATCCAATTTTTTACACCAACTGGAATAAGATTTTGGATCAATGTTCCAACAATTTAATGAAATGTATCATTAATGAAAAGGAAAAAGAACTGGGAGAAATTCTCAATAAAATTGAGACACAAAAAATTAAATTGGAAAAATATCATCATCTAAAGGAATTTAAGACACAGGATGATAACACTAATAAGAGAGTTATGGAATTTGAAAGAGAAATAGTTACACGAAAACAAAGGAAACTACAAAGGGATCACGATGATTACAAATTTAACAAAGTAAGGAACTGGAAAAATCAAAATCCAACAGTACAACCATACTACAGACAGCAATACAATTATAATAATCAAAGACACCATCCAAGATCAAATTACCACTACAATCAACATAGATTGAACAGAGTAACGGAGAACCATAATGAAGCACCAATATCAAAAACAATATATGAACAGGAACTCACCCAAACGGCATTGAACACGATACCAATTAACAATAGATTTGAAGCTCTAGAAGGAACATCCTCAAGTATCAATATTTCGAACAATAAACATTCTCCCAAGGATTCTAGCAGGAAGGGAGATATAAAGGAAAGAAAAACACCACAGAAAACACCAACAAAAATAGAACAAACAGAAAGAAAAACAAATAAAGAAAAACAAGAAACACAAAAATCTTCTACATTAGCAAATACATCAACTAACATAAGTACTTACAAAAAGAAAAAAGATAAAGAAAAAAATAAAGTAATTATGGAGATTACTAACAAGAACCACACTGTAAATCCCTTAACTAATAATCCAAAAGAGAATGATAACAACCCACGGAATACATTTGGGGAAGAAAAAGAGCAAAATCCAGGTACAAGTAGTTCTATACCCATACCTTTGGGAAATGTTTACAAGAAAAAGAAAGATAAAGAAAAAAATATAGTTAATATAGGAATCAATGGAGGACAAAACTCAGATCTCAATATTGCAATACACGGAGGATCAGACATTATACAAGAAAACAATGAAAACTTTACCACAGATCTGAACGATTTCATATCAAATACTTCAGAAATTCAAATCCCTTCAACTTCACAGACTAGAGATCAGAAAGAAAACACATATAATGGTAGAAGGACACAAGAAAATAAAGAACAAAACCAACACTCACACTCTTTTTTATCCAAAGGCCCTCAAACACCGATTCACAAGTGGCTGAGGGAACAATGGAGCAAATGTCAAGTACAACAGAACAATACAAGAAACCGGAAAAAAAGAAAAAACAGAGGAGGAGAGGAACCAGGGGAGGAAGAAAGAGATGTAAAGAGAAGACTCCAGAATACAGAGAGGACATCAAAATAAAGGGCATATATAATCTAGCCAAATTTCCTCTGAAAAAAGAAGATTTAAGTTTATTACAAAAGGGATTAAAATTCGCCCCAGCTGCAAACCAAACCACTTTGAGGTATATGTGGATATACAGAAATTTATTAGAAAACTAACTCTTAAGAGATACTACCAGATACAAAAGGAAACAAAGATTCAGTGTGACAATAAAAATGAAGAAATAACAATAAATCAGACACCAACAAGGTCTGGAGAACAAGAAGAAATATTGGAATGTCTAGAGAACTTGTGGAAAGAAGGTAATAATTCATTAAATAGCTTGGATAGCCCTACTGCGGAACCTAAGATACAACATAGTGATCTCAAAACAACTTCCAAATTCTATCCAATACAAGCCAGAGGTCCTTTTATTGAAGCATTTATGGAAATAGTACTCAAAGATATCCAAAAAGAATTCCAAAAACCAATAAATTTTAAAAGAAATTTAACAAAGAAGGAAACCATAAGCTTAAAAGCACTCATGAATAATATGGATTTAATTTTTAGAGAAGCAGATAAAGGAGGAGCGTTAGTAATTCAGACAAGAACCCAATACCTAACGGAAGCATATAGAATTCTAGGAGATGAAAAATTTTATAGAAAACTAAAAACTAATCCATTACAAAATTTTCAAAAAGAATATATACAGTTTATTAAAGATGCATTTGAGGACAATATACTTACAAAACAAGAATTCTTATTTCTGAAGATTGAACACCCTAATATACCTATATACTATCATATCCCAAAGATTCATAAGAATTCTATTAACCCTCCTGGTCGTCCCATTATATCGGGAATTAATTCACTCACCAGCAATTTATCTCAACTTATTGATTTTCATCTACAAAAATACGTATTACAACTTCCTGCATATGTAAAGGACACTGGACATGTACTTGAAAAATTACAAGAAATTCAACTAGAAAAGAATTATATTTTAGTAACTTGTGACGTAACATCTCTTTATACCAATATAGAACATCAGTTGGGGATCCAAGCAGTTTCTTACTTTCTAGAACAAGATCGCAAGATGTCAGACAAACAAAGAATATTCCTACTGGAAGGGATTCATTTTATACTGTCACATAACCATTTCATGTTTGAAGGAGAACACTATATCCAAAGGTGTGGGACAGCGATGGGAACACGTTTCGCACCCAGCTTTGCAAACTTATTTATGGGCAAGTGGGAGGAGGAATACATCTGGCCTTTTTTTCAAGAACAGCTTGCATTATATATGAGATTTATAGATGATATCTTTATCATCTGGAAAGGAACTGAGGAAGAACTGAACAGTTTTCTAATCAACATTAATCAAAATCAAATGGGGTTGTCTTTCACCTCTACATATAGTCACACATCAATAGTATTCCTGGATTTACAGATAAATATAAATGAAAATCAAACAATTGAAACTAGAACACACTACAAACCAGTGGAAGCAAACAGTTACATACAAGCTAATAGTAACCATAGAAAACAGTGGCTCAATAATGTACCTTTGAGCCAATTTCAGAGGATCAAGAGGAACTGTAGCAAAGAAGAAGTATTCGAAGAACAGGCTATGGTCCTAAAGGAAAAATTTATAGAAAAGGGATACAAGACAGAAATTATAGAAGATGCCCTAAATAAAGTGAAGGAAATGCCCAGGAAGAACTTACTTCCAAATAATGAAGAAGAAATAAATAAAAATAAAAATTCACTTTTAAATAAAGAAAAAATAAATACAAATAAAAAGAAAAATCAAACTGGAAAACCTGAATTAGCTTTTATTACAAAATTCACAAATGGATCAAAGAAAATAGAAAAAATACTACATAAACACTGGAATATTTTAAAAGGGGATAAATTCCTAAGTGATACAATATCAAAGAAACCAAGGATAATATACAAAAAAGCAGAGGATCTAAAAAAGAAATTAGCCCCTAGTGCTCTTAAACAAATAAAAAAGCCAAAGAATTTAACTACTACTAGTTCTAACCTAATAAAAGGTAACTTTAGGTGTGGACATAAGAGATGCATTACCTGTCAACATCTAGTAGAATCAAAAGAAACCTTTCAATCAAGTACAACTCAAGAGATTTATCCCATCAAGCATCTGGCTAACTGCAATACCCCATATGTGATTTACATGCTACAGTGTCCATGTCAAAAACAATATATAGGAAGGACCATCAGACCACTTAAAGAAAGATTCAGAGAACACAAGAATAATATATTGAAATTATCATCTACACACAGTGTCTCAAGACATTTTAAAAAGTGCCATCCAAATAATTTAGAACAAATCCAAGTTATGATTATTGATACTATCCCACCACACCCAAGGGGAGGAGAGAGATTTCGAAGATTGGCACAAAAGGAGACCTTCTGGATCTTCAAATTACAAACAATGGCCCCAAAGGGATTGAATGAAGAAATGGATTTGTGGTGTTTTTGAAGGGATTATTAGTCTATACAATACATATAGTGATATAACCATAAAGGATCTAGTAGGAACATTATTCTTGTTCTTTATTTTTATTTTTATTTCTTAAATTTTATCCTTATTTATCTTTTATCTAATTGTATTTTGAATAATACTTTTTTACCCTTTTATAGTTTGCAATATATATATAACAGGAATGGGGAGTATATCCCATATACCTATATGGAATCCCAGTCTGATTAGATACAAAAAATATTTTGTATTACACTACACCCCAGCAAGATGCTACGTGTTATCTAGTTTTCAATTATCAATATTTTATAGTAATTTACAATAAGACTAGTAGTCCAGGCAACCTATATATATTTTTCTAAGTAGGGAGTCTTCTAAACATTAATCTAGGGCTATCCAACATTAATTATTGATCTCTCCCTCAGAAGAGACCAAGGAAAACAATCACACATACTTTAAAGGGTTAAGTACAATTATTAAAATGAAAAATTGGGAATAACGATATAAAAGCTAAACAGACATGTATGGTGGAAAAAATAAATATAAAAAAAAGAGAAATGTGAAATGTCTAGTCTGAAACAAATGTATAGAAATGAACTTCTAAATACATAGAAAAACAGTAACCCTTAAGTGTTCATATATTGGAATATCACCCAGTATTAAAATAGTGGTCTCTTTATCTACTAACATGATCCAAATGTTTAATGTAACAAAGGTTTCAATAAGTTTATACTGTTTTTAAGCAATGTATTTCTGTAATGTTACAAAGTGTCACAATAGGCGGTAATCTCCGCCCACAGGTTTGCTTTGAGTGACATTTACCCTCACGTAAATACGAGGGGAGTGAGGGCATGCGCCCTTGATTTATCAAAAAACTTGTTTACCCTGAGGAAGGGACGTTAGTAGTGTTGAGCGAGCATGCTCGGCCGATGCTCGGATCGGCTCGAGCATCGCTCTGCTCGGCACATGGCGGTACTCGTACGAGTACCGCATGTGCTCGCCCGCCATGTTCGGGTCTCCTCCCCGCACGTTTTGCGGCTGCTGCGCAGCCAATAAACGTGCAGGGAGGCTCTGACATCGGTGTAATGCCAGCAGCCATGTTGGCTGCTGGCATTACACTGATTGGCTGGCCAGAACCCGTGGTCAGGTGCTGTATAGCACCTGACCATCGAGTTCGGCTCAGTCTGAGCCAGGGAGAGCTGAGGATAGGAAGGGAAAGGCAGTGTAGGGAGGAAAAAAACAAAAATTGTGAAAAAAAAAGAACCAAAAGTCCTTTTTAGGACTACTGTGTGTGGGGGCAGCAGGTTATTTGGTGTGGGGGGAAAAAAACAAAAAAAAAAAAAAAAAAAAATATATATATTCTGTTTAGTGTGCAAAGTTGCAGATTAGAGCACATTCTGTTTAGTGTGCACAGTTGCAGATTAGAGCACATTCTGTTTAGTGTGCAAAGTTGCAGATTAGAGCACATTCTGTTTAGTGTGCAAAGTTGCAGATTAGAGCACATTCTGTTTAGTGTGCAAAGTTGCAGATTAGAGCACATTCTGTTAAGTCTTCAAACTAAAATATCAAAGTCACGTATTCCATTCAGTGTGCGTCGCCGCAGTTTAGCAGCACATTCTGAGTACTGTGCAGAGTTGCAGAATAGGAAGAAATACTGTTAAGTCTTCAAACTAAAATATCAAAGTCACATATTCCATTCAGTGTGCTTCGCCGCAGTTTAGCAGCACATTCTGTGTACTGTGCAGAGTTGCAGAATAGGAAGAAATACTGTTAAGTCTTCAAACTCAAATATCAAAGTCACATATTCCATTCAGTGTGCTTCGCCGCAGTTTAGCAGCACATTCTGTGTACTGTGCAGAGTTGCAGAATAGGAAGAAATACTGTTAAGTCTTCAAACTAAAATATCAAAGTCACATATTCCATTCAGTGTGCTTCGCCGCAGTGTAGCAGCACATTCTGTGTACTGTGCAGAGTTGCAGAATAGGAAGAAATACTGTTAAGTCTTCAAACTAAAATATCAAAGTCACATATTCCATTCAGTGTGCTTCGCCGCAGTGTAGCAGCACATTCTGTGTACTGTGCAGAGTTGCAGAATAGGAAGAAATACTGTTAAGTCTTCAAACTAAAATATCAAAGTCACATATTCCATTCAGTGTCTTTCACCGCCGTTTAACAGCCTATTCTGTGTACTCTGCAGAGTTGCAGAATTATAAGAAATACTGTTAAGTTTTCAAACTCAAATATTAAAGTCACATATTCCATTCAGTGTCTTTCACCGCCGTTTAACAGCCTATTCTGTGTACTCTGTACAGTTGCAGAATTATAAGAAATACTGTTAAGTTTTCAAACTCAAATATTAAAGTCACATATTCCATTCAGTGTCTTTCACCGCCGTTTAACAGCCTATTCTGTGTACTCTGTACAGTTCCAGAATTATAAGAAATACTGTTAAGTTTTCAAACTCAAATTAATTAAAGTCACATATTCCATTCAGTGTCTTTCACCGCCGTTTAACAGCCTATTCTGTGTACTCTGTACAGTTCCAGAATTATAAGAAATACTGTTAATTTTTCAAACTCAAATATTAAAGTCACATATTCCATTCAGTGTCTTTCACCGCCGTTTAACAGCCTATTCTGTGTACTCTGTACAGTTCCAGAATTATAAGAAATACTGTTAAGTTTTCAAACTCAAATATTAAAGTCACATATTCCATTCAGTGTGTTTCAACGCCGTTTAACAGCCTATTCTGTGTACTCTGCAGAGTTGCAGAATTATAAGAAATACTGTTAAGTTTTCAAACTCAAATATTAAAGTCACATATTCCATTCAGTGTCTTTCACCGCCGTTTAACAGCCTATTCTGTGTACTCTGTACAGTTCCAGAATTATAAGAAATACTGTTAAGTTTTCAAACTCAAATATTAAAGTCACATATTCCATTCAGTGTGTTTCAACGCCGTTTAACAGCCTATTCTGTGTACTCTGCAGAGTTGCAGAATAGTAAGAAATACTGTTAAGTTTTCAAACTCAAATATTAAAGTCACATATTCCATTCAGTGTCTTTCACCGCCGTTTAACAGCCTATTCTGTGTACTCTGTACAGTTGCAGAATTATAAGAAATACTGTTAAGTTTTCAAACTCAAATATTAAAGTCACATATTCCATTCAGTGTCTTTCACCGCCGTTTAACAGCCTATTCTGTGTACTCTGTACAGTTCCAGAATTATAAGAAATACTGTTAAGTTTTCAAACTCAAATATTAAAGTCACATATTCCATTCAGTGTGTTTCAACGCCGTTTAACAGCCTATTCTGTGTACTCTGCAGAGTTGCAGAATTATAAGAAATACTGTTAAGTTTTCAAACTCAAATATTAAAGTCACATATTCCATTCAGTGTCTTTCACCGCCGTTTAACAGCCTATTCTGTGTACTCTGTACAGTTCCAGAATTATAAGAAATACTGTTAAGTTTTCAAACTCAAATATTAAAGTCACATATTCCATTCAGTGTGTTTCAACGCCGTTTAACAGCCTATTCTGTGTACTCTGCACAGTTGCAGAATAGGAAGAAATACTGTTAAGTTTTCAAACTCAAATATTAAAGTCACATATTCCATTCAGTGTGTGTCACCGCAGTTTAGCAGCCTATTCTGTGTACTCTGCACAGTTGCAGAATAGGAAGAAATACTGTTAAGTTTTCAAACTCAAATATTAAAGTCACATATTCCATTCAGTGTGTGTCACCGCAGTTTAGCAGCCTATTCTGTGTACTCTGCAGAGTTGCAGAATAGTAAGAAATACTGTTAAGTTTTCAAACTCATATATATTAAAGTCATATATATCGTGTAAGATGAAGAAGGCGGGTAAAAAGGGACGGGGAAGTGGACGTGATCCTGAAAATTCAGGGCGCGGGTCAGGACGCGGAGAAACTGTGCCTGGTGCCAGAGCACAAGAAAGAAAGACATCCACCATACCTAGCTTCATGTCTGATTTCACAGGGCGTCGCAGGACATCACTCTCGAGGTCCGACCAGTGCGAACAGGTGGTCGGTTGGATGACAGCTGATACTGCTTCCAGTCGGTTAAGCACCACCCTGTCTTCCACCAAGTCCACTCTCAGTAGCCAAGAGTCTGGTCAACATAATCCTCACTCTGATCATCCTTCCTCCCACCATACACGGTCTGGTCAAAGAAGTGATCCCACACTGGGATATAGTGATGAGCTCGTCTCATCACCAATCCTTCATTTGACCCTCTCTCCAAGCACGCTTGCAGAGGAACATGACATCTTGTGCCCTGATTCACAACCTCTAGAGGCTACCCAATCACAAGAAGATGACAGATGTGAACGGCATTTAAGGTCAAAGGAAGTAGTGGATGATGATGATGATGATGATGAGACACAGTTGCCATTAAATCAACCACTATTTCCGTCTCAAGACCTTGTTGAGGAGAATGTTATACAGTTGTCAATGACTGAGTATGTGGTGGGATCAAGACTTGAGGAGGATGATCAGAGTGAGGAAGTGGAGGAGGACTTGGTGGACGATGAGGTGACTGACCCCACCTGGGAAGGTGTAGAGCCGAGCGATGACAGCAGTCCTGAGGGTGAGCCATCTGCAGCACCGCAACAGGCTGGAAGAGGCAGTGGTGTGGCTACAGAAAGAAGGCGGACCGCACCAAACCGGCCCGCAAATGTTCCACGGAGCACCCCCTTGCGTAAATCTACCTTGCCAAGGGGTAGGTGTTCCGCGGTATGGCGTTTTTTTAAGGAAAGTGCGGACGACAAAAGAATTGTAGTTTGCAACCTGTGCCACACCAGAATGAGCCGAGGCATGAACACTAGAAACCTCACCACCACCAGCATGATCCGACACATGGCATCCAAGCACCGTAGTAAGTGGGAGGAACGCCTGGATCGCCCATCTGTGTCTGCAGGCCACACCACTGCCTCCTCTTCCCCTGTTTTCGGTGCCGGCCAATCGCCTGTCGAAGGCGCAGGCCCGCATACCTCCCGCCCTGCACCTGTACCATCTGAAGCACCATCAGCGACCACATCCACTTCCCTGTCCCAGCACAGCGTCCAAATGTCGTTACCCCAGGCATTTGAGCGCAAGAGAAAGTACCCAGCCACCCACCCACAGGCCATAGCACTAACCTCACACCTTTCAAAATTACTGGCCATCGAAATGCTGCCATTTAGGCTTGTGGACACTGAGTCCTTCCGCAGCCTGATGGCAGCAGCTGTCCCTCGGTACGCGGTCCCCAGCCGCCACTACTTTTCCCGGTGTGCCATCCCCGCATTACACCACCATGTGTCCCGTAACATCACCCGTGCCCTGACCAACGCAGTTACTGGGAAGGTCCACTTAACGACTGACACATGGACAAGTGCTTGTGGCCAGGGACGCTACATTTCCCTGACGGCACACTGGGTGAATGTCGTGGAGGCTGGGAGCGACTCGGACCCTGGGATGGCACGGGTGCTACCCACGCCGAGGATTGCGGGCCCTACCTCCATCAGGGTTTCCACCAGCACCTACGTTATTGGCTCCTCCTCCTCCGTTTCCACCTCCGAATTCTCTACACACACCGCCACTCCCCCATCAGCCAGTAGCTGGAAGCAGTGTAGCACTGCAGTGGGGAAGCGTCAACAGGCCGTGCTGAAGCTGATCTGCCTTGGGGACAAACAGCACACGGCCTCAGAGCTGTTGCAGGGGATTAGTCACCAGACCGAGCAGTGGCTCTCGCCACTCAACCTGCAACCAGGCATGGTTGTGTGTGATAATGGGCGTAACTTGGTGGCGGCTTTGGAGCTCGGCAAGCTCACACACGTACCATGCCTAGCGCATGTATTTAATTTAGTGGTGCAGCGATTTCTAAAAACCTACCCCAATGTGCATGATCTCTTGACCAAGGTGCGCCGCGTGTGTGCACATTTCCGTAAGTCATCTACAGCTTCGGCCGGCCTGTTGAAGCTGCAGCAGCGCTTACAATTGCCAGCTCACCGGCTGCTGTGTGACGTGAGCACGCGCTGGAACTCCACCTTCCACATGTTGGCCCGGCTTTGTGAGCAGCAGAGGGCAGTAGTGGAGTACCAGCTGTTACACGGTCGTCGCCTCTCCGTTCAACTTCCTGTAATCAGAAGTGAGGAGTGGGAATGGATGTCAGACCTCTGCGAGGTTTTACGCAATTTTGAGGAATCGACACAGATGGTGAGCGGCGATAACGCTATTATCAGTGTAACCATCCCACTTCTGTGTCTACTGAAACGCTCGCTGCTCACAATTAAAACCGACGCTTTGCATGTGGAAGAGGTGGAAATGGGGGAGGAAGAGCTTACACAAGGTGATAGCCAGAGCACCCTCACTTCGTCTTCTCAGCGACAATTGGAGGAGGCGGAGGAGGAGGAGGAGGAGGAGGAGGAGGAGGAGGAGGAAGACACGGTTGCCTCCGCTACAGAGGGTAGCCATGGAACTTTAGTTCCATCTCTTCAGCGTGGGTGGGCAGAAGAGGAGGAAGAGGATGAGGATATTGAGAGTCATCCTCCTGGTGAGGACAGCGAAATCTTGACTGTTGGTACTCTGGCACACATGGCTGACTTTATGTTAGGCTGCCTTTCCCGTGACCCACGCGTTGTACGCATTTTAGACAACACGGATTACTGGGTGTTCACCCTTCTGGACCCCCGCTACAAAGAGAATTTCTCATCTCTCATTCCTCCGGTGGAGAGGACAAGCAAAATGGTGCAATACCAGAAGGTTCTTGTTGAAAAATTGCTCCAAAATTTTCCATCTGACAACGCTGGCGGCAGAGTACGTGCTACCTTGGCCAACCGAGAAGGGGAGAAAAGGGGAGCACACAGCAGTTCCGACAAAGGCAGGGCAACACTCTCCAAGGCGTGGGACACCTTCATGACACCCCGCCAGCACCCTCACCCTGATGCGCAGCCTAGTGTCACAAGGAGGGAAAAGTTTTGGAAGATGGTGAAGGAGTACGTAGCAGACCGTGTCAGCGTCCTCAATGATCCCTCTGTGCCTTACAACTACTGGGTGTCCAAGCTGGACACGTGGTATGAACTGGCACTCTACGCCTTGGAGGTGCTGGCCTGCCCTGCCGCCAGCGTTCTGTCTGAGCGGGTATTTAGTGCTGCTGGTGGCATCATAACAGATAAGCGTATCCGCCTTTCCACCGACAATGCTGATAGGTTGACACTTATAAAAATGAACAAGGCCTGGATTTCCCCTGACTTCTCCACTCCACTGGAGGAAAGCCCCGGGGGAACATAAACTCACTTTATATATGTTATTTACAATGATGGGAATACTCTGTATTCCCATTCACCCCTTCCACCCCAAAAACGGGTATATGGTTGACTCTTAATGTTCTCATCCTCCTCCTCCTCTTCCATATGCCCTGGGATATAATTTTTATATAGGGCCAGCTCACCAGCGTGCCCTGGGATATAATTTTTATATAGGGCCAGCTCACCAGCGGGCCCTGTGATATAATTTTTATATAGGGCCAGCTCACCAGCGGGCCCTGTTTGCCAATTTTTATATAGGTCAGCTCACCAGCGGGCCTTCTCATATAATGTTTTATTGGGTCAGCTCTCTAGCGGGCCCTCTCATATAATGTTTTATAGCGTCAGCTCACTAGCGGGCCTTCGCATATAATGTTTAGGATGGTCAGCTCTGCAGCAGACCCTCACCCATAATGTTTTAGATGGTCAGCTCAGCGCACGTTTCCCTCTTAATCATGGCCTCAGTTCTGAAAATCAAGGAAATTTTTGGGAGAATTTGCCTCTGCGCACGTTTCCCTCTTAATCATGGCCTCAGTTCTGAAAATCAAGGAAATTTTTGGGAGAATTTGCCTCTGCGCACGTTTCCCTCTTAATCATGGCCTCAGTTCTGAAAATCAAGGAAATTTTTGGGATAATTTTCCTCTGCGCACGTTTCCCTCTTAATCATGGCCTCAGTTCTGAAAATCAAGGAAATTTTTGGGAGAATTTGCCTCTGCGCACGTTTCCCTCTTAATCATGGCCTCAGTTCTGAAAATCAAGGAAATTTTTGGGATAATTTGCCTCTGCGCACGTTTCCCTCTTAATCATGGCCTCAGTTCTGAAAATCAAGGAAATTTTTGGGAGAATTTGCCTCTGCGCACGTTTCCCTCTTAATCATGGCCTCAGTTCTGAAAATCAAGGAAATTTTTGGGATAATTTGCCTCTGCGCACGTTTCCCTCTTAATCATGGCCTCACTTCAGAAAATCGATGAAATTTTTGGGAGAATTTGCAGATGATATACAAGTAAATATACAGCAAATACTGTTTGGTAACAATTTTTCGCCTAAAGTCGTTTTTATTTTCCTTTTTGTGTGTTTTACGGTCAGTCTGTAAAAATGGCGTACTACGGGCGAAAGATCGTTCCCAGCAGCGATGTTGGAGTCCAAGGTGCATCCAGACATCCTCCCTATGCTGTCCCTGAACCATTTCTGTAGTGTTTCCATCTTTTTCTGCCCTTTTCCTATGGACCAGGCACCCTCCCCTCATCAGAGCAGGGGGTGCCTGGTGTAATGCTCGAGTCCTCCCATTGACTTCAATGGGGCTCGGGTGCTCGGCCGAGCACTCGAGCCTCAGGGGGTGCTCGGTCAGAGCACCCGAACATCCGAGCATTGGGGTGCTCGCTCATCACTAGACGTTAGTCAAGTCCCGAAACGCGTTGGAAATACAAGAGGAAAGAAAAGGAATTGGACGCATCAACACGAGGAAAATAACCCGTCGGTAGATCCACCAACAGGAGGAACGACTAACGAGCGGTGAAACCTGGCGGCAGGAATCCATGAGAACCGGATACACTCACTCGAGAAATATTTGATGCGCTCAATACAAGATTGAATTCAAGTAAGCGGACTATAAGGAGGGGGGATCGGACATTGACTAAGTAAAGCCTGTATTGTATACATTGTTACCGAGAGCTTTTTACTGCCATATTAAGCCATACTCAAGGTAATTGCACTACAATTACAAAGACCAGCCAGCTAAGTCAACAGGAACCCACCCCTAATATACCGTTTCATGATGACTAGAATAATGAACAAACTATCAGTCATGATTGTTTAATTTTAAGATCGTGTGTTGAATTATTTTAAGATGTCCAGATTGGATTTTTAGATGTTTTTTATGAATAAATGCAAAACTTTTTTTGATATAAAGAACACGGGCTTGATAAATATTTGTTTAAGTATTGACTTAAATAATTAAGATTAAACACTACACTTAGAATATTTTTTATTTTTCTCTGTGATTATATTTTACATATCCCCACGCTTGGAGCGCTTGACACACAACGCTTTGGAATTTTCTAAACACACCTAGGGATCCCGGTGTGAAATCGGATAGCAGCACCAGCTAGGGATTTATCGATCCATTATTCAAATTATCATCATCTCATCACCATCTGTTCATCATCATCATCTCATTCATATGAACTTTGAATTTAAGGTTGGACTATGCCTCTATAACTACTAATCAGTGTGTACCTCATTCTATGTCATTTCATCCCATATCATTTCATCCATGTACTAACTATACCAATAGCCAGTTGTTCTCTGACGTTTGTGTGAGGTTTACTGCATTTGTATATTATACGTGTATGTGCATCCTTTATATTTCGAATGTTCTGTCATCATACACTCTGGGGGATAGACCATATACTATAGATTACCATAAGCAATAAATAGCAAAGAATATTGATTTTTTATCAATTCTCAAATCAAATATAAAGAAATTATTTTTAATCCAGGAGAGCGCTAGGAATAAAAATTAAATAACCATCTTCCATCAAGCACTGATGTCTTATCTGATTTATTATAATATGAATTCCAATCACTTCCTGTTCCCGCCATCTCCTAGCAATCACGATCTTCATCGCTAAAAAACACTGCACAATCCACATCCTATCATTTACATTAAGCATATCAAGGTCATGATGCAAGATCACCCTTTCTGGTGTAAGAGGTATTATAACCCCCAACAAGACTGAAATTCAACCAAACAATTCCTCCCACGTTTTATACACTTTCTCACATGTCCACCACATGTGAATAACCGTCCCTTGATGAACGTTACATCTCCAACACACTCCTGTCATATCAGTTTTATATTTAGCCATTCTCACCGGTACTAAGTACCAACGCAACATAATTTTATAATGCAATTCCACCATATATAAACAGTGCGTAACCCTACTAATTCCGACCACACTGTCTTTCCACATATTAGGACTGATATTATCCCCTAGCTCTTTCTGCCAGGCTTCTAATGCTGCTATTTTAAGGGGAGGCTCTAACCTCTCCAATACCTCATACTATTTTCTCAGAGTTTTCTTACCCCACTATCACGGTGCCCGTGATTCCTTTGCTGTCAGTTATCCTGTAGGAGGCCCTCATTGGTTGCCCTGTGTTTAGCCCGCCCAATATTGCCTTTATATACTGGGCTCCTGCACCTTATGGCTGCCCTTTCGTGGTGTTCCTGTGCCAGTTCTACGTTTGTACTGTGGTTCCAGTGTATCGACTTGGCTTGCCTGACTAGCCTCCTGTTCCTGCTCCTGTGTACCAACCCGGACTGCCTGACTACTCTCCAGTGATTGTTTCCTGTGTACCGACCCGGCCTGGCTGACGTTCCTGCTCCTGTGTACCGACCCGGATTGGCTAACGTTGCTGCTCCTGTGTCCTGACCTGGCCTGACTGACGTTCCTGCTCCTGGATCCTGACTTGGCAGTGCCCGTTGTGTACTAGTCGCCTCGACGACATTCTGACTTCCATTGACTTTCTGCTTGCATATCAGTATATCAGGCTGGCCTGTCTTCCTTTACACAGAGCGCCTCTGGCCTAGTCCCAGACCTAACCCTATTGCAAGTGTTGCTTCCATTATTGCAGCGGTATAGTGCACTGGTTCTCTCCACTCTACCAAACCCGGTTGCAAGTGTTGCCTCCGTGATTGCACCGGTATAGTGCACTGGTTCGCTCCACTCTGTTTAACCGGTTGCTGTGTTGCCTCCGTGATTGCACCGATATCGTGCACTGGTTCGCTCCACTCTACCATACGTGGTTGCAAGTGTTGCCTCCGTGATTGCACCGGTATAGTGCACTGGTTCGCTCCACTCTGTTTATCCTGTTGCAAGTGCTGTCTCCGTTATTGCACCGGTATACTACCATTGGTTGCGCTCCTCCTTGTCAAAACTGGTTGCTGTTGTTGACTCCGTTTTAGTACCGGTAGCCCTACTGAAGCCTTCAGTGGCCTGTATATTGTGGACTCTACTTGTGGCGTCTCCTGATGCAGCTGGTCACCCAAACTCTTTGAACTGTTCTCCTTGTCTGTGAACACTAACTCCTGCATTACTGGAACCTGTATCCTGAATTGCCTGACCTGTGTCAGCATAACTGTTGCCTTCTATATGTATATGCTGGACCTGTGTGGGCATAAGTAACCTGTCGTGTGTCTGTACTATATGTTATATACTACAGGACCTGTGAGGGTTCTTCATGTATAATTGTTTTCAATAAAATTGTGTTTTTATCTTAACTCTGTGTCTGTGAGTCAAACAAACCGTTACACCCCCTTCCCATTAATCATATTTATTACTTGTTTGCATACACTATCCTGGCCTACTTTATAGAAATGGACTCATAAATAATCTTTAATCCTTAATATATTATAATACTCTTTACCCAAAACCTTAAAGTCAGTGACCAGCTGAGGGAAAGATTTCATTTTCCCTTCAACCAATAAGTCACCAACTTTACTTTCTCTAAAATTCTGCTATCCCCTCAAATTCATATTCTCCATAAGGGGTACTTTGTATAACTCGATTTTTTAACCCCATTCTATTTGTGAAGACCATCCAATAATACAATTTTCAGTAACCAATGGAATACTCCTGTTCTTCTGCTCTCTTATTCTACCGTTATGATACCACAGTAGATGTTCCATCTTTGTAATACCAATCAATTCTTGCTCAATATATTGCCAGTCTTCAATATTTGACTTATATTGCATATCCATAATGTGAGACAAGAGACTCGCCTGTGCATATCTTCCTAAACAAGGCACTCCCAATCCCCCATATCTATGTGCAGCAAACATTATCCTCCCTGATATCCGAGGCTTCTTTTCAGCCCAAATAAATCGAAGAATCTGAGCCTGAAATGTCCTTATCCAACCCCATGGTAGTCTAACCGGTAACAACCTTAATAAGTACAGCCATCTCGGAATTATATATGATCTCACTATAGTCACCCTCCCAAGCCATGATAGAAATAGGCCCTTCCAATCCCTAATCTGTTGCAAAAGTTCCTTTTGTAAAACTGAATAATTATCTTCGATTATAACCTTTTTCCTCCCATTGAAAATCATAAGATGATGCTAAGGCTTGCCCCTCCTCACCCGAGATGGCTACACTCATCGCCTTCATCTTATTCAAATTTAGTCAATAATTCGAGTACTTTCCATACCTAGCAATTTCACCAATCAGTGGAGACAATGAGTTTCTCGGATTAGACATTGACACCAAAACATCGTTCACATATACACTAAGCTTACTCTCCAAATCCCCAATTTTGATACCTCTAATCTCTTGATTTTCTCTTATCCTGTTGGCCATGGGTAAGCACAAATAGCAGGGATGCTAAAGGGCACCCCTGCTGCGTGCCATTGTTAATCTTGAACCACTCGGATCTATTTCCTTGACCTATTACTCTCGCTGTAGGTCTGTTATACAAGGCCATGACAGAGCCGATGAAGCCCCCCAAAGCCAAAGTTCCAAAGAACCTCTTCGAGGAAGGCCCATCCGACCCTGTCAAAGGTCTTCTCAGCGTCAAGCAACAGAGCGAAGAGACTCTTTTTGATGTTACATACTCCACAAGATTAATTATTTTCCTAGTTATTATGTGAATACCGCCCTTTAATAAACCCTGTCTGATCCCTATTTATTAATTCAGGGCATTTTCTTATAAAACATAGCCTGAAAATCCGTCAGGCCCGGGGCTTTATGCACTTTTAATGTTCTTATCTCTCTATATACCTCCCTGTCCGAAAAATGAATTTCCAATCAATCAATCTGATCCTGCGATATGTTCCCTAATTTGGATTCAGCTAAATATTTCCTGATTTGTAATCTATCCCAATTATCATCAGGAATATTATACAACTTTGCATAAAATTCCCAGAACGCTTTCCCCACCGCTTCTGGACTAGTGTAGCAATTATCTTCTTCAACAATTTTAAAAATGCGTGTTTGCAAATTGCGCTTCTTCAGCTGATTTGTAAGCATTCTGTCCACCCTATTCCCCACAGAATAAAATCTTTGTTTCATCCTAATTAGATTTTCATTCGCTTTAATAGCTAATAGCTTTTGAATTTCTTTTTTAATTCGAATAATTTCTACTATAGTCAAATCATCCGGGGTACACACACTTTTTATCTTCGAGTTATGTAATGCAATATAAAGATCTGATATCTTTTTCCCATATTTTTTCCTACGGTACACTTGTTTCTTAATAAAATATCCCATTACTACACATTTATAAGCTGCCCAAACATTACCAAGACCAACATCACCAGTCAGGTTTTCATCAAAATATTGTTTAGATATCAAATATAATTCATCCATGTCTTCTTTAGAGGAGACTAGCAGTTTGGGACGGCGTTGCCCGTCATGTTATGCAGGAAATGTTTCTTTTTTTTAAAATAAATGTTATGATAGTGAATTATAGCGTAGGGTGTTCGTGTCAGAAAGGTACACACAGTGATAGACAGAGACACATGCAACACACACATATACACACACATGCACTGACAACACAAACAGTGACACACAGCTGCAAATCAGAACATACATACATACAGTGTGAGCAGTGTAAGTAACATACCTCCCAACATTTCATATGGCCAAAGAGGGACACTTGTGTTTTCGGTGGTGTTACTGGGGGCGTGGCTGGTGGTGTATTTTAGAGAATTTTTAACCCTTTGAGTGCTAGGGGGTAAGCAATGCATTGCATCCCCTCTGGCATTGAAATGGTTAAGTTACTCTTTCTGTAAGTGAATGATTTAGAAGAAGATGAAAGTATTTTTTTTACACAGACTAATTTAACAGATATATACAGAAGTTTATTCCCACATTACTGTGGGTTTTACTGATGTGGAGCGATCTGATACACTGGTATATACACCACACAATGTGATCTCCTAAATAGAGGAGCAGAGGGATTTGGGTGTCAAACAGGGACTGTCCCTCCTATACTGTATAGTGCCAGCCCTTATACACAGACACATGCAGACTGTATACTATACAGCAGAGGTTCTCAGCCCATGCCCTCAGTGGCCACTAACAGGCCAGGACTTAGGAATTTCACTGCTAGAACACAAGTGTGTTGATCAGAGGCTCAGTCATATTGATTAACTCACCTGTGCTGTTAAAAGGAAATTCTAAAATCCTGGCCTGTTAATAGCCACTGAGGGCACAGATTGAGAACCACTGCTATACAGTGCCAGACCATTGTAGAAAATTTTTAACCCTTTGAGTGCCAGGGGGTAAGCAATGCATTGCATCTCCTCTGGCACTGAAATGGTTAAGTTACTCTTTCTGTAAGTGAAAGTATTTTTTTACACAGACTAATTTAACAGATATATACAGAAGTTTATACCCACATTACCGTGGGTTTTACTGATGTGAAGCAATCTGATACACTTGTACATTAGGCTGACCAGACCTCACCTTTAACCAGTGACACATATGAAAAATGCATACTGCAGGGCTGCTTTGATTTTGGTGCACTCCTGAAATATGCTTATTTCCTATGTGTCCCCGGTTAAAGGTGAGGTCTGGTCAGCCTACTGTATATACACCACACCGTGTGATCTCCTAAATAGAGGAGCAGAGGGATTTGGGTGTCAAACAGGGACTGTCCCTCCTATACTGTATAGTGCCAGTCCTTATACACAGACTGTATACTATACAATGCCAGACCATATATAAATAGTTTGTCATACATGCTATACAGTGAGCTATGTACAGCATGGAGATGATTGCAGGAACTGGCACCTCTACTTACAGACAGACTGACAAACAACCTGCTCTCTTTCTCTCTCTTTGTGCAATATATAAATACAGTCACATCCATGTCTCTGCCATTTACCAGCTCAGCTGAAGCCTTGCTCTGCACTGCCTGATCACCTCTCTGCCGTTGTTTCCACTTTCTCAGCAAGCCAGTATCCTCCTGCTGATTGTTTAGAAATCAGCTCACTTGTAGTAATTAGCAGAGCTGTGTAGGCTCAAAGACAGGGAATGAAGAAGCTGCATAATACAGATTGGACCATGGCCTTCCAGCTGTAGCTTGAACATTGTTCCCATCATCCTCAGCGTGCGTGTGTGTATATGTGTGTATGTGTCTGCTAGTGTGTGTGTGGGAGGGCATGTGCATGTGTCTGTGGTGTAGGAGTGTGTGGCAGCCATTTTTTTTTTCAGCCTTAGATAGTGGTGGGCGGGCTGGATAGTGGGGGCCGGCCAAAAATCACACTCCCACAGAATCACCCAATGGCAGCAGTAATCCTTTTTACTGCCGCCCCTGGGTGTGTTTTGCCAGGCACAAAGTCTTCTTTTATATATATAGATTAAAGATTCCCTCAGTTTCCATGTCCTTTCTCCTCCTCCATATTTCTTTTTCATTTCAAGGTATATTGGGTTATGGTTGGACCATACCGCATTTCCTATATTTACCTTTCACAATCCGTAATCGATTCTGCCCTTATTAGGATCATATTGATTCTGGAGAAGGTTTGATGTCTATGTGAAAAAAAGAATATTCTCTGTTATATGGTCTTATTGTCCTCCAAACGTCGTAGAGCCCATATCTGCTCAACATGTCTTGAAATGCCCCTGACAATAACCTATTCCAAACATTTGAGCCCCTATTATCCACATCATATCTATATAGTTCGCAATCCGCCACACAATTAAAATCACCTAAACAAATAAAAGTGCCCTGAACATAATCCTGTATTTTTTGAAGAGTTCTATTTAGAAACCTCACCTGTCTCCAAATTGGGGCATATATATTAAGAATAGAGAATATTCGATCATCTATCTTACATACCACAAAGGAGACTCTTCCTACTGTGTCCCTCTGTTTATAAATTACCTCAGATTTAACCTTATTTGAAATCAATATAGCCGCTCGTCGTTTCTTTTTCTGGGGTAGTAGAGAATGTTCAACAACAGTATATCTTTTATTATTTAATCTCATTACATCCTCTCCTTTTATATGGGTCTCCTACAAACAACATATGTCAATATGTTCCTTATATAACAAATCAGATAAATAACATCACTTTTGGGGGGAATTTAATCCCTGCACATTGATCATAAGAATCTTAACCAAACTCTCCATATCCTAATCTATACCTCAATGTCCAGTGGAAGAGCTCCAACGTGTGCATCTTAATACAGATACATTCTACATAATACACATAAACACATAACATTACATTCAAGCCCCATATCTGGGCTTTATTTGGTATCTCCCTTTTCATCTGGCAACATCTACCATCCCTCATCACCCATTGAACAATACCTTAATATAGAACCTCAAGGCCTCCCCGGACTTTAAAATGAATATATAACGGGAGTCAGGAAAAAAGGGAGAGGAGAAACTCCCCCAATCCCCCCCCCTCAAAAGGGAGCAGAAAATAGGAGAGGAGAAGAAAAGAGGAAAAAGACAAAAAAGGGAAAAACAAGTTCCGAACCTTACCCGCGTCCTGTTTCCCCCACAGAGGAGAACGATGAGCATGAGAAGAAGAACCAATGGAAGAAAATAAATAAATAAAAAAACTCAGGACCCCCCCCTCTCCCCCCGATCACATCCACCGACCCCCCCCCCCACACACACACACGAACGATAGGAGCAAAGGAGAAGGGGAGCAAATAACCCAACGTCCCCCTCCCACTAAGGGGGATGGAAGAAGAGAGGAAACAATAAAATTAAAATTCCACCTCTTCCCCTAAGTCCCCTCCCCCGCTCCCAACAACCGGGGCGAAAACCAACCGCCTCAACATCCCCATTTATGTTAACTGACAATCAAAAAACGCAAATATTCAGGCTGCACCAGAAAAAAAAATCCCTTTCCATTGATTCCATTTATCACCTAACTTATCCCTACACAGTTATCAACAACCACGGCCCTTCTTCCTGTTCTACATTGCATGCTGACTGAATGTCCCGTCCCTTATTATACCCCTAACTTTAGCACTATTACCCCTTCTCATTTAGAAATAGAGACCCTCCTTCACCCACCCACCTACTCCCACATCAGCAATACCCAATTCTCTAAAATAGGTCTAAATAAAACAATACCACGTGGTCTATATTAACCTTTAAGGAAGGAATACATCCTGGGAGCATGCACACCTTAACCACTACACAGAAACATACATACTGTTTTAAAATTCCCAGCATCATTTCTATAATAAACCCAATATTAAACCATTTCGTGAAATGTTACCTAAACCATCACATCGCCTAATTAATCATAAGCTATCCAGTGTATCTTCACATAGTGTTATAATATAATCATATGTATATATCATACAATTCATTCTCTAATATTCCCCCGTATTTGCCCTATTATATCACCCCTATAACCCATAAATTATACTACCATTTATCAATATTTCCTTTTACACCAAGTGTATCTTATTTCCATTATACTCTATATCCCCTTATATATCTAATATACTACTTACATGTACAAAAAAAACCTTCTAATAAAGTTTAATCCTAATTCCAGTAGACACTCCCTATCCCCCTGTCCCACCCCACCGATCCCTTCACTAAGGAGGAAGCAATGATAAGAAGAAGGGGGGTCGGCGGGGATCACTTGTGAACTCCAATTAAAACTCACTGTAACCCCACTCATTCCCCTCCCTCCTCCTCTCCCGTCCCCCGGCCTCTCCCCATAGGAGCAAGCTGGGAGCAGGAGAGGGGAGTTAGGGAGTAACCAGACTACCCCCAATCTCATTCCCCCGCTCCCCGATAAGAGGAAGTAAGGTATATGGAGTATTCCATCCAACCAGAGTGCACTGCAAACATCTTCTACTTACACCTATACTTTCCAAATTGTGAACCCCAATTAACGCTCACTATGATCCCATTTTCCCCCTCTCACCCCCCCACCCTGGTCCCCACCCATAGGGGAAGCAGGACGCCTAACCTCTCCCCGAAACTCCTAGTACAACATGCCAAATAACAGGAGAATAATTCAACAAATGTCCTACAGGTAACAAGCGCATTTCACATAGGATGAGAATCAATCCATTCCTGAACCTTCTCTGGTGTATCAAATACATAAGACCTGTTCCTTACCCACAAGGATTAGCTTAACTGGAAACCCCCATACGTATCTAATCTGTCTGTCCCTAAGAGTTGCGGCCACAGATTTATAAGCTATCCTCTTTTGTCTGGTTATACTTGATAAATCCTGAAAAAATTGTATTTTATTAAATTTCTCTTGTCCCGGCCCTAAATCTCTTGCTGCTTAAAAAATCTTCTGGCGAATGTTGAATGAAGAGAATCGAACAATAATATCTCTAGGAAGAGGTTCTGCTACATTCTTAGCTCTTCGTGTCTATCACAGTGCCTGTGTTGTTACTGGCGACATTATGACTGTGCTTCTTCCTGATTCATTCTTATTGGCTAACGTGGTATTGCTCCACCCAGTGATAACCCTTATATACTGAGCCCTGTCACTTTTGCAGTGCCCTTTCCTGGTATTTCCGTTACTAAACGCTTGCTCCAGAATTTGTGTGTTTCCTGTGTATGACCCGGACTGCCTGACTACTCTGTCTGTATCGTTCCTGCTCTGTGTACCGACCCGGATTGACTGACGTTCCTGCTCTGTGTATCGACCCAGATTGGCTGACGTACCTGCTGTGTGTACCGACCCGGCCTGGCTGACGTTCCTGGTCTGTGTACCGACCCAGATTGGCTGACGTTCCTGCTCTGTGTACCGACCTGGCCTGGCTGACGTTCCTGCTCTGTGTACCGACCTGGTCCTGATTACTAACCATCCGGTATCCGGTTGTGGGCCATACTCCAGTCTCTCTCTGTCCACTGGCAGATCCTCTGTTGCCTCCGTTGGTGCTCCGGCAGCCAGTTACTGTGACCCGATCAGTATCGTGCCTCGTGATACGACTACCAGTGTTGTAGTGTCCCTCGGTAGCACCACGGTACGCTTGACCTATACTGCTCTAGCTGAGGTTGGTCTTTCCTGGGCGCCTCAAGCTTTCTCAATACCAGTAATCGATTCTAGGTCTGAGCGTTTGTTATCATCTTGTGGGATGGTGCCTGGCACATTGGTACAGTCATTGCAATCGCTGATTGGCGTTACTCCATATTATTAAATATCCCATCCTCCGCATTGCAGATAATCAGATGATCACAGGTAATTGCAGGCTGGAATACCAGATCCGTAAGACCGCTACTGGCCTTCGATCTTGACTGCTGCTACCGATCTTAAATGGCACTACCGGTTACACCCATCAGGTCAGCCACCCATAGATGGGATGTAAACGCTATCCTCAAGCTTGTCGAAGTCTGTGAGGCCCATACACTCCTCCCACCTAGCGTCTCATGTCATCACGTCCCAAAAATTCAGACTTCAGTTCCCCTTTCCTCTAGTCTTAATGAATGACCTCTTGTTCTCTGCCCAGCAATTTCAGTAAATAATTCATTGGAGAGTTTTTGTATTGGCCTTGAATATATCTATAAATGATAATCATATCATCCCCTAGACATCACTTCTCTAATGTTAACAAACACAGTTTGGCTAATCTCTCTTTATTACTAAGATCCACCAATCCCTTTGTCAGTTTTGATGCAAGTCTCTACACTTTTTACAGTTCACTAATGTCTTCTTTTTTAAAGACGGACAATCTGATCATAATGTATGCAGAAGGACTTCTGAGGTTGCCAAGTCACCTCTATGTCCCCTGCTCGCATTAACTATTGCAAGGAACAGGGGACCTATGCAGAAAAGTAACACAAAATGCAGGGGTCTCCCTTCAAACTCTAATGAGGGGATCCCATGCCTGCCTCAAAGCTGGTGAGATGGGTCAGCTGGTTAATGCACCAGCTGTAGAATCTGTTTAAACTTTAAGGTTACAGGTTCTATTCCCAGCAGGGTCAATTCAGCCTTTCATCCTTCCAAGGTAGATACATTGAGTACCATTAAATTGTGAAATAATATCCATTCCCCAGGACATATTTGAAAATGAGAGACAATGTCAATGTACCCTTCCTAAAATATTGATATTATTATTCATTATGCCCAACCCCAACTAAATTCCACATCAATAACAATAAATGAATACAAAGCTTTAAACACAGTAGTCAATGTGACCTTTAGTCCTAAATTAACCCCGTAACTACCGTCCGATCTGGGGTATGTCATGTCATTAAGAGATTAAAGACCAGAAGTGTGTACAACAAGCATTGCTTTTCAAAGTGTTGTGCAGCACTCAGATCCCCAGGAAGTTGATCAAACATGAGGCTATGCTGCACAACACATTGCAAAGCTATGTGCTTTGTACAAAAATATGGTCATCAAGGGTGTCACTTATGATAAAATATAAGACTGACTACTGAGTGGGTTTAATGCTGGCCAGGAATGGATGTTCATAATATTATTGCTTATCCCTGGCCAGATTTCTTTCTGAGTGCTCGAGAGATAGCCAGTCCATCATTTTGCAAAGGATTAGATACACCTCTTGCAATTAAAGTGTTAAACCTTAACACAGTAGTCAGTGTTATCTTTTGTCTCAAGGTAACCCCTTGAAGATCAAATGAGTGTACATTGTACATTGTTTTGCAGACACTGTGCATCACTATGATCCTCAAGAGGTTAATCAAATGTGATGCTTCATGCTTGACAAGCCTTTTGAGGATCAAAGAAGTGCTGATATCTCCAGCCTGTTCCACTGCCCACCAGTAGTCACAGAGCCACACATACACTGTCAGACCCACCAACCTTCTTACACTGGTAGTCACAGATCCACATGCGCACTGTCTGACCCCTCGGCCTGGTTCCACTGCCCAATATTAATCACAGAGCCCCACATACAGTGTCCGACTGCCCCCTGACATGGTTGCACTGCTCACTGGTAATCACTCATCCTCCATTCACCCCCAGCCTGGTTCCACTACCCACTAGTAGTCACAAATACCCACTGAGTGCCCACTAGTAGACTCAGATTCCACATATACATTGTCTGAATTCCCCAGCCTTGTTCCCCGGCCCACTGATATCCACAGATTTCCCTCATGTGCTATGCAACCCCACCATCCTTGTTTCTTTACCCACTGGTAGCCACAGACTCACAACATACTCTGTGAGCACCCACCAGCTTTGTTCCCCTGCCCACTGGTAGCCACAGATTCCCATATGCACTGTGTGACCCACCAGCCTTGTTCCCCTCCCCACTGGTAGTCACTGTTTCCCAAAATCACTGTATCTCCTCCAGCCTTGTTCCCCTGCACACTTGTAGCCACAGACTCACACATATATTGTGTGACCCATCATCAGCCTTGTTCCCATGCCCACTGATAGCAACAGATTCACACATGTGTGCTGTGTGACCCCATCAGCCTTGTTTTTCTGCCCACTGGTAGCCACAGATTCCCACAATCAATGTGTGACCTCTCCAGCCTTGTTCCACTGCATACTGGTTTCCATAGATTTCCCACACACAGTGTGTGACACACCACCAGCCTTGTTCCCCTGCCCACTGGTAGCCAGATATTTCCCACATGTGCTGTGTGACCACACAAGCCTTGTTCCCCTGCCCACAGGTAACCACAGATTCCCACATGTGCTGTTTGACCCCACCACTCTTGTTCAGCTGCACAGTGGGATCCACAGATTCCCACTATCACTGTGTGACCCCTCCAGCCTTGTTCCCCTGCTTACTGGTAGCCACATATTCCCCACGTATACTGTGTGACCAACCACCAGCCTTGTTCCCCTGCCCACTGTTAGATACAAATCCACACATATGCTGTGTGACCCCACCAGCCTTGCTCCCCTGCCCATTGGTATCCATAGATTTCCCACATTTGATATGCGACCCCACCAGCCATGTTCCTCTGCCCACTGGTAGCCACAGTTTCCCCACATGCACTGTGTGACCCCACCAGCCTTGTTCCCTGACTGCTGATCCTCAAAAGCAATGAAGCTGAGCATCACACTTGATTAAACTCTTGAGGATCATAATGGTGCACAGTGCCTGCAAAGCAGTGCACATTGTACACTCATTTGACCTTCAAGGCGTTAACTTGTGACAAAAGATAACACTGACTACTAAGTTAAGGTTTAACACTGTAGTTGCCAGTGGCGTATCCAATCCTTTGCAAAGTGATGCACTGGATATCTCTCGGGCACTCAGAATGAAATCTGGCCAGGGATAATCAATACTATTATGAACATCCATTCCTGGCCAGCATTAAACCCACCCAGTAGTCAATCTTATATTTTATCATAAGTGAACCCCTTGATGACCATTTTGTTGTACAAAGTGCATTGCTTTGCAGTGTATTGTGCAGCATAACCTCATGTTTGATCAACTTCCTGAGGATCTGAGTGCTGCACAACACTTTGAAAAGCAAAGCATGTTGTACACACTTCTGGTCTTTAATCTCTTCAGGACACATGAAGTGCCAGGACCGTCACGCTGGTCTGGACATTAAGGACTGGTGGCGGTCCTGGTACTTAAAGTGGAACTACCACCCTTAAAAAATTTTGTATCAAATAATCCCCCATCTGGCGACTAGCTGCTCAGTAGCGCTAGTAGCCAGAATGCTTACCCATTCATGAGAATGAGCCTCTACTCTTTCCCTAGTGACGTCCGCACACCTGCGCTGTCAGACCCTTTTGAAGCCAAACACGTCCTAGCAACGCCTCCTAGAGGCAGCTGGGACTTATAGAGCAGGCGCGTGGACGTCACTGTGGAAAGATGTCTGCGCTCCATCCTGATTGTCACTTCTGGAGTAGAGGCACATTCTCTTGAATGGGTGAGAATTCTGGCAACTAGCGCTACTAAGCATCTAGTCGCCAGATGGATGATTAATTGATAGAACATTTTTTAAGAGTGGTAGTTCCTTTTAATGGAATTCTGGGATGGAAGCATGGCCTGCACGCCACTCTGTCATTACAGATTTCATTGCGAAAAAAAAAGTGCTGTTGTCATTAACGGATGCCCACCATCGGATCAGGCAGTCGTTAAGAGGATAACTTAGTACAAAAGGTCACATTGACTACTGTGTTTAAAGCTTTGTAATCATTTATTGATATTGGTGTGGAATTTAGTTGGGGTGGGGCATAATTGAGGCGGGGCATGGGGGCCCGTCATTTGAGCCTGAAGAAGGAAACCTGCATTTTTTGTTATTCTTCTGCACAGGTCCCCTGGCCCTTGCAATAGTTTAATGCAAGCAGGGGACACAGAGGTGACTTGGCAGAGTCAGAAGTCATGAGGCACTTTCAGCACAGCTGGGAAATGTATTGTACAGATTGGGCCACACATGTAAGTCAGTGCTGCTGAGGTTAGAGTCCACTAACTAGTAAGTATAAGTCCTGCTGCACACATTTATGATCAGATTGTCTGGGTGCCAGTGCAGTAGTATCCTCTTACTATACAACTGGATACTGCGACATCCTGCAGCATTTATCCCTTTCAGTGCCAGATAGATATTCAGTCCAGTGCCTCAAGGATTGAAAGGGTTAAGGGTTTCTTGAGCAGAATATTTGGGAATGGCTCAGTTTATAATAACCCCTAAATGCTCGCACAGGATAATAATGTCAGTTAATAAGGAACGGAGGGAAAAAGGAAAATGTTGCACACTAATAAATAAGTCATGGGGCAGTTTCAGCACAGCTGAGAAATGTATTGTACATGTTGAGATACACAGTCCTGCTGAGATTAGAGCCCACTAACTTGTAAGTGGAAGTCCTTCTGCACAAACGTACATACCTGGAAACTCTCAGGATTTTGACCCAAATCTCAGGGTGAAGAACCAGATTTTCATGGTTAGACATCTCGGTGTTACCCACTATATGAGCTGCACCATTTAACAGCTTCTTTACTCTCTAAATGTGTTAAATGTATACAAGAATGGCAATGGGAGAAGGTCCTATTTCTTTTGTGTGTGTTTAAGCAATGAGGAGGTAAATATAGTCATTGATACCTTTATTGGCTAACTAAGCAGATTTAGGATGCAAGCTTTCAAGACCTCTTAGGTCTCTTCCTCAGGCATGTTATACAGATAAATATGAAAACATCTCTCTTATATACAAATACACGTTACATTATTTAGAATGGAAATCAGGTAAGAAAACTCAGTCTTCCTCTGAGGAGTAAGAGGTATTTAAGATCCCAGTGGGACTTTTGGAAAGGTTAATTCACAATGTGATAGTGACATGAATTCTTTGTCTCTATTCAAACCATAATAATTTAAAATATTAAACTTCAACATTAATTTAACCTTGCATATTTTTCTATCTGTCAACATTTGTCTGAGCTGCTTTAACAGTCTGCTGTTGATTAATGCTGCCTTTCCCTCCGTGGGTCAGGCTGACTCAGCTGATGATTAATGAACTGCCTTGACATCTCTGTTTCCATGGTTACTCACCTGACTGTTATCAGTGAAACCCCTTCCACGCTTTTTAAAGGAGCTAGGATCACTTCCTCCTTGCCCTTGTGTTTGTTTATGGCTGCAAGTGCGTTCTCCTGTGCTCCTGATTATCCATGTATGACCTGGCTTCCTCTGATGTCCCTTCTGGCTCCTGACTCCTGGCTTGTTCCTGACAACGCTGACCTCCGTATTCCTGACTCCGGTTTGTCTGAGTACCCTCTTTGGTTCCTGATCCAGGCTTGTCTTTTGGTTCATGCTCCTGGATCACCATTCTGCTTTGTTTGGTTACTTTAATAAAGTTGTTTTGCATTTTACATTTTTGTGTCTGTCTTGTTCCTGGTCCCTAACAGTACACAAGGGAAAATCAGGTCTTCAAGGAATTCCTGCGGTGCTCCATCTCGGACCATCAGAATAACTGGTCAGACCTGCTACCTTGGCAGAGTTTGCTCATAATAGTGCAGTGTTGGCTTCTACCCAGTTTTCCCCCTTCATGGTGAATTACGGGTATCAGTCCTTCATGATTCCAGATTTGTTCGCTGCCCAGGGAATTCCGGCACTGGAGGATCATCTCCAGCAAATCCGTTCCACATAGGCGCAGGTCCAAGAGTCACTGCGACACTCTCAACAATCCCAGGAGCTACAGGCTAAATGTAAATGCCTACCTGCACCCTCCCTGCAGGTTGGGGAGAGGGTCTGGTTGTCCTCCAGAAATCTACACCTCCGAGTGCCCTCTCAGAAAACTGGCTACCCGTTTTGTGGGGCCTTTCCGTATCCTCTGACATGTGTACCCTGTGGCCTGTGCCCTAGACCTTCCCCCCAAAATGCGGATACACAATGTGTTCCTGTCACGGATTTGAAGACTCTCAGACTTAAAGTTTGGTAAAATAACTTAACTTTATTAAAAGTTAAAGGCAGTCCCCGTAGGGTAAACATACATAACAATACAACAGTAATATAACATATAATAGGTTCTACCGGCCTTGCCTAAATACGGGGCAAGGCAACCCAAGTGACAGTTTTAATGACAGGCTCTACCGGCCTTGCCTATACCGGGCAAGGCAACCGTGAGATGACATATACCGGTTCTACCGGGCTTACCAATACCGGGCAAGGCAGCCCCCACGGAATGCTGAATGTAGGCTCTACTGGCCCTGCCAATATCGGGTAAGGCAACCTTAAAGATGGTGAATTACAAGGTTCTACCGGCCTTACCAATACCGGGCAGGGCAGCCCAAAGGAGTACTGGAGTAGGCTCTACCGGCCCTGCCAATTCCGGTTAAGGCAACCTTAAAGATGGTGAATTACAAGGTTCTACCGGCCTTACCAATATCAGGCAGTGCAGCCCAAAGGAGTACTGGAGTAGGCTCTACCGGCCCTGCCAATACCGGGTGAGGCAACCTACAGGATGGTATCATCAAGGTTCTACCTGCCTCACCAATGCCGGGCAGGGCAGCCTGAGCGAGTAGACCAGCTGTCAGGTGATTAAGACAGCATAGAGCATAAGTATAGAGGTCTTACTCAGCAGAAGTCTATTGCCAGGGATACTCAGACAACTGCAAGGAAGTGGACAGCGACTGACCACAGTACTGGATGTTCAGGAGCAAACCAACATTCGCACGTTGGGACTAATGGTAATAGCTCCACCAGGTTTAATGGAGCAAACCAGCGACCGCACGCTGGAGCCAATAATGTATCTCACAACCAGTTTAGTGGAGTAAACCAGCGTCCGCACGCTGGGACCAACAATATATATAGCAACCAGGTTTAGTGGAGTAAACCAGCGTCCGCACGCTGGAACCAACAATGTATATCGCAACCAGGCTTAGTGGAGTAAACCAGCGTCCGTACGCTGGGAGCAACAATGTATATCGCAACCAGGTTTAGTGGAGTAAACCAGCGTCCGTACGCTGAGACCAACAATGTATATCGCAACCAGGTTTAGTGGAGTAAACCAACAAAGTATGATCAGCAGCGAGAAGAACAATGTTGCCAGAGCGACGGCTGGAGCAGGAGATTCAGGAACTCAGTAAATTTAACCCGCGAGGTGCTGGAACACAGGAACACTGGAACTCAGTAAGATTAACCCGCGAGGTGCTGGAACACAGGAACACTGGAACTCTGGAACACAGGAACACTAGCATACAGGAACACTGGAACACAGGATCAGCAAGAACAGCAGGAACAGGCCCAGAAGCCTGACAAGCATGTCAGACAGAGTGGAGTCAGGAACACCACGAAAGGGCAACCTGGAAGTTCTCAGCCTGGGTTTAAAAAGGCTGTGTGAGTAGGGCTAATCACAGACAGCCAATCATGATTCTCAGCAAATGACTGACACTGAACAGCACCAATCACAGGCACCGTGATAATTCCATGTCTCTCTGTTGAAACCCCTGGTTTGAATCCTTATACTACGGTCGCTCCTATACACCATTTGGTGCCCGTTAATGGCCATAAGGAGTTTGAGGTCTACTCCGTAATGAAATCTCGTAGGTTACGTGGGAGTCTTTAGCATTTGGTCCATTGGAAGGGGTACAGTCCAGAGGAGCACTCGTGGGTTCCAGCCTCGGATGTGCATACCCCCACCCTCCTCTGTGCTTTCCATGGATGCTTTCCCCTCAATCCTGGTCCTGCCCTGCCGGGGGGGGGGGGCGGCGATGCTAGGGGTCATTGGGGGTGGTACTGTCAAGATTTGACTTATCTGCTCTAACAATCTGCTGTTGATTACTGCTGCCTTTCCTTCCCTGGGTCAGGCTGACTCAGCTGATCATTGACCTCTCTGTTTCCATGGTTATTCACCTGACTTTTATCAGCCAACCCCTTCCAGGCTTTTTAAAGCAGCTAGGCTCACTTCACGTTCTCCTGTTCTCCTGATTATCCGTGTATGACCTGGCTTCCTCTGACGTCCCTTCTGGCTCCTGACTCCTAGCTTGTTCCTGACGTCTCTGACCTCTGTATTCCTGACTCCGGCTTCTCTGAGTACCCACCTTGGTTCCTTATCCCAGCATGTCTTTTGGTTTATGCTCCTGGACCACCATTCTGATTTGTTTGTTTACTTTAATAAAGGTGTTTTGCAATTTACATTTTTGTGTCTGTCTGGTTCCTGGTCCCTAACACTGTCCCTCTGAGTGCGGAACAGTCCCATCAGTACAGTTAATTTAATATCCCTGACACTGTGTCCATTTTGGCAAAAATGTTCTCCCACTGGTGTCTCTAAATTTTTTTATTAACACTGGATCTGTGGGAATTAAACCTTTTATGTAATGGCTGTCCAGTTTCACCCACATAAAGAGCTGTTGGGAATTTTGCCCACATGATGAGGTATATTACATTGGATGATTTGCAAGTGAAGGTACCAATCATCCTATGGTGTAACTGAGTGTTTGGAAAGGAATCTTGTCAGTGGTATAAATATGTGCACGTTTCACACCTCCTTTGTAGGCAGGGAGATGTGCCATTTTTGTATTTTTATTCAAGGCACTCCTTACCATCAGTTGTTTTAAAGTGGGAGGCTGTCTGAAGGAGAGTAAGGGAGACTGTAGGAATATGTTCTTAAGTCTTTCATCTCTATGTAATGTTGTTTGAAGTCTCTTGCTATTTTGTGTAAAACTTCAACCTGGGGGTGGTAAGTAAGTGACCACTAGTGGTACCGGGTTTCCCTTATATTGTTCTTTGTAGCTCAAGAGATTTTTTTCTTGGTATGTGGGTACCGTTCTGTATCTGACTGTGAATAATCCTTGCATTGTAACCCTGTTTTATAAAGTCTCCTCTGAGTGCTTGTCAAGGTCTGTCAAGTCAGAACAGATGCGGTTGTATCTGATGGCCTGTCTGTATATGATGGAGCTCTTTGTGTCTCTTGGGTGGAAGCTATTGTTTTTCTGGTGGATTGGTATGTTTATTGGGTTGCATTACAGGAATGTGTGAATGGAGTTGCTCTGAATACTGATAGTTGTGTCTAGGAAGTTAATATTTGTACATGAGTGACTGAGTGTTAGGTTGATAGAGGGGTGGAATGTATTGTAGTTTCATGGAATTTGAGAAGTTCCTCTTCAATGGCAGTCCAGATGATAAGAATATCTTCTATGTAGCGGAGATCGACCAGGGGTTTTATCTGGAAGATGGACAGGAAGTCCTCTTCTAATTTTGCCATAAACAGGTTGGCATATTGTGGTGCTATTCGGGTACCAATTGCAGTCCCTATTTTACTGTCCAAACTTGAAATAATTGTGTTAGTATAAACTGTATGTGTTTTGTTACCATTTCCATGGGAGTGTTATTTTTTTCCAGATATCCTTGACATGCTGCTGTGCCATCTGTGTGTGGAATGTTGGTGTAAAGGGATTCTACATCCATAGTGGCCAGGATGGTGCTCTCTGGAATGGGGCTCAAGTCAGTTAGTTTGTTTAAGAGATCTGTGGTGTCCTGAAGGAAGCTGGGTTTTTCAGAGTATTTTCTGCCCAGCCAGAGATATTCTCTGTGAGTGTGCCATTATGGGTCTTACCAGGTTTCCTTCTTTGTGTCTTTAAGTAGTGAGACCTCTAAGTTGCAGCAGGTTGGATGTTCCTTGAGGACTGATTGATGCACTTGTTGGTTACAGCAAGCAGAGAGATATCAACTAGAATGCATGTTCTTGGGAGATTTGAGATTAATATTGCAAATCTCAGGGTTAGTTCAGTTTAAAAGTTCCCAGCTATGCACATTTATGATAAGATTGTGTGTTATCCTCGTACTGTACAACTAGATACTGTGCCATCCTGCAGCATTTAACCCTTTCAGTGCCAGAGAGGTATCCAGTCCAGTGCCTCTGGCAATAAAAGGGTTAAGGGTTTCTTGAGCAGACCACTTGGGAACGGCTCAGTTTATAATAACTGCTAAATGCTACCACAGCATAATAATGTCAATTTAAGCATTCATGGGATAGGCATAAATGTGTCCTTAAGATCAAGGATATGGGTCTCGAAACTATTACCACCGGTAAAACCAGTGGTTACAGCAAATACCGTAGCACCCAAAAAAGTCAATCTTGTACCCCAGCTATTCTGTTGCTGGAGAGGTACATGGCAGAAAGAACGTTGTTGGCCAAAATTCACGTTTTGGCCAAATGCTCGTTATTGTTCTTTGTCCCAACAACTCTCACTGAATAGTGAGAATTGTGGGAACATTAATGGAAAAAATAAAGTGTCATGGCTTGACGGTATCCTTTTAAATTCTTGCACGCACAACAACTTGCAACTACAGGGCGCATTCCACATGTCGCCATGATTAAAAGACAGACATAAGTCTGTAGGATAGCGAGTGATTCTCATACTGCAGCCTGAAACGTTGCCTTTCCCCTTCTCAGCTCCCCTACCCCACACCACCACTGTATCAAAGAAAATAAGTACCACTACAACGTATTGCCCTGGTTCGCTCTCCACATCTCAGCTCCTCTTCCCCGTGGTGCGTCCGGTGTTATTCTGGATAAACCAACGGCCCCATAGATCAATTTAAAAAATCAAGAAGTATCCAGATCTTGCTGAGCATTTCCCAGACTCTCTCTTCCCTTCTCCCCTTCGCCCGTCAAGAAAATGACTATGCAGGCAATAGCCCAAGAGGTCACAAGTATCCCTCTGTGTGTATGAAAATGCCTTTCGTCGCCAGTGGAGACGATGGCGGAGGCGTCGGGGTACATGACTTTAACATTTTAATGCTTATGGACAATTTTAAATAAAAATATTTAAAGAGGAATGGACTTTCAGATTCTACCTACAGTAACGGTTGCATCTATGGGGTATAAATTTATCAAAATTGAACAACCATTAATGCATTTTTTTTTTTAAAGCATGACAAAAGAAAGAAGATCAGAAGACAGAAAAGAAGATCCTGCTGGACATCAGTATTACTGGTACGTTTTTAATTGTCGAGATGTGTGAAACTGTTTCTGGATTAACCCTATGAACACCAGTGGGGTATGCAACGCTGTATCTCTTTCTTTATTTCAACCACAAGTATGTGTGGGAAACCAGGTTTCCAACACATACCTGTGGTTTTCATCTCCTGTTTTGGGCTCTGCACCTGTCTTGTCATGTCTCAGGATTTGTACCATGAAAAGTGTGTCCTAAACATCTGGTTAAGCCACCACATGGAATAGGATAGCAGTGGGTGAAAACTGCGTACCTGTGGAACATTTTTTGCATGGTTTTTGGTGTGCTGTAAAAACCACTACCGCTTGTTTTGAAAGTATTGGGGATAATAGTATCGAGCCCCAAATAAGTTTGAGGTTTTTACAGTAGAAAAAATGGGCAGACTAGATGGGCCGAATGGTTCTTCTCTGCCATCAATTTCTATGTTTCTAATAAGGAAAGGAGGGGAAAAAAGAAAATGTTACAATTGGTGCACACTAAGAATTAACGTTTTATTTCGATAATTAGTAAAAACCTTATTATGGACCACTCTTAACAGCCAAGGTTACATTTGTCAGATACATAGTGGACATGTATGTAGGATAATTCTCACAGTATATTTTAGAATCCAAGTATGGGAGGTGATATCTGTACATGGATTGAGAACTAGTTAAAGAGGATCTACCACCTGACATACACTTTAGCTTAAATAACTCCTCATCTGGTGACTAGCTGCTTAGTAGCGCTAGTTGCCAGAATTATTACATTGTTAAATAGATTTACCCTTTCTTCCCCGGCTGACAGGACGGATCGCGGACATCTTGCCATAATGACGTTCGGGCTGTCAGTCCCAGCCGGCTCTAGGAGTCGTTGCTAGGAGCCGGCCGGCTCCAAAACGAACTGACAATGCAGACTAGCGGACGTCACTATGGCAAGATGTCCGCGATCCGTCCTGCCTGTCAGCCAGGGAAGAAAGGGTAAATCTATTTAACAATGTAATAATTTTGGTGACTAGCGCTACTATGCAGCTAGTCACCAGATGAGGAATTATTTAAGCTAAAGTGTATGTCAGATGGTAGTTTCGCTTTAAATGACAGATGGCAGAGAGTTGTTGTAAATGGAACCTTTTCATGTTGGTATAAATGTGTAAGTGGTGTGCCTGCCACAGGGTTCAGTCCTGGGCCCAATGCTTTTTATTTTGTTTATTAATGATCTAGAAGTGGGAATTGAAAGTAGTGTCTCAATCTTTGCTGATGACACTAAGCTGTGAAAGGAAATACATACAGAGCTGTTTTTCTCTGCTGAAGAATTTACATAAATTCAGTGAATGGGCAGAAAAGTGGCAGAGGGCATTTAATGTAGACTGGCAATGTGGGATGGCGATGCCCGTCAAATCCAGTTGTGGATGAAGATGATTATTATTAAGTAACAGTGTATTGAATGTGTTGATGGCGTGAAGACTAAAAACCATGCACATATATCAATGGCATGCACTTCATACCCCCTTTTTTTAAGGAATGTGTTGGCTAAGCCTCTGGCACTGAAAGGGTTAACCTTATATTTCAGTACTAGTTGAAGAGCCGGTCTCGGGGCAGTCATGCGCAGTAGAGACTGCCCGCGCCACTTATCATCCGTGGCGCAGGCAATCTCTACTGCGCATGACTGTGGCGTTACACACGTTTTAGCGAACTATTATATACGATATGTTACAGAGAGCAGTTGAAGCGTTTCAGCACCAGAGAGGTGCATCCATATGATATCCGTGTTTTGTTTTCATGTAATGATATGGCAGGTTGTTACTTCTACAGAGCAGCTTAACCCTGTTAGCGCCAAAGAAGTCAATGTATTTTTCAGGCCCGTGGATTATAAAATATATTGTAAGAATTATCCTACGTACATGCCCACTATGTGTCTGACAAAATGTTATGGAATGGTCCATAAAAAGGTTTTTACTAATAATTGAAATAAAAGCTATTTCTTAGTGTGCAACATTTTCCTTTTTCCCTCCTTTCCTTATTAACTGACATTATTGTTCTGTGGTAACATATAGGGGTTATTATAAACAAATGTTCTGCTCAAGAAACCCTTAACCCTTTCAGTGCCAGAGACACTGGACTGAATATCTCTCTGGCAGTGAAAGGGATAAATGCTGCAGGATGGCACAGTATCTAGTTGTATAGTAAGAGGATACTGCTGCACTGGCACCCAGACAATCTGATCATAAATGTGTGCAGCAGGACTTATACTTACTAGTTAGTGGGCTCTAACCTCAGCAGCACTGACTTACATGTGTGACCCAACCTGTACAATACATTTCTCAGCTGTGCTGAAAGTGCCTCATGACTTCTGACTCTGCCAAGTCACCTCTGTGTCCCCTGCTCGCATTAAACTATTGCTAGGACCAGGGGACCTGTGCAGAAGAGTAACACAATATGAAGATTTCCTTCTTCAGGCACTAATGATGGGCCCCCATGCCTTACCTCAATTATGTTCCACCCCAACTAAATTCCACACCCATAACAATAAAAGAATACAAAGCATTAAACACAGTAGTCAATTTAAACTCCTAAGTTAACCCCTGAATGACTGCCTGATCAGGGGATGGGCGGCTGTTAAGCACAACGGAACTTTTTTTTTCCGCAATGAGATCTGGGATTGCATTGCGGCCTGTAGCCACACTGCCATCCCAGAATTCCATGATATGCAAGGACTGTCACCGGTCCTTAATGACCGGACCAGAGTGATAGTCCTGACACGTCATGTGTGGAGAAGTGGATGAAGACCAGACGTGTGTACATCATGCATTGCTTCTCATCAACGCTATCCACTTTGTACAACAATCTGGTCATCAAGAAGTTAATTTATGACAAAAGATGAGATTCACTACCAAGTGGGTATAACTCTTTGAGTGCCAGAGAGGTACACAATGCATTGCGTACCTCTCTGGCACTCAAAGAGTTAATGCTGGCCAGGAATGGACATTCATAATAATATTGCTTATCACTGTCTGGATTTAGTTCTGAGTGCCAGAGACATATCCAGTCCATCACTTTAAAGTGGGTTGGATACCCCTCTGGCATATTAAAGTGTTAAACCTTAAGCTAGTATTCAATGTTACCTTTTGTCTCAAATTAACCCCTTGAAGATCAAATGTGATATCAAATGATACTCAAGAGTTTAATCAAGTGTGATTCTCGGCTTCATTCCTTTTGAGGATCAGAGAGGTGATGGTCCCCCACCCTCCAGCCTGTTCCACTGCCCACTAGTAGTCAGACAGCACCACATACACTGTCTGACCCAGCAGCTTTGTTCCACTGGTAGTCATCCTCACATACCCTGCTTGAGTTACCCCCAACCGGGTTGCACTGCCCACTATTAGTCAAAAATCCCCACATACACTGTTTGATCCCCGTGGCCTGGTTCCACTGCCCACTGGTAGCCACAAATTCCACATTTACTCTATCTGAACCCTCCTACACTCCTTGTTCCTCTGCCCACAGGTAGCCACAGATTCCCCCAACCACTGTGTGACCCCTTCAGCCTTGATCCCCTGCATACTAGTAGCCCGAGACCCCCACATACATTGTGTGACTCCTACCGACCGCCTCCCTGCTGGTGGCCACATAATGCCCACATACACTGTGTGACCCACCACCATCCTTGTTTTTCTGCCCACTGAGAGCCACAGAGTTCCCACATGCTCTGTATGACCCCCTAGCCTTGTTCCCCTGCCCATTGGTAGCCACAGATACCGACATGCACTGTGTGACCTCCTAGTCTTGTTCACCTGCCCACTGATAGCCACAGATTTCCCTCAAATGATATGTGATCCTACAAACCTTTTTCACCTGCCCACTGATAGCCACATATTCCCCTCATATGCTGTGTCACCCCACCCCATCCTTGTTTCTCTGCCCACTGGTAGCCACATATTCCCCTCATATGCTTTAGGACCCCACCAGCCTTGTTCGTTTGCCTGCTGTTGGTCACAGATTCCCCCATACCTTCCAACAGTTCCAGTTGCCAAAGAGGTACACTTTTGGTGGTGCTGCTGGTGGTGTGGCTAGTGGGTGGAGCATTGCTGAGAAAGTTTAAATTACATTATGATCTATTAACAGCTCTTTCTGCAAGTGAATATATTATTTAGAACAAGATCAAATTATTTTACTTACACAGAATAGTTCATAAACACATGTTCTGAAGTTTAACCCTTTGTGTGCTAGACGGGTAGTCAAAGCACTGCAGCACAGTGCACTGGATACCTCTCAGGCACTCAGAGAGTTAACCAAACATTCATGCGAGTTTTATTGCTGTGGATGTACACACGCCGCATAGTCTGATCTTGGGACAGAGGTATTTGGTCTCAAAGAGGGACACTTGGGAGGTATGTATTCATCTGATACATTGTTTGACCACAGCAGTATTGTTCCATTGCCCATTATTAACCAAAGATTCCCCTAAAACCCCGTGTAACCCCACAAGCTTTGTTTCCCTGCCCACAGATTCCCCCCAGCCCCACTGTATGATACCCTCCTTTATCTCCAGCATTGAGGTCCTGGCACATTTCTATAAGTAGTGCTAGAGCAGACCAGCTTTGCACTCAGTGTGGATCCACTCTGCCTATACCTCTGGGTGTACATTGATGACATCATCTCAGTGCACCAGGCAGAAGTAGAAGAACCAAACTGAATCTTCAAACAGTGCAGGGCTCCACTTCCTACAGAAAATATAAATAAACATTGTAAGTTGTGGGGACATACATCTCTTGGGTACCCCAGCTATACCTCTGAACCTTTGTGTGATAATCCATGTAACGAGCTGCGATACATTACTTTTTCTTCATCAGTTTTCTTCATCTTCCAAACTTATTCTGAGGACACAGACTCTCAGTGAATTTTAAGTGTCTCCCCAACTGACGGAGAAACCCCATGGATCATTATACACAGGTACCCTGTTCCTCACAATAGTTTAATGCGAGCAGGGGACACAAGTGTCACAGTTGTCCAGGGCTGTCACAAACACTCGGGGCTTCAGCCCCCTTAGCCCCACTAGTAACACCCCTGAGACCCAGAACAGACAAGAAAATGGAGAATTATATTATACTTTCTGAAATTCTTTTTTCCTGGACACAACCATGTCAGCATTCACAGATGGGTTAGCTCCTCCCCTTTCAGCTGATAGGACAGAGAAAAAGTCAAACAAATTCAATCAGTATAAGATACCCCCTCCACCAGTTGTCTTAGTCTGAGAGGATGGGAAATTGGTGAATGCTGCCATGCTTATGTCCAAGAAATGAGACTTTTGGTAAGTATGATATAATTCTTCATTTTCCTGGTCATCCATGGCAGCATTCACCAGATGGATGCGTACCGAAGCAGTGAGAAAGGCAGAGTCCAAAACATGTATAAAGAAATTATTCCTCTAAGGACAAGAAAGAGGACCCAACACTTCTCTACCATCCAATCTAAAGCTTGGCAGAGTACTGAGAAAAATCTGCAGTCTGAATCTACAAATAGTGCAGACCTCTATTACCTACAGAAAATGTAAATATACATTGTATGTTGTGGGGACACACATTTCTTGGGGACCCCAGCTACACCTCTCACTCTTTGTGTGATGATCCATGTGATGAGCTGCAATGCATTACATTGCTGGGGATTTCTTAACCCCTTAAGTACCACACGGTCTAGGGCTGGGGAGCTCTGGAGCACCAATGAAATTTAGTTTTTTTTACACATGTGATCTGTGATCATAGCATGCCGTGCAGGTGAGCCGTGATCACAAACTTCCATGACATACCAAGACCGTCACCATTCCTTAATGCCCGGACAGCAGTAATAGCCCTGGCATGTCATCTGTCGTTAGTAATGGTCTTGGCACGTCATCTGTCGTTAAAGGGAATGTATCACCCCTATACAAGTTAGCCTTAATAGCTAGAGTTCATAGCGAATGTGTGTAAACGTGTAATAATTAGTTTTTTAAAGCACTGCTTTGTCAGAATTGAAGTAATAAAAGCTGCCCTGCACCTACTTCCCCATAGACTGTGGTTACCTGCTCTGTAACCGTAGTCTGTCACTCTGTCTCTGCTCCCCTACCGCTATGCAGACTCCTCAGAAGACAGAGGCTTTCTGCCTGTAAGCTGGAGCGCTCTCATTGGCTAGATATCAATCTCTGCCAACGAGAGAGCTCCAGCTTAAATACAGAAAGCCTCTGTCATTGGAGGATGTTGCATAGAGGGAGGGGAGCAGAGGTGGAGTGACAAACTGAGGTTACAGAGCAGGTAACCGCAGTCTGTGTGGTAGTAGGTGCAGGGCAGCTTTTATTAATTCAAGATTAAAGACTCGAGCCAGTTTAAAGAACAGCCGCTCAAATCTGATTGGCTGGAATATGCAAAAGAACATCAAAGCCAATGTCTGTGAGGGAATTGGAAGTGAGAGTGCCCATTTATAAAGGCAGTCTCAGTACCAATTCCCTCAATGTGCAACAGGCATCGGTCCGTGCAGGTGAGAAGACGGAACTGTGTGTCTCATCAGGGCCTCCGCACACAGAGGGGGAGACACGAAGATCAAAGTTAAGTATTTTTACAGGGTATGTATTTATGACATTTATTAATTGCATTTTTTCTTACTTGGGCATTAAATGGAGGCATTTTTGTAGCGGAATATTCACAGCACAATATGATTTAACCCTTTTGATTGCCAGTGAGGTACGAAACGCATACCCCTCTGCCACTCAAAGGGTTAAACAATGTCATAGGTAATGCTTTGTACTAATACATATTTTATATTTTACAGCAAGAAGAAAGAAGAAGGAAGAGAAGAACAGAAGGGAAGACTGAAGAGAAGGACAGAAGAGAACCAGGAAGCTGAGAACTCTGTTGGACATCAGGATTAATGGTAAGTGTTAATTGTAATGGGATGTGGGTTTTTTTTAACCCTATGAATGCTGGTGCTGTAATTATACCCCACTGGCACTCATAGGGTCAATTCTACTAACTTTTGACATATTTTTCATACTTTGATTGTATTGTTATATGGCTTAGGGCTCCATATCAATACATCCACTGAGGAGTTAGGTTTTTTAACTCTATTATCATGTGTCTGCGTCAGCTGTTTGAAGAGAGAGAAGGGACTCAAGTAAAAAAACAAAAAACGGGACTTAACTTTCCTGCAATAACTTGAGTCCCTTATTGGATTTTCATGGCTAACACAGACATTTGAATTGTGATTTGATAATTTCTGTGTTTTCATCATTTTCCTATATCAAACGACGGCTCTTCTTTTGCCGGTATTTTTTCCCAGCATAGGCATGAATAGCTTACTGTGCGTGAAAAAATGCTGTTGGCAGAAAAAACAGACGTCTCCAACATTTGGATCGAGCCCTAAGTCTGTTATGCTATTTTGCGCCCTATAGTCTAGTGCTGTTTGTAAGACACTTCACCAATTGGTGTGCTGGGACACGGATCACTGCCTATCGTCACTAGCCACGCGTATGCTGCGCAGTGCTTGGGAGGACCAGTAGGTGCACAACTCATGTAGGACTCTGATCTTAGGAAACCAATTGGCGAGGTACTTATAGCTCCTCTTTATCTATGTTCTCAGACAAATAGGCATTTCAGAATGTTAGGGCCTGACACCCTTTACGTCCATAATGCCGCTTCACAGTATCAGATGCTTGATGGGAATGCCTGAGTTACAATGCGCCAGCATCCTGACCACTCTCAATACTCTAAAACAGAATTGCCCCACTTTTATCCATGAGGCCCATTAGTACACAGAAATGACTTTGTTCTATTAATGTCACCTCACTGCCCTCACCCTCATCTCCCCTGTATACCTGCAGTGTATACTCACTGCCCTCACACTCATTTCCCCTGTATACCTGCAGTGTATACTCACTGTCCTCACACTCATTTCCCCTGTATACCTGCATTGTATACTAACTGTCCTCACACTCATTTCCCCTGTATAGCTGCAGTGTGTACTCACAGTCTACACTCCTTTTCCCTGTATACCTGCTATGTGTACTCACTGTCCTCACACTCATTTCCCCTGTATACCTGCAGTGTATACTAACTGTCCTCACACTCATTTCCCCTGTATACCTGCAGTGTATACTCACTGTCCTCACACTCATATCCCCTGTGTACCTGCAGTGTATACTCACTGTCCTCACACTCATTTTCCCTGTATACCTGCAGTGTATACTCACTGCCATCACACTCATTTTCCCTGTATACCTGCAGTGTATACTCACTGTCCTCACACTCATTTCCCCTGTATACCTGCAGTGTATACTCACTGTCCTCACACTCATATCCCCTGTGTACCTGCAGTGTATACTCACTGTCCTCACACTCATATCCCCTGTGTACCTGCAGTGTATTCTCACTGCGTTCACACTCTCTGCTTCTGTACAAACACATCAGTCATATGAAATGACAGTATTACACAGCCAAATAGACATAAATAAAGACACTGAGGCACAGAATAATCTAACTAAACTTTTATTTAAACTAACTAGAACTTAATATTAAAGTGTTTAATAAATACTACTTCTTATAATTTAATAAAGACTAAATTACATCTAACTACAAATAATTATCTTTATCCAGTTTTGATCAGAAAGCAGGCCTGATATAAAGGCTGCAGGCATATGTGACCTAGACTCAGAGTAAGGCACAAGTTCTCTCAGATACTCACACTCATGCACACGCTAAGAAACATTACTTCACACACAGAGGCATAGACTAGCAAACACTTGTACACACTCAAATACACTCTGTCACACACATATATTTACACAAACACAACATATATACTCATACACACTTGTACACACTCACACAAACACAGTCACATGCATATTCACAATCTCAGAAAGACATACACACAAAACCTCACATTCTCACAAATACATGCACTACTGCGCACACACTTATAATCACATCAATATACACACACACACTCAAATTATCTTCTACATGTGCAGACACACACACACAAGCACACATTATACACACTTACACTGCCACACATATATATCACAAAAACCCTCTCGCACAGATATATATTTTCTCATACATATATGCACATACTCACAGAAGCACACTAACAGGAATATGCACAATCTCACAAACACACTCAATAATGAGCACACTGTCAAAATCACTTGCACTAATGCACATACTCTTGCAATTACTGGAATACACATACTCATAAAAACTACTTCATACACACACGCACAAATTCTCTCCTACACATGCAGATACACACAAACACACCTTACACATATTTACACTTAAACTGTCACACACATACATATTCACAAACACCATCTCACACACACATATATATACTCTCATACAAACACACACACACTTACAGAAGCACACTTACATGAATTGGCACAATCTCACAAACACACACACACACATATATGTATATGTATATATATATATGTGTGTGTGTGTGTGTGTATATGTATATATATATACACACACACAATTTCTCATACACACATACACATGTAAACACACACACACACAAACACACTCTTACACATACATTTACATTGTCAAACACACACATATTCACATAAACACTCTTGCACATAGATACTAATACAAAAACTCACACACATATGCACAATCTCACAAACACCAAATGAAGCACACATTCTTACAAACACATAAATACTCTATCACACACACACTCACAAATACTAACACAAACATATTCTCTCACACACACATATACATGCAAGTTTACACACTCTTCCACATTTACACTCGCACTGTGACAAACATACATATTCAGACAAATACTCTCACACACAAAAAAACACTCTCATACACACATGCACACACTTACAGAAACACACACACACACATATGCACAATCTCAAAAACATACACAGATGCACACTATCTCACACTCATAAATACTTTGGCATAATCCCTTACAAATACACAAACACACACATACTCTCAAAAATACATACACATGCAGACATGCACAAACACAAACTTACACACACTGTCACACACAAACATATTGACACAAACACACACACACACACACACACATATACTCTCATACAAACATGAACACACTCACAAGCAAGTACACAATCTCACAAACAACTAATGTACACATTCTCACAAACTCATAAATACTCTTAGACACACACACACACACACATAAATACTACACACACACACGCACATATTCTCTCATACACACATGTAGACACAAAGAAGCACCCTCTTAGAGACACTTTGACACTTGCACTGTCACACACATACATATTCATCTAAACACCCTCACACACATATATACAGTGAAAGAAAAAAACTCACACACTAATGCAAGTAAACTCACATGCATATTCTCACAAATACTTATCCAAATAATTCACACACACCGAAACATGCATACACACATTCTCATATACATATGTAGACAAACTCACTTTTACACACACACACACACACACACACATTTACCCTCACAGTGCAACACATATACATTTTCACACACATACATTTCACACACATACTCTCATACACGCACAAGCACATTCACATGCATATTCACAATCTCAGAAACAGTACATTAATGCACACATTCTTACAAACACATAAATATTCTATTTTTGCAGTGCAAACATTTGCATCAGTTTAGCAGAACTATAACACACATTTTCCCAGACAAACACACAGATACTCACACTGTCGCACACATACATATTCACACAAGCACACAGTAATGCACACATTCTCACAAACAATTGTACTTTCTCACACACACATATACACACACACCCACACATACATACATGCACAGACACAGAAACATATACATACACACACATACACACCCACACACACACACGCATTCCCTCATACAAAAATACTCTTACAGAAACCAGAAAGGTAGGACAGAGAGGGGGTAGGAAATCTGATCTACTTCAGTAGAGAGAGAGAGAGAGAGAGAGAGAGAGAGGGAGAGTTAATACAACACAACATATAAAAACTCAGGGTATAGTTACTATCTGTCACTAATGTCACTAGAGTAACTGTGCTACCAGGTAAGGAGGCTAGCAATAAGGGAGGTATGAAGAAAGGTAAGACTCCTCCAACAAGAGTGATTGGGGCTAGAAGCAAGAGAGCGCCGCTAGTGTGCGTGGCTAGGTTGCGTTGGCCAAACGTAGTGTGGTGTGCTGCGGCCAAAGCCGTATAAAGGTGCTGGCTGCTAAGACAGATAGCCTCCTTCGGTTGAGCCGAAGGTGACTCACGATACCCCACCACGTTTGGTCTATACCCCAATGACCCCAGGGAGGAATGAACTCCAGAAGAACGGACCAGACTAATATAGGAGAACTGGAAGGAATATACACTTTCTGGTAGTCAGCAAGAGAACTGGAGGCTGAGGCAACAGGAGAACACCCCAAGGCTGCAGAGAAGAAGACTGGAGGACTGGAGCAGGGGCAACAGGAGACCACCCCAAGGCTGCAGAGCAGAAGACTGGAGGACTGGAGCAGGGGCAACAGGAGACCACCCCAAGGCTGCAGAGTAGAAGACTGGAGGACTCAGGGTGTAGTTACTATCTGTCACTAATGTCACTAGAGTAACCGTGCTACCAGGTAAGCAGGCTTGCAATAAGGGAGGTATGAAGAAAGATAAGACTCCTCCAACAAGAGTGATTGGGGCTAGAAGCTAGAGAGCGTCGCTAGTGTGCGTGGATAGGTTGCGTAGGCCAAACGTAGTGGGGTGTGCTGCGGCCAAAGCCATATAAAGGTGCTGGCTTCAAAGCCAGATAGCCCCCTTCGGTTGAGCCGAAGGTGACTCACGATACCCCACCACGTTTGGTCATACCCCAATGACCCCAGGGAGGAATGAACTCCAGAAGAACAGACCAGACTAATATAGGAGAACTGGAAGGAATATACACTTTCTGGTAGTCAGCAAGAGAACTGGAGGCTGGGGCAACAGGAGACCACCCCACGGCTGCAGAGCAGAAGACTGGAGGACTGGAGCAGGGGCAACAGGAGACCACCCCAAGGCTGCAGAGCAGAAGACTGGAGGACTGGAGCAGGAGCAAGGAATAGACTGGAGGCACCAGTTGGAAGCTGGAACAGCAGAACAGGCACTGACACACAGGACACAGGAAGAGGCTAGACCAGATCCAGAGAGGCTAGGAGACGATTTGACAATGCGTCAGAAGAAGCGCATCCACGCCATTTATGTGAGAGAGAGCCTGGCCAGCCTCAAAAGAAGGACCGCGCATGCGCACGCATAACCCGGAAGTGGACCGGGCGCACGGAGCGAAGGAGGCGGAACGGGAGTAATGGTGACACTATCCCTCTCAGAAGCGTGTAACTGTCTTAGCTGTAATATTGTGTCATGTAATGGGATGTCCCTAGAATATGCTAGTGTAATTGGGGTGCTTTGTTCTAGGTTAATTGGGATGCTTCCTCTTGTGTTTTTGAAGCTTTAGCCTCATTTGAAATAACTGCCACGTAGTTTTGCCGCGTAGTAAAGGGCGACCGCTAACTTTGGGGGTTAGTGGAATGGATTCAGCTGATTTTGTAGTGGAAGGTGGTGAGAGTATATTAATTTTGGGAGGCAATGTAAATGTAGCGCTAACGTCTTCAAGACATGGAAGTCCATATGTGCTGACGTGATAAAAATAGTCCATGCTGGAAATCAGTACATTCACAGCAGGATCCTCATATGTGCCTGATGTCATGTCTGCAGGGAGAGTGTCCAGAACAGACGGAATTGCTTGTGTTGGTGGGATGTGCTGCTTAGTGGGCACCTTTCTCTTTCTGTTAATTAAAGTGGGCAGGGGAGTAACAGATTCATGGCTATCTGGATACGGGCCAGACGTTCCTGGGTGCATCTGTGTTGTGTGAGGGCTATCATTACTGGAGGGGCCCTGTGAAGTTATCACCTGGGGATTCCCTGTTCCATCATAGCCATCTTGTAGTCCAGGAATGGGACCTGTTGCATAAAAGAAAGAATGGGGAGAGAGAGAATAAAAGAGATGGTCAACATGGTTAGATTCAGATTAAGGCACCCGCATCACTTTCACCCTACAGGGATGGGTGGCATTTATATAACAGACAGAACTGAGACAGAGCTCAGGGTGAAGAAAGAACACACAGAGAGATGTGTAGTAAACAGACACAGTACAATCAAGCTGAACTTTTGCTCCCCTCTTTAATTACACCAGTAGGTATATAACAGGAAGCCTTAAGCCCCCTGGCATATAGACATAAAGAGAGGGGCAAGACTGTCAGTGCCTGTGATAGTGCTGTATTATCTCTACACCCTGTCAGTGGTACAGCAGTATGCTGTGTCCCTTCAGAGAGCTAACAGGTTAATTACGGTAATAATAAATAAATACAGCTATGCCCTTCACAGGCCTATATTCTTCCTATTAACCTATCCATTGCCTCAGTTGTTGTAGTGCATTGCAAAACTGTATACTGCTGATCACAGGGCAGAAAAGGGGTTAATAAATTATTAAAAACTTCCTTCTCCCAGACTACAATAAATTAACCCCTCTGTGTTCACTCTTCTGTAAAGATATTAAGTTATGATGTGTAATTTCTTCTCCTGTTACAAATCACATTTCTTTGGCTGTGCAGGAGAGTCCATAGTGGTGTGCGCTGCACTGGAGTTTCAGGCACCTTATATAGTGGACTTGTCCCACCAAGATCAGTTTAATTCGTTTCAATGTAAATCTGCCTCTGTGTTCTACTAGCACGTTGCTTCTAAGGGAAATCATTGCTGAGAAATGAACCCTTTGTGTTAGTGGAACAGTGTGGCAGTTTACACTATGTGGTGTATGTGCTGGGCCAACATTACCACACACACTGGCCATTATGTAGAAAGTGGAGCAGTTCTGGAGCAAACCATCTGCCCTCTATGGGACTAATAAAAATTCCCCAAATGCCCATTGCTTTAAGTTAGACTTTTAAACCTTTAGATGGCAGATTATTTTCCAATGCATTGCTTTCCAAAACTTTGGAAGTGTCTCTAGCTGAAAGGTTAAACCCAATTCAATCAGTGGGTCCTGTTATACAACCCCTATAGTGCGGATGGTTTGTCCCAGTACTGCTCCACTTTGCCCTTACACATAAGGATACTGTGCAATGTAGCTGATTCCACTCCGGGAACATTTCTAATAGAACAGTGACTCACAGGTTTGTCCTCAAAGAGAAGAAACCAAAAATGGACAGAATAGAAGCACAGTTTTGAGCATTAAATCTCACGATATACAACTCTTACAGATTTCTTCCTTGATCTTTGTCCTCAAACAGAGCTAATTTGCACACTATGTAGGGAATTAGCATAACATGCTGCACTGTAGCATCACAATACAAAAGTTACATTTTCAATATCTATTTATATTACAAAGCCTGCGTAATGTAATGGATAGGCCAGTGGTTCACCACTAACACGCAGTCTACAGTTTTCTGGGTACACCTAACATTTTGAAATATCAAGCATGTATTGAAGGGTAAAAATACATAATTATACAGTTATTTTTAGACTCACAAACAACAAACAGCCGGTAGGGCATCCAATTGTCCTGCCAGCTGAAACTTCAACAGACATAAGGCCACAGACACTGACTTGTGGCCAATCGTTCGTTTTGTGGGTTCACGCGTGTGTGAATAATGGGAACATCAATGGGTTAACTCAGGCATATCTCTGGGCATTTATTTTTATACATAACTTGCATTGACATTTGTTATTATTTTACAGGAAAAATGAAAAAGAAGACAAAGAAGATAAGAAGAAAGAAGATTACAGAGGACAGAAGAAGGAAGATTGAAGAAGAAAACAGACAGTAGGTGACCAGGGTGCTGAAGACTCCGCTGGACATTGGGATTAATGGTAAGTCGTATTAACCCTGTGTCGGTGTGGTAAGCATACCCCACTGGCACTCATAGAATTCATTCTACTTGTATTTGACACATTTTGGGACTGCTTTGGATGTATTGATATGGGGCTTAGGGTGCCATATCAGTACATCCACTGGGAAAAACTGGTTTAAGATTTTCATACATTAAAGTGGGTCCCTTAATATATCTTATTGCTGAAAGCATGGAATTGAGTGGTCTATTTCGGCATTTTGTTGTTTGTCAGCGGGCTAAAATGCACATTCACATTTATTGCCCAAGGTGTTTTTTTTTATTTGGTAGTTTTTCAAAGCACAGGTAATTACATGGCTTACTGTGCTTGTGAAAAAATACCATTGGCTGTTTTTTGGCCGACCAGGCCAATTAGACTGAGGCCATAAAGTAGAACACTTTACTTCTTTAAAGAGATATACATCCATGAAGTGTCCTATTTAGAAGTAGGAAAATGATCATGACATGGTCCGTGGAGAAACTCTTTGCCTGAAGCATGTGGGACTTCAGTATTCCCTGTTATAGGTATATTTGGATGGAATAAGCATCTCTCTCTCTCTCCACCCCACAGCACATTACTACACCCATTGCCAGACATAGATTGTTGCCAGCAGTGATCCAGAAACCAATCATATGACTTTAATTTATAAAGATATAGTTTTATATTCATATTGCTTTAACCCCTTAGTGACAGCCGCGATCGTACGCGGCTGTCACCTTAATTCCCGCCGAACATTTTTTTTTTTTTTTTCAAAGAAGTCCTGAGTCTCCGAGCGGCGTGCAGCCGCACAGAGACGCGGACTTCCGTGACTTACCAGGTACGTCCTCTGTCACTAAGTGACAGTTTCTGCGGGACGTACCTGGTAAGTCATATGTCTTTAAGGGGTTAAACAGGACTAGCCACACTGATCCTCCAAAGCTACGATCAGTGCATGGTTTCAAGAAACATGCTTGGGTACAGCTGGATCAATTGACAAAGCCAATGACTGATCCACCTGCACTATCACATAGTGGGTGGACAGATGCAAGAGGCTGGCACCAGGTAAGTCACATTGACTGAGGTCTCTTTGAGGGTAGAGGTTGATGTGACTCAGTTTAAGGGAGATAACGGAATTCAGTTTCATAATCTCCTGAAAATATATAATTAAATAAAACATTATTCTGTATAATATTAAATTACTTGAAATGTCGTAGTTACTCTACAGTTCATGCCACTTTAAGGTAAAATGAATACATAAAGTGCAATTAACACCTGAAATGGATTTGAAACACCTTTCGAAGTCACTTATATGTTATATAAGCTGTTTTTAATGAACAAATAGTTTGCAATAGCATTATTTATGTCAGTTTATGTAAGTCGGACAGTAACTGGCTGGTACAGCCTTGTACCAGATACCCATTGTCTACACTGCTCTTTCTCCACCTGCCACTCCCTCCTGCACTCCCTTCCTTCACTTATTTTAGTGAAGAATAGGTCATAAGAACTCTTTCTACAGTCAAAAAACAATGAGACCCTTTGACTGCCACAACACATATGAATAGCAGCTGGAAGATCAAAGTGGAATGTAATATCTGGTACACGGCCATGCTAGCAACTCATATTTAACTTGTAAAAAATAGACAAATAAATAAAGCTAACTATCTCAAACTAACATTAAATAAAAATGAACCTGTATCCACTTAAATACTCCTCTTTCTATATGTACAATTCTATGTGGGCAGTTTACTCAGAGCAATAACTTCTATGTTTAAGAAGAGTCATAAGCAGAGATTTCTGAAAGAGACACTGAAGTATACAACATAAAAACAGACTTATTACAACACTTTATTAGCTCTGAAAATCCTCTTTTAAAAGCTTTCAGTAAAAATTAGAATGAGTTAACCTTGTGAATAATATTCCTCCTTATGTGTCTGGTCCAGACCCATATACTTGCTGTACAAACATGTGCTAGTGTAACATACAACACTGACAGGTATAAAGTAAGAAACAACAGAAAGGTTAGATTACAAGATTACATTGAGCAGCAGAATCCATAAAATGACAGTTATACATATGCAGTATATAATTATATGATATGGATAACAGAAAACAAAATTAAAGATAATTAGCAAGTTTTCCACATAGAAAAAAATGCAAATAAAAGCCTTAAATAAAATTATCAATGGCAATGACATTTAGTCCTTGGGTAGGACAGACATAATCATATTACAGTATAGATAATAATCATGAAACATATTTACATGTATGCTATCATGATTATGAATAGAGTATCATTGTTTGAAAGGGAAGAATGTATGTTTTATGGGTATATACCAGGTAATGTCTTAAGGGGGATTTGGGTCACTCCATACCTGGCCGACTTTCGATTCCATCTCAGAGATCGTTTTTTCTGGGTCTTCTATTGACACCCTGCAAGGCATGGTTTTTCTGATGGAGGATGCTTTTCAACAGATCACCAGCAGGGTTTCCTCAGTTCTGGCTTGAGAGTCCACTCAAGCCAAGAAACTGACCTCTGTGGTTGGGAAGTTGATTTCCATCATAGAGGTGGTACCATTTGCAATGGCTCACGTGAGGGAACTCCAGAGGTTTGTGATCCAAGTCTGCAAGGGGAACCCAGATCTCTTGAAGCTGCTGATTTCTCTTCCCTTGCATGTGGAACTGAGTCTTCCTTGGTGGCCGAATCTCTACAACCTGCGAAAGGGAAGACCGTTTTTTCTCCCATTCTGGACCATGGTTACAACGGATGACAGCCTATCAGGTTGGGGAGCGGTCCTGGATCACCTGAATGTCCAGGGTCATTGGTCAGAGAGGAGTCTCTCCTACCAATCAAAGTTCTGGAACTCCGGGCTATATTGCATGCTCTGAGGTACTGGTTGTCTCATCTCGAGGGCTGTCCAGTTTGTGTCCAGTCCGATAACACCACAACTGTGGCTTACATCACCAGGTAAGGCAGCACCAGAAGTCTCGCAGCTTGGTTGGAGATCAAGGCTGTTTTAACCTGGGCTGAAGAACATGTTCCTGCCACCTCCGCTGTACATATTCCAGGAGTAGACACCGTCTTGGCCGACTTCCTGAGTCGACACACTGTGGACAACGGAGAATGGGTTATTCACCAGGAGGTTTTTGACCACATTGTCCAGTGATGGGGACTTCCCTGGATCGACCTGATGGCCACCAGACACAACAGGAAGGTTCCAATGTTTTGCTCTCGCTGGCCAGATCCTCTGGCGGTAGCAGTGGATGCTCTGTTAATTCCTTGGCGGTTTCCCCTACCTTACATTTTCCCTCCTCTTCCCCTGCTACCTAGAGTGCTGAGGAAGCTACGAAAGAAGAAGACACCAGTCATCCTAGTGGCCCTGACAACCTTGGTTTCCAGAGCTACTGGACCTATTTGTGTCCCTGTTGAAGGTGAACGTGGAGAGTCTGGATTTGACGGCTTGGCGATTGAATCCTCTTTTGAGGTGGAAGGGTTTTTCTCCTGAGGTGGTAGCCACCATGATTCAGGCTCGGAAGCCTGTTTTATCAAAAGCTTACCACTGGATTGGTCTATCTTGCACTTTTGGTGTGTGGACAGGGATCTTGTCACGGTTTGTTATGACTCTCAGACACAGAGATAGGTAAAAACATAACTTTATTGAAAAGTTAGAGAGAACCCTATTGGATGGTATACATATACAAGATATATGTATAGAGCAATTTACATAGGAGCATAGTAATGTTACATGAAATGGGATAAAGGCTCTACCGGCCCTTCCAATACCGGGTACGTCAACCTTAGATGGCACAAGATGGTAACAGGTTCTACCTGCCTTACCAATATACCAGGCAGGGCAGCCTGGAGACTCATGCAAGGAATACTGAAAGCTCTACTGGCCTTGCCAATATACCGGGCAAGGCAGCCAAGACACTGGGACTGAGTTAATCAGGCTCTACCAGCCTTGCCAATATACCGGGCAAGGCAGCCAAGATACTGGGACTGAAAGTAATGAGGCTCTACCGGCCTTGCCAATATACCGGGCAAGGCAGCCAAGATACTGGGACTGTAGGTAATGAGGCTCTCCAATACCAGATAAGGCAACCCCTTAAAGGAATAGACACAACCAGGTTCTACTGGCCTTACCAATACCGGGCAAGGCAGCCCACTGCTGATAATGAGGGCAACAAAGGTGGCCGAGGTAACTGGCTAGGTGGAGACAACCAGTCACCAATGATGACAAGCGAGGCCACAGGATATAGATATATAACTGGACTGCCACTCATAAAAGGTAGGAACAATAACAAGCAGTGTACCACAGTTATCACCGGTGTAGTCTGGAAGAACAACTAGCCACCGGTTAGGCGAGGAGCAAACCAGTACCCGTGTACTGGAAGATACCGTCAATCTGACAGGCTGTCTAGGACTGAACAGCCTCAATCTCTGGAGCGAACCAGTAGCCGCGTACTGGAGTAACCAGTGACTCTACCGGTGTGACAGCAGCCGGTTACAGTGCAGCAAACCAATACCCGCGTACCGGAATAGCCAAAGGCTCATTAGGTACAACAGTAGCCCGTAACAGTGGAGCGAACCAGTACCCGCATACTTGAATAACTTATGACTCTTCCGGTGCAACAGCAACCGGTTACAGTGGAACAAACCAGTACCCGTGTACCGGGATAACCTCTGACTCTTCCGGTGCAACAGCAACCGGTTACAGTGGAGCGAACCAGCACCCGCATACTGGAATAACCAATAGCTCATATAAGTGCAATAACAGCCTGTCTCAGTGGAGCGAACCAGTACCCGCATACTGGAGTAACCAATGGCTCATGTAAGTGCAATAGCAGCCAGTCTCAGTGGAGCGAACCAGTACCCACGTACTGGAGTAACCAATGACCCTGCAGGTGCGACAGCAGCCGGTTATTGTGGAGCAAACCAGTACCCGCGTACTGGAGTAACCAATGGCTCGTATAAGTGCAATAGCAGCCAGTCTCAGTGGAGCGAACCAGTACCTGCGTACTGGAGAAACCAATGACTCTACCAGTGCGACAGCAGCCGGTTACAGTGGAGCGAACCAGTACCCGCGTACCGGGGTAACCAACGAAACTACCGGAACAACAGCAGACGGTTACAGTGGAGCGTACCAGTACCCGCATACTTGAGTAACCAAAGAGAGAATAATAATGTCGCCCAGACCACCGGGAACAACAGGCACCCGGTAGATGATGAAACAGGAACCCAGCAGAGTATGAAGAGGATCAGCACTGCAGACGGTCAACCGGATCTGGAACGGCAGCAGGAAACGACGACAGGGACAGCAACTCCAACCGGATCAGGAGTAGATGCAGGAACCAGGTCGACTTGGAGGCAGGAACTAGAATACCACTGGCAATCAGGAACAGCAACAAGGCCCAGGAAGCACTGGAACTCAATGCAGGAACAGAAGCATAGAGACAACACGAAAGGGCAACCAAAGGGTGCCCAGGCTCAGTTTAAATAGGCAGTGCAAGGCGGGCTAAAGGCAAGCAGCCAATGCAGAGCCCCCTACAGGTAACTGACATGTAAAGGCAGTAAGCACAGGCACCGTGATAGATCTGTCCTCACAGGAGTTTGATCTGCCAACTATCCTGTCCTTTTTACAGGATGGAGTGAACAAGGGCCTAGCCTGAGTTCCTTGGAGGTCCAGACTTCAGCTCTGTCTGACTTTTTTCATAGGTGCAGTGCCGTTATTCTGGATGTCAAGGTTTTCTTTCTAGGTGTCACTCGTGCTTTCCTTGTCTTTAAGCATCCCACTCCTCAGTGGGGTCTTAATCTGGTTCTGGGAGTCTTGCAGCAGCCTCCTTTTGAGTCCTTGCTACCATTCCTCTTCATCTCCTGACTTGGAAGATGGCTTTTCTCTTGGCATTTGTCTCTGTTTGTAGAGTCGCTGGACTGCAAGTCTTGTCCTGCATACCTCCTTTCTTGGTGTTTCACAAGGATAAGTCAGTCCTACGTACCTCCCAGGAATTTCTTCCTAAGGTGGTTTCTGAGTTCCACATCAATCAGGAGATTGTTGTGTCTTCTTCTTGTCCTGACCCTAAATCTGACAGGGAGAGAGATCTCCACTTGTTGCATGTGGTGCACTGCCTGAAGTTCTATGTGCACCGCACTGAGTCTGTCCATCAGACTAATGCACTTTTTGTCATCCCTGATGGTCCCAGGGTGTGTAAGGTTGCGTCCAAGGTGACTATTGCGTCTTTGATCAAGTCTACCATTCGCAAGGCCTATGAACTCAGAAATAAACCTGTTCCTTTTTGTGTTACAGCTCATTCCACCAGTTCTATTGGAGCCTCATGAGCGTATAAGCATCAGGCTCATGCTGGTCAGCTGTGCAAGGTGGCCACTTGGTCGTCTGTGCACACCTTTGCCAAACACTACCGTGTTGATGTTCTGGCTTCGGCTGAGGCCAATTTTGGCAGGAAAGTCCTGGAGGCAGCTCTGTCTATCTAGGTCTTTGTTTCCTGTGTCAATTAGATCTTTACCTCTTGAGCCCTGTTGGCTCTTGTTCAGTGTGCTGTGTTTATAATTACTGGTGTGCTATGTTATGGTTCAGTGTCCGTTGACACTTTGTCTGTTTGGCTATTCTATGTGCTAATTAGTCCATGTAGCTCTGGTATCATGGGGACCAGCGCCTGGTCTTTGCCTTCTTTCCCACCGCTGGGAACTCAATCTTGGTACATCCCAGTTACCTGTAAGCTATATTGGACGACAGAGAAAAGAGGATTTTAGACTTAACTTTTAAATCCTTTTCTGTTAGTCTATATTGCTTACAGGTCTCCCAACCTGCAATGCTTGGTTCTCCTGTGACTGGCTGTGGGAGTCATGCTCACAGGTGTCTTTTCTCTTCTCTTTCTTGCTCTCTAGCTAGACAGGTTAGTGTATCATATCTATCTGGCAGGGGGCTAGCTAGTCACAGAATTGTTCCTGCCTACTTAAAGGGGCTGTCTCCTTCCCAGTTACCTGTAAGCTATATGGACTAAGAGAAAAGGATTTAACAGGTAAGACTAAATACACTAGATACACAATATTGTAAAATTTAGAAGCTTATCTGAAAAACATCACCAATCATTGGTAAGACCACACCTTGAGTATGCAGTGCAGTTTTGGGCACCAGTTCTGAAAAATGATATACTGGAACTAGTGAGGGTACAGTGAAGAGCAACACAATTTATTAAGGGAATGGAGGACTTGACATATGAGGAACAACTAGACAAACTTGCTTTATTTACTCTAGAGAAAAGATGACTAAAAGGAGACCTTATCACATTGCACAAATATATGAGAGGTCAATACAAGGATCTCTGCGGTGAGCTATTTATTCCAAGGCCTGATCAGATGACCAGGGAACAACCCTTGAGATTAGAGGAAAGGAGGTTTAGACTTCAGCAGAGGAAGGTTTTTTTTACAGTGAGGTCTGTTAAATTGTGGAATTCTTTGCCCAGGGAGGTGGTTATGGCAGATACAATGGATACATTCAAGAGAAGATTAGATACATTTCTTTCCAAAGGAAACATACAGAGTTATACTATTTATTAGTAGGCAGATCAGGAAGCTCTGATGAAGACTAACTTATTTGGTAGCAGGAAAGCTATAAAATTACTGGGGTATGCGGAGAAGGTTGAACATGATGGATTTGTGTCTTTATTCAACCTAATTTACTATGTTACATCATGTCCCTGATTAGATAAATAGAATTTAAATAATTATCTACTGCTTTCAATTGTCCACTCTGAGGTGCTTTGCATGATGCAGATTTGATCATCTTTTGCTTTCTACACAGCCCCCTTTATACTTTAAAAATATTTTTATTTTATTCCTAAAACCCTGAATAATATTTTCTAGAAAATGGTCTTTATAGAAGAACAAAACATTGGATATAGTGGGGGGTTGTTTACCGATTTACAAATATACATATGTAGCGTGCATTATCACCCTTTTATATGAAAATGAAGTGTAAATAGCAAGAAACACTGGAGCTAATGTAGAAGTTCACAAGTGTAGTGTCCCTGGTGTTAGCCTCTAACACCAGTGGCTTCATTCCTGGGTATGGACTACAGTGTATGATTTCTGTTGCAGTGCCTACCAGTGGACACTCTTTACCAGTGCTGGATTTTCATGCCTGCAAGCCCCACATGCCAGCTCCTTTGCATGCACAGGGAAATGGCTTATGCTTGTTCTATTTCCTCTATGTCCTGTGTAGTTCATAGACTAAAACAAGGCATAGAGGAAAGGAATGCCCTAAACTGACTGTCCAGTTGTCCTCCCCTTAATGGAAGTGGAATTAACCGGAGGATTTTGGGTGTAAGAACTTAGTAAATTGACATTTGGTTGGCATAGGGACAGAATGCAAATTCCAGGACCTATTATTGTGAGGAATAGACATGGTACATCCATCTCACTGTCACTGCATCAGTGATTAGAACGCTTTACACAAGGCAGCGCAGAAGTTCTTGATAAACAGTAACATTTCCAGATTTTTGTACTTATTTTGTGGTTATTTTAATCAGAAACAGATAGTCATGCAGAGGATGATTGTACTAAGAACTGGATCAAATCAACAGCGTAGTAACATAATTGAGGAGAGTGAAAAAAGACATGCATCCATCAAGTCCAGCCCATGCCAAATCCCTGTTGATCCAGAGGAATGTAAAAAACAAAAAACATTGAAGCCATTTCCATTTAAGCCCCAAGTGGGTAAAACAATTCCTTCCTGACTCAAAATGGCAGTCAGATATTTCACTGGAGAGTTCTTTGTATTGACCTTGAATAAATGTGTAAATGGTAATCATATCACCCCATCGACGTCTCTTCTCTAATGTAGATAAAGACAGTTTGGCTAGTCAGTCTATATAACTCAGATCGTCCAATCCCTTTACTAGCATCAAAGGAGTCCAATGACAACTCTCATTACAATGTGTTGGAGGGCTATTTAACATTCAGGATTTTCAAAGCTCCAGTTAAATCAATGGGAATTTAGGGAGTTTTGGCATAATCCTATGGTGCAATCCGTTTGTCCTTACTTTAAAAAACTCTGCCTTTGTTTTACTTGAAAATGCCTTTCCTCTAGTCTTTTATTTTTTTTTTATTACCAAATACAAATATTACATAATACAAACTTTACACATACATAAACATATCCCCAATTACACACACAGTTTTTAGAGCTTGAACTCTGGTTATCTCCTATTTATTCACTATTCCACATAGGAAGATTCAGTCTATTTTAACGGATATTTTCGTAACCATTTTCCCCAATTGGCATAAAACGTCTCAGCTCTTTGTGCTGCCAAGTAATAACCATCTTCCATCAAGAACTGATGTCTTATCTGATTTATTATAATATGAATTCCAATCACTTCCTATTCCCGCCATCTCCTAGCAATCACGATCTTCATCGGTAAAAAACACTGCACAATCCACATCCTATCATTTACATTAAGCATATCAAGGTCATGATGCAAGATCACCCTTTCTGGTGTAAGAGGTATTATAACCCCCAACAAGACTGAAATGAATCCAAACAATTCCTCCCACGTCTTATACACTTTCTCACATGTCCACCACATGTGAATAACTGTCCCTTGATGAACGTTACATCTCCAACAGACTCCTGTCATATCAGTTTTATATTTAGCCATTCTCACCGGCACTAAGTACCAACGCAACATAATTTTATAATGCGATTCCACCATATATAAACAGTGCGTAACCCTACTAATTCTGACCACACTGTCTTTCCACACATTAGGACTGATATTATCCCCTAGCTCTTTCTGCCAGGCTTCTAATGCTGCTATTTTAAGGGGAGGTTCCAACCTCTCCAATATCTCATACTATTTCCTCAGAGTTTTCTTACCCCACTATCACGGTGCCGGTGATTCCTTTCCTGTCAGTTATCCTGTAGGAGGCCCTCATTGGTTGCCCTGTGTTTAGCCGGCCCAGTATTACCTTTATATACTGGGCTCCTGCATCTTACGGCTGCCCTTTCGTGGTGTTCCTGTGCCAGTTCTACGTTTGTATTGTGGTTCCACTGTATTGACTTGGCTTGCCTGACTACTCTCCTGTTCCCGCGCCTGTGTACCGACCCGGACTGCCTGACTACTCTCCAGTGATTGTTTCCTGTGTACCGACCCAGCCTGGCTGACGTTCCTGCTACTGTGTACCCACCCGAATTGGCTGACTTTCCTGCTCCTGTGTACTGACCCTGATTGGCTGACGTTCCTGCTCCTGTGTCCTGACCTGGCCTGGATGACGTTCCTGCTCCTGGATCCTGACTTGGCAGTGCCCGTTGTGTACTAGTCACCTCGGCGACATTCTGACTTACGTTGCTTTTCTGCTGGCATATCAGTATATCAGGCAGAGCGCCTCTGGCCTAGTCCCATACCTAACCCGGTTGCAAGTGTTTCCTCCGTTATTGCACCGGTATAGTGCACTGGTTCGCTCCACTCTACCAAACCCGGTTACAAGTGTTGCCTCCGTGATTCCACCGGTATAGTGCACTGGTTCACTCCACTCTGTTTAACCAGTTGCTGTGTTGCCTCTGTGATTGCACCAGTATCGTGCACTGGTTCGCTCCACTCTGTTTAACCGGTTGCTGTGTTGCCTTCATTATTGCACCGGTATAGTGCACTGGTTCGCTCCACTCTGTTTAACCGGTTGCTGTGTTGCCTCCGTGATTGCACTGGTATAGTGCACTGGTTTGCTCCACTCTACCAAACCCGGTTGCAAATGTTGCCTCCGTGATTGCACTGGTATAGTGCACTGGTTCGCTCCACTCTGTTAAACCGGTTGCTGTGTTGCCTCCGTGATTGCACCGGTACAGTGCATTGGTTTGCTCCACTCTGTTTAACCAGTTGCTGTGTTGCCTCCGTGATTGCACTGGTATAGTGCACTGGTTCGCTCCACTGTTTATCCGGTTGCAAGTGCTGTCTCCGTTATTGCACCGGTATACTACCATTGGTTGCGCTCCTCCTTGTCAAAACCGCTTGCTATTGTTGCCTCCGTTTTAGTACCGGTAGCCCTACTGAAGCCTTCAGTGGCCTGTATATTGTGGACTCTACTTGTGGTGTCTCCTGATGCAGCTGGTCGCCCAAACTCTTTGAACTGTTCTCCTTGTCTGTGAACATTAACTCCTGCATTACTGGAACCTGTATCCTGCATTGCCTGACCTGTGTCAGCATAACTGTTGCCTTCTATATGTATATGCTGGACCTGTGTGGGCATAAGTAACCTGTCGTGTGTCTGTACTATATGTTATATACTACAGGACCTGTGAGGGTTCTTCATGTATTATTGTTTTCAATAAAATTGTGTTTTTATCTTAACTCTGTGTCTGTGAGTCAAACAAACCATTACACCCCCTTCCCATTAATCATATTTATTATTTGTTTCCATACACTATCCTGGCTTACTTTATACAAATGGACTCATAAATAATCTTTAATCCTTAATATATTATAATATTCTTTACCCAAAACCTTAAAGTCAGTGACCAGCTGAGGGAAAGATTTCATTTTCCCTTCAACCAATAAGTCACCAACTTTACTTTCTCTAAAATTCTGCCATCCCCTCAAATTCATATTCTCCATAAAGGGTACTTTGTATAACTCGATCTTTCAACCCCATTCTATTTGTAAAGACCATCCAATACTCAATACAATTTTCAGTAACCAATGGAATACTCCTATTCTTCTGCTCTCTTATTCTACCGTTATGATACCACAGTAGATGTTCCATCTTTGTAATACCAATCAATTCTTGCTCAATATATTGCCAGTCTTCAATATCTGACTTATATTGCATATCCGTAATGTGAGACAAGAGACTCGCCTGTGCATATCTTCCTAAACAAGGCACTCCCAATCCCCCATATCTATGCGCAGCAAACATTATCCTCTCTGATATCTGAGGCTTCTTTTCAGCCCAAATAAATCGAAGAATCTGAGCTTGAAATGTCTTTATCCAACCCCATGGGAGTCTAACCGGTAAGAACCTTAATAAGTACAGCCATCTCGGAATTATATATGATCTCACTATATTCATCCTCACAAGCCATGATACAAATAGGCCCTTCCAATCCCTAATCTGTTGCAAAAGTTCCTTTTGTAAAACTGAATAATTATCTTCGATTATACTCGATTAAAACCTTTTTCCTCCAATTGAAAATCATAAGATGATTCTAAGGCTTGCCCCTCCTCACCCGAGATGGCTACACTCATCGCCTTCGTCTTATTCAAATTTAGTCAATAATTCGAGTACTTTCCATACCTAGCAATTTCACCAATCAATGGAGACAATGAGTTTCTCGGATCAGACAATGAGACCAAAACATCGTTCACATAAGCTTACTCTCCACATCCCCAATTTGTAATCTATCCCAATTATCATCAGGAATATTATACAACTTTGCATAAAATTCCCAGAACACTTACCCCACCGCTTCTGGACTAATGTAGCAATTATCTTCTTCAACAATTTTAAAAATGCGTGTTTGCAAATTGCGCTTCTTCAGCTGATTTGTAAGCATTCTGTCCACCCTATTCCCCACAGAATAAAATCTTTGTTTCATCCTAATTAGATTTTCATTCGCTTTAATAGCTAATAGCTATTTTTTCCTACGGTACACTTGTTTCTTAATAAAATATCCCATTACTACACATTTATAAGCTGCCCAAACATTACCAAGACCAACATCACCAGTCAGGTTTTGTCACTGTTTTTAAAGACTCTCAGACGTAAGGTTTGGTAAAAACGTAACTTTATTGAAAAGTTAAGGCAATCCCCATAGTGAAACATACATAACAATACAACAATAATAGTCCATACAGTAGGTTCTACCAGCCTTGCCTAAAATACCGGGCAAGGCAACCCAAGTGACAGTAGCAATAACAGGCTCTACCGGCCTTGCCTATACCGGGTAAGGCAACTGTGAGATGACATATACCGGTTCTACCGGCCTTACCAATACCGGGCAAGGCAGCCCAAAGGAGTACTGAGTGTAGGCTCTACCGGCCCTGCCAATACCGGGTAAGGCAACCTTAAGGATGGTAACAACAAAGGTTCTACTGGCCTTACCAATACCGGGCAGGGCAGCCTGAGCGAGTAGACCAGCTGTCAGATGACTATGACAGCAGAGAGGAATAGGAACTAAGGTCTTACTCAGCAGATGTCTATTGCCAGGGAAAATCGGACGACTGCATAGGAGTGGACAGCGACCTAGCCTCAGTACTGGATAGATCAGGAGCAAACCAATGTCCGCACGTTAGGACCAACAATAAATATCGCCACCAGGTTAATGGAGTAAACCAGCGTCCGCACGCTGAAACCAACAGAGTATAGCCACCAGGTTAATGGAGTAAACCAGCGTCCGCACGCTGGGACCAACAGAGTATCGCCACCAGGTTTAATGGAGTAAACCACCGTCCACACGCTGGAACCAACAGTAAATGTCTCCACCAGGTTTAATGGAGTAACCCAGCGTCCGCACGCTGGAACCAACAGTGTATATCGCAACCAGGTTTAATGGAGTAAACCAGCGTCCTCACGCTGGAACAACAGTAAGTGTCGCCACCAGGTTTAATGGAGTAAACTAGCGTCCACACGCTGGAACCAACAATGTACAAGCAGCAGCGAGAAGAACAATGTCGCCGGAGCGACGGAGCTAGAGCAGGAGCCCTACACTCCAATGGGGAGTCCACCGGGGCGAGACTGATACACTGACAGATGACTGGAACCACCGGAACCGCAGGTGCAGAGCGAACCGGCTGGAGAAGCGGCAGGCAGGAGACACAGGAACTCAGTAAGATTAACCCGCTCGGTGCTGGAACACAGGAACACCGGAACACTAGCATACGGGAACATTGGAACACCGGAAAGCAGGAACAGCAGGCCCAGAAGCCTGACATGCAGATGAGGCCAAGTGAAGTTAGAAACACCACGAAAGGGCAACCTGGAAGTGCTCAACCTGGGTTTAAAAAGGCTGTGTGAGGAGGGCTAATAGCAGACAGCCAATCAGGGATACTCAGCAAGTGACAGACACAGAACAGCACGAATCACGGGCACCGTGATAGTACACCCCTTTCACAGACCCCCTCTCCTAGAGTGGGATCTGGGCTTCTGAGGGTATTTGGTATGAAATATTCGTAGTAACTTGGGTGCATGAAGGTCCTTACTGTCTACCCAGGAACGATCCTCAGGACCATAACCTTTCCAATGCACCAGATACTGTACCCCTCCTCTATGCCTACGGGAATCAATAATATTTTTAACTTCATACTCCTCCTGCCCTTCGACTTCAACAGGACCTGGCATCACAGGTGTGGTAGTATAACGGTTACAAACCAGAGGTTTAAGGAGAGACACATGGAATACATTATGAATGCGCATAGAAGCAGGTAATTCCAAAGCATAGGAAACGGGGTTAATTTTTGGGAATTACCTTGTACGGACCAATGAACCAAGGTGCCACCTTATTAGATGGGACCTTGAGCTTCAGATTCTTAGAGGACAGCCATACTCTTTCCCCGACTTGAAAGGAAACCGCTGGAAGCCTTCTGCGATTGGCATGACTCTGATGTCGCTGAAAAGACTGACCCAATGCCCTCTGAACTTGTGCCCATGTGGAACGGAGTTGCTCTATATGCTCATCCAGAGCTGGAATCTGCTGTATCTGAAAGGAATCCGGGAGCAGACAGGGTTGGAACCCATAACTGATCAAAAACGGAGAGCTCCCGGAGGAAGAATTAACTGCGCAGCTCCTGGCGAACTCTGCCCATGGCAACAAGTCGGCCCAGTTATCATGATGGTCAGTCACAAAACATCGCAGAAACTGTTCCAACCCTTGATTGTCCCTCTCAGCGGCCCCATTAGTCTGGGGATGATATGCAGAGGAAAATGATAGCTGTATGCCCATCTGTTCGCAAAATGCCCTCCAGAATCTGGACACAAACTGGCCCCCCCTGTCAGACACCAGCACCCTGGGTACTCCATTCAACCGAAACACCTCTTGAGCGAATACCATTGCCAGTTCTTTGGCCGAAGGAAGGCCACGGAGGGGTACGAAGTGTGCCATTTTCGAAAACCTGTCTACCACCATCAATATGAAGGAATACCCTCTAGACCTGGGCAATTCTCCCATAAAGTCGATAGAGACGTGAGACCAGGGGCGTTCACCATTAGGCACCGGCTGAAGTAAGCCCACCGGGAGATGTCTAGGGGTTTTGGCACAGGCACAGGTGGTACAGGCATTCGTAAAATTGGCACAAACTGCTCTCATAGAAGGCCACCAGAATAGCTGAGAGAGGGACCAAAACAATTGATCTCTACCAATATGTCCCGCAGCCTTAGAGGAGTGGTAGGTTTCAAGTAGTCGAGTACGGAATGGCTCAGCGATAAAACATTTGCCCGCTGGAGTTTCAAGGGGAGCAGAGGCTTGGGACGACAAAATCTCCTCCCCTAGTGGTGAAGTAATACTAGTACGTATGGTAGCCAATATTCGATCAGGTTGAATGATAGGTACTGGTACTTCTTCTCTGTCAACCTCCGCCTCAAATTGTCTACACAGAGCATCAGCCCTAACATTTTTTGATCCAGGCAAGTGTGATACAACAAAATTGAATTGGGATAGAAACAGTGCCCATCTGGCCTGGCGAGCAGACAATCTCTTGGCATCAGAGAGATAAGTCAGATTCTTGTGATCAGTTAGAATCAAAACGGGGTTTTTTGTGCCTTCAAGTAAATGACGCCATTCTTTGAGAGCAAGAATAATGGCCAGTAATTCTCGATCACCAATCTCGTAATGACTTTGAGCACTGGTTAATTTTTTAGAAAAGAATCCACAGGGTCTGAGTGTACCACCTTTAACCTGTCGCTGAGAAAGCACCACCCCGACCCCAGTATCTGAGGCATCAACCTCTAAAGTAAAGGGAAGTAGTGGATTGGGGTGGGACAACACAGGCGCTTCAACAAAGGGTACCTTCAACTTCTCAAAGGCCTCTTCAGCAGCCACCGGCCAGAGAGATGGATTAGCGCCATTATGCGTGAGGTCAGACAGAGGTTTCACGATAGAGGAGAAGTTTTTAATAAACTTCTTGTAATAATTGGCGAAGCCCAGAAATCGTTGGATGGCTTGAAGACTCTTGGATTTAGGCCACTGTAAGACTGCAGCCAATTTCTCTTTATCCATGTCAATGTCATCTTTGCCAATTATAAACCCCAGAAACGGTACACTGGTTTTGTGGAACTCGCATTTCTCCAGTTTACAAAATAATCTATTTTTGCGTAAGTGCAGCAACACTTCAGACACATCCTTGATGTGTTGTGACAGGTCTTTGGAGTGGATAAGTATGTCGTCAAGATAGACTTCAACACATGATTGTAACATATCTCTAAGAACGTCATTGATCAGTTCTTGAAATACTGCAGGAGCATTACATAGACCGAATGGCATGACTAGGTATTCATAATGCCCTGATCTCGTATTGAAGGCAGTTTTCCACTCATCACCGGCTCTGATACGTATCAAATTGTAGGCTACCCTTAGGTCCAATTTGGTGAAAATCGAGGACCCCTTAAGTCTATCAAACAGCTCGGTGATGAGTGGCATTGGGTAGGCATTCTTTGCATCAGCTTGTTCAGCCCACGATAGTCTATGCATGGTCGCAGTTCGACACTTTTTTTCTTAACAAAAAAGAACCCGGCGCCGGCCGGAGAAGTAGATTTTCTTATGATCCCTCTACTGAGGGCATCCGCTATGTATTCCTCCATAGCTCCTCACAAGACAATGGATACGTGCGTCCCCTCGGTGGTACTGCTCCAGGACTTAGTTCTATACGACAATCGTATGATCTGTGCTGAGGTAGGGCGCCAGCCTCTCCCTTACTGAAAACATCACTGAACTGTTGGTAGACATCAGGTAGTGAAGGGGAGGTGCACAAGATCTTAACAGGATGGGTAACGCACTTATCCATACAGAACTGAGACCAAGCAGCAATCTCACATTTCTGCCAATCAAATTGTGGGTTGTGCAACTGTAACCAAGGAAAGCCCAAGATCACGGCATGGTGAGGAGAATTAATCAATTGGAACTGTTGCTCTTCCTTGTGAATAGTCATGGACAAGGGCATCGTTTCAAAGGTAACTTGGGCGGGTTCCAACGGTCTGCCATCAATTGCTTCGATAGCAAGAGGGGGTTCTCTCTGAATCCGTGATACCCCATGCAATTCGGCAAAGGTATTGTCCATAAACTACCCAGCTGCACCAGAATCAACCAGGGCCAAAACCTCAACTGAGCGTTGTGCCCATGACAATACCACCTGTATGGTGGGTTTAAGTGTGCCCAACACTGGGGACGATTGGACAGCACCTAGGGCCTGTCCCCCAAGGTACCCTAGGTGTGTTCGTTTCCCGGACGTACCGGACAAGGTCTTAACAGGTGGCCATTTTTACCACAGTACAAACATAATCCCTGTATCTTGTGATACCTCCTCTGTTCCTTGGTTAACCTAGTGAAACCCACCTGCATAGGTTCACCTGGTTCATGAATTAGTTCACTAGGTTTGGATGCCAAGGGAGGGTTGGGTGGGCAAAATGTGCTACTGGACCCAATATTTTTTAGCTGTACTTGTCGCTCTCTGTCGGTTAATCTTTCTCGTATTCTGGAGTCAATTAGAATCACGTATTCGATATAATCATCTAGGTCAGTAGGTAAATCTTTTGCTGCAATCTCATCTTTAATCTGGTCACTCAAGCCTTGGGCAAAGGCTGCCAACAGGGCCTCGTTATTCCATCCTACCTCTGCTGCCAGGGTGCGTAATTCAATGGCATAATCGCCAACCGTGCGCCTGCCCTGTTGTATCTCCATAAGACGTTTAGCAGCAGAGGTGGTTCTACCAGGAGGCTCGAAAACTCTCCGAAAGGATTGTACAAAATCACAGAAATTTTTAGTACAAGGTTTAGCGTTTTCCCACAGTGGGTTAGCCCAGGCCAATGCTCTACCGGTCAGTAGGGATATCATGAACCCAACCTTGCTGCGGTCACTAGGAAATGCGTGTGCCGTCAATTCCATAAATATTTCAAGTTGATTAATAAACCCTCTACATAGTTGAGGGTCACCGTCATATCTCAGCGGCAAGGGTGCAGAAGCCGTTAACCCTTTGACTGCGGTCCCTGGGGACCTAGACTCATTCTCCGGTGTCTGAATTGGCGAGACCACCGGGCTAGAACCGGACTTATCAGCAAGTACCGTGCGTTCAAGAATAGTTTGAATAGCAACCGCCAGCTGATCCAAACATTGCTCATGCATATCCATCCTCCAACTGATATTTCGTGTGTTACCATCACTCTTATTGTCTTAGGTCATGGCCCTTTCGTACTGTCACGGTTTTTAAAGACTCTCAGACGTAAGGGTTGGTAAAAACGTAACTTTATTGAAAAGTTAAGGCAATCCCCATAGGGAAACATACATAACAATACAACAATAATAGTCCATACAATAGGTTCTACCGGCCTTGCCTAAAATACCGCTTCATTCGCTTTAATAGCTAATAGCTTTTGAATTTCTTTTTTAATTCGAATAATTTCTACTATAGTCAAATCATCCGGGGTACACACACTTTTTATCTTCGAATTATGTAATGCAATATAAAGATCCGATATCTTTTTCCCATATTTTTTCCTACGGTACACTTGTTTCTTTATAAAATATCCCATTACTACACATTTATAAGCTGCCCAAACATTACCAAGACCAACATCACCAGTCAGGTTTTGTCACTGTTTTTAAAGACTCTCAGACGTAAGGTTTGGTAAAAACGTAACTTTATTGAAAAGTTAAGGCAATCCCCATAGTGAAACATACATAACAATACAACAATAATAGTCCATACAGTAGGTTCTACCGGCTTTGCCTAAAATACCGGGCAAGGCAACCCAAGTGACAGTAGCAATAACAGGCTCTACCAGCCTTGCCTATACCGGGTAAGGCAACCGTGAGATGACATATACCGGTTCTACCGGCCTTACCAATACCGGGCAAGGCAGCCCAAAGGAGTACTGAGTGTAGGCTCTACCGGCCTTGCCAATACCGGGTAAGGCAACCTTAAAGATGGTAATGTACAAGGTTCTACCGGCCTTACCAATACCGGGCATGGCAGCCTGAGGAACACTGTAGTAGGCTCTACCGGCCCTGCCAATACCGGGTATGGCAGCCTTAAGGATGGTAACGACAAAGGTTCTACCGGCCTTACCAATACCGGGCAGGGCAGCCTGAGCGAGTAGACCAGCTGTCAGATGACTATGACAGCAGAGAGGAATAGGAACTAAGGTCTTACTCAGCAGAAGTCTATTGCCAGGGAAAATCGGATGACTGCATAGGAGCGGACAGCGATCTAGCCTCAGTACTGGATAGATCAGGAGCAAACCAATGTCCGCACGTTGGGACCAACAATAAATATCGCCACCAGGTTAATGGAGTAAACCAGCGTCCGCACGCTGGAACCAACAGAGTATAGCCACCAGGTTAATGGAGTAAACCAGCGTCAGCACGCTGGGACCAACAGAGTATACCACCAGGTTTAATGGAGTAAACCAGCGTCCACATGCTGGAACCAACAGTAAATGTCGCCCAGCGTCCGCATGCGGGAACCAACAGTGTATATCGCAACCAGGTTTAATATGTAAACCAGCGTCCTCACACTGGGACCAACAGTAAATGTCGCCACCAGGTTTTAATGGAGTAAACCAGCATCCGCGCGCTGGAACCAACAGTGTATATTGCAACCAGGTTTAATGGAGTAAACCAGTATCCTCACGCTGGAACCAACAGTAAGTGTCACCACCAGGTTTAATGGAGTAAACCAGCGTCCGCACGCTGGAACCAACAGTGTATATCGCAACCAGGTTTAATGGAGTAAACCAGCGTCCTCACGCTGGAACCAACAGTAAGTGTCGCCACCAGGTTTAATGGAGTAAACCAGCGTCCACACGCTGGAACCAACAATGTACAAGCAGCAGAGAGAAGAACAATGTCGCTGGAGCGACGGGGCTAGAGCAGGAGCCCTACACTGCAACGGGGAGTCCACTGGGGCGAGACTGATACAGTGACAGATGACTGGAACCACCAGAATCGCCGGTGCAGAGCGAACCGGCTGGAGAAGCGGCAGGCAGGAGACACAGGAACTCAGTAAGATTAACCCGCTCGGTGCTGGAACACAGGAACACCGGAACACTAGCATACAGGAACATTGGAACACTGGAACACCGGAAAGCAGGAACAGCAGGCCCAGAAGCCTGACATGCAGATCAGGCCAAGTGAAGTCAGAAACACCACGAAAGGGCAACCTGGAAGTGCTCAGCCTGGGTTTAAAAAGGCTGTGTGAGGAGGGCTAATAGCAGACAGCCAATCAAGGATACTCAGCAAGTGACAGACACAGAACAGCACGAATCACGGGCACCGTGATAGGTTTTCATCAAAATATTGTTTAGATATCAAATATAATTCATCCATGTCTTCTTTAGAGGAGATTAAAGATTCCCTCAGTTTCCATGTCCTTTCTCCTCCTCCATATTTCTTTTTAATTTCAAGGTATACTGGGTCATGGTCGGACCATACCGCATTTCCTATATTTATCCTTTCACAATCCGTAACCGACTCTGCCCTTATTAGGATCATATTGATTCTAGAGAAGGTTTGATATCTATGTGAAAAAAGGGCACCCCTGCCGCGTGCCATTGTTAAACTTGAACCACTCGGATCTATTTCCTTGACCTTTTACTCTCGCTGTAGGTCTATTATACAAGGCCATGACAGAGCCGATGAAGCCCCCCAAAGCCAAAGTTCCAAAGAACCTCTTCGAGGAAGGCCCATCTGACCCTGTCAAAGGTCTTCTCCGCGTCAAGCAACAGAGCGAAGACACTTTTTTTGATGTTACATACTCCACAAGATTAATTATTTTCCTAGTTATTATGTGAATACAGCCCTTTAATAAACCCTGTCTGATCCCTATTTATTAATTCAGGGCATTTTCTTATAAAACATAGCCTGAAAATCCATCAGGCCCGAGGCTTTATGCACTTTTAATGTCCTTTCTCTATATACCTCCCTGTCCGAAAAACGAATTTCCAATCAATCAATCTGATCCTGCGATATGTTCCCTAATTTGGATTCAGCTAAATATTTCCTGATTTGTAATCTATCCCAATTATCATCAGGAATATTATACAACTTTGCATAAAATTCCCAGAAAGCTTTCTCCACCGCTTCTGGACTAATGTAGCAATTATCTTCTTCAACAATTTTAAAAATGCGTGTTTGCAAATTGCGCTTCTTCAGCTGATTTGTAAGCATTCTGTCCACCCTATTCCCCACAGAATAAAATCTTTGTTTCATCCTAATTAGATTTTCAATCGCTTTAATAGCTAATAGCTTTTGAATTTATTTTTTAATTCGAATAATTTCTACTATAGTCAAATCATCCGGGGTACACACACTTTTTATCTTCGAATTATGTAATGCAATAGAAAGATCCGATATCTTTTTCCCATATTTTTTCCTACGGTACACTTGTTTCTTAATAAAATATCCCATTACTACACATTTATAAGCTGCCCAAACATTACCAAGACCAACATCACCAGTCAGGTTTTCATCAAAATATTGTTTAGATATCAAATATAATTCATCCATGTCTTCTTTAGAGGAGATTAAAGATTCCCTCAGTTTCCAAGTCCTTTCTCCTCCTCCATATTTCTTTTTATTTTCAAGGTATACTGGGTCATGGTTGGACCATACCGCATTTCCTATATTTATCCTTTCACAATCGGTAACCGACTCTGCCCTTATTAGGATCATATTGATTCTAGATAAGGTTTGATATCTATGTGAAAAAAAAAGAATATTCTCTGTTATATGGTCTTATGTCCTCCAAACGTCGTAGAGCCCATATCTGCTCAACATGTCTTGAAATGCCCCTGACAATAACCTATTCCAAACATTTGAGCCCCTATTATCCACATCATATCTATATAGTTCGCAATCCGCCACACAATTAAAATCACCTAAACAAATAAAAGTGCCCTGAACATAATCCTGTATTTTTTGAAGAGTTCTATTAAGAAACCTCACCTGTCTCCAAATTGGGGCATATATATTAAGAATAGAGAATATTCGATCATCTATCTTACATACCACAAAGGAGACTCTTCCTACTGTGTCCCTCTGTTTATAAATTACCTCAGATTTAACCTTATTTGAAATCAATATAGCCGTTCCTCGTTTCTTTTTCTGGGGTAGTAGAGAATGTTCAACAACAGTATATCTTTTATTATTTAATCTCATTACATCCTCTCCTTTCATATGGGTCTCCTACAAACAACATATGTCAATATGTTCCTTATATAAGAAATCAGATAAATAACATAGCTTTTGGGGGGAATTTAATCCCTGCACATTGATCATAAGAACCTTAACCAAACTCTCCATATCCTAATCTATACCTCAATGTCCAGTGGAAGAGCTCCAACGTGTGCATCTTAATGCAGATACATTCTACATAATACACATAAACACATAACATTACATTCAAGCCCCATATCTGGGCTTTATTTGGTATCTCCCTTTTCATCGGGCAACATCTACCATCCCTCATCACCCATTGAACAATACCTTAATATAGAACCTCAAGGCCTCCCTGGACTTTAAAATGAATATATAACGGGAGTCAGGAAAAAGGGGAGAGGAGAACCCCCCCCCAATCCTCCCCCCTCAAAAGGGAGCATAAAACGGGAGAGGAGAAGAAAAGAGGAAAAAGACAAAAGAGGGAAAAACACGTTCCGAACCTTACCCGCGTCCTATCCCCCCCACAGGGGAGAACGATGAGCATGAGAAGAAGAACCAATGGAAGAAAATAAATAAAAAACTCAGGACCCCCCCCTCTCCCCCCGATCACATCCACCGACCCCCCCCACACACACACGAACGATAGGAGCAAAGGAGAAGGGGAGCAAATAACCCAACGTCCCCCTCCCACTAAGGAGGGTGGAAGAAGAGAGGAAACAATAAAATTAAAATTCCACCTCTTCCCCTAAGTCCCCTCCCCCGCTCCCAACAACCGGGGTGAAAACCAATCGCCTCAATATCCCCATTTATGTTAACTGACAATCAAAATCCGCAAATATTCAGGCTGCACCAGAAAAAAAATCCCTTTCCATTGATTCCATTTATCATCTAACTTATCCCTACACAGTTATCAACAAACACTGCCCTTCTTCCTGTTCTACATTGCATGCTGACTGAATGTCCCGTCCCTTATTATACCCCTAACTTTAGCACTATTACCCCTTCTCATTTAGAAATAGAGACCCTCCTTCACCCACCCACCTACTCCCACATCAGCAATACCCACTTCTCTAAAATAGGTCTAAATAAAACAATACCACGTGGTCTATATTAACCTTTAAGGAAGGAATACATTCTGGGAACATGCACACCTTAACCACTACACAGAAACATACATACTGTTTTAAAATTCCCAGCATCATTTCTATAATAAACCCAATATTAAACCATTTCGTGAAATTTTACCTAAACCATCACATCTCCTAATTAATCATTAGCTATCCAGTGTATCTTCACATAGTGTTATAATATAATCATATGTATATATCATACAATCCATTCTCTAATATTCCCCCATATTTGCCCTATTATATCACCCATATAACCCATAAATTATACTACCATTTATCAATATTTCCTTTTACACCAAGTGTATCGTATTTCCATTACACTCTATATCCCCTTATATATCTAATATACTACTTACATGAACAAAAAAAAACCCTCTAATAAAGTTTAATCCTAATTCCAGTAGACACTCCCTATCCCCCTGTCCCACCCCACCGATCCCTTCCCTAAGGAGGAAGCAATGATAAGAAGAAGGGGGGTCGGCGGGGATCACTTGTGAACTCCAATTAAAACTCACTGTAACCCCAGTCAATCCCCTCCCTCCTCCTCTCCCGTCCCCCGGCCTGTCCCCATAGGAGCAAGCTGGGAGCAGGAGAGGGGAGTTAGGGAGTAACCAGACTACCCCCAATCTCATTCCCCCGCTCCCCGATAAGAGGAAGTAAGGTATATGGAGTATTCCATCCAACCAGAGTGCACTGCAAACATCTTCTACTTACACCTATACTTTCCAAATTGTGAACCCCAATTAACTCTCACTATGATCCCATTTTCCCCCTCTCACCCCCCCACCCTGGTCCCCACCCATAGGGGAAGCAGGACGCCTAACCTCTCCCCGAAACTCCTAGTACAACATGCCAAATAACAGGAGAATAATTCAACAAATGTCCTACAGGTAACAAGCGCATTTCACATAGGATGAGAATCAATCCATTCCTGAACCTTCTCTGGTGTATCAAATACATAAGACCTGTTCCTTACCCACAGGATTAGCTTAACTGGAAACCCCCATACGTATCTAATCTGTCTGTCCCTAAGAGTTGCGGCCACAGATTTATAAGCTATCCTCTTTTGTCTGGTTATATCTGATAAATCCTGAAAAAATTGTATTTTATTAAATTTCTCTTGTCCCGGCCCTAAATCTCTTGCTGCTTAAAAAATCTTCTGACGAATGTTGAATGAAGAGAATCGAACAATAATATCTCTAGGAAGAGGTTCTGCTACATTCTTAGCTCTTCGTGTCTATCACAGTGCCTGTGTTGTTACTGGCGACATTATGACTGTGCTTCTTCCTGATTCATTCTTATTGGCTAACGTGGTATTGCTCCACCCAGTGATATACTGAGCCCTGTCACTTTTGCAGTGCCCTTTCCTGGTATTTCCGTTACTAAACGCTTGCTCCAGAATTTGTGTGTTTCCTGTGTATGACCCGGACTGACTGACTACTCTGCCTGTATCGTTCCTGCTCTGTGTACCGACCCAGATTGGCTGACATTCCTGCTCTGTGTATCGACCCAGATTGGCTGACGTACCTGCTGTGTGTACAGACCCGGCCTGGCTGACGTTCCTGGTCTGTGTACCGACCCAGATTGGCTGACGTTCCTGCTCTGTGTACCGACCTGGCCTGGCTGACGTTCCTGCTCTGTGTACCGACCTGGTCCTGATTACTAACCATCTGGTATCCGGTTGTGGGCCATACTCCAGTCTCTCTCTGTCCACTGGCAGATCCTCTGTTGCCTCCGTTGGTGCTCCGGCAGCCAGTTACTGTGACCCGATCAGTATTGTGCCTCGTGATTCGACTACCAGTGTTGTAGTGTCCCTCGGTAGCACCACGGTACGCTTGACCTATACTGCTCTAGCTGAGGTTGGTCTTTCCTGGGCGCCTCAAGCTTTTTCAATACCGGTAATCGATTCTAGGTCTGAGTGTTTGTTATCCCCTTGTGGGTTGGTGCCTGGCACAATGGTACAGTCATTACAATCGCTGATTGGCGTTACTCCATATTATTAAATATCCCATCCTCCGCATTGCAGATAATCAGATGATCACAGGTAATCGCAATCTGGAATACCAGATCCGTAAGACCGCTACTGGCCTTCGATCTTGACTGCTGCTACCGATCTTAAATGGCACCACCGGTTACACCCATCAGGTCAGCCGCCCATAGAGGGGATGTAAACGCTATCCTCCAGCTTGTCGAAGTCTGTGAGGCCCAAACACTCCTCCCACCTAGCGTCTCATGTCATCACGTCCCAAAAATTCAGACTTCAGTTCCCCTTTCCTCTAGTCTTAATGAATGACCTCTTGTTCTCTGCCCAGCAATTTCAGTAAATAATTCATTGGAGAGTTTTTGTATTGGCCTTGAATATATCTATAAATGATAATCATATCACCCCCTAGACATCACTTCTCTAATGTTAACAAACCCAGTTTGGCTAATCTCTCTTTATTACTAAGATCCACCAATCCCTTTGTCAGTTTTGATGCAAGTCTCTATACTTTTTACAGTTCACTAATGTCTTCTTTTTTAAAGACAGACAATCTGATCATAATGTATGCAGAAGGACTTCTGAGGTTGCCAAGTCACCTCTATGTCCCCTGCTCGCATTAACTATTGCAAGGAACAGGGGACCTATGCAGAAAAGTAACACAAAATGCAGGGGTCTCCCTTCAAACTCTAATGAGGGGATCCCATGCCTGCCTCAATGCTGGTGAGATGGGTCAGCTGGTTAATGCACCAGCTGTAGAATCTGTTCAAACTTTAAGGTTACAGGTTCTATTCCCAGCAGGGTCAATTCAGCCTTTCATCCTTCCAAGGTAGATACATTGAGTACCATTAAATTGTGAAATAATATCCATCCCCCAGGACATATTTGAAAATGAGAGACAATGTCAATGTACCCTTCCTAAAATATTGATATTATTATTCATTATGCCCAACCCCAACTAAATTCCACATCAATAACAATAAATGAATACAAAGCTTTAAACACAGTAGTCAATGTGACCTTTAGTCCTAAATTAACCCCGTAACTACCGTCCGATCTGGGGTATGTCATGTCATTAAGAGATTAAAGACCAGAAGTGTGTACAACAAGCATTGCTTTTCAAAGTGTTGTGCAGCACTCAGATCCCCAGGAAGTTGATCAAACATGAGGCTATGCTGCACAACACATTGCAAAGCAATGTGCTTTGTACAAAAATATGGTCATCAAGGGTGTCACTTATGATAAAATATAAGACTGACTACTGGGTGGGTTTAATGCTGGCCAGGAATGGATGTTCATAATATTATTGCTTATCCCTGGCCAGATTTCTTTCTGAGTGCTCGAGAGATAGCCAGTCCATCATTTTGCAAAGGATTAGATACACCTCTTGCAATTAAAGTGTTAAACCTTAACACAGTAGTCAATGTTATCTTTTGTCACAAGTTAACCCCTTGAAGATCAAATGAGTGTACATTGTGCATTGTTTTGCAGACACTGTGCATCACTATGATCCTCAAGAGGTTAATCAAATGTGATGCTTCATGCTTGACAAGCCTTTTGAGGATCAAAGAAGTGCTGACATCTCCAGCCTGTTCCACTGCCCACCAGTAGTCACAGAGCCACACATACACTGTCTGACCCACCAGCCTTCTTACACTGGTAGTCACAGATCCACATACGCACTGTCTGACCCCTCGGCCTGGTTCCACTGCCCAATATTAATCACAGAGCCCCACATACAGTGTCTGACTGCCCCCTGACATGGTTGCACTGCTCACTGGTAATCACTCATCCTCCATTCACCCCCAGCCTGGTTCCACTACCCACTAGTAGTCACAAATACCCACTGAGTGCCCACTAGTAGACTCAGATTCCACATATACATTGTCTGAATTCCCCAGCCTTGTTCCCCGGCCCACTGATATCCACAGATTTCCCTCATGTGCTATGCAACCCCACCATCCTTGTTTCTTTACCCACTGGTAGCCACAGACTCACAAGATACTCTGTGAGCACCCACCAGCTTTGTTCCCCTGCCCACTGGTAGCCACAGATTCCCATATGCACTGTGTGACCCACCAGCCTTGTTCCCCTCCCCACTGGTAGTCACTGTTTCCCAAAATCACTGTATCTCCTCCAGCCTTGTTCTCCTGCACACTTGTAGCCACAGACTCACACATATATTGTGTGACCCATCATCAGCCTTGTTCCCATGCCCACTGATAGCAACAGATTCACACATGTGTGCTGTGTGACCCCATCAGCCTTGTTTTTCTGCCCACTGGTAGCCACAGATTCCCACAATCAATGTGTGACCTCTCCAGCCTTGTTCCACTGCATACTGGTTTCCATAGATTTCCCACACACAGTTTGTGACACACCACCAGCCTTGTTCCCCTGCCCACTGATAGGCAGATATTTCCCATATGTGCTGTGTGACCACACAAGCCTTGTTCCCCTGCCCACAGGTAACCACAGATTCCCACATGTGCTGTTTGACCCCACCACTCTTGTTCAGCTGCACAGTGGGAGCCACAGATTCCCACTATCACTGTGTGACCCCTCCAGCCTTGTTCCCCTGCTTACTGGTAGCCACATATTCCCCACGTATACTGTGTGACCAACCACCAGCCTTGTTCCCCTGCCCACTGTTAGACACAAATCCACACATATGCTGTGTGACCCCACCAGCCTTGTTCCCCTGCCCATTGGTATCCATAGATTTCCCACATTTGATATGCGACCCCACCAGCCATGTTCCTCTGCCCACTGGTAGCCACAGTTTCCCCACATGCACTGTGTGACCCCACCAGCCTTGTTCCCTGACTGCTGATCCTCAAAAGCAATGAAGCTGAGCATCACACTTGATTAAACTCTTGAGGATCATAATGGTGCACAGTGCCTGCAAAGCAGTGCACATTGTACACTCATTTGACCTTCAAGGCGTTAACTTGTGACAAAAGATAACACTGACTACTAAGTTAAGGTTTAACACTGTAGTTGCCAGTGGCGTATCCAATCCTTTGCAAAGTGATGCACTGGATATCTCTCGGGCACTCAGAATGAAATCTGGCCAGGGATAATCAATACTATTATGAACATCCATTCCTGGCCAGCATTAAACCCACCCAGTAGTCAATCTTATATTTTATCATAAGTGAACCCCTTGATGACCATTTTGTTGTACAAAGTGCATTGCTTTGCAGTGTATTGTGCAGCATAACCTCATGTTTGATCAACTTCCTGAGGATCTGAGTGCTGCACAACACTTTGAAAAGCAAAGCATGTTGTACACACTTCTGGTCTTTAATCTCTTCAGGACACATGAAGTGCCAGGACCGTTACGCTGGTCTGGACATTAAGGACTGGTGGCGGTCCTGGTACTTAAAGTGGAACTACCACCCTTAAAAAATGTTGTATCAAATAATCCCCCATCTGGCGACTAAGTAGCGCTAGTAGCCAGAATTCTTACCCATTCATGAGAATGAGCCTCTACTCTTTCCCTAGTGACGTCCGCACACCTGCGCTGTCAGACCCTTTTGAAGCCAAACAACTCCTAGCAACGCCTCCTAGAGCCAGCTGGGACTTATAGAACAGGCGCGTGGACGTCACTGTGGAAAGATGTCTGCGCTCCATCCTGATTGTCACTTCTGGAGTAGAGGCTCATTCTCTTGAATGGGTGAGAATTCTGGCAACTAGCGCTACTAAGCATCTAGTCGCCAGATGGATGATTATTTGATAGAACATTTTTTAAGAGTGGTAGTTCCTTTTAATGGAATTCTGGGATGGAAGCATGGCCTGCACGCCACTCTGTCATTACAGATTTCATTGCGACAAAAAAAGTGCTGTTGTCATTAACGGATGCCCACCATCGGATCAGGCAGTCGTTAAGAGGATAACTTAGTACAAAAGATCACATTGACTACTGTGTTTAAAGCTTTGTAATCATTTATTGATATCGGTGTGGAATTTCGTTGGGGTGGGGCATAATTGAGGCGGGGCATGGGGGCCCGTCATTAGAGCCTGAAGAAGGAAACCTGCATTTTTTGTTACTCTTCTGCACAGGTCCCCTGGCCCTTGCAATAGTTTAATGCAAGCAGGGGACACAGAGGTGAATTGGCAGAGTCAGAAGTCATGAGGCACTTTCAGCACAGCTGAGAAATGTATTGTACAGATTGGGCCACACATGTAAGTCAGTGCTGCTGAGGTTAGAGTCCACTAACTAGTAAGTATAAGTCCTGCTGCACACATTTATGATCAGATTGTCTGGGTGCCACTGCAGTAGTATCCTCTTACTATACAACTGGATACTGCGACATCCTGCAGCATTTATCCCTTTCAGTGCCAGATAGATATTCAGTCCAGTGCCTCAAGGATTGAAAGGGTTAAGGGTTTCTTGAGCAGAATATTTGGGAATGGCTCAGTTTATAATAACCCCTAAATGCTCGCACAGGATAATAATGTCAGTTAATAAGGAACGGAGGGAAAAAGGAAAATGTTGCACACTAATAAATAAGTCATGGGGCAGTTTCAGCACAGCTGAGAAATGTATTGTACATGTTGAGATACACATGTAACTCGGTCCTGCTGAGATTAGAGCCCACTAACTTGTAAGTGGAAGTCCTTCTGCACAAATGTACATACCTGGGAATTCTCAGAGTTTTGACCCAAATCTCAGGGTGAAGGACCAGATTTTCAGGGTTAGACATCTCAGTGTTACCCACTATATGAGCTGCACCATTTAACAGCTTCTTTACTCTCTAAATGTGTGAAATGTATACCAGAATGGCAATGGGAGAAGGTCCTATTTCTTTTGTGTGTGTTTAAGCAATGAGGAGGTAAATATAGTCATTGATACCTTTATTGGCTAACTAAGCAGATTTAGGATGCAAGCTTTCAAGACCTCTTAGGTCTCTTCCTCAGGCATGTTATACAGATAAATATGAAAACATCTCTCTTATATACAAATACACGTTACATTATTTAGAATGGAAATCAGGTAAGAAAACTCAGTCTTCCTCTGAGGAGTTAGAGGTATTTAAGATCCCAGTGGGACTGTTGGAAAGGTTAATTCACAATGTGATAGTGACATGAATTCTTTGTCTCTATTCAAACCATAATAATTTAAAATATTAAACTTCAACATTAATTTAACCTCGCATATTTTTCTATCTGTCAACATTTGTCTGAGCTGCTTTAACAGTCTGCTGTTGATTAATGCTGCCTTTCCCTCCGTGGGTCAGGCTGACTCAGCTGATGATTAATGAACTGCCTTGACATCTCTGTTTCCATGGTTACTCACCTGACTGTTATCAGTGAAACCCCTTCCACGCTTTTTAAAGGAGCTAGGATCACTTCCTCCTTGCCCTTGTGTTTGTTTATGGCTGCAAGTGCGTTCTCCTGTGCTCCTGATTATCCATGTATGACCTGGCTTCCTCTGATGTCCCTTCTGGCTCCTGACTCCTGGCTTGTTCCTGACAACGCTGACCTCCGTATTCCTGACTCCGGTTTGTCTGAGTACCCTCTTTGGTTCCTGATCCAGGCTTGTCTTTTGGTTCATGCTCCTGGATCACCATTCTGCTTTGTTTGGTTACTTTAATAAAGTTGTTTTGCATTTTACATTTTTGTGTCTGTCTTGTTCCTGGTCCCTAACAGTACACAAGGGAAAATCAGGTCTTCAAGGAATTCCTGCGGTGCTCCATCTCGGACCATCAGAATAACTGTTCAGACCTGCTACCTTGGCGGAGTTTGCTCATAATAGTGCAGTGTTGGCTTCTACCCAGTTTTCCCCCTTCATGGTGAATTACGGGTATCAGTCCTTCATGATTCCAGATTTGTTCGCTGCCCAGGGCATTCCGGCACTGGAGGATCATCTCCAGCAAATCCGTTCCACATGGGTGCAGGTCCAAGAGTCACTGCGACACTCTCAACAATCCCAGGAGCTACAGGCTAAATGTAAATGCCTACCTGCACCCTCCCTGCAGGTTGGGGAGAGGGTCTGGTTGTCCTCCAGAAAGCTACACCTCCGAGTGCCCTCTCAGAAAACTGGCTACCCGTTTTGTGGGGCCTTTCCGTATCCTCTGACATGTGTACCCTGTGGCCTGTGCCCTAGACCTTCCCCCCAAAATGCGGATACACAATGTGTTCCTGTCACGGATTTGAAGACTCTCAGACTTAAAGTTTGGTAAAATAACTTAACTTTATTAAAAGTTAAAGGCAGTCCCCGTAGGGTAAACATACATAACAATACAACAGTAATATAACATATAATAGGTTCTACCGGCCTTGCCTAAATACGGGGCAAGGCAACCCAAGTGACAGTTTTAATGACAGGCTCTACCGGCCTTGCCTATACCGGGCAAGGCAACCGTGAGATGACATATACCGGTTCTACCGGCCTTACCAATACCGGGCAAGGCAGCCCCCACGGAATGCTGAATGTAGGCTCTACTGGCCCTGCCAATACCGGGTAAGGCAACCTTAAAGATGGTGAATTACAAGGTTCTACCGGCCTTACCAATACCGGGCAGGGCAGCCCAAAGGAGTACTGGAGTAGGCTCTACCGGCCCTGCCAATTCCGGGTAAGGCAACCTTAAAGATGGTGAATTACAAGGTTCTACCGGCCTTACCAATATCAGGCAGGGCAGCCCAAAGGAGTACTGGAGTAGGCTCTACTGGCCCTGCCAATACCGGGTGAGGCAACCTACAGAATGGTATCGTCAAGGTTCTACCTGCCTCACCAATACCGGGCAGGGCAGCCTGAGCGAGTAGACCAGCTGTCAGGTGATTAAGACAGCATAGAGCATAAGTATAGAGGTATTACTCAGCAGGAGTCTATTGCCAGGGATACTCAGACAACTGCAAGGAAGTGGACAGCGACTGACCACAGTACTGGATGTTCAGGAGCAAACCACCATTCACACGTTGGGACTAATGGTAATAGCGCCACCAGGTTTAATGGAGCAAACCAGCGACCGCACGCTGGAGCCAATAATGTATCTCACAACCAGTTTAGTGGAGTAAACCAGCGTCCGCACGCTGGGACCAACAATGTATATAGCAACCAGGTTTAGTGGAGTAAACCAGCGTCCGCACGCTGGAACCAACAATGTATATCGCATCCAGGCTTAGTGGAGTAAACCAGCGTCCGCACGCTGGGACCAACAATGTATATCGCAACCAGGTTTAGTGGAGTAAACCAGCGTCCGTACGCTGAGACCAACAATGTATATCGCAACCAGGTTTAGTGGAGTAAACCAACAAAGTATGATCAGCAGCGAGAAGAACAATGTTGCCAGAGCTACGGCTGGAGCAGGAGATTCAGGAACTCAGTAAGTTTAACCCGCGAGGTGCTGGAACACAGGAACACTGGAACTCAGTAAGATTAACCCACGAGGTGCTGGAACACAGGAACACTGGAACTCTGGAACACAGGAACACTAGCATACAGGAACACTGGAACACAGGATCAGCAAGAACAGCAGGAACAGGCCCAGAAGCCTGACAAGCATGTCAGACAGAGTGGAGTCAGGAACACCACGAAAGGGCAACCTGGAAGTTCTCAGCCTGGGTTTAAAAAGGCTGTGTGAGGAGGGCTAATCACAGACAGCCAATCATGATACTCAGCAAATGACTGACACTGAACAGCACCAATCACAGGCACCGTGATAATTCCATGTCTCTCTGTTGAAACCCCTGGTTTGAATCCTTATACTACGGTCGCTCCTATACACCATTTGGTGTCCGTTAATGGCCATAAGGAGTTTGAGGTCTACTCTGTAATGAAATCTCGTAGGTTACATGGGAGTCTTTAGCATTTGGTCCATTGGAAGGGGTACAGTCCAGAGGAGCGCTCGTGGGTTCCAGCCTCGGATGTGCATACCCCCACCCTCCTCTGTGCTTTCCATGGATGCTTTCCCCTCAATCCTGGTCCTGCCCTGCCGGGGGGGGGGGGGCGAGGCTAGGGGTCATTGGGGGTGGTACTGTCAAAATTTCACTTAGCTGCTCTAACAATCTGCTGTTGATTACTGCTGCCTTTCCTTCCCTGTGTCAGGCTGACTCAGCTGATCATTGACCTCTCTGTTTCCATGGTTATTCACCTGACTTTTATCAGCCAACCCCTTCCAGGCTTTTTAAAGCAGCTAGGCTCAGTTCGCGTTCTCCTGTTCTCCTGATTATCCGTGTATGACCTGGCTTCCTCTGACGTCCCTTCTGGCTCCTGACTCCTAGCTTGTTCCTGACGTCTCTGACCTCTGTATTCCTGACTCCGGCTTCTCTGAGTACCCACCTTGGTTCCTTATCCCAGCATGTCTTTTGGTTTATGCTCCTGGACCACCATTCTGATTTGTTTGTTTACTTTAATAAAGGTGTTTTGCAATTTACATTTTTGTGTCTGTCTGGTTCCTGGTCCCTAACACTGTCCCTCTGAGTGCGGAACAGTCCCATCAGTACAGTTAATTTAATATCCCTGACACTGTGTCCATTTTGGCAAAAATGTTCTCCCACTGGTGTCTCTAAATTTTATTGTTAACACTGGATCTGTGGGAATTAAACCTTTTATGTAATGGCTGTCCAGTTTCACCCACATAAAGAGCTGTTGGGAATTTTGCCCACATGATGAGGTATATTACATTGGATGATTTGCAAGTGAAGGTACCAATCATCCTATGGTGTAACTGAGTGTTTGGAAAGGAATCTTGTCAGTGGTATAAATATGTGCACGTTTCACACCTCCTTTGTAGGCAGGGAGATGTGCCATTTTTGTATTTTTATTCAAGGCACTCCTTACCATCAGTTGTTTTAAAGTGGGAGGCTGTCTGAAGGAGAGTAAGGGAGACTGTAGGAATATGTTCTTAATTCTTTCATCTCTATGTAATGTTGTTTGAAGTTTCTTGCTATTTTGTGTAAAACTTCAACCTGGGGGTGGTAAGTAAGTGACCACCAGTGGTACCGGGTTTCCCTTATATTGTTCTTTGTAGCTCAAGAGATTTTTTTCTTGGTATGTGGGTACCCTTCTGTATCTGACTGTCAATAATCCTTGCATTGTAACCCTGTTTTATAAAGTCTCCTCTGAGTGCTTGTCAAGGTCTGTCAAGTCAGAACAGATGCGGTTGTATCTGATGGCCTGTCTGTATATGATGGAGCTCTTTGTGTCTCTTGGGTGGAAACTATTGTTTTTCTGGTGGATTGGTATGTTTATTGGGTTGCATTACAGGAATGTGTGAATGGAGTTGCTCTGAATACTGATAGTTGTGTCTAGGAAGTTAATATTTGTATATGAGTGACTGAGTGTTAGGTTGATAGAGGGGTGGAATGTATTGTAGTTTCATGGAATTTGAGAAGTTCCTCTTCAATGGCAGTCCAGATGATAAGAATATCTTCTATGTAGCGGAGATCGACCAGGGGTTTTATCTGGAAGATGGACAGGAAGTCCTCTTCTAATTTTGCCATAAACAGGTTGGCATATTGTGGTGCTATTCGGGTACCAATTGCAGTCCCTATTTTACTGTCCAAACTTGAAATAATTGTGTTAGTATAAACTGTATGTGTTTTGTTACCATTTCCATGGGAGTGTTATTTTTTTCCAGATATCCTTGGCATGCTGCTGTGCCATCTGTGTGTGGAATGTTGGTGTAAAGGGATTCTACATCCATAGTGGCCAGGATGGTGCTCTCTGGAATGGGGCTCAAGTCAGTTAGTTTGTTTAAGAGATCTGTGGTGTCCTGAAGGAAGCTGGGTTTTTCAGAGTATTTTCTGCCCAGCCAGAGAAATTCTCTGTGAGTGTGCCAATTCGTGAAATTATGGGTCTTACCAGGTTTCCTTCTTTGTGTCTTTAAGTAGTGAGACCTCTAAGTTGCAGCAGGTTGGATGTTCCTTGAGGACTGATTGATGCACTTGTTGGTTACAGCAAGCAGGTAGATATCAACTAGAATGCATGTTCTTGGGAGATTTGAGATTAATATTGCAAATCTTAGGGTTAGTTCAGTTTAAAAGTTCCCAGCTATGCACATTTATGATAAGATTGTGTGCTATCCTCGTACTGTACAACTAGATACTGTGCCATCCTGCAGCATTTAACCCTTTCAGTGCCAGAGAGGTATCCAGTCCAGTGCCTCTGGCAATAAAAGGGTTAAGGGTTTCTTGAGCAGACCACTTGGGAACGGCTCAGTTTATAATAACTGCTAAATGCTACCACAGCATAATAATGTCAATTTAAGCATTCATGGGATAGGCATAAATGTGTCCTTAAGATCAAGGATATGGGTCTCGAAACTATTACCACCGGTAAAACCAGTGGTTACAGCAAATAAAAAAGTCAATCTTGTACCCCAGCTATTCTGTTGCTGGAGAGGTACATGGCAGAAAGAACGTTGTTGGCCAAAATTCACGTTTTGGCCAAATGCTCGTTATTGTTCTTTGTCCCAACAACTCTCACTGAATAGTGAGAATTGTGGGAACATTAAAGGAAAAAATAAAGTGTCATGGCTTGACGGTATCCTTTTAAATTCTTGCACGCACAACAACTTGAAACTACAGGGCGCATTCCACATGTCGCCATGATTAAAAGACAGACATAAGAATCTCGTCTGTAGGATAGCGAGTGATTCTCATACTGCAGCCTGAAACGTTGCCTTTCCCCTTCTCAGCTCCCCTACCCCACACCACCACTGTATCAAAGAAAATAAGTACCACTACAACGTATTGCCCTGGTTCGCTCTCCACATCTCAGCTCCTCTTCCCCGTGGTGCGTCCGGTGTTATTCTGGATAAACCAACGGCCCCATAGACCAATTTAAAAAATCAAGAAGTATCCAGATCTTGCTGAGCATTTCCCAGACTCTCTCTTCCCTTCTCCCCTTCGCCCGTCAAGAAAATTACTATGCAGGCAATAGCCCAAGAGGTCACAAGTATCCCTCTGTGTGGATGAAAATGCCTTTCGTCGCCAGTGGAGACGATGGCGGAGGCGTCGGGGTACATGACTTTAACATTTTAATGCTTATGGACAATTTTAAATAAAAATATTTAAAGAGGAATGGACTTTCAGATTCTACCTACAGTAACGGTTGCATCTATGGGGTATAATTTTATCAAAATTGAACAACCATTAATGCATTTTTTTTTTTAAAGCATGACAAAAGAAAGAAGATCAGAAGACAGAAAAGAAGATCTCGCTGGACATCAGGATTACTGGTACGTTTTTAATTGTCGAGATGTGTGAAACTGTTTCTGGATTAACCCTATGAACACCAGTGGGGTATGCAACGCTGTATCTCTTTCTTTATTTCAACCACAAGTATGTGTGGGAAACCAGGTTTCCAACACATACCTGTGGTTTTCATCTCCTGTTTTGGGCTCTGCACCTGTCTTGTCATGTCTCAGGATTTGTACCATGAAAAGTGCGTCCTAAACATCTGGTGAAGCCACCACATGGAATAGGATAGCAGTGGGTGAAAACTGCGTACCTGTGGAACATTTTTGCATGGTTTTTGGTGTTGACTGCACAGTTTATAGAATTGTAAAATGTGCTGTAAAAACATCTACCGCTTGTTTTGAAAGTATTGGGGATAATAGTATCGAGCCCCAAATAAGTTTGAGGTTTTTACAGTAGAAAAAATGGGCAGACTAGATGGGCCGAATGGTTCTTCTCTGCCATCAATTTCTATGTTTCTAATAAGGAAAGGAGGGGAAAAAAGAAAATGTTACAATTGGTGCACACTAAGAATTAACGTTTTATTTCAATAATTAGTAAAAACCTTATTATGGACCACTCTTAACAGCCAAGGTTACATTTGTCAGATACATAGTGGACATGTATGTAGGATAATTCTCACAGTATATTTTAGAATCCAAGTATGGGAGGTGATATCTGTACATGGATTGAGAACTAGTTAAAGAGGATCTACCACCTGACATACACTTTAGCTTAAATATCTCCTCATCTGGCGACTAGCTGCTTAGTAGCGCTAGTTGCCAGAATTATTACATTGTTAAATAGATTTACCCTTTCTTCCCCGGCTGACAGGACGGATCGCGGACATCTTGCCATAATGACGTTCGGGCTGTCAGTCCCAGCCGGCTCTAGGAGTCGTTGCTAGGAGCCGGCCGGCTCCAAAACGAACTGACAACGCAGACTAGCGGACGTCACTATGGCAAGATGTCCGCGATCCGTCCTGCCTGTCAGCCAGGGAAGAAAGGGTAAATCTATTTAACAATGTAATAATTTTGGTGACTAGCGCTACTATGCAGCTAGTCACCAGATGAGGAGTTATTTAAGCTAAAGTGTATGTCAGATGGTAGTTTCGCTTTAAATGACAGATGGCAGAGAGTTGTTGTAAATGGAACCTTTTCATGTTGGTATAAATGTGTAAGTGGTGTGCCTGCCACAGGGTTCAGTCCTGGGCCCAATGCTTTTTATTTTGTTTATTAATGATCTAGAAGTGGGAATTGAAAGTAGTGTCTCAGTCTTTGCTGATGACACTAAGATGTGTAAGGAAATACATACAGAGCTGTTTTTCTCTACTGAAGAATTTACATAAATTCAGTGAATAGGCAGAAAAGTGGCAGAGGGCATTTAATGTAGACTGGCAATGTGGGATGGCGATGCCCGTCAAATCCAGTTGTGGATGAAGATGATTATTATTAAGTAACAGTGTATTGAATGTGTTGATGGCGTGAAGACTAAAAAGCATGCACATATATCAATGGCATGCACTTCATACCCCCTTTTTTTAAGGAATGTGTTGGCTAAGCCTCTGGCACTGAAAGGGTTAACCTTATATTTCAGTACTAGTTGAAGAGCCGGTCTCGGGGCAGTCATGCGCAGTAGAGACTGCCCGCGCCGCTTATCATCCGTGGCGCAGGCAATCTCTACTGCGCATGACTGTGGCGTTACACACGTTTTAGCGAACTATTATATTTGTGTCTCTTGGGTGGAAGCTATTGTTTTTCTGGTGGATTGGTATGTTTATTGGGTTGCATTACAGGAATGTGTGAATGGAGTTGCTCTGAATACTGATAGTTGTGTCTAGGAAGTTAATATTTGTACATGAGTGACTGAGTGTTAGGTTGATAGAGGGGTGGAATGTATTGTAGTTTCATGGAATTTGAGAAGTTCCTCTTCAATGGCAGTCCAGATGATAAGAATATCTTCTATGTAGCGGAGATCGACCAGGGGTTTTATCTGGAAGATGGACAGGAAGTCCTCTTCTAATTTTGCCATAAACAGGTTGGCATATTGTGGTGCTATTCGGGTACCAATTGCAGTCCCTATTTTACTGTCCAAACTTGAAATAATTGTGTTAGTATAAACTGTATGTGTTTTGTTACCATTTCCATGGGAGTGTTATTTTTTTCCAGATATCCTTGGCATGCTGCTGTGCCATCTGTGTGTGGAATGTTGGTGTAAAGGGATTCTACATCCATAGTGGCCAGGATGGTGCTCTCTGGAATGGGGCTCAAGTCAGTTAGTTTGTTTAAGAGATCCGTGGTGTCCTGAAGGAAGCTGGGTTTTTCAGAGTATTTTCTGCCCAGCCAGAGATATTCTCTGTGAGTGTGCCAATTCGTGAAATTATGGGTCTTACCAGGTTTCCTTCTTTGTGTCTTTAAGTAGTGAGACCTCTAAGTTGCAGCAGGTTGGATGTTCCTTGAGGACTGATTGATGCACTTGTTGGTTACAGCAAGCAGGTAGATATCAACTAGAATGCATGTTCTTGGGAGATTTGAGATTAATATTGCAAATCTCAGGGTTAGTTCAGTTTAAAAGTTCCCAGCTATGCACATTTATGATAAGATTGTGTGCTATCCTCGTACTGTACAACTAGATACTGTGCCATCCTGCAGCATTTAACCCTTTCAGTGCCAGAGAGGTATCCAGTCCAGTGCCTCTGGCAATAAAAGGGTTAAGGGTTTCTTGAGCAGACCACTTGGGAACGGCTCAGTTTATAATAACTGCTAAATGCTACCACAGCATAATAATGTCAATTTAAGCATTCATGGGATAGGCATAAATGTGTCCTTAAGATCAAGGATATGGGTCTCGAAACTATTACCACCGGTAAAACCAGTGGTTACAGCAAATACCGTAGCACCCAAAAAAACTATCTTGTACCCCAGCTATTCTGTTGCTGGAGAGGTACATGGCAGAAAGAACGTTGTTGGCCAAAATTCACGTTTTGGCCAAATGCTCGTTATTGTTCTTTGTCCCAACAACTCTCACTGAATAGTGAGAATTGTGGGAACATTAAAGGAAAACATAAAGTGTCATGGCTTGACGGTATCCTTTTAAATTCTTGCACGCACAACAACTTGCAACTACAGGCCGCATTCCACATGTCGCCATGATTAAAAGACAGACATAAGAATCTCGTCTGTAGGATAGCGAGTGATTCTCATACTGCAGCCTGAAACGTTGCCTTTCCCCTTCTCAGCTCCCCTACCCCACACCATCACTGTATCAAAGAAAATTAGTACCACTACAACGTATTGCCCTGGTTCGCTCTCCACATCTCAGCTCCTCTTCCCCGTGGTGCGTCCGGTGTTATTCTGGATAAACCAACGGCCCCATAGACCAATTTAAAAAATCAAGAAGTATCCAGATCTTGCTGAGCATTTCCCAGACGCTCTGTTCCCTTCTCCCCTTCGCCCGTCAAGAAAATTACTATGCAGGCAATAGCCCAAGAGGTCACAAGTATCCCTCTGTGTGGATGAAAATGCCTTTCGTCGCCAGTGGAGACGATGGCGGAGGCGTCGGGGTACATGACTTTAACATTTTAATGCTTATGGACAATTTTAAATAAAAATATTTAAAGAGGAATGGACTTTCAGATTCTACCTACAGTAACGGTTGAATCTATGGGGTATAATTTTATCAAAATTGAACAACCATTAATGCATTTTTTTTTTTAAAGCATGACAAAAGAAAGAAGATCAGAAGACAGAAAAGAAGATCCCGATGGACATCAGGATTACTGGTACGTTTTTAATTGTCGAGACGTGTGAAACTGTTTCTCGATTAGCCCTATGAACACCAGTTGGGTATGCAACTCTGTATCTCTTTCTTTATTTCAACCACAAGTATGTGTGGGAAACCAGGTTTCCAACACATACCTGTGGTTTTCATCTCCTGTTTTGAGCTCTGCACCTGTCTTGTCATGTCTCAGGATTTGTACCATGAAAAGTGCGTCCTAAACATCTGGTGAAGCCACCACATGGAATAGGATAGCAGTGGGTGAAAACTGCGTACCTGTGGAACATTTTTGCATGGTTTTTGGTGTTGACTGGACAGTTTATAGAATTGTAAAATGTGCTGTAAAAACCACTACCGCTTGTTTTGAAAGTATTGGGGATAATAGTATCGAGCCCCAAATAAGTTTGAGGTTTTTACAGTAGAAAAAATGGGCAGACTAGATGGGCCGAATGGTTCTTCTCTGCCATCAATTTCTATGTTTCTAATAAGGAAAGGAGGGGAAAAAAGAAAATGTTACAATTGGTGCACACTAAGAATTAACGTTTTATTTCAATAATTAGTAAAAACCTTATTATGGACCACTCTTAACAGCCAAGGTTACATTTGTCAGATACATAGTGGACATGTATGTAGGATAATTCTCACAGTATATTTTAGAATCCAAGTATGGGAGGTGATATCTGTACATGGATTGAGAACTAGTTAAAGAGGATCTACCACCTGACATACACTTTAGCTTAAATAACTCCTCATCTGGTGACTAGCTGCTTAGTAGCGCTAGTTGCCAGAATTATTACATTGTTAAATAGATTTACCCTTTCTTCCCCGGCTGACAGGACGGATCGCGGACATCTTGCCATAATGACGTTCGGGCTGTCAGTCCCAGCCGGCTCTAGGAGTCGTTGCTAGGAGCCGGCCGGCTCCAAAACGAACTGACAACGCAGACTAGCGGACGTCACTATGGCAAGATGTCCGCGATCCGTCCTGCCTGTCAGCCAGGGAAGAAAGGGTAAATCTATTTAACAATGTAATAATTTTGGTGACTAGCGCTACTATGCAGCTAGTCACCAGATGAGGAGTTATTTAAGCTAAAGTGTATGTCAGATGGTAGTTTCGCTTTAAATGACAGATGGCAGAGAGTTGTTGTAAATGGAACCTTTTCATGTTGGTATAAATGTGTAAGTGGTGTGCCTGCCACAGGGTTCAGTCCTGGGCCCAATGCTTTTTATTTTGTTTATTAATGATCTAGAAGTGGGAATTGAAAGTAGTGTCTCAGTCTTTGCTGATGACACTAAGATGTGTAAGGAAATACATACAGAGCTGTTTTTCTCTGCTGAAGAATTTACATAAATTCAGTGAATGGGCAGAAAAGTGGCAGAGGGCATTTAATGTAGACTGGCAATGTGGGATGGCGATGCCCGTCAAATCCAGTTGTGGATGAAGGTGATTATTATTAAGTAACAGTGTATTGAATGTGTTGATGGCGTGAAGACTAAAAAGCATGCACATATATCAATGGCATGCACTTCATACCCCCTTTTTTTAAGGAATGTGTTGGCTAAGCCTCTGGCACTGAAAGGGTTAACCTTATATTTCAGTACTAGTTGAAGAGCCGGTCTCGGGGCAGTCATGTGCAGTAGAGACTGGCCGCGCCGCTTATCATCCGTGGCGCAGGCAATCTCTACTGCGCATGACTGTGGCGTTACACACGTTTTAGCGAACTATTATATACGATATGTTACAGAGAGCAGTTGAAGCGTTTCAGCACCAGAGAGGTGCATCCATATGATATCTGTGTTTTGTTTTCATTTAATGATATGGCAGGTTGTTACTTCTACAGAGCAGCTTAACCCTGTTAGCGCCAAAGAAGTCAATGTATTTTTCAGGCCCGTGGATTATAAAATATACTGTAAGAATTATCCTACGTACATGCCCACTATGTGTCTGACAAAATGTTATGGAATGGTCCATAAAAAGGTTTTTACTAATAATTGAAATAAAAGCTATTTCTTAGTGTGCAACATTTTCCTTTTTCCCTCCTTTCCTTATTAACTGACATTATTGTTCTGTGGTAACATATAGGGGTTATTATAAACAAATGTTCTGCTCAAGAAACCCTTAACCCTTTCAGTGCCAGAGACACTGGACTGAATATCTCTGTGGCACTGAAAGGGATAAATGCTGCAGGATGGCACAGTATCTAGTTGTATAGTAAGAGGATACGGCTGCACTGGCACCCAGACAATCTGATCATCAATGTGTGTGCAGCAGGACTTATACTTACTAGTTAGTGGGCTCTAACCTCAGCAGCACTGACTTACATGTGTGACCCAACCTGTACAATACATTTCTCAGCTGTGCTGAAAGTGCCTCATGACTTCTGACTCTGCCAAGTCACCTCTGTGTCCCCTGCTCGCATTAAACTATTGCAAGGACCAGGGGACCTGTGCAGAAGAGTAACACAATATGAAGATTTCCTTCTTCAGGCACTAATGATGGGCCCCCATGCCTTACCTCAATTATGTTCCACCCCAACTAAATTCCACACCCATAACAATAAATGATTACAAAGCATTAAACACAGTAGTCAATTTAAACTCCTAAGTTAACCCCTGAATGACTGCCTGATCAGGGGATGGGCGGCTGTTAAGCACAACGGAACTTTTTTTTTCCGCAATGAGATCTGGGATTGCATTGCGGCCTGTAGCCACACTGCCATCCCAGAATTCCATGATATGCAAGGACTGTCACCGGTCCTTAACCCCTTAGCGACCCTTGACGTACCAGGACCGTCAAGGGTAAATGTGCTTCAACGACCCTTGACGGTCCCGGTACGTCAAGGGTTAAACTCTCCCATCGCGGCCGCACGGAGCGATGGGAGAGCGCGGGCTGCTTGTTACTAAGTGTCCCGATACCGGGACACTTAGTAACAACCAGTAAAAAGTTTGTTGCAACATGCGATTCGCTTGATGAGCGAATCACATGTTGCAAATGCTGATTGACAGGGACAGTATTTGTAAATACTGTCCCTGTCATATATCTCTGTCTCACTCCATCTTGCACACTGCTGAGGTGGAGAGAGACAGAGAGAGATTGTGCCAGATTGCGATCCAGCGTTCCAGTGTTCCTGCAAACTGTGTTAAAATAGAAAATTAACCCATTGATCACTGTTTTACAGTGATCACCAAGTTCCCCCCCATCTGATCACTTTTACAGTGATCAATAAACTACAGATCAGCGTCTGCTGATCTGTGGGATACCCCCCATCCCCCTTGTATCCTCTGAATTTTTTTTTTATTTTTTTTTTATTTTTTTTTATTTTTTTTTTATTAAAAATTGATTTAAATATAATTTAGGTAGTTTAGGTAGGTAGGTGGGTAGGTTTAGTGTAGACTTGTGTTAGGGAAAGGTTTAGGGACAGATCTAGGTTTAGGGAAAAAAAAACCCAAAAAAAAACCCAAAAAAAAACAAAAAATAAAAAAAAAATACTAAAAAAAATATATATATATATAATAAGTATAGTTTAGATAGGTAGTTTACTTGGGTTAGGTAGGTTCTAGATATACGTAGGTTAGGGTAAGTTTTAGGGTTAGAGTTAGGTTTAGGGATAGCGTTAGAGTAAGGAAAAAAAATTTAGTGGGCAAAATGCAGCGCACTTATAGCGTTGAAGAGGCATATGCCTTTTTGGCATCTGACTCAGAGGCAACAGATACTGCGTCAGATTTTGAAATAGAGCAGTTTTCAGAAACTGAGAGCAGCTCTACTGACGACGCTGGGCCTTCTATCAAAAAAAGACGCACTGCCCCAAGAGCTGCCCTGGCAACTGCCCCAGCACCTGCCAAAAATCCTGCCCCAGCACCTGCCACAATTCCTGACACAAATCCTGCCACAAGATCTGCCAAAAATCCTGTCACAAGATCTGCCAAAAGACTTTGCAAAATACCTGCCAAAAGGAATGCCCCAAGTGCTGCCCCAAGAGCTGCCCTGGCAATTGCCCCAGCACCTGCAAAAAGATCTGGCCAAAGAAATGCCCCAACACCAGCCACTCCTGATCATAATGACTGGGTATCCCCAATAAATTTTTGCCCACAAATACCAGAATTTACAGGCACCCCAGGGATTCAAATTGATGTTGAGGGATTTAACTATGATAATTTTTTTGATTTATTTTTGGGGGAAGACCTTTTAGGGGAAATTGTGTCCCAAACCAACTTGTATGCAGCCCAGTATACTGCCACCAACCCTACAGCTTTTGTAGTTAAGGAAGAAATATGGAAACCCATAGACCTCATAGAATTTAAGCAATTCTGGGCCTTAATAATGGCAATGGGTATAATAAAAAAGCCCAGTATCCGATCCTACTGGAGCAAAAACCCTGTATGTGATACCCCTATATTCCCCAAGACTATGACCAGGTCCAGATTTGAAATCATTTTGCACTTTATGCATTTTAACGATAATACCCTGTGCCCCCCAAAAGAACACCCCCAGTATGATAGACAATACAAAATTCGTCCCCTAATAAGCCATTTACAGAAAAAGTTTGCCCAAGTGTATATGCCCCAAAAAGAAATTAGTATAGATGAATTCCTAATGAAATACAAAGGCAGGTTAGGGTTCAAGCAGTTCATCCCCTCAAAGCGATCCAAATTTGGTGTCAAATTTTATAAATTGTGCGAAAGTGCCACAGGCTACACCCAGGCTTTTAGAATTTATGAGGGCAAGGACAGCAAACTTGATCCTCCTGGGTGCCCCGAATTTATGGGAACAAGTGGGAAAATAGTTTGGGATTTAATTTACCCCTTATTAAATAAAGGCTATCAATTATTTGTTGATAATTATTACACCAGCCCCCTTTTATTTAGGTCTCTGTTTTATTTTGACACCGTGGCCTGTGGCACTGTCAGACGCAATTGCAGGGAGTTTCCCAAAATACTCATAGATACCAAATTAAAAACTGGGACGTCATCATCTTTGTGCCAACAGGAGCTGCTGGCAGTGAAGTTTAGGGACAAAAAAGAGGTCTACATGCTCACCACAATGCATGAGGACAGATCTGTGGCAGTCACTGTTCGTGGCAGGACAGTGGTAATAAGAAAGCCAGTCTGCATCACGGACTATAATAAAAACATGGGGGGAGTTGATCTGAGTGATCAACTAATGCAGCCATACCTCGCAATGAGGAAGTGTAGGGCATGGTATAAAAAAGTTGCCATCTATATGATGCAGACTGCTGTACATAATTCCTTTTTACTTTTTAAGCTGGCAAACCCCAATCAAACATGTAGCTTTTTACAGTACCAGCTACAACTTATTTCCATATTTTTATTTCAAGGTGCGTCTGAAATAATTCCACCAAGACCCGGGTTAGTACATTTTATTTATAAAATCCCCCCAACTCCCCAAAAGAACAAACCACAGAAGCGCTGCAGGGTTTGCTACAGAAAGGGAATACGGACAGACACCACCACTTACTGTCCTGATTGCCCTTCCAAACCTGGCCTCTGCATTGGTGACTGTTTCAAGGAATACCATTCAGGCACAATGCAGTAGTGCTGTAAAGGTTCTTTTATTATTTGGCCACTTTTTCCCCCTGAAATATCCTGTTTTTTATTTTTCAAAACACATCCCTCCTTAGATCTAACACTATCAAAATTTATCTCTGATAATGGAAACACACATGTTCCCTACTGGGCCTAGTAGCTCCCCCAAACCCTGACAAACCTATGCATATGGGGCATTGCCGTACTCAGACAATGTAACTCAACACTAATGTAAAGCATTTAAAAAATCTGCAAATATAATCTGATTGAAATCCAGAGCAACACTAAAATAGAAATGTGAAAAATGGTGTTTCTCTGCCTTACTGCAGATTTTGGGAGGGATTGGTGATACAGTGGCAGCGAAAAAATTGATAAGATGCAAATAGAATGAAAGCCAGGGTTGTCTACTCTTCTACAAAATATACTTTTGGGGGTAAAATTAATTGCAGCATTGCCAAACAGACCGAAATGAGACAAGGCACCAGCTGTAAAAATGGCATGTCTGTAAAAGGAAACTAACATGTTCCAACTGGGCCCAGTAGCTCCCCCAAAACCCCGACAAACCTATGTATATGGGGTATTGCCGTAATTAGAAGAAGGAGCCGAACACTAATCAATGCAGTTTATAAAATCTTCACCTGTTCTGTTCTTGAAATTCACATCAACATTGAAGGGAAAGCGTGAAAAATGCTGAATTTTTTTACTTACGTCAAGTTTTCACAGGCTTGGTGGTAAAATGGCTGTTTGCAAGATTTGAAAACACACCTAAAATGAAAGCCTGGGGTGTCTACTTTCAAAAAATATCCACTTTTGGGGGGAAATCTTAAAAAAGAGCAGTGTTACACAGCCCAAATGAGAAATGGCACCAGTAACGCAAGCTGTGAAGATTCAAAGTGTGAACCTGGAAACGCGCATGTTCCAATTTGGGACCCGTAACTCCCACAAACCATGAGAAAGCTATGCATATGGGGTATTGCCGTACTCAGAAGAAGGAGCTGAACACTAATCAATGCAGTTTATAAAATCTTCACCTGTTCTGTGCTTGAAATTCACATCAAAATTGAAGGGAAAGCGTGAAAAATGCTGAATTTTTTTACTTACGTCAAGTTTTCACAGGCTTGGTGGTAAAATGGCTGTTTGCAAGATTTGAAAACACACCTAAAATGAAAGCCTGGGGTGTCTACTTTCAAAAAATATCCACTTTTGGCGGGAAATCTTAAAAAAGAGCAGTGTTACACAGCCCAAATGAGAAATGGCACCAGTAACGCAAGCTGTGAAGATTCAAAGTGTGAACCTGGAAATGCGCATGTTCCAATTTGGGACCCGTAACTCCCACAAACCATGAGAAAGCTATGCATATGGGGTATTGCCGTACTCAGAAGAAGGAGCTGAACACTAATCAATGCAGTTTATAAAATCTTCACCTGTTCTGTGCTTGAAATTCACATCAACATTGAAGGCAAAGCGTGAAAAATGCTGAATTTTTTTACTTACGTCAAGTTTTCACAGGCTTGGTGGTAAAATGGCTGTTTGCAAGATTTGAAAACACACCTAAAATGAAAGCCTGGGGTGTCTACTTTCAAAAAATATCCACTTTTGGGGGGAAATCTTAAAAAAGAGCAGTGTTACACAGCCCAAATGAGAAATGGCACCAGTAACGCAAGCTGTGAAGATTCAAAGTGTGAACCTGGAAACGCGCATGTTCCAATTTGGGACCCGTAACTCCCACAAACCATGAGAAAGCTATGCATATGGGGTATTGCCGTACTCAGAAGAATGAGCTGAACACTAATCAATGCAGTTTATAAAATCTTTACCTGTTCTGTGCTTGAAATTCACATCAACAATGAAGGCAGAGTGTAAAAAACGCTGTTTTTTTACTTACGTCAAGTTTACGAGAAAGTGGTGGTAAAATGGTTGTGTAAAAAATTTGAAAACACACCTAAAATGAAAGCTGGAGGTGTCTACTTTCCAAAAATAAACACTTTTGGGGGGAAATCCTAAAGTGGAGCATTGGAACATAGCCCAAAATGAGTAATGGCACCAGTTAAGCAGACTTGAAAATTCAATATTTGTTCAAAATTGGGCCCTGTAGCTCCCCCAAACCTTGAGAAACCTATGCATATGGGGTATTGCTGTACTCAGAAGAAGGAGCTGAATACTAAACAATGCATTTTTAAAAATCTTCACCTATCATGTACTTGAAATTCACATCAACATTGAAGTGAAAGTGTGAAAAAAGCTGTTTTTTTAACTTACGTCAAGATTTACGAGTGATTGGTGGTAAAATGGCTGCGTAAAAAATTTGAAAACACACCTAAAATGAAAGCTGGAGGTGTCTACTTTCCAAAAATATACACTTTTGGGGGGAAATCCTAAAGTGGAGCACTGGAACATAGCCCAAAATGAGTAATGGCACCAGTTAAGCAGGACTTGAAAATTCAATATTTGTTCAAAATTGGGCCCTGTAGCTCCCCCAAACCTTGAGAAACCTATGCATATGGGGTATTGCTGTACTCAGAAGAAGGAGCTGAACACTAAACAATGCATTTTTAAAAATCTTCACCTATCATGTGCTTGAAATTCACATCAACATTGAAGTGCAAGTGTGAAAAACGGTGTTTTTTTAACTTACGTCAAGATTTACGAGCGATTGGTGGTAAAATGGCTGCGTAAAAAAATTGAAAACATACATAAAATGAAAGCCTGGGGTGTCTACTTTCCAAAAATATATACTTTTGGGGGGAAATCTTAGAGTGGAGCACTGTTACACAGCCCCAAATGAGACATGGCACCAGTGATACAAGCTGTGAAAATTCAAAGTGTGAAACTGGAAACGCGCATGTTCCAATTTGGGCCCCGTAGCTCTCCCAAACCTTGAGAAACCTATGCATATGGGGTATTGCCGTACTCAGAAGAAGGAGCTGAACACTAAACAATGCATTTTTAAAAATCTTCACCTATCCTGTGCTTGAAATTCACATCAACATTGAAGTGCAAGTGTGAAAAACGGTGTTTTTTTAACTTACGTCAAGATTTACGAGTGATTGGTGGTAAAATGGCTGCGTAAAAAAATTGAAAACATACATAAAATGAAAGCCTGGGGTGTCTACTTTCCAAAAATATATACTTTTGGGGGGAAATCTTAGAGTGGAGCACTGTTACACAGCCCCAAATGAGACATGGCACCAGTGATACAAGCTGTGAAAATTCAAAGTGTGAAACTGGAAACGCGCATGTTCCAATTTGGGCTCCATAGCTCCCGCAAACCTTGAATAACCTATGCATATGGGGTATTGCCGTACTCAGAAGAAGGATCTGAACACTAAACAATGCATTTTTAAAAATCTTCACCTATCCTGTGCTTGAAATTCACATCAACATTGAAGTGCAAGTGTGAAAAACGGTGTTTTTTTAACTTACGTCAAGATTTACGAGCGATTGATGGTAAAATGGCTGCGTAAAAAAATTGAAAACATACATAAAATGAAAGCCTGGGGTGTCTACTTTCCAAAAATATATATTTTTGGGGGGAAATCTTAGAGTGGAGCACTGTTACACAGCCCCAAATGAGACATGGCACCAGTGATACAAGCTGTGAAAATTCAAAGTGTGAAACTGGAAACGCGCATGTTCCAATTTGGGCTCCATAGCTCCCGCAAACCTTGAATAACCTATGCATATGGGGTATTGCCGTACTCAGAAGAAGGATCTGAACACTAAACAATGCATTTTTAAAAATCTTCACCTATCCTGTGCTTGAAATTCACATCAACATTGAAGTGCAAGTGTGAAAAACGGTGTTTTTTTAACTTACGTCAAGATTTACGAGCGATTGGTGGTAAAATGGCTTCGTAAAAAAATTGAAAACATACATAAAATGAAAGCCTGGGGTGTCTACGTTCCAAAAATATATACTTTTGGGGGGAAATCTTAGAGTGGAGCACGGTTACACAGCCCCAAATGAGACATGGCACCAGTGATACAAGCTGTGAAAATTCAAAGTGTGAAACTGGAAACGCGCATGTTCCAATTTGGGCTCCATAGCTCCCGCAAACCTTGAATAACCTATGCATATGGGGTATTGCCGTACTCAGAAGAAGGATCTGAACACTAAACAATGCATTTTTAAAAATCTTCACCTATCCTGTGCTTGAAATTCACATCAACATTGAAGTGCAAGTGTGAAAAACGGTGTTTTTTTAACTTACGTCAAGATTTACGAGCGACTGGTGGTAAAATGGCTGCGTAAAAAAATTGAAAACATACATAAAATGAAAGCCTGGGGTGTCTACGTTCCAAAAATATATACTTTTGGGGGGAAATCTTAGAGTGGAGCACGGTTACACAGCCCCAAATGAGACATGGCACCAGTGATACAAGCTGTGAAAATTCAAAGTGTGAAACTGGAAACGCGCATGTTCCAATTTGGGCCCCATAGCTCCCGCAAACCTTGAATAACCTATGCATATGGGGTATTGCCGTACTCAGAAGAAGGAGCTGAACACTAAACAATGCACTTTTAAAAATCTTCATCTATCCTGTGCTTGAAATTCACATCAACATTGAAGTGCAAGTGTGAAAAACAGTGTTTTTTTAACTTACGTCAAGATTTACGAGCGATTGGTGGTAAAATGGCTGCGTAAAAAAATTGAAAACATACATAAAATGAAAGCCTGGGGTGTCTACTTTTCAAAAATATATACTTTTGGGGGGAAATCTTAGAGTGGAGCACTGTTACACAGCCCCAAATGAGACATGGCACCAGTGATACAAGCTGTGAAAATTCAAAGTGTGAAACTGGAAACGCGCATGTTCCAATTTGGGCTCCATAGCTCCCGCAAATCTTGAATAACCTATGCATATGGGGTATTGCCGTACTCAGAAGAAGGATCTGAACACTAAACAATGCATTTTTAAAAATCTTCACCTATCCTGTGCTTGAAATTCACATCAACATTGAAGTGCAAGTGTGAAAAACGGTGTTTTTTTAACTTACGTCAAGATTTACGAGCGATTGGTGGTAAAATGGCTGCGTAAAAAAATTGAAAACGTACATAAAATGAAAGCCTGGGGTGTCTACTTTCCAAAAATATATACTTTTGGGGGGAAATCTTAGAGTGGAGCACTGTTACACAGCCCCAAATGAGACATGGCACCAGTGATACAAGCTGTGAAAATTCAAAGTGTGAAACTGTAAACGCGCATGTTCCAATTTGGGCTCCATAGCTCCCGCAAACCTTGAATAACCTATGCATATGGGGTATTGCCGTACTCAGAAGAAGGATCTGAACACTAAACAATGCATTTTTAAAAATCTTCACCTATCCTGTGCTTGAAATTCACATCAACATTGAAGTGCAAGTGTGAAAAACGGTGTTTTTTTAACTTACGTCAAGATTTACGAGCGATTGGTGGTAAAATGGCTGCGTAAAAAAATTGAAAACATACATAAAATGAAAGCCTGGGGTGTCTACTTTCCAAAAATATATACTTTTGGGGGGAAATCTTAGAGTGGAGCACTGTTACACAGCCCCGAGTGAGACATGGCACCAGTGATGCAAGCTGTGAAAATTCAAAGTGTGAAACTGGAAACGCGCATGTTCCAATTTGGGCCCCGTAGCTCTCCCAAACCTTGAGAAACCTATGCATATGGGGTATTGCCGTACTCAGAAGAAGGAGCTGAACACTAAACAATGCATTTTTAAAAATCTTCACCTATCCTGTGCTTGAAATTCACATCAACATTGAAGTGCAAGTGTGAAAAACGGTGTTTTTTTAACTTACGTCAAGATTTACGAGTGATTGGTGGTAAAATGGCTGCGTAAAAAAATTGAAAACATACATAAAATGAAAGCCTGGGGTGTCTACTTTCCAAAAATATATACTTTTGGGGGGAAATCTTAGAGTGGAGCACTGTTACACAGCCCCAAATGAGACATGGCACCAGTGATACAAGCTGTGAAAATTCAAAGTGTGAAACTGGAAACGCGCATGTTCCAATTTGGGCTCCATAGCTCCCGCAAACCTTGAATAACCTATGCATATGGGGTATTGCCGTACTCAGAAGAAGGATCTGAACACTAAACAATGCATTTTTAAAAATCTTCACCTATCCTGTGCTTGAAATTCACATCAACATTGAAGTGCAAGTGTGAAAAACGGTGTTTTTTTAACTTACGTCAAGATTTACGAGCGATTGGTGGTAAAATGGCTGCGTAAAAAAATTGAAAACATACATAAAATGAAAGCCTGGGGTGTCTACTTTCCAAAAATATATACTTTTGGGGGGAAATCTTAGAGTGGAGCACTGTTACACAGCCCCAAATGAGACATGGCACCAGTGATACAAGCTGTGAAAATTCAAAGTGTGAAACTGGAAACGCGCATGTTCCAATTTGGGCTCCATAGCTCCCGCAAACCTTGAATAACCTATGCATATGGGGTATTGCCGTACTCATAAGAAGGAGCTGAACACTAAACAATGCATTTTTAAAAATCTTCACCTATCCTGTGCTTGAAATTCACATCAACATTGAAGTGCAAGTGTGAAAAACGGTGTTTTTTTAACTTACGTCAAGATTTACGAGCGATTGGTGGTAAAATGGCTGCGTAAAAAAATTGAAAACATACATAAAATGAAAGCCTGGGGTGTCTACTTTCCAAAAATATATACTTTTGGGGGGAAATCTTAGAGTGGAGCACTGTTACACAGCCCCAAATGAGACATGGCACCAGTGATGCAAGCTGTGAAAATTCAAAGTGTGAAACTGGAAACGCGCATGTTCCAATTTGGGCCCCGTAGCTCTCCCAAACCTTGAGAAACCTATGCATATGGGGTATTGCCGTACTCAGAAGAAGGAGCTGAACACTAAACAATGCATTTTTAAAAATCTTCACCTATCATGTGCTTGATATCAACAGTAGTATTGAAATGTAAGTGTGAAAACTGCAAAAAAACAAAATATTACCACAATTTTGAATTTTTTTTCTGGAAAAATAGCTGCATGAAAAACTCCAAAATTCTCCTGATTATTTAACTTATGTTGTGTAGTTTTCAGAAACATATACCTTTGTGGGACATTTTTGGTTCTGGCACCGTCAGCTAAGCTATGATGCTCACATGCCAATTGTTGAAAAATCACAAGTTGGAAATTACGGCAGCCATCTTGTAATATTTACCTTGTAAATGTGAGTAAAGGACTAAAATACTAGGCATATGGAGTACTCTTATATTCAGGAGAAGTAAATGAATATATTTAGGGGTATTTTTTTTTCATTAACTAATAGTATGCAAATCCTGACAGAAAAATGTAAGCAAAATGTTGTTTTTTTTCAATTTTTTTCCTCTTTTTTTCTATTTTAATCAAATTAAACAATGAGGTATTCATATAATTGTGGTATCAAAAGAAAGCCCTACTTGTGCTTAAAAAAACAGTATATAATTTATGTGGGTGCACAAAAGGAATTAAAGAGAAAATATGGTTGAACAAAGACATAGTCAAAAAAGTCAAAATTGCTCCGGTCCTTAAGTCAAATCTAACTCAGATTTTCCCGGTCCTTAAGGGGTTAATGACCGGACCAGAGTGATAGTCCTGACACGTCATGTGTGGAGAAGGGGATGAAGACCAGACGTGTGTACATCATGCATTGCTTCTCATCAACGCTATCCACTTTGTACAACAATCTGGTCATCAAGAAGTTAATTTATGACAAAAGATGAGATTCACTACCAAGTGGGTATAACTCTTTGAGTGCCAGAGAGGTACGCAATGCATTGCGTACCTCTCTGGCACTCAAAGAGTTAATGCTGGCCAGGAATGGACATTCATAATAATATTGCTTATCCCTGTCTGGATTTAGTTCTGAATGCCAGAGACATATCCAGTCCATCACTTTGCAATGGGTTGGATACCCCTCTGGCGTATTAAAGTGTTAAACCTTAAGCTAGTATTCAATGTTACCTTTTGTCTTAAATTAACCCCTTGAAGATCAAATGTGATATCAAATGATACTCAAGAGTTTAATCAAGTGTGATACTCGGCTTCATTCCTTTTGAGGATCAGAGAGGTGATGCTCCCCCACCCTCCAGCCTGTTCCACTGCCCACTAGTAGTCACACAGCACCACATACACTGTCTGACCCAGCAGCTTTGTTCCACTGGTAGTCATCCTCACATACCCTGCTTGAGTTACCCCCAACCGGGTTGCACTGCCCACTATTAGTCAAAAATCCCCACATACACTGTTTGATCCCCGTGGCCTGGTTCCACTGCCCACTGGTAGCCACAAATTCCACATTTACTCTATCTGAACCCTCCTACACTCCTTGTTCCTCTGCCCACTGGTAGCCACAGATTCCCCCAACCACTGTGTGACCCCTTCAGCCTTGTTCCCCTGCATACTAGTAGCCCGAGACCCCCACATACATTGTGTGACTCCTACCGACCGCCTCCCTGCTGGTGGCCACATAATGCCCACATACACTGTGTGACCCACCACCATCCTTGTTTTTCTGCCCACTGAGAGCCACAGAGTTCCCACATGCTCTGTATGACCCCCTAGCCTTGTTCCCCTGCCCATTGGTAGCCACAGATACCGACATGCACTGTGTGACCTCCTAGTCTTGTTCACCTTCCCACTGATAGCCACAGATTTCCCTCAAATGATATGTGATCCTACAAACTTTTTCACCTGCCCACTGATAGCCACAGAATCCCCTCATATGCTGTGTCACCCCACCCCATCCTTGTTTCTCTGCCCACTGGTAGCCACATATTCCCCTCATATGCTTTAGGACCCCACCAGCCTTGTTCGTTTCCCTGCTGTTGGTCACAGATTCCCCCATACCTTCCAACAGTTCCAGTTGCCAAAGAGGTACACTTTTGGTGGTGCTGCTGGGGGTGTGGCTAGTGGGTGGAGCATTGCTGAGAAAGTTTAAATTACATTATGATCTATTAACAGCTCTTTCTCCAAGTGAATATATTATTTAGAACAAGACCAAATTATTTTACTTACACAGAATAGTTCATAAACACATGTTCTGAAGTTTAACCCTTTGTGTGCCAGACGAGTAGTCAAAGCACTGCAGCACAGTGCACTGGATACCTCTCTGGCACTCAGAGAGTTAACCAAACATTAATGCGAGTTTTATTGCTGTGGATGTACACACGCCGCATAGTCTGATCTTGGGACAGAGGTATTTGGTCTCAAAGATGGACACTTGGGAGGTATGTATTCACCTGCTACATTGTTTGACCCCCAGCAGTATTGTTCCATTGCCCATTATTAACCAAAGATTCCCCTAAAACCCCGTGTAACCCCACAAGCTTTGTTTCCCTGCCCACAGATTCCCCCCAGCCCCACTGTATGATACCCTCCTTTATCTCCAGCATTGAGGTCCTGGCACATTTCTATAAGTAGTGCTAGAGCAGACCAGCTTTGCACTCAGTGTGGATCCACTCTGCCTATACCTCTGGGTGTACATTGATGACATCATCTCAGTGCACCAGGCAGAAATAGAAGAACCAAACTGAATCTTCAAACAGTGCAGGGCTCCACTTCCTACAGAAAATATAAATAAACATTGTAAGTTGTGGGGACATACATCTCTTGGGTACCACAGCTATACCTCTGAACCTTTGTGTGATAATCCATGTAACGAGCTGCGATACATTACTTTTTCTTCATCAGTTTTCTTCATCTTCCAAACTTATTCTGAGGACACAGACTCTCAGTGAATTTTAAGTGTCTCCCCAACTGACGGAGAAACCCCATGGATCATTATACACAGGTACCCTGTTCCTCACAATAGTTTAATGCGAGCAGGGGACACAAGTGTCACAGTTGTCCAGGGCTGTCACAAACACTCGGGGCTTCAGCCCCCTTAGCCCCACTAGTAACACCCCTGAGACCCAGAACAGACAAGAAAATGGAGAATTATATTATACTTTCTGAAATTCTCTTTTCCTGGACACAACCATGTCAGCATTCACAGATGGGTTAGCTCCTCCCCTTTCAGCTGATAGGACAGAGAAAAAGTCAAACAAATTCGATCAGTATAAGATACCCCCTCCACCAGTTGTCTTAGTCTGAGAGGATGGGAAATTGGTGAATGCTGCCATGCTTATGTCCAAGAAATGAGACTTTTGGTAAGTATGATATAATTCTTCATTTTCCTGGTCATCCATGGCAGCATTCACCAGATGGATGCGTACCGAAGCAGTGAGAAAGGCAGAGTCCAAAACATGTATAAAGAAATGATTCCTCTAAGGACAAGAAAGAGGACCCAACACTTCTCTACCAACCAATCTAAAGCTTGGCAGAGTACTGAGAAAAATCTGCAGTCTGAATCTACAAATAGTGCAGACCTCTATTACCTACAGACATTGTAAATATACATTCTATGTTGTGGGGACACACATTTTTTGGGGACCCCAGCTACACCTCTCACTCTTTGTGTGATGATCCATGTGATGATCTGCAATGCATTACATTGCTGTGGCTTTCTTAACCCCTTAAGTACCACACGGTCTAGGGCTGGGGAGCTCTGGAGCACCAATGAAATTTTGTTTTTTTTACACATGTGATCTGTGATCATAGTATGCCGTGCAGGTGAGCCGTGATCACAAACTTCCATGACATACCAAGACGGTCACCATTCCTTAATGCCCGGACAGCAGTAATAGTCCTGGCATGTCATCTGTCGTTAGTAATGGTCTTGGCACGTCATCTGTCGTTAAAGGGAATGTATCACCCCTATACAAGTTAGCCTTAATAGCTAGAGTTCATAGCGAATGTGTGTAAACGTGTAATAATTTCTTTTTTAAAGCACTGCTTTGTCAGAATTGAAGTAATAAAAGCTGCCCTGCACCGGCTTCCCCATAGACTGTGGTTACCTGCTCTGTAACCGTAGTCTGTCACTCTGTCTCTGCTCCCCTACCGCTATGCAGACTCCTCAGAAGACAGAGGCTTTCTGCCTGTAAGCTGGAGCGCTCTCATTGGCTAGATATCAATCTCTGCCAACGAGAGAGCTCCAGCTTAAATACAGAAAGCCTCTGTCATTGGAGGATGTTGCATAGAGGGAGGGGAGCAGAGGTGGAGTGACAAACTGAGGTTACAGAGCAGGTAACCACAGTCTGTGTGGTAGTAGGTGCAGGGCAGCTTTTATTAATTCAAGATTAAGGACTCGATCCAGTTTAAAGAACAGCCGCTCAAATCTGATTGGCTGGAATATGCAAAAGAACATCAAAGCCAATGTCTGTGAGGGAATTGGAAGTGAGAGTGCCCATTTATAAAGGCAGTCTCAGTACCAATTCCCTCAATGTGCAACAGGCATTGGCCCGTGCAGGTGAGAAGACGGAACTGTGTGTCTCATCAGGGCCTCCGCACACAGAGGGGGAGACACGAAGATCAAAGTTAAGTATTTTTACAGGGTATGTATTTATGACATTTATTCATTGCATTTTTTCTTACTTGGGCATTAAATGGAGGCATTTTTGTAGCGGAATATTCACAGCACAATATGATTTAACCCTTTTGATTGCCATTGAGGTACGAAACGCATATCCCTCTGCCACTCAAAGGGTTAAACAATGTCATAGGTAATGCTTTGTACTAATACATATTTTATATTTTACAGCAAGAAGAAAGAAGAAGGAAGAGAAGAACAGAAAGGAAGACTGAAGAGAAGGACAGAAGAGAACCAGGAAGCTGAGAACTCTGTTGGACATCAGGATTAATGGTAAGTGTTAATTGTAATTGGATGTGGTTTTTTTTTAACCCTATGAATGCTGGTGCTGTAATTATACCCCACTGGCACTCATAGGGTCAATTCTACTAACTTTTGACATATTTTTCATACTTTATATTGTTATATGGCTTAGGGCTCCATATCAATACATCCACTGAGGAGTTAGGTTTTTTAACTCTTTTATCATGTGTCTACGTCAGCTGTTTGAAGAGAGAGAAGGGACTCAAGTAAAAAAACAAAAAACGGGTCTTAACTTTCCTGCAATAACTTGAGTCCCTTATTGGATTTTCATGCCTAACACAGACATTTGAATTGTGAATTGATAATTTCTGTGTTTTCATCATTTTCCTATATCAAACGACGGCTCTTCTTTTGCCGGTATTTTTTCCCAGCATAGGCATGAATAGCTTACTGTGCTTGAAAAAATGCTGTTGGCAGAAAAAACAGACGTCTCCAACATTTGGATCGAGTCCTAAGTCTGTTATGCTATTTTGTGCCCTATAGTCTAGTGCTATTTATAAGACACTTCACCAATTGGTGTGCTGGGACACGGATCACTACCTATCGTCATTAGCCAGGCGTATGCTGCGCAGTGCTTGGGAGGACCAGTAGGTGCACAACTCATGTAGGACTCCGATCTTAGGAAACCAATTGGCGAGGTACTTATAGCTCCTCTTTATCTATGTTCTCAGACAAATAGGCATTTCAGAATTTTAGGACCTGACACCCTTTACGTCCATAATGCCGCTTCACAGTATCAGATGCTTGATGGGAATGCCTGAGTTACAATGCGCCAGCGTCCTGACCACTCTCAATACTCTAAAACAGAATTGCCCCACTTTTATCCATGAGGCCCATTAGTACACAGAAATGACTTTGTTCTATTAATGTCACCTCACTGCCCTCACCCTCATCTCCCCTGTATACCTGCAGTGTATACTCACTGCCCTCACACTCATTTCCCCTGTATACCTGCAGTGTATACTCACTGCCCTCACACTCATTTCCCCTGTATACCTGCAGTGTATACTCACTGTCCTCACACTCATTTCCCCTGTATACCTGCATTGTATACTCACTGTCCTCACACTCATTTCCCCTGTATAGCTGCAGTGTGTACTCACAGTCTACACTCATTTTCCCTGTATACCTGCTATGTGTACTCACTGCCATCACACTCATTTCCCCTGTATACCTGCAGTGTATACTCACTGTCCTCACACTCATTTCCCCTGTATACCTGCATTGTATACTAACTGTCCTCACACTCATTTCCCCTGTATAGCTGCAGTGTGTACTCACAGTCTACACTCCTTTTCCCTGTATACCTTCAGTGTATACTCACTGTCCTCACACTCATTTTCCCTGTATACCTGCAGTGTATACTCACTGTCCTCACACTCATTTCCCCTGTATACCTGCAGTGTATACTCACTGTCCTCACACTCATATCCCCTGTGTACCTGCAGTGTATTTTCACTGCCTTCACACTCTCTGCTTCTGTACAAACACATCAGTCATATGAAATGACAGTATTACACAGCCAAATAGACATAAATAAAGACACTGAGGCACAGAATAATCTAACTAAACTTTTATTTAAACTAACTAGAACTTAATATTAAAGTGTTTAATAAATACTACTTCTTATAATTTAATAAAGACTAAATTACATCTAACTACAAATAATTATCTTTATCCAGTTTTGATCAGAAAGCAGGCCTGATATAAAGGCTGCAGGCATATGTGACCTAGACTCAGAGTAAGGCACAAGTTCTCTCAGATACTCACACTCATGCACACGCTAAGAAACATTACTTCACACACAGAGGCATAGACAAGCAAACACTTGTACACACTCAAATACTCTAACTGTCACACACATATATTTACACAAACACAACATATATACTCATACACACTTGTACACACTCACACAAACACACTCACATGCATATTCACAATCTCAGAAAGACATACACACGAAACCTCACATTCTCACAAATACATGCACTACTGCGCACACACTTATAATCACATCAATATACACACACACACACTCAAATTATCTTCTACATGTGCAGACACACAGACAAGCACACATTATACACACTTACACTGCCACACATATTTATCACAAAAACCCTCTCTCACAAATAGATATTTTCTCATACATATATGCACATACTCACAGAAGCACACTAACAGGAATATGCACAATCTCACAAACACACTCAATAATGAGCACACTGTCAAAATCACATGCACTAATGCACATACTCTTGCAATTACTGGAATACACATACTCATAAATACTACTTCATACACACAAGCACAAATTCTCTCCTACACATGCAGATACACACACAAACACACCTTACACATATTTAAACTTAAACTGTCACACACATACATATTCACAAACACCATCTCACACACACATATATATACTCTCATACAAACACACACACACACTTACAGAAGCACACTTACATGAATTGGCACAATCTCACAAACACACACACACACGTATATGTATATATATATATATATATATATATATATATATATATATATATATATATATGTGTGTGTGTGTATATATATATATATATACACACACAATTTCTCATACACACATACACATGTAAACACACACACACACACACAAACACACTCTTACACATACATTTACATTGTCAAACACACACATATTCACATAAACACTCTTGAACATAGATACTAATACAAAAACTCACACACATATGCACAATCTCACAAACACCAAATGAAGCACACATTCTTACAAACACATAAATACTCTATCACACACACACTCACAAATACTAACACAAACATATTCTCTCACACACACATATACATGCAAGTTTACACACTCTTCCACATTTACACTCGCACTGTGACAAACATACATATTCAGACAAATACTCTCACACACAAAAAAACACTCTCATACACACATGCACACACTTACAGAAACACACACACACATATGCACAATCTCAAAAACATACACAGATGCACACTATCTCACACTCATAAATACTTTGGCATAATCCCTTACAAATACACAAACACACACATACTCTGAAAAATACATACACATGCAGACATGCACAAACACAAACTTACACACACTGTCACACACAAACATATTGACACAAACACACACACACACATATACTCTCATACAAACATGAACACACTCACAAGCAAGTACACAATCTCACAAACATCTAATGAACACATTCTCACAAACTCATAAATACTCTTAGACACACACACACACACATAAATACTACACACACACACACACGCACATATTCTCTCATACACACATGCAGACACAAAGAAGCACCCTCTTAGAGACACATTGACACTTGCACTGTCACACACATACATATTCATCTAAACACTCTCACACACATATATACAGTGAAAGAAAAAAACTCAGACACTAATGCAAGTAAACTCACATGCATATTCTCACAAATACTTTTACAAATAATTCACACACACCGAAACATGAATACACATTCTCATATACATATGTAGACAAACTCACTTTTACACACACACACACACACACACACATTTACCCTCACAGTGCAACACATATACATTTTCACACACATACATTTCACACACATACTCTCATACACGCACAAGCACATTCACATGTATATTCACAATCTCAGAAACAGTACATTAATGCACTCATTCTTACAAACACATAAATATTCTATTTTTGCAGTACAAACATTTGCATCGGTTTAGAAAACTATAACACACATTTTCCCAGACAAACACACAGATACTCACACTGTCACACACATACATATTCACAAACACCATCTCACACACACACATATATATACTCTCATACAAACACACACACACTTACAGAAGCACACTTACATGAATTGGCACAATCTCACAAACACACACACATATATGTATATATATATATATATATATATATATATATATATATATATATATATATATATATATATGTGTGTGTGTGTATATGTATATATATACACACACACACAATTTCTCATACACACATACATATGTAAAGAAACACACACACAAACACACTCTTACACATACATTTACATTGTCAAACACACACATATTCACATAAACACTCTTGCACATAGATACTAATACAAAAACTCACACACATATGCACAATCTCACAAACACCAAATGAAGCACACATTCTTACAAACACATAAATACTCTATCACACACACACTCACAAATAGTAACACAAACATATTCTCTCAAACACACATATACATGCAAGTTTACACACTCTTCCACATTTACACTCGCACTGTGACAAACATACATATTCAGACAAATACTCTCACACACAAAAAAACACTCTCATACACACATGCACACACTTACAGAAACACACACACACATATGCACAATCTCAAAAACATACACAGATGCACACTATCTCACACTCATAAATACTTTGGCATAATCCCTTACAAATACACAAACACACACATACTCTGAAAAATACATACACATGCAGACATGCACAAACACAAACTTACACACACTGTCACACACAAACATATTGACACAAACACACACACACATATACTCTCATACAAACATGAACACACTCACAAGCATGTACACAATCTCACAAACAACTAATGAACACATTCTCACAAACACTCTTAGACACACACACACACATAAATACTACACACACACACACACACACACATATTCTCTCATACACACCTGCAGACACAAAGAAGCACCCTCTTAGAGACACATTGACACTTGCACTGTCACACACATACATATTCATCTAAACACTCTCACACACATATATACAGTGAAAGAAAAAAACTCACACACTAATGCAAGTAAACTCACATGCATATTCTCACAAATACTTATCCAAATAATTCACACACACTGAAACATGCATACACACATTCTCATATACATATGTAGACAAACTCACTTTTACACAGACACACACACACATTTACCCTCACAGTGCAACACATATACATTTTCACACACATACATTTCACACACATACTCTCATACACGCACAAGCACATTCACATGCATATTCACAATCTCAGAAACAGTACATTAATGCACACATTCTTACAAACACATAAATATTCTGTTTTTGCAGTACAAACATTTGCATCAGTTTAGCAAAACTATAACACACATTTTCCCAGACAAACACACAGATACTCACACTGTCGCACACATACATATTCACACAAGCACACAGTAATGCACACATTCTCACAAACAATTGTACTCTCTCACACACACATATACACACACACACCCACACATACATACATGCACAGACACAGAAACATATACATACACACACATACACACCCACACACAAACACGCATTCCCTCATACAAAAATACTCTCACAGAAACCAGAAAGGTAGGACAGAGAGGGGGTAGGAAATCTGATCTACTTCAGTAGAGAGAGAGAGAGAGAGAGAGAGGGAGAGTTAATACAACACAACATATAAAAACTCAGGGTATAGTTACTATCTGTCACTAATGTCACTAGAGTAACTGTGCTACCAGGTAAGGAGGCTAGCAATAAGGGAGGTATGAAGAAAGGTAAGACTCCTCCAACAAGAGTGATTGGGGCTAGAAGCTAGAGAGCGTCGCTAGTGTGCGTGGCTAAGTTGCGTTGGCCAAACGTAGTGTGGTGTGCTGCGGCCAAAGCCGTATAAAGGTGCTGGCTGCTAAGCCAGATAGCCTCCTTCGGTTGAGCCGAAGGTGACTCACGATACCCCACCACGTTTGGTCTATACCCCAATGACCCCAGGGAGGAATGAACTCCAGAAGAACGGACCAGACTAATATAGGAGAACTGGAAGGAATATACACTTTCTGGAAGTCAGCAAGAGAACTGGAGGCTGAGGCAACAGGAGAACACCCCAAGGCTGCAGAGAAGAAGACTGGAGGACTGGAGCAGGGGCAACAGGAGACCACCCCAAGGCTGCAGAGCAGAAGACTGGAGGACTGGAGCAGGGGCAACAGGAGACCACCCCAAGGCTGCAGAGCAGAAGACTGGAGGACTCAGGGTGTAGTTACTATCTGTCACTAATGTCACTAGAGTAACCGTGCTACCAGGTAAGCAGGCTTGCAATAAGGGAGGTATGAAGAAAGATAAGACTCCTCCAACAAGAGTGATTGGGGCTAGAAGCTAGAGAGCGTCGCTAGTGTGCGTGGCTAGGTTGCGTAGGCCAAACGTAGTGGGGTGTGCTGCGGCCAAAGCCGTATAAAGGTGCTGGCTTCAAAGCCAGATAGCCCCCTTCGGTTGAGCCGAAGGTGACTCACGATACCCCACCACGTTTGGTCTATACCCCAATGACCCCAGGGAGGAATGAACTCCAGAAGAACAGACCAGACTAATATAGGAGAACTGGAAGGAATATACACTTTCTGGTAGTCAGCAAGAGAACTGGAGGCTGGGGCAACAGGAGACCACCCCACGGCTGCAGAGCAGAAGACTGGAGGACTGGAGCAGGGGCAACAGGAGACCACCCCAAGGCTGCAGAGCAGAAGACTGGAGGACTGGAACAGGAGCAAGGAAGAGACTAGAGGCACCAGTTGGAAGCTGGAACAGCAGAACAGGCACTGACACACAGGACACAGGAAGAGGCTAGACCAGATCCAGAGAGGCTAGGAGACGATTTGACAACGCGTCAGAAGAAGCGCCTCCACGCCATTTATGTGAGAGAGAGCCTGGCCAGCCTCAAAAGAAGGACCGCGCATGCGCACGCATAACCCGGAAGTGGACCGGGCGCACGGAGCGAAGGAGGCGGAACGGGAGCAACGGTGACACTATCCCTCTCAGAAGTGTGTAACTCTCTTAGCTGTAATATTGTGTCATGTAATGGGATGTCCCTAGAATACGCTAGTGTAATTGGGGTCCTTTGTTCTAGGTTAATTGGGATGCTTCCTCTTGTGTTTTTGAAGCTTTAGCCTCATTTGAAATAACTGCCACGTAGTTTTGCCGCGTAGTAAAGGGCGACCGCTAACTTTGGGGGTTAGTGGAATGGATTCAGCTGATTTTGTAGTGGAAGGTGGTGAGAGTATATTAATTTTGGGAGGCAATTTAAATGTAGCGCTAACGTCTTCAAGACATGGAAGTCCATATGTTCTGACGTGATAAAAATAGTCCATGCTGGAAATTCACAGCAGGATCCTCATATGTGCCTGATGTCATGTCTGCAGGGAGAGTGTCCAGAACAGACGGAATTGCTTGTGTTGGTGGGATGTGCTGCTTAGTGGGCACCTTTCTCTTTCTGTTAATTAAAGTGGGCAGGGGAGTAACAGATTCATGGCTATCTGGATACGGGCCAGACATTCCTGGGTGCATCTGTGTTGTGTGAGGGATATCATTACTGGAGGGGCCCTGTGAAGTTATCACCTGGGGGTTCCCTGTTCCATCATAGCCATCTTGTAGTCCAGGAATGGGACCTGTTTCATAAAAGAAAGAATGGGGAGAGAGAATAAAAGAGATGGTCAACATGGTTAGATTCAGATTAAGGCCCCCGCATCACTTTCACCCTACAGGGATGGGTGGCATTTATATAACAGACAGAACTGAGACAGAGCTCAGGGTGAAGGAAGAACACACAGAGAGATGTGTAGTAAACAGACACAGTATAATCAAGCTGAACTTTTGCTCCCCTCTTTAATTACACCAGTAGGTATATAACAGGAAGCCTTAAGCCCCCTGGCATATAGACATAAAGAGAGGGGCAAGACTGTCAGTGCCTGAGATAGTGCTGTATTATCTCTACACCCTGTCAGTGGTACAGCAGTATGCTGTGTCCCTTCAGAGAGCTAACAGGTAATTACGGTAATAATAAATAAATACAGCTATGCCCTTCATAGGCCAATATTCTTCCTATTAACCTATCCATTGCCTCAGTTGCTGCAGTGCATTGCAAAACTGTATACTGCTGATCACAGGGCAGAAAAGGGGTTAATAAATTAATAAAAACTTCCTTCTCCCAGACTACAATAAATGAACCCCTTTGTGTTCACTCTTCTGTAAAGATATTAAGTTATGATGTGTAATTTCTTCTCCTGTTACAAATCACATTTCTTTGGCTGTGCAGGAGAGTCCATAGTGGTGTGCGCTGCACTGGAGTTTCAGGCACCTTATATAGTGGACTTGTCCCACCAAGATCAGTTTAATTCGTTTCAATGTAAATCTGCCTCTGTGTTCTACTAGCACGTTGCTTCTAAGGGAAATCATTGCTGAGAAATGAACCCTTTGTGTTAGTGGAACAGTGTGGCAGTTTACACTATGTGGTGTATGTGCTGGGCCAACATTACCACACACACTGGCCATTATGTAGAAAGTGGAGCAGTTCTGGAGCAAACCATCTGCCCTCTATGGGACTAATAAAAATTCCCCAAATGCCCATTGCTTTAAGTTAGACTTTTAAACCTTTAGATGGCAGATTATTTTCCAATGCATTGCTTTCCAAAACTTTGGAAGTGTCTCTAGCTGAAAGGTTAAACCCAATTCAATCAGTGGGTCCTGTTATACAACCCCTATAGTGCGGATGGTTTGTCCCAGAACTGCTCCACTTTGCCCTTACACATAAGGATACTGTGCAATGTAGCTGATTCCACTCCGGGAACATTTCTAATAGAACAATGACTCACAGGTTTGTCCTCAAAGAGAAGAAACCAAAAATGGACAGAATAGCAGCACAGTTTTGAGCATTAAATCTCACGATATACAACTCTTACAGATTTCTTCCTTGATCTTTGTCCTCAAACAGAGCTAATTTGCACACTATGTAGGGAATTAGCATAACATGCTGCACTGTAGCATCACAATACAAAAGTTACATTTTCAATATCTATTTATATTACAAAGCCTGGGTAATGTAATGGATAGGCCAGTGGTTCACCACTAACACGCAGTCTACAGTTTTCTGGGTACACCTAACATTTTGAAATATCAAGCATGTATTGAAGGGTAAAAATACATAATTATACAGTTATTTTTAGACTCACAAACAACAAACAGCCGGTAGGGCATCCAATTGTCCTGCCAGCTGAAACCTCAACAGACATAAGGCCACAGACACTGACTTGTGACCAATCGTTCGTTTTGTGGGTTCACGCGTGTGTGAATAATGGGAACATCAATGGGTTAACTCAGGCATATCTCTGGGCATTTTTTTTTATACATAACTTGCATTGACATTTGTTGTTATTTTACAGGAAAAATGAAAAAGAAGATAAGAAGAAAGAAGATTACAGAGGACAGAAGAAGGAAGATTGAAGAAGAAGACAGACAGTAGGTGACCAGGGTGCTGTAGACTCCGCTGGACATTGGGATTAATGGTAAGTCGTATTAACCCTGTGTCGGTGTGGTAAGCATACCCCACTGGCACTCATAGGATTCATTCAACTTGTATTTGACACATTTTGGGACTGCTTTAGATTTATTGATATGGGGCTTAGGGTCCCATATCAGTACATCCACTGGGAAAAACTGGTTTAAGATTTTCATACATTAAAGTGGGTCCCTTAATATATCTTATTGCTGAAAGCATGGAATTGAGTGGTCTATTTCGGCATTTTGTTGTTTGTCAGCGGGCTAAAATGCACATTCACATTTATTGCCCAAGGTGTTTTTTTTTTATTTGGTAGTTTTTCAAAGCACAGGTAATTACATGGCTTACTGTTCTTGAAAAAATTACCATTGGCTGTTTTTTGGCCGACCAGGCCAATTAGACTGAGGCCATAAAGTACAACACTTTACTTCTTTAAAGAGATATACATTCATGAAGTGTCCTATTTAGAAGTAGGAAAATGATCATGACATGGTCCGTGGAGAAACTCTTTGCCTGAAGTATGTGGGACTTCAGTATTCCCTGTTATAGGTATATTTGGATGGAATAAGCATCTCTCTCTCTCTCCACCCCACAGCACATTACTACACCCATTGCCAGACATAGATTGTTGCCAGCAGTGATCCAGAAACCAATCATATGACTTTCATTTATAAAGATATAGTTTTATATTCATATTGCTTTAACCCCTTAGTAACAGCCGCGATCGTACGCGGCTGTCACCTTAACGCCCGACGAACATTTTTTTTTTTTTTTTCAAAGAAGTCCTGAGTCTCCGAGCGGCGTGCAGCCGCACGGAGACGCGGACTTCCGTGACTTACTAGGTACGTCCTCTGTCACTAAGTGACAGTTTCTGCGGGACGTACCTGGTAAGTCATATGTCGTTAAGGGGTTAAACAGGACTAGCCACACTGATCCTCCAAAGCTACGATCAGTGCATGGTTTCAAGAAACATGCTTGGGTACAGCTGGATCAATTGACAAAGCCAATGACTGATCCATCTGCACTATCACATAGTGGGTGGACAGATGCAAGAGGCTGGCACCAGGCAAGGCACATTGACTGAGGTCTCTTTGAGGGTAGAGGTTGATGTGACTGAGTTTAAGGGACATAACGGAATTCAGTTTCATAATCTCCTGAAAATATATAATTAAATAAAACATTATTCTGTATAATATTAAATTACTTGAAATGTCGTAGTTACTCTACGGTTCATGCCACTTTAAGGTAAAATGAATACATAAAGTGCAATTAACACCTGAAATGGATTTGAAACACCTTTCGAAGTCACGTATATGTTATATAAGCTGTTTTTAATGAAGAAATAGTTTGCAATAGCATTATTTATGTCAGTTTATGTAAGTCGGACAGTAACTGGCTGGTACAGCCTTGTACCAGATACCCATTGTCTACACTGCTCTTTCTCCACCTGCCACTCCCTCCTGCACTCCCTTACTAACTACCACTTATTTTAGTGAAGAATAGGTCATAAGAACTCTTTCTACAGTCAAAAAACAATGTGACCCTTTGAGTGCCACAACACATATGAATAGAAGCTGGAAGATGAGAGTGGAATGTAATATCTGGTACACGGCCATGCTAGCAACTCATATTTAACTTGCAAAAAATGGACAAATAAATAAACCTAACTATCTCAAACTAACATTAAATAAAAATGAACCTGTATCCACTTAAATACTCCTCTTTCTATATGTACAATTCTATGTGGGCAGTTTACTCAGAGCAATAACTTCTATGTTTAAGAAGAGTCATAAGCAGAGATTTCTGAAAGAGACACTGAAGTATACAAGATAAAAACAGACTTATTACAACACTTTATTATCTCTGAAAATCTTCTATTAAAAGCTTTCAGTAAAAATTAGAATGAGTTAACCTTGTGAATAATATTCCTCCTTATGTGTCTGGTCCAGACCTATATACTTGCTGTACAAACATGTGCTAGTGTAACATACAACACTGACAGTTATAAAGTAAGAAACAACAGAAAGGTTAGATTACAAGATTACATTGAGCAGCAGAATCCATAAAATGACAGTTATACATATGCAGTATATAATTATATGATATGGATAACAGAAAACAAAATTAAAGATAATTAGCAAGTTTTCCACATAGAAAAAATTGCAAATAAAAGCCTTAAATAAAATTATCAATGGCAATGACATTTAGTCCTTGGGTAGGACAGACATAATCATATTACAGTATAGATAATAATCATGAAACATATTTACATGTATGGTATCATGATTATCAGGGGAGGACTGGCAACATTTGGCCTGGGGGGAAAGTACAATCAAGTGGCCCATTTCTACTATTGCTTCAGCCTACCGTCTCCACCCGCCCCCTTTTGTTAATTGTATTACTGGCATTAATGTTGGAAAGTAAGGCCAGTGATACTACAGAGCTTACAACTGAAACTGAGTTGTACTAGTGATACCACAGAGCTTACAATTTAAATGGTGCTACACTAGTGATAACTCGGCCCACCAATTGTCTTTTCCCATTGTTTATAATTGTATTTGATGCTCATAAATAATGCATAGAGTTTATATTCTACAGATGAATTGACCCATAGAGAGTATTACAATCTAAAAAGTAACTGCAACAGAGAGTTTGCATTCTGTAGAGCAGGAGTGTCCAGTGACATGTGATCTACTTTGTTTGCTAGTCATCGTAACATCAGAAGTACTACCAGCATGGCATCAATAGCTCATCGCCATCTACTTTTTGATCAGTGCAGCTTAATCACCCCTTCCACACACAGACACACTCATATCTATTATATCTACTGCATATTTCCTCGCTCATCCCTTTATGCCACCCCCATCCTTCCTGCCACAATCTTTTACTGCCTCTTTACTTCCCATTTCCACTGTCTCCCTACTGTTATTCTACAAACCAGGCACACTATAAGCCAGCAGGTCGACATACCCTATGCTGGCTAATAGAAAAACAGCAGAGAGACAGTGTGAAATGGGAAGGAAACAGGCAGTGAAACAGGATAGATATGTAGGAGCAGGGAAGACAGACATTGTGGGAATAAAAGGGGAAAGAACATGGCAGGGAAAGAGTATGGTAGGAAGGGTGGGGGGTGCTGCAGTGGCTGCTATTACTATGTTGTTAAACAACAACAATCATCAGAGGTGTAATTTGCTAACAGTGGGTGGGCCTCAATTTTCAGTGGTGCCCCACCACCAGCCATGCCCCCAGCAACACTCCCTGAAACAAAAATGTCCATCTTTTAGCCATTTAAAATGTTGGGAGGTATGCTCCTCTAATGCAGCCTCTTAGGCTGATGTATTAAGATGAACTAGAGAGACTGGGAAAAATATGAAAATGTGCATTGATTTAAAGGGATAGTAACACAATATGTAAAATATATATATATATCTTGTAGGGTTTATCCATCTGACTAAAAATAAGTGTCCTTTACTATCCCTTTTAAAGGGATAGTAATACTTTATTATTACTATCCCCCATATTGTAGATATTTGTATAATAATTTAATAGCCCCCAGGTTCATCTCTCAGACCTTTATGGTTTGAGAGATAACCGAAGGCAAAGTTCCCCCCTCTCTCCCCCTTCCCTGAAGTCAGCGTTGTACTGACTGCAGGGATATCCAGTCTGACTTTCATCAGGCGGCTCTGCAGCACAGCCACAATCGCATTATAGAAAAATAATTAATTCACTGAAACAGTCTTCTACGTGTGCTTGCAAACCAAGCACATGTAGAAGACCGTTTTAGTGAAATAATTCTTTGTCACTAACGGGACCTCAGCTCAGATCCAGAGCCGTAAGACTGTCGTACAACAGACTTCCTCTGCAGTCAGTACAACGCTGACTTCAGGGAAGGGGGAGGGAGGGGGGAACTTTGCCTTCGCTTATCTCTCAAACCATAAAGGTTTGAGAGGTGAACCTGGGGGCTATTAAATTATTTTGCAAATATCTACAATATGGGATATAGTAATAATAAAGTATTACTATCCCTTTAATTGTAGATATTAATCCCCTGAATGAGACAGTGCTCTCCAACAGTTTGCCAATTAATGTGTTGGACACCACTGTAGCATAAAAGGGGTTAAATAACTAATAAATGAAAATGTGTATTTGTCCCCTTTAATGTGGATGGTTTGCTCTAGGGCGGGTTTATGCACTAAGATATGGTGCAGAGGTGATAAAGTGGCGTTAACTTTTCCAGTGTGATACTCTCCAATTTCCTATGTTATTCTATGGAACCTATGCAATAAAGCCTCCAACTTCAGACATCTTAGTGCATAGGTTCTATATAAAAATATAGGAACTGGAGACGAGGGGGGAGATGCAGTAAGTAGTGATAAAGAGGTGATAAAGTGGAAATTACTTCTCCAGTGATATCACTTCTCCAGTTCCTATGTTATTCTATGGAGCCTATGCACTAAGATTTCTCCAACTTTTGAGATCTTAGTGCATAGGTTCCATAGAATAACATAGGAACTGGAGAAGCAATATCATTGGAGAAATTATCTCCACTTTATCACCTCTTTATCAAACTTAGTGCATCTCCCCCCTTGTCTCCTCTTTATCACACCTTAGTCCATCTCTTTCCTGTTTGTCCTAGCTTCTCTGTCTCTGAAAAGTTACACACTGGCTGGTTAGCATAAGAGAACAGAGTAAAGAACATTTAAGGACCAGAGGGGTGTGAGATGCATTGCTTCACATAACACTCTGGTCCTTAAAGAGGAACTCTCACCTCTATAACAGTTCTCCTCTATGTAATCTTCCTTTAGTTTTAACATGTAATCTGTGGGGGGGGGTTTATTTAATGCAGGCTACCCCAAATATCACAGTTTAAAAATGAGCCGGTGACGTCACTTCAGGACAGGCTGCGGTACAGCCTGCATTAAATAAAAAAAAACACAGATTACATGTTCAAGCTAAAGGAAGGTTACATAGAGGAGAACTTTTATAGAGGTGAGAGTTCCTCTTTAAAACTTTGAATGCCAGAGGGGTACGAAATGCTTTGCTTTGTAATATGTTGTGCACCCCTCTGGCACTCAAAAGGTTAAAGGGGTAACAGATGGCAAAATACTGCAAAAATATTGTATGCAAAGTACTGTGGAATTCAAAGCCTCCTTATTAATGTAGAACTGTCCAAACTGTCCTCCCATCTTTATGTTCTCAGAAGCTCAGTAAATCAAAATAAATAAAAATTTGGTGGGGATTTCTGAGGTGTTCAATTACTGATAAAGGCCAAATGACCCATTATTAACACATGTACTCCTCTGATGTCCCACGTGGATGTATACTGGTACATTTGAGAATGCTTTGGGGGATCAAGGAAGCAGTCAATAGCTGCCACCCTACACCCAAACAGTGACATTAAAGGGATAGTAATACTTCATTATTACTATCCCCCATATTGTAGCCCTTAAAATTCTGAATTCAATTATACTAGCGGCATCTCTCAAACCTTTATGGTTTGAGAGATATCTGCTTTCAAAGTTCCCTCTCCCCTGACGTCAGAGTTCTGACAACAGGGGAATCCGGGACCGGCGGCGGCTCTGCAGCAGTGCTGAGATCTCGTTATAGAAACAGAAATCCTTCACTAAATTGGTCTTCTACGTGTGCTTGCAAACCAAGAAAATGTAGAAGACCATTTTAGTGAAGGATTTCTGTTGCTATAACGTGATCTCAGGACTCCTGCACAGCCACCACTTGCTCACTGACCGGATTCCCCTGCTCTCAGCTAGAACGCTGACATCAGGGGAAAATCCAAAAAAGGGAACTTTGAAAGCAGATATCTCTCAAACCATAAAGGTTTGAGAGATGCCGCCGGTATAGTTGAATTCAGAATTTTAAGGGCTACAACATGGGGAATAGTAGTAATGAATTATTACTATCCCTTTAAAATGGGTGTATTCAGTGCTCCACTGCCCATCCAAAGCATTCTAACTCAAACATTTGACAATGTATATTAAGGTGGGGCATCAGAGGGGGATCAGGGAAAAAAAGATCAGGTGGAAACCCCCAGCCCCTGCAACCAAACAGTGTCAATGAAAATATGTCTGCAGTGCCCCACTGCCCCCCCAAGTATACTAAATGCACAAATGTCACTATATATGCCTAAGTGGGGCATCAGAGGGGAATCAGGAAAGCAGACAGCAGTCCCCCAACTCCTGCACCCAGATTGCTTCCCTGATCCCTCTCCAATGCCCCACATTGGCATACATTGTGATATTTACAAGTTCCAATGCTTTTGGGGGACAGATGCTTATTTAAATGTCACTTCCCCTAAAAGCATTGTAACTTACAAATACCACACTATATGACAAAGTGGGGCAAGAGGGGTACATTTGGCAAACAAATTACCCCTTGTTTTGAACATGGCCATTAGTGTGCCCAGCAGATTCATGAAAAATTAATTACATTCTAAGTTGATCCAGGAGTTGTTTCACTTACCAGACAAATATTTAAATTGTGCAGGCTTGTCTGGTGCCACTATAAGTTTGAATCTGCGCTCAGGATCAGCTCCTCACACAGCAACAACGAGGCATACTACACTTCCTCTTGAGTCATGATTAATCCAATGGAACACTGGAATGTCACCCCCTAGTGACAGCAGCCGGTATTTCATTGGATATGTGCAGGCTGGGCTGAAGGCAGTGCCCCATCAGTCTCCTCTGGTGCCACTGCGAGCCTCACTTAACCCCCTTGAGGACCAGGGTACTTGCAGAGCATTTCTCTGCAATGCTCTAACCTCTGGTCCTAAGGAGTAAGTAAAAGTTAAGGGCCAGAATGGAAGGAGACAGGCAGAACTGCATTCTGCATAAGACACATTTCAGCCCATAGACTCCAGCCGAAACTGCAGCAAGGTACCGGCCCATAATTATGACTGACCATGGGCGGACTGACAGGACCCAGGGCCCCTGGTCCAAAAAGGGGTCTGGGCCCCCTGCCCAGTGACATCATTGGCCCCTCCCCATGCCATCACAAGCGCCACCCTATGACATCATAAGCCCCTCCCCATGACAGCATAATCCCCACCCCATGACATCATAAGCACCACCTCCCTCTACATCCTCAGCCCCCCACTACATGCTCAGCCCCACACACTTACCCTCCCCCCCCACACACATACACTCTCGTCCCATTCATAAGTTTCACATTACACAAATTAAGATATCCCACACCATTTCAGAAGTCCCATAACCCCCCAGGCCATCCACTACCCACAGGTCATCCAATAACCCCCCAAGCCATCCATTACTCCCCCAGCCCATTCTGGTACTCTTTAAACTAGACATAATACAAGTTCATATGTCTACATATCATATGCTGGTTTATAGAATAATAGCAGGGAGACCATGGGGAATTGGAGGGCAAGAGGCAGTTAAACAGGGAAGGTTAGGTAGAGAGCCACCGTAAAAATAAAAAATAATTTTTTGGAATAGTCATCAGAATATTTACATGTGGACATCAGGACAAAATCCAAGCAATTAAAAAAGTTCTGCACTAAAGGTTCTTACTCATAGATCTACCAGTAAGCACCTTTAGTGTGAAATGACTATTGCCAAGAAATTATTTTTTACTTTTATGGTGGCTCTCTTCCAGTTTGAGTGCAGTCTATTGTACATCACATTACACCTGTATACCTGAGCTGATATATTGTGCTTAAATTATGTCCCTATTTGCCCTCCTCTTCTTGTTACACTCTAACATACATATACACACACACACTATTGCACAAATTCACACACTGGTACACATATTCACACACTAGTACATACACATGTATACACTAGCACACACATTCACATACTGGCAGATACATGCATACACTAACACACATTCACATACTGGTACACATAGTACACATTCACACACTGGCACATGATAGTACACATATTCACACACTAGTACACTCATTCACATCCTGGCACACACATGCATTCACTAGAACACACATGCATGCGCTTGCAAACACATTCACATCCTGGCGCACACATACACAATACACTAGCATGCACATGCACAAGATTTCAAATACATGCATACATTAGCGCACAAATTCACACCCTGACAGATGTATGCATACACTAGCACACACATTCACAAACTAGGTATTTGATTCAGGCGTTTTAATAGTCTTTGCTCATTTATTAACCCTTTGAGTGCATTCAAAGGGTTAATATTCAGCAATACTTGTGTGTGTGTGTGTGTGTATATATATATATATATATATATATATATATATATATATATATATATATATATATATACACTTAACCCTTTAAGTGCCAGAGGGAGTGTGCAACCCCTGTCTGACACTCAAAGGGTTAAAGGAGGTCAAGTATCTTTTTGTGAACAGAAAGCATGATCACTCCCACATTTAACCCTTTGAGTGCCAGAGGGGTATGCAATGCATTGCAAAGCAATGCGTTTTTGCAATGCGTTACATACCTCTCTGGAATCCATAGGGTTAACAACACTTCCTACATAAGTACAGGTTTCATTTGTCCATATAATGACCTCTATGCTCTCCTGGCACCACTCACTGCCCCTCCGCTGCGTACAGAAGCCGCGCAGCCACCTACCTTCTGTGTGATCTCGCTTTCCCTGATTCCTTGGCCCGCTGCAGTAGTACCCATGGGTTGCTAGGCAACTGACCTCTCCAAAGTCTCTCACATACCTTCTACTGTCGGACACTGGTGGTGGCCCGGGCCCAATAAAAATGTGTGTAGTCACCAGTTAGGGCAAGGGCCAGCAGCCTTCTGATGTCAGCATGTGGGAGTTGAAGGGAGGCTGTGGCCCACCATTCTCCTTGGCTCCGGCAGGCTCTGCTGCTGACCCACAGTCCCCCCACCACATAACGAGCCACTGCGGGCCGTGATGACATCAATGCGCATGCTGCGCAGACCAATTGGTCGCGTAGCATGCGCAATAAACTGGAAGATGCAAAAAGAGAGAATCAGATGCGCTCGCTGCCAGACTAACAACTTCCGCAGTGAGTCTGGACTCTGGCAGCGAGCGGTGGATCCTGTGTTGGGGGGCAATGTGGCATGAGGGCCCGCATAACATACTTATTATGCTGCCTTAAGTTAAACATGGTGGCAGGCAGCATAATGGAATTATATTACTGAGGCCTTAGTGCCTCACGTAATGGTGCACAGTGTGGCCAGCAGGAGTCACAGTTGGTAACATTATTTAATTGGCAGTGACGGGCCCCCCTCGGTCGCGGGCCCTCGGTCCGTGACCGAATGCCTGAATGGCCAGCCCGCCCCTGATTAACAGCTCTTTATGCAAGTGAATATATTATACAGAACAAGACCAAATTATTTTACTTACACAGAATAGTTCATATACACATATGCTGAAGTTTAACCCTTTGCGTGTCAGACGGGTAGTCAAAGCACTGCAGCACAGTGCATTGGATACCTTTCTGACACTCAGAGGGTTAACCAAACATTAATGTGAGTTTTATTGCTGTGGAGCAATGTGATATACAAACACCACATAGTCTGATCTGGGACAGAGGTATTTGGTCTCAAAGATGGACGCTTGGGAGGTATGTATTCACCTGATACACTGCTTGACCCCAGCAGTCTTGTTTCCATGCCCAATGGTAACCAAAGATTCCCATAAAACCCCGTGTAACCCCACAAGCTTTGTTTCCCTGTCCACAGATTCCCCCCAGCCCCACTGTCTGATACCCTCCTTTATCTCCAGCATTGAGGTCCTGGCACATTTCTATAAGTAGTGCTAGAGCAGACAGACAGTGGTGACCACGTGTCCCTGATTACCCAGGACAGTCCCTTATTTTACACATTTGTCCCTAGTCTCAGGCAAACCCCTTCCGGGACAGTCAATATCCTGGAAAATCACCTGTGCAGGGTAGGCTTCTATTGGGTAGTTCAACAGCCACTACTTTGAGGTAGGCGGAGGCAGAGGAGCAAGCCTTCCCCCTCTTGTCAAATGCCTCTCTCACCCCATCTCTTTACTAGTTACCTGTACCAGGTTGCCTGGAACAGCCATCCTATCAGAGAAGAGTACTGTCATATCCTACTTCTCTCATAGGCTGGCACTGCTGTGTACACAGAATCCACATGCAAAGAGGAGTTAGTGACACTTCAGCCTGTAGGGGGAGCTTGGGTAGTAAGACGCATCAGGAGATAAGATCAGAAGCAATAGGGGAGAAGGTATGAAGCAGTTGATTCAGCACTTATTAACCACAAGGAAAAAGTTAAACTTGTGTCTGACCCACAGAGAAAAGAAGCATTGCACGCAGGAAACATATACACTCTTTATATGTTTTGCTTGCAGTGTATTGGAGGCCACTTCAGTATTCAAGTGTTTAAACTCTATTCTAATCAGTGGGAATTTGTATATGTTGCTTGAAGCAGTTGGTTTGCACTAGAGAACAAATATCATTCCCCATGTATATGGTGCTATTAACCCATTTAATACTGGAGAGGTCTGTCTTGCACTGCTGGCACTACAGTGATTCCCAGGAAATGGGCTGTAATGTGTTTTTTTTTTTTATAGTACTTGAGTAGCTTTAATACAGTTCCTCAGTATGTCTTAACCTGTCTGTCCCACACCACACTGTAGGGTAAATCTAAGATTACAGAGAACAGTGGAGGATCAGATGTTTACAGTGATTCATGTGTAGAAATGTTACAGGCCTCTGCAGAGCTTTCCCTGCAAACATAGGAGGGGCGGGGCCAGGGTTGGCTTAGAAGACTAGTGACTTCTGTTGGCAGAATTAAACATCTTACATAGTACAGGAGAGGAGTGCCCTAACACATCAACTTCTTACAGCCACCCAATAACAATGTGTATGTCCCTTCTACCCTGTGTCCATTTCTCCCATCTCTCCCCCCTTCATTCCTGTGTCTGCTTGCTCTTATATCCACTCTATGCCCTTTCTTTCTCTTTTCTTTCTGCTTTCTATAGATAATCTGTTTTGGGGTGTAGAGGGGTGCCCCATATAGGCAGAAGAAATTGCCACAAAATGCCTTGAGCCAGCCCTGCTCAAGTGCATAGCAAGGCATTTAAGGGAGTTAACCATTTAAGTGTCAGAGGGCAATCAAAAGGTATAAAGTCCCAATTAACCCATTGAATACTAGAGATATCTCAACATATGGTTCTGCAATGATTCTGATACATCTCTAGCATTCAAGGGGTTAAGTCCGTGGGATTGCAGGGGACTTTTTCCACTTCACCTTTATGCATGTTAGACACATTTCTATCTAAAAATACAACTATCATCATCATCATCATATATAATAATTCGCTAAATCGTGTGTAACGCCGCGACATAAGCATTAGACACTGCTGCGCGTGCTGCAGTCATGCGCAGTAGAGACTGCCCGCGCCGCGGCTGATACAGAGCTGGGCGTTCCGAAGGAGAATCCAGCTCTGTATCAGCCATGGTGCGGGCAGTCTCTACAGCTCGTGACTGCCCCGCGACCGGGTGGCAGTGGGACTGTGGCCCGTGTAATGGGCTGTTCAATTAATCTATATATATAAAAGAAGACTTCTGTGTGCCTGGCAAAACACACCCAGGGGCGGCAGTGAGGAGGAGTCACTGCTCCCATTGGGTGATTCAATAGGGGCGTGATTTTCATAGGCGTTGCAGTGGCCTTCGGCCACTGCTACGCCTATGAAAATCATGCAGGGTGTTGCCCCTTCCCCACTATCCAGGCCGCCCAAGACTATACAACTTACAAAAATAGAAAATGGCCGCCACTGGCTCCTACACCACGAACACACATGCCTCATGCAGAATGAACACTGACTACAGCTGTGCCCGCATTCATCAACACTTTGCTTCTCTTTACATTGCCTCAAATAAACACAAAACATTTGCAACTGTGCCCACATTGCTCTTCAAGGCGTCCATCCCCACGCACAGCCGACAGTCCCCAAATAATGTCCACAACACATATCACAATGCCTCGAAAGAAGTGCTTTCTCTCTCACCTGGCCAAACACGGAGCTCAGGATTGGATATAGCTCCACAAGCACTGGCTCCTCCGCTCCAGTATGGGTGTCAGACTGCAAGCGCTCCATCCGTTCTTCATTTGCAACACACACACACACACTGCCATTATCTGCCGCTCTCGTACTCACAGCAGCTGGTGGAGCCCCTCTTCCATACAATGTCCCTGCTCTGCGTACACATGCACTTACAGTCGTATATCATATATGTAAAACGCCTGGGCAAGCTGTCACAGCATTGTGATCAAGGTAAGGCAAATGTTATATCGCAGATTAAAGGGGATCTCTCAACATCTTGAAAATGTACCTCCTTTTGTACTGTAACCTTATAAAAGCTTTAATCGGTTGTGTTCATTTATTTTACTAAGTAATTGCAGAGAAACAAAACTTTTACACTTGTCCTTGTGACTTCAGCAGATCACAGGCTGCGGCCAAAGTTCCAGCCCGCAGCCTGTCAGTCTATTTGTTTTGCCTCCCCTTGTACTGGGTCGTCTCCTCCTCCTATGACAGAGGATGAATGCATCTGACCTGGCGCGCTGTCATACATACACGCGTGCAGGTCAATGTGTCCGCATAGATGGAGCACGTTCATGCGCTCCGTCCATTATAATGAGTGGTAGTCCGCTTGCGTAAGTGAATTAACCACAGAGGCAAGCGGACTGAGTGTATCACTGAACAGGCATTTACTAGATTAACCCCTTTAGTGCTAGATGTGTTTTCCCCATATGCAGGGGACATTTCTGGCACTGGTGAATGTATTGTTGAAAACTTTATATTTTTGTCAAATTAATATTATGTGCAAATGGATGTATTAAACCCTTCAGTGCCACATATGTTTTCCCTATATGCAGGGGACATTTCTGCCACTGGAGAATGTGTTGTTAAAAACCTTATTTTTTATTTTTATAACAAAATAATAATATCGGTCTGCTTTTGGATCTATTAACCCCTTGAGTGCCAGAGATGTTTTCCCCATATGCAGGGGACATCTCTGCCATTGACGGGGTTCATCCATCCAAAAGCACACATATAATATTATTTTGCTCCAAAATATATAAACCTTTTTTAACAATACATTCTCCAGTGTCACAAATATCCCATTCCCATGCATATTGGGAAAACATCGCTGGCACTGAAGGGGTTAATAAATCCATTTGCACATAATATTCATTTGACCAACAAATACAGTTTTTATCAATACATTCACCAGTGCCACAAATGTCCCCTGCATATGACGAAAACATATCTTGCACTGAAGGGGTTAATGTCATAATTGCCTGCTCACTGATAACATTAGCCCATTGAAACTTATATTCCCGACATAACATGACGGGCAACGCCGTCCAAAATTGCTAGTATTCATATAACAGAGACGAAAGTGGAACCTTTCTGGGGAAACCAACTGCTCTACAGCAAACAAGTAAAATTTACACTGAATTAAACTGGGCTTTTAAACCTTTGAGTGCGATGGGTATGCAACACATTGCTTTGCATACCCCTCTGGCACTCAAAGGGTTAAACCTCCGAGTTCTATAGAAATCAAGGCGGTAAAAGCCCCATTTTGTGTACTTGTTTTCTATGGTGCTGGTGGTTTGCACCAGAATTTGTCCAATTTGGGTTTTGTACATAGGACCCTCTGTGTAGTATGCACTCTATAACAAGGTGTGTATAGTGTCTGATACTGTGTACAGTCTATCACAGTACAGGGGATTATGGGAGTTGTAGTCTGGCAGCAGCTGGAAGACCTCACATTGCCCCCCACTGCTGTAGACTACAAGACTCTATGGCACTCCTCATGACAAAAAAAGTTTGGACATTGACTGCCAGTTACATCAGAGCATGGGTCACATGCTGTCACGTGACTCTGCTGCGCAACCGAAGAAGAGCTGAGAGGAAGTACTCCGTGCCGCTCATCTCAGCTTTGCTCTCAGTTTCAGTGTGGATCCACTCTGCCTATACTTCTGGGAGTACAGTGATGACATCATCTCAGTGCACCAGGAAGAAGTAGAAGAACCAAACTGAATCTGCAAACAGTGCAGGGATCCATTACCTATATACATTGTATTTTGTGGGGACCCCAGCTACACCTCTCACTCTTTGTGTGATGATCCATGTGATGAGCTGCAATACATTACATTGCTGGGGCTTTCTTAACCCCTTCAGAACCACACGGTCCAGGGCTGGGGAGCTCTGGAGCACCAATGAAATTTTTTTTTTACACGTGATCTGTGATCATAGCATGCCGTGCAGGTGAGCCGTGATCACAAACTTCCATGACATACCAAGACCATCACCATTCCTTAATGCCCGGACAGCAGTAATGGTCCTGGCATGTCATCTGTCATTAGTAATGGTCTTGGCACGTCATCTGTCATTAAAGGGGATATATCACCCCTATACAAGTTAGCCTTAATAGTTACAGTTTATAGTGAATGTGTGTAAACGTGTATTCATTTCTTTTTTAAAACTCTGTTTTGTCAAAATTGAAGTAATAAAAGCTGCCCTGCACCTACTTCCCCATAGACTGTGGATACCTGCTCTGTAACCGCAGTCTGTCACTCTGTCTCTGCTCCCCTACCGCTATGCAGAGTCCTCAGATGACAGAGGCTTTCTGCCTGTAAGCTGGAGCTCTTTCATTGGCTAGATATCAATCTCTGCCAACGAGAGAGCTCCAGATTAAATACAGAAAGCCTCTGTCATTGGAGGATGTTGCATAGAGGGAGGGAAGCAGAGGTGGAGTGACAAACTGATGTTACAGAGCAGGTAACCGCAGTCTGTGTGGTAGTAGGTGCAGGGCAGCTTTTATTAATTCAAGATTAAGGACTCGATCCAGTTTAAAGAACAGCCGCTCAAATCTGATTGGCTGGAATATGCAAAAGAACATCAAAGCCAATGTCTGTGAGGGAATTGGAAGTGAGAGTGCCCATTTATAAAGGCAGTCTCAGTACCAATTCCCTCAATGTGCAACAGGCATCGGCCCGTGCAGGTGAGAAGACGGAACTGTGTGTCTCATCAGGGCCTCCGCACACAGAGGGGGAGACACGAAGATCAAAGTTAAGTATTTTTACAGGGTATGTATTTATGACATTTATTCATTGCATTTTTTCTTACTTGGGCATTAAATGGAGGCATTTTTGTAGCGGAATATTCACAGCACAATATGATTTAACCCTTTTGATTGCCAGTGAGGTACGAAACGCATATCCCTCTGCCACTCAAAGGGTTAAACAATGTCATAGGTAATGCTTTGTACTAATACATATTTTATATTTTACAGCAAGAAGAAAGAAGAAGGAAGAGAAGAACAGAAGGGAAGACTGAAGAGAAGGACAGAAGAGAACCAGGAAGCTGAGAACTCTGTTGGACATCAGGATTAATGGTAAGTGTTAATTGTAATGGGATGTGGGTTTTTTTTAACCCTATGAATGCTGGTGCTGTAATTATACCCCACTGGCACTCATAGGGTCAATTCTACTAACTTTTGACATATTTTTCATACTTTATATTGTTATATGGCTTAGGGCTCCATATCAATACATCCACTGAGGAGTTAGTTTTTTTAACTCTTTTATCATGTGTCTATGTCAGCTGTTTGAAGAGAGAGAAGGGACTCAAGTAAAAAAAACAAAAAACTGGGTCTTAACTTTCCTGCAATAACTTGAGTCCCTTATTGGATTTTCATGGCTAACACAGACATTTGAATTGTGAATTGATAATTTCTGTGTTTTCATCATTTTCGTATATCAAACGACGGCTCTTTTTTTGCCGGTATTTTTTCCCAGCACAGGCATGAATAGCTTACTGTGCTTGAAAAAATGCTGTTGGCAGAAAAAACAGACGTCTCCAACATTTGGATCGAGCCCTAAGTCTGTTATGCTATTTTGTGCCCTATAGTCTAGTGCTATTTGTAAGACACTTCACCAATTGGTGTGCTGGGACACGGATCACTGCCTATCGTCACTAGCCACGTGTATGCTGCGCAGTGCTTGGGAGGACCGGTAGGTGCACAACTCATGTAGAACTCCGATCTTAGGAAACCAATTGGCGAAGTACTTATAGCTCCTCTTTATCTATGTTCTCAGACAAATAGGCATTTCAGAATGTTAGGACCTGACACCCTTTACTTCCATAATGCCGCTTCACAGTATCAGATGCTTGATGGGAATGCCTGAGTTGCAATGTGCCAGCGTCCTGACCACTCTCAATACTCTAAAACAGAATTGCCCCACTTTTATCCATGAGGCCCATTAGTACACAGAAATGACTTGATTCTATTAATGTCATCTCACTGCTCTCACACTCATCTCCCCTGTATACCTGCAGTGTATACTCACTGCCCTCACACTCATTTCCCCTGTATACCTGCAGTGTATACTCACTGTCCTCACTCTCATTTCCCCTCTATACCTGCCGTGTATACTCACTGTCCCACACTCATTTCCCCTGTATACCTTCACTTTATACTCAATGCCCTAACACTAACTTCCCCTGTATACCTGCAGTGTATACTCACTGCGCTCACACTCATCCCCCCTGTATACCTGCATTGTACACTCACTGCCCTCACACTCATCCCCCCTGTATACCTGCACTGTATACTCACTGCCCTCACACTCATCCCCCCTGTATACCTGCACTGTATACTCACTGTCCTCACACTCACCCCCCCTGTATACCTGCAGTGTATACCCACTGCCCTCACACTCATTTCCCCTGTTTACCTTCAGTGTATACCCACTGTCCTCACACACATTTCCCCTGTATAGCTGCAGTGTGTACTCACTGTCCTCACACTCATTTCCCCTGTATAGCTGCAGTGTGTACTCACAGTCTACACTCATTTTCCCTGTATACCTGCTATGTGTACTCACTGCCATCACACTCATTTCCCCTGTATACCTGCAGTGTATACTCACTGTCCTCACACTCGTTCCCCTGTATACCTGCAGTGTGTACTCACTGTCCTCACACTCATTCCCCTGTATACCTGTAGTGTATACTCACTGCCTTCACACTCTCTGCTTCTGTACAAACACATCAGTCATATGAAATGACAGTATTACACAGCCAAATAGACATAAATAAAGACACTGAGGCACAGAATAATCTAACTAAACTTTTATTTAAACTAACTAGAACTTAATATTAAAGTTTTTAATAAATACTACTTCCTATAATTTAATAAAGACTAAATTACATCTAACTACAAATAATTATCTTTAGCCAGTTTTGATCAGAAAGCAGGCCTGATATAAAGGCTGCAGGCATATGTGACCTAGACTCACGAAGAGTCATCCCTTGGCACTCAGGAGAGGAAAAACCCCCTTGTGGGGGAAACCTCTGGAGGACCGTGGCCTTGGGACATCCACCCCTCCAGGACTTAAAAGGTCAGACTGGATAAGCAGGTTTTATTTAATTATTGCCTACTGATTCATTAATCTGTAGAAAGAAGAGATAAATAACAAATATATACTAATTAATTTAATATTTCAATAAGTTAAAATAATAATATTAGGTAATTATAACACATAATAATAATAATAATAATAATAGCATTAATTAATAACATTAAATACCATAATCACAAACATACACATGCACACATTCTCACAAACACATACACCAGTTCATTAATTCTCACAAACACAAAAATACTCTCATGTTCACTCACAAATACTACTTCATATATACACATGCATTCACTCATACACACACATACACCTGCAGACACACTCACACGCTTACACAGTAACATAGTTACATATCAACACAAACGCTCTTACGCATATATACTCATACACACATGCACACAATCACACAGGCATGCACACACAAATATACACAATCTCACACACTACTACTACTCACACACATAAAAAAAAAAAAATATATATATATATATATATATATATATATATATCACACACACATTCTTATAAACACACTGTTATAAGCACATTTATGATCTCGCTGTCACACACATACATATTCACATAAACACTCAGACACACACACACACACACACACACACACACACAGATATATACTCTCATACACACATGCACACACTTGCATAATCTCACAACAAATACTATAATGCACACATTCTCATGAAAATACTCTCATACAACAGACACACACATATACACTATTGCACACACTCTCGCAAATGCAAAAATCCTCTCACAAACCCAAACACATATATACACACACATTCTCTTAATTTTTTTTTGTTTTTTAACTGTTTTTTTTTTTTTTTTAATATAGGAATAAGGTAAACTAAATTACTCTAACTACTTAAGCAAGTATTACATATTACAATACATTTTAGGTATAGCTATAGCTTATCATATCTTATAACCTTATCTTATTCTAAATTAAATGTAAATTTTATGGCAGCATGGAGGCTTCATATTATGCATTATCCTTCCTCACTGCCCCTCAGCAGCAAAGGAAACTTTATTAAAATAACAGTTTAACAGAAGAAAAACTTGCTAGTATGACACTCCTCCCTCCCAACCAATCACCAGTCCCTAATCCTGTAAAACTGGGATACAGCCTTGACTTTCCCTCTTTCCTTTGCTGCTCCCCTCAGAGATAAGTGCACCATTACTAGTACTCTTGTTTACTTGTGTATCTTAGATTGTTTGGCCTGACAGGCCTGCTGGGGTGTGTTCCACCCTTTGTGCTCCAGTCAGTCATTGCCTATATATATTTGTACTGTACTTGTATACAATTGTATGTCTTTGTTTGGTCTCTGGCTGACAGGCCTGCTGGGGTGTGCTCCACCCTTTATGCTCCAGTCAGTCATTGCCTATATATATATGTATATGTGTGTGTGTGAATGTATATGTATATACAGTATATATATATATATATATATATATATATATATATATATATATATGTATATATATTTTTATGCTGTACTTGTATACAATTGTATGTTTTGGTTTGTTTGGCCTCTGACTGACAGGCTTGCTGGGGTGTGCTCCACCCTTTGTGCTCCAGTCAGTCATTGCCCATATTTTGAACTGACCTTGTATATTTTGCCTTTGTTTAATTAAACTGGTATGGGCTTTATGTGGAATTGCTGTTCTGCGCTTTGGCACCGGCCTCCTTTTCATTCAATTTGCAACATTACTTTCTCCCTGGCCTTGTGTGACCTTCTTTTTCCCCTCGCGCCAACCTTTTCGGCGCATCTATGCATCTCTGGCATCTCTGTTCGGCCTGGTCATTTCAATGCGCGGACAGCCTTCTACTGTCTCTGACATAGGATTGCTCATCTCGCGGGTTCCTGGGCTAGTTTGCGTCTGAACGTTCCTATTGCTTTTAAGAAGTTTGTTTTCTTTTCCATATCGTTTTTGCTGCCACATTAATAGCTTTGGAGCTTATTTATTGGGTTACTCATAGCCTTCCAGGCTTCTCCTAGGCAGCCTGTTCCTGAGTATTGTTTTCTCTATCCATTGTGTCTCTTGACATTAATATTTTGTTATTAACTATATGTCCACTATATATTTATTGAGTCTATTCTTCCTATACACATAGTACTTATTTTCAGCCTCTGGTTGCCCAGAGTTTCTGCCTGTATTTTGGCAAATTATATTATGGGTTTTATCTTTAACCCTAGTAATCTGGCATATATCTAGTAATTCATATCTAGGCATAGATCTACTGGTATATATCTTTAACCCTAATAATTCCTATCTAGGCATGGATCTATTGGCATATATCTTTTACCCTAGTAATTCCTATCTAGGCATAGATCTACTGGTATATATTTTAAACCCTAGTAATTCCTATCTAGGTATAGATCTACTGGTATATATCTTTAACCCTAGTAATTCCTATCTAGGCATGGATCTATTGGCATATATCTTTAACCCTAGTAATTCCTATCTAGGCATAGATCTACTGGTATATATCTTTAACCCTAGTAATTACTACCTAGGCATGGATCTATTGCTATATATCTTTAACCCTATAATTCCTATCTAGGCATGGATCTATTGGCATATATCTGTAACCCTAGTAATTCCTATCTAGGCATGGATCTATTGGCATATATCTGTAACCCTAGTAATTCCTATCTAGGCATAGATCTATTGGCAAATATCTTAACCCTAGTAATTACTATCTAGGTATAGATTTACTGGCATATAGCTTTAACACTAGTAATACCTATCTAGGCATGGATCTATTGGCATATATCTGTAACCCTAGTAATTCCTATCTAGGCATGGATCTATTGGCATATATCTGTAACCCTAGTAATTCCTATCTAGGCATAGATCTATTGGCAAATATCTTAACCCTAGTAATTGCTATCTAGGTATAGATTTACTGGCATATAGCTTTAACACTAGTAATACCTATCTAGGCATGGATCTATTGGCATATAGCTTTAACACTAGTAATACCTATCTAGGCATGGATCTATTGGCATATATCTGTAACCCTAGTAATTCCTATCTAGGCATGGATCTATTGGCATATATCTGTAACCCTAGTAATTCCTATCTAGGCATAGATCTATTGGCAAATATCTTAACCCTAGTAATTGCTATCTAGGCATAGATCTACTGGTATATATCTTTAACCCTAGTAATTCCTATCTAGGGATGGATCTATTGGCAAGGCATGGATATATTGGCATATATCTTTAACCCTAGTAATTCCTATCTAGGCATGAATATACTTGTATATATATTTTACCTTAGTACTTCCTATCTGGGCATATATCTACTGGCATATATATTTAACCCTATTATTTCCTATTTGGACATGGATCTACTATCATATATATTTAACTGTAGCATTTCCTACCTGGGCATATATCTATTGGCTTATATACTTAACCCTAGTAATACCTATCTGGGCATTTATATCTACTGTCATATATATTTAATCTTAGAAATCCCTATCTAGGCATGGATCTACCTGAATATCCTTTTAACCCTAGTAACCCCTGTCTAGGCATGGATCTATTTGCATATATCTTTAACCTGGTAATTCCTATCTGGGAATATATCTACTGGCATATCTATATTTGACCTTAGTGATTCCTATCTAGGCATGGATCTACTTGCATGTTTTTATCTCAATTCCTATGGGCAAAGATCTACTTGCATTTATCTTTGAATATGTATGTGTGTGTATGTATGTGTGTATATATATATATATATATATATATATATGTGTGTGTATGTATATGTATATAAAATATGTGTGTGTAAATATTAACCCTAGTAGTTTCGTATCTGGCCACGTGTGTATGTTCATATGTACATGTTGTGTTCCACTGACAGTACGCATCTTGTTACTTTGGATCTGCCTATATCCAGTGATGCAGGAGTTCTTTGCCTATCATACACCTTCTTGATGCTGGCATTCTGCCTGGCAGGGCCGAGGGGGTTTCCAGTGACCTGGTCTGGGACTTCCCTCTGCTTTTGCGCAGTTCATCAACTTCATGGAGCAGTCCATGCTGTGCATGTTTATATATGTTTGCCTTCCTCTGAGTCATGTCTGCGACTCTGTTTCACACGACCCGGCAGTGGGAAGTACTGCACATGATGCCCCCATCATGTCTGCACAGGCCGTCCCTCAAACGGCTGCTTCTGTCTATCCTGGAGGAGACCTTTCTACTACACGCAGACATACTGTCCCTGATTCAGATGAATTTACTTCGGGGAAAAAAGGCAAATTATGCTGGTGCAGGCTGTGCCCTGCTTTGACACCGCAAACTGATGGCTGTCATGACTGGTGTGGATCTGTCCCACTACCGACACCCTCACCTTAGGAGGAAGTATATCTGAGGAGAATGAAGCACTCAGGGCTAAACCTGACTCCTACTGTATTACCAGTTCTTTTGGAATGCCTGCCTGTAGCATTTACCTGCAATGGCCAGCTTTGATTTTGTGCGGCTTAGTTCCCACACCAGTGATCCTCTCCTCAAGAGGAAGATTTATTGAGGAAATGAGATCTAGAATGTTGAGTCTAATCTTGCCTATACCGAGTATGGGCAGCTTTAATTGTGCGGCTTAGTTCCCACATGAGACACTCACCTCAAGTGGAGGGTATTTGAGGAAATGAGACCCAGCGGGTTGAGCCCGGTCTCTGCATGTTCCTGATTCCTTGACTATGTTGAGTGTAATCTTGCCTATGCCGAGTATGGGTAGCTTTAATTGTGCGGCTTAGTTCCCACACGAGACACTCACCTAAAGTGGAGGGTATTTGAGCAAATGAGACCCAGCGGGTTGAGCCCGGTCTCTGCATGTTCCCGATTCCTTGACTGTGCAATTTCTGGGCAGCTTTGATTTGTGCGGCTATGCCCCCACATGAGTATCTCTCCTTAAGAGGAAGATCTTTTTGCGGACTTGTGACCACACGTTTTTTAACCCGTTGGTTTTCTTGACTACGTCAGCTAGTTTTGTTGAGGCATGTTGAGTCCTTTTTCTTGACTCTGCCACTTATGGGCAGCTTTAGTTGGTGCAGCTTCATTCCTTTCTGCATCTTTTTCCTCTAGTGGCAGATATCTGTGGTGGAACGCCCTCACAAGTGCAACCTGATTTTTTTCTTTTTCCACTTTAAGTGCGGCCGGTGATGTTGAGATTTGAGGTTGAGATGTTGAGGTGGTGATAGTGGTTTTGCGGTTTCCTTTCTTACCTCGGGAAAGTGGGGGGCAGACTCTCCCACTTCTCCCTCTGCTGGTCTTGTTTCTTTCAGATCCACGGGTGTTACTACCGGCATGAATGTTTCTTCGTTTCTTGAAGTCTTTTCATTTTCTGTTTTGTTTCCAATTGTCAGTCTGGTCTGGGAGACCCTACGCCAGTTGACTGGCATTCTTGGTTGGTTGTCTTGGCATCTGTGCCGGATAGAGGTTTTTTCCCGTTTCTAGCTGTTTGTTTTCTGTGTCGGTCCCGCATGGTGTCTACAGTTGATACACTTTTTGCTAGTTGTGAATACCCTTGCATATTGCGGATTCAGTCTGGCAACTTTGGTGCATGCTGCACTTCTGTTCCCATAGTGCTTTCTGTTCTCTCGTTTGGCTGCAGTATGCCACTAAGGCGAATCCTTGGTATCGCTCTGTTTTCCGGCATCTTCATCCTTGGTATTTTTCTTTTCTTTCTTTGGGAAGGCCTGCACTGCGTTTTCATTTTTCTTGGTGTTTTGGATGTATCCTCCGTTTTTTTTTTCCCTTGTTACACTTTTCAGACTATTTGTTTGTGCTGTTCGGTCTGTTTGCTTTGATGTTTGTGGCTTCTTTAAGAGGGTATCTGACATCAAGGTGTTCAGTACTAGGTCTTCTACCCCTGAAGGTGTTCTTTTCCAGATCTTTCTACGTACTAGATGAGAGTGTGCGTGGTTTCTTACCCATCTTATGAGGTTCGGACGGTAAATTTGAGGAATACTGTATTTAAACAGTTGCTAATTTCCTTTCGCAAACCACTTTTACTGGTTTCCTCAGCTACCTTGGCCCACTGGGTTCGATGGATTATGCATCTTGCAGGTATTGATATCACCTTATTCGGAGCACATTCTTCTAGGGGTGCTGTGGCATCAATGGCTTTGCAAGTTGGTGGTAGGTTGGAGGATATACTTAGGCCTGCAAATTGGTCTAGGGAGTCCATGTTTAAAGGTTTTCAGTGTAAACCAATCGATTGTTTCTAATCAATAATTTGTGGATAAGCTTTAAACTTGCATAATTTGAAGCCTCCGTGCTGCCATAAAATTCATGGATTTTCCTAGCTATTGTGATGGAAAGTCAGAATTTTATTAAAGATACGGAGGCGAATATTATCCCTCCCTTTGTTTCCCTACCCTATCACGTTTCTCTTTGTTTTACAGGTTAACTATCAACCAATGGTTAATTAATTAAGCTTACGTATTCTGCATAGCTATCGTCCCATGGGTTGAGGATACGGGACTGAAGACTCTGTTATGTTGAACTCAAGGTTTCAGTTATTGGATGGAGAAATTTCCAGCACAAGGTTTATAGTTCCGACTGTTGTGAGTTTTCTATGGTCGCAGTAAAGAGGAAAAGTCAAGGCTGTATGCCAGTTTTACAGGATTAAGGACTGGTGATTGGTTGGGAGGGAGGAGTGTCATACTAGCAAGTTTTTCTTCTGTTAAACTGTTATTTTAATAAAGTTTACTTTGCTGCTAAGGGGGCAGTGAGGAAGGATAATGCATAATATTCGCCTCCGTGTCTTTAATAAAATTCTGACTTTCCATCACAATAGCTAGGAAAATCCATGAATTATTCCTAGAAAGTGCTCTTTAGAAGAGGGGATCCTTCTCTGGTCATAAGAAGAGCTTCCACCACCTTTACTCCTTTGTAGATGCATAGCATGGCTATTAGCCTGACTTCTACAGGTAACGGACTTCTCAGAATATGGCATCATTTACCAACAGGAGGAGGAACTATAATCAGATAGCATCACATTATTCCACTGATGATTGTATTCCTCTGGATGGCAGTTAGTCAGTCTCTCAACTGCTGATTGAGTCTGTAGATTGGAAAGTCTTCATATATCTGGAGGACTGGAGTTCTGGAAAACAAGAGAAATGCCAATGTATTCTTCCTGGTAAAACATTTTCTAAATAAATAAATTAATAACTAAAGTTCAGGGTTAGGCAACCTGAGGCCCCAAGCTGTTGTGACTACAATGTCTATCATGTACCAGCCTCGTACATGATGCTCAGCCCTGCCTTAAATGTTTAAGGCGTCTCGGTATGGATTGCTAGAATCCAAAGGGTTAACATATCATGTAGCCATGTGTCTGATAATTTTTTACCGTCCGCAAAGAGTGAAAAAGAATAAATTGAGATCCACAATGTATGGTTCAGCCATGTCACAAGAGGACAATCTATTCCCACTACTGACACCATGTGCTATGGATATTTGTACAAATAAGCAGAAGTGTTCACTTGTTTTCCTGTTTAACTAGTGCACGAGAAATTACCAAAATAGCAAACCGTATGACTATTCCCATTAAAGGAGACGTATCACCTCCTAATAATAATACCTCCTTACTATGGCCAGACTATGCTAATACCACCCTGAATTTTGGCCTTGTGCCATTGCTCAAGAGAGAATATCCTCAATCACTCCTGGCCACAAAGTCCATGGAGGTGGACATGAGAGTTGTAGACAGATTAAAGCAGTCAGAGCACATGAGCCTACTTTACCATTTTAAAGGTGAATTATAACCCCTATACAAGTTTTCTCATTGCAATCCTCATATAGCGATAAGCTTTAATTGTGTTTTTTTTTTTTTTTAATAAAATGCATGCTCTTGCAAAATGTTTGCAGCTCTTTACAATTTAAGAGTTTAGACAATACAGGGTTACAAGTGCTTTTCATAGTGAAACACTAGAAGTGCGTCCCTGCCTGAAAGCGTACAATCTAAAGTGTTGATGGATGAGGTTTTGAAATGTTTTGGTTTAGAAGGCATTTTATCAAGTTTCATGAGACCCATTCACTGTATTTCTGAAACAATATTAAGATTAATGGGCACTGAAAGAAAGAAGTTTGAGAGGTAGGAAACAGGGCTGTCCTCTCTCTCTGATGATTTTTGGCAGAGCCGGATTACAGGCAAGGCGCACAAGGCACCTGCTTAGGGCCCAGTCCAATGAGGGAGCCCGGAGGAAGCCTCATTCCTGCACTCAGCCGTCTCAACGAGTCCTCCAGGAACGCGTGGGAACGCCGTTCCTGTTAGCAGGACTCCTCCGCCGGGCACTGCAACACAGTCAGGTCTGTGTAGCTACAGTGCTCCCTCATCGCCTCTTTAGTAATGCAGAGCTCGCTGGGAGTCAACATCTCCCAGAGCGCTCTGCATTACTGAAGAGAAGACCACGCGGGAGCTCCAGCAGCTACAGGTTTGTAATGGGGGGCAAGTTGGAGCTGATGGGGGGCAAAATGGATCTGATTGGGGCAAGTTGGAGCTGATAGGGGGCAAAGTGGAGCTTGTGGGGGACAAGTTGGAGCTGATAGGGCAAGTTGGAGCTGGTGGAGGCAAGTTGGAGCTGATAGGGGGCAGAGTGGAGCTGGTGGGGGCAACTTGGTGCTGGTGGAAGCAAACTGGAGCTGATGAGGACAAAGTGGATCTTGTGGGGGACAAGTTGGAGCTGATGGGGCAAGTTGGAGCTGGTGGAGGAAAGTTGGAGCTGATAGGGGGCAGAGTGGAGCTGGTGGGGGCAACTTGGAGCTGGTGGGGGGCAAAGTGGAGCTGATGGGGACAAAGAGAAGCTGGTAGGGGCAAGTTGGAGCTGGTGGAAGCAAACTGGAGCTGATGAGGGCAAGTTGGAGCTGATGGGGGCAAAGTGGAGCTGGTGGGGAGAGTTGGAGCTGGTGGGGGGCATCTCTTACATGAATCTCCATACCAGGGTCAGACTGGCCCAGGGGGCAGAGAGAGGACAAAAATTAAGTAATGTATCATGGGTTTCCTCCCTAACCCTGACTACCTACACAGTATTTAGTTTACACTACAGTTTTGTGGGCACAGGCACTCAAAGGGTTATCCAGTCATTGGATAATCCTTTGAGTGATAGTGCCCACAAAACTGTAGTATATCCCTTTGAGTGCCTGTGCCCACAAAATTGTAGTGTAAACTAAACAATGTGTAGGTAACCAAAGTTAGAGAGGTATGGGGGGGGGTCCCAAATTGATACTTTGCCTAGGGCCCCTTGGAGTGTTAATCCGGCTCTGATTTTTGCCCTATGCTTGGAGTCCCTTGCTCAAATTATTAGCTCAGAATCCTATATAATAATTGGCTAAGTATGTTTTTCAGAAGCCATCATGCACAGTAGAGACAGCTGCGCGTGCTGCAGTCATGTGCAGTATAGACTCCCTGTTCCGTGGCTGGTAACGGAGCGGGGCACTCCGAATTCCGACCATTGTCCTCTCTGCACACCTTCCTGGGGGTCCCTGAATTCAGAGCGCCCCGCTCCGTTATCAGACATGGTGTGTTCATGCAGTCAGTACCCTGCATGATTGCAGCGCGGCCAACAGGATCCAGCCACCATCCAAGGAACCAGGCAAGTGGTCAGACAGTACATATGTGGCTCTGTGACTACCAGTGGAACAAGGCTGGTGGGTCAGACAGTGTATGTGGGGCTGGGAGACTACTAGTGGCCAGTGGAACAGGCTGGGAGTGAATCAAACAGTGTATGTGAGGTTGAGTGACTACTAGTGGGCAGTGGAACCAGGCAAGGGGTCAGACAGTGCATATGTGGATCTATGACTACCAGTGGAACAAGGCTGGTGGGTCAGACACTGTATGTGGGGCTGGGTGACTACTAGTGAGCAGTGGAACAGGCTGGGGGGTCAGCACCTCTCTGATCCTCAAAAGCAATGAAGCTGAGCATCACACTTGATTAAACACTCGAGGATCATAGTGGTGCACAGTGCCTGCAAAGCAATGCACATTGTACACTCATTTGACCTTCAAGGGGTTAACTTGTGACAAAAGATAACATTGACTACTAAGTTAAGGTTTAACACTTTAGTTGCCAGTGACGTATCCAATCCTTTGCAAAGTGATGTACTGGATATCTCTTGGGCACTCAGAAGTAAATCTGGCCAGGGATAAGCAATACTATTATGAACATCCATTCCTGGCCAGCATTAAACCCACCCAGTAGTTAATCTTATATTTTATCATAAGTGAACCCCTTGATGACCATTTTGTTGTACAAAGTACATTGCTTTGCAGTGTATTGTGCAGCATAGCCTCATGTTTGATCAACTTCCTGAGGATCTGAGTGCTGCACAACACTTTGAAAAGCAATGCATGTTGTAAACACTTCTAGTCTTTAACCTCTTCAGGACACATGACGTTCCAGGACTGTCACGCTGGTCTGGACATTAAGGACTGGTGGCGGTCCTGGTACTTAAAGCGGAACTGCCACCCTTTTGTATCAATTAATCCCCCATCTGACGACTAGCTGCTCATGAGAATGAGCCTCTACTCTTGGACTGACAGGCAGGATGGAGCGCGGACATCTTTCCCTAGTGATGTCCGCATGCCTGCGCTGTCAGTCCCTTTTGAAGCCAAACGGTTCCTAGCAACGCCTCCTAAAGCTGGCTGTGAATTACAGAGCAGGCACGCGGACGTCACAATGGAAAGATGTCCGCGCTCCATCCTGCTTGTCAGTCCTGGAGTAGAGGCTCATTCTCTTGAACGGGTAAGAATTCTTGCGACTAGTGCTACTGAGCATCTAGTCGCCAGATGGGGGATTATTTCATACAACATTTTTTAAGAGTGGTAGTTCCGTTTTAATGGAATTCTGGGATGGAAGCATGGCCTGCACGCCACTCTGTCATTCCAGATTTCATTGCGGAAAAAAAGTGCTGTTGTTCTTAACAGATGCCTACCCATGGATCAGGCAGTTGTTAAGAGGTTAACTTAGTACAAAAGGTCACATTGACTACTGTGTTTAAAGCTTTGTAATCATTTATTTTTATGGGTGTGGAATTTAGTTGGGTTGGGCATAATTGAGGCGGGGCATAGGGGCCCATCATTAGAGCCTGAAGAGGAAACCTTCATTTTGTGTTACTCTTCTGCACAGGTCCCCTGGTCCTTGCAATAGTTTAATGCGAGCAGGGGACACAGAGGTGACTTGGCAGAGTCAGAAGTCATGAGGCACTTTCAGCACAGGTGAGAAATGTATTGTACAGGTTCGATCACACATGTAAGTCAGCGCTGCTGAGGTTAGAGCCCACTAACTAGTAAGTATAAGTCCTGCTGCACACATTTATGATCAGATTGTCTGGGTGCCAGTGCAGCCGTATACCCTCTTACTATACAACTAGATACTGTGCCATCCTGCAGCATTTATCCCTTTCAGTGCCACATAGATATTCAGTCCAGTGCCTCAAGGATTGAAAGTGTTAAGGGTTTCTTGAGCAGAATATTTGGGAATGGCTCAGTTTATAATAACCCCTAAATGCTCGCACAGGATAATAATGTCAGTTAATAAGGAAAGGAGGGAAAAAGGAAAATGTTGCACACTAATAAATAAGTCGTGAGGCAGTTTCAGCACAGCTGAGAAATGTATTGTACATGTTGAGATACACAGTCCTGCAGAGATTAGAGCCTACTAACTTGTAAGTGGAAGTCCTTCTGCACAAATGTACAAACCTGGAAATTCTCAGGATTTTGACCCAAATCTCAGGGTGAAGGACCAAATTTTCATGGTTAGACATCCCGGTGTTACCCACTATATGAGCTGCACCATTTAACAGCTTCTTTACTCTCTAAATGTGTGATATGTATACCAGAATGGCAAAGGGAGAAGTTCCTATTTGGTTTGTGTGTGTTTAAGCAATGAGGAGGTAAATATAGTCATTGATACCTTTATTGGCTAACTAAGCAGATTTAAGATGCAAGCTTTCAAGACCTCTTAGGTCTCTTCCTCAGGCATGTTATACAGATAAATATGAAAACATCTCTCTTATATACAAGTACACGTTACATTATTTAGAATAGAAATCAGATAAGAAATCTCAGTCCAGACCCAGATTCTTTGATCAGACAATGGTAAATTGCAGTCTTCCTCTGAGGAGTTAGAGGTATTTAAGATCCCAGTGAGACTGTTGGAAAGGTTAATTCACAATGTGATAGTGACATGAATTCTCTGTCTCTATACAAACAATAATAATTTAAAACATTAAACTTCAACATTAATTTAACCTCCCATATTTTTCTGTCTGTCAAAGTTTGTCTGAGCTGTTCTAACAGTCTGCTGTTGATTAATGCTGCCTTTCCCTCCGTGGGTCAGGCTGATTCAGCTGATGATTAATGAACTGCCTTGACATCTCTGTTTCCATGGTTACTCACCTGACTGTTATCAGTAAAACCCCTTCCAGGCTTTTTAAAGGAGCTAGGATCACTTCCTCCTTGCCCTTGTGTTTGTTTATGGCTGCAAGTTCATTCTCCTGTGCTCCTGATTATTCATGTATGACCTGGCTTCCTCTGATGTCCCTTTTGGCTCCTGACTCCATGACTTGTTCCTGACATCGCTGACCTCCGTGTTCCTGACTCTGGTTTGTCTGAGTACCCTCCTTGGTTCCTGATCCCGGCTTGTCTTTTGGTTTATGCTCCTGGATCACCAATGTGCTTTGTTTGTTTGGTTACTTTAATAAAGTTGTTTTGCATTTTACATTTTTGTGTCTGTCTTGTTCCTGGTCCCTAACAGTACACAAGGAAAAATCAGGCCTTCAAGCAATTCCTGCGGTGCTACATCTCGGACCATCAGAATAACTGGTCAGACCTGCTACCTTGGGCGGAGTTTGCTCATAATAGTGCAGTGTTGGCTTCTACCCAGCTTTCCACCTTCATGGTGAATTATGGGTATCGGTCCTCCATGATTCCAGATTTGTTTGCTGCTCAGGGCATTGCGGCACTGGAGGATCATCTCCAGCAAATCTGTTCCACATGGGCGCAGCTCCAAGAGTCACTGCGACACTCTCAACAATCCCAGGAGCTACAGGCTAATTGTAAATGCCTACCCGCACCCTCCTACCAGGTTGGGGAGAGGGTCTGGTTGTCCTCCAGAAATCTTCACCTCCGAGTGCCCTCTCAGAAAACTGGCTCCCGTTTTGTGGGGCCTTTCCGTATCCTCCGACGTGTGAACCCTGTGGCCTGTGCCCTAGACCTTCTCCCCAAAATGCGGATACGCAATGTGTTCCATGTCTCACTGTTGAAACCCCTGGTTTGTAATCCTTTTACTATGGTTGCTCCTATACCCCATTTGGTGCCCGTTAATGGCCATGAGGAGTTTGAGGTCTACTCCGTAATGAAATCTCGTAGGTTCAGTGGGAAGCTTTAGCATTTGGTCCATTGGAAGGGGTACAGTCCAGAGGAGCGCTCGTGGGTTCCAGCCTCGGATGTGCATACCCCAACCCTCCTCTGTGCTTTCTATGGACGCTTTCCCCTCAATCCTGGTCCTGCCCTGCCGGGGGGGAGCGAGGCTAGGGGTCATTGGGGGTGGTACTGTCAAGATTTGGCTTAGCTGCTCTAACAATCTGCTGTTGATTACTGCTGCCTTTCCTTCCCTGGGTCAGGCTGACTCAGCTGATGATTGACCTATCGGTTTCCATGGTTATTCACCTGACTGTTATCAGCCAACCCCTTCCAGGGTTTTTAAAGCAGCTAGGCTCACTTCGTGTTCTCCTGTTCTCCTGATTATCCATGTATGACCTGGCTTCCTCTGATGTCCCTTCTGGCTCCTGACTCCTGGCTTGTTCCTGACATCGCTGACCTCCGTATTCCTGACTCCGGCTTGTCTGAGTACCCGCCTTGGTTCCTGATCCCGGAATGTCTTTTGGTTTATGCTCCTGGATCAACTATCACGGTTCCCGTGCTTCCTGGCGACATTCTGTCAGTCTCCCACACTGCTATTCTCATTGGCTGCAGTATCTTGTCCCGCCCAGTATTTGTCATTAAATACTGGGTTCTGATTCTTCGCTGTTGCCCTTTCGTGGTGTTTCCGTTGCCAGCGCTTGTCCCAGTTTTCCCTGTGAAGCTCTGTGTACTGACCCAGATTGCCTGACTACTCTGCTGATCTGTTCCTGCCTGTGTACTGACCCGGATTGCCTGACGACTCTGCTGTTCAGTTCATGCCTGTGTACTGACCTGGATTGCCTGACTTCTCTGCTGCATCTGTTCCTGCCTGTGTACCGACCAGGCCCGGCTGACGTTCCTGCTCTGTGTACCGACTCGGATTGGCTGACGTTCCTGCTCAGTGTATCGACCCGGATTGGCTGACGTCCCTGCTCTGTGTACCGACCCAGCCTGGTTGACGTTCCTGTTTGGGGTACCGACTGTTTGGCTCGTTCCTGTTCTGCGTACTGGCCCGGTTGGGCTACTGCACCTGATCCAGGAGCGACTGGCAGGCCCATTCCGGTCCTCGGTTTGGGGTTCCCCTGTCTACCTCAGTCTCCGGACTACCCTGTTGGCCTCAGAGACTCTTGTGTCTAGTCTGTGTCGCGCGGGCGACATTCCCATATTTGGCACTCCAGTGCACCATGGTACGTTCGACCCTCCATTCTGCCTACGGCTGAGGCTGGTGTTGCATTGGGCACCTCTAGCTGCGTTACCATCAGGCAGTCTAGGTTGGTTGTGGTGTTCGTTAACCCCTTCGGGGAAGGTGCCATTTGTCTACGGTCAATCACTGTGCAGTCTCCGTTGGGCATTCACCTGGGCATACTGTCTCAGTCCTCCGTTATTATAGAAACAGTTCTGTTTTCAGGGCCTCCGTTTTCACCTGGGCATACTGTCTCAGTCCTCCGTTATTACAGAGACAGTTCTGTATTCAGGGCCTCCGTTTTCACCTGGGCGTTCCTCGCTATTTATCACTCCCGGCACAGTGTGGGAGTTCCTAGGGCCTCACACTATTAGGGCCGGCTCGCTGTGTGCCTAATAGTAACCCATTCCTGGCTGTCTCGGTCCGAGTTCACACGTTCTCTACCTGTCCTGTGTCATTATTCTGTATGATCTGTATTTTACATATACTGGACCCGTGTGAGTATTTATTGTATTGTAACCTGTCCTGTGTCAGCATTCTATTGTGTCACCTATACTGCTGGACCTGTGAGGCTTAATGTTGCTAAACCTGTTCAATAAAACTGTGTTTTATTCCATCTCCTGAGTCTGAGTGTCATTTAAACCGTAACATCACCATTCTGCTTTGTTTCTTTGTTTACTTTAATAAAGGTGTTTTGCAATTTACATTTTTGTGTCTGTCTGGTTCCTGGTCCCTAACACTGTCCCTCTGAGTGTGGAACAGTCCCATCAGTACAGTTAATTTAATATCCCTGACACTGTGTCCATTTTGGCAAAAATGTTCTCCCACTGGTGTCTCTAAATTTTATTGTTAACACTGGATCTGTGGGAATTAAACCTTTTATGTAATGGCTGTCCAGTTTCACCCACATAAAGAGCTGTTGGGAATTTTGCCCACATGATGAGGTATATTACATTGGATGATTTGCAAGTGAAGGTACCAATGATCCTATGGTGTAACTGAGTGTTTGGAAAGGAATCTTGTCAGTGGTATAAATATGTGCACGTTTCACACCTCCTTTGTAGGCAGGGAGATGTGCCATTTTTGTATTTTTATTCAAGGCACTCCTTACCATCTGTTGTTTTAAAGTGGGAGGCTGTCTGAAGGAGAGTAAGGGAGGCTGTTGGAATATGTTCTTAAGTCTTTCATCCATATGTAATGTTGTTTGAAGTCTCTTGATATTTTGTGTAGAACTTCAACCTGGGGGTAGTAAGTGACCACAAGTAGTACCGGGTTTCCTGTATGTTGTTCTTTGTAGCTCAAGAGATTTTTTTCTTGGTGTTTGGGTAGCCTTCTGTAGCTGACTGTCAATAATCCTTGCACTGTAACCCTGTTTTATAAAGTCTCCTCTGAGTGCTTGTCAACGTCTGTCATGTCAGAACAGATGCGGTTGTATCTGATGGCCTGGCTGTATATGATGGAGTTCTTTGTGTCTCTTGGGTGGAAACTATTGTTTTTCAGGTAGATTGGTCTGTTTATTGGGTTGCATTACAGGAATGTGTGAATGGAGTTGCTCTGAATACTGATAGTTGTGTCTAGGGAGGTAATGTTTGTGCAAGACTGAGTGTTAGGTTGATACTGGGGTGGAATGTATTGTAGTTTCATGGAATTTGAGAAGTTCCTCTTCAGTGGCAGTCCAGATGATAAGAATATCTTCTATGTAGCGGAGATCGACCAGGGGTTTTATCTGGAAGATGGACAGGAAGTCCTCTTCTAATTTTGCCATAAACAGGTTAGCATATTGTGGTGCTATTCGGGTACCAATTGCAGTCCCTATTTTCTGAAGGTAGAGGTCCTGTCCAAACTTGAAATAATTGTGGGTTAGTATACACTATATGTGTTTTGTTACCAGTTCCATGGGAGTGTTATTTTTTTCCAGATATCCTTGGCATGCTGCTGTGCCATCTGTGTGTAGAATGTTGGTGTAAAGGGATTCTACATCCATAGTGGCCAGGATGGTGCTCTCTGGAATGGGGCTCAAGTCAGTTAGTTTGTTTAAGAGATCCGTGGTGTCCTGAAGGAAGCTGGGTTTTTCAGAGTATTTTCTGCCCAGCCAGAGATATTCTCTGTGAGTGTGTCAATTCGTGAAATTATGGGTCTTACCAGGTTTCCTTCTTTGTGTCTTTAAGTAGTGAGACCTCTAAGATGCAGCAGGTTGGAGGTTCCTTGAGGACTGATTGATGCACTTGTTGGTTACAGCAAGCAGAGAGATATCAACTAGAATGCATGTTCTTGGGAGATTTGAGGTTAATATTGCAATTCTCAGGGTTAGTTCAGTTTAAAAGTTCCCAGCTATGCACATTTATGATAAGATTGTGTGCTATCCTCATACTGTACAACTAGATACTGTGCCATCCTGCAGCATTTAACCCTTTCAGTGCCAGAGAGGTATCCAGTCCAGTGCCTCTGGCAATAAAAGGATTAAGGGTTTCTTGAGCAGTCCACTTGGGAACGGCTCAGTTTATAATAACTGCTAAATGCTACCACAGCATAATAATGTCAATTTAAGCATTCATGGGATAGGCATAAGTGTGTCCTTAAAGGGATAGTAACACTTCGTTTTAACTTTATTTTATTTTGTAGGCATTAAAAAAACATGAAGAATGATATAAGTCTTATCTCTCAAACCTTTATGGTTTATGAGATATTCACAAGCAAAGTTCCCCTCCCCGCCCCTTTTACCTAGTGTAAACAATCTCTTCTCAGATGTGAGTCTGGTTGTATGACAGTACAGATAACAGAAGGGGACAATTTTCTTTGTATGAAAACAATGAAAGCCCTTCCCCCCTTGACAAGTTTTTCAGCTTTTTCCATTATCTTAATTGAAGATTGTCCCTCTCTGCAGTCTATCTGGGCATCTCCCTTCTGATCTGGTTGAACAGGGGGGGGATACTTTGTTTGTGAATATCTCTTAAACCATAAAGGTTTCAGAGATAAGACTTATATCATTCTTCGTGTTTTTTTAATGCCTACAAAATAAAATAAAGTTAAAATGAAGTATTACTATCCCTTTAAGATCAAGGATATGGGTCTCGAAACTATTACCACCGGTAAAACCAGTGGTTATAGCAAATACCGTAGCGCCCAAAAAAATCAACCTTTTACCCCAGCTATTCTGTTGCTGGAGAGGTACATGGCAGAAAGAACGTTGTTGGCCAAAATTTACGTTTTGGCCAAATGCTCGTTATTGTTCTTTGTCCCAACAACTCTCACTGAATAGTGAGAATTTTGGGAACATTAAAGGAAAAAATAAACTGTCATGGCTTGACAGTATCCTTTTAAATTGTTGCACGCAAAACAGCTTGCAACTACAGGGCGCATTCCACATGTCGCCATGATTAAAAGACAGACATGAGAATCTCGCACTGTTGGAAAGCGCGTGATTCTCATACTGCAGCCAGAAATGTCACTTTGCCCTTCTCAGCTCTCCTTCTCCGCGCCACCACTGTATCAAAGAAACAAAGTACCACTACAACGTATTGCCCTGGTTCTCTCTCCCCTTCTCAACTCCCCTTCCCAGCGGTGCTTCCGGTGTTATTCTAGATAAACAAACGGCCCAATAGAACAATTTAAAAAAATCAAGAAGTACATCATCCAGATCTTGCTGAGCATTGCCCAACTCTCTCTTCCCTTCTCCCCTCCGCCCATCAAGAGAATTACTATACACAAGGACAACAGCAAGGACAAAGGAGTTGTAGTCTCCAACACCTGAAGGCGCTGCCCCGGTTCTCTCTCCCCCCTTCCCTGCGTACATAATGACAGGGCGGAGTGGAAGGGAGAGAGAGCCGGGGCTGCACTCAGCAAGATTCGGATTATAATTGTGTGATGGTACATTAGCACGTTAGCCCTTCCCATTGTAATTCCAATGGGAGGTTAAACTGGCTATTTTCGTCCATTTCTCCCTACAGCAGAATTGTTGAGAGTGCACTAAAACTAATGAGAAATGTGACACCTGTCATCCACTGTCCGGGTCCTTCATTTATCTTTCCTTCTTTCTTTTCTGTCTTCGTTTCTTCAGTCTTTTTTTCTATCTTCTAATCTTCTTTCTTGTCTTTAAAATAGAACAAAATCCATTATTGGTCATTCAATTTTGATAAAATAATCCTCCCAAAGATGCTGCTATTAACCCTTTGAGTGCCTGAGGGGTAGCCCTCTGGAGCCCAAAGGGTTACAGTAGGGGACAACTGAAAGTCCACTCCACCTAAAGTAGAAATATTTTTATTTAAAATTGTTCATAAGCAATAAACTATTAAAGTCATGTACCCCATGCCTCCGCTGCCGTCTCCTTGGCGGGCAAAAGGCATTTTCATCTGCACAGAGGGATCCGTGTCAGACTGGTGCAAATTTGAACAGAGACTGCCTTTTATGTGCCAGTCTTGGTTTAAAATACATTGGCAGCCTCCAATTGGCTGGGAAGTGCTTTCTCACCTCCCAGCCAATCCGCTTCTAATAGTGTTTGTCATCACCCACGCTAGAAGCTGATTAGATGGGAGGTGCATAAGCACTTCCCAGCGGATAGGAGACTGCCAATTTATTTTAAACTGAGACTGGCATATAAAAGGCAGTCTCGGTTCAAAATTCCAGCAGTCTGACTCAGGCAATAGCCCAAGAGGTCACAAGTATCCCTCTGTGTGGATGAAAATGCCTTCCGTCGCCACTGGAGACGATGGCAGAGGCGTCGGGGTACATGACTTTAACATTTTAATTCTTATGGACAATTTTAAATAAAAATATTTAAAGAGGAATGGACTTTCAGATTCTACCTACAGTAACGGTTGCATCTATGGGGTATAATTTTATCACAATTGAACAACCATTAATGGATTTTTTTTTTTAAAGCATGACAAAAGAAAGAAGATCAGAAGACAGAAAAGAAGATCCTGCTGGACATCAGGATTACTGGTACGTTTTTAATTGTAGAGACGTGTGAAACTGTTTCTGGATTAACCCTATGAGCACCAGTGGAGTATGCAACGCTGTATCTCTTTCTTTGTTTCAACCACAAGTATGTGTGGGAAACCAGGTTTCCAACACATACCTGTGGTTTTCATCTCCTGTTTTGGGCTCTGCACCTGTCTTGTCATGTCTCAGGATTTGTACCATGAAAAGTGCGTCCTAAACATCTGGTGAAGCCACCACATGGAATAGGATAGCAATGGGTGAAAACTGCGTACCTGTGGAACATTTTTGCATGGTTTTTGGTGTTGACTGCACAGTTTCTAGAATTGTAAAATGTGCTGTAAAAACCACTACCGCTTGTTTTGAAAGTATTGGGGATAATAGTATCGAGCCCCAAATAAGTTTGAGGTTTTTACAGTAGATAAAACGGGCAGACTAGATGGGCCGAATGGTTTTTCTATGTTTCTAATAAGGAAAGCAGGGGGAAAAAAGAAAATGTTACAATTGGTGTACACTAAGAATTAACTTTTATTTCAATAATTAGTAAAAACCTTATTATGGACCACTCTTAACAGCCAAGGTTACATTTGTCAGATACATAGTGGACATGTATGTAGGATAATTCTCACAGTATATTTTAGAATCCAAGTATGGGAGGTGATATCTGTACATGGATTGAGAACTAGTTAAAGCGGATCTACCACCTGACATACACTTTAGGTTAAATATCTCCTCATCTGGCGACTAGCTGCTTAGTAGCGCTAGTTGCCAGAATTATTACATTATTAAATAGATTTACCCTTTCTTCCCCGTCTGACAGAACGGATCGCGGACATCTTGCCATAATGATGTTCGTGCTGTCAGTCCCAGCCGGCTCTAGGAGTCGTTGCTAGGAGCCGTCCGGCTCCAAAACGAACTGACAACGCAGAAGAACGGACGTCACTATGGCATGATGTCCGCGATCCGTCCTGCCTGTCAGCCAGGGAAGAAAGGGTAAATCTATTTAACAATGTAATAATTTTGGTGACTAGCGCTACTGTGCAGCTAGTCGCCAGATGAGGAGTTATTTAAGCTAGGTGGTAGCTAGGTGGTAGCAGGTGGTAGTTTCACTTTAAATGACAGATGGCAGAGAGTTGTTGTAAATGGAACCTTTTCATGTTGGTATAAATGTGTAAGTGGTGTGCCTGCCACAGGGTTCAGTCCTGGGACCAATGCTTTTTATTTTGTTTATTAATGATCTAGAAGTGGGAATTGAAAGTAGTGTCTCAATCTTTGCTGATGACACTAAGCTGTGTAAGGAAATACATACAGAGCTGTTTTTCTCTGCTGAAGAATTTATATAAACTCAGTGAATGGGCAGAAAAGTGGCAGAGGGCATTTAATGTAGACTGGCAATGTGGGATGGCGATGCCCATGAAATCCATTTGTGGATGAAGATGATTATTATTAACAGTGTATTGAATGTGTTGATGGCGTGAAGACTAAAAAGCATGCACATATATCAATAGCATGCACTTCATACCCCCCTTTTTTTAAGGAATGTGTTGGCTAAGCCTCTGGCACTGAAAGGGTTAACCTTATATGTCAGTATATGTTACAGAGAGCAGGTGAAGCGTTTCAGTATCAGAGAGGTGCATCCATATGATATCCGTGTTTTGATTTCATGTAATGATATGGCAGGTTGTTACTTCTACAGAGCAGTTTAACCCTGTTAGCGCCAAAGAAGTCAATGTATTTGTCAGGCCCGTGGATTATAAAATATATTGTAAGAATTATCCTACGTACATGCCCACTATGTGTCTGACAAAATGTTATGGAATGGTCCATAAAAAGGTTTTTACTAATAATTGAAATAAAAGTTATTTCTTAGTGTGCAACATTTTCCTTTTTCCCTCCTTTCCTTATTAAGTGACATTATTGTTCTGTGGTAGCATATAGGGGTTGTTATAAACAAATGTTCTGCTCAAGAAGCCCTTAACCCTTTCAGTGCCAGAGACACTGGACTGAATATCTCTCTGGCACTGAAAGGGATAAATGCTGCAGGATGGCACAGTATCTAGTTGTATAGTAAGAGGATACGGCTGCACTGGGACCCCGACAATCTGATCATAAATGTGTGCAGCAGGACTTATACTTACTAGTTAGTGGGCCCTAACCTCAGCAGCACTGACTTACATGTGTGGCCCAACCTGTACAATACATTTCTCAGCTGTGCTGAAACTGCCTCATGACGTCTGACTCTGCCAAGTCTCCTCTGTGTCCCCTGCTCGCATTAAACTATTGCAAGGACCAGGGGACCTGTGCAGAAGAGTAACACAATATGAAGATTTCCTTCTTCAGGCACTAATGATGGGCCCCCATGCCCCACCTCAATTATGTTCCACCCCAACTAAATTCCACACCCATAACAATAAATGATTACAAAGCATTAAACACAGTAGTCAATATAAACTCCTAAGTTAACCCCTGAATGACTGCCTGATCAGGGGATGGGCGGCTGTTAAGCACAATGGAACTTTTTTTTCCCGCAATGAAATCTGGGATTGCATAGCGGCCTGTAGCCACACTGCCATCCCAGAATTCCATGATATGCAAGGACTGTCACCGGTCCTTAATGACCGGACCAGCGTGATAGTCCTGACACGTCATGTGTGGAGAAGTGGATGAAGACCAGACGTGTGTACATCATGCATTGCTTCTCATCAACGCAATCCACTTTGTACAACAATCTGGTCATCAAGAGGTTAATTTATGACAAAAGATGAGATTCACTACCAAGTGGGTATAACTCTTTGAGTGCCAGAGAGGTACACAATGCATTGCGTACCTCTCTGGCACTCAAAGAGTTAATGCTGGCCAGGAATGGACATTCATAATAATATTGCTTATCACTGTCTGGATTTAGTTCTGAGTGCCAGAGACATTTCCAGTCCATCACTTTGCAGTGGGTTGGATACCCCTCTGGCGTATTAAAGTGTTAAACCTTAAGCTAGTATTCAATGTTACCTTTTGTCTTAAATTAACCCCTTGAAGCTCAAACGTGATATCAAATGATACTCAAGAGCTTAATCAAGTGTGATACTCTGCTTCATTCCTTTTGAGGATCAGAGAGGTGATGGTCCCCCACCCTCCAGCCTGTTCCACTGCCCACTAGTAGTCACACAGCACCACATACACTGTCTGACCCAGCAGCTTTGTTCCACTGGTAGTCATCCTCACATACCCTGCTTGAGTCACCCCCAACCGGGTTGCACTGCCCACTGTTAGTCACAAATCCCCACATACACTGTTTGATCCCCGTGGCCTGGTTCCACTGCCCACTGGTAGCCACAAATTCCACATTTACTCTATCTGAACCCTCCTACACTCCTTGTTCCTCTGCCCGCTGGTAGCCACAGATTCCCCCAGCCACTGTGTGAGCCCTTCAGCCTTGTTCCCCTGCATACTAGTAACCCTAGACCCCCACATACATTGTGTGACTCCTACCGACCCCCTGCCCGCTGGTGGCCACATAATCCCCACATACACTGTGTGACCCACCACCATCCTTGTTTTTCTGCCCACTGAGAACCACAGAGTTCCCACATGCTCTGTATGACCCCCTAGCCTTTTTTCCCTGCCCACTGGTAGGCACAGATACCCACATGCACTGTGTGACCTCCTAGTCTTGTTCACCTGCCCACTGATAGCCACAGATTTCCCTCAAATGATATGTGATCCTACAAACTTTTTCACCTGCCCACTGATAGCCACAGAATCCCCTCATATGCTGTGTCACCCCACCCCATCCTTGTTTCTCTGCCCACTGGTAGCCACATATTCCCCTCATATGCTTTAGGACCCCACCAGCCTTGTTCGTTTGCCTGCTGTTGGTCACAGATTCCCCCATACCTTCCAACAGTTCCAGTTGCCAAAGAGGTACACTTTTGGTGGTGCTGCTGGGGGTGTGGCTAGTGGGTGGAGCATTGCTGAGAAAGTTTAAATTACATTATGATCTATTAACAGCTCTTTCTCCAAGTGAATATATTATTTAGAACAAGATCAAATTATTTTACTTACACAGAATAGTTCATAAACACATGTTCTGAAGTTTAACCCTTTGTGTGCTAGACGGGTAGTCAAAGCACTGCAGCATAGTGCACTGGATACCTCTCAGGCACTCAGAGAGTTAACCAAACATTCATGCGAGTTTTATTGCTGTGGATGTACACACGCCGCATAGTCTGATCTTGGGACAGAGGTATTTGGTCTCAAAGATGGACACTTGGGAGGTATGTATTCACCTGCTACATTGTTTGACCACAGCAGTATTGTTCCATTGCCCATTATTAACCAAAGATTCCCCTAAAACCCCGTGTAACCCCACAAGCTTTGTTTCCCTGCCCACAGATTCCCCCCAGCCCCACTGTATGATACCCTCCTTTATCTCCAGCATTGAGGTCCTGGCACATTTCTATAAGTAGTGCTAGAGCAGAAGTTTGGATGGCGTGGAGTTGGAAGTTAAGGAACTACAGGTGTAAATTTGGAAGTTAATGAACTACAGGTTAGTCTTTAATTGGTCTCCCCTCCCATATCCTACTATGGCTGATCTCTATTGGTGTATTTGAATAATTAGGTTGATTTTGATTAATGAGGAAGTTAATAAATTGAACCGTTTCACCATCACTTTTACTATGGTATAAGATTTTACTTTATATTGTTTTGGGGCTTTTGAAGAAGTGGTATTTAACCACGAAATGCATCAGCTAGGAACCCAAAATTTTGGAGTCTAGATTTATTATTATTTTATTTTTTAGTTATTGTAACAGTTTTTAAACATTTTTCATTTATATAAAAATAATTTTTTATTAATAAATTTGATACTCATTGATTTCAGTTGGCTTTTGGAAACGGCTGGCATCACTTTTTATTTCCCCTATTCTGGCATATGGTCAAGAATGGTGTTTATTTACAATAATTAGGTTGTGTCAGCGGGAAGTACTGGGTTTGTATTGCACAGTACTTGTTGACGCTTCCACATTGGTTTAACATCAAGAACAATTGGGACCTAGACGCAGGATACCAGACTGGTGTGTGAGCCAGTGCAAGTGATTTATCCTGGAGGCTGGTTGGAGCCTCAGAAGAATGTGAGTACATTTCCAAAAGTTTGAGTGATGTTTTCCATGGATTGAATATTTATAATACTACACTTAGAGATTATCTTCTGTGCCGCTTGTTCTTGTGTTTTCCAGTTTTCTACGTAGTGGGAGCCTACCCATTTGGAGCGAGCTGCGAGGATTTCTCATTTGTGGACTATTTGGATAATATTACGTTCATATATTGCCTGTAAAATTATTATTATTTTTTTTCTTCTTCTTTCTCTCTCTTTTGCCTTTTTTCCTTGTGGTGGATTTAGGGGCACCCTTTTGTTAAAGTGGTACTGTGGTCTTATTTGTGTGATCACTTTGCTACTTCGGTTGGGTGTGCCTATTCTCGACCACGAAGAGAGTGTAATTTATTTTTACCTCTCTATAATTGTTGTCCTTTGGAGTGAAGCGCATCAGAATTGTATAAAAAATATACTTTCTTCTTTTTTCTATTGCTAGAGCAGACCAGCTTTGCACTCAGTGTGGATCCACTCTGTCTATACTTCTGGGTGTACATTGATGACATCATCTCAGTGCACCAGGCAGAAGTAGAAGAACCAAACTGAATCTGCAAACAGTGCAGGGCTCCACTTCCTACAGAAAATATAAATAAACATTGTAAGTTGTGGGGACACACATCTCTTGGGTACCCCAGCTATACCTCTGAACCTATGTGTGATAATCCATGTGACGAGCTGCGATACATTACTTTTTCTTCATCAGTTTTCTTCATTTTCCAAACGTATTCTGAGGACACAGACTCTCAGTGAAATTTGAAAGTGTCTCCCCAGCTGACGGAGAAATCCCATGGATCATTATACACAGGTACCCTGTTCCTCACAATAGTTTAATGCGAGCAGGGGACACAAGTCTCACAGTTGTCCAGGGCTGTCACAAACACTCGGGGCTTCAGCCCCCTTAGCCCCACTAGTAACACCCCTGAGACCCAGAACAGACAAGAAAATGGAGAATTGTATTATAGTTTCTGAAATTCTCTTTTCCTGGACACAACCATGTCAGCATTCACAGATGGGTTAGCTCCTCCCCTTTCAGCTGATAGGACAGAGAAAAAGTCAAACAAATTCAATCAGTATAAGATACCCCCTCCACCAGTTGTCTTAGTCTGAGGGGATGGGAAATTGGTGAATGCTGCCATGCTTATGTTCAAGAAATGAGACTTTTGGTAAGTATGATATCATTCTTCATTTTCCTGGTCATCCATAGCAGCATTCACCAGATGGATGCGTACCGAAGCAGTGAGAAAGGCAGAGTCCAAACATGTATAAAGAAATTATTCCTCTAAGGACAAGAACGAGGACCCAACACTTCTCTACTAACCAGTCTAAAGCTTGGCAGAGTACTGAGAAAGATCTGCAATCTGAATCTGCAAACAGTGTAGAGCTCTATTACCTACAGAAAATGTAAATATACATTGTATGTTGTGGGGACACACATTTCTTGGGGACCCCAGCTACACCTCTCACTCTTTGTGTGATGATCCATGTGATGATCTGCAATGCATTACATTGCTGGGGCTTTCTTAACCCCTTAAGTATCACACGGTCTAGGGCTGGGGAGCTCTGGAGCACCAATGAAATTTTGTTTTTTTTACACATGTGATCTGTGATCATAGCATGCCGTGCAGGTGAGCCGTGATCACAAACTTCCATGACATACCAAGACCGTCACCATTCCTTAATGCCCGGACAGCAGTAATAGTCCTGGCATGTCATCTGTCGTTAGTAATGGTCTTGGCACGTCATCTTCATTAAAGGGAATGTATCACCCCTATACAAGGTAGCCTTAATAGCTAGAGTTCATAGTGAATGTGTGTAAACGTGTAATAATTAGTTTTTTAAAGCACTGCTTTGTCAGAATTGAAGTAATAAAAGCTGCCCTGCACCTACTTCCCCATAGACTGTGGATACCTGCTCTGTAACCGCAGTCTGTCACTCTGTCTCTGCTCCCCTACCTCTATGCAGACTCCTCAGATGACAGAGGCTTTCTGCCTGTAAGCTGGAGCGCTCTCATTGGCTAGATATCAATCTTTCCAACGAGAGAGCTCCAGCTTAAATACTGAAAGCCTCTGTCATTGGAGGATGTTGCATAGAGGGAGGGGAGCAGAGGCGGAGTGACAAACTGAGGTTACAGAGCAGGTAACCGCAGTCTGTGTGGTAGTAGGTGCAGGGCAGCTTTTATTACTTCAAGATTAAGGACTCGATCCAGTTTAAAGAACAGCCGCTCGAATCTGATTGGCTGGAATATTCAAAAGAACATCAAAGCCAATGGCTGTGAGGGAATTGGAAGTGAGAGTGCCCATTTATAAAGGCAGTCTCAGTACCAATTCCCTCAATGTGCAACAGACATCGGCCCGTGCAGGTGAGAAGACGGACCTGTGTGTCTCATCAGGGCCTCCGCACACAGAGGGGGAGAAACGAAGATCAAAGTTAAGTATTTTTACAGGGTATGTATTTATGACATTTATTCATTGCATTTTTTCTTACTTTGGCATTAAATGGAGGCATTTTTGTAGCGGAATATTCACAGCACAATATGATTTAACCCTTTTGATTGCCAGTGAGGTACGAAATGCATACCCCTCTGCCACTCAAAGGGTTAAACAATGTTATAGGTAATGCTTTGTACTAATACATATGTTATATTTTATAGCAAGAAGAAAGGAGAAGAAGGAAGAGAAGAAAGAAGAGAAGAACAGAAGGGAAGACTGAAGAGAAGTACAGAAGAGAACCAGGAAGCTGAGAACTCTGTTGGACATCAGGATTAATGGTAAGTGTTAATTGTAATGGGATGTGTTTTTTTTAACCCTATGAATGCTGGTGCGGTAATTATACCCCACTGGCACTCATAGGGTCAACTCTACTAACTTTTCTCATATTTTTCATACTTTGATTGTATTGTTATATGGCTTAGGGCTCCATATCAATACATCCACTGAGGAGTTAGGTTTTTTTAACTCTTTTATCATGTGTCTGCGTCAGCTGTTTGAAGAGAGAGAAGGGACTCAAGTAAAAAAAAAAAACGGGTCTTAACTTTCCTGCAATAACTTGAGTCCCTTATTGGATTTTCATGGCTAACACAGACATTTGAATTGTGAATTGATCATTTCTGTGTTTTCATCATTTTCCTATGTCAAACGACGGCTCTTCTTTTGCCGGTATTTTTTCCCAGCACAGACATGAATAGCTTACTGTGCGTGAAAAAATGCTGTTGGCAGAAAAAACAGACGTCTCCAACATTTGGATCAAGCCCTTAGTCTGTTATGCTATTTTGTGCCCTATAGTCTAGTGCTGTTTGTAAGACACTTCACCAATTGGTGTGCTGGGACACGGATCACTGCCTATCGTCACTAGCCACGTGTATGCTGCACAGTGCTTGGGAGGACCAGTAGGTGCACAACTCATGTAGGACTCCGATCTTAGGAAAGCAATTGGCGAGGTACTTATAGCTCCTCTTTATGTTCTCAGACAAATAGGCATTTCAGAATGTTAGGGCCTGACACCCTTTACTTCCATAATGCCGCTTCACAGTATCAGATGCTTGATGGGAATGCCTGAGTTACAATGCGCCAGCATCCTGACCACTCTCAATACTCTAAAACAGAATTGCCCCACTTTTATCCATGAGGCCCATTAGTACACAGAAATGATTTAGTTCTATTAATGTCATCTCACTGCCCTCACCCTCATCTCCCCTGTATACCTGCAGTGTATACTCACTGCCCTCACACTCATTTCCCCTGTATACCTGCAGTGTATACTCACTGTCCTCACACTCATTTCCCCTGTATAGCTGCAGTGTGTACTCACAGTCTACACTCATTTTCCCTGTATACCTGCTATGTGTACTCACTGCCATCACACTCATTTCCCCTGTATACCTGCAGTGTATACTCACTGTCCTCACACTCATTTCCCCTGTATACCTGCATTGTATACTCACTGTCCTCACACTCATTTCCCCTGTATAGCTGCAGTGTGTACTCACAGTCTACACTCCTTTTCCCTGTATACCTGCTATGTGTACTCACTGCCATCACACTCATTTCCCCTGTATACCTGCAGTGTATACTCACTGTACTCACACTAATTTCCCCTGTATACCTGCAGTGTATACTCACTGTCCTCACACTCATTTCCCCTGTATACCTGCAGTGTGTACTCACTGTCCTCACACTCATTTCCCCTGTATAACTGCAGTGTATACTCACTGTCCTCACACTCATATCCCCTGTGTACCTGCAGTGTATACTCACTGTCTTCACACTCATTTCCCCTGTATACCTGCAGTGCATACTCACTGTCCTCACACTCATTTGCCCTCTATACCTGCAGTGTATACTCACTGTCCACACACTTATTTCCCCTGTATACCTGCATTGTATACTCACTGTCCTCACACTCATTTCCCCTATATAGCTGCAGTGTGTACTCACAGTCTACACTCATTTTCCCTGTATACCTGCAGTGTATACTCACTGTCCTCACACTCATTTCCCCTGTATAACTGCTGTGTGTACTCACAGTTTACACTCATTTTCCCTGTATACCTTCAGTGTATACTTTCTGTCCTCACACTCATTTTCCCTGTGTACCTGCAGTGTATACTCACTGTCCTCACACTCATTTCTCCTGTATACCTGCAGTGTATACTCACTGTCCTCACACTCATATCCCCTGTGTACCTGCAGTGTATACTCACTGTCCTCACACTCATATCCCCTGTGTACCTGCAGTGTATACTCACTGTCCTCACACTCATATCCCCTGTGTACCTGCAGTGTATTCTCACTGCCTTCACACTCTCTGCTTCTGTACAAACACATCAGTCATATGAAATGACAGTATTACACAGCCAAATAGACATAAATAAAGACTCTGAGGCACAGAATAATCTAACTAAACTTTTATTTAAACTAACTAGAACTTAATATTAAAGTGTTTAATAAATACTACTTCTTATAATTTAATAAAGACTAAATTACATCTAACTACAAATAATTATCTTTATCCAGTTTTGATCAGAAAGCAGGCCTGATATAAAGGCTGCAGGCATATGTGACCTAGACTCAGAGTAAGGCACAAATTCTCTCAGATACTCACACTCATGCACACGCTAAGAAACATTACTTCACACACAGAGGCATAGACAAGCAAACACTTGTACACACTCAAATACACTCTAACTGTCACACACATATATTTACACAAACAGAACATATATACTCATACACACTTGTACACACTCACACAAACACACTCACATGCATATTCACAATCTCAGAAAGACATACACACGAAACCTCACATTCTCACAAATACATGCACTACTGCGCACACACTTATAATCACATCAATACACACACACACACACAAATTATCTTCTACATGTGCAGACACACACACAAGCACACATTATACACACTTACACTGCCACACATATTTATCACAAAAACCCTCTCTCACAAATAGATATTTTCTCATACATATATGCACATACTCACAGAAGCACACTAACAGGAATATGCACAATCTCACAAACACACTCAATAATGAGCACACTGTCAAAATTACATGCACTAATGCACATACTCTTGCAATTACTGGAATACACATACTCATAAATACTACTTCATACACACACGCACAAATTCTCTCCTACACATGCAGATACACACACAAACACACCTTACACATATTTAAACTTAAACTGTCACACACATACATATTCACAAACACCATCTCATACACACATATATATACTCTCATACAAACACACACACACACTTACAGAAGCACACTTACATGAATTGGCACAATCTCACAAACACACACACACACATATATGTATATATATATATATATATATATATATATATATATATATATGTGTGTGTGTATGTATATATATATATACACACACAATTTCTCATACACACATACACATGTAAACACACACACACACACAAACACACTCTTACACATACATTTACATTGTCAAACACACACATATTCACATAAACACTCTTGCACATAGATACTAATACAAAAACTCACACACATATGCACAATCTCACAAACACCAAATGAAGCACACATTCTTACAAACACATAAATACTCTATCACACACACACTCACAAATAGTAACACAAACATATTCTCTCAAACACACATATACATGCAAGTTTACACACTCTTCCACATTTACACTCGCACTGTGACAAACATACATATTCAGACAAATACTCTCACACACAAAAAAACACTCTCATACACACATGCACACACTTACAGAAACACACACACACATATGCACAATCTCAAAAACATACACAGATGCACACTATCTCACACTCATAAATACTTTGGCATAATCCCTTACAAATACACAAACACACACATACTCTGAAAAATACATACACATGCAGACATGCACAAACACAAACTTACACACACTGTCACACACAAACATATTGACAGAAACACACACATATACTCTCATACAAACATGAACACACTCACAAGCAAGTACACAATCTCACAAACAACTAATGAACACATTCTCACAAACTCATAAATACTCTTAGACACACACGCACACATAAATACTACACACACACACACACACGCACATATTCTCTCATACACACATGCAGACAAAAAGAAGCACCCTCTTAGAGACACATTGACACTTGCACTGTCACACACACACATGAGTATTCATCTAAACACTCTCACACACATATATACAGTGAAAGAAAAAAACTCACACACTAATGCAAGTAAACTGACATGCATATTCTCACAAATACTTTTAGAAATAATTCACACACACTGAAACATGCATACACACATTCTCATATACATATGTAGACAAACTCACTTTTACACACACACACACACACACACACACATTTACCCTCACAGTGCAACACATATACATTTTCACACACATACATTTCACACACATACTCTCATACACGCACAAGAACATTCACATGTATATTCACAATCTCAGAAACAGTACATTAATGCACACATTCTTACAAACACATAAATATTCTATTTTTGCAGTACAAACATTTGCATCCGTTTAGAAAACTATAACACACATTTTCCCAGACAAACACACAGATACTCACACTGTTACACACATACATATTCACACAAGCACACAGTAATGCACACATTCTCACAAACAATTGTACTCTCTCACACACACATATACACACACACCCACACATACATACATGCACAGACACAGAAACATATACATACACACACATACACACCCACACACACACACACGCATTCCCTCATACAAAAATACTCTCACAGAAACCAGAAAGGTAGGACAGAGTGGGGGTAGGAAATCTGATCTACTTCAGTAGAGAGAGAGAGAGGGAGAGTTAATACAACACAACATATAAAAACTCAGGGTATAGTTACTATCTGTCACTAATGTCACTAGAGTAACTGTGCTTCCAGGTAAGCAGGCTTGCAATAAGGGCGGTATGAAGAAAGGTAAGACTCCTCCAACAAGAGTGATTGGGGCTAGAAGCTAGAGAGCGTCGCTAGTGTGCGTGGCTAGGTTGCGTTGGCCAAACGTAGTGTGGTGTGCTGCGGCCAAAGCCGTATAAAGGTGCTGGCTGCTAAGCCAGATAGCCTCCTTCGGTTGAGCCGAAGGTGACTCATGATACCCCACCACGTTTGGTCTATACCCCAATGACCCCAGGGAGGAATGAACTCCAGAAGAACGGACCAGACTAATATAGGAGAACTGGAAGGAATATACACTTTCTGGTAGTCAGCAAGAGAACTGGAGGCTGGGGCAACAGGAGAACACCCCAAGGCTGCAGAGAAGAAGACTGGAGGACTGGAGCAGGGGCAACAGGAGACCACCCCAAGGCTGCAGAGCAGAAGACTGGAGGACTGGAGCAGGGGCAACAGGAGACCACCCAAAGGCTGCAGAGCAGAAGACTGGAGGACTCAGGGTGTAGTTACTATCTGTCACTAATGTCACTAGAGTAACCGTGCTACCAGGTAAGCAGGCTTGCAATAAGGGAGGTATGAAGAAAGATAAGACTCCTCCAACAAGAGTGATTGGGGCTAGAAGCTAGAGAGCGTTGCTAGTGTGCGTGGCTAGGTTGCGTAGGCCAAATGTAGTGGGGTGTGCTGCAGCCAAAGCCGTATAAAGGTGCTGGCTTCAAAGCCAGATAGCCCCCTTCGGTTGAGCCGAAGGTGACTCACGATACCCCACCACGTTTGGTCTATACCCCAATGACCCCAGGGAGTAATGAACTCCAGAAGAACAGACCAGACTAATATAGGAGAACTGGAAGGAATATACACTTTCTGGTAGTCAGCAAGAGAACTGGAGGCTGGGGCAACAGGAAACCACCCTACAGCTGCAGAGCAGAAGACTGGAGGACTGGAGCAGGGGCAACAGGAGACCACCCCAAGGCTGCAGAGCAGAAGACTGGAGGACTGGAACAGGAGCAAGGAAGAGACTAGAGGCACCAGTTGGAAGCTGGAACAGCAGAACAGGCACTGACACACAGGATACAGGAAGAGGCTAGACCAGATCCAGAGAGGCTAGGAGACGATTTGACAACGCGTCAGAAGAAGTGCCTCCACGCCATTTATGTGAGAGAGAGCCTGGCCAGCCTCAAAAGAAGGACCGCGCATGTGCACGCATAACCCGGAAGTGGACCGGGCGCACGGAGCAAAGGAGGCGGAACGGGAGCAACGGTGACACTATCCCTCTCAGAAGTGTGTAACTCTCTTAGCTGTAATATTGTGTCATGTAATGGGATGTCCCTAGAATACGCTAGTGTAATTGGGGTCCTTTGTTCTAGGTTAATTGGGATGCTTCCTCTTGTGTTTTTGAAGCTTTAGCCTCATTTGAAATAACTGCCACGTAGTTTTGCCGCGTAGTAAAGGGCGACCGCTAACTTTGGGGGTTAGTGGAATGGATTCAGCTGATTTTGTAGTGGAAGGTGGTGAGAGTATATTAATTTTGGGAGGCAATTTAAATGTAGCGCTAACGTCTTCAAGACATGGAAGTCCATATGTGCTGACGTGATAAAAATAGTCCATGCTGGAAATCAGTACATTCACAGCAGGATCCTCATATGTGCCTGATGTCATGTCTGCAGGGAGAGTGTCCAGAACAGACGGAATTGCTTGTGTTGGTGGGATGTGCTGCTTAGTGGGCATCTTTCTCTTTCTGTTAATTAAAGTGGGCAGGGGAGTAACAGATTCACGGCTATCTGGATACGGGCCAGACGTTCCTGGGTGCGTCTGTGTTGTGTGAGGGCTATCATTACTGGAGGGGCCCTGTGAAGTTATCACCTGGGGGTTCCCTGTTCCATCATAGCCATCTTGTAGTCCAGGAATGGGACCTGTTGCATAAAAGAAAGAATGGGGAGAGACAGAATAAAAGAGATGGTCAACATGGTTAGATTCAGATTAAGGCACCAGCATCACTTTCACCCTACAGGGATGGGTGGCATTTATATAACAGACAGAACTGAGACAGAGCTCAGGGTGAAGGAAGAACACACAGAGAGATGTGTAGTAAACAGACACAGTATAATCAAGCTGAACTTTTGCTCCCCTCTTTAATTACACCAGTAGGTATATAACAGGAAGCCTTAAGCCCCCTGGGATATAGACATAAAGAGAGGGGCAAGACTGTCAGTACCTGAGATAGTGCTGTATTATCTCTACACCCTGTCAGTGGTACAGCAGTATGCTGTGTCCCTTCAGAGAGCTAACAGGTTAATTACGGCAATAATAAATAAATACAGCTATGCCCTTCACAGGCCTATATTCTTCCTATTAACCTATCCATTGCCTCAGGTGCTGCAGTGCATTGCAAAACTGTATACTGCTGATCACAGGGCAGAAAAGGGGTTAATAAATTAATAAAAACTTCCTTCTCCCAGACTACAATAAATAAACCCCTTTGTGTTCACTCTTCTGTAAAGATATTAAGTTATGATGTGTAATTTCTTCTCCTGTTACAAATCACATTTCTTTGGCTGTGCAGGAGAGTCCATACTCATATGCGCTGCACTGGAGTTTCAGGCACCTTATATAGTGGACTTGTCCCACCAAGATCAGTTTAATTCGTTTCAATGTAAATCTGCCTCTGTGTTCTACTAGCACGTTGCTTCTAAGGGAAATCATTGCTGAGAAATGAACCCTTTGTGTTAGTGGAACACTGTGGCAGTTTACACTATGTGGTGTATGTGCTGGGCCAACATTACCACACACACTGGCCATTGTGTAGAAAGTGGAGCAGTTCTGGAGCAAACCATCTGCCCTCTATGGGACTAATAAAAATTCCCCAAATGCCCATTGCTTTAAGTTAGACTTTTAAACCTTTAGATGGCAGATTATGTTCCAATGCATTGCTTTCCAAAACTTTGGAAGTGTCTATAGCTGAAAAGTTAAACCCAATTCAATCAGTGGGTCATGTTATACAACCCCTATAGTGCGTATGCTTTGTCCCAGAACTGCTCCACTTTGCCCTTACACATAAGGATACTGTGCAATGTAGCTGATTCCACTCCGGGAACATTTCTAATAGATCAGTGACTCACAGGTTTGTCCTCAAAGAGAAGAAACCAAAAATGGACAGAAAAGCAGCACAGTTTTGAGCATTAAATCTCACGATATACAACTCTTACAGATTTCTTCCTTGATCTTTGTCCTCAAACAGAGCTAATTTGCACACTATGTAGGGAATTAGCATAACATGCTGCACTGTAGCATCACAATACAAAAGTTACATTTTCAATATCTATTTATATTACAAAGCCTGGGTAATGTAATGGATAGGCCAGTGGTTCACCACTAACACGCAGTCTACAGTTTTCTGGGTACACCTAACATTTTGAAATATCAAGCATGTATTGAAGGGTAAAAATACATAATTATACAGTTATTTTTAGACTCACAAACAACAAACAGCCGGTAGGGCATCCAATTGTCCTGCCAGCTGAAACCTCAACAGACATAAGGCCACAGACACTGACTTGTGGCCAATCGTTCGTTTTGTGGGTTCACGCGTGTGTGAATAATGGGAACATCAATGGGTTAACTCAGGCATATCTCTGGGCATTTTTTTTTATACATAACTTGCATTGACATTTGTTGTTATTTTAGAGGAAAAATGAAAAAGAAGATAAGAAGAAAGAAGATTACAGAGGACAGAAGAAGGAAGATTGAAGAAGAAGACAGACAGTAGGTGACCAGGGTGCTGTAGACTCCGCTGGACATTGGGATTAATGGTAAGTCGTATTAACCCTGTGTCGGTGTGGTAAGCATACCCCACTGGCACTCATAGGATTCATTCTACTTGTATTTGACACATTTTGGGACTGCTTTAGATGTATTGATATGGGGCTTAGGGTCCCATATCAGTACATCCACTGGGAAAAACTGGTTTAAGATTTTCATACATTAAAGTGGGTCCCTTAATATATCTTATTGCTGAAAGCATGGAATTGAGTGGTCTATTTCGGCATTTTGTTGTTTGTCAGCGGGCTAAAATGCACATTCACATTTATTGCCCAAGGTGTTTTTTTTTTATTTGGTAGTTTTTCAAAGCACAGGTAATTACATGGCTTACTGTTCTTGAAAAAATTACCATTGGCTGTTTTTTGGCCGACCAGGCCAATTAGACTGAGGCCATAAAGTACACCTCTTTACTTCTTTAAAGAGATATACATCCATGAACTGTCCTATTTAGAAGTAGGAAAATGATCATGACATGGTCCGTGGAGAAACTCTTTGCCTGAAGCATGTGGGACTTCAGTATTCCCTGTTATAAGTATATTTGGATGGAATAAGCATCTCTCTCTCTCTCCACCCCACAGCACATTACTACACCCATTGCCAGACATAGATTGTTGCCAGCAGTGATCCAGAAACCAATCATATGACTTTCATTTATAAAGATATAGTTTTATATTCATATTGCTTTAACCCCTTAGTAACAGCCGCGATCGTACACGGCTGTCACCTTAACGCCCGCCGAACATTTTTTTTTTTTTTTTTTCAAAGAAGTCCTGAGTCTCCGAGCGGCGTGCAGCCGCACAGAGACGCGGACTTCCGTGACTTACCAGGTACGTCCTCTGTCACTAAGTGACAGTTTCTGCGGGACGTACCTGGTAAGTCATATGTCGTTAAGGGGTTAAACAGGACTAGCCACACTGATCCTCCAAAGCTACGATCAGTGCATGGTTTCAAGAAACATGCTTGGGTACAGCTGGATCAATTGACAAAGCCAATGACTGATCCACCTGCACTAACACATAGTGGGTGGACAGATGCAAGAGGCTGGCACCAGGCAAGTCACATTGACTGAGGTCTCTTTGAGGGTAGAGGTTGATGTGACTGAGTTTAAGGGAGATAACGGAATTCAGTTTCATAATCTCCTGAAAATATATAATTAAATAAAACATTATTCTGTATAATATTAAATTACTTGAAATGTCGTAGTTACTCTACGGTTCATGCCACTTTAAGGTAAAATGAATACATAAAGTGCAATTAACACCTGAAATGGATTTGAAACACCTTTCGAAGTCACTTATATGTTATATAAGCTGTTTTTAATGAAGAAATAGTTTGCAATAGCATTATTTATGTCAGTTTATGTAAGTCGGACAGTAACTGGCTGGTACAGCCTTGTACCAGATACCCATTGTCTACACTGCTCTTTCTCCACCTGCCACTCCCTCCTGCACTCCCTTCCTAACTACCACTTATTTTAGTGAAGAATAGGTCATAAGAACTCTTTCTACAGTCAAAAAACAATGTGACCCTTTGACTGCCACAACACATATAAATAGCAGCTGGAAGATCAGAGTGGAATGTAATATCTGGTACACGGCCATGCTAGCAACTCATATTTAACTTGCAAAAAATGGACAAATAAATAAACCTAACTATCTCAAACTAACATTAAATAAAAATGAACCTGTATCCACTTAAATTCTCCTCTTTCTATATGTACAATTCTATGTGGGCAGTTTACTCAGAGCAATAACTTCTATGTTTAAGAAGAGTCATAAGCAGAGATTTCTGAAAGAGACACTGAAGTATACAACATAAAAACAGACTTATTACAACACTTTATTATCTCTGAAAATCTTCTATTAAAAGCTTTCAGTAAAAATTAGAATGAGTTAACCTTGTGAATAATATTCCTCCTTATGTGTCTGGTCCAGACCTATATACTTGCTGTACAAACATGTGCTAGTGTAACATACAACACTGACAGTTATAAAGTAAGAAACAACAGAAAGGTTAGATTACAAGATTACATTGAGCAGCAGAATCCATAAAATGACAGTTATACATATGCAGTATATAATTATATGATATGGATAACAGAAAACAAAATTAAAGATAATTAGCAAGTTTTCCACATAGAAAAAATTGCAAATAAAAGCCTTAAATAAAATTATCAATGGCAATGACATTCAGTCCTTGGGTAAGACAGACATAATCATATTACAGTATAGATAATAATCATGAAACATATTTACATGTATGCTATCATGATTATGAATAGAGTATCATTGTTTGAAAGGGAAGAATGTATGTTTTATGGGTATATACCAGGTAATGTCTTAATAGAATGTTTTCTTACAAGTGTCTTTATCTTCCCCATCTCCCTCCCACCAGTCATATGGAGAAATGATATGCTTGTCTGGGCAAAAAAACAAGCTCCCTCTATACGGTATCAATGCAGAGTGTCCTTTAATTATGATTAACCCATAATTAACACTTAATAATTCTTGCTCTGTGAATGAATGTCTGTGAGGAGAGTTTTTTCAGTTAACCAGCTGCTTTTTTTTTTTCCTTGAACAGGCAATACTATTTATAACATATGAACATTTTATTTTTTGAACTTTAAGAAATCTCTATTAAAATATTTCCTTTAAATAAAGAAATAGTTAACCCTGTGAATAATATTCCTCCCTATGAGTCTGGTTCAGACATATATACTTGCTATATAGGCTTGTGCTAGAGTAACCTGTAACTAACAGTTGTAAAGTGATATGTAACGACAGAAAGTTCCTCAGAGCTAGAAACCATGAAATGACAGTTGGAAACTGGGGACAGTAAGGAATTTGTTTTATGGTACTGATCCAGTACAATCATAATAAAGTATGTTTCAGTGACATATATATTACAGAAGCCAGTAATTGGTGGATTTACAGTTTAACCCCTCGAGTGGTGGAAGAGAGAGCAATACTCACTCCTCTGGTGCTCAGAGGGTTAATTCACTCATTCTCCAGTACCCCAGGACTACTTGTCTTATGCACACAACTACATGAGATGATGGGAGCCTGGAGAGATGGGTTTCCCAGCACAGAGATGGCACCTTTCTGTTATTCCTACAGACAGTTGCCTTACTGGTTCCTATATCACTTGGTTTGTCACCTTAAGTACCTGAAATGACCCCTCAAAACTCACCTGCTCTGTGCAAGGGTCTCTGGAAAGTTGTCCCTTGATCACTGGGGTGTAGGACGATGGATGGGGGCCTGGTGGGATGGTTAGCCCTAAAGTGGCGGTTACCTGACATTTTTGGGGTGGTACGAACAAACTGTCCTTAAATGAATTACACTTGGCGGCTGGATGTTCAAAAGGAAATACAGAAATAAAAGATCCTAATAGAGTTTCCAAATCTGTCTGAACAATAAGAGCAAATGTGACTCGCTGCAACTCTCAATGGCTGCTGTTTGTGTCTGAATTCCAGCAGGTGACAGTTTACCAGTTGATGATGTCATCAGTCTTGGATGGCACAGCCAATCAGATCCTGCATATTCAAACAGCATGCAGCAAATCCAATGCAGCATTCTGGTCAAAATTGCCCCCACAAAAATGATTTTACATCCAAAAAACTTTTTTTCTACCCCACAGGCTGGTGGGCTGTAGACTGTAAGAAGCATCATCTTTAGAGAGTTTGGGGAGGGAAGGACAATCACAACTCTGGAAAGTCATAGCAGTTCAATTGATTGATTGTCTTCAATTTCTATCCATGAACATACTTTTCCAAATTTACCAGACATTTTCATCTCTAATGAGGGACAAATTCTGGGTCCAAAGCATCTAATTTGTTTGCTAAAGGCATATAATTGTGCATCTGTGTGTAAAGTAAGGAGCGGGTAGCACCCTTTCAATGCTAGAGCATAGCAAATTGGTGCTCAGAAGTCATTTATTGGGTCATAAGGTAAAGGTTATATTTCTATTACATATGGATATATTTATACCAAAAAAAGTACATCTTTAAAGGGCAGATTTATGAAAACTGTTGTTAGTACATTTTAAGAACTGTCCTTAGGTCATAGCAACTGACAATAATGTCAAGTCTGATTATATAACTGCCGGCAGCATCAAGAAGGTAGAAAATGCCTTTGGAGTTGCCCCATGGATCATCTATCCTTTTGGATAGATGATCCATGATAGGGGCTATCAGGAGGGGTCCTGGGTCCCCCTGGAGGTCTGAAGGCTTTATTTAATTATAAAAGCTGCATAGGTTATATGCCCTTGATTTAATAAATGGACAATTGTCACCCCCATGATAGAGGGTTGTCATGAGGGGTCATGATACCCCCTTTGAAGTCTGATGTTTGTTTAATACACATAAAAACATATATAAATAAAAAGCCATTTTTACACATATATGGGCAAGGTTTGCAGTCACATACCTTGCATATTAACCCTTTGAGTACCAGAGGGGTAGGATACACATTGCTAAGCAATGCCTTCCTACCTCACTGGTACTCAAGGGGTTAAGTGCTGAATGAAGGACAGGTTCTTTCGAATAAATGGCAGTTCCTGACCTATGAGGAGGTGAAGTGGGATGGAGTATATCGAATATATGCAGTATATGTCGACATACTAAAGGGGAGGATGTCGATGGGGAGAACATGGTGTAGTGCTTGGTGTGCTAGTTCTGTTTATTTTAACTCAATGAATGCCACAGGGGTGAGCAATGCACATCCCTATAGCATTCCATGCTGTCCATGGTGCTATCGGAGTTTACTGAATGAGTCGAAGTGTCATATTATAATATCAACACACCCTTTGCATTTGAATGTGTTTCATTATTCAGCATTTCCATACAGAAATGAGTCATTATAATTCATTACCATATGGAAATAGGCCATTGTCAATGTTATGAATGAAAATTCGTAAACCTGTTGGATTGATGTCGATGTGTGCACTTTTTGTCGGAGTGCTGGTGATGTAATGTTGTAGACAGTTTGGTGAATACTGTGGATGTGCCTGCGACACTGCTCCAGCAGAACATTGACATTTGTAGCCCTCTTCAACCTTTTGTGCATCTAGGCCCAGATGTATGATTGTCCGATGCAGTGCATTCATCTATTGTAACAACTGTGTTTTTTTCTCCCATTCTAGATAGAGTAGAAGCAGACACGTGCGTTCTTCCTTTCTCTGACTTTTTACCCTGAAATCTTTTCCAAAACTTTTTCTTGTAAAGATTTTGTTTCTTTTTCCCCTCAGTATTCTCTTTTGCTTTTCTCTTTAACCCTTTGAGCCAGACAGCTATAGAACGCATTGCAAAAGCAATGTGTTCCATACCCCTCTGGCATTCAAAGGGTTAATCCGGGACCCGATGTCTCTCTTTTTTCCTTATCCTTCAGATAATGGTGGCATAGTTGAAAGTGGTTGGGACTTATCTGATTTCTTACCCTTTACTTTTTATCTTTTAGATATTTTCCATCTAATTTATCTCATTTGTGCCTGCTTCTCATCCTTTAAAGCAGAACGTGTTCTTAGATTAGCCACTTTTGCAGATTTCTCATCTGATTTAAGCCATAAGTCCATCTTTTGGACTTTGTTTTTTATAGTTTTTCCCACCAAGGAAGCACTATTTTTGCTTGGTCTTGTTTTCACACGTGTAATATGCAGTTTTGAAAGAATTTAGCTTTTTGACTTTTCAGACTTTAGCTCCAAGTGTGTAGCATGTTTCTTTACTGCTGGCAATGCATTTTGTTTTTCTCTCAGAAGTGGCTGCTCTCAGCTGAATCCGTTTATTTGAATTCTGCACCTTTAAGGCACGCTTTACCGCATAGCCTCAATGCTCCATTGTTCTCTATGGGGCAGTTTCCTCTTTTTCTTCATGGGGTTCTTCAGTCTTGGAAGACCCCCATTTTGTACAGGCATGTGGCACCTGTGGCTCCTGGCATTCCTGTCTTGTCTGTTTCCTCTGAGGAGGAATCGCTGAAAGATTCAGAGGATAGTGTGTGTTCACTAGGGGCTTCTCCCCAATATTATGATGACCCCTTTGAAGATTTGAAGGCGGTTTTAAACACTCTGCACATTCTGGCTACCCTTGTGGGTTCTCACTGTACTTCTGACATCTTTCAAAGGCGCACAAAGTCTTGCACATTTTTTTCCGCCTCATCCCACTCTTTACCAGATCATAAGTGCTGAGTGGTAGACTCCTGTTAAGCGTTTATCTCTGTATAAGAGATTATCGAAGTTCTATCCATTTTTTGATGCGCCTTTGGCTCAGTGGGCTACATCTCCTAAGGTTGACACCTATATTTCCAGTGTTTCTCCTTCCTCTGCATCACCTGCAGTGGATGCTTCTGCTCTCATAGACTCAGCTGATAGGGAGCTTGATGATATTTTGCAGGCTGCATGCTCTACCATGGGTGCGCCCTTTGACCTACCTTGGCTTCTACATGAATTAATAGTGCCATTGCTTTTTGGACTGACCACCTCTCTGAAGCTGTCCGTATGGATGCCCCAAAAGCTGATATTTTGAAGTTTTTGGCTGATATCTCTGTGGCTGAACTCTATCTTTCTGATGCCCTATCTGATGTTGTTAGACTTGTGGCCAAAGCCTCTGCTTTTTCTGTGGCTGCTAGGCATTCACTGTGGCTTAAATTCTGGTCTGTTGACCCGATCTTTAGGCAATCTCTGGTTTCTCTTCCCTTGCAGGGTTCATCCCTTTATGGCCCTGAATTGAAGGAGATCATTCCCGATGTCACTGGCGGCCAGAGTGCTTTGTTTCCATTGGCTCCTAAGAGCAGTCCTCAGGCACGAAGGTAACATCTTTTCACTGTCGTCCAGTACAGGTCACAGGTACAATGGGAGGCGATCCGCCCCTTTAAGTAGGCAGGAACATTCATTCAAATGTATGCAGGGGGTGGAGCCTCCCCTCCCTCTTAAGCTGCCCTCAGCCAGAACAAGCCAGGCTGATTTGTTCCTGCGTGCTGTGCATACCAGGTGGAGAACATCTCTCATTCCACTTTAGTTTTTTATTGTTTTTCTTCAAATATGGAATACCACCATTAGGCGGGTGACCATGGCTGACAATTGCCCTCACCAAAGTGGCTAGTGCAGCTTCCAGGGATTTTCTGGTGGACCTTATCCCCTGAAGAGGGAACAACTTGAGTCAAGTAGCTTCCCTGCTGGGGAATTTTCCTCTGGTTAATTCCCTTTTAACATGGTTACCTGAAGACAGAAGTCCTGCAGAAAGGTGAGCCACCCTTTGAGTGCTGAAGGTCCACTTGTCCCACAGTGTCCCTTCTTTGGGCATGTATTTGGGAGTTCTCATTATGCACTCCAGCACTCATAGGGTGTTTTTCTTACTATTGCCTGTATTTATACAATGTCTGTGGTATTCCCTGGGTTTTGGAGCTTTGGGATATTGTTTTATCATGTTTCACATGTGTTTGGTGTATGTTTGGTAACTTTTTTCTCTCAGGATAAATTTATTACAAGTTAATGTTCTGCGCCTTTAAGTGCGCTTTTCCCGCATAGACGCCATTGCTCCTTTACTCTCTATGGGTTTACACAGTGTGGGACGTATCTCTGGAACCGCTTGTCACAGCGACTTCAGAGTGTGCGCATTTTGTTGGTCTTCCCTTGCTCTATCATCCGGTTGCATGATTCGGTGTGTTGGGGGTCTGGGGGGGCTTCGGGCACTGTTTTGGGGTACTTCTGAGAAAAACTACGATTCCCATGAGCGCCCGTTTCACGCTCGTTTTCTGATTGGCTACCGTTGCGGCAGCCATTTTGTGAGTTATTCTCAGCGAGTATACTACGCAGGGACCGAGCCTTCTCTCTCTCCTCAGCAGATTAACCCTTCACTTGCCAGATAAGTTAAATTTTAGACATTTCTGGGGTGAAATTTTAATCTTTCACACTTGAATTGGGTGATTCTTCTTAGTGGAGTATATCTGACGCTGTGAGCATGTCTACTCCACTGGAGTCAGGGGCTAGACCCAAGACTAAGGAGGCTGGGGTGTCAATTTCCCCCATTGCGTTTTGCTCCTCTTGTCACTCTGGGCTGCCTAGAGAATTTTCTGGTCATTTATGCCCAAAATGTGCAGAAAGTCATGACAGCAACCCTGGGCTTTCCAGTCACGCCATTGAGCCAACTTGGGTGAAAGAGTTCAAGGCTGCCACTAAGGATCTCAGATCCACTCTTCAAGTCTTTCCCTCTCAGGTTCAGGGGGCTCTTCAGGTTTGGCAGACCCCCTCCACAGTCAGGACCTCCCTGCCTAAGCCACAGGGGGCTCCTGACATGTCTGATTCTTCTGAGGAAGAACTTTTACAAGAATCTGATGCTGGGGAAGGCACTGTTATTGAATCTACCAGGTCTATTGGTGACCCTTATGAATGTGACCCTGAAATCTCTGCTGAGGGTTTGATCAGAGCTGTGCTAACCACGCTCAACCTTCCTCTGACTCAGGAATCTACTCATGATCCAACTGACCTTATTCAAAAACCGTCTAAAGCTGTTGAATGTTTTCCTACTAACCCTACTCTTACTCGTTTAGTCTCTGATGCGTGGAGGAATCCTGAAAAATCCTCTTCTGTGTCCAAAAAGTTTGCTAAACATTACCCTTTTCCTGAGACTGAACTGGGAAAATGGGTTCATCCTCCTAAAGTTGATGCTCCTATTTCTAGGTTATCCAAATCTACTGCCTTAGCTGTCTCTGATGCCTTTGCTCTGCAAGATTGGACGGACCAAAAGTTAGAAATTTGTCTTAAATCTATTTTTGCCTCTATTGGCACTGCCATGCGGCCAACCTTTGCAGTGGCATGGGTTAACCGGGCTATTGCGGCCTGGACTGAACAACTTACTGAGGCGGTTCGCCAGGATGCGCCAGTGTCTGAGCAACTACAGCTTCTTGCTAATATCTCAGAAGCTCAGAATGATGTTTCTGACGCTGCTTTTGATGCTGTGAGCATGATGGCGAGGGCTTCCACTTCCTCTGTGGTGGCTAGACGTGCTCTTTAGCTGAAAATTTGGTCTGCTGACGTCGCTTCTAAGAAAGCCTTGCTTTCATTACCCTTCCAAGGGACCTCACTGTTTGGATCTGAACTTAAGGAGATGATTAGTGAGGCTACTGGTGGTAAAAGTACTCTTCTACCATCAGTCTTCAAAAAGAAGTTTCCAGCCAAACGCAATCGGTCCTTTCGTGCCTTCCAAACTGAGACACGCTCTACGCCCCAGGCGGGTCCGTCCTCTGCGCGCTCCTCCTCCAAGCCCAAACAGTCCTGGAAGCCCAAAGTTGCCCCCAAGGCCAAGACCTCCAAGACTGCTTCGGCATGACTCGCCGAACCCGGGTCCGCATCCGGCTGTAGGTGGACGTCTCCACATCTTTCGCCGGGTTTGGGAGGAGTCAGTGGCGGACCCTTGGGTTGTTCAGGTGGTATCAGAGGGATACAGGATCCCTTTCTCTTCCCTTCCTCCTTTTCGGTTCCATTTTACTCGTCCTTCTCAGGAGCCTACAAAAAGACATCTGTTCGATGACGCTATTCAGGATCTTTTGGACAAAGAGGTCCTGGAACTGGTTCCATCAGAGGACACAGGTTCAGGATTCTATTCCAACCTGTTCGTTGGAAGGAGGTTCTCTTCCTATTTTGGATCTCAAGGATCTCAATTCCTTTGTTGTGAGTTCCCACTATCGTCAGGAATCCCTGCGTTCTGTGATAGCCGCAATGTCTCCAGGGGAGTTCCTTGCCTCCCTGGACCTTCAGTATGCATATCTTCACATCCCTATTCATCCAGAGAGCAGACGGTATCTCAGGTTTGCCTGTCACAAAGGCCACTTTCAGTTTTCAGCTCTTCCCTTTGGACTGACTTCAGCTCCTCAGGTCTTTCAGAGGGTATTTGATAGCTGTGCTTCATCGAGATGGAGTCAGGGTGACTCCCTACATGGACAGTCTGCTCCTGAAAGCTTCATCTGCGGAGATTCTCCACCAGCAGATGCATTTGTGCATACAGACACTCAATCGCCACGGCTGGATTGTGAATCTGGACAAGTCAGACTTGGTTCCATCTCAACAGATCCTCTTCTTGGGTCTCCTGTTCGACACTCAGCAGTGCATGGTGTTTTTACCGGAGGAAGTGGCTCATCAGATTGCTCTCCGTGTATCCAAGATCCTGGAGCTCGACAGGGTTCCAGTGCCGAAGTTGACTTCTCTGGTGGGGAAGTTCATTTCCATGATAGAAGCAGTGCCATTTGCTATGACACACACCAGGGAACTTCAGAGGTTTGTGATCCAGACGTGCAAGAATCATCCAGATCATCAGCATCTGTCAGTTTCTCTGCCTCCTCATGTCGAGTTGAGCTTGGAATGGTGGTTGGACCTGTCTCATCTCCTGAAAGGGAGATCCTTTCGGGTTCCCTATTGGACCAAAGTCACGACGGATGCCAGCCTCCGGGGATGGGGGTCAGTGTTGGGTCGTTTCAGTGCTCAGGGGAAATGGGGACTGGAAGAATCTCTTCTCTCCATCAATGTTCTGGATCTTCGTGCCATCTTTCTTGCCCTGAGGCACTGGGAATCTCAGCTGGAAGGTTGTCCAGTGAGAGTGGAGTCCGACAACGCCATCGCAGTGGCCTACATCAACAGACAAGGCGGCACAAAAAGTCTCACCGCTTGGTTAGAGGTCAAGGCCATTTTATCTTGGGCAGATACTGGTATCCATAGAGTTCCCACATACAGTGTGTGGCACAACACCAGCCTTGTTCCCCTGCCCAATGGTAGCCAGATATTTCCCACATGCGCTGTGTGACCACACAAGCCTTGTTCCCCTGCCCACAGGTAACCACAGATTCTCACATGTGCTTTTTGACCCCACGACTCTTGTTCAACTGCACAGTGGGAGCCACAGATTCCCACTATCACTGTGTGACCCCTCCAGCCTTGTTCCCCTGCGTACTGGTAGCCACATATTCCCCACGTATACTGTGTGACCAACCACCAGCCTTGTTCCCCTGCCCACTGTTAGACACAAATTCACACATATGCTGTGTGACCCCACCAGCCTTGCTCCCCTGCCCATTGGTAGCCATAGATTTCCCACATTTTATATGCGACCCCACCAGCCATGTTCCTCTGCCCACTGGTAGCCACAGTTTCCCCACATGCACTGTGTGACCCCACCAGCCTTGTTCCCTGACTGTTGATCCTCAAAAGCAATGAAGCTGAGCATCACACTTGATTAAACTCTTGAGGATCATAATGGTGCACAGTGCCTGCAAAGCAATGCACATTGTACACTCATTTGACCTTAAGGGGTTAACTTGTGACAAAAGATAACAGTGACTACTAAGTTAAGGTTTAACACTTTAGTTGCCAGTGGTGTATCCAATCCTTTGCAAAGTGATGCACTGGATATCTCTCGGGCACTCAGAATGAAATCTGGGCAGGGATAAGCAATACTATTATGAACATCCATTCCTGGCCAGCATTAAACCCACCCAGTAGTCAATCTTATATTTTATCATAAGTGAACCCCTTGATGACAAAGTACATTGCTTTGCAGTGTATTGTGCAGCATAACCTCATGTTTGATCAACTTCCTGAGGATCTGAGTGCTGCACAACACTTTGAAAAGCAATGCATGTTGTACACACTACTGGTCTTTAATCTCTTCAGGACACATGATGTGCCAGGACCGTCACGCTGGTCTGGACATTAAAGACTGGTGGCGGTCCTGGTACTTAAAGTGGAACTACCACCCTTAAAAAATTTTGTATCAAATAATCCCCCATCTGGCGACTAAGTAGCGCTAGTAGCCAGAATTCTTACCTATTCATGAGAATGAGCCTTTACTCTTTCCCTAGTGACGTCCGCACACCTGCGCTGTCAGTCCCTTTTGAAGCCAAACAACTCCTAGCAACGCCTCCTAGAGCCAGCTGGGACTTATATAGCAAACGCGTGGACGTCACTGTGGAAAGATGTCTGAGCTCCATCCTGCTTGTCAGTCCTGGAATAGAAGCTCATTCTCTTGAATGGGTGAGAATTCTGGCGACTAACGCTACTAAGCATCTAGTCGGCAGATGGGTGATTATTTGATACAACATTTTTTAAGAGTGGTAGTTCCTTTTAATGGAATTCTGGGATGGAAGCATGGCCTGCACGCCACTCTGTCATTACAGATTTCATTGCGAAAAAGAAAGTGTTGTTGTCCTTAACGGATGCCCACCATCGGATCAGGCAGTCGTTAAGAGGTTAACTTAGTAGAAAAGGTCACATTGACTATTGTGTTTAAAGCTTTGTAATCATTTATTGATATCGGTGTGGAATTTCGTTGGGGTGGGGCATAATTGAGGCGGGGCATGGGGGCCCGTCATTAGAGCCTGAAGAAGGAAACCTGCATTTTTTGTTACTCTTCTGCACAGGTCCCCTGGCCCTTGTAATAGTTTAATGCAAGCAGGGGACACAGAGGTGACTTGGCAGAGTCAGAAGTCATGAGGCACTTTCAGCACAGCTAAGAAATGTATTGTACAGATTGGGCCACACATGTAAGTCAGTGCTGCTGAGGTTAGAGCCCACTAACTAGTAAGTATAAGTCCTGCTGCACACATTTATGATCAGATTGTCTGGGTGCCAGTGCAGTAGTATCCTCTTACTATACAACTAGATACTGCGACATCCTGCAGCATTTATCCCTTTAAGTGCCAGATAGATATTCAGTCCAGTGCCTCAAGGATTGAAAGGGTTAAGGGTTTCTTGAGCAGAATATTTGGGAATGGCTCAGTTTATAATAACCCCTAAATGCTCGCACAGGATAATAATGTCAGTTAATAAGGAACGGAGGGAAAAAGGAAAATGTTGCACACTAATAAATAAGTCATGAGGCAGTTTCAGCACAGCTGAGAAATGTATTGTACATGTTGAGATACACAGTCTTGCAGAGATTAAAGCCCTCTAACTTGTAAGTCCTTCTGCACAAACGTACATACCTGGAAACTCTCAGGATTATGACCCAAATCTCAGGGTGAAGACCCAGATTTTCATGGTTAGACATCTCGGTGTTACCCACTATATGAGCTGCACCATTTAACAGCTTCTTTACTCTCTAAATGTGTGAAATGTATACCAGAATGGCAATGGGAGAAGTTCCTATTTCTTTTGTGTGTGTTTAAGCAATGAGGAGGTAAATATAGTCATTGATACCTTTATTGGCTAACTAAGAAGATTTAGAATGCAAGCTTTCAAGACCTCTTAGGTCTCTTCCTCAGGCATGTTATACAGATAAATATGAAAACATCTCTCTTATATACAAATACACGTTACATTATTTAGAATGGAAATCAGATAAGAAAACTCAGTCTTCCTCTGAGGAGCAAGAGGTATTTAAGATCCCAGTGGGACTGTTGGAAAGGTTAATTCACAATGTGATAGTGACATGAATTCTTTGTCTCTATTCAAACCATAATAATTTAAAATATTAAACTTCATTCTCCCTACAGCAGAATTGTTGAGAGTGCACTAAAACTAATGAGAAATGTGACACCTGTCATCCACCGTCCGGGTCCTTCATTTATCTTTCCTTCTTTCTTTTCTGTCTTCGTTTCTTCAGTCTTCTTTTCTGTCTTCTAATCTTATTTCTTGTCTTTAAAATAGAAAAAAATCCATTATTGGTCATTCAATTTTGATAAAATAATCCTCACAAAGATGCTGCAATTAACCCTTTGAGTGCCTGAGGGGTAGCCCTCTGGAGCCCAAAGGGTTACAGTAGGGGACAACTGAAAGTCCACTCCTCGTAAAGTAGAAATATTTTTATTTAAAATTGTTCATAAGCAATAAACTATTAAAGTCATGTACCCCATGCCTCCGCTGCCTCCGCTGCCTTTTATGTGCCAGTCTTGGTTTAAAATACATTGGCAGCCTCTAATTGGCTGGGAAGTGCTTTCTCACCTCCCAGCCAATCCGCTTCTAATAGTGTTTGTCATCACCCACGCTAGAAGCTGATTAGATGGGAGGTGCATAAGCACTTCCCAGCGGATAGGAGACTGCCAATTTATTTTAAACTGAGACTGGCATATAAAAGGCAGTCTCGGTTCAAAATTCCAGCAGTCTGACTCAGGCAATAGCCCAAGAGGTCACAAGTATCCCTCTGTGTGGATGAAAATGCCTTCCGTTGCCAGTGGAGATGATGGCAGAGGCGTCGGGGTACATGACTTTAACATTTTAATTCTTATGGACAATTTTAAATAAAAATATTTAAAGAGGAATGGACTTTCAGATTCTACGTAAAGTAACGGTTGCATCTATGGGGTATAATTTTATCAAAATTGAACAACCATTAATGGATTTTTTTTTTTTTAAAGCATGACAAAAGAAATAAGATCAGAAGACAGAAAAGAAGATCCTGCTGGACATCAGGATTACTGGTACGTTTTTAATTGTCGAGACGTGTGAAACTGTTTCTGGATTAACCCTATGAGCACCAGTGGGGTATGCAACGCTGTATCTCTTTCTTTGTTTCAACCACAAGTATGTGTGGGAAACCAGGTTTCCAACACATACCTGTGGTTTTCATCTCCTGTTTTGGGCTCTGCACCTGTCTTGTCATGTCTCAGGATTTGTGCCGTGAAAAGTGCGTCCTAAACATCTGGTGAAGCCACCACATGGAATAGGATAGCAGTGCATGAAAACTGCGTACCTGTGGAACATTTTTGCATGGTTTTTGGTGTTGACTGCACAGTTTCTAGAATTGTAAAATGTGCTGTAAAAACCACTACCGCTTGTTTTGAAAGTATTGGGGATAATAGTATCGAGCCCCAAATAAGTTTGAGGTTTTTACAGTAGAAAAAATGGGCAGACTAGATGGGCCGAATGGTTCTTCTCTGCCATCAACTTCTATGTTTCTAATAAGGAAAGGAGGGGAAAAAAGAAAATGTTACAATTTCAATAATTAGTAAAAACCTTATTATGGACCACTCTTAACAGCCAGGGTTACATTTGTCAGATACATAGTGGACATGTATGTAGGATAATTCTCACAGTATATTTTAGAATCCAAGTATGGGAGGTGATATCTGTACATGGATTGAGAACTAGTTAAAGCGGATCTACCACCTGACATATACTTTAGCTTAAATATCTCCTCATCTGGCGACTAGCTGCTTAGTAGCGCTAGTTGCCAGAATTATTACATTGTTAAATAGATTTACCCTTTCTTCCCCGTCTGACAGAACGGATCGCGGACATCTTGCCATAATGACGTTTGGGCTGTCAGTCCCAGCCGGCTCTAGGAGTCGTTGCTAGGAGCCGGCCGGCTCCAAAACGAACTGACAACGCAGACGAACGGACGTCACTATGGCATGATGTCCGCGATCCGTCCTGCCTGTCAGCCAGGGAAGAAAGGGTAAATCTATTTAACAATGTAATAATTTTGGTGACTAGCGCTACTATGCAGCTAGTCACCAGATGAGGAGTTATTTAAGCTAAAGTGTATGTCAGATGGTAGTTTCGCTTTAAATGACAGATGGCAGAGAGTTGTTGTAAATGGAACCTTTTCATGTTGGTATAAATGTGTAAGTGGTGTGCCTGCCACAGGGTTCAGTCCTGGGTCCAATGCTTTTTATTTTGTTTATTAATGATCTAGCAGTGGGAATTGAAAGTAGTGTCTCAATCTTTGCTGATGACACTAAGCTTTGAAAGGAAATACATACAGAGCTGTTTTTCTCTGCTGAAGAATGTACATAAACTCAGTGAATGGGCAGAAAAGTGGCAGAGGGCATTTAATGTAGACTGGCAATGTGGGATGGTGATGCCTGTCAAATCCAGTTGTGGCTGAAGATGAATATTATTAAGTAACAGTGTATTGAATGTGTTGATGGTGTGAAGACTAAAAAGCATGCACATATATCAATGGCATGCACTTCATACCCCCTTTTTTAAGGAATGTGTTGGCTAAGCCTCTGGCACTGAAAGGGCTAACCTTATATTTCAGTACTAGTTGAAGAGCCCGTTACACAGGCCACAGTGCCACTGCAAGCCGGTCACGGGGCAGTCACGCGCAGTAGAGACTGCCCGCGCCGCTTATCAACCGTGGCGCGTGCAGTCTCTACTGCGCATGACTATGGCGTTACACATGTTTTAGCGAACTATTATATAGGATATGTTACAGAGAGCAGGTGAAGCATTTCAGCACCAGAGAGGTGCATCCATATGATATCCGTGTTTTGTTTTCATGTAATGATATGGCAGGCTGTTACTTCTACAGAGCAGTTTAACCCTGTTAGCGCCAAAGAAGTCAATGTATTTGTCTGGCCCGTGGATTATAAAATATATTGTAAGAATTATCCTACATACATACCCACTATGTGTCTGACAAAATGTTATGGAATGGTCCATAAAAAGGTTTTTACTAATAATTGAAATAAAAGTTATTTCTTAATGTGCAACATTTTCCTTTTTCCCTCCTTTCCTTATTAAGTGACATTATTGTTCTGTGGGAGCATATAGGGGTTATTATAAACAAATGTCCTGCTCAAGAAACCCTTAACCCTTTCAGTGCCAGAGACACTGGACTGAATATCTCTGTGGCACTGAAAGGGATAAATGCTGCAGGATGGCACAGTATCTAGTTGTATAGTAAGAGGATACTACTGCACTGGCACCCAGATAATCTGATCATAAATGTGTGCAGCAGGACTTATACTTACTAGTTAGTGGGCTCTAACCTCAGCAGCACTGACTTACATGTGTGGCCCAACCTGTACAATACATTTCTCAGCTGTGCTGAAACTGCCTCATGACTTCTGACTCTGCCAAGTCATCTCTGTGTCCCCTGCTCGCATTAAACTATTGCAAGGACCAGGGGACCTGTGTAGAAGAGTAACACAATATGAAGATTTCCTTCTTCAGGCACTAATGATGGGCCCCCATGCCTTACCTCAATTATGTTCCACCCCAACTAAATTCCACACCCATAACAATAAATGATTACTAAGCATTAAACACAGTAGTCAATATAAACTCCTAAGTTAACCCCTGAATGACTGCCTGATCAGGGGATGGGCGGCTGTTAAGCACAATGGAACTTTTTTTCCCGCAATAAAATCTGGGATTGCATAGCGGCCTGTAGCCACACTGCCATCCCAGAATTCCATGATATGCAAGGACTGTCACCGGTCCTTAATGTCCGGACCAGCGTGATAGTCCTGACACGTCATGTGTGGAGAAGTGGATGAAGACCAGACGTGTGTACATCATGCATTGCTTCTCATCAACGCAATCCACTTTGTACAACAATCTGGTCATCAAGAAGTTAATTTATGACAAAAGATGAGATTCACTACCAAGTGGGTATAACTCTTTGAGTGCCAGAGAGGTACACAATGCATTGCGTACCTCTCTGGCACTCAAAGAGTTAATGCTGGCCAGGAATGGACATTCATAATAATATTGCTTATCACTGTCTGGATTTAGTTCTGAGTGCCAGAGACATATCCAGTCCATCACTTTGCAGTGGGTTGGATACCCCTCTGGCATATTAAAGTGTTAAACCTTAAGCTAGTATTCAATGTTACCTTTTGTCTCAAATTAACCCCTTGAAGCTCAAACGTGATATCAAATGATACTCAAGAGCTTAATCAAGTGTGATACTCTGCTTCATTCCTTCTGAGGATCAGAGAGGTGATGGTCCCCCACCCTCCAGCCTGTTCCACTGCCCACTAGTAGTCACACAGCACCACATACACTGTCTGACCCAGCAGCTTTGTTCCACTGGTAGTCATCCTCACATACCCTGCTTGAGTCACCCCCAACCGGGTTGCACTGCCCACTGTTAGTCACAAATCCCCACATACACTGTTTGATCCCCGTGACCTGGTTCCACTGCCCACTGGTAGCCACAAATTCCACATTTACTCTATCTGAACCCTCCTACACTCCTTGTTCCTCTGCCCACTGGTAGCCACAGATTCCCCCAACCACTGTGTGAGCCCTTCAGCCTTGTTCCCCTGCATACTAGTAACCCTAGACCCCCACATACATTGTGTGACTCCTACCGAACCCCTGCCCGCTGGTGGCCACATAATGCCCACATACACTGTGTGACCCACCACCATCCTTGTTTTTCTGCCCACTGAGAGCCACAGAGTTCCCACATGCTCTGTATGACCCCCTAGCCTTTTTCCCCTGCCCACTGGTAGACACAGATACCCACATGCACTGTGTGACCTCCTAGTCTTGTTCACCTGCCCACTGATAGCCACAGATTTCCCTCAAATGATATGTGATCCTACAAACCTTTTTCACCTGCCCACTGATAGCCACAGAATCCCCTCATATGCTGTGTCACCCCACCCCATCCTTGTTTCCCTGCCCACTGGTAGCCACATATTCCCCTCATATGCTTTAGGACCCCACAAGCCTTGTTCCTTTGCCTGCTGTTGGTCACAGATTCCCCCATACCTTCCAACAGTTCCAGTTGCCAAAGAGGTACACTTTTGGTGGTGCTGCTGGGGGTGTGGCTACTGGGTGGAGCATTGCTGAGAAAGTTTAAATTACATTATGATCTATTAACAGCTCTTTCTGCAAGTGAATATATTATTTAGCACAAGATCAAATTATTTTACTTACACAGAATAGTTCATAAACACATGTTCTGAAGTTTAACCCTTTGTGTGCCAGACGGGTAGTCAAAGCACTGCAGCACAGTGCACTGGATACCTCTCAGGCACTCAGAGAGTTAACCAAACATTCATGCGAGTTTTATTGCTGTGGAAGTACACACGCTGCATAGTCTGATCTTGGGACAGAGGTATTTGGTCTCAAAGAGGGACACTTGGGAGGTATGTATTCACCTGATACATTGTTTGACCCCAGCAGTATTGTTCCATTGCCCATTATTAACCAAAGATTCCCCTAAAACCCCGTGTAACCCCACAAGCTTTGTTTCCCTGCCCACAGATTCCCCCCAGCCCCACTGTATGATACCCTCCTTTATCTCCAGCATTGAGGTCCTGGCACATTTCTATAAGTAGTGCTAGAGCAGAAGTTTGGATGGTGTGGAGTTGGAAGTTAAGGAACTACAGGTGTAAATTTGGAAGTTAATGAACTACAGGTTAGTCTTTAATTGGTCTCCCCTCCCATATCCTACTATGGCTGATCTCTATTGGTGTATTTGAATAATTAGGTTGATTTTGATTAATGAGGAAGTTAATAAATTGAACCGTTTCACCATCACTTTTACTATGGTATAAGATTTTACTTTATATTGTTTTGGGCCTTTTGAAGAAGTGGTATTTAACCACGAAATGCATCAGCTAGGAACCCAAAATATTGGAGTCTAGATTTATTATTATTTTATTTTTTAGTTATTGTAACAGTTTTTAAACATTTTTCATTTATATAAAAATAATTTTTTATTAATAAATTTGATACTCATTGATTTCAGTTGGCTTTTGGAAACGGCTGGCATCACTTTTTATTTCCCCTATTCTGGCATATGGTCAAGAATGGTGTTTATTTACAATAATTAGGTTGTGTCAGCGGGAAGTACTGGGTTTGTATTGCACAGTACTTGTTGACGCTTCCACATTGGTTTAACATCAAGAACAATTGGGACCTAGACGCAGGATACCAGACTGGTGTGTGAGCCAGTGCAAGTGATTTATCCTGGAGGCTGGTTGGAGCCTCAGAAGAATGTGAGTACATTTCCAAAAGTTTGAGTGATGTTTTCCATGGATTGAATATTTATAATACTACACTTAGAGATTATCTTCTGCGCCGCTTGTTCTTGTGTTTTCCAGTTTTCTACGTAGTGGGAGCCCTACCCATTTGGAGCGAGCTGCGAGGATTTCTCATTTGTGGACTATTTGGATAATATTACGTTCATATATTGCCTGTAAAATTATTTTTTTTTTCTTCTTCTTTCTCTCTCTTTTGCCTTTTTTCCTTGTGGTGGATTTAGGGGCACCCTTTTGTTAAAGTAGTACTGTGGTCTTATTTGTGTGATCACTTTGCTACTTGGTTGGGTGTGCCTATTCTCGACCACGAAGAGAGTGTAATTTATTTTTACCTCTCTATAATTGTTGTCCTTTGGAGTGAAGCGCATCAGAATTGTATAAAAAATATACTTTCTTCTTTTTTCTATTGCTAGAGCAGACCAGCTTTGCACTCAGTGTTGATCCACTCTGTCTATACTTCTGGGTGTACATTGATGACATCATCTCAGTGCACCAGGCAGAAGTAGAAGAACCAAACTGAATCTGCAAACAGTGCAGGGCTCCACTTCCTACAGAAAATATAAATAAACATTGTAAGTTGTGGGGACATACATCTCTTGGGTACCCCAGCTATACCTCTGAACCTATGTGTGATAATCTATGTGACGAGCTGCGATACATTACTTTTTCTTCATCAGTTTTCTTCATCTTCCAAACTTATTCTGAGGACACAGACTCTCAGTGAATTTTGAAAGTGTCTCCCCAGCTGACAGAGAAACCCCATGGATCATTATACACAGGTACCCTGTTCCTCACAATAGTTTAATGCGAGCAGGGGACACAAGTGTCACAGTTGTCCAGGGCTGTCACAAACACTCGGGGCTTCAGCCCCCTTAGCCCCACTAGTAACACCCCTGAGACCCAGAACAGAGAAGAAAATGGAGAATTATATTATACTTTCTGAAATTCTCTTTTCCTGGACACAACCATGTCAGCATTCACAGATGGGTTAGCTCCTCCCCTTTCAGCTGATAGGACAGAGAAAAAGTCAAACAAATTCAATCAGTATAAGATACCCCCTCCACCAGTTGTCTTAGTCTGAGGGGATGGGAAATTGGTGAATGCTGCCATGCTTATGTCCAAGAAATGAGACTTTTGGTAAGTATGATATCATTCTTTATTTTCCTGGTCATCCATAGCAGCATTCACCAGATGGATGCGTACAGAAGCAGTGAGAAAGGCAGACTCCATAACATGTATAAAGAAATGATTCCTCTAAGGATAAGAAAGAGGACCCAACACTTCTCTACCAACCAATCTATAGCTTGGCAGAGTACTGAGAAAAATCTGCAATCTGAATCTGCAAACAGTGCAGAGCTCTATTACCTACAGAAAATGTAAATATACATTGTATTTTGTAGGGACCCCAGCTACACCTCTCACTCTTTGTGTGATGATCCATGTGATGAGCTGCAATGCGTTACATTGCTGGGGCTTTCTTAACCCCTTAAGTACCATATGGTCTAGGGCTGGGGAGCTCTGGAGCACCAATGAAATTTTGTTTTTTTACACATGTGATCTGTGATCATAGCATGCCGTGCAGGTGAGCCGTGATCACAAACTTCCATGACATACCAAGACCGTCACCATTCCTTAATGCCCGGACAGCAGTAATAGTCCTGGCATGTCATCTGTCGTTAGTAATGGTCTTGGCACGTCATCTGTCGTTAAAGGGAATGTATCACCCCTATACAAGTTAGCCTTAATAGCTAGAGTTCATAGCAAATGTGTGTAAACGTGTAATAATTAGTTTTTTAAAGCACTGCTTTGTCAGAATTGAAGTAATAAAAGCTGCCCTGCACCGGCTTCCCCATAGACTGTGGTTACCTGCTCTGTAACCGCAGTCTGTCACTCTGTCTCTGCTCCCCTACCTCTATGCAGACTCCTCAGATGACAGAGGCTTTCTGCCTGTAAGCTGGAGCGCTCTCATTGGCTAGATATCAATCTCTGCCAACGAGAGAGCTCCAGCTTAAATACAGAAAGCCTCTGTCATTGGAGGATGTTGCATAGAGGGAGGGGAGCAGAGGTGGAGTGACAAACTGAGGTTACAGAGCAGGTAACCACAGTCTGTGTGGTAGTAGGTGCAGGGCAGCTTTTATTACTTCAAGATTAAGGACTCGATCCAGTTTAAAGAACAGCCGCTCGAATCTGATTGGCTGGAATATGCAAAAGAACATCAAAGCCAATGTCTGTGAGGGAATTGGAAGTGAGAGTGCCCATTTATAAAGGCAGTCTCAGTACCAATTCCCTCAATGTGCAACAGGCATCGTCCCGTGCAGGTGAGAAAACGGAACTGTGTGTCTCATCAGGGCCTCCGCACACAGAGGGGGAGACACGAAGATCAAAGTTAAGTATTTTTACAGGGTATGTATTTATGACATTTATTCATTGCATTTTTTCTTACTTGGGCATTAAATGGAGGCATTTTTGTAGCGGAATATTCACAGCACAATATGATTTAACCCTTTTGATTGCCAGTGAGGTACGAAACGCATACCCCTCTGCCACTCAAAGGGTTAAACAATGTCATAGGTAATGCTTTGTACTAATACATATTTTATATTTTACAGCAAGAAGAAAGAAGAAGGAAGAGAAGAACAAAAGGGAAGACTGAAGAGAAGTTCAGAAGAGAACCAGGAAGCTGAGAACTCTGTTGGACATCAGGATTAATGATAAGTGTTAATTGTAATGGGATGTGTTTTTTTTAACCTTATGAATGCTGGTGCGGTAATTATACCCCACTGGCACTCATAGGGTCAATTCTACTAACTTTTGACATATTTTTCATACTTTGATTGTATTGTTATATGGCCTAGGGCTCCATATCAATACATCCACTGAGGAGTTAGGTTTTTTAACTCTTTTATCATGTGTCTGCGTCAGCTGTTTGAAGAGAGAGAAGGGACTCAAGTAAAAAAAACAAAAAACGGGTCTTAACTTTCCTGCAATAACTTGAGTCCCTTATTGGATTTTCATGGCTAACACAGACATTTGAATTGTGAATTGATAATTTCTGTGTTTTCATCATTTTCCTATATCAAACGACGGCTCTTCTTTTGCCGGTATTTTTTCCCAGCATAGGCATGAATAGCTTACTGTGCTTGAAAAAATGCTGTTGGCAGAAGAAACAGACGTCTCCAACATTTGGATCGAGCCCTAAGTCTGTTATGCTATTTTGCGCCCTATAGTCTAGTGCTATTTGTAAGACACTTCACCAATTGGTGTGCTGGGACACGGATCACTGCCTATCGTCACTAGCCACGTGTATGCTGCGCAGTGCTTGGGAAGACCAGTAGGTGCACAACTCATGTAGGACTCCGATCTTAGGAAACCAATTGGCGAGGTACTTATAGCTCCTCTTTATCTATGTTCTCAGACAAATAGGCATTTCAGAATGTTAGGGCCTGACACCCTTTACGTCCATAATGCCGCTTCACAGTATCAGATGCTTGATGGGAATGCCTGAGTTACAATGCGCCAGCATCCTGACCACTCTCAATACTCTAAAACAGAATTGCCCCACTTTTATCCATGAGGCCCATTAGTACACAGAAATGACTTTGTTCTATTAATGTCATCTCACTGCCCTCACCCTCATCTCCCCTGTATACCTGCAGTGTATACTCACTGCCCTCACACTCATTTCCCCTGTATACCTGCAGTGTATACTCACTGTCCTTACACTCATTTCCCCTGTATACCTGCATTGTATACTCACTGTCCTCACACTCATTTCCCCTGTATAGCTGCAGTGTGTACTCACAGTCTACACTCATTTTCCCTGTATACCTGCTATGTGTACTCACTGCCATCACACTCATTTCCCCTGTATACCTGCAGTGTATACTCACTGTCCTCACACTCCTTTCCCCTGTATACCTGCATTGTATACTAACTGTCCTCACACTCATTTCCCCTGTATAGCTGCAGTGTGTACTCACAGTCTACACTCCTTTTCCCTGTATACCTGCTATGTGTACTCACTGCCATCACAGTCATTTCCCCTGTATACCTGCAGTGTATACTCACTGTCCTCACACTCATTTCCCCTGAATACATGCAGTGTATACTCACTGTCCTCACACTCATCCCCCCTGTATACCTGCAGTGTGTACTCACTGTCCTCACACTCATTTCCCATGTATAGCTGCAGTGTATACTCACTGTCCTCACACTCATATCCCCTGTATACCTGCAGTGTATACTCACTGTCCTCACACTCATTTCCCCTGTATAGCTGCAGTGTATACTCACTGTCCTCACACTCATTTCCCCTGTATACCTGCAGTGTATACTCACTGTCCTCACACTCATTTCCCCTGTATACCTGCAGTGCATACTCACTGTCCTCACACTCATTTGCCCTCTATACCTGCAGTGTATACTCACTGTCCACACACTTATTTCCCCTGTATACCTGCAGTGTATACTCACTGTCCTCACACTCATTTCCCCTGTATACCTGCATTGTATACTCACTGTCCTCACACTCATTTCCCCTGTATAGCTGCAGTGTGTACTCACAGTCTACATTCATTTTCCCTGTATACCTTCAGTGTATACTCACTGTCCTCACACTCATTTTCCCTGTATACCTGCAGTGTATACTCACTGTCCTCACACTCATTTCCCCTGTATAGCTGCAGTGTGTACTCACAGTCTACACTCCTTTTCCCTGTATACCTGCTATGTGTACTCACTGCCATCACACTCATTTTCCCTGTATACCTGCAGTGTATACTCACTGTCCTCACACTCATTTCCCCTGTATACCTGCAGTGTATACTCACTGTCCTCACACTCATATCCCCTGTGTACCTGCAGTGTATACTCACTGTCCTCACACTCATATCCCCTGTGTACCTGCAGTGTATTCTCACTGCCTTCACACTCTCCTTCTGTACAAACACATCAGTCATATGAAATGACAGTATTACACAGCCAAATAGACATAAATAAAGACACTGAGGCACAGAATAATCTAACTAAACTTTTATTTAAACTAACTAGAACTTAATATTAAAGTGTTTAATAAATACTACTTCTTATAATTTAATAAAGACTAAATTACATCTAACTACCAATAATTATCTTTATCCAGTTTTGATCAGAAAGCAGGCCTGATATAAAGGCTGCAGGCATATGTGACCTAGACTCAGAGTAAGGCACAAGTTCTCTCAGATACTCACACTCATGCACACGCTAAGAAACATTACTTCACACACAGAGGCATAGACAAGCAAACACTTGTACACACTCAAATACACTCTAACTGTCACACACATATATTTACACAAACACAACATATATACTCATACACACTTGTACACACTCACACAAACACACTCACATGCATATTCACAATCTCAGAAAGACATACACACGGAACCTCACATTCTCACAAATACATGCACTACTGCGCACACACTTATAATCACATCAATATACACACACACACTCAAATTATCTTCTACATGTGCAGACACACACACAAGCACACATTATACACACTTACACTGCCACACATATTTATCACAAAAACCCTCTCTCACAAATACATATTTTCTCATACATATATGCACATACTCACAGAAGCACACTAACAGGAATATGCACAATCTCACAAACACACTCAATAATGAGCACACTGTCAAAATCACATGCACTAATGCACATACTCTTGCAATTACTGGAATACACATACTCATAAATACTACTTCATACACACACGCACAAATTCTCTCCTACACATGCAGATACACACAAACACACCTTACACATATTTACACTTAAACTGTCACACACATACATATTCACAAACACCATCTCACACACACATATATATACTCTCATACAAACACACACACACTTACAGAAGCACACTTACATGAATTGGCACAATCTCACAAACACACACACACATATATGTATATGTATATATATATATATATATATATATGTGTGTGTGTGTATATGTATATATATATATACACACACAATTTCTCATACACACATACACATGTAAACACACACACACACAAACACACTCTTACACATACATTTACATTGTCAAACACACACATATTCACATAAACACTCTTGCACATAGATACTAATACAAAACTCACACACATATGCACAATCTCACAAACACCAAATGAAGCACACATTCTTACAAACACATAAATACTCTATCACACACACACTCACAAATACTAACACAAACATATTCTCTCATACACACATATACATGCAAGTTTACACACTCTTCCACATTTACACTCGCACTGTGACAAACATACATATTCAGACAAATACTCTCACACACAAAAAAACACTCTCATACACACATGCACACACTTACAGAAACACACACACACACATATGCACAATCTCAAAAACATACACAGATGCACACTATCTCACACTCATAAATACTTTGGCATAATCCCTTACAAATACACAAACACACACATACTCTGAAAAATACATACACATGCAGACATGCACAAACACAAACTTACACACACTGTCACACACAAACATATTGACACAAACAGACACACACACACACACACATATACTCTCATACAAACATGAACACACTCACAAGCATGTACACAATCTCACAAACAACTAATGAACACATTCTCACAAACTCATAAATACTCTTAGACACACACACACACACACGCACATATTCTCTCATACACACATGCAGACACAAAGAAGCACCCTCTTAGAGACACATTGACACTTGCACTGTCACACACATACATATTCATCTAAACACTCTCACACACATATATACAGTGAAAGAAAAAAACTCACACACTAATGCAAGTAAACTCACATGCATATTCTCACAAATACTTATCCAAATAATTCACACACACCGAAACATGCATACACACATTCTCATATACATATGTAGACAAACTCACTTTTACACACACACACACACATTTACCCTCACAGTGCAACACATATACATTTTCACACACATACATTTCACACACATACTCTCATACACGCACAAGCACATTCACATGCATATTCACAATCTCAGAAACAGTACATTAATGCACACATTCTTACAAACACATAAATATTCTATTTTTGGAGTACAAACATTTGCATCAGTTTAGCAAAACTATAACACACATTTTCCCAGACAAACACACAGATACTCACACTGTCGCACACATACATATTCACACAAGCACACAGTAATGCACACATTCTCACAAACAATTGTACTCTCTCACACGCACATATACACACACACCCACACATACATACATGCACAGACACATAAACATATACATACACACACATACACACCCACACACAAACACGCATTCCCTCATACAAAAATACTCTCACAGAAACCAGAAAGGTAGGACAGAGAGGGGGTAGGAAATCTGATCTACTTCAGTAGAGAGAGAGAGAGAGAGAGAGAGAGGGAGAGTTAATACAACACAACATATAAAAACTCAGGGTATAGTTACTATCTGTCACTAATGTCACTAGAGTAACTGTGCTACCAGGTAAGGAGGCTAGCAATAAGGGAGGTATGAAGAAAGGTAAGACTCCTCCAACAAGAGTGATTGGGGCTAGAAGCTAGAGAGCGTCGCTAGTGTGCGTGGCTAGGTTGCGTTGGCCAAACGTAGTGTGGTGTGCTGCGGCCAAAGCCGTATAAAGGTGCTGGCTGCTAAGCCAGATAGCCTCCTTCGGTTGAGCCGAAGGTGACTCACGATACCCCACCACGTTTGGTCTATACCCCAATGACCCCAGGGAGGAATGAACTCCAGAAGAACGGACCAGACTAATATAGGAGAACTGGAAGGAATATACACTTTCTGGTAGTCAGCAAGAGAACTGGAGGCTGAGGCAACAGGAGAACACCCCAAGGTTGCAGAGAAGAAGACTGGAGGACTGGAGCAGGGGCAACAGGAGACCACCCCAAGGCTGCAGAGCAGAAGACTGGAGGACTGGAGCAGGGGCAACAGGAGACCACCCCAAGGCTGCAGAGCAGAAGACTGGAGGACTCAGGGTGTAGTTACTATCTGTCACTAATGTCACTAGAGTAACCGTGCTACCAGGTAAGCAGGCTTGCAATAAGGGAGGTATGAAGAAAGATAAGACTCCTCCAACAAGAGTGATTGGGGCTAGAAGCTAGAGAGCGTCGCTAGTGTGCGTGGCTAGGTTGCGTAGGCCAAACGTAGTGGGGTGTGCTGCGGCCAAAGCCATATAAAGGTGCTGGCTTCAAAGCCAGATAGCCCCCTTCGGTTGAGCCGAAGGTGACTCACGATACCCCACCACGTTTGGTCTATACCCCAATGACCCCAGGGAGGAATGAACTCCAGAAAAACAGACCAGACTAATATAGGAGAACTGGAAGGAATATACACTTTCTGGTAGTCAGCAAGAGAACTGGAGGCTGGGGCAACAGGAGACCACCCCACGGCTGCAGAGCAGAAGACTGGAGGACTGGAGCAGGGGCAACAGGAGACCACCCCAAGGCTGCAGAGCAGAAGACTGGAGGACTGAAACAGGAGCAAGGAAGAGACTAGAGGCACCAGTTGGAAGCTGGAACAGCAGAACAGGCACTGACACACAGGACACAGGAAGAGGCTAGACCAGATCCAGAGAGGCTAGGAGACGATTTGACAACGCGTCAGAAGAAGCGCCTCCACGCCATTTATGTGAGAGAGAGCCTGGCCAGCCTCAAAAGAAGGACCGCGCATGCGCACGCATAACCCGGAAGTGGACCGGGCGCACGGAGCGAAGGAGGCGGAACGGGAGTAACGGTGACACTATCCCTCTCAGAAGCGTGTAACTGTCTTAGCTGTAATATTGTGTCATGTAATGGGATGTCCCTAGAATATGCTAGTGTAATTGGGGTGCTTTGTTCTAGGTTAATTGGGATGCTTCCTCTTGTGTTTTTGAAGCTTTAGCCTCATTTTAAATAACTGCCACGTAGTTTTGCCGCGTAGTAAAGGGCGACCGCTAACTTTGGGGGTTAGTGGAATGGATTCAGCTGATTTTGTAGTGGAAGGTGGTGAGAGTATTTTAATTTTGGGAGGCAATTTAAATGTAGCGCTAACGTCTTCAAGACATGGAAGTCCATATGTGCTGACGTGATAAAAATAGTCCATGCTGGAAATCAGTACATTCACAGCAGGATCCTCATATGTGCCTGATGTCATGTCTGCAGGGAGAGTGTCGAGAACAGACGGAATTGCTTGTGTTGGTGGGATGTGCTGCTTAGTGGGCACCTTTCTCTTTCTGTTAATTAAAGTGGGCAGGGGAGTAACAGATTCATGGCTATCTGGATACGTGCCAGATGTTCCTGGGTGCATCTGTGTTGTGTGAGGGATATCATTACTGGAGGGGCCCTGTGAAGTTATCACCTGGGGATTCCCTGTTCCATCATAGCCATCTTGTAGTCCAGGAATGGGACCTGTTGCATAAAAGAAAGAATGGGGAGAGAGAGAATAAAAGAGATGGTCAACATGGTTAGATTCAGATTAAGGCACCCGCATCACTTTCACCCTACAGGGATAGGTGGCATTTATATAACAGACAGAACTGAGACAGAGCTCAGGGTGAAGGAAGAACACACAGAGAGATGTGTAGTAAACAGACACAGTATAATCAAGCTGAACTTTTGCTCCCCTCTTTAATTACACCAGTAGGTATATAACAGGAAGCCTTAAGCCCCCTGGCATATAGACATAAAGAGAGGGGCAAGACTGTCAGTGCCTGAGATAGTGCTGTATTATCTCTACACCCTGTCAGTGGTACAGCAGTATGCTGTGTCCCTTCAGAGAGCTAACAGGTTAATTACGGTAATAATAAATAAATGCAGCTATGCCCTTCATAGGCCAATATTCTTCCTATTAACCTATCCATTGCCTCAGTTGCTGCAGTGCATTGCAAAACTGTATACTGCTGATCACAGGGCAGAAAAGGGGTTAATAAATTAATAAAAACTTCCTTCTCCCAGACTACAATAAATGAACCCCTTTGTGTTCACTCTTCTGTAAAGATATTAAGTTATGATGTGTAATTTCTTCTCCTGTTACAAATCACATTTCTTTGGCTGTGCAGGAGAGTCCATACTCATGTGCGCTGCACTGGAGTTTCAGGCACCTTATATAGTGGACTTGTCCCACCAAGATCAGTTTAATTCGTTTCAATGTAAATCTGCCTCTGTGTTCTACTAGCACGTTGCTTCTAAGGGAAATCATTGCTGAGAAATGAACCCTTTGTGTTAGTGGAACAGTGTGGCAGTTTACACTATGTGGTGTATGTGCTGGGCCAACATTACCACACACACTGGCCATTATGTAGAAAGTGGAGCAGTTCTGGAGCAAACCATCTGCCCTCTATGGGACTAATAAAAATTCCCCAAATGCCCATTGCTTTAAGTTAGACTTTTAAACCTTTAGATGGCAGATTATTTTCCAATGCATTGCTTTCCAAAACTTTGGAAGTGTCTCTAGCTGAAAGGTTAAACCCAATTCAATCAGTGGGTCCTGTTATACAACCCCTATAGTGCGGATGGTTTGTCCCAGAACTGCTCCACTTTGCCCTTACACATAAGGATACTGTGCAATGTAGCTGATTCCACTCCGGGAACATTTCTAATAGATCAGTGACTCACAGGTTTGTCCTCAAAGAGAAGAAACCAAAAATGGACAGAATAGCAGCACAGTTTTGAGCATTAAATGTCACGATATACAATTGTTACAGATTTCTTCCTTGATCTTTGTCCTCAAACAGAGCTAATTTGCACATTATGTAGGGAATTAGCATAACATGCTGCACTGTAGCATCACAATACAAAAGTTACATTTTCAATATCTATTTATATTACAAAGCCTGGGTAATGTAATGGATAGGCCAGTGGTTCACCACTAACACGCAGTCTACAGTTTTCTGGGTACACCTAACATTTTGAAATATCAAGCATGTATTGAAGGGTAAAAATACATAATTATACAGTTATTTTTAGACTCACAAACAACAAACAGCCGGTAGGGCATCCAATTGTCCTGCCAGCTGAAACCTCAACAAACATAAGGCCACAGACACTGACTTGTGGCCAATCGTTCGTTTTGTGGGTTCACGCGTGTGTGAATAATGGGAACATCAATGGGTTAACTCAGGTATATCTCTGGGCATTTTTTTTTATACATAACTTGCATTGACATTTGTTGTTATTTTACAGGAAAAATGAAAAAGAAGATAAGAAGAAAGAAGATTACAGAGGACAGAAGAAGGAAGATTGAAGAAGAAGACAGACAATAGGTGACCAGGGTGCTGTAGACTCCGCTGGACATTGGGATTAATGGTAAGTCGTATTAACCCTGTGTCGGTGTGGTAAGCATACCCCACTGGCACTCATAGGATTCATTCAACTTGTATTTGACACATTTTGGGACTGCTTTAGATGTATTGATATGGGGCTTAGGGTCCCATATCAGTACATCCACTGGGAAAAACTGGTTTAAGATTTTCATACATTAAAGTGGGTCCCTTAATATATCTTATTGCTGAAAGCATGGAATTGAGTGGTCTATTTCGGCATTTTGTTGTTTGTCAGCGGGCTAAAATGCACATTCACATTTATTGCCCAAGGTGTTTTTTTTTTATTTGGTAGTTTTTCAAAGCACAGGTAATTACATGGCTTACTGTTCTTGAAAAAATTACCATTGGCTGTTTTTTGGCCGACCAGGCCAATTAGACTGAGGCCATAAAGTACACCTCTTTACTTCTTTAAAGAGATATACATTCATGAAGTGTCCTATTTAGAAGTAGGAAAATGATCATGACATGGTCCGTGGAGAAACTCTTTGCCTGAAGCATGTGGGACTTCAGTATTCCCTGTTATAAGTATATTTGGATGGAATAAGCATCTCTCTCTCTCTCCACCCCACAGCACATTACTACACCCATTGCCAGACATAGATTGTTACCAGCAGTGATCCAGAAACCAATCATATGACTTTCATTTATAAAGATATAGTTTTATATTCATATTGCTTTAACCCCTTAGTAACAGCCGCGATCGTACGCGGCTGTCACCTTAACGCCCGCCGAACATTTTTTTTTTTTTTTTTTCAAAGAAGTCCTGAGTCTCCGAGCGGCGTGCAGCCGCACAGAGACGCGGACTTCCGTGACTTACCAGGTACGTCCTCTGTCACTAAGTGACAGTTTCTGCGGGACGTACCTGGTAAGTCATATGTCGTTAAGGGGTTAAACAGGACTAGCCACACTGATCCTCCAAAGCTACGATCAGTGCATGGTTTCAAGAAACATGCTTGGGTACAGCTGGATCAATTGACAAAGCCAATGACTGATCCACCTGCACTATCACATAGTGGGTGGACAGATGCAAGAGGCTGGCACCAGGCAAGGCACATTGACTGAGGTCTCTTTGAGGGTAGAGGTTGATGTGACTGAGTTTAAGGGACATAACGGAATTCAGTTTCATAATCTCCTGAAAATATATAATTAAATAAAACATTATTCTGTATAATATTAAATTACTTGAAATGTCGTAGTTACTCTACGGTTCATGCCACTTTAAGGTAAAATGAATACATAAAGTGCAATTAACACCTGAAATGGATTTGAAACACCTTTCGAAGTCACTTATATGTTATATAAGCTGTTTTTAATGAATAAATAGTTTGCAATAGCATTATTTATGTCAGTTTATGTAAGTCGGACAGTAACTGGCTGGTACAGCCTTGTACCACATACCCATTGTCTACACTGCTCTTTCTCCACCTGCCACTCCCTCCTGCACTCCCTTCCTAACTACCACTTATTTTAGTGAAGAACAGGTCATAAGAACTCTTTCTACAGTCAAAAAACAATGTGACCCTTTGAGTGCCACAACACATATGAATAGAAGCTGGAAGATGAGAGTGGAATGTAATATCTGGTACACGGCCATGCTAGCAACTCATATTTAACTTGCAAAAAATGGACAAATAAATAAAGCTAACTATCTCAAACTAACATTAAATAAAAATGAACCTGTATCCACTTAAATACTCCTCTTTCTATATGTACAATTCTATGTGGGCAGTTTACTCAGAGCAATAACTTCTATGTTTAAGAAGAGTCATTAGCAGAGATTTCTGAAAGAGACACTGAAGTATACAACATAAAAACAGACTTATTACAACACTTTATTATCTCTGAAAATCTTCTATTAAAAGCTTTCAGTAAAAATTAGAATGAGTTAACCTTGTGAATAATATTCCTCCTTATGTGTCTGGTCCAGACCCATATACTTGCTGTACAAACATGTGCTAGTGTAACATACATACAACACTGACAGGTATAAAGTAAGAAACAACAGAAAGGTTAGATTACAAGATTACATTGAGCAGCAGAATCCATAAAATGACAGTTATACATATGCAGTATATAATTATATGATATGGATAACAGAAAACAAAATTAAAGATAAGTTTTCCACATAGAAAAAAATGCAAATAAAAGCCTTAAATAAAATTATCAATGGCAATGACATTTAGTCCTTGGGTAGGACAGACATAATCATATTACAGTATAGATAATAATCATGAAACATATTTACATGTATGCTATCATGATTATGAATAGAGTATCATTGTTTGAAAGGGAAGAATGTATGTTTTATGGGTATATACCAGGTAATGTCTTAATAGAATGTTTTCTTACAAGTGTCTTTATCTTCCCCATCTCCCTCCCACCAGTCATATGGAGAAATGATATGCTTGTCTGGGCAAAAAAAAAAAGCTCCCTCTATAGGGTATCAATGCAGAGTGTCCTTTAATTATGATTAACCCATAATTAACACTTAATAATTCTTGCTCTGTGAATGAATGTCTGTGAGGAGAGTTTTTTCAGTTCACCAGCTGCTTTTTTTTTTTTTTCCTTGAACAGGCAATACTATTTATAACATATGAACATTTTATTTTTTGAACTTTAAGAAATCTCTATTAAAATATTTCCTTTAAATAAAGAAATAGTTAACCCTGTGAATAATATTCCTCCCTATGAGTCTGGTTCAGACATATATACTTGCTATATAGGCTTGTGCTAGAGTAACCTGTAACTAACAGTTGTAAAGTGATATGTAACGACAGAAAGTTCCTCAGAGCTAGAAACCATGAAATGACAGTTGGAAACTGGGGACAGTAAGGAATTTGTTTTATGGTACTGATCCAGTACAATCATAATAAAGTATGTTTCAGTGACATATATATTACAGAAGTCAGTAATTGGTGGATTTACAGTTTAACCCCTTGAGTAGTGGAAAAGAGAGCAATACTCACTTCTCTGTTGCTCAAAGGGTTAATTCATTCATTCTCCAGTACCCCAGGACTACTTGTCTTATGCACACAATTACATGAGATGATGGGAGCCTGGAGAGATGAGTTTCCCAGCCCAGAGATGGCACATTTCTGTTATTCCTACAGACAGTTGCCTTACTGGTTCCTGTATCACTTAGTTTGTCACCTTAAGTACTGGAAATGACCCCTCAAAACTCACCTGCTCTGTGCAAGAGTCTCTGGATAGTCGTCCCTTGATCACTGGAGTGTAGGATGATGGGTGGGGGCCTGGTGGGATGGTTAGCCCTAAAGTGGCGGTTACCTGACATTTTTGGGGTGGTACGAACAAACTGTCCTTAAATGAATTACACTTGGCGGCTGGACTTTCACAAGGAAATACAGAAATAAAAGATCCTAATAGAGTTTCCAAATCTGTCTGAACAAAAGAGCAAACGTGACTCGCTGCAACTCTCACTGGCTGCTGTTTGTGTCTGAATTCCAGCAGGTGACAGTTTACCAGTTGATGATGTCATCAGTCTTGGATGGCACAGCCAATCAGATCCTGCATATTCAAACAGCATGCAGCAAATCCAATGCAGCATTCTGGTCAAAATTGCCCCCACAAAAATGATTTTATATCCAAAAAACTTTTTTTCTACCCCACAGGCTGGTGGGCTGTACATTGCAGTGGCTTTAATGAGTGTCAGTAAGAGATACCTTTAGTGCCCGAGGTGCAGGGTTTTTATACGGTATTTCTTCAGAGCACCGGTAATTGAATTGCTTACCGGGTTTAATATAATGTCGTTGGGTGTTTTTTTGGCCATCGGGGTACATTGAATGGACTCCTTGGACTTGAGGCTCATTCTAGTGCTAATGATGGCATAATGGAAGAAGGTATAGACCTGTGGTTCTCAAAGGATTTTTGTCTGGTGGCCATCAATGTGGCCACAATTATGTTCTGGTGTCCGTCACTGCGGCCACAGCCATGTCGTGATGTCCACACTATGACATTACACGCGTAAATGGTATGAAAGGATTAAGACTTACAAAAATTGCATATAAATATGTGCAACAACAATAACTTTATATCAAATTACAATTTAAACATTCCAGAAACCACAAAGTAATAAAATCTACCCCATAAATGGTCCTTAACTACAGGGGTTGAGGAGGGGCAGCAATTAAAGATGTGGCTCTAAGGGGCCCCTTTGGCTCTGCAGTATCCAACGCCCTTAAATCTGACCAGTTTCTTATCTTTGCTGGCTGGCACTGACCTCATCACACACAGCCGCTGCCAGCCAGTAAGATCAGAATAGCATTAGTGAGTCCCCTCCCTTGGCTTCTTTAACTGCTTGAAATGCAGTTCAGACTTTCTCCCTCGGACGTACAATAAATGCTTTGCATGTTTTCGTTTTTCAGACTTGCTCCAGACTATGGGGAGAGGGAGCCTCAGATTGCATCTCAGGGCCCAATAGGCTCTGTCTAGTTACACAGAACTAATATAACTTAAGAAAGCTCATTCGTGTCCCTGACTACCACTTAAGTGCTGTGGTAGCTCAGAGCTTAATACTTACCTATACGCTCACCTACTACCAAGCTGATTCTTGCAGGGTAGTGTGAAAACAGCAATTAGCTTCTAAATGTTCTGAGTAGGACCAGTTCTGAACTCCCATAATAATAGCTCAATTGCACTGAGTGGGGATTCCAGATCTGTGGAATCCCATTAGTATTATGGAGTATGAAAAACTAAATCTGTGCTTCTCTGCCTCCATAGAAGCCAGTCGACAATCAGTGCATAAATGGAGCAGCCTTCACCTTACCCTGCAAGAATCAGCCTGGCATTAGGGGAGTAGCTAGGCAAGCATAACCCCTGAGTTAACCAAGCATTTTAGTGGTAGTCAGGGACTCATGGGCAAACTTTAAGGTTATATTAATTCTTGGGTTAACTGTTGCATTAATGTGAAAACAGCAATCTACATTTTAGTTCAGTCAGTCTTGATAATGGCTCTAATAAAGCTAAAATGTTGCCTATTGTTTTCAATCTAAACTTAATTTATCAGTTCATAAGACCCAGTGAGCGCCTGATCCCTTGCTATGTATACAAATAGATTGGACGTTCTCATACATAAAAACTAAAACCTCATTTCCCAAGAATTGAGGGTAACCATAGGAGGATCCTTCCCCGTGATCATGATTAGGCCGCTGCTCCCTAATTCTCTGAACACCACTCCCACTGAAGTGATACTCAGACAAACAAGAAGAAAGAAGAGGGACACATGTAGGGCCCTTATCACAATGCACTATATTAACCCCATTAAGACTATGGATACATCTATTTATATATATATATATATATATATATATATATATATATATATATATATATATATATATATATATATATATATACTCAGGCTCACAGTTTGTGCTGTAGTTGGATGGGGGGCTCCCCTATCTGCAATTCTATGTTTAAGAAGAGTCATAAGCAGATATTTCTAAAAGAGGCACTGAAGTATACAACATAAAAACAGACTTATTACAACGCTTTATTATAGCTGAAAATCCTCTATTGAAAGCTTGCATTAATAATACGAATGGGTTAACCTTGTGAATAATATTCCTCCTTATGTGTCTGGTCCAGACCTATATACTTGCTGTACAAACATGTGCTAGTGCAACATACAACAGTGACAGGTATAAAGTAAGAAACAACAGAAAGGTAAGACTAGAAGATTACACTGAGCACCAGAATCCATAAAATGACAGTTGGAATCCTCTCTCCAGTATATACATTTGCAGTATATAATTATATGATATGGATAACAGAAACCAAAATTAAAGATTATAAGCAAGTTTTACACACAGAAAAATTTGCAAATAAAAGCCTTAAATAAAGCTATCAACGGCAATGACATTTAGTCCTTGGGTAGGACAGATATAATCATGTTACAGTATAGATAATAATCATGAAACATATTTACATGTAAGCTATCATGATTATGAATGGAGTATCATTGTTTGAAAGGGTAGAATGCATGTTTTGTGGGTACATGCCAGGTAATGTCTTAATAGAAGGGGTTTTTACAGGTGTCTTTCTCTTCCCCATCTCACCCCCCACCCCCTTCATAATGAAAAATTATATGCTTGACTGGGAAAAAACAAGCTCCCTCTATAGTGTATCAATGCAGGGTTTCCTTTTCTCTCACCAAATGATTAAACCATAACTAACAGTTAATAAATTTTGCTCTGTGAGTGAATGTCTGTGAGGGGAGTTTTTTCAGTTCGCCAGCTGCTTTTTATATTTTAAACAGGCAATACTATTTACAACATATGAACATTTTATTTTTGACCTTTAAGAAATCTATATTAAAATATTCCTTAAAGTAAAGAATTAGTTAACACTGTGAATAATATTCCTCCCTATGAGTCTGGTCCAGACATATTATATACTTGCTATATAGGTTTGTGCTAGAGTAACCTGTAACTAACAGCTGTAAAGTGATATGTAACTACAGAAAGTTCCTCAGAGCCAGAGACCATGAAATGACAGTTGGAAACTGGGGACAATAAGGTTTTTTTTTTTTTTTATGGTACTGATCCAGCACATCCATAATAAAGTATGTTTCAGTGACATATATATTACAGAAGCCAGTAATTGGTGGATTTACAGTTTAACCCCTCGAATGGTGGAAGAGAGAGCAATACTCACTCCTCTGGTGCTCAAAGGGTTAATTCACTCATTCTACAGTACCCCAGGACTACTTGTCTTATGCACACAACTACATGAGATGATGGGAGCCTGGAGAGATGGTTTTCCCAGCACAGAGATGGCACCTTTCTGTTATTCCTACAGACAGTTGCCTTACTGGTTCCTGTATCACTTGGTTTGTCACCTTAAGTACCTGAAATGACCCCTCAAAAACTCACCTGCTCTGTGCAAGGGTCTCTGGATAGTCGTCCCTTGATCACTGGAGTGTAGGATGATGGGTGGGGGCCTGGTGGGATGGTTAGCCCTAAAGTGTCGGTTATCTGACATTTTTGGGGTGGTACGAACAAACTGTCCCTAAGTGAATTACACTTGGCGGCTGGACTTTCACAAGGAAATACAGAAATAAAAGATCCTAATAGAGTTTCCAAATCTGTCTGAACAATAAGAGCAAACGTGACTCGCTGCAACTCTCAATGGCTGCTGTTTGTGTCTGAATTCCAGCAGGTGACAGTTTACCAGTTGATGATGTCATCAGTCTTGGATGGCACAGCCAATCAGATCCTGCATATTCAAACAGCATGCAGCAAATCCAATGCAGCATTCTGGTCAAAATTGCCCCCACAAAAATGATTTTACATCCAAAAAACTTTTTTTCTACCCCACAGGCTGGTGGGCTGTAGACTGTAAGAAGCATCATCTTTAGAGAGTTTGGGGAGGGGAGGACAATCACAACTCTGGAAAGTCATAGCAGTTCAATTGATTGATTGTCTTCAATTTCTATCCATGAACATACTTTTCCAAATTTACCAGACATTTTCATCTCTAATGAGGGACAAATTCTGGGTCCAAAGCATCTAATTTGTTTGCTAAAGGCATATAATTGTGCATCTGTGTGTAAAGTAAGGAGCGGGTAGCACCCTTTCAATGCTAGAGCATAGCAAATTGGTGCTTAAAAGTCATTTATTGGGTCATAAGGGAAAGGTTATATTTCTATTACATATGGATATATTTATACCAAAAAAAGTACATCTTTAAAGGGCAGATTTATGAAAACTGTTCTTAGTACATTTTAAGAACTGTCCTTAGGTCATAGCAACTGACAATAATGTCAAGTCTGATTATATAACTGCCGGCAGCATCAAGAATGTAGAAAATGCCTTTGGAGTTGCCCCATGGATCATCTATCCTTTTGGATAGATGATCCATGATAGGGGCTATCAGGAGGGGTCCTGGGTCCCCCTGGAGGTCTGAAGGCTTTATTTAATTATAAAAGCTGCATAGGTTATATGCCCTTGATTTAATAAATGGACAATTGTCACCCCCATGATAGAGGGTTGTCATGAGAGGTCATGATACCCCCTTTGAAGTCTGATGTTTGTTTAATACACATAAAAACATATATAAATAAAAATCCATTTTTACACATATATGGGCAAGGTTTGCAGTCACATACCTTGCATATTAACCCTTTGAGTACCAGAGGGGTAGGATACACATTGCTAAGCAATGCCTTCCTACCTCACTGGTACTCAAGGGGTTAAGTGCTGAATGAAGGACAGGTTCTTTCGAATAAATGGCAGTTCCTGACCTATGAAGAGGTGAAGTGGGATGGAGTATGTCGAATATATGCAGTATATGTCGACATACTAAAGGGGAGGATGTCGAAGGGGGGAACATGGTGTAGTGCTTGGTGTGCTAGTTCTGTTTATTTTAACTCAATGAATGCCACAGGGGTGAGCAATGCACATCCCTATAGCATTCCATGCTGTCCATGGTGCTATCGGAGTTTACTGAATGAGTCGAAGTGTCATATTATAATATCAACACACCCTTTGCATTATTCAGCATTTCCATACAGAAATGAGTCATTATAATTCATTACCATATGGAAATAGGCCATTGTCAATGTTATGAATGAAAATTCGTAAACCTGTTGGATTGATGTCGATGTGTGCACTTTTTGTCGGAGTGCTGGTGATGTAATGTTATAGACAGTTTGGTGAATACTGTGGTTGTGCCTGCGACACTGCTCCAGCAGAACATTGACATTTGTAGCCCTCTTCAACCTTTTGTGCATCTAGGCCGAGATGTATGATTGTCCGATGCAGTGCATTCATCTATTGCAACAACTGTGTTTTTTTCTCCCATTCTAGATAGAGTAGAAGCAGACACGTGCGTTCTTCCTTTCTCTGACTTTTTACCCTGAAATCTTTTCCAAAACTTTTTCTTGTAAAGATTTTGTTTCTTTTTCCCCTCAGTATTCTCTTTTGCTTTTCTCTTTAACCCTTTGAGCCAGACAGCTATAGAACGCATTGCAAAAGCAATGTGTTCCATACCCCTCTGGCATTCAAAGGATTAATCCGGCACCCGGTGTCTCTCTTTTTTCCTTATCCTTCAGATAATGGTGGCATAGTTGAAAGTGGTTGGGACTTATCTGATTTCTTACCCTTTACTTTTTATCTTTTAGATATTTTCCATCTAATTTTTCTCATTTGTGCCTGCTTCTCATCCTTTAAAGCAGAACGTGTTCTTACATGAGCCACTTTTGCAGATTTCTCATCTGATTTAAGCCATAAGTCCATCTTTTGGACTTTGTTTTTTATAATTTTTCCCACCAAGGAAGCACTATTTTTGCTTGGTCTTGTTTTCACACGTGTAATATGCAGTTTTGAAAGAATTTAGCTTTTTGACTTTTCAGACTTTAGCTCCAAGTGTGTAGCATGTTTCTTTACTGCTGGCAATGCATTTTGTTTTTCTCTCAGAAGTGGCGGCTCACAGCTGAATCCGTTTATTTGAATTCTGCACCTTTAAGGCACGCTTTACCGCATAGCCTCAATGCTCCATTGTTCTCTATGGGGCAGTTTCCTCTTTTTCTTCATGGGGTTCTCCAGTCTTGGACGACCCCCATTTTGTACAGGTATGTGGCACCTGTGGCTCCTGGCATTCCTGTCTTGTCTGTTTCTTCTGAGGAGGAATCGCTGAAAGATTCAGAGGATAGTGTGTGTTCACTAGGGGCTTCTCCCCAATATTATGATGACCCCTTTGAAGATTTGAAGGCAGTTTTAAACACTCTGCACATTCTGGCTACCCTTGTGGGTTCTCAGTGTAATTCTGACATCTTTCAAAGGCGCACAAAGTCTTGCACATTTTTTTCCGCCTCATCCCACTCTTGACCAGATCTTACGTGCTGAGTGGTAGACTCCTGTTAAGCGTTTATCTCTGTATAAGAGATTATCGAAGTTCTATCCATTTTTTGATGCGGCTTTGGCTCAGTGGGCTACATCTCCTAAGGTTGACACCTATATTTCCAGTGTTTCTCCTTCCTCTGCATCACCTGCAGTGGATGCTTCTGCTCTCACAGACTCAGCTGATAGGGAGCTTGATGATATTTTGCAGGCTGCATTCTCTGCCATGGGTGCGCCCTTTGACCTACCTTGGCTTCTACATGAATTAATAGTGCCATTGCTTTTTGGACTGACCACCTCTCTGAAGCTGTCCATATGGATGCCCAAAAAGCTGACATTTTGAAGTTTTTGGCTGATATCTCTGTGGCTCAACTCTATCTTTCTGATGCCCTATCTGATGTTGTTAGACTTGAGGCCAAGGCCTCTGCTTTTTCTGTGGCTGCTAGGCATTCACTGTGGCTTAAATTCTGGTCTGTTGACCCGATCTTTAGGCAATCTCTGGTTTCTCTTCCCTTCCAGGGTTCATCCCTTTATGGCCCTGAATTGAAGGAGATCATTCCCGAGGTCACTGGGGGCCAGAGTTCTTTGTTTCCATTGGCTCCTAAGAGCAGTCCTCAGGCACGAAGGTAACATCTTTTCACTGTCGTCCAATACAGGTCACTGGTACAATGGGAGGTGATCCGTCCCTTTAAGTAGGCAGGAACATTCATTCAAATGTATGCAGGGGGTGGAGCCTCCCCTCCCTCTTAAGCTGCCCTCAGCCAGAACAAGCCAGATTGATTTGTTCCTGCGTGCTGTGCACACCAGGTGGAGAACATCTCTCATTCAACTTTAGTTTTTTATTATTTTTCTTCAAATATGGAATACCACCATTAGGCGGGTGACCATGGCTGACAATTGCCCTCACCAAAGTGGCTAGTGCAGCTTCCAGGGATTTTCTGGTGGACCTTATGCCCTGAAGAGGGAACAACTTGAGTCAAGTAGCTTCCCTGCTGGGGAATTTTCCTCTGGTTAATTCCCTTTTAACATGGTTATCTGAAGACAGAAGTCCTGCAGAAAGGTGAGCCACCCTTTGAGTGCTGAAGGTCCACTTGTCCCACCGTGTCCCTTCTTTGGGCATGTATTTGGGAGTTCTCATTATGCACTCCAGCACTCATAGGGTGTTTTTCTTACTATTGCCTGTATTTATACAATGTCTATGGTATTCCCTGGGTTTTGGAGTTTTGGGATATTGTTTTATCATGTTTCACATGTGTTTGGTGTATGTTTGGTAACTTTTTTCTCTCAGGGTAAATTTATTAAAAGTTAATGTTCCGCGCCTTTAACCCCTTCAGTGCCAGAGGCTCGGGCCATTTTCTGAACCCTGCAGGCCAGACACTTTTTCAACATTTTTGCTATCCTTCCGTTTAGGCTTGATTTCCTCTGGGGATTTTTAGTTACATATGGAAAACTATATATTGTTTTTTTCAGAACGAACTGAGCTTTCTTGTGATACCTTACATGAAGAGAATTTTACATCGTGCAAAAAGCTATGATGTCATAATGACAAAAAAAAGTGAAAATTTACTCATTTTGCTAAAATCACATACTATGTATCAAAAACATTTACCTTGATTGAAAAAGTTTCAATTATTTGAAAAAGCCTAGAGTCCCCCGAGTAAAAAAATACCAAATTTGTATAGTTTTACCTACGTCCATGGCTAGCGTAGAGCCCTAATCACCAGCAGCGCAAAATGACATTTTCAACTTTATAAACTAATATGCGCATTCTAGGGTTTTTGTGGTAAAACTACCCTAAAACAGTGGAATAACTATATAAAACTATATATTTCTGGAAAGTAGACAACCTGCTGCATCTAATGAGGGGTGATTTTCCTTGTTACCCCAAGCCTGGTGTGCACAAATGCCTCCAGAAGATGGCGCTAATGAAAAAAAAAGGCATTTTCTTACATTTCTGCCCCTTAAAATGTACTGAAATATGTGCAAACCAATGTATTTCCAACTGTATTCATTAGCTAGTGCTCTTAAGAGAAAAATGACACCCCATTGGTATGAGTTCACCTACCTCAGGGGGCGCTACAAGTACAAAACTACACCTATTGCAACCTCTAATTTTTCTAACATTTTCTCAAACATTACCTGTCTGTACAAAAATGGTTATAACAAATACAGAAGTGAAGAAAGGGTACACAAACCATACCATTTTGAAAAGAAGACACCCTGCCGCATCTAATGATGGGTGACTTGCCTTGTTACCCCAAGCCTGGAGTGCACAAATGTCTCCAGAACGTGGCGCTAATGAAAAAAAAAGGCATTTTCTTACATTTCTGCCCCTTCAAATGTACTGAAATGTGTGCAAACCATGGTATTTCCAACTGTATTCATTAGCTAGTGCTCTTAGGAGAAAAATGACACCCCACTGGAATGAGTCGACCTACATTAGGGGTGCCAGAAGCACATAACTACACCTACCTGTTTGCTTCTTCGAAAATGGCTGCTTGTACTAAAATGTCCATAACTGTTAGAGACATGAAGGAAAGGTATAAAAGGTATACCATTTTGGAAAGTAGACATTCTCCCGCATCAAATGAGGGGTCACTTGCCTTTCTACCCCCTGGGCTGAAGTGCACAAATATTTCCAAAAGGTGGCGCTATGGGAATAAATACATGTTTTTTTACATTTCCACCACTTCAAAGATACTAAAATCTTTGAAAACCATAACATTTCCTGCTGTATTCAGTACTTGCTACCATCATGAGAAAAATGGTAGCCCATTTGTGTGGGTTAACATACAATATGTGGGTGCTAGGAACACGTACGTAAACCTGACACTTTTGTTTTTTAAATTATCTGCTTGCACTAAAATGGTTATAACCATAATAGATATGCAGGAAAGGTAGAGAAACAATGCCATTTTGAAAAGAAAACAACCTGCCGCATCTAATGAGGGGTCACTTGCCTTCTTACCCAAAGGCTGGTATGCACAAATGCTTCCAGGAGGTGGCGCTAATGAAAAAAAAGGCATTTGCTTACATTTCTGCCCCTTCAAATGTATGGAGCTCTGTAAAAACCATGGAATTTTCAACTGCATTCATTAGCTAGTGCTCTTAGGAGTCAAACTACACCCCACTGGTATGAGTTGACCTACCTTAGGGGGTGCTAGAAGTAGAAAACTACACCTACTACAAACTATGATGTTTCTAACATTTTCTCAAATGTGACTTGCCTGTACAAAAATGGCTGTAACACCCTCAGAATTGAAGAAAAGGTAGATAAACCATACCATTTTGGAAAGAAGACAACCTGCCGCATCTAATGAGGGGTCACTTGCCTTCTTACCACAATACTGGTGTGCATAAATGTTTCCAGAAGGAGGCAATATAGGAAAAAAATGCATTTTTTTACATTTCTGCCCCTTCAAATGTATGGAGCTCTGTGAAAACCATGGAATTTTCAACTGCATTTGTTTGCTAGTGCTCTTAGGAGTCAAACGACACCCCATTGATATGAGTTGACCTACCTTAGGGGGTGCTAGAAGTAGAAAACTACACCTACTACAACCTCTGATGTTTCTAACATTTTCTCAAACCTGACTTGCCTGTACAAAAATGGCTATAACACCTTCAGAATTGAAGAAAAGGTAGATAAACCATGCCATTTTGGAAAGAAGACAACCTGCCGCATCTAATGAGGGGTCACTTGCCTTTGTACCCTTAAGTTAGTTGGAACAACTATTTCCAGAATGTGGTGCTACAGGAAAGAAAAACAAACATTTGTTTTACACATCAGTCACTTCAAAGATACTAAAATGGTTCAATGGCGTGGGATTTCCTAGGAGGACTTCTTGCCAGCCAAAAAAAAATGGTACCCCACTGCTCTGGGTTGACATACCAATTTACGCTACAAGAGCGTAGCTACCAGTGAAACAGAAATGGGAAAGCAAACAGTGTATGTGTGATTTTATGGCTAACAGATGAAAGAAGCTAGGACGTCAGCCGGTGTACGTGCGGACCTGTGACTACAAGTCTAACAAAATGTGTGAGAGGGTGAGGGATTAGGCAGTGTGTGTGGGTATGAGCAGAGGAGCAAGGATGGTGGTGATGGTGGGGCAGTGTCTGATAGTGTGTATGGGAGATCTCTGACTACCATTGTGCACTGTATGTCCCCTCATACAAAGCACTGCGTTGGACCCCCTTCCTGTTGCACGTGCATTTTTTGGGGCTTTTCCCCCCAATATTTTTGTGTAGACCTCGTTGGGGGCATCAGAACCCATACAATGAGGTCTAAATAAAAAATAAAGGGGGAAAAAATCCTTTATGTGCTACAGGGGTGTCCAGCACACAAAGGGTTAATTTTTTTTATCGTTACTTTGTATTCAGATGGCCACCAAACAAGCTCTGATCACAAAGTAATGATAAAAAGTCCTGTGTGTACCACAGGAAGGGGGTCTGCATTGAACCCCCCTCCCAGTGGCACACACAGGGTTAATTTTTGATTTAATTTTTTTTTTTATTATATACCTCATTGAGGGGCATCAGGACCCCCTGATCCCTCCCCAATGAGGTCTTAGTAAAAAAAATATATATGTCCACAAACAGAGTGACCCTGTGAGTGCCACAGGGGTCTGCAGCGCATTGCAAAGCAATGCACTGGATCCTTGGGGCACTCAGAGGGTTAATTTTTTTTTTTTCATTACTTGGTAATCAGAGCTTGTTGGGGGGCCATCAGGACCAATCATGATGGCCCCCCAACAATCTCTGATAACGAAGTAATGATAAATGCCCTGTGTGTGCCGCAGAAGGGGGGCTGCATTGTCCCCCCTTGTGGCACACACAGGGTTAATTTTTTTTTCTTTACATTTTTTTTTACTATGGACCTCATTGGTGGGTATCAGGACCCCTCTGATTCCCCCCAATGAGGTCTTAAAAAAAAAAAAAAAAAGGAATCAAAATAAATGTCCCTGTGAGTGCCACATGGGTCTCCAGGGCATTGCAAAGCAATGCATTGGACCCTTCTGGCACTCAGAGGGTTAATTTTTTTTTTTATTATAACTTTGTAATCAAAGCTTGTTGGGGGGCCATCAGGACCAATCCTGATGGCCCCCCAACAATCTCTAGTAACAAAGTAATGATAAAAGCCCTGTGTGTGCCACAGGAGGGGGGGGGTGCATTGGACCCCCCCCCCGTGGCACACACAGGGTTAAACATTTTTTTTTTTTTTTTTAAATAATAGACCTCATTGAGGGGCATCAGGATCCCCCCTGATCCCCCCAATGAGGTCTTTAAAAAAAAAAAAAAAAAACCCCAAAGAAATGACCCTGGGAGTGCCATTGGGGTCAATGTGCTGTGGGACCCCTGCAGGCACTCACAGGGTTACTTTGCGTTTTTTTTTTTTTAATTAATTTTTTTTTTTTATTCAGACCTCGTGGGGGACATCAGGACCCCTCCTGGTGTCCCCCCAGTTATTGATCTCCCAGCCATCGGCTGGGAGATCAATATGGCGATTTGCAGGAGAGCAAAAGCTCTCCTGCCCTTCTCTCCTACCACCGGTAGGAGTGAATGGGACCGGGGAAACTTCCCAAACGTCATCAGTGACATGTCACTGATGACGTTGGGAGGCTTCCCCCGGTCCCGCCCACTCCTACCCGGAAGTTCGGGTAGGAGAGATGGAAGAGGAGAAGCTGCGCTTCTGCTGCGCTTCTCCTCTTCTTTTATTGATCTCCCAGCGCGATCGGCTGGGAGATCAATAACAGGGGGGACATGAGGAGTGATCCTCATGTCCCCCCACGATTGCCCAGCTTTTTTTTTTTTTAAATGCGGCCACTGCATGCCGGTTATACCGGCTCATGCAGTGACCGCATTTTAGTGGGTACATTGTACAAGCTTGGCACAGCGGGTACAGCTGTCCAAACTCGTACAATGTACCCACTTGGCACTCAAAGGGTTAAGCGCGCTTTTCCCGCATAGACGCCATTGCTCCTTTTCTCTCTATGGGTTTACACAGTGTGGGACGTATCTCTGGAACCGCTTGTCACAGCGACTTCAGAGTGGGCTCATTTTGTGGGTCTTCCCTTGCTCTATCATCCGGTTGCATGATTCGGTGTGTTGGGGGTCTGGGGGGGCTTCGGGCACTGTTTTGGGGTACTTCTGACAAAAACTACAATTCCCATGAGCGCCCGTTTCACACTCGTTTTCTGATTGGCTACCGTTGCGGCAGCCATTTTGTGAGTTATTCTCAGCGAGTATACTACGCAGGGACCGAGCCTTCTCTCTCTCCTCAGCAGATTAACCCTTCACTTGCCAGATAATTTAAATTTTAGACATTTCTGGGGTGAAATTTTAATATTTCACACTTCAATTGGGTGATTCTTCTTAGTGGAGTATATCTGACGCTGTGAGCATGTCTACTCCACTGGAGTCAGGGGCTAGACCCAAGACTAAGGAGGCTGGGGTGTCAATTTCCCCCATTGCGTTTTGCTCCTCTTGTCACTCTGGGCTGCCTAGAGAATTTTCTGGTCATTTATGCCCAAAATGTGCAGAAAGTCATGACAGCAACCCTGGGCTTTCCAGTCACGCCATTGAGCCAACTTGGGTGAAAGAGTTCAAGGCTGCCACTAGGGATCTCAGATCCACTCTTCAAGTCTTTCCCTCTCAGGTTCAGGGGGCTCTTCGGGTTTGGCAGACCCCCTCCACAGTCAGGACCTCCCTGCCTAAGCCACAGGGGGCTCCTGACATGTCTGATTCTTCTGAGGAAGAACTTTTACAAGATTCTGATGCTGAGGAAGGCACTGTTATTGAATCTACCAGGTCTATTGGTGACCCTTATGAATGTGACCCTGAAATCTCTGCTGAGGGTTTGATCAGAGCTGTGCTAACCACGCTCAACCTTCCTCTGACTCAGGAATCTACTCATGATCCAACTGAACTTATTCAAAAAGCTGTTGTATGTTTTCCTACTAACCCTACTCTTACTCGTTTAGTCTCTGATGCGTGGAGGAATCCTGAAAAATCCTCTTCTGTGTCCAAAAAGTTTGCTAAACGTTACCCTTTTCCTGAGACTGAACTGGGAAAATGGGTTCATCCTCCTAAAGTTGATGCTCCTATTTCTAGGTTATCCAAATCTACTGCCTTAGCTGTCTCTGATGCCTCTGCTCTGCAAGATTGGACGGACCAAAAGTTAGAAACTTGTCTTAAATCTATTTTTGCCTCTATTGGCACTGCCATGCGGCCAACCTTTGCAGTGGCATGGGTTAACCGGGCTATTGCGGCCTGGACTGAACAACTTACTGAGGCGGTTCGCCAGGATGCGCCAGTGTCTGAGCAACTACAGCTTCTTGCTAATATCTCAGAAGCTCAGAATGATGTTTCTGACGCTGCTTTTTATGCTGTGAGCATGATGGCGAGGGCCTCCACTTCCTCTGTGGTGGCTAGACGTGCTCTTTAGCTGAAAATTTGGTCTGCTGACATCGCTTCTAAGAAAGCCTTGCTTTCATTACCCTTCCAAGGGACGTCACTGTTTGGATCTGAACTTAAGGAGATGATTAGTGAGGCTACTGGTGGTAAAAGTACTCTTCTACCATCAGTCTTCAAAAAGAAGTTTCCAGCCAAACGCAATCGGTCCTTTCGTGCCTTCCAAACTGAGACACGCTCTACGCCCCAGGCGGGTCCGTCCTCTGCGCGCTCCTCCTCCAAGCCCAAACAGTCCTGGAAGCCCAAAGTTTCCCCCAAGGCCAAGACCTCCAAGACTGCTTCGGCATGACTCGCCTAACCCGGGTCCACATCCGGCTGTAGGTGGACGTCTCCACATCTTTCGCCGGGTTTGGGAGGAGTCAGTGGCGGACCCTTGGGTTGTTCAGGTGGTATCAGAGGGATACAGGATCCCTTTCTCTTCCCTTCCTCCTTTTCGGTTCCATTTTACTCGTCCTTCTCAGGAGCCTACAAAAAGACATCTGTTCGATGACGCTATTCAGGATCTTTTGGACAAAGAGGTCCTGGAACTGGTTCCATCAGAGGACACAGGTTCAGGATTCTATTCCAACCTGTTCATTGTGGCCAAAAAGGACGGAGGTTCTCTTCCTATTTTGGATCTCAAGGATCTCAATTCCTTTGTTGTGAGTTCCCACTATCGTCAGGAATCCCTGCATTCTGTGATAGCCGCAATGTCTCCAGGGGAGTTCCTTGCCTCCCTGGACCTTCAGTATGCATATCTTCACATCCGTATTCATCCAGAGAGCAGACGGTATCTCAGGTTTGCCTGTCACAAAGGCCACTTTCAGTTTTCAGCTCTTCCCTTTGGACTGACTTCAGCTCCTCAGGTCTTTCAGAGGGTATTGGGAGCTTTGATAGCTGTGCTTCATCGAGATGGAGTCAGGGTGACTCCCTACATGGACAATCTGCTCCTGAAAGCTTCATCTGCGGAGATTCTCCACCAGCAGATGCATTTGTGCATACAGACACTCAATCGCCACGGCTGGATTGTGAATCTGGACAAGTCAGACTTGGTTCCATCTCAACAGATCCTCTTCTTGGGTCTCCTGTTCGACACTCAGCAGTGCATGGTGTTTTTACCGGAGGAAGTGGCTCATCAGATTGCTCTCCGTGTATCCAAGATCCTGGAGCTCGACAGGGTTCCAGTGCCGAAGTTGACTTCTCTGTTGGGGAAGTTCATTTCCATGATAGAAGCAGTGCCATTTGCTATGGCACACACCAGGGAACTTCAGAGGTTTGTGATCCAGACGTGCAAGAATCATCCAGATCATCAGCATCTGTCAGTCTCTCTGCCTCCTCATGTCGAGTTGAGCTTGGAATGGTGGTTGGACCTGTCTCATCTCCTGAAAGGGAGATCCTTTCGGGTTCCCTATTGGACCACAGTCACGACGGATGCCAGCCTCCGGGGATGGGGGTCAGTGTTGGGTCGTTTCAGTGCTCAGGGGAAATGGGGACTGGAAGAATCTCTTCTCTCCATCAATGTTCTGGATCTTCGTGCCATCTTTCTTGCCCTGAGGCTCTGGGAATCTCAGCTGGAAGGTTGTCCAGTGAGAGTGGAGTCCGACAACACCATCGCAGTGGCCTACATCAACAGACAAGGCGGCACAAAAAGTCTCACCGCTTGGTTAGAGGTCAAGGCCATTTTATCTTGGGCAGATACTGGTATCCATAGAGTTCCCACATACAGTGTGTGACACACCACCAGCCTTGTTCCCCTGCCCAATGGTAGCCAGATATTTCCCACATGCGCTGTGTGACCACACAAGCCTTGTTCCCCTGCCCACAGGTAACCACAGATTCTCACATGTGCTTTTTGACCCCACCACTCTTGTTCAACTGCACAGTGGGAGCCACAGATTCCCACTATCACTGTGTGACCCCTCCAGCCTTGTTCCCCTGCGTACTGGTAGCCGCATATTCCCCACGTATACTGTGTGACCAACCACCAGCCTTGTTCCCCTGCCCACTGTTAGACACAAATTCACACATATGCTGTGTGACCCCACCAGCCTTGCTCCCCTGCCCATTGGTAGCCATAGATTTCCCACATTTTATATGCGACCCCACCAGCCATGTTCCTCTGCCCACTGGTAGCCACAGTTTCCCCACATGCACTGTGTGACCCCACCAGCTTGTGTTCCCTGACTGTTGATCCTCAAAAGCAATGAAGCTGAGCATCACACTTGATTAAACTCTTGAGGATCATAATGGTGCACAGTGCCTGCAAAGCAATGCACATTGTACACTCATTTGACCTTAAGGGGTTAACTTGTGACAAAAGATAACAGTGACTACTAAGTTAAGGTTTAACACTTTAGTTGCCAGTGGCGTATCCAATCCTTTGCAAAGTGATGCACTGGATATCTCTCGGGCACTCAGAATGAAATCTGGGCAGGGATAAGCAATACTATTATGAACATCCATTCCTGGCCAGCATTAAACCCACCCAGTAGTCAATCTTATATTTTATCATAAGTGAACCCCTTGATGACAAAGTACATTGCTTTGCAGTGTATTGTGCAGCATAACCTCATGTTTGATCAACTTCCTGAGGATCTGAGTGCTGCACAACACTTTGAAAAGCAATGCATGTTGTACACACTTCTGGTCTTTAATCTCTTCAGGACACATGACGTGCCAGGACCGTCACGCTGGTCTGGACATTAAGGACTGGTGGCGGTCCTGGTACTTAAAGTGGAACTACCACCCTTAAAAAATTTTGTATCAAATAATCCCCCATCTGTCGACTAAGTAGCGCTAGTAGCCAGAATTCTTACCTATTCATGAGAATGAGCCTTTACTCTTTCCCTAGTGACGTCCGCACACCTGCGCTGTCAGTCCCTTTTTAAGCCAAACAACTCCTAGCAACGCCTCCTAGAGGCAGCTGGGACTTATAGAGCAAGCGCGTGGACGTCACTGTGGAAGGATGTCTGAGCTCCATCCTGCTTATCAGTCCTGGAATAGAGGCTCATTCTCTTGAATGGGTGAGAATTCTGGCGACTAACGCTACTAAGCATCTAGTCGCCAGATGGGTGATTATTTGATACAACATTTTTTAAGAGTGGTAGTTCCTTTTAATGGAATTCTGGGATGGAAGCATGGCCTGCACGCCACTCTGTCATTACAGATTTCATTGCGAAAAAAAAAGTGTTGTTGTCCTTAACGGATGCCCACCATCGGATCAGGCAGTCGTTAAGAGGTTAACTTAGTAGAAAAGGTCACATTGACTATTGTGTTTAAAGCTTTGTAATCATTTATTGATATTGGTGTGGAATTTAGTTGGGGTGGGGCATAATTGAGGCGGGGCATGGGGGCCCGTCATTAGAGCCTGAAGAAGGAAACCTGCATTTTTTGTTACTCTACTGCACAGGTCCCCTGGCCCTTGTAATAGTTTAATGCAAGCAGGGGACACAGAGGTGACTTGGCAGAGTCAGAAGTCATGAGGCACTTTCAGCACAGCTGAGAAATGTATTGTACATATTGGGCCTCACATGTAAGTCAGTGCTGCTGAGGTTAGAGTCCACTAACTAGTAAGTATAAGTCCTGCTGCACACATTTATGATCAGATTGTCTGGGTGCCACTGCAGTAGTATCCTCTTACTATACAACTGGATACTGCGACATCCTGCAGCATTTATCCCTTTCAGTGCCAGATAGATATTCAGTCCAGTGCCTCAAAGATTGAAAGGGTTAAGGGTTTCTTGAACAGAATATTTGGGAATGGCTCAGTTTATAATAACCCCTAAATGCTCGCACAGGAAAATAATGTCAGTTAATAAGGAAAGGAGGGAAAAAGGAAAATGTTGCACACTAATAAATAAGTCATGAGGCAGTTTCAGCACAGCTGAGAAATGTATTGTACATGTTGAGATACACAGTCCTGCAGAGATTAGAGCCCACTAACTTGTAAGTGTAAGTCCTTCTGCACAAACGTACATACCTGGAAACTCTCAGGATTTTAACCCAAATCTCAGGGTGAAGAACCAGATTTTCATGGTTAGACATCTCGGTGTTACCCACTATATGAGCTGCACCATTTAACAGCTTCTTTACTCTCTAAATGTGTGAAATGTATACCGGAATGGCAATGGGAGAACTTCCTATTTCTTTTGTGTGTGTTTAAGCAATGAGGAGGTAAATATAGTCATTGATACCTTTATTGGCTGACTAAGAAGATTTAGGATGCAAGCTTTCAAGACCTCTTTGGTCTCTTCCTCAGGCATGTTATACAGATAAATATGAAAACATCTCTCTTATATACAAATACACGTTACATTATTTAGAATGGAAATCAGATAAGAAAACTCAGTCTTCCTCTGAGGAGTTAGAGGTATTTAAGATCCCAGTGGGACTGTTGGAAAGGTTAATTCACAATGTGATAGTGACATGAATTCTTTGTCTCTATTCAAACCATAATAATTTAAAATATTAAACTTCAACATTAATTTAACCTCGCCTATTTTTCTGTCTGTCAACATTTGTCTGAGCTGCTCTAACAGTCTGCTGTTGATTAATGCTGCCTTTCCCTCCGTGGGTCAGGCTGACTCAGCTGATGATTAATGAACTGCCTTGACCTCTCTGTTTCCATGGTTACTCACCTGACTGTTATCAGTGAAACCCCTTCAACGCTTTTTAAAGGAGCTAGGATCACTTCCTCCTTGCCCTTGTGTTTGTTTATGGCTGCAAGTGCGTTCTCCTGTGCTCCTGATTATCCATGTATGACCTGGCTTCCTCTGATGTCCCTTCTGGCTCCTGACTCCTGGCTTGTTCCTGACAACGCTGTCCTCCGTATTCCTAACTCCGGTTTGTCTGAGTACCCTCTTTGGTTCCTGATCCAGGCTTGTCTTTTGGTTCATGCTCCTGGATCACCATTCTGCTTTGTTTGGTTACTTTAATAAAGTTGTTTTGCATTTTACATTTTTGTGTCTGTCTTGTTCCTGATCCCTAACAGTACAGAAGGGAAAATCAGGTCTTCAAGGAATTCCTGTGGTGCTCCATCTCGGACCATCAGAATAACTGGTCAGACCTGCTACCTTGAGCGGAGTTTGCTCATAATAGTGCAGTGTTGGCTTCTACCCAGCTTTCCCCCTTCATGGTGAATTACGGGTATCAGTACTTCATGATTCTAGATTTGTTCGCTGCCCAGGGCATTCCGGCACTGGAGGATCATCTCCAGCAAATCCGTTCCACATAGGCGCAGGTCCAAGAGTCACTGCGACACTCTCAACAATCCCAGGAGCTACAGGCTAAATGTAAATGCCTACCCGCACCCGCACCAGGGTCTGGTTGTCCTCCAGAAATCTTCACCTCCAAGTGCCCTCTCACAAAACTGGCTACCAGTTTTGTGGGGCCTTTCTGTATCCTCTGACATGTGTACCCTGTGGCCTGTGCCCTAGACCTTCCCCCCAAAATGCGGATATACAATGTGTTCCATGTCTCGCTGTTGAAACCCCTGGTTTGTAATCCTTATACTATGGTCGCTCCTATACACCATTTGGTGCCCGTTAATGGCCATAAGGAGTTTGAGGTCTACTCCGTAATGAAATCTCGTAGGTTACGTGGGAATCTTTAGCATTTGGTCCATTGGAAGGGGTACAGTCCAGAGGAGCGCTCGTGGGTTCCAGCCTCGGATGTGCACACCCCCACCCTCCTCTGTGCTTTCCATGGACGCTTTCCCCTCAATCCTGGTCCTGCCCTGCCGAGGGGGGGGCGAGGCTAGGGGTCATTGGGGGTGGTACTGTCAAGATTTCACTTAGCTGCTCTAACAGTCTGCTGTTGATTACTGCTGCCTTTCCTTCCCTGGGTCAGGCTGACTCAGCTGATCATTGACCTCTCTATTTCCATGGTTATTCACCTGACTGTTATCAGCCAACCCCTTCCAGGCTTTTTAAAGCAGCTAGGCTCACTTCGCGTTCTCCTGTTCTCCTGATTATCCGTGTATGACCTGGCTTCCTCTGACGTCCATTCTGGCTCCTGACTCCTAGCTTGTTCCTGACGTCTCTGACCTCTGTATTCCTGGTTCCTTATCCCAGCATGTCTTTTGGTTTATGCTCCTGGACCACCATTCTGATTTGTTTGTTTACTTTAATAAAGGTGTTTTGCAATTTACATTTTTGTGTCTGTCTGGTTCCTGGTCCCTAACACTGTCCCTCTGAGTGCGGAACAGTCCCATCAGTACAGTTAATTAATATCCCTGATACTGTGTCCATTTTGGCAAAAATGTTCTCCCACTGGTGTCTCTAAATTTTTTTGTTAACACTGGATCTGTGGGAAATAAACCTTTTATGTAATGGCTGTCCAGTTTCACCCACATAAAGAGCTGTTGGGAATTTTGCCCACATGATGAGGTATATTACATTGGATGATTTGCAAGTGAAGGTACCAATGATCCTATGGTGTAACTGAGTGTTTGGAAAGGAATCTTGTCAGTGGTATAAATATGTGCACGTTTCACACCTCCTTTGTAGGCAGGGAGATGTGCCATTTTTGTATTTTTATTCAAGGCACTCCTTACCATCAGTTGTTTTAAAGTGGGAGGCTGTCTGAAGGAGAGTAAGGGAGACTGTAGGAATATGTTCTTAAGTCTTTCATCTCTATGTAATGTTGTTTGAAGTCTCTTGCTATTTTGTGTAAAACTTCAACCTGGGGGTGGTAAGTGACCACCAGTGGTACCGGGTTTCCCTTATATTGTTCTTTGTAGCTCAAGAGATTTTTTTCTTGGTATGTGGGTAGCCTTCTGTATCTGACTGTCAATAATCCTTGCATTGTAACCCTGTTTTATAAAGTCTCCTCTGAGTGCTTGTCAAGGTCTGTCATGTCAGAACAGATGCGGTTGTATCTGATGGCCTGGCTGTATATGACGGAGCTCTTTGTGTCTCTTGGGTGGAAGCTATTGTTTTTCTGGTGGATTGGTATGTTTATTGGGTTGCATTACAGGAATGTGTGAATGGAGTTGCTCTGAATACTGATAGTTGTGTCTAGGAAGTTAATATTTGTGCATGAGTGACTGAGTGTTAGGTTGATAGTGGGGTGGAATGTATTGTAGTTTCATGGAATTTGACAAGTTCCTCTTCAATGGCACTCCAGATGATAAGAATATCTTCTATGTAGCGGAGATCGACCAGGGGTTTTATCTGGAAGATGGACAGGAAGTCCTCTTCTAATTTTGCCATAAACAGGTTGGCATATTGTGGTGCTATTCGGGTACCAATTGCAGTCCCTATTTTCCTGTCCAAACTTGAAATAATTGTGTTAGTATAAACTGTATGTGTTTTGTTACCAGTTCCATGGGACTGTTATTTTTTTCCAGATATCCTTGGCATGCTGCTGTGCCATCTGAGTGTGGAATGTTGGTGTAAAGGGATTCTACATCCATAGTGGCCAGGATGGTGCTCTCTGGAATGGGGCTCAAGTCAGTTAGTTAGAATGTATGTTCTTGGGAGATTTGAGGTTAATATTGCAAATCTCAGGGTAAGTTCAGTTTAAAAGTTCTCAAGAGATTTTTTTCTTGGTGTTTGGGTAGCCTTCTGTAGCTGACTGTCAATAATCCTTGCACTGTAACCCTGTTTTATAAAGTCTCCTCTGAGTGCTTGTCAAGGTCTGTCAAGTCAGAACAGATGCGGTTGTATCTGATGGCCTGGCTGTATATGATGGAGTTCTTTGTGTCTCTTGGGTGGAAGCTATTGTTTTTCAGGTAGATTGGTCTGTTTATTGGGTTGCATTACAGGAATGTGTGAATGGAGTTGCTCTGAATACTGATAGTTGTGTCTAGGAAGTTAATATTTGTGCATGAGTGACTGTTAGGTTGATAGTGGGGTGGAATGTATTGTAGTTTCTTGGAATTTGAGAAGTTCCTCTTCAGTGGCAGTCCAGATGATAAGAATATCATCTATGTAGCGGATATCGACCAGTGGTTTTATCTGGAAGATGGACAGGAAGTCCTCTTCTAATTTTGCCATAAACAGGTTAGCATATTGTGGTGCTATTTGGGTACCAATTGCAGTCCCTATTTTCTGAAGGTAGAGGTCCTGTCCAAACTTGAAATAATTGTGGGTTAGTATAAACTGTATGTGTTTTGTTACCAGTTCCATGGGAGTGTTATTTTTTTCCAGATATCCTTGGCATGCTGCTGTGCCATCTGTGTGTAGAATGTTGGTGTAAAGGGATTCTACATCCATAGTGGCCAGGATGGTGCTCTCTGGAATGGGGCTCAAGTCAGTTAGTTTGTTTAAGAGATCCGTGGTGTCCTGAAGGAAGCTGGGTTTTTCAGAGTATTTTCTGCCCAGCCAGAGATATTCTCTGTGAGTGTGCCAATTCGTGAAATTATGGGTCTTACCAGGTTTCCTTCTTTGTGTCTTTAAGTAGTGAGACCTCTAAGATGCAGCAGGTTGGATGTTCCTTGAGGACTGATTGATGCACTTGTTGGTTACAGCAAGCAGGGAGATATCAACTAGAATGCATGTTCTTGGGAGATTTGAGGTTAATATTGCAAATCTCAGGGTTAGTTCAGTTTAAAAGTTCCCAGCTATGCACATTTATGATAAGATTGTGTGCTATCCTCGTACTGTACAACTAGATACTGTGCCATCCTGCAGCATTTAACCCTTTCAGTGCCAGAGAGGTATCCAGTCCAGTGCCTCTGGCAATAAAAGGGTTAAGGGTTTCTTGAGCAGACCACTTGGGAATGGCTCAGTTTATAATAACTGCTAAATGCTACCACAGCATAATAATCTCAATTTAAGCATTCATGGGATAGGCATAAGTGTGTCCTTAAGATCAAGGATATGGGTCTCGAAACTATTACCACTGGTAATACCAGTGGTTACAGCAAATACCGTAGCGCCCAAAAAAATCAATCTTGTACCCCAGCTATTCTGTTGCTGGAGAGTAACATGGCAGAAAGAACGTTGTTGGCCAAAATTCACGTTTTGGCCAAATGCTTGTTATTGTTCTTTGTCCCAACAACTCTCACTGAAAAGTGAGAATTGTGGGAACATTAAAGGAAAAAATAAACTGTCATGGCTTAACGGTATCCTTTTAAATTGTTGCACGCAAAACAGCTTGCAACTGCAGGGCGCATTCCACATGTCGCCATGATTAAAAGACAACATGAGAATCTCGTCTGTAGGAAAGCGCGTGATTCTCATACTGCAGCCTGAAACGTTGCCTTTCCCCTTCTCAGCTCCCCTTCCCCACACCACCACTGTATCAAAGAAAATAAGTACCACTACAACGTATTGCCCTGGTTCGCTCTCCACATCTCAGCTCCCCTTCCCCGCGTCCGGTGTTATTCTGGATAAACCAACGGCCCCATAGACCAATTTAAAAAATCAAGAAGTACCTCATCCAGATCTTGTTGAGCATTTCCCAGACTCTCTCTTCCCTTCGCCCGTCAAGAGAATTACTATGCACAGGGACAGTGTGTGAGTAACGCACTAATGTACCATCACACAATTATCATCTGGATCTTGCTGATCGCTGCCCCAGGTGAGCGATCAGTGCCAGCACTGTCATGTCTCAACTGACTGCAATTTAATTCTTCACTTCAAAAAATGCAACAGGAATTAGCACAAAAGCAAAGAAAGTAGTTTTAGACCATGGGTAATCCATCTTTGGACCACAAGCTTTTGGGGTTACATCTCACATCATCCCCAACCAGTAGCTGGCTGACTGGGGATGATGGGAGTTGTAGTCTCCAAAACCTGAAGGCGCTGCCCCGGTTCTCTCTCCCCCCTTCTGTGCGTACATAATGACAGGGCGGAGTGGAGGGGAGAGAGAGCTGGGGCTGCACTCAGCAAGATTCGGATCTTGGGACAGAGGTATTTGGTCTCAAAGAGGGACACTTGGGAGGTATGTATTCACCTGATACATTGTTTGACCCCAGCAGTATTGTTCCATTGCCCATTATTAACCAAAGATTCCCCTAAAACTCAGTGTAACCCCACAAGCTTTGTTTCCCTGCCCACAGATTCCCCCCAGCCCCTCTGTATGATACCCTCCTTTATCTCCAGCATTGAGGTTCTGGCACATTTCTATAAGTAGTGCTAGAGCAGACCAGCTTTGCACTCATTGTGGATCCAGTCTGCCTATACTTCTGGGTGTACAGTGATGACATCATCTCAGTGCACCAGGAAGAAGTAGAAAAACCAGACTGAATCTGCAAACAGTGCAGGGCTCCACTTCCTACAGAAAATATAAATAAACATTGTAAGTTGTGGGGACACACATCTCTTGGGTACCCCAGCTACACCTCTGAACCTATGTGTGATGATCCATGTGACTAGCTGCCATGCATTACTTTTTCTTCATCAGTTTTCTTCATCTTCCAAACTTATTCTGAGGACACAGACTCTCAGTGAATTTTGAAAGTGTCTCCCCAGCTGACGGAGAAAGCCCCATGGATCATTATCAGGGCTGGTGCAAGGATTTTTGCCACCCTAGGCAAAACCTAATTTTGCTGCCCCTTGGCTCCACCCCTTGTGCCCTTCCCATTTATGCCCCGCCTCTGTATGTGTTTAAGTGTCAGTGTGTTCCCTATATGTGTCAGTTTGTGTGTGTGTCCTCTATATGTGTATGTGTGTGTCAGTATGTGTTCCCTGTATGTATATAAGTGTGTCAGTATGTGTGAGTCTCTGTAAGGATATCAGTGTGTAAGTGTGTGTGCTTCTCTATATGTGTATCAGTGTGACAGAGTGTATATTCTCTATATGTGACTCTCCCCCTCTTGACTGTTGACCCCCCTTTGACTCTCTCTCTCCCCTGTCTGACTCTTGATCCCCCTCTTGACTGTTGACCCCCCTTTGACTCTCTCTCTCCCCTGTCTGACTCTTGATCCCCCTCTTGACTGCTGATCCCCCCTTTCACACTCTCTCTCCCAGTCTGACTCTTGATCCCTCTCCTGCCTGCTGATCCCCCCTTTGAATCTCTCTCTTCCCATCTGACTCTTGATCCCTCTCCTGACTGCTGATCCCCCCTTTGAATCTCTCTCTTCCCATCTGACTCTTGATTCTTCTCCTGACTGCTGATCCCCCTTTGACTCTCTCTCTCCCCTTTCTGAATCTTGATCCCCCTCTTGACTGCTGATCCCCCCTTTCACACTCTCTCTCCCAGTCTGACTCTTGATCCCTCTCCTGCCTGCTGATCCCCCCTTTGAATCTCTCTCTTCCCATCTGACTCTTGATCCCTCTCCTGACTGCTGATCCCCCCTTTGAATCTCTCTCTTCCCATCTGACTCTTGATCCTTCTCCTGACTGCTGATCCCCCTTTGACTCTCTCTCTCCCCTTTCTGACTCTTGATCCCCCTTTTGACTGCTGATCCCCCCTTTGAATCTCTCTCTTCCCATCTGACTCTTGATCCCTTTCCTGACTGCTGATCCCCCTTTGAATCTCTCTCTCCCCGTCTGACTCATGATCCCCCTCTTGACTGCTGATCCCCCCTTTGACTCTCTCTCTCTCCCCCCTTCTATTTATCCCCTCTAGACCCCCCTTCCACTTACTCTTCCGGTGCACTCTCTCCCCAGTGAGTACATTTTGGTGCTCTCCCTTGTCTGGCTTTTATTAACCTTCTCAGTGCCAGAGGGGTATAGAACGCATTGCAAAGCTATGCGTTGTGTACCCCTCTGGCACTGAAAGGGTTAATGTAGCACTGCAATGTCCGTTACTCTCTCCCCCTCCGCTTCTTCAATCCTGGTCCAGGATTGAAGGAGCGGAGGGGGAGACAGAAACAGGTATCACTGTGCTACATTAAAAAAAATAGGCAGCCAAGGGAGGGCACCGAAACTTACGTTGTTTTTTTTGTTTTTTTACTTCGGCAGTCTGTTGTAAGCGGCGACGGGGGCAGATGCGCCCTCAGAGAATGTGCGCCCTAGGCCGGCGCCTACCTCGCCTTTAGGTGGCGCCAGCCCTGATCATTATACACAGGTACCCTGTTCCTCACAATAGTTTAATGCGAGCAGGGGACACAAGTGTCACAGTTGTCCAGGGCTGTCACAAACACTCGGGGCTTCAGCCCCCTTAGCCCCACTAGTAACACCCCTGAGACCCAGAACAGACAAGAAAATGGAGAATTATATTATACTTTCTGAAATTCTCTTTTCCTGGACACAACCATGTCAGTATTCACAGATGGGTTAGCTCCTCCCCTTTCAGCTGATAGGACAGAGAAAAAGTCAAACAAATTCAATCAGTATAAGATACCCCCTCCACCAGTTGTCTTAGTCTGAGGGGATGGGAAATTGGTGAATGCTGCCATGCTTATATCCAAGAAATGAGAATTTTGGTAAGTATGATATAATTCTTCATTTTCCTGGTCATCCATAGCAGCATTCACCAGATGGATGCGTACCGAAGCAGTGAGAAAGGCAGACTCCAAAACATGTATAAAGAAATTATTCCTCTAAGGACAAGAAAGAGGACCCAACACTTCTCTACCAACCAATCTAAAGCTTGGCAGAGTACTGAGAAAAATCTGCAGTCTGAATCTACAAATAGTGTAGAGCTCTATTACCTACAGAAAATGTAAATATACATTGTATGTTGTGGGGACACACATTTCTTGGGGACCCCAGCTACACCTCTCACTCTTTGTGTGATGATCCATGTGATGAGCTGCAATGCATTACATTGCTGGGGATTTCTTAACCCCTTAAGTATCACACGGTCTAGGGCTGGGGAGCTCTGGAGCACCAATGAAATTTTGTTTTTTTTACACATGTGATCTGTGATCATAGCATGCCGTGCAGGTGAGCCGTGATCACAAACTTCCATGACATACCAAGACCGTCACCATTCCTTAATGCCCGGACAGCAGTAATAGTCCTGGCATGTCATCTGTCGTTAGTAATGGTCTTGGCACGTCATCTGTCATTAAAGGGAATGTATCACCCCTATACAAGTTAGCCTGAATAGTTAGAGTTCGTAGCGAATGTGTGTAAACGTGTAATAATTTCTTTTTTAAAGCACTGCTTTGTCAGAATTGAAGTAATAAAAGCTGCCCTGCACCGGCTTCCCCATAGACTGTGGTTACCTGCTCTGTAACCGCAGTCTGTCACTCTGTCTCTGCTCCCCTACCTCTATGCAGACTCCTCAGATGACAGAGGCTTTCTGCCTGTAAGCTGGAGCGCTCTCATTGGCTAGATATCAATCTTTGCCAACGAGAGAGCTCCAGCTTAAATACAGAAAGCCTCTGTCATTGGAGGATGTTGAATAGAGGGAGGGGAGCAGAGGCGGAGTGACAAACTGAGGTTACAGAGCAGGTAACCACAGTCTGTGTGGTAGTAGGTGCAGGGCAGCTTTAATTACGTCAAGATTAAGGGCTCAATCCAGTTTAAAGAACAGCCGCTCGAATCTGATTGGCTGGAATATGCAAAAGAACATCAAAGCCAATGGCTGTGAGGGAATTGGAAGTGAGAGTGCCCATATATAAAGGCAGTCTCAGTACCAATTCCCTCAATGTGCAACAGGCATCGGCCCGTGCAGGTGAGAAGACGGAACTGTGTGTCTCATCAGGGCCTCTGCACACAGAGGGGGAGACATGAAGATCAAAGTTAAGTATTTTTACAGGGTATGTATTTATGACATTTATTCATTGCATTTTTTCTTACTTGGGCATTAAATGGAAGCATTTTTGTAGCGGAATATTCACAGCACAATATGATTTAACCCTTTTGATTGCCAGTGAGGTACGAAACGCATACCCCTCTGCCACTCAAAGGGTTAAACAATGTCATAGGTAATGCTTTGTACTAATACATATTTTATATTTTACAGCAAGAAGAAAGAAGGAAGAGAAGAACGGAAGGGAAGACTGAAGAGAAGGACAGAAGAAGCTGAGAACTCTGTTGGACATCAGGATTAATGGTAAGTGTTAATTGTAATGGGATGTGTTTTTTTTAACCCTATGAATGCTGGTGCGGTAATTATACCCCACTGGCACTCATAGGGTCAATTCTACTAACTTTTGACATATTTTTCATACTTTGATTGTATTGTTATATGGCTTAGGGCTCCATATCAGTACATCCACTGAGGAGTTAGGTTTTTTAACTCTTTTATCATGTGTCTGCGTCAGCTGTTTGAAGAGAGAGAAGGGACTCAAGTAAAAAAACAAAAAACTGGTCTTAACTTTCCTACAATAACTTGAGTCTCTTATTGGATTTTCATGGCTAACACAGACATTTGAATTGTGAATTGATAATTTCTGTGTTTTCGTCATTTTCCTATCTCAAACGACGGCTCTTTTTTTGCCAATATTTTTTCCCAGCACAGGCATGAATAGCTTACTGTGCTTGAAAAAATGCTGTTGGCAGAAAAAACAGACGTCTCCAACATTTGGATCGAGTCCTTAGTCTGTTATGCTATTTTGTGCCCTATAGTCTAGTGCTGTTTGTAAGACACTTCACCAATTGGTGTTCTGGGACACGGATCACTGCCTATCGTCACTAGCCCCGTGTATGCTGCTCAATGCTTGGGAGGACCAGTAGGTGCACAACTCATGTAGAACTCCGATCTTAGGAAACCAATTGGCAAAGTACTTATAGCTCCTCTTTATCTATATTCTCAGACAAATAGGCATTTCAGAATGTTAGGACCTGACACCCTTTACTTCCATAATGCCGCTTCACAGTATCAGATGCTTGATGGGAATGCCTGAGTTACAATGCACCAGCGTCCTGGCCACTCTCAATACTCTAAAACAGAATTGCCCCACTTTTATCAATGAGGCCCATTAGTACACAGAAATGACTTGATTCTATTAATGTCACCTCACTGCCCTCACACTCATCTCCCCTGTATACCTGCAGTGTATACTCACTGCCCTCACACTCATTTCCCCTGTATACCTGCAGTGTAAACTCATTTCCCCTGAATACATGCAGTGTATACTCACTGTCCCACACTCATTTCCCCTGTATACCTTCACTTTATACTCAATGCCCTAACACTAACTTCCCCAGTATACCTGCAGTGTATACTCACTGCCCTCACACTCATCCCCCCTGTATACCTGCAGTATATACTCACTGTCCTCACACTCATCCCCCCTGTATACCTGCAGTGTATACCCACTGCCCTCACACTCATTTCCCCTGTATACCTTCACTTTAGACTCAATGCCCTAACACTAACTTCCCCTGTATACCTACAGTGTATACTCACTGTCCTCACACTCACCCCCCCGTATACCTGCAGTGTATACTCACTGTCCTCACACTCATCCCCCCTGTATACCTGCAGTGTATACCCACTGCCCTCACACTCATCTCCCCTGTATACCTGCAGTGTATACTCACTGCCCTCACACTAATTTCCCCTGTATACCTGCAGTGTAAACTCACTGTCCTCACACTCATTTCCCCTGAATACATGCAGTGTATACTCACTGTCCCACACTCATTTCCCCTGTATACCTTCACTTTATACTCAATGCCCTAACACTAACTTCCCCAGTATACCTGCAGTGTATACTCACTGCCCTCACACTCATCCCCCCTGTATACCTGCAGTATATACTCACTGTCCTCACACTCATTTCCCCTGTATACCTGCAGTGTATACTCACAGTCCACACTTATTTTCCCTGTATTCCTACTATGTATACTCACTGCCATCACACTGATTTCTCCTGTATACCTTCAGTGTATACTCCCTGCCCTAACACTAATTTCCGCTCTATACCTGCAGTGTATATTCACTGTCCTAACACTCATTTTCCCTGTATACCTGCAGTGTATATTCACTGTCCTCACACTTATTTCCCCTATATACCTGCATTGTATACTCACTGTCCTCACACTCATTTTCCCTGTATAGCTGCAGTGTGTACTCACAGTCTACACTAATTTTCCCTGTATACCTGCTATGTGTACTCACTGCCATCACACTCATTTCCCCTGTATACCTGCAGTGTATACTCACTGTCCTCACACTCATTTCCCCTGTATACCTGCTATATGTACTCACTGTCCTCACACTCACTTCCCCTCTATACCTGCAGTGTATACTCACTGTCCTCACACGCGTTCCCCTGTATACCTGCAGTGTATACTCACTGTCCTCACACTCGTTCCCCTGTATACCTGCAGTGTATACTCACTGTCCTCACACTCATTTCCCCTGTATACCTGCAGTGTATACTCACTGTCCTCACACTCGTTCCCCTGTATACCTGCAGTGTATACTCACTGCCTTCACACTCTCTGCTTCTGTACAAACACATCAGTCATATGAAATGACAGTATTACACAGCCAAATAGACATAAATAAAGACACTGAGGCACAGAATAATCTAACTAAACTTTTATTTAAACGAACTATAAACTTAATATGAACATTTTTAATAAATACTTCTTATAATTTAATAAAGATTAAATTACATCTAACTACTAATAATTATCTTTAGCCAGTTTTGATCAGAAAGCAGGCCTGATATAAAGACTGCAGGCACATGTGACCTACACTTATGAAGAGTCATCCCTTGGCACTCAGGAGAGGAAAAACCCCCTTGTGGGGGAAACCTCTGGAGGACCGTGGCCTTGGGACATCTACCCCTCCAGGACTTAAAAGTTCAGACTGGATAAGCAGGTTTTATTTAATTATTGCCTACTGATTCATTAATCTGTAATAAGAAGAGATAAATAACAAATATATATATATATATATATATATACACATATATATAAACTAATTAATTTAATATTTCAATAAGTTAAAATAATAATATTAGGTAATTATAACACTAAATAATAATAATAACATTAATTAATAACATTAAATACCATAATCACAAACATACACATGCACACATTCTCACAAACACATACACCAGTTCATTAATTCTCACAAACACAAAAATACTCTCATGTTCACTCAGAAACTACTTCATATATACACATGCATTCTCTCATACACACACATACACTTGCAGACACACTCACACGCTTACACAGTAACACATTTACATATTAACACAAACGCTCTTACGCATATATACTCATACACACATGCACACAATCACACAGGCATGCACACACAAATATACACAATCTGACACACTACTACTACTCACATATATATATATATCACACACACATTCTTACAAACACACTGTTATAAGCACATTTATGATCTCGCTGTCACACACATACATATTCACATAAACACTCAGACACACACACACACACACACAGATATATACTCTTGTTCACACATGCACACACTTGCATAATCTCACAACAAATACCATAATGCACACATTCTCATGAAAATACTCTCATACAACAGACACACACATACACTATTGCACACATTCTCGCAAATGCAAAAATCCTCTCACAAACCCAAACACATATATACACACACATTCTCTTAATTTTTTTTTTTTAAATTAATAACTGTAACAAATAGGAATAAGGAAAACCAAATTACTCTAACTACTTAAGCAAGTATTACATATTACAATACATTGTAGGTATAGCTATAGCTTATCATATCTTATAACCTTTTCTTATTCTAAATTAAATGTAAATTATAACTGGATAGGGAAAAAAAAACAAACCAAAGCCTAGAACAGCTGAGAAATACAACCCTTTGAGAAAACAAAAACCAAAAAAACACATACTGTTACACATACACGTGCAGACATACACACAAACGCTCTTACACACACACACAGTTGCACTTACAATTTTACACACATACATATTCACGCTATAATTCTCATACATATGAATACTTTCATACACACATGCACGCACTCAAACACGCACACTCATATGCATATCCACAATCTCACAGATGCATGCATTAATGCACATATCATTAGAAACGCATACACTAATGTAGACACTCTTACGGACACATAAATACACACAGTTCACAAACACTACATCACACACACAAATCCTCTCATACACACACACACACACACACACACACATACAAACACTCAAACTGTCATACACATACATATTCAAAAAATCTCATACTCATGTATACTCGTTTACAAACATGCACACAATCACAGGCATATGCACAATCTCACAAACACACACACACTCTTGTAAATACTGCTACACACATTAACACATATACATGTACACACACAGTCTCCAACTGTCAAACATACACACATGCAAACCACTCTTACACACACTGTCAGGCACATACATATTCACACAAATATTCTCAAGTATATATATATATATATATATTGTCAAACAAACATGCACACATTTATGGAAGCACTCTCACATGCATATGCAAAATCTCACAGACACACAGTAAAGTACACATACAGTAAGGTACACATTCTCACAAAAACTTTCACAGACACAGTCTCACAAATACTACTTCTCTCTCACACACACATATACACATAAACACATGCAGACTCACAAATAAACACACTTATACACAGATTTATACTCATTGACACACACAGATTCAGTCACACACATATACTCTCAGACTCACATATACACACTCGTAGAAGCACACTCACATAAACAGAGTAAGGCACAAGTTCTCTCAGATACTCACACTCATACACACGCTAAGAAATACTACTTCACACACAGAGGCATAGACAAGCAAACACTTGTACACACTCAAATACACTCCAACTGTCACACACATATATTTACATAAACACAGACATATATACTCATACACACATGAACACACTCACACAAACACACTCACATGCATATTCACAATCTCAGAAACACATACACACGAAACCTCACATTCTCACAAATACATGCACTACTGCACACACGCTTATAATCACATCAATAAACACACACAAAATATCTTCTACATGTGCAGACACACAAGCACAAATTATACACACTTACACTGCCACACATATATATCACAAAAACCCTCTCGCACAAATATATATTTTCTCATACATATATGCACAGAAGCACACTAACAGGAATATGCACAATCTCACAAACACACTCAATAATGAGCACACTGTCAAAATCACATGCACTAATGCACACACTCTTGCAATTACTGGAATACACATACTCATAAATACTACTACACACACGCACAAATTCTGTCCTACACATGCAGACACACACAAACACACCTTACACATATTTACACTTAAACTGTCACACACATACATATTCACAAACACCATCTCACACACACCCACACATATATATACTCTCATACAAACACACACACACACACTTACAGAAGCACACTTACATGAATCGGCACAATCTCACAAACACACACACACACACACACATATATATATGAGGAAGGCCAAATTATGTGGCCGAAACGTTGACCAAATAATAAATTTCTTCTCCTATTTAAGAAGTCCTGTGAGTGCTGTTTTACTTTATCTATACATGATATTTGGCTAAGCATTGCACCCAGGCGATTGATCATTAACTGTGAGTGCTTCCTATACAATCAAAAATATATATATATATGTATACATATATATGTGTATATATATATATATATATATATATAAGTGTGTGTGTGTGTGTATATATATATATATATATATATATATATATATATACACACACAATTTCTCATACACATGTAAACACTCACACCCACACAAACACACACTTACACATACATTTACACTGTCACACACACACATATTCACATAAACACTCCTGCACATAGATACTAATACAAAAACACACACATATGCACTATCTCACAAACACCAAATAAAGCACACAGTCTTACAAACACATAAATACTCTATCACACACACACTCACAAATACTAACACAAACAAACATATTCTCTCATACACACATACACATGCAAGTTTACACACTCTTTCACATTTACACTCACTGTGACAAACATATATATTCAGACAAATACTCTCACACACAAATAAACACTCACACACACATATGCACAATCTCAAAAACATACACAGATGCACACTATCTCACACTCATAAATACTTTGGCATAATCCCTTACAAATACACAAACACACACATACTCTGAAAAATACATACACATGCAGACATGCACAAACACAAACTTACACACACTGTCACACACAAACATATTGACACAAACACACACATATACTCTCATACAAACATGAACACACTCACAAGCAAGTACACAATCTCACAAACAACTAATGAACACATTCTCACAAACTCATAAATACTCTTAGACACACACACACATAAATACTACACACACACACACATACATATTCTCTCGTACACACATGCAGACACAAAGAAGCACCCTCTTAGAGACACATTGACACTTGCACTGTCACACACATACATATTCATCTAAACACTCTCACACACATATATACACTCAAAGAAAAAAACTCACACACTAATGCAAGTAAACTCACATGCATATTCTCACAAATACTTTTACAAATAATTCACACACACCGAAACATGCATACACACATTCACACATACTCATATACATATGTAGACAAACTCCCTTTTACACACACACACATTTACCCTCACAGTGCAACACGTACATTTTCACACACACATACATTTCACACACATACTCTCATACACGCACAAGCACATTCACATACATATTCACAATCTCAGAAACAGTACATTAATGCACACATTCTTACAAACACATAATACTCTATTTTTGCAGTACAAACATTTGCATCAGTTTAGCAAAACTATAACACACATTTTCCCAGACAAACACACAGATACTCACACTGTCACACACATACATATTCACACAAGCACACATACATACATGCACAGACACAGAAACATATACATACACACACATACACACCCACACACACACACACATGCATTCCCTCATACAAAAATACTCTAACAGAAACCAGAAAGGTAGGAGAGAGAGGGGGTAGGAAAGCTGATCTACTTCAGTAGAGAGAGAGAGAGAGAGATTTAATACAACACAACATATAAAAACTCAGGGTGTAGTTACTATCTGTCACTAATGTCACTAGAGTAACTTTGCTACCAGGTAAGCAGGCTTGCAATAAGGGAGGTATGAAGAAAAATAAGACTCCTCCAACAAGAGTGATTGGGGCTAGAAGCTAGAGAGCGTCGCTAGTGTGCGTGGCTAGGTTGCGTAGGCCAAACGTAGTGGGGTGTGCTGCGGCCAAAGCCCTATAAAGGTGCTGGCTGCTAAGCCAGATAGCCCCCTTCGGTTGAGCCGAAGGTGAGACACGATACCCCACCACGTTTGGTCTATACCCCAATGACCCCAGGGAGGAATGAACTCCAGAAGAACAGACCAGACTAATATAGGAGGACTGGAAGGAATATACACTTTCTGGTAGTCAGCAAGAGAACTGGAGGCTGGGGCAACAGGAGACCACCCCAAGGCTGCAGAGCAGAAGACTGGAGGACTCAGGGTGTAGTTACTATCTGTCACTAATGTCACTAGAGTAACTGTGCTACCAGGTAAGCAGGCTTGCAATAAGGGAGGTATGAAGAAAGAAAAGACTCCTCCAACAAGAGTGATTGGGGCTAGAAGCTAGAGAGCGTCGCTAGTGTGCGTGGCTAGGTTGCGTAGGCCAAACGTAGTGGGGTGTGCTGCAGCCAAAGCCTTATAAAGGTGCTGGCTGCTAAGCCAGATAGCCCCCTTCGGTTGAGCCGAAGGTGAGACACGATACCCCACCACGTTTGGTCTATACCCCAATGACCCCAGGGAGGAATGAACTCCAAAAGAACAGACCAGACTAATATAGGAGAACTGGAAGGAATATACACTTTCTGGTAGTCAGCAAGAGAACTGGAGGCTGGGGCAACAGGAGACCACCCCAAGGCTGCAGAGCAGAAGACTGGAGGACTGGAGCAGGGGCAACAGGAGACCACCCCAAGGCTGCAGAGCAGAAGTCTGGAGGACTGGAGCAGGAGCAACAGGAGACCACCCCAAGGCTGCAGAGCAGAAGACTGGAGGACTGGAGCAGGAGCAAGGAAGAGACTGGAGGCACCAGTTGGAAGCTGGAACAGCAGAACAGGCACTGACACACAGGACACAGGAAGAGGCTAGACCAGATCCAGAGAGGCTAGGAGACGATTTGACAACGCGTCAGAAGAAGCGCCTCCACGCCTTTTATGTCAGAGAGAGCCTGGCCAGCCTCAAAAGAAGGACCGCGCATGCGCACGCATAACCCGGAAGTGGACCGGGCGCACGGAGCGAAGGAGGCGGAACGGGAGCAACGGTGACACTATCCCTCTCAGAAGTGTGTAACTCTCTTAGCTGTAATATTGTGTCATGTAATGGGATGTCCCTAGAATACGCTAGTGTAATTGGGGTCCTTTGTTCTAGGTTAATTGGGATGCTTCCTCTTCTGTTTTTGAAGCTTTAGCCTCATTTGAAATAACTGCCACGTAGTTTTGCCGCGTAGTAAAGGGCGACCGCTAACTTTGGGGGTTAGTGGAATGGATTCATCTGATTTTGTAGTGGAAGGTGGTGAGAGTATATTAATTTTTGGAGACAATTTAAATGTAGCACTAACGTCTTCACGACATGGAAGTCCATATGTGCTGACGTGATAAAAATAGTCCATGCTGGAAATCAGTAAATTCACAGCAGGATCCTCATATGTGCCTGATGTCATGTCTGCAGGGAGAGTATCCAGAACAGACAGAATTGCTTGTTTTGGTGGGATGTGCTGCTTAGTGGGCACCTTTCTCTTTCTGTTAATTAAAGTGGGCAGGGGAGTAACAGATTCATGGCTATCTGGATACAGGCCAGACGTTCCTGGGTGCATCTGTGTTGTATGAGGGCTATCATTACTGGAGGGGCCCTGTGAAATTATCACCTGGGGGTTCCCTGTTCCATCATAGCCATCTTGTAGTCCAGGAATGGGACCTGTTGCATAAAAGAAAGAATGGGGAGAGAGAATAAAAGAGATGGTCAACATGGTTAGATTCAGATTAAGGCACCCGCATCACTTTCACCCTACAGGGATGGGTGGCATTTATATAACAGACAGAACTGAGACAAAGCTCAGGGTGAAGGAAGAACACACAGAGAGATGTGTAGTAACAGACACAGTATAATCAAGCTGAACTTTTGCTCCCCTCTTTAATTACACCAGTAGGTATATAACAGGAAGCCTTAAGCCCCCTGGGATATAGACATAAAGAGAGGCGCAAGGCTGTCAGTGCCTGTTATAGTGCTGTATTATCTCTACACCCTGTCAGTGGTACAGCAGTATGCTGTGTCCCTTCAGAGAGCTAACAGGTTAATTACGGTAATAATAAATAAATACAGCTATGCCCTTCACAGGCCTATATTCTTCCTATTAACCTATCCATTGCCTCAGGTGCTGCAGTGCATTGCAAAACTGTATACTGCTGATCACAGGGCAGAAAAGGGGTTAATAAATTAATAAAAACTTCCTTCTCCCAGACTACAATAAATTAACCCCTATGTGTTCACTCTTCTGTAAAGATATTAAGTTATGATGTGTAATTTCTTCTCCTGTTACAAAACACATATTTCTTTGGCTGTGTAGGAGAGTCCATAGTGGTGTGCGCTGCACTGGAGTTTCAGGCACCTTATATAGTGGACTTGTCCCCCTAAGATCAGTTTAATTCGTTTCAATGTAAATCTGCCTCTGTGTTCTACTAGCACGTTGCTTCTAAAGGAAATCATTGCTGAGAAATGAACCCTTTGTGTTAGTGGAACAGTGTGGCAGTTTACACTATGTGGTGTACGTGCTGGGCCAACATTACCACCACACTGGACATTATGTAGAAAGTGGAGCAGTTCTGGAGCAAACCATCTGCCCTCTATGGGACTAATAAAAATTCCCCAAATGCCCATTGCTTTAAGTTAGACTTTTAAACCTTTAGATGGCAGATTATTTTCCAATGCATTGCTTTCCAAAACTTTGGAAGTGTCTATAGCTGAAAAGTTAAACCCAATTCAATCAGTGGGTCATGTTATACAACCCCTATAGTGCGGATGCTTTGTCCCAGAACTGCTCCACTTTGCCCTTACACATAAGGATACTGTGCAATGTAGCTGATTCCACTCCGGGAACATTTCTAATAGATCAGTGACTCACAGGTTTGTCCTCAAAGAGAAGAAACCAAAAATGGACAGAAAAGCAGCACAGTTTTGAGCATTAAATCTCACGATATACAACTCTTACAGATTTCTTCCTTGATCTTTGTCCTCAAACAGAGCTAATTTGCACACTATGTAGGGAATTAGCATAACATGCTGCACTGTAGCATCACAATACAAAAGTTACATTTTCAATATCTATTTATATTACAAAGCCTGTAACGGATAGGCCAGTGGTTCACCACTAACACGCAGTCTACAGTTTTCTGGGTACACCTAACATTTTGACAGATCAAGCATGTATTGAAGGGTAAAAATACATAATTATACAGTTATTTTTAGACTCACAAATAACACACAGCTGGTAGGGCATCCAATTGTCCTACCAGCTGAAACATCAACAGACATAAGGCCACAGACACTGACTTGTGGCCAATTGTTCGTTTTGTGGGTTCCCAAAACGTACACGCGTGTGGGAATAAAGGGAACATCAATGGGTTAATTCAGGCATATCTCGGGGCATTTTTTTTTATACATAACTTGCATTGACATTTGTTGTTATTTTACAGGAAAAATGAAAAAGAAGATAAGAAGAAAGAAGATTACAGAGGACAGAAGAAGGAAGATTGAAGAAGAAGACAGACAGTAGGTGACCAGGGTGCTGAAGACTCCGATGGACATCGGGATTAATGGTAAGTCGTATTAACCCTGTGTCAGTGTGATAAGCATACCCCACTGGCACTCATAGGATTCATTCTACTTGTATTTGACACATTTTGGGACTGATTTGGATGTATTGATATGGGGCTTAGGGTCCCATATCAGTACATCCACTGGGAAAAACTGGTTTAAGATTTTCATACATTAAAGTGGGTCCCTTAATATATCTTATTGCTGAAAGCATGGAATTGAATGGTCTATTTCGGCATTTTGTTGTTTGTCAGCGGGCTAAAATGCACATTCACGTTTATTGCCCAAGGTGTTTTTTTTTTTATTTGGTAGTTTTTCAAAGCACAGGTAATTACATGGCTTACTGTTCTTGAAAAAATTACCATTGGCTGTTTTTTGGCCGACCAGGCCAATTAGACTGAGGCCATAAAGTACACCTCTTTACGTCTTTAAAGAGATATACATCCATGAACTGTCCTATTTAGAAGTAGGAAAAGGATCATGACATGGTCCGTGGAGAAACTCTTTGCCTGAAGCATGTGGGACATCAGTATTCCCTGTTATAAGTATATTTGGATGGAATAAGCATCTCTCTCTCTCCACCCCACAGCACATTACTACACCCATTGCCAGACATAGATTGTTGCCAGCACTGATCCAGAAACCAATCATATGACTTTAATTTATAAAGATATAGATTCATATTCATATTGCTTTAAACAGGACTAGCCACACTGATCCTCCAAAGCTACGATCAGTGCATGGTTTCAAGAAAGATGCTTGGGTACAGCTGGATCAATTGACAAAGCCAATGACTGATCCACCTGCGCTATCACATAGTGGGTGGACAGATGCAAGAGGCTGGCACCAGACAAGGCACATTGACTGAGGTCTCTTTGAGGGTAGAGGTTGATGTGACTCAGTTTAAGGGAGATAACGGAATTCAGTTTCATAATCTCCTGAAAATATGTAATTAAATAAAACATTATTCTGTATAATATTCAATTACTTGAAATGTCGTAGTTACTCTATGGTTCGTGCCACTTTAAGGTAAAATGAATACATAAAGTGCAATTAACACATTAAATGAATTTGAAACACCTTTCAAAGACACTTATATGTTATATAAGCTATTTTTAATGAAGAAATAGTTTGCAATAGCATTATTTATGTCAGTTTATGTATGTCGGACAGTAACTGGCTGGTACAGCCTTGTACCAGATACCCATTGTCTACACTGCTCTTTCTCCACCTGCCACTCCCTCCTGCACTCCCTTCCTAACTACCACTTATTTTAGTGAAGAATAGGTCAAAAGAACTCTTTCTACAGTCAAAAAACAATGTGACCCTTTGACTGCCACAACACAAATGAATAGCAGCTGGAAGATCAGAGTGGAATGTAATATCTGGTACACGGCCATGCTAGCATCTCATATTTAACTTGAAAAATGGACAAATAAAGCTAACTATCTCAAACTAACATTGAATAAAAATGAACCTGTATCCACTTAAATACTCCTCTTTCTATATGTACAATTCTATGTGGGCAGTTTACTCAGAGCACTAACTTCTATGTTTAAGAAGAGTCATAAGCAGAGATTTCTGAAAGAGACACTGAAGTATACAACATAAAAACAGACTTATTACAACACTTTATTAGCTCTGAAAATCCTCTATTAAAAGCTTTCAGTAAAAATTAGAATGAGTTAACCTTGTGAATAATATTCCTCCTTATGTGTCTGGTCCAGACCTATATACTTGCTGTACAAACATGTGCTAGTGTAACATACAACAGTGACAGTTATAAAGTAAGAAAGAACAGAAAGGTTAGATTACAAGATTACATTGAGCAGAAGAATCCATAAAATGACAGTTATACATATGCAGTATATAATTATATGATATGGATAACAGAAAACAAAATTAAAGATAATTAGCAAGTTTTCCACACAGTCAAAATTGCAAATAAAAGCCTTAAATAAAATTATCAATGGCAATGACATTCAGTCCTTGGGTAGGACAGACATAATCATATTACAGTATAGATAATAATCATGAAACATATTTACATGTATGGTATCATGATTATGAATAGAGTATCATTGTTTGAAAGGGTAGAATGCATGTTTTGTGGGTATATCAGGTAATGTCTTAATAGAAGGGTTTTTTATAAGTGTCTTTATCTTCCCCATCTCCCCCCCACCAGTCATATGGAGAAATGATATGCTTGTCTGGGAAAAAAAACAAGCTCCCTCTATAGGGTATCAATGCAGAGGGTCCTTTAATTACGATTAACCCATAATTAACACTTAATAATTCTTGCTCTGTGAATGAATGTCTGTGAGGAGAGTTTTTTCAGTTCACCAGCTGCTTTTTATATTTTAAACAGGCAATACTATTTACAACATATGAACATTTTATTTTTGACCTTTAAGAAATCTATATTAAAATATTCCTTAAAATAAAGAAATAGTTAACATTATGAATAATATTCCTCCGTATGAGTCTGGTTCAGACATATATACTTGCTATATAGGCTTGTGCTAGAGTAACCTGTAACTAACAGTTGTAAAGTGATATGTAACGATAGAAAGTTCCTCAGAGCCAGAGACCATGAAATGACAGTTGGAAACTGGGGACAATAAGGTTTTTTGTTTTTTTTTATGGTACTGATCCAGTACATCCATAATAAAGTATGTTTCAGTGACATATATATTACAGAAGTCAGTAATTGGTGGATTTACAGTTTAACCCCTCGAGTGGTGGAAGAGAGAGCAATACTCACTCCTCTGGTGCTCAAAGGGTTAATTCACTCATTCTCCAGTACCCCAGGACTACTTGTCTTATGCACACAACTACATGAGATGATGGGAGCCTGGAGAGATGAGTTTCCCAGCCCAGAGATGGCACCTTTCTGTTATTCCTACAGACAGTTGCCTTACTGGTTCATATATCACTTGGTTTGACACCTTAAGTACTGGAAATGACCCCTCAAAACTCACCTGCTCTGTGCAAGGGTCTCTGGATAGTCGTCCCTTGATCATTGGAGTGTAGGATGATGGGTGGGGGCCTGGTGGGATGGTTAGCCCTAAAGTGGCGATTACCCGATATTTTTGGGGTGGTGCAAACAAACTGTCCTTAAATAAATTACACTTGGCGGCTGGACTTCACAAAGAAATACAGAAATAAAAGGTCCTAATAGAGTTTCCAAATCTGTCTGAACAATAAGAGCAAACGTGACTCGCTGCAACTCTCAATGGCTGCTGTTTGTGTCTGAATTCCAGCAGGTGACAGTTTACCAGTTGATGATGTCATCAGTCTTGGATGGCACAGCCAATCAGATCCTGCATATTCAAACAGCATGCAGCAAATCCAATGCAGCATTCTGGTCAAAATTACCCCCACAAAAATGATTTTATATCCAAAAAACTTTTTTTCTACCCCACAGGCTGGTGGGCTGTAGACTGTAAGAAGCATTATCTTTAGAGAGTTTGGGGAGGGGAGGACAATCACAACTCTGGAAAGTCATAGCAGTTCAATTGATTGATTGTCTTCAATTTCTATTCATGAACATACTTTTCCAAATTTACCAGACATTTTCATCTCTAATGAGAGACAAATTCTGGGTCCAAAGCATCTAATTTGTTTGCTAAAGGCATATAATTGTGCATCTGTGTGTAAAGTAAGGAGCGGGTAGCACCCTTTCAATGCTACAGCATAGCAAATTGGTGCTCAGAAGTCATTTATTGGGTCATAAGGGAAAGGTTATATTTCTATTACATATGGATATATTTATACCAAAAAAAGTACATCTTTAAAGGGCAGATTTATGAAAACTGCTCTTAGTACATTTTAAGAACTGTCCTTGGGTCATAGCAACTGACAATAATGTCAAGTCTGATTATATAACTGCCGGCAGCATCAAGAAGGTAGAAAATGCCTTTGGAGTTGCCCCATGGATCATCTATCCTTTTGGATAGATGATCCATGATAGGGGCTATCAGGAGGGGTCCTGGGTCCCCCTGGAGGTCTGAAGGCTTTATTTAATTATAAAAGCTGCATAGGTTATATGCCCTTGATTTAATAAATGGACAGTTGTCACCCCCATGATAGAGGGTTGTCATGAGGGGTCATGATACCCCCTTTGAAGTCTGATGTTTGTTTAATACACATAAAAACATATATAAATAAAAAGCTATTTTTACACATATATGGGCAAGGTTTGCAGTCACATACCTTGCATATTAACCCTTTGAGTACCAGAGGGTAGGATACACATTGCTAAGCAATGCCTTCCTACCTCTCTGGTACTCAAGGGGTTAAGTGCTGAATGAAGGACAGGTTCTTTCGAATAAATGGCAGTTCCTGACCTATGAGGAGGTGAAGTGGGATGGAGTATGTCGTATATATGCAGTATATGTCGACATACTAAAGGGGAGGATGTCGAAGGGGGGAACATGGTGTAGTGCTTGGTGTGCTAGTTCTGTTTATTTTAACTCAATGAATGCCACAGGGGTGAGCAATGCACATCCCTATAGCATTCCATGCTGTCCATGGTGCTATCGGAGTTTACTGAATGAGTCGAAGTGTCATATTATAATATCAACACACCCTTTGCATTTGAATGTGTTTCATTATTCAGCATTTCCATACAGAAATGAGTCATTATAATTCATTACCATATGGAAATAGGCCATTGTCAATGTTATGAATGAAAATTCGTAAACCTGTTGGATTGATGTCTATGTGTGCACTTTTTGTCGGAGTGCTGGTGATGTAATGTTGTAGACAGTTTGGTGAATACTGTGGTTGTGCCTGCGACACTGCTCCAGCAGAATATTGACATTTGTAGCCCTCTTCAACCTTTTGTGCATCTAGGCCGAGATGTATGATTGTCCGATGCAGAGCATTCATCTATTGTAACAACTGTGTTTTTTTCTCCCATTCTAGATAGAGTAGAAGCAGACACGTGCGTTCTTCCTTTCTCTGACTTTTTACCCTGAAATCTTTTCCAAAACTTTTTCTTGTAAAGATTTTGTTTCTTTTTCCCCTCAGTATTCTCTTTTGCTTTTCTCTTTAACCCTTTGAGCCAGACAGCTATAGAACGCATTGCAAAAGCAATGTGTTCCATACCCCTCTGGCATTCAAAGGGTTAATCCGGGACCCGATGTCTCTCTTTTTTCCTTATCCTTCAGATAATGGTGGTATAGTTGAAAGTGGTTGGGACTTATCTGATTTCTTACCCTTTACTTTTTATCTTTTAGATATTTTCCATCTAATTTTTCTCATTTGTGCCTCCTTCTCATCCTTTAAAGCAGAACGTGTTCTTACATGAGCCACTTTTGCAGATTTCTCATCTGATTTAAGCCATAAGTCCATCTTTTGGACTTTGTTTTTTATAATTTTTCCCACCAAGGAAGCACTATTTTTGCTTGGTCTTGTTTTCACACGTGTAATATCCAGTTTTGAAAGAATTTAGCTTTTTGACTTTTCAGACTTTAGCTCCAAGTGTGTAGCATGTTTCTTTACTGCTGACAATGCATTTTGTTTTTCTCTCAGAAGTGGCTGCTCTCAGCTGAATCCGTTTATTTGAATTCTGCACCTTTCAGGCACGCTTTACCGCATAGCCTCAATGCTCCATTGTTCTCTATGGGGCAGTTTCCTCTTTTTCTTCATGGGGTTCTTCAGTCTTGGAAGACCCCCATTTTGTACAGGCATGTGGCACCTGTGGCTCCTGGCATTCCTGTCTTGTCTGTTTCCTCTGAGGAGGAATCGCTGAAAGATTCAGAGGATAGTGTGTGTTCACTAGGGGCTTCTCCCCAATATTATGATGACCCCTTTGAAGATTTGAAGGCGGTTTTAAACACTCTGCACATTCTGGCTACCCTTGTGGGTTCTCAGCGTACTTCTGACATCTTTCAAAGGCGCACAAAGTCTTGCACATTTTTTTCCGCCTCATCCCACTCTTGACCAGATCATACGTGCTGAGTGGTAGACTCCTGTTAAGCGTTTATCTCTGTATAAGAGATTATCGAAGTTCTATCCATTTTTTGATGCGGCTTTGGCTCAGTGGGCTACATCTCCTAAGGTTGACACCTATATTTCCAGTGTTTCTCCTTCCTCTGGATCACCTGCAGTGGATTCTTCTGCTCTCACAGTCTCAGCTAATAGGGAGCTTGATGATATTTTGCAGGCTGCATTCGCTGCCATGGGTGCGCCCTTTGACCTACCTTGGCTTCTGCATGGATTAATAGTGCCATTGCTTTCTGGACTGACCACCTGTCTAAAGCTGTCCGTATGGATGCCCCAAAAGCTGACATTTTGAAGTTTTTGGCTGATATCTCTGTGGCTCAACTCTATCTTTCTGATGCCCTATCTGATGTTGTTAGACTTGAGGCCAAGGCCTCTGCTTTTTCTGTGGCTGCTAGACATTCACTGTGGCGTAAATTCTGGTCTGTTGACCCGATCTTTAGGCAATCTCTGGTTTCTCTTCCCTTCCAGGGTTCATCCCTTTATGGCCCTGAATTGAAGGGCATCATTCCCGAGGTCACTGGGGGCCAGAATGCTTTGTTTCCATTGGCTGCTAAGAGCAGTCCTATGGTAGGAAGGTAACGTCTTTTCCGTGCTTGTCCAGATGGAGTACAAGGGGTTAACCCGGTGCTATCTCAGGCACCATGTTCCATCCCTATGCCTCCGCAGCACTTTAAATCAAGCATTTCTTCCACCGAGCCTAACCTCCTTTGGCAGGACTAGCCAATTCTTGGTCTACTAACACCTGTGGGTGTTCGTCTGCAACGCTTTTTTTTTTCAGAGTTTGTGCAGACGTTGTGGACCCGTGGGTTTTGATGGTGGGTTTCGAGGGCTATTGGTTTTCTTTCAGCTTCCTCCTTCCCTTCCATTTCTTGCCTTCTTGCTCCCCTCTGGGACCGGATCAGCCTTGTCCTTTCCATGGGTCTGTTCTGGATCTATCACGGTGCCCGTGATTGCTCTCTTTTCATGTCTATCACCAGCAGGGGGCCCTCCATTGGCTGGCTGCCTTCAGCCCGCCCTGTATTGCCTATTTAAACCTAGCCTGTGCACACTTTGTTTGCCCTTTCGTGTTGTCTCTATGCTGTTGAATATGACCTTGTTCCTGAGTATCCTGGGCCTCTGCTGTGTTCCTGCGACCTGTGTTCTACCAGTTCCAGTGTTTCCAGTTGAAGAGTTCCTGCCTTCGTTTGATCCGGTTAAGCCTCCGCTTCCTGCTGCCAGTCTCCGCCATCGTTCCTGATTCCGGTTGACCGTCTGCCTGCTGGTTCCTGCTTCCATCTGCTGGTTCCTGTCCAGTCGTCTTCAGTCATCGGACGTTCCTGAGTCACCTTGGCGACATTACTACTTGCCGGTTATTCAGTACGCGGGTACTGGTTGCTTGCAAGCCATCCGGCTGCCTCAGTATTATTAGCGTTCCACGTACAAGGTACTGGTTCGCTCCACAAGCCATCCGGCTTCCTCAGTATTATTAGCGTTCCACGTACAGGGTACTGGTTCGCTCCACAAGCCTTCCGGCTGTCTCAGTATTACAGCGTTCCACATACAGGGTACTGGTTCACTCCACAAGCCTCCCAGCTGTCTCTGTATATTAGCGTTCCACATACAGGGTACTGGTTCGCTCCACAAGCCTCCCGGCTGTCTCTGTATTATAGCGTTCCACGTACAGGGTACTGGTTCGCTCCGCTAGCCATCCGGCAGTCTCAGTATTGATAGCGTTCCATGTACAGGGTACTGGTTCCCTCCTCAAGCCATCCGGCAGTCTCAGTATTGTTGTGTTCCACGTGCAGGGTACTGGTTCGCTCCTGAAGCCACCCGGCTGTCTCAGTATTGATAGCGTTCCACGTACAGGGTACTGGTTTGCTCCTCAACCACCCGGCTGTCTCAGATTGATAGAGTTCCACGTACAGGGTACTTGTTCGCTCCTCAAGCCACCCGGCTGTCTCAGTATTGATCACGTTCCTCGTACAGAGTACTGGTTCGCTCCTTAGCCATCCGGCTGTCTCAGTATCGTCAGCGTTCCACGTACTGGGTACTGGTTCGCTCCATGCACACCTGGTTGCTACTATAGTGGTATGGCGTTCCCTCTGTGAGAGCATTGGTGAGCTCCACATCCTTCACTATCTCTGCTGCTGGCGGCCTACTTACTGACTTAGCCTCTTTACCATCATAGTGACTGTTGTTCCACCTTCCAGTCACTTAGGCAAGCGGTTGCCATTGCCTCCTGTCTATGAGCTGCCTTGCCCGGTATTGGTAAGGCCGGTAGAACCTGTTCTGTTTCCTTGGGTTGCCTTACCCGGTATTGGCAAGGCCGGTAGAGCCGGTGTTATCTCCTGTCAATTGGCTGCCTTGCCCGGTATATGGTAAGGGCGGTAGAACCCTGTGCTGTTTCCTTGGGTTGCCTTACCCGGTATTGGCAAGGCCGGTAGAGCCAGTGTTAACCTCCTATCTAGGGGCTGCCTTGCCCGGTATCTTGGCAAGGTCGGTAGAGCCTCACCTCACGAGTTCCAATCTTTTGGCTGCCTTGCCCGGTATATTGGCAGGGCCGGTAGAGACAATATTGCTCTTATTTGTATTGTATTCCTGTTTAATAAAGATATATGTGTGTACTTGTATATTACCCTACAGGGCTGCATTAACTTTCCAATAAAGTTGTGTTTTACCTAACTCTGCGTCTGAGAGTCTTAACAAACCGTGACAGTACGAAAGGGCCATGACCTCAGACAATAAGAGTGATGGTAATACACAAAACATCCATTGGAGAATGGATGCACATGAGCAACGATTGGATCAGCTAGCGGTAGCGATCCAAACTATACTTGAACGCACGGTTCTCTGTGAAAAGGCTGGCCTTAGTCCCATGGTTTCCTCCGGGCAGACATCTGAGAACTTTACCATGGCCTCAGGGGCTGCAGTCAAGGGGTTAACTGCCTCCGCCCCTTTGCCACTCAGATACGATGGTGACCCTAACCTTTGCAGAGGGTTTATTAACCAACTTGAAATATTTATGGAATTGATGGCTCAGGCCTTTCCCAGTGACCGCAGTAAAGTTGGTTTTATGATATCCCTGCTGACCTGTAGAGCATTGGCATGGGCGAATCCATTATTGGAAAATGCGAAACCCTGCACAAGGAGTTTCAGGGAATTCGTGCAGTCGTTTCGGAGAGTGTTCGAGCCTTCTGGTAGAACCACCTCTGCTGCTAAACGCCTTATGGAAATACAACAGGGCAGGCGTACGGTATGTGACTACGCCATTGAATTTCGCACCTTGGCAGCAGAGGTAGGTTGGCACAATGAAGCATTATTGGCAGCCTTTGCTCAGGGCCTAAGTGACCAAATTAAGGACGTGATCGCTGCGAAAGAATTGCCCATTGATCTTGATGACTATATTGAATATGTCATTCTAATTGACATACGGATTCTGAGAGACTAATGGCCAAAGACCGCAGGTCGCGGCAAAAGAGTAATGGATCTAGTAGTACTTTTTGCCCACCTGTCCCTCCCTTGGCTTCTAAGCAGATTGAACTGTCTCGAGAACCAGGTGAACCTATGCAGTTAGGCTTCACTAGGCTAACCAAGGAGGAAAAGACACATCGCAGAAAACATGGGTTATGTTTATATTGTGGCAAAAATGGGCATCTACTAAGATTTTGTCCTGTACGTCCGGGAAACGAACACACCTAGGGTACCTTGGGGGACAGGCCCTAGGTGGTGTTCAGGCGTCCCCAGAATGTGGTATACTGAAACCCACCATACAGGTGGTACTTTCTTGGGCAAAACGCTCAGTGGAGGTTTTGGCTCTGGTCGATTCTGGTGCAGCTGGGTATTTTATGGGTAATACCTTTGCTGAATTACACGGGGTTCCACGCATTGAGAGGGAAACCCCACTCGCTATTGAAGCGATTGACGGTAGACCCCTGGAACCTGCTCAGGTGACTTTTGAAACAATGCCTTTGTCCATGTCTATTGGGGCTCTCCACAAAGAGGAACAGCAGTTCCATCTTATCATCTCTCCTCATCAAGCAGTAATCTTGGGGTTTCCCTGGTTACACTTGCATAACCCACAGTTTAATTGGGAAAAATGTGAAATATCCGCTTGGTCTCAGTCTTGCATGGAACATTGCGTAACCCAACCAGTTAAGATCTTGTGTACCTCTTCTGCTCTGCCATATGAATACCAACAGTTTGGCAATGTATTCAGTAAGGGAGAAGCTGGCACCCTACCCCAGCACAGATCTTATGACTGTTGTATTGAACTGCCTCCGGGGGCGGTGCCCCCTAGGGGGCTCACGTATCCATTATCTTGTGAGGAGAACCAAGCTATGGAAGAATATATCGCTGATGCCTTTGAAAGAGGCATCACAAGGAAATCCACCTCTCCGGCTGGGGCTGGATTTTTCTGAGACCTTGCATTGACTACCGGGGCTTAAATAAGTTAATATCTAAGAATGCCTATCCAATACCACTCATCACCGAGCTATTTGACAGACTTAAAGGTTCCTCTGTTTTCACCAAATTGGACCTACGTGCTGCATACAATTTAATTAGGATCAGAGCTGGTGATGAGTGGAAAACTGCCTTTATCACGAGATTTGGCCATTACGAGTACTTGGTCATGCCATTTGGTCTTTGTAACGCACCTGCTGTATTCCAAGAGTTCATCAATGACATTCTTAGAGATATGTTGCAATCCTGTGTTGTTGTCTATCTTGACAACATTCTCATTGATTCTGAGAATATGTTACAACACGTCAAGGACGTGTCTGAGGTGTTGCTTCGTCTACGAGAGAATAAACTATATTGTAAACTCGAAAAATGTGAATTTCACAGAACTAGTGTACCATTTCTGGGATTTATAATTGGCAAAGAAGGCATTGCCATGGACAAAGAGAAACTAATGGCAGTTTTACAATGGCCACGCCCCAAGAGCTTGAAAGCCATTCAACGATTTCTGGGCTTCGCTAATTATTATAGGAAATTTATTAAGAACTTCTCTACTATTGTAAAACTTTTGACTGACCTTACGCACAAGGGTGCTAATCCATCCCAATGGCCAGTGGCTGCAGAGGAGGCCTTTGAAAAATTGAAATCTGTCTTCATTAATGCTCCTGTGTTATCTCACCCCAATCCATCGCTTCCATTTACACTGGAGGTGGACGCTTCAGATATTGGGGTTGGAGCAGTGCTTTCTCAGCATCCCATTAAAGGAGGAACTCTCAGACCTTGTGGGTTTTTCTCTAAAAAATTGACCAGGGCACAAAGCAATTATGAGATTGGTGACAGAGAACTGCTAGCCATTATTCTTGCGCTTAAGGAATGGCGTCACCTACTTGAGGATACTAAGAACCCTGTCTTAATTTTGACCGATCACAAGAACTTAATTTATCTTTCTGAGGCAAAGAGGTTATCCCCACGCCAGGCTAGGTGGGCACTGTTCTTGTCTCGATTTAACTTCATTTTATCTTATTTACCTGGGTCTAAGAACGTCAGGGCTGATGCATTGTCAAGACAATTCGAGACTGAAATTGACAGAGACAAGGTACCAGCTGTCACGACCCGAATGTCCTGACCTAGGGTCATGACCTCTCTTTTGTTTTTGATTGGTCAGTTCCCCTTTTTATTCTGGTGCCACGATTCCTCGTGGCTTGATTATTGAGCCCGTTCGAGAAGAGTTTCCTCTGCTATTTCTTCTCCTGCATTGATGTTCAGTCCTGTGCCTGCCTTGCGGGCTAGTCCTGGCTTACAGTGGGATTGTTTATTCTTGCCCTGGGTCCTTTATCGCCCGCCGGTTCCTGATTTGAGCTCCTTTCTGTAACTGTCCGAGAAGTCTCCAGCGCATCCCGACGCATTCCTTCGTCGGTCAGACGTCAGGGGTTCCTGCTTCCTTGCTGTTCCGCTCTCTGTGCCCTGAGCCCTACCTTGTTTCAAGTTCATCTGATCGCCAGCTTGCTGAGAACGCTAGCAGTATTGCAACTTTGTTTCAAGTTCATCTGATTGCCAGTTTGCTTTGATCGCTAGCATTGATTGCAATCTTGTTTCAAGTTCATCTGATCGCCAGCTCACTGGGAACGCTAGCATTATTGCAACTTTGTTTCAAGTTCATCTGATCGCCAGCTTGGCTGGGAAGCAAGCATCGAAGGCAACTCTGTTTCAAGTTCATCTGATCGCCAGTTTGCTGGGAACGCTAGCATTTATTGCAACTTTGTTTCAAGTTCATCTGATCACCAGCTTGGCTGGGAACACTAGCACCAATTGCAACTCTGTATCCAGTTTATCTGATCGCCTGTTTGCTGGGAGCTCTAGCACTGATTGCAACTCGGTATCAAGTTCATCTGATCGCCAGCCTGGCTGGGAAGCAAGCATCGATTGCAACTCTGCATCAAGTTCATCTGATCACCAGCTTGGCTGGGAGCGCCATCTGTATCAAGTTCATCTGATCACCAGCCTGCTGGGATCTCGAGGAGCAAGTGCAACTTTGTATCCAGTGTATCTGATCGCCAGCCTGCTGGGATCTTGAGGAGCAAGTGCAACTTTGTTTCCAGTGTATCTGATCGCCAGCCCTGCTGGGAATTTGAGAATTGAACTCTTCACTGAATTCACTCATCTGATCGCCAGCCCTGCTGGGAACACGAGATATTCAACAAGCGCTACTCAAGTACTAGAACCACCTACCGATTTCTGGTTTTCTCTCTGCTGCGCAGTCATCAGGTATTGCTATACTCCTGGGGATCCACTCTTACTACCCCCTGGTTCCTTTCTCCGCTCAGTTGAGCCTTGGCCCGCTGCATTCCTTGACCGCTCCTGGGGAGTCCCTTGCAGTGGCCATTCCGCGAATGCCCCGGGAAGGACACCAGCACCTATTATTCAACCTGATCAAATTTTGGCTACTATACGCACGAGTATCACCTCACCATTAGGGGAAGAGATCTTGGCCTCCGCTCCTCCTGAAACCCCGATGGGCAAGTGTTTTGTTGACGTGCCATTTCGCAAACAGTTACTCGAGACATACCATTCCTCTAAGTTTGCAGGACATATTGGCAGAGACCAATTGTTATGGTCTCTCTCGCAAGTTTTTTGGTGGCCTTCTATGAGGGCAGATTGTGCCAATTTTACCAATGCCTGTGCTACTTGTGCCCATGCCAAGACCCCTAGACACCTCCCTGTGGGTTTACTCCAGCCGGTACCTAATGGTGAACGCCCTTGGTCTCACGTTTCCATCGATTTTATGGGAGAGTTACCAGAGGGTATTCCTTTATACTCAGGATAGTGGACAAGTTCTCTAAAATGGCTCATTTCATGCCCCTCCGTGGCCTTCCCTCTGCTAAAGAGTTGGCGGAGGTATTTGCTAAAGAGGTATTCCGGTTGCATGGTGTACCCAGAGTGCTGGTGTCCGACCGGGAGAGCCAGTTCGTGTCCAGGTTTTGGAGGGCATTTTGCGAAGAGATGGGCATACAATTATCTTTTTCCTCCGCCTACCATCCCCAGACCAATGGGGCCCCTGAGCGTGCCAATCAAGGCTTGGAACAGTTCTTGCGCTGTTTTATTACTGACCATCATGACAATTGGGCCAACCTGTTGCCCTGGGCAGAGTTCACCAGGAATTGTGCAGTTAACTCATCAGTAGGGAGCTCTCCATTTTTGATCAATTATGGGTTTTAACCCTGTTTGCTCCCGGACTCCTTTCAGGCACAACAAATTCCAACTCTGGATGAGCATATCAAGCAGCTCCGCTCCACATGGGCACAGGTGCAGAGGGCACTGGGTCAGTCATTCCAACGTCATCAACATCATGCTAGTCGCAGGAGGTTGCCAGCGGTTTCCTTTCAGGTTGGGGATAGAGTGTGGCTGTCCTCCAGGAACCTTAAGCTTCAAGTCCCATCTAATAAGTTGGCCCCCCCGATTCATTGGTCCTTACAGAGTCATTTGCAGAATCATTCCAGTATCGTATGCATTGGACATCCCTGTGTCCATGCGTATTCATAATGTCTTCCATGTGTCCCTCCTTAAACCTCTCATATGCAACAGCTATACAACTAACCCTGTGGTGCCAGGGCCTATTGAAGTGGAGGGTGAGGAGGAGTACGAGGTTCAGAGTATCATTGATTCTCGCAGGCTTAGAGGAAAGGTGCAGTATTTGGTGCATTGGAAGGGCTATGGTCCTGAAGAACGATCCTGGGTGGACAGTAAGGACCTTCATGCACAAATTACTGCAAATTTTTCATTCCAAATACCCTCAGAAACCTAGACCCTCCTCTGGGAGAGGGGGTCTTTGAGAGGGGGGTACTATCCCGGTGCCCGTGATTGCTCTCTTTTCATGTCTATCACCAGTAGGGGGCCCTCCATTGGCTGGCTGCCTTCAGCCCACCCTGTATTACCTGTTTAAACCTAGCCTGACAACCCTTTGGTTGCCCTTTCGTGTTGTCTCTATGCTGTTGAATATGACCTTGTTCCTGAGTATCCTGGGCCTCTGCTGTGTTCCTGTGACCTGTGTTTTACCAGTTCCAGTGTTTCCAATTGAAGAGTTCCTGCCTTCATTTGATCCGGTTGAGCCTCCGCTTCCTGCTGCCAGTCTCCGCCGTCGTTCCTGATTCCGTTTGACTGTCTGCCTGCTGGTTCCTGCTTCCATCTGCTGTTTCCTGTCCAGTCGTCTTCAGTCATCGGACGTTCCTGAGTCGCCTTGGCTATATTACTACTTGCCGGTTATTCAGAACGCGGGTACTGGTTGCTTGCAAGCCATCTGGCTGCCTCAGTATTATTAGCGTTACACGTACAGGGTACTGGTTCGCTCCACAAGCCATCCGGCTTCCTCAGTATTATTAGCGTTCCACGTACAGGGTACTGGTTTGCTCCACAAGCCTTCTGGCTGTCTCAGTATTATAGCGTTCCACGTACAGGGTACTGGTTCGCTCCACAAGCCTCCCGGCTGTCTCTGTATTATAGCGTTCCACATACAGGGTACTGGTTCGCTCCTCTAGCCATTCGGCAGTCTCAGTATTGATAGCGTTCCACGTACAGGGTACTGGTTCGCTTCTCAAGCCATCCGGCAGTCTCAGTATTGTTGCGTTCCACGTACAGGGCACTGGTTCGCTCCTCAAGCCACCCGGCTGTCTCAGTATTGATTGTATTCCACGTACAGGGTACTGGTTCGCTCCTCAAGCCACCCGTCTGTCTCAGTATTGATTGTGTTCCACGTGCAGGGTACTGGTTCGCTCCTCAAGGCATCCGGCTGTCTCTGTATTGATATCGTTCCCAGTACAGGGTATTGGTTCGCTCCTCAAGCCACCCGGCTGTCTCAGTATTGATAGCGATCCACGTACAGGGTACTGGTTTGCTCCTCAAGCCACCCGGCTGTCTCAGATTAATAGCGTTCCACGTACAGGGTACTGGTTCGCTCCTTAGCCATCCGGCTGTCTCAGTATCGTCAGTGTTCCACGTACTGGGTACTGGTTTGCTCCATGCACACCTGGTTGCTACTATAGCGGTATGGCGTTCCCTCTGTGAGAGCACTGATGAGCTCCACATCCTTCACTATCTCTGCTACTGGCGGCCTACTTACTGACTTAGCCTCTTTACCATCATAGTGACTGGTGTTCCACCTTCCAGTCACTTAGGCGAGCGGTTGCCATTACCTCCTGTCTATGGGCTGCCTTGCCCGGTATTGGTAAGGCCGGTAGAACCTGTTCTGTTTCTTTGGGTTGCTTTACCCGGTATTGGCAAGGCCGGTAGAGCCGGTGTTATCTCCTGTCAATTGGCTGCCTTGCCCGGTATATGGTAAGGCCGGTAGAACCTGTCCTGTTTCCTTGGGTTGCCTTACCCGGTATTGGCAAGGCCGGTAGAGCCAGTGTTAACCTCCTATCTAGGGGCTGCCTTGCCCGGTATCTTGGCAAGGTCGGTAGAGCCTTACCTCACGAGTTCCAATCCTTTGGCTGCCTTGCTCTACCGGCAGGGCCGGTAGAGCCAATATTGCTCTTATTTGTATTGTATTCCTGTCTAATAAAGATATATGTGTGTACGTGTGTAACGGAAGCTGGGAAGGGACTGCGTCGCCTTCCGCCGTTGTTCCCGTGTCTCTCCTTCTCGACGCCAGATAAGCGCCGTCGGATGCACCAGTTGAAGTATGGACAGTCACTGGAAACAGTCGCAGGATCGCTGGAAGCAGGGAAGCATGGAAGAGTCCACATCGCCGCCTGACAGTCCACGAAGTTAGGTCGCAGGAAACTGGCAGCAGGCAGCCGACGTTTCAGGATACTTGGCGCAGATGGGTATCAGATTGGATACTTTAGACCATAAGCAATGCAAGACTCCAGGACTCCTTGTTCACTCCAAAACATAACTCACTTTATTGACACAAACTACAGATATTTATATACAAATCTTTACATTGAACTGATGGGTGAAACCAGATACAAAAGGGCGTGATCCAATCATAATACATCAGACAAAAAGCCAACAACAGATGGTCTTAACAGATACAATGACTCAGACATGATTACATTTCAGATACAATAGGTGACTCACAGACTGAGGGGCGTGAATGGATTAACACACAGCAGGGGGTCTCAATACATCTTACAATACACAATACAATGGCTTGAGGGACTGCATTACATATTCAAAGAATTAACCCCTCACTGCCCCTTCCCTTGGAAGCAAGCCAGCAGTCTAACGCAGGGCAGTTTTGTACATTAGCCCCATTCACATAAAATCTATCAAATGTCTTATGCATAGTTCCATAAGGCTGTCCAGCCAGGAAAAATGCCTATTCCTTGTCCATAACCCCTGAGCCCAGGGGTGAATATGTTCCATGCCCTGACAAGAGCTCCCAGTAACGGGTAAGATCCGATACAATGTGTATATTACCCTACGGGGCTGCATTAACTTTCCAATAAAGTTGTGTTTTTACCTAACTCTGTGTCTGAGAGTCTTAACAAACCGTGACAGGATCTCTTGGACGAGGAGGTTCTCGATCTGGTTCCATGACCATAAATAGATTTTGACTCCTTTTCCCACCTCTTTGTGGTTTCCAAGAAGGAGGACTGCAGCCGTCCTATTCTGGTCCTCAAGGACCTCGAATCCTTTGTGATCAAGACTCATTACCACCAGGAGTCCTTAAGGTTAGTCATTCCGGCGATGTGTCCAGGGGAATTCCTGGCCTCCTTGGATCTGCAGGATGCCTACCTATACATCAATATTCTTCCAGTGAACCAGCAATACCTCAGGTTCGCTTGCAACAAGGGGTCAATTCCAGTTCTCGACTCCCCCTTTTTGGTCTGAAAACAGCTCCACAGGTGTTTCTTATAGTCTTTGGTGCATTTTTTTTTTATATCACGCACAGGAGGGGGATTTGGGTCACTCCATACTTGGCCGACTTTCGATTCAAACTCAGAGATTGTTTTTTCTGGGACTTCTATTGACACCCTGCAAGGCATGGTTTTTCTGATGGAGCATTGTTTTCAACAGATCACCATCAGGGTTTCCTCAGTTCTGGCTTGAGTGTCCACTCAAGCCAAGAAACTGACCTCTTTGGTTGGAAAGTTGATTTCCATCAGAGAGGTGGTACCATTTGCAATGGCTCACGTGAGGGAACTACAGAGGTTTGTGATCCAAGTCTGCAAGGGGAACCCAGATCTCTTGAAGCTGCCGATTTCTCTTCCCTTGCATGTGGAACTGAGTCTTCCTTGGTCGCCGAATCTCTACGACCTGCGGAAGGGAAGACCGTTTTTTCTCCCATTCTGGACCACAGTTACAACGGATGACAGCCTATCAGGTTGGGGAGCGGTCCTGGATCACCTGAATGTCCAAGGTCATTGGTCAGTGAGGAGTCTCTCCTACTAATCAATGTTCTGGAACTCCGGGCTATATTGCATGCTCTGAAGTACTGGTCGTCTCATCTCGAGGGCTGTCCAGTTTGTGTCCAGTCCAATAACGCCACGACTGTGGCTTACATCACCAGGTAAGGCAGCACCAGAAGTCTCACAGCTTGGTTGGAGGTCAAGGCTGTTTTAACCTGGGCTGAAGAACATGTTCCTGCCACCTCCGCTATACATATTCCAGGAGTAGACAACGTCTTGGCCGACTTCCTGAGTCGACACACTGTGGACAACAGAGAATGGGTTATTCACCAGGAGGTTTTTGACCACATTGTTCAGTGATGGGGACTTCCCTGGGTCAACCTGATGGCCACCAGACACAACAGGAAGGTTCCGATGTTTTGCTCTCGCTGGCCAGATCCTCTGGCGGTAGCAGTGGATGCTCTGTTAATTCTTTGGCGGTTTCCCCTGCCTTACATTTCCCCTCCTCTTTCCCTGCTACCTAGAGTGCTGAGGAAGCTACGAAAGAAGAAGACACCAGTCATCCTAGTGGCCCCGACAACCTTGGTTTCCAGAGCTACTGGACCTATCTGTTTCCCTGTGGAAGGTGAACGTGGAGAGTCTGGATTTGACGGCTTGGCAATTGAATCCTCTTTTTTGAGGTGGAAGGGGTTTTCTCCTGAGGTGGTAGCCACCATGATTCAGGCTCGGAAGCCTGTTTCATCAAAAGCTTACCACTGGATTGGTCTATCTTGCACTTTTGGTGTGTTAATAGGGATCTGTCCTCACAGGAGTTTGATCTGCCGACTATCCTGTCCTTTTTACAGGATGGAGTGAACAAGGGCCTTAGCCTGAGTTCCTTGGAGGTCCAGACTTCAGCTCTGTCTGACTTTTTTCATAGGCGCAGTGCCGTTATTCTGGATGTCAAGGTTTTCTTTCAAGGTGTCACTCGTGCTTTCCCTGTCTTTAAGCATCCCACTCCTCAGTGGGGTCTTAATCTGGTTCTGGGAGTCTTGCAGCAGCCTCCTTTTGAGTCCTTGGCTACCATTCCTCTTCGTCTCCTGACTTGGAAGATGGCTTTTCTCTTGGCATTCGTTTCTGTTTGTAGAGTCGCTGGACTGCAAGTCTTGTCCTGCATACCTCCTTTCTTGGTGTTTCACAAGGATAAGGCAGTCCTACGTACCTCCCAGGAATTTCTATCTAGGTCTTTGTTTCCTGTGTCAATTAGATCTTTACCTCTTGATCCCTGTTGGCTCTTGGTCAGCGTGCTCTGTTTACAATTACTGGTGTGCTATGTTATGGTTCAGTGTCTGTTGACACTTTGTCTGTTTGGCTATTCTATGTGCTGATTAGTCCATGTAGCTCTGGTATCATGGGGACCAGCGACTGGTCTTTGCCTTCTTTCCCACCGCTGGGAACTCAATGTTGGTACATCCCAGTTACCTGTAAGCTATATTGGACGACAGAGAATAGAGGATTTTAGACTTACCTTTTAAATCCTTTTCTGTTAGTCTATATTGCTTACAGGTCTCCCAACCTGCCATGCTTGGTTCTCCTGTGGCTGGCTGTGTGAGTCATTTCGGGTTCATGCTCACAGGAGTCTTTTCTCTTCTCCTTCTTGCTCTCTAGCTAGATAGGGTAGTGTATCATATCTATCTGGTAGGGGGCTAGCTAGTCACCAGCAAAAAGGAGAGGAAGACTCCACCCTGCATTCTTTCTCAGAATTGTTCCTGCCTACTTAAAGGGGCTGTCTCCTTACCTGTAAGCTATATGGACTAAGTGAAAAGGATTTAACAGGTAAGACTAAATACACCAGATACACAATATTTTAAAATTTAGAAACTTATCTGAAAAACATCACCAATCATTGGTAAGACCTCACCTTGAGTATGCAGTGCAGTTTTGGGCACCAGTTCTGAAAAATGATATACTGGAACTAGTGAGGGTACAGTGAAGAGCAACAAAATTTATTAAGGGAATGGAGGACTTGACATATGAGGAACAACTAGACAAACTTGCTTTATTTACTCTAGAGAAAAGATGACTAAAAGGAGACCTTATAACATTGCACAAATATATGAGAGGTCAATACAAGGATCTCTGCGGTGAGCTATTTATTCCATGGACTGATCAGATGACCAGGGAACAACCGTTGAGATTAGAGGAAAGGAGGTTTAGACTTCAGCAGAGGAAGGGTTTTTTTACAGTGAGGTCTGTTACATTGTGGAATTGTTTGTCCAGGGAGGTGGTTATGGCAGATACAATGGGTACATTCAAGAGAAGATTAGATACATTTCTTTCCAAAGGGAACATACAGAGTTATACTATTTATTAGTGGGCAGATCAGGAAGGTCTGATGAAGACTAACTTATTTGGTAGCAGGAAAGATATAAAATTACTGGGGTATGAGGAAAAGGTTGAACTTGATGGATTTGTGTCTTTATTCAACCTAATTTACTATGTTACATCATGTCCCTGATTAGATAAATAGAATTTAAATAATTATCTACTGCTTTCAATTGTCCACTCTGAGGTGGTTTGCATGATGCAGATTTGTTCATCTTTTGCTTTCTACACAGCCCCCTTTATACTTTAAAAATATTATTATTTTATTCCTAAAACCCTGAATAATATTTTCTAGAAAATGGTCTTTATAGAAGAACAAAACATTGGATACAGTGGGGGGTTGTTTACCGATTTACAAATATACATATGTAGCGTGCATTATCACCCTTTTATATGAAAATGAAGTGTAAATAGCAAGAAACACTGGAGCTAATGTAGCAGTTCACAAGTGTAGTGCCCCTGGTGTTAGCCTCTAACACCAGTGGCTTCATTCCTGGGTATGGACTATAGTGTATGATTTCTGTTGCAGTGCCTACCAGTGGACACTCTTTACCAGTGCTGGATTTTCATGCCTGCAAGCCCCACATGCCAGCTCCATTGCATGCACAGGGAAATGGCTTATGCTTGTTCTATTTCCTCTATGTCCTGTGTAGTTCATAGACTAAAACAAGGCATAGAGGAAAGGAATGCCCTAAACTGACTGTCCAGTTGTCCTCCCCTTAATGGAAGTGGAATTAACCGGAGGATTTCGGGTGTAAGAACTTAGTAAATTGACATTAGGTTGGCATAGGGACAGAATGCAAATTCCTGGACCTATTATTGTGAGGAATAGACATGGTACATCCATCTCACTGTCACTACATCAGTGATTAGAACGCTTTACACAAGGCAGCGCAGAAGGTCTTGATAAACAGTAACATTTCCAGATTTTTGTACTTATTTTGTGGTTATTTTAATCAGAAACAGATAGTCATGCAGAGGATGATTGTACTAAGAACTGGATCAAACCAACAGCATAGTAACATAATTGAGGAGACTGAAAAAAGACATGCATCCATCAAGTCCAGCCCATGCCAAATCCCTGTTGATGCAGAGGAAGGTAAAAAACAAAAAAACATTGAAGCCATTTCCATTTAAGCCCCAAGTGGGTAAAACAATTCCTTCCTGACTCAAAATGGCAGTCAGATATTTCACTGGAGAGTTCTTTGTATTGACCTTGAATAAATGTGTAAATGGTAATCATATCACCCCGTCGACGTCTCTTCTCTAATGTAGATAAAGACAGTTTGGCTAGTCAGTCTATATAACTCAGATCATCCAATCCCTTTACCAGCATCAAAGGAGACCAATGACAACTCTCATTACAATGTGTTGGAGGGCTATTTAACATGCAGGATATTCAAAGCTCCAGTTAAATTAATGGGAATTTAGGGAGTTTTGGCATAATCCTATGGTGCAATCCGTTTGTCCTTACTGTAAAAAACCCTGCCTTTGTTTTACTTGAAAATGCCTTTCCTCTAGTCTTTTTTTTTTTTTTATTACCAAATACAAATATTACATAATACAAACTTTACACATACATAAACATATCCCCAATTAGACACACACCTTTTAGAGCTCGACCTCTGGTTATCTCCTATTTATTCACTATTCCACATAGGAAGATTCAGTCTATTTTAATGGATATTTTCGTAACCATTTTCCCCAAATGGCATAAAACTTCTCAGCTCTTTGTGCTGCCAAGTAATAACCATCTTCCATCAAGCACTGATGTCTTATCTGATTTCTTATAATATGAATTCCAATCACTTCCTGTTCCCTCCATCTCCTAGCAATCACGATCTTCATCGGTAAAAAACACTGCACAATCCACATCCTATCATTTACAGTAAGCATATCAAGGTCATGATGCAAGATCACCCTTTCTGGTGTAAGAGGTATTATAACCCCAACAAGACTGAAATTCAACCAAACAATTCCTCCCACATCTTATAAACTTTCTCACATGTCCACCACATGTGAATAACTGTCCCTTGATGAAAGTTACATCTCCAACACACTCCTGTCATATCAGTTTTATATTTAGCCATTCTCACCGGTACTAAGTACCAACGCAACATAATTTTATAATGCAATTCCACCATATTTAAACAGTGCGTAACCCTACTGATTCCGACCACACTGTCTTTCCACACATTAGGACTGATATTATCCCCTAGCTCTTTCTGCCAGGCCTCTAATGCTGCTATTTTAAGGGGAGGCTCTAACCTCTCCAATACCTCATTCTATTTTCTCAGAGTTTTCTTACCCCACCATCATGGTGCCCGTGATTCCTTCGCTGTCAGTTATCCTGTAGGAGGCCCTCATTGGTTGCCCTGTGTTTAGCCTGCCCAGTATTGCTTTTATATACTGGGCTCCTGCACCTTATGGCTGCTTTTTCGTGGTGTTCCTGTGCCAGTTCTACGTTTGTACTGTGGTTCCAGTGCATCGACTTGGCTTGCCTGACTAGTCTCCTGTTCCTGCTCCTGTGTACCAACCCGGACTGCCTGACTGCTCTCCAGTGATTGTTTCCTGTGTACCGACCCGGCCTGGCTGACGTTCCTGCTCCTGTGTACCGACCCGGATTGGCTGACGTTCCTGCTCCTGTGTCCTGACCTGGCCTGACTGACGTTCCTGCTCCTGGATCCTGACTTGGCAGTGCCCGTTGTGTACTAGTCGCCTCGGCGACATTCTGACTTCCGTTGCCTTTCTGTTGGCATATCAGTATATCAGGCTGGCCTGTCTTCCTTTACGCAGAGCTCCTCTGGCCTAGTCCCAGACCTAACCCTATTGCAAGTGTTGCCTCCATTATTGCAGCGGTATAGTGCACTGGTTCGCTCCACTCTACCAAACCCCGTTACAAGTGTTGCCTCCGTGATTGCACCGGTATAGTGCACTGGTTCGCTCCACTCTGTTTAACCGGTTGCTGTGTTGCCTTCGTGATTGCACCAATATCGTGCACTAGTTCGCTCCACTCTGTTTAACCGGTTGCTGTGTTGCCTCCCTGATTGCACCGGTATAGTGCACTGGTTCGCTCCTCTCTGTTTAACCGGTTGCTGTGTTGCCTCCGTGATTGCACCGGTATAGTGCACTGGTTCGCTCCACTCTACCTAACCCGGTTACAGGTGTTGCCTCCGTGATTGCACCGGTATAGTGCACAGGTTCGCTCCACTCTACCATACGTGGTTGCAAGTGTTGCCTCCGTGATTGCACCGGTATAGTGCACTGGTTCGCTGCACTCTGTTTATCCTGTTGCAAGTGCTGTCTCCGTTATTGCACCGGTATACTACCATTGGTTGTGCTCCTCCTTGTCAAAACTGGTTGCTGTTGTTGACTCCGTTTTAGTACCGGTAGCCCTACTGAAGCCTTCAGTGGCCTGTATATTGTGGACTCTACTTGTGGCGTCTCCTGATGCAGCTGGTCACCCAAACTCTTTGAACTGTTCTCCTTGTCTGTGAACACTAACTCCTGCATTACTGGAAACTGTATCCTGAATTGCCTGACCTGTGTCAGCATAACTGTTGCCTTCTATATGTATATGCTGGACCTGTGTGGGCATAAGTAACCTGTCGTGTGTCTGTACTATATGTTATATACTACAGGACCTGTGAGGGTTCTTCATGTATTATTGTTTTCAATAAAATTGTGTTTTTACCTTCCCATTAATCATATTTATTACTTGTTTGCATACACTATCCTGGCCTACTTTATAGAAATGGACTCATAAATAATCTTTAATCCTTAATGTATTATAATACTCTTTACCCAAAACCTTAAAGTCAGTGACCAGCTGAGGGAAAGATTTCATTTTCCCTTCAACCAATAAGTCACCAACTTTACTTTCTCTAAAATTCTGCTATACCCTCAAATTCATATTCTCCATAAGGGGTACATTGTATAACTCGATTTTTCAACCCCATTCTATTTGTGAAGACCATCCAATAATACAATTTTCAGTAACCAATGGAATACTCCTGTTCTTCTGCTCTCTTATTCTACCGTTATGATACCACAGTAGATGTTCCATCTTTGTAATACCAATCAATTCTTGCTCAATATATTGCCAGTCTTCAATATTTGACTTATATTGCATATCCATAATGTGAGACAAGAGACTCGCCTGTGCATATCTTCCTAAACAAGGCACTCCCAATCCCCCATATCTATGCGCAGCAAACATTATCCTCCCTGATATCCGAGGCTTCTTTTCAGCCCAAATAAATCGAAGAATCTGAGCCTGAAATGTCTTTATCCAACCCCATGGTAGTCTAACCGGTAACAACCTTAATAAGTACAGCCATCTCAGAATTATATATGATCTCACTATATTCACCCTCCCAAGCCATGATACAAATAGGCCCTTCCAATCCCTAATCTGTTGCAAAAGTTCCTTTTGTAAAACTGAATAATTATCTTCGATTATACTCTTAATTTTTTTCGGAATTGTAACTCCTAAATAATTAAAACCTTTTTCCTCCCATTGAAAATCATAAGATGATTCTAAGGCTTGCCCCTCCTCACCCGAGATGGCTACACTCATCGCCTTCATCTTATTCAAATTTAGTTAATAATTCGAGTACTTTCCATACCTAGCAATTTCACCAATCAGTGGAGACAATGAGTTTCTCGGATCAGACATTGACACCAAAACATCGTTCACATATAGACTAAGCTTACTCTCCAAATCCCCAATTTTGATACCTCTAATCTCCTGATTTTCTCTTATCCTGTTGGCCATGGGTAAGCACAAATAGCAGGGATGCTAAAGGGCACCCCTGCTGCGTGCCATTGTTAATCTTGAACCACTCGGATCTATTTCCTTGACCTATTACTCTCGCTGTAGGTCTGTTATACAAGGCCATGACAGAGCCAATGAAGCCCCCCCAAAGCCAAAGTTCCAAAGAACCTCTTCGAGGAAGGCCCATCCGACCCTGTCAAAGGTCTTCTCAGCGTCAAGCAACAGAGCGAAGAGACTCTTTTTGATGTTACATACTCCACAAGATTAATTATTTTCCTAGTTATTATGTGAATACCGCCCTTTAATAAACCCTATCTGATCCCTATTTATTAATCCAGGGCATTTTCTTATAAAACATAGCCTGAAAATCCATCAGGCCCGGGGCTTTATGCACTTTTAATGTCCTTATCTCTCTATATACCTCCCTGTCCGAAAAACGAATTTCCAATCAATCAATCTGATCCTGAGATATCTTCCCTAATTTGGATTCAGCTAAATATTTACTGATTTGTAATCTATCCTAATTATCATCAGGAATTTTATACAACTTTGCATAAAATTCCCAGAACGCTTTCCCCACCGCTTCTGGACTAGTGTAGCAATTATCTTCTTCAACAATTTTAAAAATGCGTGTTTGCAAATTGCACTTCTTCAGCTGATTTGTAAGCATTCTGTCCACCCTATTCCCCACAGAATAAAATCTTTGTTTCATCCTAATTAGATTTTCATTCGCTTTAATAGCTAATAGCTTTTGAATTTCTTTTTTAATTCGAATAATTTCTACTATAGTCAAATCATCCGGGGTACACCCACTTTTTATCTTCGAGTTATGTAATGCAATATAAAGACCTGATATCTTTTTCCCATCTTTTTTCCTACGGTACACTTGTTTCTTAATAAAATATCCCATTACTACACATTTATAAGCTGCCCAAACATTACCAAGACCAACATCACCAGTCAGGTTTTCATCAAAATATTGTTTAGATATCAAATATAATTCATCCATGTCTTCTTTAGAGGAGATTAAAGATTCCCTCAGTTTCCATGTCCTTTCTCCTCCTCCATATTTCTTTTTCATTTCAAGGTATATTGGGTTATGGTCGGACCATACCGCATTTCCTATATTTACCTTTCACAATCCGTAATCAATTCTGCCCTTATTAGGATCATATTGATTCTAGAGAAGGTTTGATGTCTATGTGAAAAAAAAGAATATTCTCTGTTATATGGCCTTATTGTCCTCCAAACGTTGTAGAGCCCATATCTGCTCAACATGTCTTGAAATGCCCCTGACAATAACCTATTCCAAACATTTGAGCCCCTATTATCCACATCATATCTATATAGTTCGCAATCCGCCACACAATTAAAATCACCTAAACAAATAAAAGTGCCCTGAACATAATCCTGTATTTTTTGAAGAGTTCTATTTAGAAACCTCACCTGTCTCCAAATTGGGGCATATATATTAAGAATAGAGAATAATCGATCATCTATCTTACATACCACAAAGGAGACTCTTCCTACTGTGTCCCTCTGTTTATAAATTACCTCAGATTTAACCTTATTTGAAATCAATATAGCCGCTCGTCGTTTCTTTTTCTGGGGTAGTAGAGAATGTTCAACAACAGTATATCTTTGATTATTTAATCTCATTACATCCTCTCCTTTCATATGGGTCTCCTACAAACAACATATGTCAATATGTTCCTTATATAACAAATCAGATAAATAACATCACTTTTGGGGGGAATTTAATCCCTGCACATTGATCATAAGAACCTTAACCAAACTCTCCATATCCTAATCTATACCTCAATGTCCAGTGGAAGAGCTCCAACGTGTGCATCTTAATAGAGATACATTCTACATAATACACATAAACACATAACATTACATTCAAGCCCCATATCTGGGCTTTATTTGGTATCTCCCTTTTCATCGGGCAACATCTACCATCCCTCATCACCCATTAAACAATACCTTAATATAGAACCTCAAGGCCTCCCTGGACTTTAAAATGAATATATAATGGGAGTCAGGAAAAAGGGGAGAGGAGAAACTCCCCCAATCCCCCCCCTCAAAAGGGAGCAGAAAACGGGAGAGGAGAAGAAAAGAGGAAAAAGACAAAAAAGGGAAAAACAAGTTCCGAACCTTACCCGCGTCCTGTTTCCCCCACAGGGGAGAACGATGAGCATGAGAAGAAGAACCAATGGAAGAAAATAAATAAATAAAAAAACTCAGGACCCCCCCTCTCCCCCCGATCACATCCACCGACCCCCCCCCCACACGCACACACGAACGATAGGAGCAAAGAAGAAGGGGAGCAAATAACCCAACGTCCCCCTCCCACTAAGGGGGATGGAAGAAGAGAGGAAACAATAAAATTAAAATTCCACCTCTTCCCCTAAGTCCCCTCCCCCGCTCCCAACAACCGGGGCGAAAACCAATCGCCTCAACATCCCCATTTATTGTTAACTGACAATGAAAAACCGCAAATATTCAGGCTGCACCAGAAAAAAAAATCCCTTTCCATTGATTCCATTTATCACCTAACTTATCCCTACACAGTTATCAACAACCACGGCCCTTCTTCCTGTTCTACATTGCATGCTGACTGAATGTCCCGTCCCTTATTATACCCCTAACTTTAGCACTATTACCCCTTCTAATTTAGAAATAGAGACCCTCCTTCACCCACCCACCTACTCCCACATCAGCAATACCCAATTCTCTAAAATAGGTCTAAATAAAACAATACCACATGGTCTATATTAACCTTTAAGGAAGGAATACATTCTGGGAGCATGCACAGCTTAACCACTACACAGAAACATACATACTGTTTTAAAATTCCCAGCATCATTTCTATAATAAACCCAATATTAAACCATTTCATGAAATTTTACCTAAACCATCACATCACCTAATTAATCATAAGCTATCCAGTGTGTCTTCACATAGTGTTATAATATAATCATATGTATATATCATACAATCCATTCTCTAATATTCCCCCGTATTTGCCCTATTATATCACCCATATAACCCATAAATTATACTACCATTTATCAATATTTCCTTTTACACCAAGTGTATCGTATTTCCATTACACTCTATATCCCCTTATATATCTAATATACTACTTACATGTACAAAAAAAAACCTTCTAATAAAGTTTAATCCTAATTCCAGTAGACACTCCCTATCCCCCTGTCCCACCCCACCGATCCCTTCCCTAAGGAGGAAGCAATGATAAGAAGAAGGGGGGTCGGCGGGGATCACTTGTGAACTCCAATTAAAACTCACTGTAACCACACTCAATCCCCTCCCTCCTCCTCTCCCGTCCCCCGGCCTCTCCCCATAGGAGCAAGCTGGGAGCAGGAGAGGGGAGTTAGGGAGTAACCAGACTACCCCCAATCTCATTCCCCCGCTCCCCGATAAGAGGAAGTAAGGTATATGGAGTATTCCATCCAACCAGAGTGCACTGCAAACATCTTCTACTTACACCTATACTTTCCAAATTGTGAACCCCAATTAACTCTCACTATGATCCCATTTTCCCCCTCTCACCCCCCCACCCTGGTCCCCACCCATAGGGGAAGCAGGACGCCTAACCTCTCCCCGAAACTCCTAGTACAACATGCCAAATAACAGGAGAATAATTCAACAAATGTCCTACAGGTAACAAGCGCATTTCACATAGGATGAGAATCAATCCATTCCTGAACCTTCTCTGGTGTATCAAATACATAATACCTGTTCCTTACCCACAGGATTAGCTTAACTGGAAACCCCCATACGTATCTAATCTGTCTGTCCGTAAGAGTTGCGGCCACAGATTTATAAGCTATCCTCTTTTGTCTGGTTATATCTGATAAATCCTGAAAAAATTGTATTTTATTAAATTTCTCTTGTCCCGGCCCTAAATCTCTTGCTGCTTAAAAAATCTTCTGACGAATGTTGAATGAAGAGAATCGAACAATAATATCTCTAGGAAGAGGTTCTGCTACATTCTTAGCTCTTCGTGTCTATCACAGTGCCTGTGTTGTTACTGGCGACATTATGACTGTGCTTCTTCCTGATTCATTCTTATTGGCTAACGTGGTATTGCTCCACCCAGTGATATACTGAGCCCTGTCACTTTTGCAGTGCCCTTTCCTGGTATTTCCGTTACTAAACGCTTGCTCCAGAATTTGTGTGTTTCCTGTGTATGACCCGGACTGACTGACTACTCTGCCTGTATCGTGCCTGCTCTGTGTACCGACCCGGATTGGCTGACGTTCCTGCTCTGTGTACCGACCCGGCCTGGCTGACGTTCCTGGTCTGTGTACCGACCCAGATTGGCTGACGTTCCTGCTCTGTGTACCGACCTGGCCTGGCTGACGTTCCTGCTCTGTGTACCGACCTGGTCCTGATTACTAACCATCTGGTATCCGATTGTGTGCCATACTCCAGTCTCTCTCTGTCCACGGGCAGATCCTCTGTTGCCTCCGTTGCTGCTCTGGCAGCCAGTTACTGTGACCCGATCAGTATTGTGCCTCGTGATACTACTACCAGTGTTATAGTGTCCCTCGGTAGCACCACGGTACGCTTGATCTATACTGCTATATCTGAGGTTGGTCTTTCCTGGGCGCCTCAAGCTTTCTCAATACCGGTAATCGATTCTAGGTCTGAGTGTTTGTTATCCCCTTGTGGGTTGGTGCCTGGCACATTGGTACAGTCATTGTAATCGCTGATTGGCGTTACTCTATATTATTAAATAGTTCCAACAAACCCATCCTCCGCATTGTAGATAATCAGGTGATCACAGGTAATCGCAGGCTGGAATACCAGATCCGTAAGACCGCTACTGGCCTTCAATCTTGACTGCTGCTACCGATCTTAAATGGCACCACCGGTTACTCCCATCAGGTCAGCCGCCCATAGAGGGGATGTAAACGCTATCCTCCATCTTGTCGAAGTCTGTGAGGCCCAGACACTCCTCCCACCTAGCGTCTCATGTCATCACATCCCAAAAATTCAGACTTCAGTTCCCCTTTCCTGTAGTCTTAATGAATGACCTCTTGTTCTCTGCCCAGCAATTTCAGTAAATAATTAATTGGAGAGTTTTTGTATTGGCCTTGAATATATCTATAAATGATAATCATATCACCCCCTAGACATCACTTCTCTAATGTTAACAAACCCAGTTTGGCTAATCTCTCTTTATTACTAAGATCCACCAATCCCTTTGTCAGTTTTTGCAAGTCTCTATACTTTTTACAGTTCACTAATGTCTTCTTTTTTAAAGACAGACAATCTGATCATAATGTATGCAGAAGGAGTTTTGAGGCTGCCAAGTCACCTCTATGTCCCCTGCTCGCATTAACTATTGCAAGGAACAGGGGACCTATGCAGAAAAGTAACACAAAATGCAGGGGTCTCCCTTCAAACTCTAATGAGGGGATCCCATGCCTGCCTCAAAGCTGGTGAGATGGGTCGCAGGTTCTATTCCCAGCAGGGTCAATTCAGCCTTTCATCCTTCCAAGGTAGATACATTGAGTACCATTAAATTGTGAAATAATATCCATCCCCCAGGACATATTTGAAAATGAGAGACAATCTCAATGTACCCTTCCTGGTAAAATATTGATATTATTATTAATTATGTCCCACCCCAACTAAATTCCACATCAATAACAATAAATGAATACAAAGCTTTATACACAGTAGTCGATGTGACCTTTAGTCCTAAATTAACCCCATAACTACCGTCCGATCTGGGGTATGTCATGTCATTAAGAGATTAAAGACCAGAAGTGTGTACAACAAGCATTGCTTTTCAAAGTGTTGTGCAGCACTCAGATCCTCAGGAAGTTGATCAAACATGAGGCTATGCTGCACAACACATTGCAAAGCAATGTACTTTGTACAACAATATGGTCATCAAGGGGGTCACTTATGATAAAATATAAGACTGACTACTGGGTGGGTTTAATGCTGGCCAGGAATGGATGTTCATAATATTATTGCTTATTCCTGGCCAGATTTCATTCTGAGTGCTTGAGAGATAGCCAGTCCATCATTTTGCAAAGGATTAGATACACCTCTTGCAATTAAAGTGTTAAACCTTAACACAGTAGTCAATGTTATCTTTTGTCACAAGGTAACCACTTGAAGATCAAATGAGTGTACATTGTGCATTGTATGCAGACACTGTGCATCACTATGATCCTCAAGAGGTTAATCAAATGTGATGCTTCATGCTTGACAAGCCTTTTGACGATCAAAGAAGTGCTGACATCTCCAGCCTGTTCCACTGCCCACTAGTAGTCACAGAGCCACACATACACTGTCTGACCCACCAGCCTTCTTACACTGGTAGTCACAGATCCACATACTCACTGTCTGACCCCTCGGCTTGGTTCCACTGCCCAATATTAATCACAGAGTCCCACATACAGTGTCTGACTGCCCCCTGACATGGTTGCACTGCTCACTGGTAATCACTCATCCTCCATTCACCCCCAGCCTGGTTCCACTACCCACTAGTAGTCACAAATACCCACTGAGTGCCCACTAGTAGACTCAGATTCCACATATACATTGTCTGAATTCCCCAACCTTGTTTCCCGGCCCACTGATATCCACAGGTTTCCCTCATATGCTATGCAACCCCACCACCCTTGTTTCTCTACCCACTGGTAGCCACAGACTCCCAACATACACTGTGTGCACCCATCAGCCTTGTTTCTCTGCCCACTGGTAGCCACAGATTCCCACAATCACTGTGTGACCTCTCCAGCCTTGTTCCACTGCATACTGATATCCATAGATTTCCCACATACAGTGTGTGACACACCACCAGCCTTGTTCCCCTGCCCACTGGTAGCCAGATATTTCCCACATGCGCTGTGTGACCACACAAGCCTTGTTCCCCTGCCCACAGGTAACCACAGATTCCCACATGTGCTTTTTGACCCCACCACTCTTGTTCAACTGCACAGTGGGAGCCACAGATTCCCACTATCACTGTGTGACCCCTCCAGCCTTGTTCCCCTGCGTACTGGTAGCCACATATTCCCCACGTATACTGTGTGACCAACCACCAGCCTTGTTCCCCTGCCCACTGTTAGACACAAATTCACACATATGCTGTGTGACCCCACCAGCCTTGCTCCCCTGCCCATTGGTAGCCATAGATTTCCCACATTTGATATGCGACCCCACCAGCCATGTTCCTCTGCCCACTGGTAGCCACAGTTTCCCCACATGCACTGTGTGACCCCACCAGCTTGTGTTCCCTGACTGTTGATCCTCAAAAGCAATGAAGCTGAGCATCACACTTGATTAAACTCTTGAGGATCATAATGGTGCACAGTGCCTGCAAAGCAATGCACATTGTACACTCATTTGACCTTAAGGGGTTAACTTGTGACAAAAGATAACAGTGACTACTAAGTTAAGGTTTAACACTTTAGTTGCCAGTGGCGCATCCAATCCTTTGCAAAGTGATGCACTGGATATCTCTCGGGCACTCAGAATGAAATCTGGCCAGGGATAAGCAATACTATTATGAACATCCATTCCTGGCCAGCATTAAACCCACCCAGTAGTCAATCTTATATTTTATCATAAGTGAACCCCTTGATGACAATTTTGTTGTTGTACAAAGTACATTGCTTTGCAGTGTATTGTGCAGCATAACCTCATGTTTGATCAACTTCCTGAGGATCTGAGTGCTGCACAACACTTTGAAAAGCAGTGCTTGTTGTACACACTTCTGGTCTTTAATCTCTTCAGGACACATGACGTGCCAGGACCGTCACGCTGGTCTGGACATTAAGGACTGGTGGCGGTCCTGGTACTTAAAGTGGAACTACCACCCTTAAAAAATGTTGTATCAAATAATCCCCCATCTGTCGACTAAGTAGCGCTAGTAGCCAGAATTCTTACCTATTCATGAGAATGAGCCTTTACTCTTTCCCTAGTGACGTCCGCACACCTGCGCTGTCAGTCCCTTTTGAAGCCAAACAACTCCTAGCAACGCCTCCTAGAGCCAGCTGGGACTTATAGAGCAGGCGAGTGGACGTCACTGTGGAAAGATGTCTGAGCTCCATCCTGCTTATCAGTCCTGGAATAGAGGCACATTCTCTTGAATGGGTGAGAATTCTGGCGACTAACGCTACTAAGCATCTAGTCGCCAGATGGGTGATTATTTGATACAACATTTTTTAAGAGTGGTAGTTCCTTTTAATGGAATTCTGGGATGGAAGCATGGCCTGCACGCCACTCTGTCATTACAGATTTCATTGCGAAAAAAAAAGTGTTGTTGTCCTTAACGGATGCCCACCATCGGATCAGGCAGTCGTTAAGAGGTTAACTTAATAGAAAAGGTCACATTGACTATTGTGTTTAAAGCTTTGTAATCATTTATTGATATCGGTGTGGAATTTAGTTGGGGTGGGGCATAATTGAGGCGGGCCATGGGGGCCCGTCATTAGAGCCTGAAGAAGGAAACCTGCATTTTTTGTTACTCTTCTGCACAGGTCCCCTGGCCCTTGTAATAGTTTAATGCGAGCAGGGGACACAGAGGTGACTTGGCAGAGTCAGAAGTCATGAGGCACTTTCAGCACAGCTGAGAAATGTATTGTACATATTGGGCCTTATATGTAAGTCAGTGCTGCTGAGGTTAGAGCCCACTAACTAGTAAGTATAAGTCCTGCTGCACACATTTATGATCAGATTGTCTGGGTGCCACTGCAGTAGTATCCTCTTACTATACAACTGGATACTGCGACATCCTGCAGCATTTATCCCTTTAATTGCCAGATAGATATTCAGTCCAGTGCCTCAAGGATTGAAAGGGTTAAGGGTTTCTTGAGCAGAATATTTGGGAATGGCTCAGTTTATAATAACCCCTAAATGCTCGCACAGGATAATAATGTCAGTTAATAAGGAAAGGAGGGAAAAAGGAAAATGCTGCACACTAATAAATAAGTCATGAGGCAGTTTCAGCACAGCTGAGAAATGTATTGTACATGTTGAGATACACATGTAACTCAGTCCTGCAGAGATTAGAGCCCACTAACTTGTAAGTGTAAGTCCTTCTGCACAAACGTACATACCTGGAAACTCTCAGGATTTTGACCCAAATCTCAGGGTGAAGACCCAGATTTTCATGGTTAGACATCTCGGTGTTACCCACTATATGAGCTGCACCATTTAACAGCTTCTTTACTCTCTAAATGTGTGAAATGTATACCAGAATAGCAATGGGAGAAGTTCCTATTTCTTTGTGTGTGTTTAAGCAATGAGGAGGTAAATATAGTCATTGATACCTTTATTGGCTAACTAAGCAGATTTAGGATGCAAGCTTTCAAGACCTCTTAGGTCTCTTCCTCAGGCATGTTATACAGATAAATATGAAAACATCTCTCTTATATACAAATACACATTACATTATTTAGAATGGAAATCAGATAACAAAAATCAGTCTTCCTCTGAGGAGCAAGAGGTATTTAAGATCCCAGTGAAACTGTTGGAAAGGTTAATTCACAATGTGATAGTGACATGAATTCTTTGTCTCTATTCAAACCATAATAATTTAAAATATTAAACTTCATTCTCCCTACAGCAGAATTGTTGAGAGTGCACTAAAACTAATCAGAAATGTGACACCTGTCATCCACTGTCCGGGTCCTTCATTTATCTTTCCTTCTTTCTTTTCTGTCTTCGTTTCTTCAGTCTTCTTTTCTGTCTTCTAATCTTATTTCTTGTCTTTAAAATAAAAAAAAATCCATTATTGGTCATTCAATTTTGATAAAATTATCCTCCCAAAGGGTTACAGTAGGGGAGAACTGAAAGTCCACTCCTCCGAAAGTAGAAATATTTTTATTTAAAATTGTTCATAAGCAATAAACTATTAAAGTCATGTACCCCATGCCTCCGCTGCCTCCGCTGCCTTTTATGTGCCAGTCTTGGTTTAAAATACATTGGCAGCCTCCAATTGGCTGGGAAGTTCTTTCTCACCTCCCAGCCAATCCGCTTCTAATAGTGTTTGTCATCACCCACGCTAGAAGCTGATTAGAGGGGAGGTGCATAAGCACTTCCCAGCGGATAGGAGACTGCCAATTTATTTTAAACTGAGACTGGCATATAAAAGGCAGTCTCGGTTCAAAATTCCAGCAGTCTGACTCAGGCAATAGCCCAAGAGGTCACAAGTATCCCTCTGTGTGGATGAAAATGCCTTCCGTCGCCAGTGGAGATGATGGCAGAGGCGTCGGGGTGCATGACTTTAACATTTTAATTCTTATGGACAATTTTAAATAAAAATATTTAAAGAGGAATGGACTTTCAGATTCTACCTACAGCAACGGTTGCATCTATGGGGTATAATTTTATCAAAATTGAACAACCATTAATGGATTTTTTATTTTTAAAGCATGACAAAAGAAATAAGATCAGAAGACAGAAAAGAAGATCCTGCTGGACATCAGGATTACTGGTACGTTTTTAATTGTCGAGACGTGTGAAACTGTTTCTGGATTAACCCTATGAGCACCAGTGGGGTATGCAACGCTGTATCTCTTTCTTTGTTTCAACCACAAGTATGTGTGGGAAACCAGGTTTCCAACACATACCTGTGGTTTTCATCTCCTGTTTTGGTCTCTGCACCTGTCTTGTCATGTCTCAGGATTTGTGCCCTGAAAAGTGCGTCCTAAACATCTGGTGAAGCCACCACATGGAATAGGATAGCAGTGCATGAAAACTGCGTACCTGTGGAACATTTTTGCATGGTTTTTGGTGTTGACTGCACAGTTTCTAGAATTGTAAAATGTGCTGTAAAAACCACTACCGCTTGTTTTGAAAGTATTGGGGATAATAGTATCGAGCCCCAAATAAGTTTGAGGTTTTTACAGTAGAAAAAATGGGCAGACTAGATGGGCCGAATGGTTCTTCTCTGCCATCAACTTCTATGTTTCTAATAAGGAAAGGAGGGGAAAAAAGAAAATGTTACAATTTCAATAATTAGTAAAAACCTTATTATGGACCACTCTTAACAGCCAGGGTTACATTTGTCAGATACATAGTGGACATGTATGTAGGATAATTCTCACAGTATATTTTAGAATCCAAGTATGGGAGGTGATATCTGTACATGGATTGAGAACTAGTTAAAGCGGATCTACCACCTGACATACACTTTAGCTTAAATATCTCCTCATCTGGCGACTAGCTGCTTAGTAGCGCTAGTTGCCAGAATTATTACATTGTTAAATAGATTTACCATTTCTTCCCCGTCTGACAGAACGGATCGCGGACATCTTGCCATAATGACGTTCGGGCTGTCAGTCCCGGCCGGCTCCAAAACGAACTGACAACGCAGACGAACGGACGTCACTATGGCTTGATGTCCGTGATCCGTCCTGCCTGTCAGCCAGGGAAGAAAGGGTAAATCTATTTAACAATGTAATAATTTTGGTGACTAGTGCTACTGTGCAGCTAGTCGCCAGATGAGGAGTTATTTAAGGTAAAGTGTATGTCAGGTGGTAGTTTCACTTTAAATGACAGATGGCAGAGAGTTGTTGTAAATGGAACCTTTTCATGTTGGTATAAATGTGTAAGTGGTGTGCCTGCCACAGGGTTCAGTCCTGGGTCCAATGCTTTTTATTTTGTTTATTAATGATCTAGAAGTGGGAATTGAAAGTAGTGTCTCAATCTTTCCTGATGACACTAAGCTGTGAAAGGAAATACATACAGTGCTGTTTTTCTCTGCTGAAGAATGTACATAAACTCAGTGAATGGGCAGAAAAGTGGCAGAGGGCATTTAATGTAGACTGGCAATGTGGGATGGCGATGCCTGTCAAATCCAGTTGTGGCTGAAGATGATTATTATTAAGTAACAGTGTATTGAATGTGTTGATGGTGTGAAGACTAAAAAGCATGCACATATATCAATAGCATGCACTTCATACCCCCCCTTTTTTAAGGAATGTGTTGGCTAAGCCTCTGGCACTGAAAGGGTTAACCTTATATTTCAGTACTAGTTGAAGAGCCCGTTACACAGGCCACAGTGCCACTGCAAGCCGGTCACGGGGCAGTCACGCGCAGTAGAGACTGCCCGCGCCGCTTATCATCCGTGGCGCAGGCAATCTCTACTGCGCATGACTGTGGCGTTACACACGTTTTAGCGAACTATTATATAGGATATGTTACAGAGAGCAGGTGAAGCGTTTCAGCACCAGAGAGGTGCATCCATATGATATCCGTGTTTTGTTTTCATGTAATGATATGGCAGGCTGTTACTTCTACAGAGCAGTTTAACCCTGTTAGCGCCAAAGAAGTCAATGTATTTGTCCGGCCCGTGGATTATAAAATATATTGTAAGAATTATCCTACATACATACCCACTATGTGTCTGACAAAATGTTATGGAATGGTCCATAAAAAGGTTTTTACTAATAATTGAAATAAAAGTTATTTCTTAGTGTGCAACATTTTCCTTTTTCCCTCCTTTCCTTATTAAGTGACATTATTGTTCTGTGGTAGCATATAGGGGTTATTATAAACAAATGTTCTGCTCAAGAAACCCTTAACCCTTTCAGTGCCAGAGACACTGGACTGAATATCTCTGTGGCACTGAAAGGGATAAATGCTGCAGGATGGCACAGTATCTAGTTGTATAGTAAGAGGATACTACTGCACTGGCACCCAGACAATCTGATCATAAATGTGTGCAGCAGAACTTATACTTACTAGTTAGTGGGCTCTAACCTCAGCAGCACTGACTTACATGTGTGGCCCAACCTGTACAATACATTTCTCAGCTGTGCTGAAAGTGCCTCATGACTTCTGACTCTGCCAAGTCACCTCTGTGTCCCTTGCTCGCATTAAACTATTGCAAGGACCAGGGGACCTGTGCAGAAGAGTAACACAATATGAAGATTTCCTTCTACAGGCACTAATGATGGGCTCTAATCTCTGCAGGACTGAGTTACATGTGTATCTCAACATGTACAATACATTTCTCAGCTGTGCTGAAACTGCCTCATGACTTATTTATTAGTGTGCAGCATTTTCCTTTTTCCCTCCTTTCCTTATTAACTGACATTATTATCCTGTGCGAGCATTTAGGGGTTATTATAAACTGAGCCATTCCCAAATATTCTGCTCAAGAAACCCTTAACCCTTTCAATCCTTGAGGCACTGGACTGAATATCTATCTGGCAATTAAAGGGATAAATGCTGCAGGATGTCGCAGTATCCAGTTGTATAGTAAGAGGATACTACTGCAGTGGCACCCAGACAATCTGATCATAAATGTGTGCAGCAGGACTTATACTTACTAGTTAGTGGGCTCTAACCTCAGCAGCACTGACTTACATGTGTGGCCCAACCTGTACAATACATTTCTCAGCTGTGCTGAAAGTGCCTCATGACTTCTGACTCTGCCAAGTCACCTCTGTGTCCCTTGCTCGCATTAAACTATTGCAAGGACCAGGGGACCTGTGCAGAAGAGTAACACAATATGAAGATTTCCTTCTACAGGCACTAATGATGGGCCCCCATGCCTTACCTCAATTATGTTCCACCCCAACTAAATTCCACACCCATAACAATAAATGATTACAAAGCATTAAACACAGTAGTCAATATAAACTCCTAAGTTAACCCCTGAATGACTGCATGATCAGGGGATGGGCGGCTGTTAAGCACAATAGAACTTTTTTTTCCCGCAATAAAATCTGGGATTGCATAGCGGCCTGTAGCCACACTGCCATCCCAGAATTCCATGATATGCAAGGACTGTCACCGGTCCTTAATGACTGGACCAGAGTGATAGTCCTGACACGTCATGTGTGGAGAAGGGGATGAAGACCAGACGTGTGTACATCATGCATTGCTTCTCATCAACGCTATCCACTTTGTACAACAATCTGGTCATCAAGAGGTTAATTTATGACAAAAGATGAGATTCACTACCAAGTGGGTATAACTCTTTGAGTGCCAGAGAGGTACACAATGCATTGCGTACCTCTCTGACACTCAAAGAGTTAATGCTGGCCAGGAATGGACATTCATAATAATATTGCTTATCACTGTCTGGATTTAGTTCTGAGTGCCAGAGACATATCCAGTCCATCACTTTGCAGTGGGTTGGATACCCCTCTGGCATATTAAAGTGTTAAACCTTAAGCTAGTATTCAGTGTTACCTTTTGTCTCAAATTAACCCCTTGAAGCTCAAACGTGATATCAAATGATACTCAAGAGCTTAATCAAGTGTGACACTCTGCTTCATTCCTTTTGAGGATCAGAGAGGTGATGGTCCCCCACCCTCCAGCCTGTTCCACTGCCCACTAGTAGTCACACAGCACCACATACACTGTCTGACCCAGCAGCCTTGTTCCACTGGTAGTCATCCTCACATACCCTGCTTGAGTCACCCCCAACCGGGTTGCACTGCCCACTGTTAGTCACAAATCCCCACATACACTGTTTGATCCCCGTGGCCTGGTTCCACTGCCCACTGGTAGCCACAAATTCCACATTTACTCTATCTGAACCCTCCTACACTCCTTGTTCCTCTGCCCACTGGTAGCCACAGATTCCCCCAACCACTGTGTGACCCCTTCAGCCTTGTTCCCCTGCATACTAGTAGCCCCAGACCTCCACATACATTGTGTGACTCCTACCGACCGCCTCCCTGCTGGTGGCCACATAATGCCCACATACACTGTGTGACCCACCACCATCCTTGTTTTTCTGCCCACTGAGAGCCACAGAGTTCCCACATGCTCTGTATGACCCCCTAGCCTTTTTCCCCTGCCCACTGGTAGGCACAGATACCCACATGCACTGTGTGACCTCCTAGTCTTGTTCACCTGCCCACTGATAGCCACAGATTTCCCTCAAATGATATGTGATCCTACAAACCTTTTTCACCTGCCCACTGATAGCCACAGAATCCCCTCATATGCTGTGTCACCCCACCCCATCCTTGTTTCTCTGCCCACTGGTAGCCACATATTCCCCTCATATGCTTTAGGACCCCACCAGCCTTGTTCCTTTGCCCGCTGTTGGTCACAGATTCCCCCATACCTTCCAACAGTTCCAGTTGCCAAAGAGGTACACTTTTGGTGGTGCTGCTGGGGGTGTGGCTACTGGGTGGAACATTGCTGAGAAAGTTTAAATTACATTATGATCTATTAACAGCTCTTTCTGCAAGTGAATATATTATTTAGAACAAGATCAAATTATTTTACTTACACAGAATAGTTCATAAACACATGTTCTGAAGTTTAACCCTTTGTGTGCTAGACGGGTAGTCAAAGCACTGCAGCACAGTGCACTGGATACCTCTCAGGCACTCAGAGAGTTAACCAAACATTCATGCGAGTTTTATTGCTGTGGATGTACACACGCCGCATAGTCTGATCTTGGGACAGAGGTATTTGGTCTCAAAGATGGACACTTGGGAGGTATGTATTCACCTGATACATTGTTTGACCACAGCAGTATTGTTCCATTGCCCATTATTAACCAAAGATTCCCCTAAAACTCAGTGTAACCCCACAAACTTTGTTTCCCTGCCCTCAGATTCCCCCCAGCCCCACTGTAATACTACACTTAGAGATTATCTTCTGCGCCGCTTGTTCTTCTGTTTTCCAGTTTTCTACGTAGTGGGAGCCCTACCCATTTGGAGCGAGCTGCGAGGATTTCTCATTTGTGGACTATTTGGATAATATTACGTTCATATATTGCCTGTAAAATTTTTTTTTTTTTTTTCTTCTTCTTTCTCTCTCTTTTGCCTTTTTTCCTTGTGGTGGATTTAGGGGCACCCTTTTGTTAAAGTGGTACTGTGGTCTTATTTGTGTGATCACTTTGCTACTTCGGTTGGGTGTGCCTATTCTCGACCACGAAGAGAGTGTAATTTATTTTTACCTCTCTATAATTGTTGTCCTTTGGAGTGAAGCGCATCAGAATTGTATAAAAAATATACTTTCTTCTTTTTTCTATTGCTAGAGCAGACCAGCTTTGCATTCAGTGTTGATCCACTCTGTCTATACTTCTGGGTGTACATTGATGACATCATCTCAGTGCACCAGGCAGAAGTAGAAGAACCAAACTGAATCTGCAAACAGTGCAGGGCTCCACTTCCTACAGAAAATATAAATAAACATTGTAAGTTGTGGGGACACACATCTCTTGGGTACCCCAGCTATACCTCTGAACCTATGTGTGATAATCCATGTGACGAGCTGCGATACATTACTTTTTCTTCATCAGTTTTCTTCATTTTCCAAACTTATTCTGAGGACACAGACTCTCAGTGAAATTTGAAAGTGTCTCCCCAGCTGACGGAGAAATCCCATGGATCATTATACACAGGTACCCTGTTCCTCACAATAGTTTAATGCGAGCAGGGGACACAAGTGTCACAGTTGTCCAGGGCTGTCACAAACACTCGGGGCTTCAGCCCCCCTTAGCCCCACTAGTAACACCCCTGAGACCCAGAACAGACAAGAAAATGGAGAATTGTATTATAGTTTCTGAAATTCTCTTTTCCTGGACACAACCATGTCAGCAGTCACAGATGGGTTAGCTCCTCCCCTTTCAGCTGATAGGACAGAGAAAAAGTCAAACAAATTCAATCAGTATAAGATACCCCCTCCACCAGTTGTCTTAGTCTGAGGGGATGGGAAATTGGTGAATGCTGCCATGCTTATGTCCAAGAAATGAGACTTTTGGTAAGTATGATATCATTCTTCATTTTCCTGGTCATCCATGGCAGCATTCACCAGATGGATGCGTACCGAAGCAGTGAGAAAGGCAGAGTCCAAAACATGTATAAAGAAATTATTCCTCTAAGGACAAGAAAGAGGACCCAACACTTCTCTACCAACCAGTCTAAAGCTTGGCAGAGTACTGAGAAAAATCTGCAATCTGAATCTGCAAACAGTGTAGAGCTCTATTACCTACAGAAAATGTAAATATACATTCTATGTTGTGGGGACACACATTTCTTGGGGACCCCAGCTACACCTCTCACTCTTTGTGTGATGATCCATGTGATGATCTGCAATGCATTACATTGCTGGGGCTTTCTTAACCCCTTAAGTATCACACGGTCTAGGGCTGGGGAGCTCTGGAGCACCAATGAAATTTTGTTTTTTTTACACATGTGATCTGTGATCATAGCATGCCGTACAGGTGAGCCGTGATCACAAACTTCCATGACATACCAAGACCGTCACCATTCCTTAATGCCCGGACAGCAGTAATAGTCCTGGCATGTCATCTGTCGTTAGTAATGGTCTTGGCACGTCATCTTCATTAAAGGGAATGTATCACCCCTATACAAGTTAGCCTTAATAGCTAGAGTTCATAGCGAATGTGTGTAAACGTGTAATAATTAGTTTTTTAAAGCACTGCTTTGTCAGAATTGAAGTAATAAAAACTGCCCTGCACCTACTTCCCCATAGACTGTGGTTACCTGCTCTGTAACCGCAGTCTGTCACTCTATCTCTGCTCCCCTACCTCTATGCAGACTCCTCAGATGACAGAGGCTTTCTGCCTGTAAGCTGGAGCGCTCTCATTGACTAGATATCAATCTTTCCAACGAGAGAGCTCCAGCTTAAATACTGAAAGCCTCTGTCATTGGAGGATGTTGCATAGAGGGAGGGGAGCAGAGGCGGAGTGACAAACTGAGGTTACAGAGCAGGTAACCGCAGTCTGTGTGGTAGTAGGTGCAGGGCAGCTTTTATTACTTCAAGATTAAGGACTCGATCCAGTTTAAAGAACAGCCGCTCGAATCTGATTGGCTGGAATATGCAAAAGAACATCAAAGCCAATGGCTGTGAGGGAATTGGAAGTGAGAGTGCCCATTTATAAAGGCAGTCTCAGTACCAATTCCCTCAATGTGCAACAGACATCGGCCCGTGCAGGTGAGAAGACGGACCTGTGTGTCTCATCAGGGCCTCCGCACACAGAGGGGGAGACACGAAGATCAAAGTTAAGTATTTTTACAGGGTATGTATTTATGACATTTATTCATTGCATTTTTTCTTACTTGGGCATTAAATGGAGGCATTTTTGTAGCCGAATATTCACAGCACAATATGATTTAACCCTTTTGATTGCCAGTGAGGTACGAAACGCATACCCCTCTGCCACTCAAAGGGTTAAACAATGTCATAGGTAATGCTTTGTACTAATACATATTTTATATTTTACAGCAAGAAGAAAGAAGAAGGAAGAGAAGAACAGAAGTGAAGACTGAAGAGAAGGACAGAAGAGAACCAGGAAGGTGAGAACTCTGTTGGACATCAGGATTAATGGTAAGTGTTAATTGTAATGGGATGTGTTTTTTTTTTAACCCTATGAATGCTAGTGCTGTAATTATACCCCACTGGCACTCATAGGGTCAACTCTACTAACTTTTGACATATTTTTCATACTTTGTATTGTTATATGGCTTAGGGCTCCATATCAATACATCCACTGAGGAGTTAGGTTTTTTTAACTCTTTTATCATGTGTCTGCGTCAGCTGTTTGAAGAGAGAGAAGGGACTCAAGGAAAAAAAAAAAACGGGTCTTAACTTTCCTGCAATAAATTGAGTCTCTTATTGGATTTTCATGGCTAACACAGACATTTGAATTGTGAATTGATCATTTCTGTGTTTTCATCATTTTCCTATATCAAACGACGGCTCTTTTTTTGCCGGTATTTTTTCCCAGCACAGGCATGAATAGCTTACTGTGCTTGAAAAAATGCTGTTGGCAGAAAAAACAGACGTCTCCAACATTTGGATCGAGCCCTAAGTCTGTTATGCTATTTTGTGCCCTATAGTCTAGTGCTGTTTGTAAGACACTTCACCAATTGGTGTGCTGGGACACGGATCACTGCCTATCGTCACTAGCCACGTGTATGCTGCGCAGTGCTTGGGAGGACCAGTAGGTGCACAACTCATGTAGGACTCCGATCTTAGGAAACCAATTGGCGAGGTACTTATAGCTCCTCTTTATCTATGTTCTCAGACAAATAGGCATTTCAGAATGTTAGGGCCTGACACCCTTTACGTCCATAATGCCGCTTCACAGTATCAGATGCTTGATGGGAATGCATGAGTTACAATGCGCCATCATCCTGACCACTCTCAATACTCTAAAACAGAATTGCCCCACTTTTATCCATGAGGCCCATTAGTACACAGAAATTACTTTGTTCTATTAATGTCACCTCAATGCCCTCACCCTCATCTCCCCTGTATACCTGCAGTGTATACTCACTGCCCTCACACTCATTTCCCCTGTATACCTGCAGTGTATACTCACTGTCCTCACACTCATTTCCCCTGTATACCTGCATTGTATACTCACTGTCCTCACACTCATTTTCCCTGTATAGCTGTAGTGTGTACTCACAGTCTACACTCATTTTCCCTGTATACCTGCTATGTGTACTCACTGCCATCACACTCATTTCCCCTGTATACCTGCAGTGTATACTCACTGTCCTCACACTCATTTCCCCTGTATACCTGCATTGTATACTCACTGTCCTCACACTCATTTCCCCTGTATAGCTGCAGTGTGTACTCACAGTCTACACTCCTTTTCCCTGTATACCTGCTATGTGTACTCACTGCCATCACACTCATTTCCCCTGTATACCTGCAGTGTATACTCCCTGTACTCACACTCATTTCCCCTGTATACCTGCAGTGTATACTCACTGTCCTCACACTCATTTCCCCTGTATACCTGCAGTGTATACTCACTGTCCTCACACTCATTTCCCCTGTATAGCTGCAGTGTATACTCACTGTCCTCACACTCATATCCCCTGTGTACCTGCAGTGTATATTCACTGTCTTCACACTCATTTCCCCTGTATACCTGCAGTGCAAACTCACTGTCCTCACACTCATTTCCCCTGTATAGCTGCAGTGTGTACTCACAGTCTACACTCCTTTTCCCTGTATACCTGCTATGTGTACTCACTGCCATCACACTCATTTCCCCTGTATACCTGCAGTGTATACTCCCTGTACTCACACTCATTTCCCCTGTATACCTGCAGTGTATACTCACTGTACTCACACTCATCTCCCCTGTATACCTGCAGTGTATACTCACTGCCCTCACACTCATTTCCCCTGTATACCTGCAGTGTATACTCACTGTCCTCACACTCATTTCCCCTGTATACCTGCATTGTATACTCACTGTCCTCACACTCATTTTCCCTGTATAGCTGCAGTGTGTACTCACAGTCTACACTCCTTTTCCCTGTATACCTGCTATGTGTACTCACTGCCATCACACTCATTTCCCCTGTATACCTGCAGTGTATACTCACTGTCCTCACACTCATTTCCCCTGTATACCTGCATTGTATACTCACTGTCCTCACACTCATTTCCCCTGTATAGCTGCAGTGTGTACTCACAGTCTACACTCCTTTTCCCTGTATACCTGCTATGTGTACTCACTGCCATCACACTCATTTCCCCTGTATACCTGCAGTGTATACTCCCTGTACTCACACTCATTTCCCCTGTATACCTGCAGTGTATACTCACTGTCCTCACACTCATTTCCCCTGTATACCTGCAGTGTATACTCACTGTCCTCACACTCATTTCCCCTGTATACCTGCAGTGTGTACTCACTGTCCTCACACTCATTTCCCCTGTATAGCTGCAGTGTATACTCACTGTCCTCACACTCATATCCCCTGTGTACCTGCAGTGTATACTCACTGTCTTCACACTCATTTCCCCTGTATACCTGCAGTGCAAACTCACTGTCCTCACACTCATTTGCCCTGTATACCTGCAGTGTATACTCACTGTCCACACACTTATTTCCCCTGTATACCTGCATTGTATACTCACTGTCCTCACACTCATTTCCCCTGTATAGCTGCAGTGTGTACTCACAGTCTACACTCATTTTCCCTGTATACCTTCAGTGTATACTTACTGTCCTCACACTCATTTTCCCTGTATACCTGCAGTGTATACTCACTGTCCTCACACTCATATCCCCTGTATACCTGCAGTGTATACTCACTGTCCTCACACTCATTTCCCCTGTATACCTGCAGTGTATACTCACTGTCCTCACACTCATATCCCCTGTGTACCTGCAATGTATACTCACTGTCCTCACACTCATATCCCCTGTGTACCTGCAGTGTATACTCACTGTCCTCACACTCATATCCCCTGTGTACCTGCAGTGTATTCTCACTGCCTTCACACTCTCTGCTTCTGTACAAACACATCAGTCATATGAAATGACAGTTTTACACAGCCAAATAGACATAAATAAAGACACTGAGGCACAGAATAATCTAACTAAACTTTTATTTAAACTAACTAGAACTTAATATTAAAGTGTTTAATAAATACTACTTCTTATAATTTAATAAAGACTAAATTACATCTAACTACAAATAATTATCTTTATCCAGTTTTGATCAGAAAGCAGGCCTGATATAAAGGCTGCAGGCATATGTGACCTAGACTCAGAGTAAGGCACAAGTTCTCTCAGATACTCACACTCATGCACACTCTAAGAAACATTACTTCACACACAGAGGCATAGACAAGCAAACACTTGTACACACTCAAATACACTCTAACTGTCACACACATATATTTACACAAACACAACATATATACTCATACACACTCACACAAACACACTCACATGCATATTCACAATCTCAGAAAGACATACACACGAAACCTCACATTCTCACAAATACATGCACTACTGAGCACACACTTATAATCACATCAATACACACACAAATTATCTTCTACATGTGCAGACACACACACAAGCACACATTATACACACTTACACTGCCACACATATTTATCACAAAAACCCTCTCTCACAAATAGATATTTTCTCATACATATATGCACATACTCACAGAAGCATACTAACAGGAATATGCACAATCTCACAAACACACTCAATAATGAGCACACTGTCAAAATTACATGCACTAATGCACATACTCTTGCAATTACTGGAATACACATACTCATAAATACTACTTCATACACACACGCACAAATTCTCTCCTACACATGCAGATACACACAAACACACCTTACACATATTTACACTTAAACTGTCACAGACATACATATTCACAAACACCATCTCACACACACACATATATATACTCTCATACAAACACACACACACTTACAGAAGCACACTTACATGAATTGGCACAATCTCACAAACACACACACACATATATATGTGTGTGTGTGTGTGTGTGTATATATGTATATATATATATATACACACACAATTTCTCATACACCATACATATGTAAACACACACACACACAAACACACTCTTACACATACATTTACACTGCAAACACACACATATTCACATAAACACTCTTGCACATAGATACTAATACAAAAACTCACACACATATGCACAATCTCACAAACACCAAATGAAACACACATTCTTACAAACACATAAATACTCTATCACACACACACACTCACAAATACTAACACAAACATATTCTCTCAAACACACATACACATGGAAGTTTACATACTCTTCCACATTTACACTCGCACTGTGACAAACATACATATTCAGACAAATACTCTCACACACAAAAAAACACTCTCATACACACATGCACACACTTACAGAAACACACACACACATATGCACAATCTCAAAAACATACACAGATGCACACTATCTCACACTCATAAATACTTTGTCATAATCCCTTACAAATACACAAACACACACATACTCTGAAAAATACATACACATGCAGACATGCACAAACACAAACTTACACACACTGTCATACACAAACATATTGACACAAACACACACACACACACATATACTCTCATACAAACATGAACACACTCACAAGCAAGTACACAATCTCACAAACAACTAATGAACACATTCTCACAAACTCATAAATACTCTTAGACACACACACATAAATACTACACACACACACACACACACACACACACGCACATATTCTCTCATACACACATGCAGACAAAAAGAAGCACCCTCTTAGAGACACATTGACACTTGCACTGTCACACACATACATATTCATCTAAACACTCTCACACATATATACAGTGAAAGAAAAAAACTCACACACTAATGCAAGTAAACTGACATGCATATTCTCACAAATACTTTTAGAAATAATTCACACACACCGAAACATGCATACACACATTCTCATATACATATGTAGACAAACTCACTTTTACACACACACACACACACACACACACACACACACACAGATTTACCCTCACAGTGCAACACATATACATTTTCACACACATACATTTCACACACATACTCTCATACACGCACAAGCACATTCACATGTATATTCACAATCTCAGAAACAGTACATTAATGCACACATTCTTACAAACACATAAATATTCTATTTTTGCAGTACAAACATTTGCATCGGTTTAGAAAACTATAACACACATTTTCCCAGACAAACACACAGATACTCACACTGTCACACACATACATATTCACACAAGCACACAGTAATGCACACATTCTCACAAACAATTGTACTCTCTCACACACACATATACACACACACCCACACATACATACATGCACAGACACAGAAATATATACATACACACACATACACACCCACACACACACACACGCATTCCCTCATACAAAAATACTCTCACAGAAACCAGAAAGGTAGGACAGAGTGGGGGTAGGAAATCTGATCTACTTCAGTAGAGAGAGAGAGAGAGGGAGAGTTAATACAACACAACATATAAAAACTCAGGGTATAGTTACTATCTGTCACTAATGTCACTAGAGTAACTGTGCTACCAGGTAAGCAGGCTTGCAATAAGGGCGGTATGAAGAAAGGTAAGACTCCTCCAACAAGAGTGATTGGGGCTAGAAGCTAGAGAGCGTCGCTAGTGTGCGTGGCTAGGTTGCGTTGGCCAAATGTAGTGTGGTGTGCTGCGGCCAAAGTCGTATAAAGGTGCTGGCTGCTAAGCCAGATAGCCTCCTTCTGTTGAGCCGAAGGTGACTCATGATACCCCACCACGTTTGGTCTATACCCCAATGACCCCAGGGAGGAATGAACTCCAGAAGAACGGACCAGACTAATATAGGAGAACTGGAAGGAATATACACTTTCTGGTAGTCAGCAAGAGAACTGGAGGCTGGGGCAACAGGAGAACACCCCAAGGCTGCAGAGAAGAAGACTGGAGGACTGGATCAGGGGCAACAGGAGACCACCCCAAGGCTGCAGAGCAGAAGACTGGAGGACTGGAGCAGGGGCAACAGGGGACCACCCCAAGGCTGCAGAGCAGAAGACTGGAGGACTCAGGGTGTAGTTACTATCTGTCACTAATGTCACTAGAGTAACCGTGCTACCAGGTAAGCAGGCTTGCAATAAGGGAGGTATGAAGAAAGATAAGACTCCTCCAACAAGAGTGATTGGGGCTAGAAGCTAGAGAGCGTCGCTAGTGTGCGTGGCTAGGTTGCGTAGGCCAAACGTAGTGGGGTGTGCTGCGGCCAAAGCCATATAAAGGTGCTGGCTTCAAAGCCAGATAGCCCCCTTCGGTTGAGGCGACTCACGATACCCCACCACGTTTGGTCTATACCCCAATGACCCCAGGGAGGAATGAACTCCAGAAGAACAGACCAGACTAATATAGGATAACTGGAAGGAATATACACTTTCTGGTAGTCAGCAAGAGAACTGGAGGCTGGGGCTACAGGAGACCACCCCACGGCTGCAGAGCAGAAGACTGGAGGACTGGAGCAGGGGCAACAGGAGACCACCCCAAGGCTGCAGAGCAGAAGACTGGAGGACTGGAACAGGAGCAAGGAAGAGACTAGAGGCACCAGTTGGAAGCTGGAACAGCAGAACAGGCACTGACACACAGGACACAGGAAGAGGCTAGACCAGATCCAGAGAGGCTAGGAGACGATTTGACAACGCGTCAGAAGAAGCGCATCCACGCCATTTATGTGAGAGAGAGCCTGGCCAGCCTCAAAAGAAGGACCGCGCATGCGCACGCATAACCCGGAAGTGGACCGGGCGCACGGAGCGAAGGAGGCGGAACGGGAGCAACGGTGACACTATCCCTCTCAGAAGCGTGTAACTCTCTTAGCTGTAATATTGTGTCATGTAATGGGATGTCCCTAGAATACGCTAGTGTAATTGGGGTGCTTTGTTCTAGGTTAATTGGGATGCTTCCTCTTGTGTTTTTGAAGCTTTAGCCTCATTTGAAATAACTGCCACGTAGTTTTGCCGCGTAGTAAAGGGCGACCGCTAACTTTGGGGGTTAGTGGAGTGGATTCAGCTGATTTTGTAGTGGAAGGTGGTGAGAGTATATTAATTTTGGGAGGCAATTTAAATGTAGCGCTAACGTCTTGAAGACATGGAAGTCCATATGTGCTGACGTGATAAAAATAGTCCATGCTGGAAATCAGTACATTCACAGCAGGATCCTCATATGTGCCTGATGTCATGTCTGCAGGGAGAGTGTCCAGAACAGACGGAATTGCTTGTGTTGGTGGGATGTGCTGTTTAGTGGGCACCTTTCTCTTTCTGTTAATTAAAGTGGGCAGGGGAGTAACAGATTCACGGCTATCTGGATACGGGCCAGACGTTCCTGGGTGCATCTGTGTTGTGTGAGGGCTATCATTACTGGAGGGGCCCTGTGAAGTTATCACCTGGGGGTTCCCTGTTCCATCATAGCCATCTTGTAGTCCAGGAATGGGACCTGTTGCATAAAAGAAAGAATGGGGAGAGAGAATAAAAGAGATGGTCAACATGGTTAGATTCAGATTAAGGCACCCGCATCACTTTCACCCTACAGGGATGGGTGGCATTTGTATAACAGACAGAACTGAGACAGAGCTCAGGGTGAAGGAAGAACACACAGAGAGATGTGTAGTAAACAGACACAGTATAATCAAGCTGAACTTTTGCTGCCCTCTTTAATTACACCAGTAGGTATATAACAGGAAGCCTTAAGCCCCCTGGCATATAGACATAAAGAGAGGCGCAAGGCTGTCAGTGCCTGTGATAGTGCTGTATTATCTCTACACCCTGTCAGTGGTACAGCAGTATGCTGTGTCCCTTCAGAGAGCTAACAGGTTAATTACGGTAATAATAAATAAATACAGCTATGCCCTTCACAGACCTATATTCTTCCTATTAACCTATCCATTGCCTCAGTTGCTGTAGTGCATTGCAAAACTGTATACTGCTGATCACAGGGCAGAAAAGGGGTTAATAAATTATTAAAAACTTCCTTCTCCCAGACTACAATAAATTAACCCCTCTGTGTTCACTCTTCTGTAAAGATATTAAGTTATGATGTGTAATTTCTTCTCATGTTACAGAACACGTTTCTTTGGCTGTGCAGGAGAGTCTATAGTGGTGTGCGCTGCACTGGAGTTTCAGGCACCTTATATAGTGGACTTGTCCCCCTAAGATCAGTTTAATTCGTTTCAATGTAAATCTGCCTCTGTGTTCTACTAGCACGTTGCTTCTAAGGGAAATCATTGCTGAGAAATGAACCCTTTGTGTTAGTGGAACAGTGCGGCAGTTTACACTATGTGGTGTACGTGCTGGGCCAACATTACCACCACACTGGACATTATGTAGAAAGTGGAGCAGTTCTGGAGCAAACCATCTGCCCTCTATGGGACTAATAAAAATTCCCCAAATGCCCATTGTTTTTAGTTAGACTTTTAAACCTTTAGATGGCAGATTATTTTCCAATGCATTGCTTTCCAAAACTTTTTAAGTGTCTCTAGCTGAGAGGTTAAACCCAATTCAATCAGTCGGTCATGTTATACAACCCCTATAGTGCGGATGGTTTGTCCCAGAACTGCTCCACTTTGCCCTTACACATAAGGATACTGTGCAATGTAGCTGATTCCACTCTGGGAACATTTCTAATAGATCAGTGACTCACAGGTTTGTCCTCAAAGAGAAGAAACCAAAAATGGACAGAAAAGCAGCACAGTTTTGAGCATTAAATCTCACGATATACAACTCTTACAGATTTCTTCCTTGATCTTTGTCCTCAAACAGAGCTAATTTGCACACTATGTAGGGAATTAGCATAACATGCTGCACTGTAGCATCACAATACAAAAGTTACATTTTCAATATCTATTTATATTACAAAGCCTGGGTAATGTAATGGATAGGCCAGTGGTTCACCACTAACACGCAGTCTACAATTTTCTGGGTACACCTAACATTTTGACATATCAAGCATGTATTGATGGGTAAAAATACATAATTATACAGTTATTTTTAGACTCACAAACAGAATAACTGAAACTAATATACTCTGCATATCAATTTCCATAAATGTACATGTGAAACAATAGCATTTTGTCAAAGTCTTAACAGAAAAGAAGGGGCACCCTAATTGGACGTACATTGTACTCCAATGTGCTATAGCACTCTGGTTGTGAAGCACTGATATAGGCAGATTTATATTATCTGTAAACAGCTTAATTTTTTATAGGGTAAGTTTATGTATTTAAACCACTTTTTTACATCATTTACAGATGTATATAGGCCTTGATAAAATTAAAACCGTTAACACAGACGGTAGGGCATCCAATTGTCCTACCAGCTGAAACCTCAACAGACATAAGGCCACAGACACTGACTTGTGGCCAATCGTTCGTTTTGTGGGTTCCCAAAACGTACACACGTGTGTGAATAATGGGAACATCAAAGGGTTAACTCAGGCATATCTGGGGCATTTTTTTGTATACATAACTTGCACTGACATTTGTTTTTATTTTACAGGAAACATGAAAAAGAAGACAAAGAAGATAAGAAGAAAGAAGATTACAGAGGACAGAAGAAGGAAGATTGAAGAAGAAGACAGACAGTAGGTGACCAGGGTGCTGAAGACTCCGCTGGACATTGGGATTAATGGTAAGTCGTATTAACCCTGTGTCGGCGTGGTAAGCATACCCCACTGGCACTCATAGGATTCATTCTACTTCTATGTGACACATTTTGGGACTGCTTTGGAAGTATTGATATGGGGCTTAGGGTCCCATATCAGTACATCCACTGGGAAAAAACTGGTTTAAGATTTTCATACATTAAAGTGGGTCCCTTAATATATCTTATTGCTGAAAGCATGGAATTGAATGGTCTATTTCGGCATTTTGTTGTTTGTCAGCGGGCTAAAATGCACATTCACATTTATTGCCCAAGGTGTTTTTTTTTATTTGGTAGTTTTTCAAAGCACAGGTAATTACATGGCTTACTGTGCTTGTGAAAAAATACCATTGGCTGTTTTTTGGCCGACCAGGCCAATTAGAGTGAGGCCATAAAGTACACCACTTTACTTCTTTAAAGAGATATACGTCCATGAACTGTCCTATTTAGAAGTAGGAAAAGGATCATGACATGGTCCGTGGAGAAACTCTTTGCCTGAAGCATGTGGGACTTCAGTATTCCCTGTTATAAGTATATTTGGATGGAATAAGCATCTCTCTCTCTCCACCCCACAGCACATTACTACACCCATTGCCAGACATAGATTGTTGCCAGCATTGATCCAGAAACCAATCATATGACTTTAATTTATAAAGATATAGATTCATATTCATATTGCTTTAAACAGGACTAGCCACACTGATCCTCCAAAGCTACGATCAGTGCATGGTTTCAAGAAACATGCTTGGGTACAGCTGGATCAATTGACAAAGCCAATGACTGATCCACCTGCGCTATCACATAGTGGGTGGACAGATGCAAGAGGCTGGCACCAGACAAGGCACATTGACTGAGGTCTCTTTGAGGGTAGAGGTTGATGTGACTCAGTTTAAGGGAGATAACGGAATTCAGTTTCATAATCTCCTGAAAATATTTAATTAAATAAAACATTTTTCTGTATAATATTAAATTACTTGAAATGTCGTAGTTACTCTATGGTTCGTGCCACTTTAAGGTAAAATGAATACATAAAGTGCAATTAACACATTAAATGAATTTGAAACACCTTTCAAAGTCACTTATATGTTATATAAGCTATTTTTAATGAAGAAATAGTTTGCAATAGCATTATTTATGTCAGTTTATGTATGTTGGATAGTAACTGGCTGTACAGCCTTGTACCAGATACCCATTTTCTACACTGCTCTTTCTCCACCTGCCACTCCTTCCTGCACTCCCTTCCTTACTACCACTTATTTTAGTGAAGAATAGGTCAAAAGAACTCTTTCTACAGTCAAAAAACAATGTGACCCTTTGACTGCCACAACACAAATGAATAGCAGCTGGAAGATCAGAGTGGAATGTAATATCTGGTACACGGCCATGTTAGCAACTCATATTTAACTTGCAAAAAATTGACAAATAAATAAAGCTAACTATCTCAAACTAACATTGAATAAAAATGAACCTGTATCCACTTAAATACTCCTCTTTCTATATGTACAATTCTATGTGGGCAGTTTACTCAGAGCACTAACTTCTATGTTTAAGAAGAGTCATAAGCAGAGATTTCTGAAAGAGACACTGAAGTATACAACATAAAAATAGACTTATTACAACACTTTATTAGCTCTGAAAATCCTCTATTAAAAGCTTTCAGTAAAAATTAGAATGAGTTAACCTTGTGAATAATATTCCTCCTTATGTGTCTGGTCCAGACCTATATACTTGCTGTACAAACATGTGCTAGTGTAACATACAACAGTGACAGTTATAAAGTAAGAAACAACAGGAAGGTTAGATTACAAGATTACATTGAGTAGCAGAATCCATAAAATGACAGTTATACATATGCAGTATATAATTATATGATATGGATAACAGAAAACAAAATTAAAGATAATTAGCAAGTTTTCCACACAGAAAAAATTGCAAATAAAAGCCTTAAATAAAATTATCAATGGCAATGACATTTAGTCCTTGGGTAGGACAGACATAATCATGTTACAGTATAGATAATAATCATGAAACATATTTACATGTATGCTATCATGATTATTAATAGAGTATCATTGTTTGAAAGGGAAGAATGTATGTTTTATGGGTATATACCAGGTAATGTCTTAATAGAAGGGTGTTTTACAAGTGTCTTTATCTTCCCCATCTCCCTCCCACCAGTCATATGGAGAAATTATATGCTTGTCTGGGAAAAAAAACAAGCTCCCTCTATAGGGTATCAATGCAGAGTGTCCTTTAATTATGATTAACCCATAATTAACACTTAATAATTCTTGCTCTGTGAATGAATGTCTGTGAGGAGAGTTTTTTCAGTTCACCAACTACTTTTTTTTTTTTTTTTGAACAGACAATACTATTTATAACATATGAACATTTTATTTTTTGAACTTTAAGAAATCTCTATTAAAATATTTCTTTTAAATAAAGAAATAGTTAACCCTGTGAATAATATTCCTCCCTATGAGTCTGGTTCAGACATATATACTTGCTATATAGGCTTGTGCTAGAGTAACCTGTAACTAACAGTTGTAAAGTGATATGTAACGACAGAAAGTTCCTCAGAGCTAGAAACCATGAAATGACAGTTGGAAACTAGGGACAGTAAGGAATTTTTTTTATGGTACTGATCCAGTACATCCATAATAACGTATGTTTCAGTGACATATATATTACAGAAGTCAGTAATTGGTGGATTTACAGTTTAACCCCTTGAGTAGTGGAAAAGAGAGCAATACTCACTCCTCTGGTGCTCAAAGGGTTAATTCACTCATTCTCCAGTACCCCAGGACTACTTGTCTTATGCACACAATTACATGAGATGATGGGAGCCTGGAGAGGTGGGTTTCCCAGCCCAGAGATGGCACCTTTCAGTTATTCCTACAGACAGTTGCCTTACTGGTTCCTGTATCACCTGGTTTGTCACCTTAAGTACTGGAAATGACCCCTCAAAACTCACCTGCTCTGTGCAAGGGTCTCTGGATAGTCGTCCCTTGATCATTGGAGTGTAGGATGATGGGTGGGGGCCTGGTGGGATGGTTAGTCCTAAAGTGTCGGTTACCCGACATTTTTGGGGTGGTACGAACAAACTGTCCTTAAATAAATTACACTTGGCAGCTGGATGTTCAGAAGGAAATACAGAAATAAAAGATCCTAATAGAGTTTCCAAATCTATCTGAACAATAAGAGCAAATGTGACTCGCTGCAACTCTCACTGGCTGCTGTTTGTGTCTGAATTCCAGCAGGTGACAGTTTACCAGTTGATGATGTCATCAGTCTTGGATGGCACAGCCAATCAGATCCTGCATATTCAAACAGCATGCAGCAAATCCAATGCAGCATTCTGGTCAAAATTGCCCCCAGAAAAATGATTTTATATCCAAAAAACTTTTTTTCTACCCCACATGCTGGTGGGCTGTACATTACAGGTGTAGGGTTTTTCATATGGTATTTCTTCATAGCACTGGTAATTGAATTGCTTACCGGGTTTAATGTAATGCTGTTGGGTGTTTTTTTGGCCATCGGGGTACACTGAATGGACTCCTTGGACTTGAGGCTCATTCTAATGCTAATGATGGCATAATGGAAGAAGGTATAGACCTGTGGTTCTCAAAGGATTTTTTTCTGGTGGCCATCAATGTGGCCACAATAATGTTCTGGTGGCCGTCACTGCGGCCACAGCCATGTCGTGATGGCCACACTATGACATTACACGCGCAAATGGTATGAAAGGATTAAGACTTACAAAAATTGCATATAAATATGTGCAACAACAATAACTTTATATCAAATTACAATTTAAACATTCCAGAAACCACAAAGTAATAAAATCTACCCCATAAATGGTCCTTAACTACAGGGGTTGAGGAGGGGCAGCAATTAAAGATGTGGCTCTAAGAGGCCCCTTTGGCTCTGCAGTATCCAACACCCTTAAATCTGACCAGTTTCTTATCTTTGCTGGCTGGCACTGACCTCATCACACACAGCCGCTGCCAGCCAGTAAGATCAGAATAGCATTAGTGAGTCCCCTCCCTTGGCTTCTTTAACTGCTTGAAATGCAGTTCAGACTTTCTCCCTCGGTCGTACAATAAATGCTTTGCATGTTTTCGTTTTTCAGACTTGCTCCAGACTATGGGGAGAGGGAGCCTCAGATTGCATCTCAGGGCCCAGTAGGCTCTGTCTAGTTACCCACAACTAATATAACTTAAGAAAGCTCAGTCGTGTCCCTGACTACCACTTAGGTACTGTGGTAGCTCAGAGGTTAATACTTACCTATATGCTCACCTACTACCAAGCTGATTCTTGCAGGGTAGTGTGAAAACAGCAATTAGCTTCTAAGTGGTCTGAGTAGGACCAGTTCTGAACTCCCATAATAATAGCTCAATTGCACTAAGTGGGGATTCCAGATTTGTGGAATCCTATTAGTACTATGGAGTATGAAAAACTAAATCTGTGCTTCTCCGCCTCCATAGAAGCCAGTCGACAATCAGTGCATAAATGGAGCAGCCTTCACCTTACCCTGCAAGAATCAGCCTGGCATTGGGTGAGTAGCTAGGCAAGCATAACCCCTGAGTTAACCAAGCATTTTAGTGGTAGTCAGAGACTCATGGGCAAACTTTTAGGTTATATTAATTCTTGGGTTAACTGTTGCATTAATGTGAAAACAGCAATCTACATTTTAGTTCAGTCAGTCTTGATAATGGCTCTAATAAAGCTAAAATGTTGCCCATTGTTTTCAATTTAAACGAATTATCTGTTCATAAGACCCAGTGAGCGCCTGATCGCTTGCTATGTATACAAATAGAATGGACGTTCTCATACAGAAAACTAAAACCTCAGTTCCCAAGAATTGAGGGTAACCATAGGAGGATCCTTCCCCGTGATCATGATTAGGCCGCTGCTCCCTAATTCTCTGAACACCACTCCCACTGAAGTGATATACTCAGACAAACGAGAAGAAAGAAGAGGGACACATGTAGGGCCCTTATCACAATGCACTATATTAACCTCATTAAGACTATGGATACATCTTTTTATATATATATATACTCAGGCTCACAGTTTGTGCTGTAGTTGGATGGGGGGCTCCCCTATCTGCAATTCTATGTTTAAGAAGAGTCATAAGCAGATATTTCTGAAAGAGGCACTGAAGTATACAACATAAAAACAGACTTATTACAACACTTTATTATAGCTGAAAATCCTCTATTGAAAGCTTGCATTAATAATAAGAATGGGTTAACCTTGTGAATAATATTCCTCCTTATGTGTCTGGTCCAGACCTATATACTTGCTGTACAAACATGTGCTAGTGCAACATACAACAGTGACAGTTATAAAGTAAGAAACAACAGAAAGGTTAGATTACAAGATTACATTGAGCAGCAGAATCCATAAAATGATAGTTGGGATCCTCTCTCCAGTATATACATATGTAGTATATAATTATATGATATGGATAACAGAAACCAAAATTAAAGATTATAAGCAAGTTTTACACACAGAAAAATTTGCAAATAAAAGCCTTAAATAAAACTATCAACGGCAATGACATTTAGTCCTTGGGTAGGACAGACATAATCATATTACAGTATAGATAATAATCATGAAACATATTTACATGTATGCTATCATGATTATGAATGGAGTATCATTGTTTGAAAGGGTAGAATGCTTGTTTTGTGGGTACATGCCAGGTAATGTCTTAATAGAAGGGGTTTTTACAGGTGTCTTTATCTTCACCATCTCACCCCCCCACCCCCTTCATAAGGAAAAATTATATGCTTGTCTGGGAAAAAACAAGCTCCCTCTATAGTGTATCAATGCAGGGTTTCCTTTTCTCACACAAAATTATTAAACCATAACTAACAGTTAATAAATCTTGCTCTGTAAGTGAATGTCTGTGAGGGGAGTTTTTTCAGTTCACCAGCTGCTTTTTATATTTTAAACAGGCAATACTATTTACAACATATGAACATTTTATTTTTGACCTTTAAGAAATCTATATTAAAATATTCCTTAAAATAAAGAAATAGTTAACACTGTGAATAATATTCCTCCCTATGAGTCTGGTCCAGACATATTATATACTTGCTATATAGGTTTGTGCTAGAGTAACCTGTAACTAACAGTTGTAAAGTGATATGTAACGGCAGAAAGTTCCTGAGAGCCAGAGACCATGAAATGACAGTTGGAAACTGGGGACAATAAGGTTTTTTGTTTTTTTTTATGGTACTGATCCAGCACATCCATAATAAAGTATGTTTCAGTGACATATATATTACAGAAGCCAGTAATTGGTGGATTTACAGTTTAACCCCTCGATTGGTGGAAGAGAGAGCAATACTCACTCCTCTGGTGCTCAAAGGGTTAATTCACTCATTCTCCAGTACTCCAGGACTACTTGTCTTATGCACACAACTACATGAGATGATGGGAGCCTGGAGGGATGGGTTTCCCAGCACAGAGATGGCACCTTTCTGTTATTCCTACAAACAGTTGCCTTACTGGTTCCTGTATCACTTGGTTTGTCACCTTAAGTACCTGAAATGACCCCTCAAAAACTCACCTGCTCTGTGCAAGGGTCTCTGGATAGTCGTCCCTTGATCACTGAAGTGTAGGATGATGGGTGGGGTCCTGGTGGGATGGTTAGCCCTAAAGTGTCGGTTATCTGACATTTTTGGGGTGGTATGAACAAACTGTCCCTAAGTGAATTACACTTGGCGGCTGGACTTTCACAAGGAAATACAGAAATAAAAGATCCTAATAGAGTTTCCAAATCTGTCTGAACAATAAGAGCAAACGTGACTCGCTGCAACTCTCACTGGCTGCTGTTTGTGTCTGAATTCCAGCAGGTGACAGTTTACCAGTTGATGATGTCATCAGTCTTGGATGGCACAGCCAATCAGATCCTGCATATTCAAACAGCATGCAGCAAATCCAATGCAGCATTCTGGTCAAAATTGCCCCCACAAAAATAATTTTACATCCAAAAAACTTTTTTTCTACCCAACAGGCTGGTGGGCTGTAGACTGTAAGAAGCATCATCTTTAGAGAGTTTGGGGAGGGGAGGACAATCACAACTCTGGAAAGTCATAGCAGTTCAATTGATTGATTGTCTTCAATTTCTATCCATGAACATACTTTTCCAAATTTACCAGACATTTTCATCTCTAATGAGGGACAAATTCTGGGTCCAAAGCATCTAATTTGTTTGCTAATGGCATATAATTGTGCATCTGTGTGTAATGTAAGGAGCGGGTAGCACCCTTTCAATGCTAGAGTATAGCAAATTGGTGCTCAGAAGTCATTTATTGGGTCATAAGGGAAAGGTTATATTTCTATTACATATGGATATATTTATACCAAAAAAAGTACATCTTTAAAGGGCAGATTTATGAAAACTGTTCTTAGTACATTTTAAGAACTGTCCTTAGGTCATAACAACTGACAATAATGTCAAGTCTGATTATATAACTGCCGGCAGCATCAAGAAGGTAGAAAATGCCTTTGGAGTTGCCCCATGGATCATCTCTCCTTTTGGATAGATGATCCATGATAGGGGCTATCAGGAGGGGTCCTGGGTCCCCCTGGAGGTCTGAAGGCTTTATTTAATTATAAAAGCTGCATAGGTTATATGCCCTTGATTTAATAAATGGACAATTGTCACCCCCATGATAGAGGGTTGTCATGAGGGGTCATGATACCCCCTTTGAAGTCTGATGTTTGTTTAATACACATAAAAACATATATAAATAAAAAGCCATTTTTACACATATATGGGCAAGGTTTGCAGTCACATACCTTGCATATTAACCCTTTGAGTACCAGAGGGGTAGGATACACATTGCTAAGCAATGCCTTCCTACCTCACTGGTACTCAAGGGGTTAAGTGCTGAATGAAGGACAGGTTCTTTCGAATAAATGGCAGTTCCTGACCTATGAGGAGGTGAAGTGGGATGGAGTATGTCGAATATATGCAGTATATGTCGACATACTAAAGGGCAGGATGTCGAAGGGGAGAACATGGTGTAGTGCTTGGTGTGCTAGTTCTGTTTATTTTAACTCAATGAATGCCACAGGGGTGAGCAATGCACATCCCTATAGCATTCCATGCTGTCCATGGTGCTATCGGAGTTTACTGAATGAGTCGAAGTGTCATATTATAATATCAACACACCCTTTGCATTTGAATGTGTTTCATTATTCAGCATTTCCATACAGAAATGAGTCATTATAATTCATTACCATATGGAAATAGGCCATTGTCAATGTTATGAATGAAAATTCGTAAACCTGTTGGATTGATGTCGATGTGTGCACTTTTTGTCGGAGTGCTGGTGATGTAATGTTGTAGACAGTTTGGTGAATACTGTGGATGTGCCTGCGACACTGCTCCAGCAGAACATTGACATTCGTAGCCCTCTTCAACCTTTTGTGCATCTAGGCCCAGATGTATGATTGTCCGATGCAGTGCATTCATCTATTGTAACAACTATGTTTTTTTCTCCCATTCTAGATAGAGTAGAAGCAGACACGTGCGTTCTTCCTTTCTCTGACTTTTTACCCTGAAATCTTTTCCAAAACTTTTTCTTGTAAAGATTTTGTTTCTTTTTCCCCTCAGTATTCTCTTTTGCTTTTCTCTTTAACCCTTTGAGCCAGACAGCTATAGAACGCATTGCAAAAGCAATATGTTCCATACCCCTCTGGCATTCAAAGGGTTAATCCGGGACCCGATGTCTCTCTTTTTTCCTTATCCTTCAGATAATGGTGGCATAGTTGAAAGTGGTTGGGAGTTATCTGATTTCTTACCCTTTACTTTTATCTTTTAGATATTTTCCTTCTAATTTTCTCATTTGTGCCTCCTTCTCATCCTTTAAATCAGAACGTGTTCTTACATGAGCCACTTTTGCAGATTTCTCATCTGATTTAAGCCATAAGTCCATCTTTTGGACTTTGTTTTTTATAATTTTTCCCACCAAGGAAGCACTATTTTTGCTTGGTCTTGTTTTCACACGTGTAATATCCAGTTTTGAAAGAATTTAGCTTTTTGACTTTTCAGACTTTAGCTCCAAGTGTGTAGCATGTTTCTTTACTGCTGACAATGCATGTTGTTTTTCTCTCAGAAGTGGCTGCTCACAGCTGAATCCGTTTATTTGAATTCTGCACCTTTAAGGCACGCTTTACCGAATAGCTTCAATGCTCCATTTTCTCTATGGGGCAGTTTCCTCTTTTTCTTCATGGGGTTCTTCAGTCTTGGAAGACCCCCATTTTGTACAGGCATGTGGCACCTGTGGCTCCTGGCATTCCTGTCTTGTCTGTTTCCTCTGAGGAGGAATCGCTGAAAGATTCAGTGGATAGTGTGTGTTCACTAGGGGCTTCTCCCCAATATTATGATGACCCCTTTGAAGATCTGAAGGCGGTTTTAAACACTCTGCACATTCTGGCTACCCTTGTGGGTTCTCAGCGTACTTCTGACATCTTTCAAAGGCGCACAAAGTCTTGCACATTTTTTTCCGCCTCATCCCACTCTTGACCAGATCATACGTGCTGAGTGGTAGACTCCTGTTAAGCGTTTATCTCTGTATAAGAGATTATCGAAGTTCTATCCATTTTTTGATGCGGCTTTGGCTCAGTGGGCTACATCTCCTAAGGTTAACACCTATATTTCCAGTGTTTCTCCTTCCTCTGCATCACCTGCAGTGGATGCTTCTGCTCTCACAGACTCAGCTGATAGGGAGCTTGATGATATTTTGCAGGCTGCATTCTCTGCCATGGGTGCGCCCTTTGACCTACCTTGGCTTCTACATGAATTAATAGTGCCATTGCTTTTTGGACTGACCACCTCTCTGAAGCTGTCCGTATGGATGCCCCAAAAGCTGACATTTTGAAGTTTTTGGCTGATATCTCTGTGGCTCAACTCTATCTTTCTGATGCCCTATCTGATGTTGTTAGGCTTGAGGCCAAGGCCTCTGCTTTTTCTGTGGCTGCTAGGCATTCACTGTGGCTTAAATTCTGGTCTGTTGACCCGATCTTTAGGCAATCTCTGGTTTCTCTTCCCTTCCAGGGTTCATCCCTTTATGGCCCTGAATTGAAGGAGATCATTCCCGAGGTCACTGGGGGCCAGAGTGCTTTGTTTCCATTGGCTCCTAAGAGCAGTCCTCAGGCACGAAGGTAACATCTTTTCACTGTCGTCCAATACAGGTCACTGGTACAATGGGAGGTGATCCGCCCCTTTAAGTAGGCAGGAACATTCATTCAAATGTATGCAGGGGGTGGAGCCTCCCCTCCCTCTTAAGCTACCCTCAGCCAGAACAAGCCAGATTGATTTGTTCCTGCGTGCTGTGCACACCAGGTGGAGAACATCTCTCATTCAACTTTAGTTTTTTATTGTTTTTCTTCAAATATGGAATACCACCATTAGGCGGGTGACCATGGCTGATAATTGCCATCACCAAAGTGGCTAGTGCAGCTTCCAGGGATTTTCTGGTGGACCTTATGCCCTGAAGAGGTAACAACTTGAGTCAAGTAGCTTCCCTGCTGGGGAATTTTCCTCTGGTTAATTCCCTTTTAACATGGTTATCTGAAGACAGAAGTCCTGCAGAAAGGTGAGCCACCCTTTGAGTGCTGAAGGTCCACTTTTCCCACCGTGTCCCTTCTTTGGGCATGTATTTGGGAGTTCTCATTATGCACTCCAGCACTCATAGGGTGTTTTTCTTACTATTGCCTGTATTTATACAATGTGTGTGGTATTCCCTGGGTTTTGGAGTTTTGGGATATTGTTTTATCATGTTTCACATGTGTTTGGTGTATGTTTGGTAACTTTTTTCTCTCAGGGTAAATTTATTAAAAGTTAATGTTCCGCGCCTTTAAGCGCGCTTTTCCCGCATAGACGCCATTGTTCCTTTACTCTCTATGGGTTTACACAGTGTGGGACGTATCTCTGTAACCGCTTGTCACAGCGACTTCAGAGTGGGCTCATTTTGTTGGTCTTCCCTTGCTCTATCATCCGGTTGCATGATTCGGTGTGTTGGGGGTCTGGGGGGGCTTCGGGCACTGTTTTGGGGTACTTCTGAGAAAAACTACGATTCCCATGAGCGCCCGTTTCACGCTCGTTTTCTGATTGGCTACCGTCGCGGCAGCCATTTTGTGAGTTATTCTCAGCGAGTATACTACGCAGGGACCGAGCCTTCTCTCTCTTCTCAGCAGATTAACTCTTCACTTGCCAGATAATTTAAATTTTAGACATTTCTGGGGTGAAATTTTAAACTTTCACACTTCAATTGGGTGATTCTTCTTAGTGGAGTATATCTGACGCTGTGAGCATGTCTACTCCACTGGAGTCAGGAGCTAGACCCAAGACTAAGGAGGCTGGGGTGTCAATTTCCCCCATTGCGTTTTGCTCCTCTTGTCACTCTGGGCTGCCTAGAGAATTTTCTGGTCATTTATGCCCAAAATTTGAAGAAAGTCATGACAGCAACCCTGGGCTTTCCAGTCACGCCATTGAGCCAACTTGGGTGAAAGAGTTCAAGGCTGCCACTAGGGATCTCAGATCCACTCTTCAACTCTTTCCCTCTCAGGTTCAGGGGGCTCTTCAGGTTTGGCAGACCCCCTCCACAGTCAGGACCTCCCTGCCTAAGCCACAGGGGGCTCCTGACATGTCTGATTCTTCTGAGGAAGAACTTTTACAATATTCTGATGCTGAGGAAGGCACTGTTATTGAATCTACCAGGTCTATTGGTGACCCTTATGAGTGTGACCCTGAAATCTCTGCTGAGGGTTTGATCAGAGCTGTGCTAACCACGCTCAACCTTCCTCTGACTCAGGAATCTACTCATGATCCAACTGACGTTATTCAAAAACCGTCTAAAGCTGTTGTATGTTTTCCTAATAACCCTACTCTTACTCGTTTAGTCTCTGATGCGTGGAGGAATCCTGAAAAATCCTCTTCTGTGTCCAAAAAGTTTGCTAAACGTTACCCTTTTCCTGAGACTGAACTGGGAAAATGGGTTCATCCTCCTAAAGTTGATGCTCCTATTTCTAGGTTATCCAATTCTACTGCCTTAGCTGTCTCTGATGCCTCTGCTCTGCAAGATTGGACGGACCAAAAGTTAGAAACTTGTCTTAAATCTATTTTTGCCTCTATTGGCACTGCCATGCGGCCAACCTTTGCAGTGGCATGGATTAACCGGGCTATTGCGGCCTGGACTGAACAACTTACTGAGGCGGTTCGCCAGGATGCGCCAGTGTCTGAGCAACTACAGCTTCTTGCTAATATCTCAGAAGCTCAGAATGATGTTTCTGACGCTGCTTTTGATGCTGTGAGCATGATGGCGAGGGCCTCCACTTCCTCTGTGGTGGCTAGACGTGCTCTTTAGCTGAAAATTTGATCTGCTGACATCGCTTCTAAGAAAGCCTTGCTTTCATTACCCTTCCAAGGGACGTCACTGTTTGGATCTGAACTTAAGGAGATGATTAGTGAGGCTACTGGTGGTAAAAGTACTCTTCTACCATCAGTCTTCAAAAAGAAGTTTCCAGCCAAACGCAATCGGTCCTTTCGTGCCTTCCAAACTGAGACACGCTCTACGCCCCAGGCGGGTCCGTCCTCTGCGCGCTCCTCCTCCAAGCCCAAACAGTCCTGGAAGCCCAAAGTTGCCCCCAAGGCCAAGACCTCCAAGACTGCTTCGGCATGACTCGCCGAACCCGGGTCCGCATCCGGCTGTAGGTGGACGTCTCCACATCTTTCGCCGGGTTTGGGAGGAGTCAGCGGCGGACCCTTGGGTTGTTCATGTGGTATCAGAGGGATACAGGATCCCTTTCTCTTCCCTTCCTCCTTTTCGGTTCCATTTTACTCGTCCTTCTCAGGAGCCTACAAAAAGACATCTGTTCGATGACACTATTCAGGATCTTTTGGACAAAGAGGTCCTGGAACTAGTTCCATCAGAGGACACAGGTTCAGGATTCTATTCCAACCTGTTCGCTGTGGCCAAAAAGGACGGAGGTTCTCTTCCTATTTTGGATCTCAAGGATCTCAATTCCTTTGTTGTGAGTTCCCACTATCGTCAGGAATCCCTGCGTTCTGTGATAGCCGCAATGTCTCCAGGGGAGTTCCTTGCCTCCCTGGACCTTCAGTATGCATATCTTCACATCCGTATTCATCCAGAGAGCAGACGGTATCTCAGGTTTGCCTGTCACAAAGGCCACTTTCAGTTTTCAGCTCTTCCCTTTGGACTGACTTCAGCTCCTCAGGTCTTTCAGAGGGTATTGGGAGCTTTGATAGCTGTGCTTCATCGAGATGGAGTCAGGGTGACTCCCTACATGGGCAATCTGCTCCTGAAAGCTTCATCTGCGGAGATTCTCCACCAGCAGATGCATTTGTGCATACAGACACTCAATCACCACGGCTGGATTGTGAATCTGGACAAGTCAGACTTGGTTCCATCTCAACAGATCCTCTTCTTGGGTCTCCTGTTTGACACTCAGCAGTGCATGGTGTTTTTACCGGAGGAAGTGGCTCATCAGATTGCTCTCCGTGTATCCAAGATCCTGGAGCTCGACAGGGTTCCAGTGCCGAAGTTGACTTCTCTGTTGGGGAAGTTCATTTCCATGATAGAAGCAGTGCCATTTGCTATGTCACACACCAGGGAACTTCAGAGGTTTGTGATCCAGACGTGCAAGAATCATCCAGATCATCAGCATCTGTCAGTCTCTCTGCCTCCTCATGTCGAGTTGAGCTTGGAATGGTGGTTGGACCTGTCTCATCTCCTGAAAGGGAGATCCTTTCGGGTTCCCTATTGGACCACAGTCACAACGGATGCCAGCCTCCGGGGATGGGGGTCAGTGTTGGGTCGTTTCAGTGCTCAGGGGAAATGGGGACTGGAAGAATCTCTTCTCTCCATCAATGTTCTGGATCTTCGTGCCATCTTTCTTGCCCTGAGGCACTGGGAATCTCAGCTGGAAGGTTGTCCAGTGAGAGTGGAGTCCGACAACGCCATCGCAGTGGCCTACATCAACAGACAAGGCGGCACAAAAAGTCTCACCGCTTGGTTAGAGGTCAAGGCCATTTTATCTTGGGCAGATACTGGTATCCATAGAGTTCCCACATACAGTGTGTGACACACCACCAGCCTTGTTCCCCTGCCCAATGGTAGCCAGATATTTCCCACATGCGCTGTGTGACCACACAAGCCTTGTTCCCCTGCCCACAGGTAACCACAGATTCTCACATGTGCTTTTTGACCCCACGACTCTTGTTCAACTGCACAGTGGGAGCCACAGATTCCCACTATCACTGTGTGACCCCTCCAGCCTTGTTCCCCTGCGTACTGGTAGCCACATATTCCCCACGTATACTGTGTCACCAACCACCAGCCTTGTTCCCCTGCCCACTGTTAGACACAAATTCACACATATGCTGTGTGACCCCACCAGCCTTGCTCCCCTGCCCATTGGTAGCCATAGATTTCCCACATTTTATATGCGACCCCACCAGCCATGTTCCTCTGCCCACTGGTAGCCACAGTTTCCCCACATGCACTGTGTGACCCCACCAGCCTTGTTCCCTGACTGTTGATCCTCAAAAGCAATGAAGCTGAGCATCACACTTGATTAAACTCTTGAGGATCATAATGGTGCACAGTGCCTGCAAAGCAATGCACATTGTACACTCATTTGACCTTAGTTAACTTGTGACAAAAGATAACAGTGACTACTAAGTTAAGGTTTAACACTTTAGTTGCCAGTGGTGTATCCAATCCTTTGCAAAGTGATGCACTGGATATCTCTCGGGCACTCAGAATGAAATCTGGGCAGGGATAAGCAATACTATTATGAACATCCATTCCTGGCCAGCATTAAACCCACCCAGTAGTCAATCTTATATTTTATCATAAGTGAACCCCTTGATGACAAAGTACATTGCTTTGCAGTGTATTGTGCAGCATAACCTCATGTTTGATCAACTTCCTGAGGATCTGAGTGCTGCACAACACTTTGAAAAGCAATGCATGTTGTACACACTACTGGTCTTTAATCTCTTCAGGACACATGACGTGCCAGGACCGTCACGCTGGTCTGGACATTAAGGACTGGTGGTGGTCCTGGTACTTAAAGTGGAACTACCACCCTTAAAAAATTTTGTATCAAATAATCCCCCATCTGGCGACTAAGTAGCGCTAGTAGCCAGAATTCTTACCTATTCATGAGAATGAGCCTTTACTCTTTCCCTAGTGACGTCCGCACACCTGCGCTGTCAGTCCCTTTTGAAGCCAAACAACTCCTAGCAACGCCTCCTAGAGCCAGCTGGGACTTATATAGCAAACGCGTGGACGTCACTGTGGAAAGATGTCTGAGCTCCATCCTGCTTGTCAGTCCTGGAATAGAGGCTCATTCTCTTGAATGGGTGAGAATTCTGGCGACTAACGCTACTAAGCATCTAGTCGGCAGATGGGTGATTATTTGATACAACATTTTTTAAGAGTGGTAGTTCCTTTTAATGGAATTCTGGGATGGAAGCATGGCCTGCACGCCACTCTGTCATTACAGATTTCATTGCGAAAAAAAAAGTGTTGTTGTCCTTAACGGATGCCCACCATCGGATCAGGCAGTCGTTAAGAGGTTAACTTAGTAGAAAAGGTCACATTGACTATTGTGTTTAAAGCTTTGTAATCATTTATTGATATCGGTGTGGAATTTCGTTGGGGTGGGGCATAATTGAGGCGGGGCATGGGGGCCCGTCATTAGAGCCTGAAGAAGGAAACCTGCATTTTTTGTTACTCTTCTGCACAGGTCCCCTGGCCCTTGTAATAGTTTAATGCAAGCAGGGGACACAGAGGTGACTTGGCAGAGTCAGAAGTCATGAGGCACTTTCAGCACAGCTAAGAAATGTATTGTACAGATTGGGCCACACATGTAAGTCAGTGCTGCTGAGGTTAGAGCCCACTAACTAGTAAGTATAAGTCCTGCTGCACACATTTATGATCAGATTGTCTGGGTGCCAGTGCAGTAGTATCCTCTTACTATACAACTAGATACTGTGCCATCCTGCAGCATTTATCCCTTTAAGTGCCAGATAGATATTCAGTCCAGTGCCTCAAGGATTGAAAGGGTTAAGGGTTTCTTGAGCAGAATATTTGGGAATGGCTCAGTTTATAATAACCCCTAAATGCTCGCACAGGATAATAATGTCAGTTAATAAGGAACGGAGGGAAAAAGGAAAATGTTGCACACTAATAAATAAGTCATGAGGCAGTTTCAGCACAGCTGAGAAATGTATTGTACATGTTGAGATACACAGTCTTGCAGAGATTAGAGCCCACTAACTTGTAAGTCCTTCTGCACAAACGTACATACCTGGAAACTCTCAGGATTATGACCCAAATCTCAGGGTGAAGACCCAGATTTTCATGGTTAGACATCTCGGTGTTACCCACTATATGAGCTGCACCATTTAACAGCTTCTTTACTCTCTAAATGTGTGAAATGTATACCAGAATGGCAATGGGAGAAGTTCCTATTTCTTTTGTGTGTGTTTAAGCAATGAGGAGGTAAATATAGTCATTGATACCTTTATTGGCTAACTAAGAAGATTTAGGATGCAAGCTTTCAAGACCTCTTAGGTCTCTTCCTCAGGCATGTTATACAGATAAATATGAAAACATCTCTCTTATATACAAATACACGTTACATTATTTAGAATGGAAATCAGATAAGAAAACTCAGTCTTCCTCTGAGGAGCAAGAGGTATTTAAGATCCCAGTGGGACTGTTGGAAAGGTTAATTCACAATGTGATAGTGACATGAATTCTTTGTCTCTATTCAAACCATAATAATTTAAAATATTAAACTTCATTCTCCCTACAGCAGAATTGTTGAGAGTGCACTAAAACTAATCAGAAATGTGACACCTGTCATCCACCGTCCGGGTCCTTCATTTATCTTTCCTTCTTTCTTTTCTGTCTTCGTTTCTTCAGTCTTCTTTTCTGTCTTCTAATCTTATTTCTTGTCTTTAAAATAGAAAAAAATCCATTATTGGTCATTCAATTTTGATAAAATATTCCTCACAAAGATGCTGCTATTAACCCTTTGAGTGCCTGAGGGGTAGCCCTCTGGAGCCCAAAGGGTTACAGTAGGGGACAACTGAAAGTCCACTCCTCGTAAAGTAGAAATATTTTTATTTAAAATTGTTCATAAGCAATAAACTATTAAAGTCATGTACCCCATGCCTCCGCTGCCTCCGCTGCCTTTTATGTGCCAGTCTTGGTTTAAAATACATTGGCAGCCTCTAATTGGCTGGGAAGTGCTTTCTCACCTCCCAGCCAATCCGCTTCTAATAGTGTTTGTCATCACCCACGCTAGAAGCTGATTAGATGGGAGGTGCATAAGCACTTCCCAGCGGATAGGAGACTGCCAATTTATTTTAAACTGAGACTGGCATATAAAAGGCAGTCTCGGTTCAAAATTCCAGCAGTCTGACTCAGGCAATAGCCCAAGAGGTCACAAGTATCCCTCTGTGTGGATGAAAATGCCTTCCGTTGCCAGTGGAGATGATGGCAGAGGCGTCGGGGTACATGACTTTAACATTTTAATTCTTATGGACAATTTTAAATAAAAATATTTAAAGAGGAATGGACTTTCAGATTCTACGTACAGTAACGGTTGCATCTATGGGGTATAATTTTATCAAAATTGAACAACCATTAATGATTTTTTTTTTTTAAAGCATGACAAAAGAAATAAGATCAGAAGACAGAAAAGAAGATCCTGCTGGACATCAGGATTACTGGTACGTTTTTAATTGTCGAGACGTGTGAAACTGTTTCTGGATTAACCCTATGAGCACCAGTGGGGTATGCAACGCTGTATCTCTTTCTTTGTTTCAACCACAAGTATGTGTGGGAAACCAGGTTTCCAACACATACCTGTGGTTTTCATCTCCTGTTTTGGGCTCTGCACCTGTCTTGTCATGTCTCAGGATTTGTGCCCTGAAAAGTGCGTCCTAAACATCTGGTGAAGCCACCACATGGAATAGGATAGCAGTGCATGAAAACTGCGTACCTGTGGAACATTTTTGCATGGTTTTTGGTGTTGACTGCACAGTTTCTAGAATTGTAAAATGTGCTGTAAAAACCACTACAGCTTGTTTTGAAAGTATTGGGGATAATAGTATCGAGCCCCAAATAAGTTTGAGGTTTTTACAGTAGAAAAAATGGGCAGACTAGATGGGCCGAATGGTTCTTCTCTGCCATCAACTTCTATGTTTCTAATAAGGAAAGGAGGGGAAAAAAGAAAATGTTACAATTTCAATAATTAGTAAAAACCTTATTATGGACCACTCTTAACAGCCAGGGTTACATTTGTCAGATACATAGTGGACATGTATGTAGGATAATTCTCACAGTATATTTTAGAATCCAAGTATGGGAGGTGATATCTGTACATGGATTGAGAACTAGTTAAAGCGGATCTACCACCTGACATATACTTTAGCTTAAATATCTCCTCATCTGGCGACTAGCTGCTTAGTAGCGCTAGTTGCCAGAATTATTACATTGTTAAATAGATTTACCCTTTCTTCCCCGTCTGACAGAACGGATCGCGGACATCTTGCCATAATGACGTTCGGGCTGTCAGTCCCAGCCGGCTCTAGGAGTCGTTGCTAGGAGCCGGCCGGCTCCAAAACGAACTGACAACGCAGACGAACGGACGTCACTATGGCATGATGTCCGCGATCCGTCCTGCCTGTCAGCCAGGGAAGAAAGGGTAAATCTATTTAACAATGTAATAATTTTGGTGACTAGCGCTACTGTGCAGCTAGTCGCCAGATGAGGAGATATTTAAGCTAAAGTGTATGTCAGGTGGTAGTTTCACTTTAAATGACAGATGGCAGAGAGTTGTTGTAAATGGAACCTTTTCATGTTGGTATAAATGTGTAAGTGGTGTGCCTGCCACAGGGTTCAGTCCTGGGTCCAATGCTTTTTATTTTGTTTATTAATGATCTAGCAGTGGGAATTGAAAGTAGTGTCTCAATCTTTGCTGATGACACTAAGCTGTGAAAGGAAATACATACAGAGCTGTTTTTCTCTGCTGAAGAATGTACATAAACTCAGTGAATGGGCAGAAAAGTGGCAGAGGGCATTTAATGTAGACTGGCAATGTGGGATGGTGATGCCTGTCAAATCCAGTTGTGGCTGAAGATGAATATTATTAAGTAACAGTGTATTGAATGTGTTGATGGTGTGAAGACTAAAAAGCATGCACATATATCAATGGCATGCACTTCATACCCCCCTTTTTTAAGGAATGTGTTGGCTAAGCCTCTGAAACTGAAAGGGCTAACCTTATATTTCAGTACTAGTTGAGGAGCCCGTTACACAGGCCACAGTGCCACTGCAAGCCGGTCACGGGGCAGTCACGCGCAGTAGAGACTGCCCGCGCCGCTTATCATCCGTGGCGCGGGCAGTCTCTACTGCGCATGACTGTGGTGTTACACATGTTTTAGCGAACTATTATATAGGATATGTTACAGAGAGCAGGTGAAGCATTTCAGCACCAGAGAGGTGCATCCATATGATATCCGTGTTTTGTTTTCATGTAATGATATGGCAGGCTGTTACTTCTACAGAGCAGTTTAACCCTGTTAGCGCCAAAGAAGTCAATGTATTTGTCTGGCCCGTGGATTATAAAATATATTGTAAGAATTATCCTACATACATACCCACTATGTGTCTGACAAAATGTTATGGAATGGTCCATAAAAAGGTTTTTACTAATAATTGAAATAAAAGTTATTTCTTAATGTGCAACATTTTCCTTTTTCCCTCCTTTCCTTATTAAGTGACATTATTGTTCTGTGGGAGCATATAGGGGTTATTATAAACATATGTTCTGCTCAAGAAAGCCTTAACCCTTTCAGTGCCAGAGACACTGGACTGAATATCTCTGTGGCACTGAAAGGGATAAATGCTGCAGGATGGCACAGTATCTAGTTGTATAGTAAGAGGATACTACTGCACTGGCAGCCAGACAATCTGATCATAAATGTGTGCAGCAGAACTTATACTTACTAGTTAGTGGGCTCTAACCTCAGCAGCACTGACTTACATGTGTGGCCCAACCTGTACAATACATTTCTCAGCTGTGCTGAAAGTGCCTCATGACTTCTGACTCTGCCAAGTCACCTCTGTGTCCCCTGCTCGCATTAAACTATTGCAAGGACCAGGGGACCTGTGCAGAAGAGTAACACAATATGAAGATTTCCTTCATCAGGCATTAATGATAGGCCCCCATGCCTTACCTCAATTATGTTCCACCCCAACTAAATTCCACACCCATAACAATAAAAGAATACAATGCATTAAACACAGTAGTCAATTTAAACTCCTAAGTTAACCCCTGAATGACTGCCTGATCAGGGGATGGGCGGCTGTTAAGCACAATGGAACTTTTTTTCCCGCAATAAAATCTGGGATTGCATAGCGGCCTGTAGCCACACTGCCATCCCAGAATTCCATGATATGCAAGGACTGTCACCGGTCCTTAATGACCGGACCAGAGTGATAGTCCTGACACGTCATGTGTGGAGAAGGGGATGAAGACCAGACGTGTGTACATCATGCATTGCTTCTGATCAACGCAATCCACTTTGTACAACAATCTGGTCATCAAGAGGTTAATTTATGACAAAAGATGAGATTCACTACCAAGTGGGTATAACTCTTTGAGTGCCAGAGAGGTACGCAATGCATTGCGTACCTCTCTGGCACTCAAAGAGTTAATGCTGGCCAGGAATGGACATTCATAATAATATTGCTTATCCCTGTCTGGATTTAGTTCTGAGTGCCAGAGACATATCCAGTCCATCACTTTGCAGTGGGTTGGATACCCCTCTGGCGTATTAAAGTGTTAAACCTTAAGCTAGTATTCAATGTTACCTTTTGTCTCAAATTAACCCCTTGAAGCTCAAACGTGATATCAAATGATACTCAAGAGCTTAATCAAGTGTGACACTCTGCTTCATTCCTTTTGAGGATCAGAGAGGTGATGGTCCCCCACCCTCCAGCCTGTTCCACTGCCCACTAGTAGTCACACAGCACCACATACACTGTCTGACCCAGCAGCTTTGTTCCACTGGTAGTCATCCTCACATACCCTGCTTGAGTCACCCCCAACCGGGTTGCACTGCCCACTGTTAGTCACAAATCCCCACATACACTGTTTTATCCCCGTGGCCTGGTTCCACTGCCCACTGGTAGCCACAAATTCCACATTTACTCTATCTGAACCCTCCTACACTCCTTGTTCCTCTGCCCACTGGTAGCCACAGATTCCCCCAACCACTGTGTGAGCCCTTCAGCCTTGTTCCCCTGCATACTAGTAACCCCAGACCCCCACATACATTGTGTGACTTCTACCAACCCCCTGCCCGCTGGTGGCCACATAATGCCCACATACACTGTGTGACCCACCACCATCCTTGTTTTTCTGCCCACTGAGTGCCACAGAGTTCCCACATGCTCTGTATGACCCCCTAGCCTTTTTCCCCTGCCCACTGGTAGCCACAGATACCCACATGCACTGTGTGACCTCCTAGTCTTGTTCACCTGCCGACTGATAGCCACAGATTTCCCTCAAATGATATGTGATCCTACAAACCTTTTTCACCTGCCCACTGATAGCCACAGAATCCCCTCATATGCTGTCACCCCACCCCATCCTTGTTTCCCTGCCCACTGGTAGCCACGTATCCCCCTCATGTGCTTTAGGACCCCACCAGCCTTGATCCTTTGCCCACTGTTGGTCACAGATTCCCCCATACCTTCCAACAGTTCCAGTTGCCAAAGAGGTACACTTTTGGTGGTGCTGCTGGGGGTGTGGCTACTGGGTGGAGCATTGCTGAGAAAGTTTAAATTACATTATGATCTATTAACAGCTCTTTCTGCAAGTGAATATATTATTTAGAACCAGATCAAATTATTTTACTTACACAGAATAGTTCATAAACACATGTTCTGAAGTTTAACCCTTTGTGTGCCAGACGGGTAGTCAAAGCACTGCAGCACAGTGCACTGAATACCTCTCAGGCACTCAGAGAGTTAACCAAACATTCATGCGAATTTTATTGCTGTGGATGTACACACGCTGCATAGTCTGATCTTGGGACAGAGGTATTTGGTCTCAAAGAGGGACGCTTGGGAGGTATGTATTCACCTGATACATTGTTTGACCACAGCAGTATTGTTCCATTGCCCATTATTAACCAAAGATTCCCCTAAAACCCAGTGTAACCCCACAAGCTTTGTTTCCCTGCCCACAGATTCCCCCCAGCCCCACTGTATGATACCCTCCTTTATCTCCAGCATTGAGGTCCTGGCACATTTCTATAAGTAGTGCTAGAGCAGAAGTTTGGATGGCGTGGAGTTGGAAGTTAAGGAACTACAGGTGTAAATTTGGAAGTTAATGAACTACAGGTTAGTCTTTAATTGGTCTCCCATCCCATATCCTACTATGGCTGATCTCTACTGGTATATTTGAATAATTAGGTTAATTTTGATTAATGAGGAAGTTAATAAATTGAACCGTTTCACCATCACTTTTACTATGGTATAATATTTTACTTTATATTGTTTTGGGGCTTTTGAAGAAGTGGTATTTAACCACGAAATGCATCAGCTAGGAACCCAAAATATTGGAGTCTAGATTTATTATTATTTTATTTTTTAGTTATTGTAACAGTTTTTAAACATTTTTCATTTATATAAAAATAATTTTTATTAATAAATTTGATACTCATTGATTTCAGTTGGCTTTTGGAAACGTCTGGCATCACTTTTTATTTCCCCTATTCTGGCATATGGTCAAGAATGGTGTTTATTTACAATAATTAGGTTGTGTCAGCGGGAAGTACTGGGTTTGTATTGCACAGTGCTTGTTGACGCTTCCACATTGGTTTAACATCAAGAGCAATTGGGACCTAGACGCAGGATACCAGACTGGTGTGTGAGCCAGTGCAAGTGATTTATCCTGGAGGCTGGTTGGAGCCTCAGAAGAATGTGAGTACATTTCCAAAAGTTTGAGTGATGTTTTCCATGGATTGAATATTTATAATACTACACTTAGAGATTATCTTCTGCGCCGCTTGTTCTTGTGTTTTCCAGTTTTCTACGTAGTGGGAGCCTACCCATTTGGAGCGAGCTGCAAGGATTTCTCATTTGTGGACTATTTGGATAATATTACGTTCATATATTGCCTGTAAAATTATTATTATTTTTTTTCTTCTTCTTTCTCTCTCTTTTGCCTTTTTTCCTTGTGGTGGATTTAGGGGCACCCTTTTGTTAAAGTGGTACTGTGGTCTTATTTGTGTGATCACTTTGCTACTTCGGTTGGGTGTGCCTATTCTCGACCACGAAGAGAGTGTAATTTATTTTTACCTCTCTATAATTGTTGTCCTTTGGAGTGAAGCGCATCAGAATTGTATAAAAAATATACTTTCTTCTTTTTTCTATTGCTAGAGCAGACCAGCTTTGCACTCAGTGTTGATCCACTCTGTCTATACTTCTGGGTGTACATTGATGACATCATCTCAGTGCACCAGGCAGAAGTAGAAGAACCAAACTGAATCTGCAAACAGTGCAGGGCTCCACTTCCTACAGAAAATATAAATAAACATTGTAAGTTGTGGGGACACACATCTCTTGGGTACCCCAGCTATACCTCTGAACCTATGTGTGATAATCCATGTGACGAGCTGCGATACATTACTTTTTCTTCATCAGTTTTCTTCATCTTCCAAACTTATTCTGAGGACACAGACTCTCAGTGAATTTTGAAAGTGTCTCCCCAGCTGACAGAGAAACCCCATGGATCATTATACACAGGTACCCTGTTCCTCACAATAGTTTAATGCGAGCAGGGGACACAAGTGTCACAGTTGTCCAGGGCTGTCACAAACACTCGGGGCTTCAGCCCCCTTAGCCCCACTAGTAACACCCCTGAGACCCAGAACAGAGAAGAAAATGGAGAATTGTATTATACTTTCTGAAATTCTCTTTTCCTGGACACAACCATGTCAGCATTCACAGATGGGTTAGCTCCTCCCCTTTCAGCTGATAGGACAGAGAAAAAGTCAAACAAATTCAATCAGTATAAGATACCCCCTCCACCATTTGTCTTAGTCTGAGGGGATGGGAAATTGGTGAATGCTGCCATGCTTATTTCCAAGAAATGAGACTTTTGGTAAGTATGATATCATTCTTCATTTTCCTGGTCATCCATAGCAGCATTCACCAGATGGATGCGTACCGAAGCAGTGAGAAAGGCAGACTCCAAAACATGTATAAAGAAATGATTCCTCTAAGGATAAGAAAGAGGATCCAACACTTCTCTACCAACCATTCTAAAGCTTGGCATAGTACTGAGAAAAATCTGCAATCTGAATCTGCAAACAGTGCAGAGCTCTATTACCTAGAGAAAATGTAAATATACATTGTATTTTGTAGGGACCCCAGCTACACCTCTCACTCTTTGTGTGATGATCCATGTGATGAGCTGCAATGCATTACATTGCTGGGGCTTTCTTAACCCCTTAAGTACCATATGGTCTAGGGCTGGGGAGCTCTGGAGCACCAATGAAATTTTGTTTTTTTACACATGTGATCTGTGATCATAGCATGCCGTGCAGGTGAGCCGTGATCACAAACTTCCATGACATACCAAGACCGTCACCATTCCTTAATGCCCGGACAGCAGTAATAGTCCTGGCATGTCATCTGTCGTTAGTAATGGTCTTGGCACGTCATCTGTAGTTAAAGGGAATGTATCACCCTATACAAGTTAGCCTTAATAGCTAGAGTTCATAGCAAATGTGTGTAAACGTGTAATAATTCGTTTTTTAAAGCACTGCTTTGTCAGAATTGAAGTAATAAAAGCTGCCCTGCACCGGCTTCCCCATAGACTGTGGTTACCTGCTCTGTAACCGCAGTCTGTCACTCTGTCTCTGCTCCCCTACCTCTATGCAGACTCCTCAGATGACATAGGCTTTCTGCCTGTAAGCTGGAGCGCTCTCATTGGCTAGATATCAATCTTTGCCAACGAGAGAGCTCCAGCTTAAATACAGAAAGCCTCTGTCATTGGAGAATGTTGCATAGAGGGAGGGGAGCAGAGGCGGAGTGACAAACTGAGGTTACAGAGCAGGTAACCGCAGTCTGTGTGGTAGTAGGTGCAGGGCAGCTTTTATTACTTCAAGATTAAGGACTCGATCCAGTTTAAATAACAGCCGCTCGAATCTGATTGGCTGGAATATGCAAAAGAACATCAAAGCCAATGTCTGTGAGGGAATTGGAAGTGAGAGTGCCCATTTATAAAGGGAGTCTCAGTACCAATTCCCTCAATGTGCAACAGGCATCGGCCCGTGCAGGTGAGAAGACGGAACTGTGTGTCTCATCAGGGCCTCCGCACACAGAGGGGGAGACACGATGATCAAAGTTAAGTATTTTTACAGGGTATGTATTTATGACATTTATTCATTGCATTTTTTCTTACTTGGGCATTAAATGGAGGCATTTTTGTAGCGGAATATTCACAGCACAATATGATTTAACCCTTTTGATTGCCAGTGAGGTACGAAACGCATACCCCTCTGCCACTCAAAGGGTTAAACAATGTCATAGGTAATGCTTTGTACTAATACATATTTTATATTTTACAGCAAGAAGAAAGAAGAAGGAAGAGAAGAACAGAAGGGAAGACTGAAGAGAAGGACAGAAGAGAACCAGGAAGCTGAGAACTCTGTTGGACATCAGGATTAATGGTAAGTGTTAATTGTAATGGGATGTGGTTTTTTTTTAACCCTATGAATGCTGGTTCTGTAATTATACCCCACTGGCACTCATAGGATCAATTCTACTAACTTTTGACATATTTTTCATACTTTATATTGTTATATGGCTTAGGGCTCCATATCAATACCTCCACTGAGGAGTTAGGTTTTTTAAGTCTTTTATCATGTGTCTGCGTCAGCTGTTTGAAGAGAGAGAAGGGACTCAAGTAAAAAAAACAAAAAACGGGTCTTAACTTTCCTGCAATTACTTGAGTCCCTTATTGGATTTTCATGGCTAACACAGACATTTGAATTGTGAATTGATAATTTCTGTGTTTTCATCATTTTCCTATATCAAACGACGGCTCTTCTTTTGCCGATATTTTTTCCCAGCATAGGCATGAATAGCTTACTGTGCTTGAAAAAATGCTGTTGACAGAATAAACAGACGTCTCCAACATTTGGATCGAGCCCTAAGTCTGTTATGCTATTTTGTGCCCTATAGTCTAGTGCTGTTTGTAAGACACTTCACCAATTGGTGTGCTGTGACACGGATCACTGCCTATCGTCACTAGCCACGTGTATGCTGCACAGTGCTTGGGAGGACCAGTAGGTGCACAACTCATGTAGAACTCCGATCTTAGGAAACCAATTGGCAAAGTACTTATAGCTCCTCTTTATCTATGTTCTCAGACAAATAGGCATTTCAGAATGTTAGGGCCTGACACCCTTTACTTCCATAATGCCGCTTCACAGTATCAGATGCTTGATGGGAATGCCTGAGTTACAATGCGCCAGCATCCTGACCACTCTCAATACTCTAAAACAGAATTGCCCCACTTTTATCCATGAGGCCCATTAGTACACAGAAATGACTTGATTCTGTTAATGTCACCTCACTGCCCTCACCCTCATCTCCCCTGTATACCTGCAGTGTATACTCACTGCCCTCACACTCATTTCCCCTGTATACCTGCAGTGTATACTCACTGTCCTCACACTCATTTCCCCTGTATACCTGCATTGTATACTCACTGTCCTCACACTCATTTCCCCTGTATAGCTGCAGTGTGTACTCACAGTCTACACTCATTTTCCCTGTATACCTGCTATGTGTACTCACTGCCATCACACTCATTTCCCCTGTATACCTGCAGTGTATACTCACTGTCCTCACACTCATTTCCCCTGTATACCTGCATTGTATACTAACTGTCCTCACACTCATTTCCCCTGTATAGCTGCAGTGTGTACTCACAGTCTACACTCCTTTTCCCTGTATACCTGCTATGTGTACTCACTGCCATCACACTCATTTCCCCTGTATACCTGCAGTGTATACTCACTGTCCTCACACTCATTTCCCCTGAATACATGCAGTGTATACTCACTGTCCTCACACTCATCCCCCCTGTATACCTGCAGAGTGTACTCACTGTCCTCACACTCATTTCCCCTGTATAGCTGCAGTGTATACTCACTGTCCTCACACTCATATCCCCTGTATACCTGCAGTGTATACTCACTGTCCTCACACTCATTTCCCCTGTATAGCTGCAGTGTATACTCACTGTCCTCACACTCATTTCCCCTGTATACCTGCAGTGTATACTCACTGTCCTCACACTCATTTCCCCTGTATACCTGCAGTGCATACTCACTGTCCTCACACTCATTTGCCCTCTATATCTGCAGTGTATACTCACTGTCCACACACTTATTTCCCCTGTATACCCGCAGTGTATACTCACTGTCCTCACACTCATTTCCCCTGTATACCTGCATTGTATACTCACTGTCCTCACACTCATTTCCCCTGTATAGCTGCAGTGTGTACTCACAGTCTACATTAATTTTCCCTGTATACCTTCAGTGTATACTCACTGTCCTCACACTCATTTTCCCTGTATACCTGCAGTGTATACTCACTGTCCTCACACTCATTTCCCCTGTATACCTGCAGTGTATACTCACTGTCCTCACACTCATATCCCCTGTGTACCTGCAGTGTATACTCACTGTCCTCACACTCATATCCCCTGTGTACCTGCAGTGTATTCTCACTGCCTTCACACTCTCTGCTTCTGTACAAACACATCAGTCATATGAAATGACAGTATTACACAGCCAAATAGACATAAATAAAGACACTGAGGCACAGAATAATCTAACTAAACTTTTATTTAAACTAACTAGAACTTAATATTAAAGTGTTTAATAAATACTACTTCTTATAATTTAATAAAGACTAAATTACATCTAACTACAAATAATTATCTTTATCCAGTTTTGATCAGAAAGCAGGCCTGATATAAAGGCTGCAGGCATATGTGACCTAGACTCAGAGTAAGGCACAAGTTCTCTCAGATACTCACACTCATGCACACGCTAAGAAACATTACTTCACACACAGAGGCATAGACAAGCAAACACTTGTACACACTCAAATACACTCTAACTGTCACACACATATATTTACACAAACAGAACATATATACTCATACACACTTGTACACACTCACACAAACACACTCACATGCATATTCACAATCTCAGAAAGACATACACACGAAACCTCACATTCTCACAAATACATGCACTACTGCGCATACACTTATAATCACATCAATATACACACACACACTCAAATTATCTTCTACATGTGCAGACACACACACAAGCACACATTATACACACTTACACTGCCACACATATTTATCACAAAAACCCTCTCTCACAAATAGATATTTTCTCATACATATATGCACATACTCACAGAAGCACACTTACAGGAATATGCACAATCTCACAAACACACTCAATAATGAGCACACTGTCAAAATCACATGCACTAATGCACATACTCTTGCAATTACTGGAATACACATACTCATAAATACTACTTCATACACACACGCACAAATTCTCTCCTACACATGCAGATACACACACAAACACACCTTACACATATTTAAACTTAAACTGTCAGACACATACATATTCACAAACACCATCTCACACACACATATATATACTCTCATACAAACACACACACACACTTACAGAAGCACACTTACATGAATTGGCACAAACACACACACACACACATATATGTATATGTATATATATATATATATATATATATGTGTGTGTGTGTGTGTGTATGTATATATATATACACACACAATTTCTCATACACACATACACATGTAAACACACACACACACAAACACACTCTTACACATACATTTACATTGTCAAACACACACATATTCACACAAACACTCTTGCACATAGATACTAATACAAAAACTCACACACATATGCACAATCTCACAAACACCAAATGAAGTACACATTCTTACAAACACATAAATACTCTATCACACACACACTCACAAATACTAACACAAACATATTCTCTCAAACACACATATACATGCAAGTTTACACACTCTTCCACATTTACACTCGCACTGCGACAAGCATACATATTCAGACAAATACTCTCACACACAAAAAAACACTCTCATACACACATGCACACACTTACAGAAACACACACACACATATGCACAATCTCAAAAACATACACAGATGCACACTATCTCACACTCATATATACTTTGGCATAATCCCTTACAAATACACAAACACACACATACTCTGAAAAATACATACACATGCAGACATGCACAAACACAAACTTACACACACTGTCACACACAAACATATTGACAGAAACACACACACACACATATACTCTCATACAAACATGAACACACTCACAAGCAAGTACACAATCTCACAAACAACTAATGAACACATTCTCACAAACTCATAAATACTCTTAGACACACACACACACATAAATACTACACACACACACACACATGCACATATTCTCTCATACACACATGCAGACAAAAAGAAGCACACTCTTAGAGACACATTGACACTTGCACTGTCACACACACACATACATATTCATCTAAACACTCTCACACACATATATACAGTGAAAGAAAAAAACTCACACACTAATGCAAGTAAACTGACATGCATATTCTCACAAATACTTTTAGAAATAATTCACACACACTGAAACATGCATACACACATTCTCATATACATATGTAGACAAACTCACTTTTACACACACACACACACACACACACACACACACATTTACCCTCACAGTGCAACACATATACATTTTCACACACATACATTTCACACACATACTCGTATACACGCACAAGCACATTCACATGTATATTCACAATCTCAGAAACAGTACATTAATGCACACATTCTTACAAACACATAAATATTCTATTTTTGCAGTACAAACATTTGCATCGGTTTAGAAAACTATAACACACATTTTCCCAGACAAACACACAGATACTCACACTGTCACACACATACATATTCACACAAGCACACAGTAATGCACACATTCTCACAAACAATTGTACTCTCTCACACACACATATACACACACACCCACACATACATACATGCACAGACACAGAAACATATACATGCACACACATACACACCCACACACACACACACGCATTCCCTCATACAAAAATACTCTCACAGAAACCAGAAAGGTAGGACAGAGTGGGGGTAGGAAATCTGATCTACTTCAGTAGAGAGAGAGAGAGGGAGAGTTAATACAACACAACATATAAAAACTCAGGGTATAGTTACTATCTGTCACTAATGTCACTAGAGTAACTGTGCTACCAGGTAAGCAGGCTTGCAATAAGGGCGGTATGAAGAAAGGTAAGACTCCTCCAACAAGAGTGATTGGGGCTAGAAGCTAGAGAGCGTCGCTAGTGTGCGTGGCTAGGTTGCGTTGGCCAAACGTAGTGTGGTGTGCTGCGGCCAAAGCCGTATAAAGGTGCTGGCTGCTAAGCCAGATAGCCTCCTTCGGTTGAGCCGAAGGTGTCTCATGATACCCCACCACGTTTGGTCTATACCCCAATGACCCCAGGGAGGAATGAACTCCAGAAGAACGGACCAGACTAATATAGGAGCACTGGAAGGAATATACACTTTCTGGTAGTCAGCAAGAGAACTGGAGGCTGGGGCAACAGGAGAACACCCCAAGGCTGCAGAGAAGAAGACTGGAGGACTGGAGCAGGGGCAACAGGAGACCACCCCAAGGCTGCAGAGCAGAAGACTGGAGGACTGGAGCAGGGGCAACAGGAGACCACCCCAAGGCTGCAGACCAGAAGACTGGAGGACTCAGGGTGTAGTTACTATCTGTCACTAATTTCACTAGAGTAACCGTGCTACCAGGTAAGCAGGCTTGCAATAAGGGAGGTATGAAGAAAGATAAGACTCCTCCAACAAGAGTGATTGGGGCTAGAAGCTAGAGAGCGTCGCTAGTGTGCGTGGCTAGGTTGCGTAGGCCAAACGTAGTGGGGTGTGCTGCGGCCAAAGCCGTATAAAGGTGCTAGCTTCAAAGCCAGATAGCCCCCTTCGGTTGAGCCGAAGGTGACTCACGATACCCCACCACGTTTGGTCTATACCCCAATGACCCCAGGGAGGAATGAACTCCAGAAGAACAGACCAGACTAATATAGGAGAACTGGAAGGAATATACACTTTCTGGTAGTCAGCAAGAGAACTGGAGGCTGGGGCAACAGGAGACCACCCCACGGCTGCAGAGCAGAAGACTGGAGGACTGGAGCAGGGGCAACAGGAGACCACCCCAAGGCTGCAGAGCAGAAGACTGGAGGACTGGAACAGGAGCAAGGAAGAGACTAGAGGCACCAGTTGGAAGCTGGAACAGCAGAACAGGCACTGACACACAGGACACAGGAAGAGGCTAGACCAGATCCAGAGAGGCTAGGAGACGATTTGACAACGCGTCAAAAGAAGCGCCTCCACGCCATTTATGTGAGAGAGAGCCTGGCCAGCCTCAAAAGAAGGACCGCGCATGCGCACGCATAACCCGGAAGTGGACCGGGCGCACGGAGCGAAGGAGGCGGAACGGGAGCAACGGTGACACTATCCCTCTCAGAAGTGTGTAACTCTCTTAGCTGTAATATTGTGTCATGTAATGGGATGTCCCTAGAATATGCTAGTGTAATTGGGGTCCTTTGTTCTAGGTTAATTGGGATGCTTCCTCTTGTGTTTTTGAAGCTTTAGCCTCATTTGAAATAACTGCCACGTAGTTTTGCCGCGTAGTAAAGGGCGACCGCTAACTTTGGGGGTTAGTGGAATGGATTCAGCTGATTTTGTAGTGGAAGGTGGTGAGAGTATATTAATTTTGGGAGGCAATTTAAATGTAGCGCTAACGTCTTCAAGACATGGAAGTCCATATGTGCTGACGTGATAAAAATAGTCCATGCTGGAAATCAGTACATTCACAGCAGGATCCTCATATGTGCCTGATGTCATGTCTGCAGGGAGAGTGTCCAGAACAGACGGAATTGCTTGTGTTGGTGGGATGTGCTGCTTAGTGGGCATCTTTCTCTTTCTGTTAATTAAAGTGGGCAGGGGAGTAACAGATTCACGGCTATCTGGATACGGGCCAGACGTTCCTGGCTGCATCTGTGTTGTGTGAGGGCTATCATTACTGGAGGGGCCCTGTGAAGTTATCACCTGGGGATTCCCTGTTCCATCATAGCCATCTTGTAGTCCAGGAATGGGACCTGTTGCATAAAAGAAAGAATGTGGAGAGAGAATAAAAGAGATGGTCAACATGGTTAGATTCAGATTAAGGCACCCGCATCACTTTCACCCTACAGGGATGAGTGGCATTTATATAACAGACAGAACTGAGACAGAGCTCAGGGTGAAGGAAGAACACACAGAGAGATGTGTAGTAAACAGACACAGTATAATCAAGCTGAACTTTTGCTGCCCTCTTTAATTACACCAGTAGGTATATAACAGGAAGCCTTAAGCCCCATGGGATATAGACATAAAGAGAGATGCAAGACTGTCAGTGCCTGAGATAGTGCTGTATTATCTCTACACCCTGTCAGTGGTACAGTAGTATGCTGTGTCCCTTCAGAGAGCTAACAGGTTAATTACGGTAATAATAAATAAATACAGCTATGTCCTTCATAGGCCAATATTCTTCCTATTAACCTATCCATTGCCTCAGTTGCTGCAGTGCATTGCAAAACTGTATACTGCTGATCACAGGGCAGAAAAGGGGTTAATAAATTAATAAAAACTTCCTTCTCCCAGACTACAATAAATGAACCCCTCTGTGTTCACTCTTCTGTAAAGATATTAAGTTATGATGTGTAATTTCTTCTCCTGTTACAAATCACATTTCTTTGGCTGTGCAGGAGAGTCCATAGTGGTGTGCGCTGCACTGGAGTTTCAGGCACCTTATATAGTGGACTTGTCCCCCTAAGATCAGTTTAATTCGTTTCAATGTAAATCTGCCTCTGTGTTCTACTAGCACGTTGCTTCTAAGGGAAATCATTGCTGAGAAATGAACCCTTTGTGTTAGTGGAACAGTGTGGCAGTTTACACTATGTGGTGTATGTGCTGGGCCAACATTACCACACACACTGGCCATTATGTAGAAAGTGGAGCAGTTCTGGAGCAAACCATCTGCCCTCTATGGGACTAATAAAAATTCCCCAAATGCCCATTGCTTTAAGTTAGTCTTTTAAACTTTTAGATGGCAGATTATTTTCCAATGCATTGCTTTCCAAAACTTTGGAAGTGTCTCTAGCTGAAAGGTTAAACCCAATTCAATCAGTGGGTCCTGTTATACAACCCCTATAGTGCAGATGGTTTGTCCCAGAACTGCTCCACTTTGCCCTTACACATAAGGATACTGTGCAATGTAGCTGATTCCACTCCGGGAACATTTCTAATAGAACAGTGACTCACAGGTTTGTCCTCAAAGAGAAGAAACCAAAAATGGACAGAATAGCAGCACAGTTTTGAGCATTAAATCTCACGATATACAACTCTTACAAATTTCTTCCTTGATCTTTGTCCTCAAACAGAGCTAATTTGCACACTATATAGGGAATTAGCATAACATGCTGCACTGTAGCATCACAATACAAAAGTTACATTTTCAATATCTATTTATATTACAAAGCCTGGGTAATGTAATGGATAGGCCAGTGGTTCACCACTAACACGCAGTCTACAGTTTTCTGGGTACACCTAACATTTTGAAATATCAAGCATGTATTGAAGGGTAAAAATACATAATTATACAGTTATTTTTAGACTCACAAACAACAAACAGCCGGTAGGGCATCCAATTGTCCTGCCAGCTGAAACCTCAAAAGACATAAGGCCACAGACACTGACTTGTGGCCAATCGTTCGTTTTGTGGGTTCACGCGTGTGTGAATAATGGGAACATCAATGGGTTAACTCAGACATATCTCTGGGCATTTTTTTTTATACATAACTTGCATTGACATTTGTTATTATTTTACAGGAAAAATGAAAAAGAAGACAAAGAAGATAAGAAGAAAGAAGATTAGAGGACAGAAGAAGGAAGATTGAAGAAGAAGACAGACAGTAGGTGACCAGGGTGCTGTAGACTCCGCTGGACATTGGGATTAATGGTAAGTCGTATTAACCCTGTGTCGGTGTGGTAAGCATACCCCACTGGCACTCATAGAATTCATTCTACTTGTATTTGACACATTTTGGGACTGCTTTAGATGTATTGATATGGGGCTTAGGGTCCCATATCAGTACATCCACTGGGAAAAACTGGTTTAAGATTTTCATACATTAAAGTGGGTCCCTTAATATATCTTATTGCTGAAAGCATGGAATTGAGTGGTCTATTTCAGCATTTTGTTGTTTGTCAGCGGGCTAAAATGCACATTCACATTTATTGCCCAAGGTGTTTTTTTTTTTATTTGGTAGTTTTTCAAAGCACAGGTAATTACATGGCTTACTGTGCTTGAAAAAAATACCATTGGCTGTTTTTTTGGCCGACCAGGCCAATTAGACTGAGGCCATAAAGTACAACACTTTACTTCTTTAAAGAGATATACATTCATGAAGTGTCCTATTTAGATGTAGGAAAATGATCATGACATGGTCCGTGGAGAAACTCTTTGCCTGAAGCATGTGGGACTTCAGTATTCCCTGTTATAGGTATATTTGGATGGAATAAGCATCTCTCTCTCTCTCCACCCCACAGCACATTACTACACCCATTGCCAGACATAGATTGTTGCCAGCAGTGATCCAGAAACCAATCATATGACTTTCATTTATAAAGATATAGTTTTATATTCATATTGCTTTAACCCCTTAGTAACAGCCGCGATCGTACGCGGCTGTCACCTTAACACCCGCCGAACATTTTTTTTTTTTTTTCAAAGAAGTCCTGAGTCTCCGAGCGGCGTGCAGCCGCACAGAGACGCGGACTTCCGTGACTTACCAGGTACGTCCTCTGTCACTAAGTGACAGTTTCTGCGGGACGTACCTGGTAAGTCATATGTCGTTAAGGGGTTAAACAGGACTAGCCACACTGATCCTCCAAAGCTACGATCAGTGCATGGTTTCAAGAAACATGCTTGGGTACAGCTGGATCAATTGACAAAGCCAATGACTGATCCATCTGCACTATCACATAGTGGGTGGACAGATGCAAGAGGCTGGCACCAGGCAAGGCACATTGACTGAGGTCCCTTTGAGGGTAGAGGTTGATGTGACTGAGTTTAAGGGACATAACGGAATTCAGTTTCATAATCTCCTGAAAATATATAATTAAATAAAACATTATTCTGTATAATATTAAATTACTTGAAATGTCGTAGTTACTCTACGGTTCATGCCACTTTAAGGTAAAATGAATACATAAAGTGCAATTAACACCTGAAATGGATTTGAAACACCTTTCGAAGTCACTTATATGTTATATAAGCTGTTTTTAATGAAGAAATAGTTTGCAATAGCATTATTTATGTCAGTTTATGTAAGTCGGACAGTATCTGGCTGGTACAGCCTTGTACCACATACCCATTGTCTACACTGCTCTTTCTCCACCTGCCACTCCCTCCTGCACTCCCTTCCTAACTACCACTTATTTTAGTGAAGAATAGGTCATAAGAACTCTTTCTACAGTCAAAAAACAATGTGACCCTTTGACTGCCACAACACATATGAATAGCAGCTGGAAGATCAGAGTGGAATGTAATATCTGGTACACGGCCATGCTAGCAACTCATATTTAACTTGCAAAAAATGGACAAATAAATAAACCTAACTATCTCAAACTAACATTGAATAAAAATGAAGCTGTATCCACTTAAATACTCCTCTCTCTATATGTACAATTCTATGTGGGCAGTTTACTCAGAGCAATAACTTCTATGTTTAAGAAGAGTCATTAGCAGAGATTTCTGAAAGAGACACTGAAGTATACAACATAAAAACAGACTTATTACAACACTTTATTATCTCTGAAAATCTTCTATTAAAAGCTTTCAGTAAAAATTAGAATGAGTTAACCTTGTGAATAATATTCCTCCTTATGTGTCTGGTCCAGACCTATATACTTGCTGTACAAACATGTGCTAGTGTAACATACAACACTGACAGTTATAAAGTAAGAAACAACAGAAAGGTTAGATTACAAGATTACATTGAGCAGCAGAATCCATAAAATGACAGTTATACATATGCAGTATATAATTATATGATATGGATAACAGAAAACAAAATTAAAGATAATTAGCAAGTTTTCCACATAGAAAAATTTGCAAATAAAAGCCTTCAATAAAATTATCAATGGCAATGACATTTAGTCCTTGGGTAGGACAGACATAATCATATTACTGTACAGATAATAATCATGAAACATATTTACATGTATGTTATCATGATTATGAATAGAGTATCATTGTTTGAAAGGGAAGAATGTATGTTTTATGGGTATATACCAGGTAATGTCTTAATAGAATGTTTTCTTACAAGTGTCTTTATCTTCCCCATCTCCCTCCCACCAGTCATATGGAGAAATTATGTGCTTGTCTGGGAAAAAAAACAAGCTCCCTCTATAGGGTATCAATGCAGAGTGTCCTTTAATTATGATTAACCCATAATTAACACTTAATAATTCTTGCTCTGTGAATGAATGTCTGTGAGGAGAGTTTTTTCAGTTCACCAGCTGCTTTTTTTTTTTTTCCTTGAACAGTCAATACTATTTATAACATATGAACATTTTATTTTTTGAACTTTAAGAAATCTCTATTAAAATATTTCCTTTAAATAAAGAAATAGTTAACCCTGTGAATAATATTCCTCCCTATGAGTCTGGTTCAGACATATATACTTGCTATATAGGCTTGTGCTAGAGTAACCTGTAACTAACAGTTGTAAAGTGATATGTAATGACAGAAAGTTACTCAGAGCTAGAAACCATGAAATGACAGTTGGAAACTGGGGACAGTAAGGAATTTTTTTTATGGTACTGATCCAGTACAATCATAATAAAGTATGTTTCAGTGACATATATATTACAGAAGTCAGTAATTGGTGGATTTACAGTTTAACCCCTTGAGTGGTGGAAGAGAGAGCAATACTCACTTCTCTGTTGCTCAAAGGGTTAATTCATTCATTCTCCAGTACCCCAGGACTACTTGTCTTATGCACACAATTACATGAGATGATGGGAGCCTGGAGAGATGAGTTTCCCAGCCCAGAGATGGCACCTTTCTGTTATTCCTACAGACAGTTGCCTTACTGGTTCCTGTATCACTTGGTTTGTCACCTTAAGTACTGGAATTGACCCCTCAAAACTCACCTGCTCTGTGCAAGGGTCTCTGGATAGTCGTCCCTTGATCACTGGAGTGTAGGATGATGGGTGGGGGCCTGGTGGGATGGTTAGCCCTAAAGTGGCGGTTACCTGACATTTTTGGGGTGGTACGAACAAACTGTCCTTAAATGAATTACACTTGGCGGCTGGATGTTCAAAAGGAAATACAGAAATAAAAGATCCTAATAGAGTTTCCAAATCTGTCTGAACAATAAGAGCAAACGTGACTCGCTGCAACTCTCACTGGCTGCTGTTTGTGTCTGAATTCCAGCAGGTGACAGTTTACCAGTTAATGATGTCATCAGTCTTGGATGGCACAGCCAATCAGATCCTGCATATTCAAACAGCATGCAGCAAATCCAGTGCAGCATTCTGGTCAAAATTGCCCCCACAAAAATGATTTTATATCCAAAAAACTTTTTTTCTACCCCACAGGCTGGTGGGCTGTACATTACAGTGGCTTTAATGAGTGTCAGTAAGAGATACCTTTAGTGCCCGAGGTGCAGGGTTTTTATACGGTATTTCTTCAGAGCACCGGTAATTGAATTGCTTACCGGGTTTAATATAATGCCGTTGGGTGTTTTTTTGGCCATCGGGGTACATTGAATGGACTCCTTGGACTTGAGGCTCATTCTAGTGATAATGATGGCATAATGGAAGAAGGTATAGACCTGTGGTTCTCAAAGGATTTTTGTCTGGTGGCCATCAATGTGGCCACAATTATGTTCTGGTGTCCGTCACTGCGGCCACAGCCATGTCGTGATGTCCACACTATGACATTACACGCGCAAATGGTATGAAAGGATTAAGACTTACAAAAATTGCATATAAATATGTGCAACAACAATAACTTTATATCAAATTACAATTTAAACATTCCAGAAACCACAAAGTAATAAAATCTACCCCATAAATGGTCCTTAACTACAGGGGTTGAGGAGGGGCAGCAATTAAAGATGTGGCTCTAAGGGGCCCCTTTGGCTCTGCAGTATCCAACGCCCTTAAATCTGACCAGTTTCTTATCTTTGCTGGCTGGCACTGACCTCATCACACACACAGCCGCTGCCAGCCAGTAAGATCAGAATAGCATTAGTGAGTCCCCTCCCTTGGCTTCTTTAACTGCTTGAAATGCAGTTCAGACTTTCTCCCTCGGACATACAATAAATGCTTTGCATGTTTTCGTTTTTCAGACTTGCTCCAGACTATGGGGAGAGGGAGCCACAGATTGCATCTCAGGGCCCAGTAGGCTCTGTCTAGTTACCCAGAACTAATATAACTTAAGAAAGCTCATTCGTGTCCCTGACTACCACTTAAGTGCTGTGGTAGCTCAGAGGTTAATACTTACCTATACGCTCACCTACTACCAAGCTGATTCTTGCAGGGTAGTGTGAAAACAGCAATTAGCTTCTAAATGTTCTGAGTAGGACCAGTTCTGAACTCCCATAATAATAGCTCAATTGCGCTGAGTGGTGATTCCAGATCTGTGGAATCCCATTAGTACTATGGAGTATGAAAAACTAAATCTGTGCTTCTCTGCCTCCATAGAAGCCAGTCGACAATCAGTGCATAAATGGAGCAGCCTTCACCTTACCCTGCAATAATCAGCCTGGCATTGGGTGAGTAGCTAGGCAAGCATAACCCCTGAGTTAACCAAGTATTTTAGTGGTAGTCAGAGACTCATGGGCAAACTTTTAGGTTATATTAATTCTTGGGTTAACTGTTGCATTAATGTGAAAACAGCAATCCACATTTTAGTTCAGTCAGTCTTGATAATGGCTCTAATAAAGCTAAAATGTTGCCCATTGTTTTCAGTCTAAACTTAATTTATCAGTTCATAAGACCCAGTGAGCGCCTGATCCCTTTCTATGTATACAAATAGAATGGACGTTCTCATACAGAAAAACTAAAACCTCAGTTCCCAAGAATTGAGGGTAACCATAGGAGGATCCTTCCCCGTGATCATGATTAGACCGCTGCTCCCTAATTCTCTGAACACCACTCCCACTGAAGTGATACTCAGACAAACGAGAAGAAAGAAGAGGGACACATGTAGGGCCCTTATCACAATGCACTATATTAACCTCATTAAGACTATGGATACATCTATTTATATATATATATATATACTCAGGCTCACAGTTTGTGCTGTAGTTGGATGGGGGGCTCCCCTATCTGCAATTCTATGTTTAAGAAGAGTTATAAGCAGATATTTCTGAAAGAGGCACTGAAGTATACAACATGAAAACAGACTTATTACAACACTTTATTATAGCTGAAAATCCTCTATTGAAAGCTTGCATTAATAATAAGAATGGGTTAACCTTGTGAATAATATTCCTCCTTATGTGTCTGGTCCAGACCTATATACTTGCTGTACAAACATGTGCTAGTGTAACATACAACAGTGACAGGTATAAAGTAAGAAACAACAGAAAGGTTAGATTACAAGATTACATTGAGCACCAGAATCCATAAAATGACAGTTGGGATCCTCTCTCCAGTATATACATATGCAGTATATAATTATATGATATGGATAACAGAAACCAAAATTAAAGATTATAAGCAAGTTATACACACAGAAAAATTTGCAAATAAAAGCCTTAAATAAAACTATCAACGGCAATGACATTTAGTCCTTGGGTAGGACAGACATAATCATGTTACAGTATACATAATAATCATGAAACATATTTACATGTATGCTATCATGATTATGAATGGAGTATCATTGTTTGAAAGGGTAGAATGCATGTTTTGTGGGTACATGCCAGGTAATGTCTTAATAGAAGGGGTTTTTACAGGTGTCTTTATCTTCCCCATCTCACCCCCACCCCCTTCATAAGGAAAAATGATATGCTTGTCTGGGAAAAAACAAGCTCCCTCTATAGGGTATCAATGCAGGGTTTCCTTTTCTCATACCAAATGATTAAACCATAACTAACAGTTAATAAATCTTGCTCTGTGAGTGAATGTCTGTGAGGGGAGTTTTTTCAGTTCACCAGCTGCTTTTTCTATTTTAAACAGGCAATACTATTTACAACATATGAACATTTTATTTTTGACCTTTAAGAAATCTATATTAAAATATTCCTTAAAATAAAGAAATAGTTAACACTGTGAATAATATTCCTCCCTATGAGTCTGGTTCAGACATATATACTTGCTATATAGGTTTGTGCTAGAGTAACCTGTAACTAACAGAGTTGTAAAGTGATATGTAACGACAGAAAGTTCCTCTGAGCCAGAGACCATGAAATGACAGTTGGAAACTGGGCACAATAAGGTTTTTTTTTTTTTTTTTTTATGGTACTGATCCAGTACATCAATAATAAAGTATGTTTCAGTGACATATATATTACAGAAGCCAGCAATTGGTGGATTTACAGTTTAACCCCTCGAGTGGTGGAAGAGAGAGCAATATTCACTCCTCTGGTGCTCAAAGGGTTAATTCACTCATTCTCCAGTACCCCAGGACTACTTGTCTTATGCACACAACTACATGAGATGATGGGAGCCTGGAGAGATGGGTTTCCCAGCACAGAGATGGCACCTTTCAGTTATTCCTACAGACAGTTGCCTTACTGGTTCCTGTATCACTTGGTTTGTCACCTTAAGTACCTGAAATGACCCCTCAAAAACTCACCTGCTCTGTGCAAGGGTCTCTGGATAGTCGTCCCTTGATCATTGGAGTGTAGGATGATGGGTGGGGGCCTGGTGGGATGGTTAGCCCTAAAGTGTCGGTTATCTGACATTTTTGGGGTGGTATGAACAAACTGTCCCTAAGTGAATTACACTTGGCGGCTGGACTTTCACAAGGAAATACAGAAATAAAAGATCCTAATAGAGTTTCCAAATCTGTCTGAACAATAAGAGCAAACGTGACTCGCTGCAACTCTCACTGGCTGCTGTTTGTGTCTGAATTCCAGCAGGTGACAGTTTACCAGTTGATGATGTCATCAGTCTTGGATGGCACAGCCAATCAGATCCTGCATATTCAAACAGCATGCAGCAAATCCAATGCAGCATTCTGGTCAAAATTGCCCCCACAAAAATGATTTTACATCCAAAAAACTTTTTTTCTACCCCACAGGCTGGTGGGCTGTAGACTGTAAGAAGCATTATCTTTAGAGAGTTTGGGGAGGGAAGGACAATCACAACTCTGGAAAGTCATAGCAGTTCAATTGATTGATTGTCTTCAATTTCTATCCATGAACATACTTTTCCAAATTTACCAGACATTTTCATCTCTAATGAGGGACAAATTCTGGGTCCAAAGCATCTAATTTGTTTGCTAAAGGAATATAATTGTGCATCTGTGTGTAAAGTAAGGAGCGGGTAGCACCCTTTCAATGCTAGAGCATAGCAAATTGGTGCTCAAAAGTCATTTATTGGGTCATAAGGGAAAGGTTATATTTCTATTACATATGGATATATTTATACCAAAAAAAGTACATCTTTAAAGGGCAGATTTATGAAAACTGTTCTTAGTACATTTTAAGAACTGTCATTAGGTCATAGCAACTGACAATAATGTCAAGTCTGATTATATAACTGCCGGCAGCATCAAGAAGGTAGAAAATGCCTTTGGAGTTGCCCCATGGATCATCTATCCTTTTGGATAGATGATCCATGATAGGGGCTATCAGGAGGGGTCCTGGGTCCCCCTGGAGGTCTGAAGGCTTTATTTAATTATAAAAGCTGCATAGGTTATATGCCCTTGATTTAATAAATGGACAATTGTCACCCCCATGATAGAGGGTTGTCATGAGGGGTCATGATACCCCCTTTGAAGTCTGATGTTTGTTTAATACACATAAAAACATATATAAATAAAAAGCCATTTTTACACATATATGGGCAAGGTTTGCAGTCACATACCTTGCATATTAACCCTTTGAGTACCAGAGGGGTAGGATACACATTGCTAAGCAATGCCTTCCTACCTCACTGGTACTCAAGGGGTTAAGTGCTGAATGAAGGACAGGTTCTTTCGAATAAATGGCAGTTCCTGACCTATGAGGAGGTGAAGTGGGATGGAGTATGTCGTATATATGCAGTATATGTCGACATACTAAAGGGGAGGATGTCGAAGGGGAGAACATGGTGTAGTGCTTGGTGTGCTAGTTCTGTTTATTTTAACTCAATGAATGCCACAGGGGTGAGCAATGCACATCCCTATAGCATTCCATGCTGTCCATGGTGCTATCGGAGTTTACTGAATGAGTCGAAGTGTCATATTATAATATCAACACACCCTTTGCATTTGAATGTGTTTCATTATTCAGCATTTCCATACAGAAATGAGTCATTATAATTCATTACCATATGGAAATAGGCCATTGTCAATGTTATGAATGAAAATTCGTAAACCTGTTGGATTGATGTCGATGTGTGCGCTTTTTGTCGAAGTGCTGGTGATGTAATGTTGTAGACAGTTTGGTGAATACTGTGGATGTGCCTGCGACACTGCTCCAGCAGAACATTGACATTTGTAGCCCTCTTCAACCTTTTGTGCATCTAGGCCGAGATGTATGATTGTCCGATGCAGTGCATTCATCTATTGTAACAACTGTGTTTTTTTCTCCCATTCTAGATAGAGTAGAAGCAGACACGTGCGTTCTTCCTTTCTCTGACTTTTTACCCTGAAATCTTTTCCAAAACTTTTTCTTGTAAAGATTTTGTTTCTTTTTCCCCTCAGTATTCTCTTTTGCTTTTCTCTTTAACCCTTTGAGCCAGACAGCTATAGAACGCATTGCAAAAGCAATGTGTTCCATACCCCTCTGGCATTCAAAGGGTTAATCCGGGACCCAATGTCTTTCTTTTTTCCTTATCCTTCAGATAATGGTGGCATAGTTGAAAGTGGTTGGGACTTATCTGATTTCTTACCCTTTACTTTTTATCTTTTGGATATTTTCCATCTATTTTTCTCATTTGTGCCTGCTTCTCATCCTTTAAAGCAGAACGTGTTCTTACATGAGCCACTTTTGCAGATTTCTCATCTGATTTAAGCCATAAGTCCATCTTTTGGACTTTGTTTTTTATAATTTTTCCCACCAAGGAAGCACTATTTTTGCTTGGTCTTGTTTTCACACGTGTAATATCCACTTTTGAAAGAATTTAGCTTTTTGACTTTTCAGACTTTAGCTCCAAGTGTGTAGCATGTTTCTTTACTGCTGGCAATGCATTTTGTTTTTCTCTCAGAAGTGGCTGCTCACAGCTGAATCCGTTTATTTGAATTCTGCACCTTTAAGGCACGCTTTACCACATAGCCTCAATGCTCCATTGTTCTCTATGGGGCAGTTTCCTCTTTTTCTTCATGGGGTTCTTCAGTCTTGGAAGACCCCCATTTTGTACAGGCATGTGGCACCTGTGGCTCCTGGCATTCCTGTCTTGTCTGTTTCTTCTGAGGAGGAATCGCTGAAAGATTCAGAGGATAGTGTGTGTTCACTAGGGGCTTCTCCCCAATATTATGATGACCCCTTTGAAGATTTGAAGGCGGTTTTAAACACTCTGCACATTCTGGCTACCCTTGTGGGTTCTCAGCATACTTCTGACATCTTTCAAAGGCGCACAAAGTCTTGCACATTTTTTTCCGCCTCATCCCACTCTTGACCAGATCATACGTGCTGAGTGGTAGACTCCTGTTAAGCGTTTATCTCTGTATAAGAGATTATCGAAGTTCTATCCATTTTTTGATGCGGCTTTGGCTCAGTGGGCTACATCTCCTAAGGTTGACACCTATATTTCCAGTGTTTCTCCTTCCTCTGGATCTCCTGCAGTGGATGCTTCTGCTCTCACAGACTCAGCTGATAGGGAGCTTGATGATATTTTGCAGGCTGCATTCGCTGCCATGGGTGCGCCCTTTGACCTACCTTGGCTTCTGCATGGATTAATAGTGCCATTGCTTTCTGGACTGACCACCTGTCTAAAGCTGTCCGTATGGATGCCCCAAAAGCTGACATTTTGAAGTTTTTGGCTGATATCTCTGTGGCTCAACTCTATCTTTCTGATGCCCTATCTGATGTTGTTAGACTTGAGGCCAAGGCCTCTGCTTTTTCTGTGGCTGCTAGGCATTCACTGTGGCTTAAATTCTGGTCTGTTGACCCGATCTTTAGGCAATCTCTGGTTTCTCTTCCCTTCCAGGGTTCATCCCTTTATGGCCCTGAATTGAAGGGCATCATTCCCGAGGTCACTGGGGGCCAGAATGCTTTGTTTCCATTGGCTGCTAAGAGCAGTCCTCAGGTAGGAAGGTAACGTCTTTTCCGTGCTTGTCCAGATGGAGTACAAGGGGTTAACCCGGTGCTATCTCAGGCACCATGTTCCATCCCTATGCCTCCGCAGCACTTTAGATCAAGCATTTCTTCCACCGAGCCTAACCTCCTTTGGCAGGACTAGCCAATTCTTGGTCTACTAACACCTGTGGGTGTTCGTCTGCGACGCTTTTTTTTTTCAGAGTTTGTGCAGACGTTGTGGACCCGTGGGTTTTGATGGTGGGTTTCGAGGGCTATTGGTTTTCTTTCAGCTTCCTCCTTCCCTTCCATTTCTTGCCTTCTTGCTCCCCTCTGGGACCGGATCAGCCTTGTCCTTTCCATGGGTCTATTCTGGATCTATCACGATGCCCGTGATTGCTCTCTTTTCATGTCTATCACCAGCAGGGTGCCCTCCATTGGCTGGCTGCCTTCAGCCCGCCCTGTATTGCCTATTTAAACCTAGCCTGTGCACACTTTGTTTGCCCTTTCGTGTTGTCTCTATGCTGTTGAATATGACCTTGTTCCTGAGTATCCTGGGCCTCTGCTGTGTTCCTGCGACCTGTGTTCTACCAGTTCCAGTGTTTCCAGTTGAAGAGTTCCTGCCTTCGTTTGATCCGGTTGAGCCTCCACTTCCTGCTGCCAGTCTCCGCCTTCGTTCCTGATTCCGGTTGACCGTCTGCCTGCTGGTTCCTGCTTCCATCTGCTGGTTCCTGTCCAGTCGTCTTCAGTCATCGGACGTTCCTGAGTCACCTTGGCGACATTACTACTTGCCGGTTATTCAGTACGCGGGTACTGGTTGCTTGCAAGCCATCCGGCTGCCTCAGTATTATTAGCGTTCCACGTACAGGGTACTGGTTCGCTCCACAAGCCATCCGGCTGCCTCAGTATTATTAGCGTTCCACGTACAGGGTACTGGTTCGCTCCACAAGCCTTCCGGCTGTCTCAGAATTATAGCGTTCCACGTACAGGGTACCGGTTCACTCCACAAGCCTCCCAGCTGTCTCTGTATATTAGCGTTCCACATACAGGGTACTGGTTCGCTCCACAAGCCTCCCGGCTGTCTCTGTATTATAGCGTTCCATGTACAGGGTACTGGTTCGCTCCGCTAGCCATCCGGCAGTCTCAGTATTGATAGCGTTCCATGTACAGGGTACTGGTTCCCTCCTCAAGCCATCCGGCAGTCTCAGTATTGTTGTGTTCCACGTACAGGGTACTGGTTTGCTCCTCAAGCCACCCGGCTGTCTCAGTATTGATAGCGTTCCACGTACAGGGTACTGGTTTGCTCCTCAACCACCCGGCTGTCTCAGATTGATAGAGTTCCACGTACAGGGTACTGGTTCGCTCCTCAAGCCACCCGGCTGTCTCAGTATTGATCACGTTCCACGTACAGAATACTGGTTCGCTCCTTAGCCATCCGGCTGTCTCAGTATCGTCAGCGTTCCACGTACTGGGTACTGGTTCGCTCCATGCACACCTGGTTGCTACTATAGTGGTATGGCGTTCCCTCTGTGAGAGCATTGGTGAGCTCCACATCCTTCACTATCTCTGCTGCTGGCGGCCTACTTACTGACTTAGCCTCTTTACCATCATAGTGACTGTTGTTCCACCTTCCAGTCACTTAGGCAAGCGGTTGCCATTGCCTCCTGTCTATGAGCTGCCTTGCCCGGTATTGGTAAGGACGGTAGAACCTGTTCTGTTTCCTTGGGTTGCCTTACCCGGTATTGGCAAGGCCGGTAGAGCCGGTGTTATCTCCTGTCAATTGGCTGCCTTGCCCGGTATATGGTAAGGGCGGTAGAACCCTGTGCTGTTTCCTTGGGTTGCCTTACCCGGTATTGGCAAGGCCGGTAGAGCCAGTGTTAACCTCCTATCTAGGGGCTGCCTTGCCCGGTATCTTGGCAAGGTCGGTAGAGCCTCACCTCACGAGTTCCAATCCTTTGGCTGCCTTGCCCGGTATGTTGGCAGGGCCGGTAGAGCCAATATTGCTCTTATTTGTATTGTATTCCTGTTTAATAAAGATATATGTGTGTACTTGTATATTACCCTACAGGGCTGCATTAACTTTCCAATAAAGTTGTGTTTTACCTAACTCTGCGTCTGAGAGTCTTAACAAACCTTGACAGTACGAAAGGGCCATGACCTTAGACAATAAGAGTGATGGTAATACACAAAACATCCATTGGAGAATGGATGCACATGAGCAACGATTGGATCAGCTAGCGGTAGCGATCCAAACTATACTTGAATGCACGGTTCTCTGTGAAAAGGCTGGCCTTAGTCCCATGGTTTCCTCCGGGCAGACATCTGAGAACTTTACCATGGCCTCAGGGGCTGCAGTCGAGGGGTTAACTGCCTCCGCCCCTTTGCCACTCAGATACGATGGTGACCCTAACCTTTGCAGAGGGTTTATTAACCAACTTGAAATATTTATGGAATTGATGGCTCAGGCCTTTCCCAGTGACCACAGTAAAGTTGGTTTTATGCTATCCCTGCTGACCGGTAGAGCATTGGCATGGGCGAATCCATTATTGGAAAATGCGAAACCCTGCACAAGGAGTTTCAGGGAATTCGTGCAGTCGTTTCGGAGAGTGTTCGAGCCTTCTGGTAGAACCACCTCTGCTGCTAAACGCCTTATGGAAATACAACAGGGCAGGCGTACGGTATGTGACTACGCCATTGAATTTCGCACCTTGTCAGCAGAGGTAGGTTGGAACAATGAAGCATTATTGGCAGCCTTTGCTCAGGGCCTAAGTGACCAAATTAAGGACGAGATCGCTGCGAAATAATTGCCCATTGATCTTGATGACTATATTGAATATGTCATTCTAATTGACACACGGATTCTGAGAGACTAATGGCCAAAGACCGCAGGTCGCGGCAAAAGAGTAATGGATCTAGTCGTACTTTTTGCCCACCCGTCCCTCCCTTGGCTTCTAAGCAGATTGAACTGTCTCGAGAACCAGGTGAACCTATACAGTTAGGCTTCACTAGGCTAACCAAGGAGGAAAAGACACATCGCAGAAAACATGGGTTATGTTTATATTGTGGCAAAAATGGGCATCTACTAAGATTTTGTCCTGTACGTCCGGGAAACGAACACACCTAGGGTACCTTGGGGGACAGGCCCTAGGTGGTGTTCAGGCGTCCCCAGAATGTGGTATACTGAAACCCACCATACAGGTGGTACTTTCTTGGGCAAAACGCTCAGTGGAGGTTTTGGCTCTGGTCGATTCTGGTGCAGCTGGGTATTTTATGGATAATACCTTTGCTGAATTACACGGGGTTCCACGCATTGAGAGGGAAACCCCACTCGCTATTGAAGCAATTGACGGTAGACCCCTGGAACCTGCTCAGGTGACTTTTGAAACAATGCCTTTGTCCATGTCTATTGGGGCTCTCCACAAAGAGGAACAGCAGTTCCATCTTATCAACTCTCCTCATCACGCAGTAATCCTGGGGTTTCCCTGGTTACAGTTGCATAACCCACAGTTTAATTGGGAAAAATGTGAAATATCCGCTTGGTCTCAGTCTTGCATGGAACATTGCGTAACCCAACCAGTTAAGATCTTGTGTACCTCTTCTGCTCTGCCAGATGAATACCAACAGTTTGGCAATGTATTCAGTAAGGGAGAAGCTGGCACCCTACCCCAGCACAGATCTTATGACTGTTGTATTGAACTGCCTCCGGGGGCGGTGCCCCCTAGGGGGCGCACGTATCCATTATCTTGTGAGGAGAACCAAGCTATGGAAGAATATATCGCTGATGTCCTTGAAAGAGGCATCATAAGGAAATCCACCTCTCCGGCTGGGGCTGGATTTTTCTGAGACCTTGCATTGACTACCGGGGCTTAAATAAGTTAATATCTAAGAATGCCTATCCAATACCACTCATCACCGAGCTATTTGACAGGCTTAAAGGTTCCTCTGTTTTCACCAAATTGGACCTACGTGCTGCATACAATTTAATTCGGATCAGAGCTGGTGATGAGTGGAAAACTGCCTTTATCATGAGATCTGGCCATTACGAGTACTTGGTCATGCCATTTGGTCTTTGTAACGCACCCGCTGTATTCCAAGAGTTCATCAATGACATTCTTAGAGATATGTTGCAGTCCTGTGTTGTTGTCTATCTTGACAACATTCTCATTGATTCTGAGAATATGTTACAACACGTCAAGGACGTGTCTGAGGTGTTGCTTCGCCTACGAGAGAATAAACTATATTGTAAACTCGAAAAATGTGAATTTCACAGAACTAGTGTACCATTTCTGGGATTTATAATTGGCAAAGAAGGCATTGCCATGGACAAAGAGAAACTAACGGCAGTTTTACAATGGCCATGCCCCAAGAGCTTGAAAGCCATTCAACGATTTCTGGGCTTCGCTAATTATTATAGGAAATTTATTAAGAACTTCTCTACTATTGTAAAACTTTTGACTGACCTTACGCACAAGGGTGCTAATCCATCCCAATGGCCAGTGGCTGCAGAGGAGGCCTTTGAAAAATTGAAGTCTGCCTTCATTAACGCTCCTGTGTTATCTCACCCCAATCCATCGCTTCCATTTACACTGGAGGTGGACGCTTCAGATATTGGGGTTGGAGCAGTGCTTTCTCAGCATCCCATTAAAGGAGGAACTCTCAGACCTTGTGGGTTTTTCTCTAAAAAATTGACTGGGGCACAAAGCAATTATGAGATTGGTGACAGAGAACTGCTAGCCATTATTCTTGCGCTTAAGGAATGGCGTCACCTACTTGAGGATACTAAGAACCCTGTCTTAATTTTGACCGATCACAAGAACTTAATTTATCTTTCTGAGGCAAAGAGGTTATCCCCACGCCAGGCTAGGTGGGCACTGTTCTTGTCTCGATTTAACTTCATTTTATCTTATTTACCTGGGTCTAAGAACGTCAGGGCTGATGCATTGTCAAGACAATTCGAGACTGAAATTGACAGAGACAAGGTACCAGCTGTCACGACCCGAATGTCCTGACCTAGGCCTAGATTTAAAGGCAGCCGTTAAACCATCCGCTAAGTAAAAAAGGCACGTCGGCCGCAAAGAACACATGTTTTACGGCAGATTCAAAGGTAAGCGTTCAAGAATAGCTATCGGGCGTAGGCACTACAAAAACACGTTAAACAAAAACCAGCGTCGCACCTGATTTTGCATCACCGTGCGTCCCAAACACCCGTTAAAACACAACTTAACTCAAAATGTTACATTACGGCTGCCGTTGTCTAGCAACCCTGATAGATGCACAAACAAAATTCAAACCTACAGCCAATCCCAAGGCCCCAAAGTATCAAAAATGTTCAAATACACCTATATATACCTCAAAATAACGGTTACACCCTGTCTGTGTTTCGAGTTTCAGCAAGCTAGAGCACAGGACCCAGGAGTGGAGGATAGCATTTAGAGAGAGAGATAGAGAGAGAAGCATACAGAGGAGTAAGGTAGAAGGATTTTGGAGAGGAGAGAGTTACATTTAAATAGACACATAGCACACTTTTGCACATAGCACATACATCCATACAAACACATACACATACATACACATAGTCTTTTTTTTTTCATCACACCTTACACATTTTAAACTTTATTTTTACAGTGTGAATCCGTGAGTGAAAGTGTGTGACAGAGAGTGAGTGGGATCGAGTGTGTCTGTGAGGGCGTGTGAGAGTGCCTGGGTGTGAGTGGGTGAATGATGGCCAGGAGAGGAGGACAGGAGAGAGGGATGGGGAGACTAGTGGAGGAGGAGGAGGAAGGTCAGGAGGGGATCCCTCAGCAGAGCAGGGGTGGGAGAGGGAGATACGCAGGGCGGAGGGGGACCAGGCCCACAAGAACAGGCACACTAAGAAGAAGAGGGACAGATCCTGCAGTGGGACGAGGGGTAGTGCCTGGGGACCACCACACACAGGCAGGGGCAGAGCAGGCAGGACACTCCGGGTCTGACTCCTCGCATGCCGGAGCTGAGGGGGACAGGCTCAGGGATCCCCGATATACCGAGGAAGAAAACACGGCCCTCGTGGAGGCTGTGCTGGAGAGGGAGAGTGTCCTCTTCCCGGGGGACAGACTCCCTGGCCTGTCTGCGAGGAGGAGAGCTGCCTGGAGTCAAATCTGCAGCAGAGTTAATGCGGTGGCCACCTGCAGACGGGATGTGGACTCAATAAAGAAGAGATGGGGCGACTGCAAAAGGCAGGTGAAGAGGAAGATGGGGGATGCCGCCCTGCACGCCCGAGCCACCGGAGGTGGGCCACCTGTCCCCATCACCTTCAGCGCATGGGAGGAGAGGCTGCGGCAGACACTGTCGTCTACCCTCATTGAGGGGGTCCCTGGAGGATCAGACACTGGGGAGGAGAGGAGCCTCCACACCACCGGTAAGTGCATCACCCCAAAACCACACACCACCCCAAACCACACACCCATCACAAACAAGCACTCACATCCCAACATCTGCCCTTCATTCAACCACACAATTGCACCAACACAGCACCCTGAGGGTTTAAACAGGAATCAAGACAAGGACAAATGTCAATGTTCAACAAGGCCAAAACCTGTCCAACTCCCTGGTTAACCCTCATGTTGCTGTGCTCATCACACACAATACACACAAACCATGCTCAGTAAAGTGTTGTATGTCAAACATCACAATTGTTGTCACACAGTGTTACCCATGTTCACACAGGGAATCCAGCACATAACCCCATGAGTGCGAGAGGGATCATCAATGCATCGATCAACAATGCTTTGGCAACCCCTCTGGTACTGAAAGGGTTAACCAGACAACAAACACATGTCGATAGGTTAACAATTACATGACACATAGGGGACATTCACTAAGCGGTGAAAAAGAGCTGATGGAGAGAATTTGACACTTGCATACCCTCACTTTACCAATTACAATGTTAGTCTATGGAGAACATCCAATAACAGGATTCAAGCTGCACAGGCCCCATTGTGTGGACTCCATAGAAAACATTGCAGATGGGGAAATGAGGTCAGCGGAGAAGTCAGCATCATAATCAGTTCATCAGGTCCACTTAACCGCTTACTGAATCACCAACATGATGTATCAGGTCACAAATCACAGTGCCACAGAGAATAAATGCTTGTATGTGCAACACACAGGCCAAAAACAATCACACATAAGTAAAGGTGAAAAAGTTGGCCTTGGTGTTGTGTATGCAATCATTTACTCTAACTTCAATTTACATAGCTCACATTTGATTCACATATAGATCCTCAGGAGTGCTGATGCCATGGATGGATGGTACACCAGACACTATTTGCAGGATACATATGGGAACCAAATATGAACCATTGAGGTTTGGTCAATAACAGGCCAGGGATTATGGATATCTATGATCGGGTCTGGCTGCCTCACACAGAAGGATGGATGGGCTGATCCAGGAAAAAAAAGGCCTCAATCAATGATATCCTTCAATACTGGCTTGATTGTTGCCCCTCAGGATTCAACTTGAACAGACCTCATGGACAGAATCCTGTAATGTACATCAATCCCTGATTGCCACGGTGGTATCCCATGCATCACAATGCAATGCATAGGATACCATCATGACAACCAGAGAGGGACATGTCTAATCTGACAAAATCCAGCACTGTACGGGATGAACTGATAACATAGGGATGAATGCTACTTGAATCACACTGCAGATCTATTCCAAAAAGATATGTACAGAAAGAAAAACAACCAGATTTGTATGTGGATATGTCCCTTTCAAATGGGTACAAATAGGTCCCAACAAGATGTAAACCCAGAGTTTGGTTCAGTACGTGTGATTGTCCAACTGCCCATATATGTGCACCCTCAACAAAATAACTCATATTGATATCATCATCAGAGTACATATACCCAGTATATTACACCTACTTGGATGGGTATCACTTGTATCTATGAAAGTTCATTTGTGATGGCTGTACATATATAGGCAGTTAGACAATCACATGTTCTGAACAGATCTCTGGGTTCATATCTATCAAGGATATGTTTGTACCCGTATGAAAGGTACATATACACACATATCAGACCATATTCCTCACTGTGTACCTTGGCATGGCAATGGTTAATTTCACTTGATGTAACCTTGCAGGCATCATAAAGAGATGTTTAGAAAGATGTTACTGTATGTGACAGCTGGAGATGTCAGTCATATGACCACACGGAGGCTCTTCAGCAGACCCAAAATTGAAACAATTGGAGATGGATCCATCATTGACATGGTCGACAGAGCGTGCTTACAAACCAGGAACACTTAGTAGACAATGGCAAAGATGTAGTTATCTCCAAATGGGTCAATGTGGAGTCTGCTGAAGAGCCTCCGTGTGGTCAAATGACTGACATCTCCAGCTGTCACATACAGCAACATCTTTCTAAACATCTCTCTATGATGCCTGCAATGTTACATCAAGGTGAAATTAACCATTGCTATCCCGTTAAAGAGATAGTAATACCTAAAATGTGAAAGGAAAAATACATGTCATAGGATTGATCCACCGGGTAATGCAAGGGTATCCCCACTACTGAAAGGTGTTTCATCACAAGAGTATAACAGCTCAAAGTTGAATACTCCATGGACAATATCAGTGTGGCCTGAAAATGTACTATGCCAATGTTGCCAGACCATCCTCTGGCTAGCTTTGGTCCAGGGAGCAGATATCCACAAAGGATGATGTGGCAACAGCGCAAATGTACAATTTCAGGCCACTGGGATGTGGCACCAAAGGAATTCAACTCTGAGCTGCAATACATGTAGAATACAACACCCATCACCAGTAGGAGTACCGTTGTTTCACACAGGGGGATACACCATACAACATATATGTTCCTTTACACATTTCAAGTATTAATATCAATTTGACACCATCATGGCTAAGTTTACTGATCACACAATCTCAATCCTCCACACAGGTTATGTGTCTCCAGCACATCAGGAGCCCATGGAGGAGGCCACCTCACCACCCAGTGAGGAGTATTTGGAGGAGGGGACCAGCCAGTGGGCACCGTACCCAACGACATCCACACCTCTTGGCCAGCTGGATGCACCAACCCTGCCTGCATCAACTCTGCCTGCACCAACTCTGCCTGCATCAACTCTGCCTGCACCAACTCTGCCTGCATCAACTCTGCCTGCACCAACTCTGCCTGCACCAACTCTGCCTGCACCAACTCTGCCTGCATCAACTCTGCCTGCACCAACTCTGCCTGCACCGACTTATTACAGTGACTGGATGCCCCCCACCACCTCCAGGAGCTATTATCCCCCAGCAGCAGCAGCAGCAGCACCACCACCACCAGGGAGGCAATGGCTGCCCGGTGATGTGGCCACCACCCAATACGGGCCATACCCACAGATTGACCTACCCTCCTGGATGGCTCCCCAGCATGGCCCCAGGTATGATCCTAGGTGGGGGCCAAGCACATACCAGTGGCCAAGGTTTGACCCTTGGCCACTCGACTACCAACACCTGGGCCTGCTTGGGGAGCCCCAACAGCCTATGCGAAGGGACGTGTTTACCCCACCACCTCCACCAGCACAGACATCGGTGGGCAGCAGTGGGTCAATTGATGTGGTGGGCACATACCCATCTGCAGCACAACCAGCACCAGCAGAGGAGGACACACCAGCAGCAGAGGAGGACACAGCACCAGCAGAGGAGGATACGGCACCAGCAGAGGAGGACACAGCAGCAGCTGATTCACCAGGCACAAGCATCACCAGCAGTGAACGGCCCACGGGGATGGAAGCTGAGTGTATGGCTCTGCAAAGGAGACTACTCAGGTCAAGCCTCCGCACCAATGACAACATCACCAGGAGCCGTAGGGAATCCCGTATAAACACTAACAGGATAGAGGCAAGGATCCATGCCCTGGAGTCGGAGGTCATGAGGATCAACACTCAACTCCATCAGCTACACACGGGGGTGATGGACCTGCTTGCACAGCTACTGGTGGAGTTGAGAGAGCTGAACCGCAGGGAGGACTTACGTTTGGAGAGGGAAAACCTGCGCTCCACAGAGGGATCCACTGCCCCCACCACCCCCTCTAATGTGACCCCCGAAGCCACACCTAGGGGGCAAAGGGTGACCAGGAGATCATACAGGTTATCCACTTCTGCCACACAGTCTAAGCCCCCCCCCCCAAGAAAAAAAAATAAAATGCCCAACATGTTAAATTTCCCCTGAATAAAGGAACATTGTGCTTTTGAATCCTGTCTGATCTGCTTTGAATTTGGTCATAGATTTGGGTGGCAGAGTTGTCTCCAATGCATTGCCAAACAATTCAGTGAATACAACTCCTGCCTAGGTAAGATGTTTGTGGGATGTTACAACATGGGTTCACACACACATCGTTGTACAAATTCAACTGTAAAAACATCCCTGTTGCCATATTACACAACTGTGTTATATGGCAATGTTGTGTGTTGATTTTGCATAACAAAACATTCCCCTTAGCCCAACATTTGGTACAACATTGAACATTCATCTACATCATATGTTGTGTTTAACCCTTTGATAGCCAGAGTGGTAGGCAACGCATTGCAAAGAAATGCGTTGGGTACCACTCTGGCACTCAGAGGGTTAAGGGGATAACCAAACAAACGGCTTAGCGGTGAGATAACAAGCAGGACAGATAAATGGGACATGTATCCATATTGTCTTGGATTCACACACTCATTGTGCAACAGACTGACTGGGGAAGCCAATGTTTTCAACCTAGGATTTCAATGTGTAGCACACACATTGATATCCTGGGGTGAGCATTGGGGCCTCCAGTAAGTTGACTTGTTGTTTTTTCTAAGGGTGTAACAGACTTCCCCAGTGAAAACACTTGTCCACTTGGTCAAGTACTGTGATATGTCCCAGTGGAGCAATATCACTGAACATTGATTATACTGAGCAACACATTAACTGTGGACAGGAATTCACTGTGGAAGTATGTCCCCTTTATCACCTCTTTATCACTCCCACAACACATTAGTGTATCACTGCCACCATCTGTTAGCGTGAATACATCACTGAGTCCACTCACTTGCAAACAAGTGGTGGAGTCCTGTGATATGGGTGATGCCTTTCCATGTATGGGGATACTCTACCCTGGGTGTGGTAACGCATTGACAACTGTGTTCTCAAATATATCCTCCTACAGACACAGATAGAATGGTGATGGTTCATCTTTATTGTGTCTCAAAGTACATTAGGATGTACATGTGTTTTCTGTGTATTGCCTATATGCATTGAACACCTGTATGAGAACACTAAATGTACTTTGAAACAAAAAAATAGTACTTTAGTAACACTGCTGCCCAGCTCATGTGTTGTCCACAAGGTTTGACAACTCTGTAGCTGAGCATCCTAACTGTACAGGTTATAAAACTCAGGAATTAGTGTTTTCTGTGTCTATATGAAAATGATCCATTAGAGGTTTGTGTGAACCTCAGGTCAAACTTTGCATCACCAACAACATCAACATAAACAGCAAGGGGTGATCTCCATGAAGGTGATGTCAAGACATCAATCCAGTCACATAGAAGAACTTCAGTTCAAGGATGGATCATGTTACGGATGCCTGTGGAAGAAGAGGACAGGATTTGGAGCAGTTGACTTGAACTGATCATCAAGCAACAACAATTTAGTCTTTTTGATCCCCTCAATTTTCACAGTTACAGGTGAGTACACAAACCATTGCTTGACAATGTGTTGTGTACTCATCTGTAACCAATTATGTGGAGAACTAAGGACATGTGCCCCAGCCCTATGGATATGTGCCCCTGACATGGATACACACATCAACAAGTGTTCTGAGAGCTCCATGGAAGTAATGAATTTGGGCTGCCACTGTTAATGTGACAGTGGCAGCCCAATGTCATTTGTTCCATGGAACTGTTAGGACACATTTGTTGATGTGTGTATTCATGTCGGGGGCACATATGTCTGCACACTCACAGGTCAGCATGGTGTCCCTGATAATCTGATCTACGTCTCATGACCTCTACATTGTGTGCCCATACCACTGTACATCCACCCCTGTGCTGCTCTTCTCAGCTGTAGCACAGTACAGGTCCCATATTGAGTCCAATGGCCCTTTAACCCCTGATGTGACGGAGTATTATCCAATGCATAGCATTGGATAACACTTTTTCGCTACAAGGCTAGCATGGTTGCTCTGGCTATGCTCATGGCAAATCAAGTTAGCTGCTGTCAATCAAGCCCTGTAAGGCGATGAACATGGGTTATGTGTTGTACCTTGTTTCTCCTGAGGGTGTGCGTGATATCCTTGGGGTCTGTATGTCAACGTGGAGAGTGGAATGGAGGATGGTTTTTGAGTCCACACACACAATTTGCCACGTCCGCTGCAAGTGCAGTGCTGTGTCACTGTTCCTGTGGGGTGAGACAGAACAAAATGTGCAGTGTGGTTAGTGTCACAGGACTGATGGGGGACTTGCATGGATTGTTTGCATGCCTGTGTTATACTCACATGTAAAGTGTTCCGTGATGAGCCTGTCTCTGATCTGTGTCCCTCTCAGGGTCTCCTCAACGTGTCCGATGTCCATGGGCACTTCCTGTATGGGGGGGGCCTGGATGTGCTCCAGCAGCCTGGTGTCCACTGCGATGTTGTGCAGTATTGCGCACGCCACAATGATGTCGCACACCTTTCCAGGTGCATACTGCAGTGCTCCCCCCGAGTGGTCCAGACATCGGAATCTTGACTTGAGGAGGCCAAAGGTCCGCTCAATGGCATTCCTTGTTCTGCCATGAGCCTGGTTGTAGCTTTCCTGGGCATGTGTTCGAGGATTGGCCAGTGGGGTCAGTAGCCAGGACTTGCATCCATAGCCAGCATCACCTGTGTAATGTGAGTGACATGGTGAGACAGGGAGCACATGTTGTGTGAATGATGTTTTGTGTGGTAGACGTAGTAGCTGTGGGTCAGGAGCATGCTAAGCAGCGTTGTGTGTACGCCTGTGTATGTGATGTGATTTTGTATTGTGAACTCACCCAAAAGCCATCCCCCTGTAAAAGTTCCATTCTCGAAATCTCTGTGGACTGAGGAGTTTTGGAGAATGTATGAATCATGTGAGCTGCCAGGATACTTTGCACAGACATTCATTATCCTCATCTGGCTGTCACACACCATCTGCACGTTGATGGAGTGAAAGTTCTTCCTGTTGATGAATATCTGTGCGTCACGTGCTGGGGCCTTAATTCGGACATGGGTGCAATCTATAGCACCCATGACCCTGGGCATGCCTCCCCTGGCGTAAAAGGCCTGCTTGACTTGTATCCAGTCCATGTCGGTGGTGGGGAAATGTATATAGGTACTGGCCTTGCTTTTGAGGGCTGGCAGGACCTGGGCCAGCACCCTGGAGAATGTGGCCTGTGACATGCCAGATGCGTAACCCTCTGTGGACTGGAAGGCCCCGCTTGCCATGAAGTGCATGGCACAGAGTAGTTTCTGCAGGCCAGTTAGGGCATGGTTGTGGATGTAGATGGGATCCACCTGCTCCTTGATGACCTCATACAAGGCAATGATGCTGTCAGGCCTCAACCTGTAGCGATCAATTACCTCATCATCGGTCATTCCAAAGAGGGTGACCCTTGGGCGGTATACCCTGGGCCTTGGTGGTCGTCTATACATCCTGTGCCCTCCAGGTGGGGATGGGCTCCTGTGTGGCTGCTGAGCCAGAGCCTCCTCACTTGCAACAGGTGGTGGCTGTTGATCAGGCATGCTTGGAGGTTGCTGATGTTCCCCAGCTCTCTCCCTTGCACGCCTTCTCCGCAGCCTTCGCAACAATATGTAACCCAACATACTGTTTGCTCTCTCTATCTGTCTCTATCTTTCTATCTATCTCTCTCTCTCTCTCTCCCTCCCTGAGTGGAAAACAAGCCACAAGTGAGTGTGTTGAGTTGTCCCTTTAAGTACTTGCTAGGGCGTTGTGTGGGTGTGGTGATGAGGTGAGTGCTGACCAATGGTGAGTTGTTTTTGTCCAGGTAAGTGTTTGCAGGTGTGTGTGTGTTATAAGATGTGGTGTGTTGTGCTTGTTCTGTGTGTGCCATTTGCGGACATGCAGTTGTGGGGTGCAGGTGGCGTGTTGATGTTGCCCAGGTGAGCTTGTATTTGCAGGTGTCCGCTTTGTGTGATGACCCCCATTGTTCCGTGCCATGTTGTGTTGTTGTTTTTTTGTGTGTCGTTGTCCCTGTGGTGTTGGTTGTTGTTGTGTGTATAGTGATTTGTGTTGTGTGTCCATGTTTTTGTGTTGTTTTGGCATTGCACGGGTTAATTTTTCCATTTACATGGTTGTGCGGTAAGCCTTTTGTGTATTTTCCTATGTAACGGTGTTTTGTTTTGGCCGTTAAGTGTCTAACGGCTAAAAAAAGTGGGTCTTAACTTTTAGCCGTTAGGTGTGTCTTTTGTTCAGCCGTTATCAGTACCGCAAGCCTTTGAATAGCTCTGAGGTATGTTTTTCCATGCGTCTGAATGCACGTAAGTGTATCGGCCGTAAGGATTCTACAACTGCCGTTAGCTGGTCTTTAGACGGATCTTTGAATTGCAACATGTCACTTAACGCACCCGTTAGTGATTTTTTTCCCTAACGGCTGCCTTTAAATCTACCCCCTAGGGTCATGACCTCTCTTTTGTTTTTGATTGGTCAGTTCCCCTTTTTATTCTGGTGCCACGATTCCTCGTGGCTTGATTATTGAGCCCGTTCGAGAAGAGTTTCCTCTGCTATTTCTTCTCCTGCATTGATGTTCAGTCCTGTGCCTGCCTTGCGGGCTAGTCCTGGCTTACAGTGGGATTGTTTATTCTTGCCCTGGGTCCTTTATCGCCCGCCGGTTCCTGATTTGAGCTCCTTTCTGTAACTGTCCGAGAAGTCTCCAGCGCATCCCGACGCATTCCTTCGTCGGTCAGACGTCAGGGGTTCCTGCTTCCTTGCTGTTCCGCTCTCTGTGCCCTGAGCCCTACCTTGTTTCAAGTTCATCTGATCGCCAACTTGCTGAGAACGCTAGCAGTATTGCAACTTTGTTTCAAGTTCATCTGATCGCCAGTTTGCTTTGATCGCTAGCATTGATTGCAATCTTGTTTCAAGTTCATCTGATCGCCAGCTCACTGGGAACGCTAGCATTATTGCAACTTTGTTTCAAGTTCATCTGATCGCCAGCTTGGCTGGGAAGCAAGCATCGAAGGCAACTCTGTTTCAAGTTCATCTGATCGCCAGTTTGCTGGGAACGCTACCATTGATTACAACCTTGTTTCAAGTTCATCTGATCGCCAGCTTGCTGAGAACGCTAGCATTTATGGCAACTTTGTTTCAAGTTCATCTGATCACCAGCTTGGCTGGGAACACTAGCACCAGTTGCAACTCTGTATCCAGTTTATCTGATCGCCTGTTTGCTGGGAGCGCTAGCACTGATTGCAACTCGGTATCAAGTTCATCTGATCGCCAGCCTGGCTGGGAAGCAAGCATCGATTGCAACTCTGCATCAAGTTCATCTGATCACCAGCTTGGCTGGGAGCGCCATCTGTATCAAGTTCATCTGATCACCAGCCTGCTGGGATCTCGAGGAGCAAGTGCAACTTTGTATCCAGTGTATCTGATCGCCAGCCTGCTGGGATCTTGAGGAGCAAGTGCAACTTTGTTTCCAGTGTATCTGATCGCCAGTCCTGCTGGGAATTTGAGAATTGAACTCTTCACTGAATTCACTCATCTGATCGCCAGCCCTGCTGGGAACACGAGATATTCAACAAGCGCTACTCAAGTACTAGCACCACCTACCGATTTCTGGTTTTCTCTCTGCTGCGCAGTCATCAGGTATTGCTATACTCCTGGGGATCCACTCTTACTACCCCCTGGTTCCTTTCTCCACTCAGTTGAGCCTTGGCCCGCTGCATTCCTTGACCGCTCCTGGGGAGTCCCTTGCAGTGGCCATTCCGCGAATGCCCCGGGAAGGACACCAGCACCTATTATTCAACCTGATCAAATTTTGGCTACTATACGCACGAGTATCACCTCACCATTAGGGGAAGAGATCTTGGCCTCCCAAGCCTCCGCTCCTCCTGAAACCCCGATGGGCAAGTGTTTTGTTGACATGCCATTTCGCACACAGTTACTCGAGACATACCATTCCTCTAAGTTTGCAGGACGTATTGGCAGAGACCAATTGTTATGGTCTCTCTCGCAAGTTTTTTGGTGGCCTTCTATGAGGGCAGATTGTGCCAATTTTACCAATGCCTGTGCTACTTGTGCCCATGCCAAGACCCCTAGACACCTCCCTGTGGGTTTACTCCAGCCGGTACCTAATGGTGAACTCCCTTGGTCTCACGTTTCCATCGATTTTATGGGAGAGTTACCAGTGTCTAGAGGGTATTCCTTTATACTCAGGATAGTGGACAAGTTCTCTAAAATGGCTCATTTCATGCAGGTTTTGGAGGGCATTTTGCGAACAGATGGGCATACAGTTATCTTTTTCCTCCGCCTACCATCCCCAGACCAATGGGGCCGCTGAGCGTGCCAATCAAGGCTTGGAACAGTTCTTGCGCTGTTTTATTACTGACCATCATGACAATTGGGCCAACCTGTTGCCCTGGGCAGAATTCGCCAGGAATTGTGCAGTTAACTCATCAGTAGGGAGCTCTCCATTTTTGATCAATTATGGGTTTTAACCCTGTTTGCTCCCGGACTCCTTTCAGGCACAACAAATTCCAGCTCTGGATGAGCATATCAAGCAGCTCCGCTCCACATGGGCACAGGTGCAGAGGGCACTGGGTCAGTCATTCCAACGTCATCAACATCATGCTAGTCGCAGGAGGTTGCCAGCGGTTTCCTTTCAGGTTGGGGATAGAGTGTGGCTGTCCTCCAGGAACCTTAAGCTTCAAGTCCCATCTAATAAGTTGGCCCCCCCGCTTCATTGGTCCTTACAGAGTCATTTGCAGAATCAATCCAGTATCGTATGCATTGGACATCCCTGTGTCCATGCGTATTCATAATGTCTTCCATGTGTCCCTCCTTAAACCTCTCGTATGCAACAGCTGTACAACTAACCCTGTGGTGCCAGGGCCTATTGAAGTGGAGGGTGAGGAGGAGTACGAAGTTCAGAGTATCATTGATTCCCGCAGGCTTAGAGGAAAGGTGCAGTATTTGGTGCATTGGAAGGGCTATGGTCCTGAAGAACGATCCTGGGTGGACAGTAAGGACCTTCATGCACAAATTACTGCAAATTTTTCATTCCAAATACCCTCAGAAACCTAGACCCTCCTCTGGGAGAGGGGGTCTTTGAGAGGGGGGTACTATCCCGGTGCCCGTGATTGTTCTCTTTTCATGTCTATCACCAGTAGGGGGCCCTCCATTGGCTGGCTGCCTTCAGCCCACCCTGTATTACCTGTTTAAACCTAGCCTGACAACCCTTTGGTTGCCCTTTCGTGTTGTCTCTATGCTGTTGAATATGACCTTGTTCCTGAGTATCCTGGGCCTCTGCTGTGTTCCTGTGACCTGTGTTTTACCAGTTCCAGTGTTTCCAATTGAAGAGTTCCTGCCTTCATTTGATCCGGTTGAGCCTCCGCTTCCTGCTGCCAGTCTCCGCCGTCGTTCCTGATTTCGTTTGACTGTCTGCCTGCTGGTTCCTGCTTCCATCTGCTGTTTCCTGTCCAGTCGTCTTCAGTCATCGGACGTTCCTGAGTCGCCTTGGCGATATTACTACTTGCCGGTTATTCAGAACGCGGGTACTGGTTGCTTGCAAGCCATCTGGCTGCCTCAGTATTATTAGCGTTCCACGTACAGGGTACTGGTTCGCTCCACAAGCCATCCGGCTGCCTCAGTATTATTAGCGTTCCACGTACAGGGTACTGGTTTGCTCCACAAGCCTTCTGGCTGTCTCAGTATTATAGCGTTCCACGTACAGGGTACTGGTTCGCTCCACAAGCCTCCCGGCTGTCTCTGTATTATAGCGTTCCACATACAGGGTACTGGTTCGCTCCTCTAGCCATTCGGCAGTCTCAGTATTGATAGCGTTCCATGTACAGGGTACTGGTTCGCTCCTCAAGCCATCCGGCAGTCTCAGTATTGTTGCGTTCCACGTACAGGGTACTGGTTCGCTCCTCAAGCCACCCGGCTGTCTCAGTATTGATTGCATTCCACGTACAGGGTACTGGTTCGCTCCTCAAGCCACCCGTCTGTCTCAGTATTGATTGCGTTCCACATACAGGGTACTGGTTCGCTCCTCAAGGCATCCGGCTGTCTCTGTATTGATATCGTTCCCCGTACAGGGTATTGGTTCGCTCCTCAAGCCACCCGGCTGTCTCAGATTGATAGCGTTCCACGTACAGGGTACTGGTTCGCTCCTCAAGCCACCCGGCTGTCTCAGTATTGATAGCGATCCACGTACAGGGTACTGGTTTGCTCCTCAAGCCACCCGGCTGTCTCAGATTAATAGCGTTCCACGTACAGGGTACTGGTTCGCTCCTCAAGCCACCCGGCTGTCTCAGTATTGATCGCGTTCCACGTACAGGGTACTGGTTCGCTCCTTAGCCATCCGGCTGTCTCAGTATCGTCAGTGTTCCACGTACTGGGTACTGGTTTGCTCCATGCACACCTGGTTGCTACTATAGCGGTATGGCGTTCCCTCTGTGAGAGCACTGGTGAGCTCCACATCCTTCACTATCTCTGCTACTGGCGGCCTACTTACTGACTTAGCCTCTTTACCATCATAGTGACTGGTGTTCCACCTTCCAGTCACTTAGGCGAGCGGTTGCCATTACCTCCTGTCTATGGGGTGCCTTGCCCGGTATTGGTAAGGCCGGTAGAACCTGTTCTGTTTCTTTGGGTTGCTTTACCCGGTATTGGCAAGGCCGGTAGAGCCGGTGTTATCTCCTGTCAATTGGCTGCCTTGCCCGGTATATGGTAAGGCCGGTAGAACCTGTCCTGTTTCCTTGGGTTGCCTTACCCGGTATTGGCAAGGCCGGTAGAGCCAGTGTTAACCTCCTATCTAGGGGCTGCCTTGCCCGGTATCTTGGCAAGGTCGGTAGAGCCTTACCTCACGAGTTCCAATCCTTTGGCTGCCTTGCTCTACCGGCAGGGCCGGTAGAGCCAATATTGCTCTTATTTGTATTGTATTCCTGTCTAATAAAGATATATGTGTGTACGTGTGTAACGGAAGCTGGGAAGGGACTGCGTCGCCTTCCGCCATTGTTCCCGTGTCTCTCCTTCTCGATGCCAGATAAGCGCCGTCGGATGCACCAGTTGAAGCATGGACAGTCGCTGGAAACAGTCGCAGGATCGCTGGAAGCAGGGAAGCATGGAAGAGTCCACATCGTCGCCTGACAGTCCACGAAGTTAGGTCGCAGGAAACTGGCAGCAGGCAGCCGACGTTTCAGGATACTTGGCGCAGATGGGTATCAGATTGGATACTTTAGACCATAAGCAATACAAGACTCCAGGACTCCTTGTTCACTCCAAAACATAACTCACTTTATTGACACAAACTACAGATATTTATATACAAATCTTTACATTGAACTGATAGGTGAAACCAGATACAAAAGGGCGTGATCCAATCATAATACATCAAACAAAAAGCCAACAACAGATGGTCTTAACAGATACAATGACTCAGACATGATTACATTTCAGATACAATAGGTGACTCACAGACTGAGGGGCGTGAATGGATTAACACACAGCAGGGGGTCTCAATACATCTTACAATACACAATACAATGGCTTGAGGGACTGCATTACATATTCAAAGAATTAACCCCTCACTGCCCCTTCCCTTGGAAGCAAGCCAGCAGTCTAACGCAGGGCAGTTTTGTACATTAGCCCCATTCACATAAAGTCTATCAAATGTCTTATGCATAGTTCCATAAGGCTGTCCAGCCAGGAAAAATGTCTATTCCTTGTCCATAACCCCTGAGCCCAGGGGTGAATATGTTCCATGCCCTGACAAGAGCTCCCAGTAACGGGTAAGATCCGATACAATGTGTATATTACCCTACGGGGCTGCATTAACTTTCCAATAAAGTTGTGTTTTTACCTAACTCTGTGTCTGAGAGTCTTAACAAACCGTGACAGGATCTCTTGGACGAGGAGGTTCTCGATCTGGTTCCATGACCATAAATAGATTTTGACTCCTTTTCCCACCTATTTGTGGTTTCCAAGAAGGAGGACTGCAGCCGTCCTATTCTGGTCCTCAAGGACCTCGAATCCTTTGTGATCAAGACTCATTACCACCAGGAGTCCTTAAGGTTAGTCATTCCGGCGATGTGTCCAGGGGAATTCCTGGCCTCCTTGGATCTGCAGGATGCCTACCTATACATCGATATTATTCCAGTGAACCAGCAATACCTCAGGTTCGCTTGCAACAAGGGGTCAATTCCAGTTCTCGACTCCCCTTTTTGGTCTGAAAACAGCTCCACAGGTGTTTCTTATAGTCTTTGGTGCATTTTTTTTTTTATATCACGCACAGAAGGGGGATTTGGGTCACTCCATACTTGGCCGACTTTCGATTCAAACTCAGAGATTGTTTTTTCTGGGACTTCTATTGACACCCTGCAAGGCATGGTTTTTCTGATGGAGCATTGTTTTCAGCAGATCACCAGCAGGGTTTCCTCAGTTCTGGCTTGAGTGTCCACTCAAGCCAAGAAACTGACCTCTTTGGTTGGAAAGTTGATTTCCATCATAGAGGTGGTACCATTTGCAATGGCTCACGTGAGGGAACTACAGAGGTTTGTGATCCAAGTCTGCAAGGGGAACCCAGATCTCTTGAAGCTGCCGATTTCTCTTCCCTTGCATGTGGAACTGAGTCTTCCTTGGTGGCCGAATCTTTACAACCTGCGGAAGGGAAGACCGTTTTTTCTCCCATTCTGGACCACAGTTACAACGGATGACAGCCTATCAGGTTGGGGAGCGGTCCTGGATCACCTGAATGTCCAAGGTCATTGGTCAGTGAGGAGTCTCTCCTACTAATCAATGTTCTGGAACTCCGGGCTATATTGCATGCTCTGAAGTACTGGTCGTCTCATCTCGAGGGCTGTCCAGTTTGTGTCCAGTCCAATAACGCCACGACTGTGGCTTACATCACCAGGTAAGGCAGCACCAGAAGTCTCACAGCTTGGTTGGAGGTCAAGGCTGTTTTAACCTGGAATGAAGAACATGTTCCTGCCACCTCCGCTATACATATTCCAGGAGTAGACAACGTCTTGGCCGACTTCCTGAGTCGACACACTGTGGACAACAGAGAATGGGTTATTCACCAGGAGGTTTTTGACCACATTGTTCAGTGATGGGGACTTCCCTGGATCGACCTGATGGCCACCAGACACAACAGGAAGGTTCCGATGTTTTGCTCTCGCTGGCCAGATCCTCTGGCGGTAGCAGTGGATGCTCTGTTAATTCCTTGGCGGTTTCCCCTGCCTTACATTTCCCCTCTCTTTCCCTGCTACCTAGAGTGCTGAGGAAGCTACGAAAGAAGAAGACACCAGTCATCCTAGTGGCCCCGACAACCTTGGTTTCCAGAGCTACTGGACCTATCTGTTTCCCTGTGGAAGGTGAACGTGGAGAGTCTGGATTTGACGGCTTGGCAATTGAATCCTCTTTTTTGAGGCGGAAGGGTTTTTCTCCTGAGGTGGTAGCCACCATGATTCAGGCTCGGAAGCCTGTTTCATCAAAAGCTTACCACTGGATTGGTCTATCTTGCACTTTTGGTGTGTTGATAGGGATCTGTCCTCACAGGAGTTTGATCTGCCGACTATCCTGTCCTTTTTACAGGATGGAGTGAACAAGGGCCTTAGCCTGAGTTCCTTGGAGGTCCAGACTTCAGCTCTGTCTGACTTTTTTCATAGGCGCAGTGCCGTTATTCTGGATGTCAAAGTTTTCTTTCAAGGTGTCACTCGTGCTTTCCCTGTCTTTAAGCATCCCACTCCTCAGTGGGGTCTTAATCTGGTTCTGGGAGTCTTGCAGCAGCCTCCTTTTGAGTCCTTGGCTACCATTCCTCTTCGTCTCCTGACTTGGAAGATGGCTTTTCTCTTGGCATTCGTCTCTGTTTGTAGAGTCGCTGGACTGCAAGTCTTGTCCTGCATACCTCCTTTCTTGGTGTTTCACAAGGATAAGGCAGTCCTACGTACCTCCCAGGAATTTCTATCTATCTAGGTCTTTGTTTCCTGTGTCAATGAGATCTTTACCTCTTGATCCCTGTTGGCTCTTGGTCAGCGTGCTCTGTTTACAATTACTGGTGTGCTATGTTATGGTTCAGTGTCTGTTGACACTTTGTCTGTTTGGCTATTCTGTGTGCTGATTAGTCCATATAGCTCTGGTATCATGGGGACCAGCGACTGGTCTTTGCCTTCTTTCCCACCGCTGGGAACTCAATGTTGGTACATCCCAGTTACCTGTAAGCTATATTGGACGACAGAGAATAGAGGATTTTAGACTTACCTTTTAAATCCTTTTCTGTTAGTCTATATTGCTTACAGGTCTCCCAACCTGCCATGCTTGGTTCTCCTGTGACTGGCTGTGGGAGTCCTTTCGGGTTCATGCTCACAGGAGTCTTTTCTCTTCTCCTTCTTGCTCTCTAGCTAGATAGGGTAGTGTATCATATCTATCTGGCAGGGGGCTAGCTAGTCACCAGCAAAAAGGAGAGGAAGACTCCACCCTGCAATCTTTCTCAGAATTGTTCCTGCCTACTTAAAGGGGCTGTCTCCTTCCCCGTTACCTGTAAGCTATATGGACTAAGAGAAAAGGATTTAACAGGTAAGACTAAATACACCAGATACACAATATTTTAAAATTTAGAAACGTATCTGAAAAACATCACCAATCATTGGTAAGACCTCACCTTGAGTATGCAGTGCAGTTTTGGGCACCAGTTCTGAAAAATGATATACTGGAACTAGTGAGGGTACAGTGAAGAGCAACAAAATTTATTAAGGGAATAGAGGACTTGACATATGAGGAACAACTAGACAAACTTGCTTTATTTACTCTAGAGAAAAGATGACTAAAAGGAGACCTTATCACATTGCACAAATATATGAGAGGTCAATACAAGGATCTCTGCGGTGAGCTATTTATTCCATGGCCTGATCAGATGACCAGGGAACAACCGTTGAGATTAGAGGAAAGGAGGTTTAGACTTCAGCAGAGGAAGGGTTTTTTTACAGTGAGGTCTGTTACATTGTGGAATTCTTTGTCCAGGGAGGTGGTTATGGCAGATACAATGGGTACATTCAAGAGAAGATTAGATACATTTCTTTCCAAAGGGAACTTACAGAGTTATACTATTTATTAGTGGGCAGATCAGGAAGGTCTGATGAAGACTAACTTATTTGGTAGCAGGAAAGCTATAAAATTACTGGGGTATGAGGAAAAGGTTGAACTTGATGGATTTGTGTCTTTATTCAACCTAATTTACTATGTTACATCATGTCCCTGATTAGATAAATAGAATTTAAATAATTATCTACTGCTTTCAATTGTCCGCTCTGATGCAGTTTGCATGATGCAGATTTGTTCATCTTTTGCTTTCTACACAGCCCCCTTTATACTTTAAAAATATTATTATTTTATTCCTAAAACACTGAATAATATTTTCTAGAAAATGGTCTTTACAGAAGAACAAAACATTGGATATAGTGGGGGGTTGTTTACCAATTTACAAATATACATATGTAGCATGCATTATCACCCTTTTATATGAAAATGAAGTGTAAATAGCAAGAAACACTGGAGCTAATGTACCAGTTCACAAGTGTAGTGCCCCTGGTGTTAGCCTCTAACACCAGTGGCTTCATTCCTGGGTATGGACTATAGTGTATGATTTCTGTTGCAGTGCCTACCAGTGGACATTCTTTACCAGTGCTGGATTTTCATGCCTGCAAGCCCCACATGCCAGCTCCATTGCATGCACAGGGAAATGGCTTATGCTTGTTCTATTTCCTCTATGTCCTGTGCAGTTCATAGACTAAAGCAAGGCATAGAGGAAAGGAATGCCCTAAACTGACTGTCCTGTTGTCCTCCCCTTAATGGAAGTGGAATTAACCGGAGGATTTCGGGTGTAAGAACTTAGTAAATTGACATTAGGTTGGCATAGGGACAGAATGCAAATTCCAGGATCTATTATTGTGAGGAATAGACATGGTACATCCATCTCACTGTCACTACATCAGTGATTAGAACACTTTACACAAGGCAGCGCAGAAGGTCTTGATAAACAGTAACATTTCCAGATTTTTGTACTTATTTTGTGGTTATTTTAATCAGAAACAGATAGTCATGCAGAGGATGATTGTACTAGGAACTGGATCAAACCAACAGCATAGTAACATAATTGAGGAGAGTGAAAAAAGACATGCATCCATCAAGTCCAGCCCATGCCAAATCCCTGTTGATGCAGAGGAAGGTAAAAAACAAAAAACATTGAAGCCATTTCCATTTAAGCCCCAAGTGGGTAAAACAATTCCTTCCTGACTCAAAATGGCAGTCAGATATTTCACTGGAGAGTTCTTTGTATTGACCTTGAATAAATGTGTAAATGGTAATCATATCACCCCGTCGACGTCTCTTCTCTAATGTAGATAAAGACAGTTTGGCTAGTCAGTCTATATAACTCAGATCATCCAATCCCTTTACCAGCATCAAAGGAGACCAATGACAACTCTCATTACAATGTGTTGGAGGGCTATTTAACATGCAGGATATTCAAAGCTCCAGTTAAATCAATGGGAATTTAGGGAGTTTTGGCATAATCCTATGGTGCAATCCGTTTGTCCTTACTGTAAAAAACCCTGCCTTTGTTTTACTTGAAAATGCCTTTCCTCTAGTCTTTTTTTTTTTTTTTATTACCAAATACAAATATTACATAATACAAACTTTACACATACATAAACATATCCCCAATTAGACACACACCTTCTAGAGCTCGACCTCTGGTTATCTCCTATTTATTCACTATTCCACATAGGAAGATTCAGTCTATTTTAATGGATATTTTCGTAACCATTTTCCCCAAATGGCATAAAACTTCTCAGCTCTTTGTGCTGCCAAGTAATAACCATCTTCCATCAAGCACTGATGTCTTATCTGATTTATTATAATATGAATTCCAATCACTTCCTGTTCCCTCCATCTCCTAGCAATCACGATCTTCATTGGTAAAAAACACTGCACAATCCACATCCTATCATTTACATTAAGCATATCAAGGTCATGATGCAAGATCACCCTTTCTGGTGTAAGAGGTATTATAACCCCAACAAGACTGAAATTCAACCAAACAATTCCTCCCACATCTTATAAACTTTCTCACATGTCCACCACATGTGAATAACTGTCCCTTGATGAAAGTTACATCAACAACACACTCCTGTCATACCAGTTTTATATTTAGCCATTCTCACCGGTACTAAGTACCAAAGCAACATAATTTTATAATGCAATTCCACCATATTTAAACAGTGCGTAACCCTGCTGATTCCGACCACACTGTCTTTCCACACATTAGGACTGATATTATCCCCTAGCTCTTTCTGCCAGGCCTCTAATGCTGCTATTTTAAGGGGAGGCTCTAACCTCTCCAATACCTCATTCTATTTTCTCAGAGTTTTCGTACCCCACCATCATGGTGCTCGTGATTCCTTTGCTGTCAGTTATCCTGTAGGAGGCCCTCATTGGTTGCCCTGTGTTTAGCCCGCCCAGTATTGCCTTTATATACTGGGCTCCTGCACCTTATGGCTGCCCTTTCGTGGTGTTCCTGTGCCAGTTCTACGTTTGTACTGTGGTTCCAGTGCATCGACTTGGCTTCCCTGACTAGTCTCCTGTTCCTGCTCCTGTGTACCAACCCGGACTGCCTGACTACTCTCCAGTGATTGTTTCCTGTGTACCGACCCGGCCTGGCTGACATTCCTTCTCCTGTGTACCGACCCGGATTGGCTGACGTTCCTGCTCCTGTGTCCTGACCTGGCCTGACTGACGTTCCTGCTCCTGGATCCTGACTTGGCAGTGCCCGTTGTGTACTAGTCGCCTCGGCGACATTCTGACTTCCATTGCCTTTCTGCTGGCATATCAGTATATCAGGCTGGCCTGTCTTCCTTTACGCAGAGCGCTCTGGCCTAGTCCCAGACCTAACCCTATTGCAAGTGTTGCCTCCATTATTGCAGCGGTATAGTGCACTGGTTCGCTCCACTCTACCAAACCCGGTTGCAAGTGTTGCCTCCGTGATTGCACCGGTATAGTGCACTGGTTCGCTCCACTCTGTTTAACCGGTTGCTGTGTTGCCTCCGTGATTGCACCGGTATAGTGCACTGGTTCGCTCCACTCTGTTTAACCGGTTGCTGTGTTGCCTCCCTGATTGCACCGGTATAGTGCACTGGTTCGCTCCTCTCTGTTTAACCGGTTGCTGTGTTGCCTCCGTGATTGCACCGGTATAGTGCACTGGTTCGCTCCACTCTACCTAACCCGGTTACAGGTGTTGCCTCCGTGATTGCACCGGTATAGTGCACTGGTTCGCTCCACTCTACCTAACCCGGTTACAGGTGTTGCCTCCGTGATTGCACCGGTATAGTGCACTGGTTCGCTCCACTCTACCTAACCCGGTTACAGGTGTTGCCTCCGTGATTGCACCGGTATAGTGCACTGGTTCGCTCCACTCTGTTTAACCGGTTGCTGTGTTGCCTCCGTGATTGCACCAATATCGTGCACTAGTTCGCTCCACTCTGTTTAACCGGTTGCTGTGTTGCCTCCCTGATTGCACCGGTATAGTGCACTGGTTCTCTCCACTCTGTTTAACCGGTTGCTGTGTTGCCTCTATGATTGCACCGGTATAGTGCACTGGTTCGCTCCTCTCTGTTTAACCGGTTGCTGTGTTGCCTCCATGATTGCACTGGTATAGTGCACTGGTTCGCGCCACTCTACCTAACCCGGTTACAGGTGTTGCCTCCGTGATTGCACCGGTATAGTGCACAGGTTCGTTCCACTCTACCATACGTGGTTGCAAGTGTTGCCTCCGTGATTGCACCGGTATAGTGCACTGGTTCGCTGCACTCTGTTTATCCTGTTGCAAGTGCTGTCTCCGTTATTGCACCGGTATACTACCATTGGTTGCGCTCCTCCTTGTCAAAACTGGTTGCTGTTGTTGACTCCGTTTTAGTACCGGTAGCCCTACTGAAGTCTTCAGTAGCCTGTATATTGTGGACTCTACTTGTGGCGTCTCCTGATGCAGCTGGTCACCCAAACTCTTTGAACTGTTCTCCTTGTCTGTGAACACTAACTCCTGCATTACTGGAACCTGTATCCTGAATTGCCTGACCTGTGTCAGCATAACTGTTGCCTTCTATATGTATATGCTGGACCTGTGTGGGCATAAGTAACCTGTCGTGTGTCTGTACTATATGTTATATACTACAGGACCTGTGAGGGTTCTTCATGTATTATTGTTTTCAATAAAATTGTGTTTTTATCTTAACTCTGTGTCTGTGAGTCAAACAATCCGTTATACCCCCTTCCCATTAATCATATTTATTACTTGTTTGCATACACTATCCTGGCCTACTTTATAGAAATGGACTCATAAATAATCTTTAATCCTTAATGTATTATAATACTCTTTACCCAAAACCTTAAAGTCAGTGACCAGCTGAGGGAAAGATTTCAATTTCCCTTCAACCAATAAGTCACCAACTTTACTTTCTCTAAAATTCTGCTATCCCCTCAAATTCATATTCTCCATAAGGGGTACATTGTATAACTCGATTTTTCAACCCCATTCTATTTGTGAAGACCATCCAATAATACAATTTTCAGTAACCAATGGAATACTCCTGTTCTTCTGCTCTCTTATTCTACCGTTATGATACCACAGTAGATGTTCCATCTTTGTAATACCAATCAATTCTTGCTCAATATATTGCCAGTCTTCAATATTTGACTTATATTGCATATCCATAATGTGAGACAAGAGACTCGCCTGTGCATATCTTCCTAAACAAGGCACTCCCAATCCCCCATATCTATGCGCAGCAAACATTATCCTCCCTGATATCCGAGACTTCTTTTCAGCCCAAATAAATCGAAGAATCTGAGCCTGAAATGTCTTTATCCAACCCCATGGTAGTCTAACCGGTAACAACCTTAATAAGTACAGCCATCTCGGAATTATATATGATCTCACTATATTCACCCTCCCAAGCCATGATACAAATAGGCCCTTCCAATCCCTAATCTGTTGCAAAAGTTCCTTTTGTAAAACTGAATAATTATCTTCGATTATACTCTTAATTTTTTTCGGAATTGTAACTCCTAAATAATTAAAACCTTTTTCCTCCCATTGAAAATCATAAGATGATTCTAAGGCTTGCCCCTCCTCACCCGAGATGGCTACACTCATCGCCTTCATCTTATTCAAATGTAGTCAATAATTCGAGTACTTTCCATACCTAGCAATTTCACCAATCAGTGGAGACAATGAGTTTCTCGGATCAGACATTGACACAAAAACATCGTTCACATATAGACTAAGCTTACTCTCCAAATCCCCAATTTTGATACCTCTAATCTCCTGATTTTCTCTTATCCTGTTGGCCATGGGTAAGCACAAATAGCAGGGATGCTAAAGGGCACCCGTGCTGCGTGCCATTGTTAATCTTGAACCACTCGGATCTATTTCCTTGACCTATTACTCTCACTGTAGGTCTGTTATACAAGGCCATGACAGAGCCGATGAAGCCCCCCCAAAGCCAAAGTTCCAAAGAACCTCTTCGAGGAAGGCCCATCCGACCCTGTCAAAGGTCTTCTCAGCGTCAAGCAACAGAGCGAAGAGACTCTTTTTGATGTTACATACTCCACAAGATTAATTATTTTCCTAGTTATTATGTGAATACCGCCCTTTAATAAACCCTGTCTGATCCCTATTTATTAATTCAGGGCATTTTCTTATAAAACATAGCCTGAAAATCCGTCAGGCCCGGGGCTTTATGCACTTTTAATGTCCTTATCTCCCTATATACCTCCCTGTCCGAAAAACGAATTTCCAATCAGTCAATCTGATCCTGCGATATCTTCCCTAATTTGGATTCAGCTAAATATTTACTGATTTGTAATCTATCCTAATTATCATCAGGAATATTATACAACTTTGCATAAAATTCCCAGAACGCTTTCCCCACCGCTTCTGGACTAGTGTAGTAATTATCTTCTTCAACAATTTTAAAAATGCGTGTTTGCAAATTGCGCTTCTTCAGCTGATTTGTAAGCATTCTGTCCACCCTATTCCCCACAGAATAAAATCTTTGTTTCATCCTAATTAGATTTTCATTCGCTTTTATAGCTAATAGCTTTTGAATTTCTTTTTTAATTCGAATAATTTCTACTATAGTCAAATCATCCGGGGTACACACACTTTTTATCTTCGAGTTATGTAATGCAATATAAAGATCTGATATCTTTTTCCCATATTTTTTCCTACGGTACACTTGTTTCTTAATAAAATATCCCATTACTACACATTTATAAGCTGCCCAAACATTACCAAGACCAACATCACCAGTCAGGTTTTCATCAAAATATTGTTTAGATATCAAATATAATTCATCCATGTCTTCTTTAGAGGAGATTAAAGATTCCCTCAGTTTCCATGTCCTTTCTCCTCCTCCATATTTCTTTTTCATTTCAAGGTATATTGGGTTATGGTCGGACCATACCGCATTTCCTATAGTTACCTTTCACAATCCGTAATCAATTCTGCCCTTATTAGGATCATATTGATTCTAGAGAAGGTTTGATGTCTATGTGAAAAAAAGAATATTCTCTGTTATATGGCCTTATTGTCCTCCAAACGTCGTAGAGCCCATATCTGCTCAACATGTCTTGAAATGCCCCTGACAATAACCTACTCCAAACATTTGAGCCCCTATTATCCACATCATATCTATATAGTTCGCAATCCGCCACACAATTAAAATCACCTAAACAAATGAAAGTGCCCTGAACATAATCCTGTATTTTTTGAAGAGTTCTATTTAGAAACCTCACCTGTCTCCAAATTGGGGCATATATATTAAGAATAGAGAATAATCGATCATCTATCTTACATACCACAAAGGAGACTCTTCCTACTGTGTCCCTCTGTTTATAAATTACCTCAGATTTAACCTTATTTGAAATCAATATAGCCGCTCGTCGTTTCTTTTTCTGGGGTAGTAGAGAATGTTCAACAACAGTATATCTTTTATTATTTAATCTCATTACATCCTCTCCTTTCATATGGGTCTCCTACAAACAACATATGTCAATATGTTCCTTATATAACAAATCAGATAAATAACATCACTTTTGGGGGGAATTTAATCCCTGCACATTGATCATAAGAACCTTAACCAAACTCTCCATATCCTAATCTATACCTCAATGTCCAGTGGAAGAGCTCCAACGTGTGCATCTTAATACAGATACATTCTACATAATACACATAAACACATAACATTACATTCAAGCCCCATATCTGGGCTTTATTTGGTATCTCCCTTTTCATCGGGCAACATCTACCATCCCTCATCACCCATTGAACAATACCTTAATATAGATCCTCAAGGCCTCCCCGGACTTTAAAATGAATATATAATGGGAGTCAGGAAAAAGGGGAGAGGAGAAACTCCCCCAATCCCCCCCCCCTCAAAAGGGAGCAGAAAACGGGAGAGGACAAGAAAAGAGGAAAAAGACAAAAAAGGGAAAAACAAGTTCCGAACCTTACCCGCGTCCTGTTTCCCCCACAATGGAAGAAAATAAATAAATAAAAAAACTCAGGACCCCCCCTCTCCCCCCCGATCACATCCACCGACCCCCCCACACACACACACACACGCACACACGAACGATAGGAGCAAAGGAGAAGGGGAGCAAATAACCCAACGTCCCCCTCCCACTAAGGGGGGTGGAAGAAGAGAGGAAACAATAAAATTAAAATTCCACCTCTTCCCCTAAGTCCCCTCCCCCGCTCCCAACAACCGGGGCGAAAACCAATCGCCTCAACATCCCCATTTATTGTTAACTGACAATCAAAAACCGCAAATATTCAGGCTGCACCAGAAAAAACAATCCCTTTCCATTGATTCCATTTATCACCTAACTTATCCCTACACAGTTATCAACAACCACGCCCTTCTTCCTGTTCTACACTGCATGCTGACTGAATGTCCCATCCCTTATTATACCCCTAACTTTAGCACTATTACCCCTTCTAATTTAGAAATAGAGACCCTCCTTCACCCACCCACCTACTCCCACATCAGCAATACCCAATTCTCTAAAATAGGTCTAAATAAAATAATACCACGTGGTCTATATTAACCTTTAAGGAAGGAATACATTCTGGGAGCATGCACAGCTTAACCACTACACAGAAACATACATACTGTTTTAAAATTCCCAGCATCATTTCTATAATAAACCCAATATTAAACCATTTCGTGAAATGTTACCTAAACCATCACATCGCCTAATTAATCATAAGCTATCCAGTGTATCTTCACATAGTGTTATAATATAATCATATGTATATATCATACAATCCATTCTCTAATATTCCCCCGTGTTTGCCCTATTATATCACTCCTATAACCCATAAATTATACTACCATTTATCAATATTTCCTTTTACACCAAGTGTATCTTATTTCCATTACACTCTCTATCCCCTTATATATCTAATATACTACTTACATGTACAAAAAAAAACCTTCTAATAAAGTTTAATCCTAATTCCAGTAGACACTCCCTATATCCCTGTCCCATACCACCGAGCCCTTCCCTAAGGAGGAAGCAATGATAAGAAGAAGGGGGGTCGGCGGGGATCACTTGTGAACTCCAATTAAAACTCACTGTAACCCCACTCAATCCCCTCCCTCCTCCTCTCTCGTCCCCCGGCCTCTCCCCATAGGAGCAAGCTGGGAGCAGGAGAGGGGAGTTAGGGAGTAACCAGACTACCCCCAATCTCATTCCCCCGCCCCCCGATAAGTGGAAGCAAGGTATATGGAGTATTCCTTCCAATCAGAGTACACTGCAAACATCTTCTACTTACACCTATACTTTCCAGTTTGTGAACCCCAATTAACTCTCACTATGATCCCATTTTCCCCGTCTCACCCCCTCCACCCATAGGGGAAGCAGGACGCCTAACCTCTCCCCGAAACTCCTAGTACAACATGCCAAATAACAGGAGAATAATTCAACAAATGTCCTACAAGTAACAAGCGCATTTCACATAGGATGAGAATCAATCCATTCCTGAACCTTCTCTGGGGTATCAAATACATAAAACCTGTTCCTTACCCACAAGGATTAGCTTAACTGGAAACCTCCATACGTATCTAATCTGTCTGTCCCTAGGAGTTGCGGCCACAGATTTATAAGCTATCCTCTTTTGTCTGGTTATACTTGATAAATCCTGAAAAAATTTTATTTTATTAAATTTCTCTTGTCCCGGCCCTAAATCTCTTGCTGCTTAAAAAATCTTCTGGCAAATGTTGAATGAAGAGAATTGAACAATAATATCTCTAGGAAGAGGTTCTGCTACATTCTTAGCTCTTCGTGTCTATCACGGTGCCTGTGTTGTTACTGGCGACATTATGACTGTGCTTCTTCCTGATTCATTCTTATTGGCTAACGTGGTATTGCTCCACCCAGTGATAACCCTTATATACTGAGCCCTGTCACTTTTGCAGTGCCCTTTCCTGGTGTTTCCGTTACTAAGCGCTTGCTCCAGAATTCATGTGTTTCCTGTGTATGACCTGGACTGTCTGACTACTCTGCCTGTATCGTGCCTGCTCTGTGTACCGACCCGGATTGGCTGACGTTCCTGCTCTGTGTATCGACCCAGATTGTCTGACGTTCCTGCTCTGTGTACCGACCCGGCCTGGCTGACGTTCCTGGTCTGTGTACCGACCCAGATTGGCTGACGTTCCTGCTCTGTGTACCGACCTGGCCTGGCTGACGTTCCTGCTCTGTGTACCGACTGGTCCTGATTACTAACCATCTGGTATCCGATTGTGTGCCATACTCCAGTCTCTCTCTGTCCACTGGCAGATCCTCTGTTGCCTCCGTTGCTGCTCTGGCAGCCAGTTACTGTGACCCGATCAGTATTGTGCCTCGTGATACGACTACCAGTGTTGTAGTGTCCTTCGGTAGCACCACGGTACGCTTGATCTATACTGCTCTATCTGAGGTTGGTCTTTCCTGGGCGCCTCAAGCTTTCTCAATACCGGTAATCAATTCTAGGTCTGAGTGTTTGTTATCCCCTTGTGGGTTGGTGCCTGGCACATTGGTACAGTCATTGTAATCGCTGATTGGCGTTACTCCACATTATTAAATAGTTCCAACAAACCCATCCTCCGCATTGTAGATAATCAGGTGATCACAGGTAATCGCAGGCTGGAATACCAGATCCGTAAGACCGCTACTGGCCTTCAATCTTGACTGCTGCTACCGATCTTAAATGGCACCACTGGTTACTCCCATCAGGTCAGCCTCCCATAGAGGGGATGTAAACGCTATCCTCCATCTTGTCGAAGTCTGTTAGGCCCAGACACTCCTCCCACCTAGCGTCTTATGTCATCACATCCCAAAAATTCAGACTTCAGTTCCCCTTTCCTGTAGTCTTAATGAATGACCTCTTGTTCTCTGCCCAGCAATTTCAGTAAATAATTAATTGGAGAGTTTTTGTATTGGCCTTATAAATGATAATCATATCACCCCCTAGACATCACTTCTCTAATGTTAACAAACCCAGTTTGGCTAATCTCTCTTTATTACTAAGATCCACCAATCCCTTTGTCAGTTTTGATGCAAGTCTCTATACTTTTTACAGTTCACTAATGTCTTCTTTTTTAAAGACAGACAATCTGATCATAATGTATGCAGAAGGAGTTTTGAGGCTGCCAAGTCACCTCTATGTCCCCTGCTCGCATTAACTATTGCAAGGAACAGGGGACCTATGCAGAAAAGTAACACAAAATGCAGGGGTCTCCTTTCAAACTCTAATGAGGGGATCCCATGCCTGCCTCAAAGCTGGTGAGATGGGTCAGCTGGTTAATGCACCAGCTGTAGAATCTGTTCAAACTTTAAGGTCGCAGGTTCTATTCCCAGCAGGGTCAATTCAGCCTTTCATCCTTCCAAGGTAGATACATTGAGTACCATTAAATTGTGAAATAATATCCATCCCCCAGGACATATTTGAAAATGAGAGACAATCTCAATGTACCCTTCCTGGTAAAATATTGATATTATTATTAATTATGCCCCACCCCAACTAAATTCCACATCAATAACAATAAATGAATACAAAGCTTTATACACAGTAGTCGATGTGACCTTTAGTCCTAAATTAACCCCTTAACTACTGTCCGATCTGGGGTATGTCATGTCATTAAGAGATTAAAGACCAGAAGTGTATACAACAAGCATTGCTTTTCAAAGTGTTGTGCAGCACTCAGATCCTCAGGAAGTTGATCAAACATGAGGCTATGCTGCACAACACATTGCAAAGCAATGTACTTTGTACAACAATATGGTCATCAAGGGGGTCACTTATGATAAAATATAAGACTGACTACTGGGTGGGTTTAATGCTGGCCAGGAATGGATGTTCATAATATTATTGCTTATTCCTGGCCAGATTTCATTCTGAGTGCTTGAGAGATAGCCAGTCCATCATTTTGCAAAGGATTAGATACACCTCTTGCAATTAAAGTGTTAAACCTTAACACAGTAGTCAATGTTATCTTTTGTCACAAGGTAACCCCTTGAAGATCAAATGAGTGTACATTGTGCATTGTTTTGCAGACACTGTGCATCACTATGATCCTCAAGAGGTTAATCAAATGTGATGCTTCATGCTTGACAAGCCTTTTGACGATCAAAGAAGTGCTGACATCTCCAGCCTGTTCCACTGCCCACCAGTAGTCACAGAGCCACACATACACTGTCTGACCCACCAGCCTTCTTACACTGGTAGTCACAGATCCACATACGCACTGTCTGACCCCTCGGCCTGGTTCCACTGCCCAATATTAATCACAGAGTCCCACATACAGTGTCTGACTGCCCCCTGACATGGTTGCACTGCTCACTGGTAATCATTCATCCTCCATTCACCCCCAGCCTGGTTCCACTACCCACTAGTAGTCACAAATACCCACTGAGTGCCCACTAGTAGACTCAGATTCCACATATACATTGTCTGAATTCCCCAACCTTGTTCCCCGGCCCACTGATATCCACAGGTTTCCCTCATATGCTATGCAACCCCACCACCCTTGTTTCTCTACCCACTGGTAGCCACAGACTCCCAACATACTCTGTGTGCACCCATCAGCCTTGTTTCTCTGCCCACTGGTAGCCACAGATTCCCACAATCACTGTGTGACCTCTCCAGCCTTGTTCCACTGCATACTGATATCCATAGATTTCCCACATACAGTGTGTGACACACCACCAGCCTTGTTCCCCTGCCCACTGGTAGCCAGATATTTCCCACATGCGCTGTGTGACCACACAAGCCTTGTTCCCCTGCCCACAGGTAACCACAGATTCCCACATGTGCTTTTTGACCCCACCACTCTTGTTCAACTGCACAGTGGGAGCCACAGATTCCCACTATCACTGTGTGACCCCTCCAGCCTTGTTCCCCTGCGTACTGGTAGCCACATATTCCCCACGTATACTGTGTGACCAACCACCAGCCTTGTTCCCCTGCCCACTGTTAGACACAAATTCACACATATGCTGTGTGACCCCACCAGCCTTGCTCCCCTGCCCATTGGTAGCCATAGATTTCCCACATTTGATATGCGACCCCACCAGCCATGTTCCTCTGCCCACTGGTAGCCACAGTTTCCCCACATGCACTGTGTGACCCCACCAGCTTGTGTTCCCTGACTGTTGATCCTCAAAAGCAATGAAGCTGAGCATCACACTTGATTAAACTCTTGAGGATCATAATGGTGCACAGTGCCTGCAAAGCAATGCACATTGTACACTCATTTGACCTTAAGGGGTTAACTTGTGACAAAAGATAACAGTGACTACTAAGTTAAGGTTTAACACTTTAGTTGCCAGTGGCGTATCCAATCCTTTGCAAAGTGATGCACTGGATATCTCTCGGGCACTCAGAATGAAATCTGGGCAGGGATAAGCAATACTATTATGAACATCCATTCCTGGCCAGCATTAAACCCACCCAGTAGTCAATCTTATATTTTATCATAAGTGAACCCCTTGATGACCATTTTGTTGTTGTACAAAGTACATTGCTTTGCAGTGTATTGTGCAGCACATCCTCATGTTTGATCAACTTCCTGAGGATCTGAGTGCCGCACAACACTTTGAAAAGCAGTGCTTGTTGTACACACTTCTGGTCTTTAATCTCTTCAAGACACATGACGTGCCAGGACCGTCAAGCTGGTCTGGACATTAAGGACTGGTGGCGATCCTGGTACTTAAAGTGGAACTACCACCCTTAAAAAATTTTGTATCAAATAATCCCCCATCTGTCGACTAAGTAGCACTAGTAGCCAGAATTCTTACCTATTCATGAGAATGAGCCTTTCTCTTTCCCTAGTGACGTCCGCACACCTGCGCTGTCAGTCCCTTTTGAAGCCAAACAACTCCTAGCAACGCCTCCTAGAGCCAGCTGGGACTTATATAGCAAGCGCGTGGACGTCACTGTGGAAAGATGTCTGAGCTCCATCCTGCTTGTCAGTCCTGGAATAGAGGCTCATTCTCTTGAATGGGTGAGAATTCTGGCGACTAACGCTACTAAGCATCTAGTCGCCAGATGGGTGATTATTTGATACAACATTTTTTAAGAGTGGTAGTTCTTTTTAATGGAATTCTGGGATGGAAGCATGGCCTTCACGCCACTCTGTCATTACAGATTTCATTGCGAAAAAAAAAGTGTTGTTGTCCTTAACGGATGCCCACCATCGGATCAGGCAGTCGTTAAGAGGTTAACTTAGTAGAAAAGGTCACATTGACTATTGTGTTTAAAGCTTTGTAATCATTTATTGATATCGGTGTGGAATTTAGTTGGGGTGGGGCATAATTGAGGCGGGGCATGGGGGCCCGTCATTAGAGCCTGAAGAAGGAAACCTGCATTTTTTGTTACTCTTCTGCACAGGTCCCCTGGCCCTTGTAATAGTTTAATGCAAGCAGGGGACACAGAGGTGACTTGGCAGAGTCAGAAGTCATGAGGCACTTTCAGCACAGCTGAGAAACGTATTGTACAGATTGGGCCACACATGTAAGTCAGTGCTGCTGAGGTTAGATCCTACTAACTTGTAAGTATAAGTCCTGCTGCACACATTTATGATCAGATTGTCTGGGTGCCACTGCAGTAGTATCCTCTTACTATACAATTGGATACTGCGACATCCTGTAGCATTTATCCCTTTAAGTGCCAGATATATATTCAGTCCAGTGCCTCAAGGATTGAAAGGGTTAAGGGTTTCTTGAGCAGAATATTTGGGAATGGCTCAGTTTATAATAACCCCTAAATGCTCGCACAGGATAATAATGTCAGTTAATAAGGAACGAGGGAAAAAGGAAAATGTTGCACACTAATAAATAAGTCATGAGGCAGTTTCAGCACAGCTGAGAAATGTATTGTACATGTTGAGATACACAGTCCTGCTGAGATTAGAGCCCACTAACTTGTAAGCGGAAGTCCTTCTGCACAAACGTACATACCTGGAAACTCTCAGGATTTTGACCCAAATCTCAGGGTGAAGACCCAGATTTTCATGGTTAGACATCTCGGTGTTACCCACTATATGAGCTGCACCATTTAACAGCTTATTTACTCTCTAAATGTGTGAAATGTATACCAGTATGGCAATGGGAGAAGTTTCTATTTCTTTTGTGTGTGTTTAAGCAATGAGGAGGTAAATATAGTCATTGATACCTTTATTGGCTAACTAAGAAGATTTAGGATGCAAGCTTTCAAGACCTCTTAGGTCTCTTCCTCAGGCATGTTATACAGATAAATATGAAAATATCTCTCTTATATACAAATACACGTTACATTATTTAGAATGGAAATCAGATAAGAAAACTCAGTCTTCCTCTGAGGAGTTAGAGGTATTTAAGATCCCAGTGGGACTGTTGGAAAGGTTAATTCACAATGTGATAGTGACATGAATTCTTTGTCTCTATTCAAACCATAATAATTTAAAATATTAAACTTCATTCTCCCTACAGCAGAATTGTTGAGAGTGCACTAAAACTAATCAGAAATGTGACACCTGTCATCCACCGTCCGGGTCCTTCATTTATCTTTCCTTCTTTCTTTTCTGTCTTCGTTTCTTCAGTCTTCTTTTCTGTCTTCTAATCTTATTTCTTGTCTTTAAAATAGAAAAAAATCCATTATTGGTCATTCAATTTTGATAAAATAATCCTCCCAAAGATGCTGCTATTAACCCTTTGAGTGCCTGAGGGGTAGCCCTCTGGAGCCCAAAGGGTTACAGTAGGGGACAACTGAAAGTCCACTCCTCCTAAAGTAGAAATATTTTTATTTAAAATTGTTCATAAGCAATAAACTATTAAAGTCATGTACCCCATGCCTCCGCTGCCTCCGCTGCCTTTTATGTGCCAGTCTTGGTTTAAAATACATTGGCAGCCTTCAATTGGCTGGGAAGTGCTTTCTCACCTCCCAGCCAATCCGCTTCTAATAATGTTTGTCATCACCCACGCTATAAGCTGATTAGATGGGAGGTGCATAAGCACTTCCCAGCGGATAGGAGACTGCCAATTTATTTTAAACTGAGACTGGCATATAAAAGGCAGTCTCGGTTCAAAATTCCAGCAGTCTGACTCAGGCAATAGCCCAAGAGGTCACAAGTATCCCTCTGTGTGGATGAAAATGCCTTCCGTCGCCAGTGGAGATGATGGCAGAGGCGTCGGGGTACATGACTTTAACATTTTAATTCTTATGGACAATTTTAAATAAAAATATTTAAAGAGGAATGGACTTTCAGATTCTACCTACAGTAACGGTTGCATCTATGGGGTATAATTTTATCAAAATTGAACAACCATTAATGGATTTTTTTTTTTTTAAAGAATGACAAAAGAAATAAAATCAGAAGACAGAAAAGAAGATCCTGCTGGACATCAGGATTACTGGTACGTTTTTAATTGTCGAGACGTGTGAAACTGTTTCTGGATTAACCCTATGAGCACCAGTGGGGTATGCAATGCTGTATCTCTTTCTTTGTTTCAACCACAAGTATGTGTGGGAAACCAGGTTTCCAACACATACCTGTGGTTTTCATCTCCTGTTTTGTGCTCTGCACCTGTCTTGTCTCAGGATTTGTGCCCTGAAAATTGCGTCCTAAACATCTGGTGAAGCCACCACATGGAATAGGATAGCAGTGTATGAAAACTGCGTACCTGTGGAACATTTTTGCATGGTTTTTGGTGTTAACTGCACAGTTTCTAGAATTGTAAAATGTGCTGTAAAAACCACTACCGCTTGTTTTGAAAGTATTGGGGATAATAGTATCGAGCCCCAAATAAGTTTGAGGTTTTTACAGTAGAAAAAATGGGCAGACTAGATGGGCCGAATGGTTCTTCTCTGCCATCAACTTCTATGTTTCTAATAAGGAAGGAGGGGAAAAAAGAAAATGTTACAGTTTCAATAATTAGTAAAAACCTTATTATGGACCACTCTTAACAGCCAGGGTTACAGTTGTCACATACATAGTGGACATGTATGTAGGATAATTCTCACAGTATATTTTAGAATCCAAGTATGGGAGGTGATATCTGTACATGGATTGAGAACTAGTTAAAGCGGATCTACCACCTGACATACACTTTAGCTTAAATATCTCCTCATCTGGCGACTAGCTGCTTAGTAGCGCTAGTTGCCAGAATTATTACATTGTTAAATAGATTTACCCTTTCTTCCCCGTCTGACAGAACGGATCGCGGACATCTTGCCATAATGACGTTCGGGCTGTCAGTCCCAACCGGCTCTAGGAGTCGTTACTAGGAGCCGTCCGGCTCCAAAACGAACTGACAACGCAGACGAACGGACGTCACTATGGCATGATGTCCGCGATCCGTCCTGCCTGTCAGCCAGGGAAGAAAGGGTAAATCTGTTTAACAATGTAATCATTTTGGTGACTAGCGCTACTGTGCAGCTAGTCGCCAGATGAGGAGTTATTTAAGCTAAAGTGTATGTCAGGTGGTAGTTTCACTTTAAATGACAGATGGCAGAGAGTTGTTGTAAATGGAACCTTTTCATGTTGGTATAAATGTGTAAGTGGTGTGCCTGCCACAGGGTTCAGTCCTGGGTCCAATGCTTTTTATTTTGTTTATTAATGATCTAGAAGTGGGAATTGAAAGTAGTGTCTCAATCTTTGCTGATGACACTAAGCTGTGAAAGGAAATACATACAGAGCTGTTTTTCTCTGCTGAAGAATGTACATAAACTCAGTGAATGGGCAGAAAAGTGGCAGAGGGCATTTATTGTAGACTGGCAATGTGGAATGGCGATGCCCGTCAAATCCAGTTGTGGATGAAGATGATTATTATTAAGCAACCGTGTATTGAATGTGTTGATTGCGTGAAGACTAAAAAGCATGCACATATATCAATGGCATGCACTTCATACCCCCCTTTTTTAAGGAATGTGTTGGCTAAGCCTCTGGCACTGAAAGGGCTAACCTTATATTTCAGTACTAGTTGAAGAGCCCGTTACACAGGCCACAGTGCCACTGCAAGCCGGTCACGGGGCAGTCACGCGCAGTAGAGACTGCCCGCGCCGCTTATCATCCGTGGCGCGGGCAGTCTCTACTGCGCATGACTGTGGCGTTACACACGTTTTAGCGAACTATTATATAGGATATGTTACAGAGAGCAGGTGAAACGTTTCAGCACCAGAGAGGTGCATCCATTTGATATCCGTGTTTTGTTTTCATGTAATGATATGGCAGGTTGTTACTTCTACAGAGCAGTTTAACCCTGTTAGCGCCAAAGAAGTCAATGTATTTGTCCGGCCCGTGGATTATAAAATATATTGTAAGAATTATCCTACATACATACCCACTATGTGTCTGACAAAATGTTATGGAATGGTCCATAAAAAGGTTTTTACTAATAATTGAAATAAAAGTTATTTCTTAGTGTGCAACATTTTCCTTTTTCCCTCCTTTCCTTATTAAGTGACATTATTCTTCTGTGGTAGCATATAGGGGTTGTTATAAACAAATGTTCTGCTCAAGAAACCCTTAACCCTTTCAGTGCCAGAGACACTGGACTGAATATCTCTGTGGCACTGAAAGGGATAAATGCTGCAGGATGGCACAGTATCTAGTTGTATAGTAAGAGGATACGGCTGCACTGGCACCCAGACAATCTGATCATAAATATGTGCAGCAGGACTTATACTTACTAGTTAGTGGGCTCTAACCTCAGCAGCACTGACTTACATGTGTGATCCAACCTGTACAATACATTTCTCAGCTGTGCTGAAAGTGCCTCATGACTTCTGACTCTGCCAAGTCACCTCTGTGTCCCCTGCTCGCATTAAAATATTGCAAGGACCAGGGGACCTGTGCAGAAGAGTAACACAATATGAAGATTTCCTTCTTCAGGCACTAATGATGGGCCCCCATGCCCCGCCTCAATTATATTCCACCCCAACTAAATTCCACACCCATAACAATAAATGATTAGAAAGCATTAAACACAGTAGTCAATATAAACTCCTAAGTTAACCCCTGAATGACTGCCTGATCAGGGGATGGGCGGCTGTTAAGCACAATGGAACTTTTTTTCCCGCAATAAAATCTGGGAGTGCATAGCGGCCTGTAGCCACACTGCCATCCCAGAATTCCATGATATGCAAGGACTGTCACCGGTCCTTAATGACCGGACCAGCGTGATAGTCCTGACACGTCATGTGTGGAGAAGGGGATGAAGACCAGACGTGTGTACATCATGCATTGCTTCTCATCAATGCTATCCACTTTGTACAACAATCTGGTCATCAAGAAGTTAATTTATGACAAAAGATGAGATTCACTACCAAGTGGGTATAACTCTTTGAGTGCCAAAGAGGTACACAATGCATTGCGTACCTCTCTGGCACTCAAAGAGTTAATGCTGGCCAGGAATGGACATTCATAATAATATTGCTTATCCCTGTCTGGATTTAGTTCTGAGTGCCAGAGACATATCCAGTCCATCACTTTGCAGTGGGTTGGATACCCCTCTGGCGTATTAAAGTGTTAAACCTTAAGCTAGTATTCAATGTTACCTTTTGTCTCAAATTAACCCCTTGAAGCTCAAACGTGATATCAAATGATACTCAAGAGCTTAATCAAGTGTGATACTCTGCTTCATTCCTTTTGAGGATCAGAGAGGTGATGCTCCCCCACCCTCCAGCCTGTTCCACTGCCCACTAGTAGTCACACAGCACCACATACACTGTGTGACCCAGCAGCTTTGTTCCACTGGTAGTCATCCTCACATACCCTGCTTGAGTCACCCCCAACCGGGTTGCACTGCCCACTGTTAGTCACAAATCCCCACATACACTGTTTGATCCCCGTGGCCTGGTTCCACTGCCCACTGGTAGCCACAAATTCCACATTTACTCTATCTGAACCCTCCTACACTCCTTGTTCCTCTGCCCACTGGTAGCCACAGATTCCCCCAACCACTGTGTGAGCCCTTCAGCCTTGTTCCCCTGCATACTAGTAACCCCAGACCCCCACATACATTGTGTGACTTCTACCGACCCCCTGCCCGCTGGTGGCCACATAATCCCCACATACACTATGTGACCCACCACCATCCTTGTTTTTCTGCCCACTGAGAGCCACAGAGTTCCCACATGCTCTGTATGACCCCCTAGCCTTTTTCCCCTGCCCACTGGTAGCCACAGATACCCACATGCACTGTGTGACCTCCTAGTCTTGTTCACCTGCCCACTGATAGCCACAGATTTCCCTCAAATGATATGTGATCCTACAAACCTTTTTCACCTGCCCACTGATAGCCACAGAATCCCCTCATATGCTGTGTCACCCCACCCCATCCTTGTTTCCCTGCCCACTGGTAGCCACGTATCCCCCTCATATGCTTTAGGACCCCACCAGCCTTGTTCCTTTGCCCACTGTTGGTCACAGATTCCCCCATACCTTCCAACAGTTCCAGTTGCCAAAGAGGTACACTTTTGGTGGTGCTGCTGGGGGTGTGGCTACTGGGTGGAGCATTGCTGAGAAAGTTTAAATTACATTATGATCTATTAACAGCTCTTTCTGCAAGTGAATATATTATTTAGAACCAGATCAAATTATTTTACTTACACAGAATAGTTCATAACCACATGTTCTGAAGTTTAACCCTTTGTGTGCCAGACAGGTAGTCAAAGCACTACAGCACAGTGCACTGGATACCTCTCAGGCACTCTGAGAGTTAACCAAACATTCATGCGAGTTTTATTGCTGTGGATGTACACACGCCGCATAGTCTGATCTTGGGACAGAGGTATTTGGTCTCAAAGAGGGACACTTGGGAGGGATGTATTCACCTGATACATTGTTTGACCACAGCAGTATTCTTCCATTGCCCATTATTAACCAAAGATTCCCCTAAAACCCCGTGTAACCCCACAAGCTTTGTTTCCCTGCCCACAGATTCCCCCCAGCCCCACTGTATGATACCCTCCTTTATCTCCAGCATTGAGGTCCTGGCACATTTCTATAAGTAGTGCTAGAGCAGAAGTTTGGATGGCGTGGAGTTGGAAGTTAAGGAACTACAGGTTAGTCTTTAATTGGTCTCCCCTCCCATATCCTACTATGGCTGATCTCTATTGGTGTATTTGAATAATTAGGTTGATTTTGATTAATGAGGAAGTTAATAAATTGAACCGTTTCACCATCACTTTTACTATGGTATAAGATTTTACTTTATATTGTTTTGGGGCTTTTGAAGAAGTGGTATTTAACCACGAAATGCATCAGCTAGGAACCCAAAATATTGGAGTCTAGATTTATTATTATTTTTTTTTTTTTTTTTAAACATTTTTCATTTATATAAAAATAATTTTTTATTAATAAATTTGATACTCATTGATTTCAGTTGGCTTTTGGAAACGGCTGGCATCACTTTTTATTTCCCCTATTCTGGCATATGGTCAAGAATGGTGTTTATTTACAATAATTAGGTTGTGTCAGCGGGAAGTACTGGGTTTGTATTGCACAGTACTTGTTGACGCTTCCACATTGGTTTAACATCAAGAGCAATTGGGACCTAGACGCAGGATACCAGACTGGTGTGTGAGCCAGTGCAAGTGATTTATCCTGGAGGCTGGTTGGAGCCTCAGAAGAATGTGAGTACATTTCCAAAAGTTTGAGTGATGTTTTCCATGGATTGAATATTTATAATACTACACTTAGAGATTATCTTCTGCGCCGCTTGTTCTTGTGTTTTCCAGTTTTCTACGTAGTGGGAGCCCTACCCATTTGGAGCGAGCTGCGAGGATTTCTCATTTGTGGACTATTTGGATAATATTACGTTCATATATTGCCTGTAAAATTATTATTTTTTTTTTTCTTCTTCTTTCTCTCTCTTTTGCCTTTTTTCCTTGTGGTGGATTTAGGGGCACCCTTTTGTTAAAGTGGTACTGTGGTCTTATTTGTGTTATCAGTTTGCTACTTCGGTTGGGTGTGCCTATTCTCGACCACGAAGAGAGTGTAATTTATTTTTACCTCTCTATAATTGTTGTCCTTTGGAGTGAAGCGCATCAGAATTGTATAAAAAATATACTTTCTTCTTTTTTCTATTGCTAGAGCAGACCAGCTTTGCACTCAGTGTTGATCCACTCTGTCTATACTTCTGGGTGTACATTGATGACATCATCTCAGTGCACCAGGCAGAAGTAGAAGAACCAAACTGAATCTGCAAACAGTGCAGGGCTCCACTTCCTACAGAAAATATAAATAAACATTGTAAGTTGTGGGGACACACATCTCTTGGGTACCCCAGCTATACCTCTGAACCTATGTGTGATAATCCATGTGACGAGCTGCGATACATTACTTTTTCTTCATCAGTTTTCTTCATCTTCCAAACTTATTCTGAGGACACAGACTCTCAGTGAATTTTGAAAGTGTCTCCCCAGCTGACAGAGAAACCCCATGGATCATTATACACAGGTACCCTGTTCCTCACAATAGTTTAATGCGAGCAGGGGACACAAGTGTCACAGTTGTCCAGGGCTGTCACAAACACTCGGGGCTTCAGCCCTCTTAGCCCCACTAGTAACACCCCTGAGACCCAGAACAGAGAAGAAAATGGAGAATTATATTATACTTTCTGAAATTCTCTTTTCCTGGACACAACCATGTCAGCATTCACAGATGGGTTAGCTCCTCCCCTTTCAGCTGATAGGACAGAGAAAAAGTCAAACAAATTCAATCAGTATAAGATACCCCCTCCACCAGTTGTCTTAGTCTGAGGGGATGGGAAATTGGTGAATGCTGCCATGCTTATGTCCAAGAAATGAGACTTTTGGTGAGTATGATATCATTCTTCATTTTCCTGGTCATCCATAGCAGCATTCAGCAGATGGATGCGTACCGAAGCAGTGAGAAAGGCAGACTCCAAAACATGTATAAAGAAATGATTCCTCTAAGGATAAGAAAGAGGACCCAACACTTCTCTACCAACCATTCTAAAGCTTGGCAGAGTACTGAGAAAAATCTGCAATCTGAATCTGCAAACAGTGCAGAGCTCTATTACCTAGAGAAAATATAAATATACATTGTATTTTGTAGGGACCCCAGCTACACCTCTCACTCTTTGTGTGATGATCCATGTGATGAGCTGCAATGCATTACATTGCTGGGGCTTTCTTAACCCCTTAAGTACCATATGGTCTAGGGCTGGGGAGCTCTGGAGCACCAATGAAATTTTGTTTTTTTACACATGTGATCTGTGATCATAGCATGCCGTGCAGGTGAGCCGTGATCACAAACTTCCATGACATACCAAGACCGTCAACATTCCTTAATGCCCGGACAGCAGTAATAGTCCTGGCATGTCATCTGTCGTTAGTAATGGTCTTGGCACGTCATCTGTCGTTAAAGGGAATGTATCACCCCTATACAAGTTAACCTTAATAGCTAGAGTTCATAGCAAATGTGTGTAAACGTGTAATAATTAGTTTTTTAAAGCACTGCTTTGTCAGAATTGAAGTAATAAAAGCTGCCCTGCACCGGCTTCCCCATAGACTGTGGTTACCTGCTCTGTAACCGCAGTCTGTCACTCTGTCTCTGCTCCCCTACCTCTATGCAGACTCCTCAGATGACAGAGGCTTTCTGCCTGTAAGCTGGAGCGCTCTCATTGGCTAGATATCAATCTTTGCCAACGAAAGAGCTCCAGCTTAAATACAGAAAGCCTCTGTCATTGGAGGATGTTGCATAGAGGGAGGGGAGCAGAGGCGGAGTGACAAACTGAGGTTACAGAGCAGGTAACCGCAGTCTGTATGGTAGTAGGTGCAGGGCAGCTTTTATTACTTCAAGATTAAGGACTCGATCCAGTTTAAAGAACAGCCGCTCGAATCTGATTGGCTGGAATATGCAAAAGAACATCAAAGCCAATGTCTGTGAGGGAATTGGAAGTGAGAGTGCCCATTTATAAAGGCAGTCTCAGTACCAATTCCCTCAATGTGCAACAGGCATCGGCCCGTGCAGGTGAGAAAACGGAACTGTGTGTCTCATCAGGGCCTCCGCACACAGAGGGGGAGACACGAAGATCAAAGTTAAGTATTTTTACAGGGTATGTATTTATGACATTTATTCATTGCATTTTTTCTTACTTGGGCATTAAATGGAGGCATTTTTGTAGCGGAATATTCACAGCACAATATGATTTAACCCTTTTGATTGCCAGTGAGGTACGAAACGCATACCCCTCTGCCACTCAAAGGGTTAAACAATGTCATAGGTAATGCTTTGTACTAATACATATTTTATATTTTACAGCAAGAAGAAAGAAGAAGGAAGAGAAGAACAGAAGGGAAGACTGAAGAGAAGTACAGAAGAGAACCAGGAAGCTGAGAACTCTGTTGGACATCAGGATTAATGGTAAGTGTTAAATGTAATGGGATGTGTTTTTTTAACCTTATGAATGCTGGTGCGGTTATTATACCCCACTGGCACTCATAGGGTCAATTCTACTAACTTTTGACATATTTTTCATACTTTGATTGTATTGTTATATGGCTTAGGGCTCCATATCAATACATCCACTGAGGAGTTAGGTTTTTTAACTCTTTTATCATGTGTCTGCGTCAGCTGTTTGAAGAGAGAGAAGGGACTCAAGTAAAAAAAACAAAAAACGGGTCTTAACTTTCCTGCAATAACTTGAGTCCCTTATTGGATTTTCATGGCTAACACAGACATTTGAATTGTGAATTGATAATTTCTGTGTTTTCATCATTTTCCTATATCAAACGACGGCTCTTCTTTTGCCGGTATTTTTTCCCAGCATAGGCATGAATAGCTTACTGTGCGTGAAAAAATGCTGTTGGCAGAAAAAACAGACGTCTCCAACATTTGGATCGAGCCCTAAGTCTGTTATGCTATTTTGTGCCCTATAGTCTAGTGCTGTTTGTAAGACACTTCACCAATTGGTGTGCTGGGACACGGATCACTGCCTATCGTCACTAGCCACGTGTATGCTGCACAGTGCTTGGGAGGACCAGTAGGTGCACAACTCATGTAGAACTCCGATCTTAGGAAACCAATTGGCGAGGTACTTATAGCTCCTCTTTATCTATATTCTCAGACAAATAGGCATTTCAGAATGTTAGGGCCTGACACTCTTTACGTCCATAATGCCGCTTCACAGTATCAGATGCTTGATGGGAATGCCTGAGTTACAATGCTCCAGCATCCTGACCACTCTCAATACTCTAAAACAGAATTGCCCCACTTTTATCCATGAGGCCCATTAGTACACAGAAATGACTTTGTTCTATTAATGTCACCTCACTGCCCTCACCCTCATCTCCCCTGTTTACCTGCAGTGTATACTCACTGCCCTCACACTCATTTCCCCTGTATACCTGCAGTGTATACTCACTGTCCTCACACTCATTTCCCCTGTATACCTGCATTGTATACTCACTGTCCTCACACTCATTTCCCCTGTATAGCTGCAGTGTGTACTCACAGTCTACACTCATTTTCCCTGTATACCTGCTATGTGTACTCACTGCCATCACACTCATTTCCCCTGTATACCTGCAGTGTATACTCACTGTCCTCACACTCATTTCCCCTGTATACCTGCATTGTATACTAACTGTCCACACACTTATTTCCCCTGTATAGCTGCAGTGTGTACTCACAGTCTACACTCCTTTTCCCTGTATACCTGCTATGTGTACTCACTGCCATCACACTCATTTCCCCTGTATACCTGCAGTGTATACTCACTGTCCTCACACTCATTTCCCCTGAATACATGCAGTGTGTCCTCACACTCATCCCCCCTGTATACCTGCAGTGTGTACTCACTGTCCTCACACTCATTTCCCCTGTATAGCTGCAGTGTATACTCACTGTCCTCACACTCATATCCCCTGTATACCTGCAGTGTATACTCACTGTCCTCACACTCATTTCCCCTGTATAGCTGCAGTGTATACTCACTGTCCTCACACTCATTTCCCCTGTATACCTGCAGTGTATACTCACTGTCCTCACACTCATTTCCCCTGTATACCTGCAGTGCATACTCACTGTCCTCATTCTCATTTGCCCTCTATACCTGCAGTGTATACTCACTGTCCACACACTTATTTCCCCTGTATACCTGCAGTGTATACTCACTGTCCTCACACTCATTTCCCCTGTATACCTGCATTGTATACTCACTGTCCTCACACTCATTTCCCCTGTATAGCTGCAGTGTGTACTCACAGTCTACATTAATTTTCCCTGTATACCTTCAGTGTATACTCACTGTCCTCACACTCATTTTCCCTGTATACCTGCAGTATATACTCACTGTCCTCACACTCATTTCCCCTGTATACCTGCAGTGTATACTCACTGTCCTCACACTCATTTCCCCTGTATACCTGCAGTGTATACTCACTGTCCTCACACTCATATCCCCTGTGTACCTGCAGTGTATACTCACTGTCCTCACACTCATATCCCCTGTGTACCTGCAGTGTATTCTCACTGCCTTCACACTCTCTGCTTCTGTACAAACACATCAGTCATATGAAATGACTGTATTACACAGCCAAATAGACATAAATAAAGACACTGAGGCACAGAATAATCTAACTAAACTTTTATTTAAACTAACTAGAACTTAATATTAAAGTGTTTAATAAATACTACTTCTTATAATTTAATAAAGACTAAATTACATCTAACTACAAATAATTATCTTTATCCAGTTTTGATCAGAAAGCAGGCATATGTGACCTAGACTCAGAGTAAGGCACAAGTTCTCTCAGATACTCACACTCATGCACACGCTAAGAAACATTACTTCACACACAGAGGCATAGACAAGCAAACACTTGTACACACTCAAATACACTCTAACTGTCACACACATATATTTACACAAACACAACATATATACTCATACACACTTGTACACACTCACACAAACACACTCACATGCATATTCACAATCTCAGAAAGACATACACACGAAACCTCACATTCTCACAAATACATGCACTACTGCGCACACACTTATAATCATATCAATATACACACACACACTCAAATTATCTTCTACATGTGCAGACACACACACAAGCACACATTATACACACTTACACTGCCACACATATTTATCACAAAAACCCTCTCTCACAAATAGATATTTTCTCATACATATATGCACATACTCACAGAAGCACACTAACAGGAATATGCACAATCTCACAAACACACTCAATAATGAGCACACTGTCAAAATCACATGCACTAATGCACATACTCTTGCAATTACTGGAATACACATACTCATAAATACTACTTCATACACACACGCACAAATTCTCTCCTACACATGCAGATACACACACAAACACACCTTACACATATTTAAACTTAAACTGTCACACACATACATATTCACAAACACCATCTCACACACACATATATATACTCTCATACAAACACACACACACACTTACAGAAGCACACTTACATGAATTGGCACAATCTCACAAACACACACACACACACACATATATGTATATGTATATGTATATATATATATATATATATATATATATATATGTGTGTGTGTGTGTGTGTATGTATATATATATATACACACACAATTTCTCATACACACATACACATGTAAACACACACACACACACAAACACACTCTTACACATACATTTACATTGTCAAACACACACATATTCACATAAACACTCTTGCACATAGATACTAATACAAAAACTCACATACATATGCACAATCTCACAAACACCAAATGAAGCACACATTCTTACAAACACATAAATACTCTATCACACACACACTCACAAATACTAACACAAACATATTCTCTCAAACACACATACACATGCAAGTTTACACACTCTTCCACATTTACACTCGCACTGTGACAAACATACATATTCAGACAAATACTCTCACACACAAAAAAAACACTCTCATACACACATGCACACACTTACAGAAACACACACACACATATGCACAATCTCAAAAACATACACAGATGCACACTATCTCACACTCATAAATACTTTGGCATAATCCCTTACAAATACACAAACACACACATACTCTGAAAAATACATACACATGCAGACATGCACAAACACAAACTTACACACACTGTCACACACAAACATATTGACACAAACACACACACACACACATATACTCTCATACAAACATGAACACACTCACAAGCAAGTACACAATCTCACAAACATCTAATGAACACATTCTCACAAACTCATAAATACTCTTAGACACACACACACACACACACACATAAATACTACACACACACGCACATATTCTCTTATACACACATGCAGACACAAAGAAGCACCCTCTTAGAGACACATTGACACTTGCACTGTCACACACATACATATTCATCTAAACACTCTCACACACATATATACAGTGAAAGAAAAAAACTCACACGCTAATGCAAGTAAACTCACATGCATATTCTCACAAATACTTTTAGAAATAATTCACACACACCGAAACATGCATACACACATTCTCATATACATATGTAGACAAACTCACTTTTACACACACACACACACACACACACACATTTACCCTCACAGTGCAACACATATACATTTTCACACACATACATTTCACACACATACTCTCATACACGCTCAAGCACATTCAGATGCATATTCACAATCTCAGAAACAGTACATTAATGCACACATTCTTACAAACACATAAATATTCTATTTTTGCAGTACAAACATTTGCATCGGTTTAGAAAAATATAACACACATTTTCCCAGACAAACACACAGATACTCACACTATCACACACATACATATTCACAAACACCATCTCACACACACACATATATATACTCTCATACAAACACACACACACTTACAGAAGCACACTTTCATGAATTGGCACAATCTCACAAACACACACACACACACATATATGTATATATATATATATATATATATATATATATATATATATATATATATATATATATGTGTGTGTGTGTGTGTGTGTGTGTATGTATATATATACACACACACACACAATTTCTCATACACACATACATATGTAAACAAACACACACACAAACACACTCTTACACATACATTTACACTGTCAAACACACACATATTCACATAAACACTCTTGCACATAGATACTAATACAAAAACTCACACACATATGCACAATCTCACAAACACCAAATGAAGCACACATTCTTACAAACACATAAATACTCTATCACACACACACTCACAAATACTAACACAAACATATTCTCTCAAACACACATACACATGCAAGTTTACATACTCTTCCACATTTACACTCGCACTGTGACAAACATACATATTCAGACAAATACTCTCACACACAAAAAAACACTCTCATACACACATGCACACACTTACAGAAACACACACACACATATGCACAATCTCAAAAACATACACAGATGCACACTATCTCACACTCATAAATACTTTGGCATAATCCCTTACAAATACACAAACACACACATACTCTGAAAAATACATACACATGCAGACATGCACAAACACAAACTTACACACACTGTCACACACAAACATATTGACACAAACACACACACACACATATACTCTCATACAAACATGAACACACTCACAAGCAAGTACACAATCTCACAAACAACTAATGAACACATTCTCACAAACTCATAAATACTCTTAGACACACACACACACATAAATACTACACACACACACACACACGCACATATTCTCTCATACACACATGCAGACAAAAAGAAGCACCCTCTTAGAGACACATTGACACTTGCACTGTCACACACACACATACATATTCATCTAAACACTCTCACACAGATATATACAGTGAAAGAAAAAAACTCACACACTAATGCAAGTAAACTGACATGCATATTCTCACAAATACTTTTAGAAATAATTCACACACACTGAAACATGCATACACACATTCTCATATACATATGTAGACAAACTCACTTTTACACACACACACACACACACACACACACACACACACACACACACATTTACCCTCACAGTGCAACACATATACATTTTCACACACATACATTTCACACACATACTCTCATACACGCACAAGCACATTCACATGTATATTCACAATCTCAGAAACAGTACATTAATGCACACATTCTTACAAACACATAAATATTCTATTTTTGCAGTACAAACATTTGCATCGGTTTAGAAAACTATAACACACATTTTCCCAGACAAACACACAAATACTCACACTGTCACACACATACATATTCACACAAGCACACAGTAATGCACACATTCTCACAAACAATTGTACTCTCTCACACACACATATACACACACACCCACACATACATACATGCACAGACACAGAAACATATACATACACACACATACACACCCACACACACACACACACGCATTCCCTCATACAAAAATATTCTCACAGAAACCAGAAAGGTAGGACAGAGTGGGGGTAGGAAATCTGATCTACTTCAGTAGAGAGAGAGGGAGAGTTAATACAACACAACATATAAAAACTCAGGGTATAGTTACTATCTGTCACTAATGTCACTAGAGTAACTGTGCTACCAGGTAAGCAGGCTTGCAATAAGGGCGGAATGAAGAAAGGTAAGACTCCTCCAACAAGAGTGATTGGGGCTAGAAGCTAGAGAGCGTCGCTAGTGTGCGTGGCTAGGTTGCGTTGGCCAAACGTAGTGTGGTGTGCCGCGGCCAAAGCCGTATAAAGGTGCTGGCTGCTAAGCCAGATAGCCTCCTTCGGTTGAGCCGAAGGTGACTCATGATACCCCACCACGTTTGGTCTATACCCCAATGACCCCAGGGAGGAATGAACTCCAGAAGAACGGACCAGACTAATATAGGAGCACTGGAAGGAATATACACTTTCTGGTAGTCAGCAAGAGAACTGGAGGCTGGGGCAACAGGAGAACACCCCAAGGCTGCAGAGAAGAAGACTGGAGGACTGGAGCAGGGGCAACAGGAGACCACCCCAAGGCTGCAGAGCAGAAGACTGGAGGACTGGAGCAGGGGCAACAGGAGACCACCCCAAGGCTGCAGAGCAGAAGACTGGAGGACTCAGGGTGTAGTTACTATCTGTCACTAATGTCACTAGAGTAACCGTGCTACCAGGTAAGCAGGCTTGCAATAAGGGAGGTATGAAGAAAGATAAGACTCCTCCAACAAGAGTGATTGGGGCTAGAAGCTAGAGAGCGTCGCTAGTGTGCGTGGCTAGGTTGCGTAGGCCAAACGTAGTGGGGTGTGCTGCGGCCAAAGCCGTATAAAGGTGCTGGCTTCAAAGCCAGATAGCCCCCTTCGGTTGAGCCGAAGATGACTCACGATACCCCACCACGTTTGGTCTATACCCCAATGACCCCAGGGAGGAATGAACTCCAGAAGAACAGACCAGACTAATATAGGAGAACTGGAAGGAATATACACTTTCTGGTAGTCAGCAAGAGAACTGGAGGCTGGGGCAACAGGAGACCACCCCACGGCTGCAGAGCAGAAGACTGGAGGACTGGAGCAGGGGCAACAGGAGACCACCCCAAGGCTGCAGAGCAGAAGACTGGAGGACTGGAACAGGAGCAAGGAAGAGACTAGAGGCACCAGTTGGAAGCTGGAACAGCAGAACAGGCACTGACACACAGGACACAGGAAGAGGCTAGACCAGATCCAGAGAGGCTAGGAGACGATTTGACAACGCGTCAGAAGAAGCGCCTCCACGCCATTTATGTGAGAGAGAGCCTGGCCAGCCTCAAAAGAAGGACCGCGCATGCGCACGCATAATCCGGAAGTGGACCGGGCGCACGGAGCGAAGGAGGCGGAACGGGAGCAACGGTGACACTATCCCTCTCAGAAGTGTGTAACTCTCTTAGCTGTAATATTGTGTCATGTAATGGGATGTCCCTAGAATACGCTAGTGTAATTGGGGTCCTTTGTTCTAGGTTAATTGGGATGCTTCCTCTTGTGTTTTTGAAGCTTTAGCCTCATTTGAAATAACTGCCACGTAGTTTTGCCGCGTAGTAAAGGGCGACCGCTAACTTTGGGGGTTAGTGGAATGGATTCAGCTGATTTTGTAGTGGAAGGTGGTGAGAGTATATTAATTTTGGGAGGCAATTTAAATGTAGCGCTAACGTCTTCAAGACATGGAAGTCCATATGTGCTGACGTGATAAAAATAGTCCATGCTGGAAATCAGTACATTCACAGCAGGATCCTCATATGTGCCTGATGTCATGTCTGCAGGGAGAGTGTCCAGAACAGACGGAATTGCTTGTGTTGGTGGGATGTACTGCTTAGTGGGCACCTTTCTCTTTCTGTTAATTAAAATGGGCAGGGGAGTAACAGATTCACGGCTATCTGGATACGGGCCAGACGTTCCTGGGTGCATCTGTGTTGTGTGAGGGCTATCATTACTGGAGGGGCCCTGTGAAGTTATCACCTGGGGGTTCCCTGTTCCATCATAGCAATCTTGTAGTCCAGGAATGGGACCTGTTGCATAAAAGAAAGAATGGGGAGAGAGAATAAAAGATGGTCAACATGGTTAGATTCAGATTAAGGCACCCGCATCACTTTCACCCTACAAGGATGGGTGGCATTTATATAACAGACAGAACTGAGACAGAGCTCAGGGTGAAGGAAGAACACACAGAGAGATGTGTAGTAAACAGACACAGTATAATCAAGCTGAACTTTTGCTGCCCTCTTTAATTACACCAGTAGGTATATAACAGGAAGCCTTAAGCCCCCTGGGATATAGACATAAAGAGAGATGCAAGGCTGTCAGTGCCTGAGATAGTGCTGTATTATCTCTACACCCTGTCAGTGGTACAGCAGTATGCTGTGTCCCTTCAGAGAGCTAACAGGTTAATTACGGTAATAATAAATAAATACAGCTATGCCCTTCATAGGCCAATATTCTTCCTATTAACCTATCCATTGCCTCAGTTGCTGTAGTGCATTGCAAAACTGTATACTGCTGATCACAGGGCAGAAAAGGGGTTAATAAATTAATAAAAACTTCCTTCTCCCAGACTACAATAAATGAACCCCTTTGTGTTCACTCTTCTGTAAAGATATTAAGTTATGATGTGTAATTTCTTCTCCTGTTACAAATCACATTTCTTTGGCTGTGCAGGAGAGTCCATAGTGGTGTGCGCTGCACTGGAGTTTCAGGCACCTTATATAGTGGACTTGTCCCACCAAGATCAGTTTAATTCGTTTCAATGTAAATCTGCCTCTGTGTTCTACTAGCACGTTGCTTCTAAGGGAAATCATTGCTGAGAAATGAACCCTTTGTGTTAGTGGAACAGTGTGGCAGTTTACACTATGTGGTGTATGTGCTGGGCCAACATTACCACACACACTGGCCATTATGTAGAAAGTGGAGCAGTTCTGGAGCAAACCATCTGCCCTCTATGGGACTAATAAAAATTCCCCAAATGCCCATTGCTTTAAGTTAGACTTTTAAACCTTTAGATGGCAGATTATTTTCCAATGCATTGCTTTCCAAAACTTTTGAAGTGTCTCTAGCTGAAAGGTTAAACCCAATTCAATCAGTGGGTCATGTTATACAACCCCTATAGTGCGGATGGTTTGTCCCAGAACTGCTCCACTTTGCCCTTACACATAAGGATACTGTGCAATGTAGCTGATTCCACTCCGGGAACATTTCTAATAGATCAGTGACTCACAGGTTTGTCCTCAAAGAGAAGAAACCAAAAATGGACAGAATAGCAGCACAGTTTTGAGCATTAAATCTCACGATATACAATTGTTACAGATTTCTTCCTTGATCTTTGTCCTCAAACAGAGCTAATTTGCACATTATGTAGGGAATTAGCATAACATGCTGCACTGTAGCATCACAATACAAAAGTTACATTTTCAATATCTATTTATATTACAAAGCCTGGGTAATGTAATGGATAGGCCAGTGGTTCACCACTAACACACAGTCTACAGTTTTCTGGGTACACCTAACATTTTGAAATATCAAGCATGTATTGAAGGGTAAAAATACATAATTATACAGTTATTTTTAGACTCACAAACAACAAACAGCCGGTAGGGCATCCAATTGTCCTGCCAGCTGAAACCTCAAAATACATAAGGCCACAGACACTGACTTGTGGCCAATCGTTCGTTTTGTGGGTTCACGCGTGTGTGAATAATGGGAACATCAATGGGTTAACTCAGGCATATCTCTGGGCATTTTTTTTATACATAACTTGCATTGACATTTGTTTTTATTTTACAGGAAAAATGAAAAATAAGACAAAGAAGATAAGAAGAAAGAAGATTAGAGGACAGAAGAAGGAAGATTGAAGAAGAAGACAGACAGTAGGTGACCAGGGTGCTGAAGACTCCGCTGGACATTGGGATTAATGGTAAGTCGTATTAACCCTGTGTCGGTGTGGTAAGCATACCCCACTGGCACTCATAGAATTCATTCTACTTGTATTTGACACATTTTGGGACTGCTTTGGATGTATTGATATGGGGCTTAGGGTCCCATATCAGTACATCCACTGGGAAAAACTGGTTTAAGATTTTCATACATTAAAGTGGGTCCCTTAATATATCTTATTGCTGAAAGCATGGAATTGAGTGGTCTGTTTCAGCATTTTGTTGTTTGTCAGCGGGCTAAAATGCACATTCACATTTATTGCCCAAGGTGTTTTTTTTTTTATTTGGTAGTTTTTCAAAGCACAGGTAATTACATGGCTTACTGTGCTTGAAAAAAATACCATCGGATGTTTTTTTGGCCAACCAGGCCAATTAGACTGAGGCCATAAAGTACAACACTTTACTTCTTTAAAGAGATATACATTCATGAAGTGTCCTATTTAGAAGTAGGAAAATGATCATGACATGGTCCGTGGAGAAACTCTTTGCCTGAAGCATGTGGGACTTCAGTATTCCCTGTTATAGGTATATTTGGATGGAATAAGCATCTCTCTCTCTCTCCACCCCACAGCACATTACTACACCCATTGCCAGACATAGATTGTTGCCAGCAGTGATCCAGAAACCAATCATATGACTTTCATTTATAAAGATATAGTTTTATATTCATATTGCTTTAACCCCTTAGTAACAGCCGCGATCGTACGCGGCTGTCACCTTAACGCCCGCCGAACATTTTTTTTTTTTTTTTCAAAGAAGTCCTCAGTCTCCGAGTGGCATGCAGCCGCACGGAGACGCGGACTTCCGTGACTTACCAGGTACGTCCTCTGTCACTAAGTGACAGTTTCTGCGGGACGTACCTGGTAAGTCATATGTCGTTAAGGGGTTAAACAGGACTAGCCACACTGATCCTCCAAAGCTACGATCAGTGCATGGTTTCAAGAAACATGCTTGGGTACAGCTGGATCAATTGACAAAGCCAATGACTGATCCACCTGCACTATCACATAGTGGGTGGACAGATGCAAGAGGCTGGCACCAGGCAAGGCACATTGACTGAGGTCTCTTTGAGGGTAGAGGTTGATGTGACTGCCACAACACAAATGAATAGCAGCTGGAAGATCAGAGTGGAATGTAATATCTGGTACACGGCCATGCTAGCAACTCATATTTAACTTGAAAAATGGACAAATAAATAAAGCTAACTATCTCAAACTAACATTGAATAAAAATGAACCTGTATCCACTTAAATACTCCTCTTTCTATATGTAGAATACTATGTGGGCAGTTTACTCAGAGCAATAACTTCTATGTTTAAGAAGAGTCATAAGCAGAGATTTCTGAAAGAGACACTGAAGTATACAACATAAAAACAGACTTATTACAACACTTTATTAGCTCTGAAAATCCTCTATTAAAAGCTTTCAGTAAATTAATGAGTTAGAATGAGTTAACCTTGTGAATAATATTCCTCCTTATGTGTCTGGTCCAGACCTATATACTTGCTGTACAAACATGTGCTAGTGTAACATACAACAGTGACAGTTATAAAGTAAGAAACAACAGAAAGGTTAGATTACAAGATTACATTGAGCAGCAGAATCCATAAAATGACAGTTATACATATGCAGTATATAATTATATGATATGGATAACAGAAAACAAAATTAAAGATAATTAGCAAGTTTTCCACACAGAAAAAATTGCAAATAAAAGCCTTAAATAAAATTATCAATGGCAATGACATTTAGTCCTTGGGTAGGACAGACATAATCATATTACAGTATAGATAATAATCATGAAACATATTTACATGTATGCTATCATGATTATGAATAGAGTATCATTGTTTGAAAGGGAAGAATGTATGTTTTATGGGTATATACCAGGTAATGTCTTAATAGAATGTTTTCTTACAAGTGTCTTTATCTTCCCCATCTCCCTCCCACCAGTCATATGGAGAAATGATATGCTTGTCTGGGCAAAAAAACAAGCTCCCTCTATAGGGTATCAATGCAGAGTGTCCTTTAATTATGATTAACCCATAATTAACACTTAATAATTCTTGCTCTGTGAATGAATGTCTGTGAGGAGAGTTTTTTCAGTTAACCAGCTGCTTTTTTTTTTTCCTTGAACAGGCAATACTATTTATAACATATGAACATTTTATTTTTTGAACTTTAAGAAATCTCTATTAAAATATTTCCTTTAAATAAAGAAATAGTTAACCCTGTGAATAATATTCCTCCCTATGAGTCTGGTTCAGACATATATACTTGCTATATAGGCTTGTGCTAGAGTAACCTGTAACTAACAGTTGTAAAGTGATATGTAACGACAGAAAGTTCCTCAGAGCTAGAAACCATGAAATGACAGTTGGAAACTGGGGACAGTAAGGAATTTGTTTTATGGTACTGATCCAGTACAATCATAATAAAGTATGTTTCAGTGACATATATATTACAGAAGCCAGTAATTGGTGGATTTACAGTTTAACCCCTCGAGTGGTGGAAGAGAGAGCAATACTCACTCCTCTGGTGCTCAGAGGGTTAATTCACTCATTCTCCAGTACCCCAGGACTACTTGTCTTATGCACACAACTACATGAGATGATGGGAGCCTGGAGAGATGAGTTTCCCAGCACAGAGATGGCACCTTTCTGTTATTCCTACAGACAGTTGCCTTACTGGTTCCTGTATCACTTGGTTTGTCACCTTAAGTACTGGAAATGACCCCTCAAAAACTCACCTGCTCTGTGCAAGGGTCTCTGGAAAGTTGTCCCTTGATCACTGGGGTGTAGGACGATGGATGGGGGCCTGGTGGGATGGTTAGCCCTAAAGTGGCGGTTACCTGACATTTTTGGGGTGGTACGAACAAACTGTCCTTAAATGAATTACACTTGGCGGCTGGATGTTCAAAAGGAAATGCAGAAATAAAATATCCTAATAGAGTTTCCAAATCTGTCTGAACAATAAGAGCAAATGTGACTCGCTGCAACTCTCACTGGCTGCTGTTTGTGTCTGAATTCCAGCAGGTGACAGTTTACCAGTTGATGATGTCATCAGCCTTGGATGGCACAGCCAATCAGATCCTGCATATTCAAACAGCATGCAGCAAATCCAATGCAGCATTCTGGTCAAAATTGCCCCCACAAAAATGATTTTACATCCAAAAAACTTTTTTTCTACCCCACAGGCTGGTGGGCTGTATACTGTAAGAAGCATCATCTTTAGAGAGTTTGGGGAGGGGAGGACAATCGCAACTCTGGAAAGTCATAGCAGTTCAATTGATTGATTGTCTTCAATTTCTATCCATGAACATACTTTTCCAAATTTACCAGACATTTTCATCTCTAATGAGGGACAAATTCTGGGTCCAAAGCATCTAATTTCACTGTCGTCCAATACAGGTCACTGGTACCATGGGATGTGTAGTCCCCTTTAATAGGCAGGAACAATTATGCAAATAATCTGCAAGGGGCGGAGCCTCCCCTCTTACTTAAGCCACCTTCTGGCCAGAGCCACTCATATTGATTTGTTCCTGGTGTGCTTGCACACCAGGCAGAGAACAGCTATGCTTCTTAGAGTTTTATTATTTTTTCTTCAAATATGGAATACCACCATTAGGAGGGTGACCATGGCTGTGAATGCCCTCACCCGAAGTGGCTAGTGCAGCTTCCAGGGATTTCTGTGGACCTATACCTGAAGAGGGGACAGCTTGTGTTAAGCAGCTCCCCTGTTGGGGAATTTACCTCTGGTTCTTTCCCTACCTATCATGGTCACCTGAAGACAGAAGTCAGCGAGAAAGGTGAGTCACCCATTGAGTGCTGAAGGTCCACTTGTCCCCACAGTGTCCCTTTGCTGGGCTTGTATTTGGGAGTTTGTAATTCGCTCCAGCACTCATAGGGTGTTTTTATTGCATTATCTCTAAAAAGTTTATGCAATTTCTGTGTTATTCTCTGAGTTTTGGAGCATTGGGTATTCATTTATTTATGATTCTCATGTGTTTCATGCTTGTTTGGGCACTTTTTAATGTTTTACTGAACTTTATTAAAAATTGTGTACTGCGCCTTTAAGCGCAGCGTTCCCGCTCAGACGCATGGCTCCTTTACTCTCTATGGGAAATCACAGTGTGGGACATATCTCTGAAACCGCTTGTCACAGCAACTTCAGAGAGGGCTCATTTTAATGCTAGGCTCCTGCTCTATCATCCGGTTGGTGTTTTATTAATATTGGGGGTTCAGGGGGGCTTCGGGCACTGTTTAGGTACTTGTATTGGGAAAGACTACATTTCCCATGAGCGCTTGCTTCGCGCCCGTTTTTGATTGGCAGCCATGACGGCAGCCATTTTATTGCACTTTTCCTATGCGAGTACACTACGCAGGGACCGAGCCTTCTCTCTCCTCAACAGATTAACCCTTCGCTGGCCAGATAAGTCCGTTTTTAGACATTTTTCTGGGGTGAAACTTTAATCTTTAACACCTTTCTGGGTGATAGTGTTCTTGGTGGGGTATATTGACGCTGTGAGCATGTCTACTTCACTGGAGCTGGGGGCTAGACCCAAGACTAAGGAGGATGGGGGGTCCGCTACCCCCATGGCGTTTTGCTCCTCTTGCCACATTGGGCTGGATAGCGATAATGTGGGGGATCTATGCCCTGTTTGTACTTGTCAAAATAGCAACCCTGGGCCTTCCAGCCATGCTATTGAGCCATCTTGGGTGAGGGAGTTCAAAGCTGCCACTAGGGATCTCAGATCCACGCTTCAACTCTTTCCCTCTCAGGTACAGGGGGCTCTCCAGGTTTGGCAGACCCCCTCTACTATCAGGACCTCCCTGCCTAAGCCACAGGGAGCTCCTGATATCACTGATTCTTCTGAAGAAGAACTTTTACAGGATTCTGATGCTGAGGAACGTACTGTTATTGAATCTAACAGGTCCATTGGGGACCCCTATGAGTGTGACCCTGAAGTTTCGGCTGAGGGTCTGATCAGAGCGGTTCTAAATACGCTCAACCTTCCTCTGACTCAGGAATCCACTTATGATCCTACTGATGTTTTTCAGAAAAAGCCATCTAAACCAGTTGTTTGTTTTCCAACTAACCCTACTCTTGCCCGTCTGGTCTCTGAGGCATGGAGGAATCCAGATAGATCTTCCTCTGTCTCCAAAAAGTTTGCCAAGCTTTACCCTTTTCCTGAGGCGGAGTTGGCAAAATGGGTTCATCCTCCCAAAGTGGATGCTCCCGTGTCTAGACTATCCAAATCTACTGCTTTGGCTGTCTCAGATGCCTCTGCCTTGCAGGACTGGACGGATAAGAAATTAGAGCTCTCTCTTAAGTCTATTTTTGCTTCTATTGGCACTGCCATGCGCCCCACCTTTGCTGTGGCATGGGTTAATAGAGCTATTGCAGCCTGGACTGAACGACTGACTGAAGCGGTTCGCCAGGATGCGCCTGTGTCTGAACAGTTGCAGCTTCTTGCTAATATCACTGAAGCTCAGAACTATATTGCTGACGCTGCCTTTGATGCTGTGCGCATGATGGCGAGGGCCTCCACTTCTTCTGTGGTGGCCAGACGCGCTCTTTGGCTGAAAATTTGGTTTGCTGATACAGCCTCTAAGAAAGCTTTGCTTTCTTTGCCCTTTCAGGGAAATTTGCTTTTTGGGTCTGAACTCAAAGAAATGATCAGTGAGGCTACTGGAGGTAAAAGTACTCTTCTACCCTCAGTCTTTAAGAAAAAGTTTCCAGCCAAACGCAATCGGTCCTTTCGTTCCTTTCAGACTGAGACACGTTCCTCGGCCCAAACGGGTCCTCCCACTACGCGCTCCTCCTCCAAGCCCAAACAGTCCTGGAAGCCCAAAGTTGCCCCCAAGGCCAAGACCTCCAAGACTGCTTCGGCATGACTCGCCGAACCCGGGTCCGCATCCGGCTGTAGGCGGTCGTCTCCGCATCTTTCGCCGGATTTGGGAGGAGTCAGTGGCGGACCCATGGGTTCTTCAGGTGGTGTCAGAGGGATTCAGGATCCCTTTCTCTTCCCTTCCTCCTTTTCGGTTCCATTTTACTCGTCCTTCTCAGGAACCCACAAAACGGCGTCTGTTAGACGACGCTATTCAGGATCTCTTGGACAAAGAGGTTCTGGAGGCGGTTCCTCAGGGGGACACAGGTTCAGGATTTTTCTCCAACCTGTTTGTGGTAGCCAAAAGGGACGGAGGAGCCCGTCCTATCTTGGATCTCAAAGATCTCAATGCTTATGTGGTGACTTCCCACTTCCGCCAGGAATCCCTGCGTTCTGTGATTGCAGCAATGTCTCCAGGGGAGTTTCTTGCCTCCCTGGACCTTCAGGATGCTTATCTTCACATCCCTATTCATCCAGAGAGCAGGCGGTATCTCAGGATTGCCTGTCACAGGGGACACTTTCAGTTTGCAGCGCTCCCCTTTGGGCTGACTTCAGCCCCTCAGGTCTTCCAGAGGGTGTTGGGCTCATTGATAGCGGTGCTCCATCAGGATGGGATCAGAGTGACCCCCTACATGGACGATCTCCTTCTGAAGGCCTCCTCAGCGGAGCTTCTCCTTCAGCAATTACAGATGCGCATGCACACCCTGAACCGTCATGGCTGGATCCTGAATCTGGACAAGTCGGACTTGTTTCCATCTCAGAGGCTTCTGTTCCTGGGTCTCCTGTTCGACACTCGCCAATGCATGGTGTTTCTTCCAGAGGACGTGGCTCACCAGATAGCTGTCTGAGTGGCTGGACTTCTGGACCTGGACGTGTTTCCAGTTCCGAAGTTGTCGTCCTTAGTGGGGAAGTTCATTTCCACAATCGAAGCAGTACCATTTGCCATGGCCCACTCCAGGGATCTTCAGAGATTCGCGATCCAGACGTGCGAGAATCATCCAGATCATCAACATCTGTCTGTTTCTCTTCCTCCTCATGTCGAGTCGAGTCTGCACTGGTGGTTAGATCTCTCTCATCTCCTGAAAGGGAAATCCTTTCTAGTTCCTCCTTGGACCACAGTCACTACGGATGCCAGCCTTCGGGGCTGGGGTGCAGTCTGGGGTCGCTTCAGTGCTCAGGGGAAATGGGGTCTGAAGGAATCCATGCTCTCCATCAATGTTCTGGAACTTCGAGCTGTCCGGCTGGCCCTGAGGCACTGGGAGTCTCAATTGACCGGTCTTCCAGTCAGAGTGGAGTCAGACTACGCCACGGCAGTGGCTTACATCAACAGGCAAGGCGGCACAAGAAGCGGTTCCGCCTGGTGGGAGGTCAAGGATATTTTGTCTTGGGCAGAAGATCACGTGCCTGTCATCTCTGCGGTTCATTTTCCAGGCGTGGACAACGTCATGGCAGACTTCCTCAGTCGTCATACCGTCGACAGCGGAGAATGGGCTCTGCACCCAGAGGTGTTTCACATGCTCACTCAACGGTGGGGAATGCCTGTGGTGGATCTGACGGCTGCCAGACACAACAGGAAGGTTCCGGTGTTTTGCTCCCGGCTGAGGGACTCCCTTGCTCTAGCAGTGGATGCCTTGTCGATCCCTTGGGACTTCTCCCTGGCTTACATCTTCCCTCCTCTTCCTCTATTGATCAGAGTCATTCAGAAGTTGAAGAGAGAACGTTGTCCTGTCTTCCTGATTGCTCCAAACTGGCCTCGCCAGTCCTGGTTTCCGGAATTGATGGCCATGTCTGTGAAGGATCCAATCCCACTTCCTGCCCGTCCGGCCCTGCTTCTCCAGGAGTATCTGTGGAAAGAGGATGTTCACTCTCTCCGTTTGATGGCATGGCGGTTGAATCCTCGATTCTAGCTAAGAAAGGCTTTTCTCCTTCTGTGGTATCGACGATGCTCAGTGCTCGTAAGCCTGTGTCTTCCAAGATCTATCATCGCATATGGTCAACTTTCGTGACATGGTGCTCTGACAAGAAGTTGCCTCTTGACTTCCATCTTCCCACTGTCCTGGCATTCTTGCAGGACGGTGTGGATAAGGGGCTCAGTCTGAGTTCCCTCAAAGTTCAGACTTCTGCCTTGTCTGTGTTTTTCCAGGAAAGGATTGCTATCCTTCCTGATGTGAAAGTTTTCTTCCAAGGTGTGACTCATGTTCGACCTGCCTTCAAGAGTCCTGCTCCCCAGTGGGACCTCAACTTGGTGCTGGGAGTTCTCCAGCGACCACCGTTTGAATCCTTGGCTTCCATTCCATTACGTCTCTTGACTTGGAAGATGGCCTTCCTTTTGGCTATTGTTTCAGTTCGCCGGGTAGCAGAGTTACAAGCTCTGTCTTGTAAACCTCCTTACCTGGTGTTCCACAAGGATAAGGCTGTGCTTCGCACTACCAAGGAATTCTTACCAAAGGTTGTGTCCGAATTTCACATCAATCAAGAGATTGTGGTTCCCTCTTTCTGCCCTAATCCTTCATCTGACAAGGAACGGGATCTCCATTTGTTGGATGTGGTGCGTTGCCTCAAGTTTTATGTTCATCGCACCGAGTCTCTCAGGAAGTCTGACGCTCTATTCGTCATTCCTGAGGGGCCTAGGGCAGGGAGACCGGCCTCCAAAGTTACCATTGCTTCTTGGATTAAGACTACCATCCGTGAAGCCTATAAGTTGAGGAATAAGCATGTTCCCTTCCGGGTAACTGCCCATTCCACCAGATCTATTGGGGCCTCTTGGGCCTACAAGAATCAAGCTTCTGCTGATCAACTGTGCAGAGCGGCCACTTGGTCCTCTGTGCACACATTTTCTAAGCACTATCGAGTTGATGTACTGGCTTCGGCTGATGCCAGTTTTGGAAGGAAGGTCCTGGAGGCAGTCTTGCCTGTGTAGGTCTTCCGCTCTGTGATCCTTAGTGCTTCTTTACTGTTGAGCCCTGTTGGCTCTAGTTCCGTGTGCTGTGCTAGTTCAAGGTTTGTTTCCTTGGTTGGTGTCCGTTGACACTTACAGTTTGGGCTGGGTTTCAACTGGTTATCAGTTCTAGTGACTTGGGCCTCGCGCCTGGTCCTTGCCTTACTTCCCGCCTCTGGATCAGCTCAATGTTTGTACATCCCATGGTACCAGTGACCTGTATTGGACGACAGTGAAAATAGGATTTTAGTCTTACCTGTTAAATCCTTTTCACTTAGTCCATACAGGTCACTGGTCTCCCACCCTGTCAAGGGACCAGTCTTGGCTCTCCTGTGGCATTCAGTGGGAGACCGTTCGGGCATGCTCACAGGAGTCTTTCTTTTTGCTTACCTGAGGTCAGTTCTTGGGGTCTCAAATCAATATGAGTGGCTCTGGCCAGAAGGTGGCTTAAGTAAGAGGGGAGGCTCCGCCCCTTGCAGATTATTTGCATAATTGTTCCTGCCTATTAAAGGGGACTACACATCCCATGGTACCAGTGACCTGTATGGACTAAGTGAAAAGGATTTAACAGGTAAGACTAAAATCCTATTTTGTTTGCTAAAGGCATATAATTGTGCATCTGTGTGTAAAGTAAGGAGCGGGTAGCACCCTTTCAATGCTAGAGCATAGCAAATTGGTGCTCAGAAGTCATTTATTGGGTCATAAGGGAAAGGTTATATTTCTATTACGTATGGATATATTTATACCAAAAAAAGTACATCTTTAAAGGGCAGATTTATGAAAACTGTTCTTAGTACATTTTAAGAACTGTCCTTAGTTCATAGCAACTGACAATAATGTCAAGTCTGATTATATAACTGCTGGCAGCATCAAGAAGGTAGAAAATGCCTTTGGAGTTGCCCCATGGATCATCTATCCTTTTGGATAGATGATCCATGATAGGGGCTATCAGGAGGGGTCCTGGGTCCCCCTGGAGGTCTGAAGGCTTTATTTAATTATAAAAGCTGCATAGTTTATATGCCCTTGATTTAATAAATGGACAATTGTCACCCCCATGATAGAGGGTTGTCATGAGGGGTCATGATACCCCCTTTGAAGTCTGATGTTTGTTTAATACACATAAAAACATATATAAATAAAAAGCCATTTTTACACATATATGGGCAAGGTTTGCAGTCACATACCTTGCATATTAACCCTTTGAGTACCAGAGGGGTAGGATACACATTGCTAAGCAATGCCTTCCTACCTCACTGGTACTCAAGGGGTTAAGTGCTGAATGAAGGACAGGTTCTTTCGAATAAATGGCAGTTCCTGACCTATGAGGAGGTGAAGTGGGATGGAGTATGTCGAATATATGCAGTATATGTCGACATACTAAAGGGGAGGATGTCGAAGGGGAGAACATGGTGTAGTGCTTGGTGTGCTAGTTCTGTTTATTTTAACTCAATGAATGCCACAGGGGTGAGCAATGCACATCCCTATAGCATTCCATGCTGTCCATGGTGCTATCGGAGTTTACTGAATGAGTCGAAGTGTCATATTATAATATCAACACACCCTTTGCATTTGAATGTGTTTCATTATTCAGCATTTCCATACAGAAATGAGTCATTATAATTCATTACCATATGGAAATAGGCCATTGTCAATGTTATGAATGAAAATTCGTAAACCTGTTGGATTGATGTCGGAGTGCTGGTGATGTAATGTTGTAGACAGTTTGGTGAATACTGTGGATGTGCCTGCGACACTGCTCCAGCAGAACATTGACATTTGTAGCCCTCTTCAACCTTTTGTGGATCTAGGCCCAGATGTATGATTGTCCAATGCAGTGCATTCATCCATTTTAACAACTGTGTTTTTTTCTCCCATTCTAGATAGAGTAGAAGCAGACACGTGCGTTCTTCCTTTCTCTGACTTTTTACCCTGAAATCTTTTCCAAAACTTTTTCTTGTAAAGATTTCGTTTCTTTTTCCCCTCAGTATTCTCTTTTGCTTTTCTCTTTAACCCTTTGAGCCAGACAGCTATAGAACGCATTGCAAAAGCAATGTGTTCCATACCCCTCTGGCATTCAAAGGGTTAATCCGGGACCCGATGTCTCTCTTTTTTCCTTATCCTTCAGATAATGGTGGCATAGTTGAAAGTGGTTGGGACTTATCTGATTTCTTACCCTTTACTTTTTATCTTTTAGATATTTTCCATCTAATTTTTCTCATTTGTGCCTGCTTCTCATCCTTTAAAGCAGAACGTGTTCTTACATGAGCCACTTTTGCAGATTTCTCATCTGATTTAAGCCATAAGTCCATCTTTTGGACTTTGTTTTTTATCATTTTTCCCAACAAGGAAGCACTATTTTTGCTTGGTCTTGTTTTCACACGTGTAATATACAGTTTTGAAAGAATTTAGCTTTTTGACTTTTCAGACTTTAGCTCCAAGTGTGTAGCATGTTTCTTTACTGCTTACAATGTATTTTGTTTTTCTCTCAGAAGTGGCTGCTCTCAGCTGAATCCGTTTATTTGAATTCTGCACCTTTCAGGCACGCTTTACTGCATAGCCTCAATGCTCCATTGTTCTCTATGGGGCAGTTTCCTCTTTTTCTTCATGGGGTTCTTCAGTCTTGGAAGACCCCCATTTTGTACAGGCATGTGGCACCTGTGGCTCCTGTCATTCCTGTCTTGTCTGTTTCCTCTGAGGAGGAATCGCTGAAAGATTCAGAGGATAGTGTGTGTTCACTAGGGGCTTCTCCCCAATATTATGATGACCCCTTTGAAGATCGGAAGGCGGTTTTAAACACTCTGCACATTCTGGCTACCCTTGTGGGTTCTCACTGTACTTCTGACATCTTTCAAAGGCGCACAAAGTCTTGCACATTTTTTTCCGCCTCATCCCACTCTTGACCAGATCATAAGTGCTGAGTGGTAGACTCCTGTTAAGCGTTTATCTCTGTATAAGAGATTATCGAAGTTCTATCCATTTTTTGATGCGCCTTTGGCTCAGTGGGCTACATCTCCTGAAGTTGACACCTATATTTCCAGTGTTTCTCCTTCCTCTGCATCACCTGCAGTGGATGCTTCTGCTCTCACAGACTCAGCTGATAGGGAGCTTGATGATATTTTGCAGGCTGCATTCTCTGCCATGGGTGTGCCCTTTGACCTACCTTGGCTTCTACATGAATTAATAGTGCCATTGCTTTTTGGACTGACCACCTCTCTGAAGCTGTCCGTATGGATGCCCCAAAAGCTGATATTTTGAAGTTTTTGGCTGATATCTCTGTGGCTCAACTCTATCTTTCTGATGCCCTATCTGATTTTGTTAGACTTGAGGCCAAAGCCTCTGCTTTTTCTGTGGCTGCTAGGCATTCACTGTGGCTTAAATTCTGGTCTGTTGACCCGATCTTTAGGCAATCTCTGGTTTCTCTTCCCTTCCAGGGTTCATCCCTTTATGGCCCTGAATTGAAGGAGATCATTCCCGATGTCACTGGGGGCCAGAGTGCTTTGTTTCCATTGGCTCCTAAGAGCAGTCCTCAGGCACGAAGGTAACATCTTTTCACTGTCGTCCAGTACAGGTCACTGGTACAATGGGAGGCGATCCGCCCCTTTAAGTAGGCAGGAACATTCATTCAAATGTATGCAGGGGGTGGAGCCTCCCCTCCCTCTTAAGCTGCCCTCAGCCAGAACAAGCCAGATTTATTTGTTCCTGCGTGCTGTGCATACCAGGTGGAGAACATCTCTCATTCAACTTTAGTTTTTTATTGTTTTTCTTCAAATATGGAATACCAGCATTAGGCGGGTGACCATGGCTGACAATTGCCCTCACCAAAGTGGCTAGTGCAGCTTCCAGGGATTTTCTGGTGGACCTTATGCCCTGAAGAGGGAACAACTTGAGTCAAGTAGCTTCCCTGCTGGGGAATTTTCCTCTGGTTTATTCCCTTTTAACATGGTTACCTGAAGACAGAAGTCCTGCAGAAAGGTGAGCCACCCTTTGAGTGCTGAAGGTCCACTTGTCCCACAGTGTCCCTTCTTTGGGCATGTATTTGGGAGTTCTCATTATGCACTCCAGCACTCATAGGGTGTTTTTCTTACTATTGCCTGTATTTATACAATGTCTGTGGTATTCCCTGGGTTTTGGAGCTTTGGGATATTGTTTTATCATGTTTCACATGTGTTTGGTGTATGTTTGGTAACTTTCTTCTCTCAGGGTAAATTTATTAAAAGTTAATGTTCCGCGCCTTTAAGCGTGCTTTTCCCGCATAGACGCCATTGCTCCTTTACTCTCTATGGGTTTACACAGTGTGGGACGTATCTCTGGAACCGCTTGTCACAGCGACTTCAGAGTGGGCTCATTTTGTTGGTCTTCCCTTGCTCTATCATCCGGTTGCATGATTCGGTGTGTTGGGGGTCTGGGGGGGCTTCGGGCACTGTTTTGGGGTACTTCTGAGAAAAACTACGATTCCCATGAGCGCCCGTTTCACGCTCGTTTTCTGATTGGCTACCGTCGCGGCAGCCATTTTGTGAGTTATTCTCAGCGAGTATACTACGCAGGGACCGAGCCTTCTCTCTCTCCTCAGCAGATTAACCCTTCACTTGCCAGATAAGTTAAATTTTAGACATTTCTGGGGTGAAATTTTAATCTTTCACACTTCAATTGGGTGATTCTTCTTAGTGGAGTATATCTGACGCTGTGAGCATGTCTACTCCACTTGAGTCAGGGGCTAGACCCAAGACTAAGGAGGCTGGGGTGTCAATTTCCCCCATTGCGTTTTGCTCCTCTTGTCACTCTGGGCTGCCTAGAGAATTTTCTGGTCATTTATGCCCAAAATGTGCAGAAAGTCATGACAGCAACCCTGGGCTTTCCAGTCACGCCATTGAGCCAACTTGGGTGAAAGAGTTCAAGGCTGCCACTAGGGATCTCAGATCCACTCTTCAACTCTTTCCCTCTCAGGTTCAGGGGGCTCTTCAGGTTTGGCAGACCCCCTCCACAGTCAGGACCTCCCTGCCTAAGCCACAGGGGGCTCCTGACATGTCTGATTCTTCTGAGGAAGAACTTTTACAAGATTCTGATGCTGAGGAAGGCACTGTTATTGAATCTACCAGGTCTATTGGTGACCCTTATGAATGTGACCCTGAAATCTCTGCTGAGGGTTTGATCAGAGCTGTGCTAACCACGCTCAACCTTCCTCTGACTCAGGAATCTACTCATGATCCAACTGACCTTATTCAAAAACCGTCTAAAGCTGTTGAATGTTTTCCTACTAACCCTACTCTTACTCGTTTAGTCTCTGATGCGTGGAGGAATCCTGAAAAATCCTCTTCTGTGTCCAAAAAGTTTGCTAAACGTTACCCTTTTCCTGAGACTGAACTGGGAAAATGGGTTCATCCTCCTAAAGTTGATGCTCCTATGTCTAGGTTATCCAAATCTACTGCCTTAGCTGTCTCTGATGCCTCTGCTCTGCAAGATTGGACGGACCAAAAGTTAGAAACTTGTCTTAAATCTATTTTTGCCTCTATTGGCACTGCCATGCGGCCAACCTTTGCAGTGGCATGGGTTAACCGGGCTATTGCGGCCTGGACTGAACAACTTACTGAGGCGGTTCGCCAGGATGCGCCAGTGTCTGAGCAACTACAGCTTCTTGCTAATATCTCAGAAGCTCAGAATGATGTTTCTGACGCTGCTTTTGATGCTGTGAGCATGATGGCGAGGGCCTCCACTTCCTCTGTGGTGGCTAGACGTGCTCTTTAGCTGAAAATTTGGTCTGCTGAAATCGCTTCTAAGAAAGCCTTGCTTTCATTACCCTTCCAAGGGACCTCACTGTTTGGATCTGAACTTAAGGAGATGATTAGTGAGGCTACTGGTGGTAAAAGTACTCTTCTACCATCAGTCTTCAAAAAGAAGTTTCCAGCCAAACGCAATCGGTCCTTTCGTGCCTTCCAAACTGAGACACGCTCTACGCCCCAGGCGGGTCCGTCCTCTGCGCGCTCCTCCGCCAAGCCCAAACAGTACTGGAAGCCCAAAGTTGCCCCCAAGGCCAAGACCTCCAAGACTGCTTCGGCATGACTCGCCGAACCCGGGTCCGCATCCGGCTGTAGGTGGACGTCTCCACATCTTTCGCCGGGTTTGGGAGGAGTCAGTGGCGGACCCTTGGGTTGTTCAGGTGGTATCAGAGGGATACAGGATCCCTTTCTCTTCCCTTCCTCCTTTTCGGTTCCATTTTACTCGTCCTTCTCAGGAGCCTACAAAAAGACATCTGTTTGATGACGCTATTCAGGATCTTTTGGACAAAGGTCCTGGAACTGGTTCCATCAGAGGACACAGGTTCAGGATTCTATTCCAACCTGTTCGTTGTGGCCAAAAAGGACGGAGGTTCTCTTCCTATTTTGGATCTCAAGGATCTCAATTCCTTTGTTGTGAGTTCCCACTATCGTCAGGAATCCCTGCGTTCTGTGATAGCCGCAATGTCTCCAGGGGAGTTCCTTGCCTCCCTGGACCTTCAGTATGCATATCTTCACATCCCTATTCATCCAGAGAGCAGACGGTATCTCAGGTTTGCCTGTCACAAAGGCCACTTTCAGTTTTCAGCTCTTCCCTTTGGACTGACTTCAGCTCCTCAGGTCTTTCAGAGGGTATTGGGAGCTTTGATAGCTGTGCTTCATCGAGATGGAGTCAGGGTGACTCCCTACATGGACAATCTGCTCCTGAAAGCTTCATCTGCGGAGATTCTCCACCAGCAGATGCATTTGTGCATACAGACACTCAATCGCCACGGCTGGATTGTGAATCTGGACAAGTCAGACTTGGTTCCATCTCAACAGATCCTCTTCTTGGGTCTCCTGTTCGACACTCAGCAGTGCATGGTGTTTTTACCGGAGGAAGTGGCTCATCAGATTGCTCTCCGTGTATCCAAGATCCTGGAGCTCGACAGGGTTCCAGTGCCGAAGTTGACTTCTCTGGTGGGGAAGTTCATTTCCATGATAGAAGCAGTGCCATTTGCTATGGCACACACCAGGGAACTTCAGAGGTTTGTGATCCAGACGTGCAAGAATCATCCAGATCATCAGCATCTGTCAGTTTCTCTGCCTCCTCATGTCGAGTTGAGCTTGGAATGGTGGTTGGACCTGTCTCATCTCCTGAAAGGGAGATCCTTTCGGGTTCCCTATTGGACCACAGTCACGACGGATGCCAGCCTCCGGGGATGGGGGTCAGTGTTGGGTCGTTTCAGTGCTCAGGGGAAATGGGGACTGGAAGAATCTCTTCTCTCCATCAATGTTCTGGATCTTCGTGCCATCTTTCTTGCCCTGAGGCACTGGGAATCTCAGCTGGAAGGTTGTCCAGTGAGAGTGGAGTCCGACAACGCCATCGCAGTGGCCTACATCAACAGACAAGGCGGCACAAAAAGTCTCACCGCTTGGTTAGAGGTCAAGGCCATTTTATCTTGGGCAGATACTGGTATCCATAGAGTTCCCACATACAGTGTGTGGCACACCACCAGCCTTGTTCCCCTGCCCAATGGTAGCCAGATATTTCCCACATGCGCTGTGTGACCACACAAGCCTTGTTCCCCTGCCCACAGGTAACCACAGATTCTCACATGTGCTTTTTGACCCCACCACTCTTGTTCAACTGCACAGTGGGAGCCACAGATTCCCACTATCACTGTGTGACCCCTCCAGCCTTGTTCCCCTGCGTACTGGTAGCCACATATTCCCCACGTATACTGTGTGACCAACCACCAGCCTTGTTCCCCTGCCCACTGTTAGACACAAATTCACACATATACTGTGTGACCCCACCAGCCTTGCTCCCCTGCCCATTGGTAGCCATAGATTTCCCACATTTTATATGCGACCCCACCAGCCATGTTCCTCTGCCCACTGGTAGCCACAGTTTCCCCACATGCACTGTGTGACCCCACCAGCCTTGTTCCCTGACTGTTGATCCTCAAAAGCAATGAAGCTGAGCATCACACTTGATTAAACTCTTGAGGATCATAATGGTGCACAGTGCCTGCAAAGCAATGCACATTGTACACTCATTTGACCTTAAGGGGTTAACTTGTGACAAAAGATAACAGTGACTACTAAGTTAAGGTTTAACACTTTAGTTGCCAGTGGTGTATCCAATCCTTTGCAAAGTGATGCACTGGATATCTCTCGGGCACTCAGAATGAAATCTGGGCAGGGATAAGCAATACTATTATGAACATCCATTCCTGGCCAGCATTAAACCCACCCAGTAGTCAATCTTATATTTTATCATAAGTGAACCCCTTGATGACAGAGTACATTGCTTTGCAGTGTATTGTGCAGCATAACCTCATGTTTGATCAACTTCCTGAGGATCTGAGTGCTGCACAACACTTTGAAAAGCAATGCATGTTGTACACACTACTGGTCTTTAATCTCTTCAGGACACATGACGTGCCAGGACCGTCACGCTGGTCTGGACATTAAGGACTGGTGGCGGTCCTGGTACTTAAAGTGGAACTACCACCCTTAAAAAATTTTGTATCAAATAATCCCCCATCTGGCGACTAAGTAGCGCTAGTAGCCAGAATTCTTACCTATTCATGAGAATGAGCCTTTACTCTTTCCCTAGTGACGTCCGCACACCTGCGCTGTCAGTCCCTTTTGAAGCCAAACAACTCCTAGCAACGCCTCCTAGAGCCAGCTGGGACTTATATAGCAAACGCGTGGACGTCACTGTGGAAAGATGTCTGAGCTCCATCCTGCTTGTCAGTCCTGGAATAGAAGCTCATTCTCTTGAATGGGTGAGAATTCTGGCGACTAACGCTACTAAGCATCTAGTCGCAAGATGGGTGATTATTTGATACAACATTTTTTAAGAGTGGTAGTTCCTTTTAATGGAATTCTGGGATGGAAGCATGGCCTGCACGCCACTCTGTCATTACAGATTTCATTGCGAAAAAAAAAGTGTTGTTGTCCTTAACGGATGCCCACCATCGGATCAGGCAGTCGTTAAGAGGTTAACTTAGTAGAAAAGGTCACATTGACTATTGTGTTTAAAGCTTTGTAATCATTTATTGATATCGGTGTGGAATTTAGTTGGGGTGGGGCATAATTGAGGCGGGGCATGGGGGCCCGTCATTAGAGCCTGAAGAAGGAAACCTGCATTTTTTGTTACTCTTCTGCACAGGTCCCCTGGCCCTTGTAATAGTTTAATGCAAGCAGGGGACACAGAGGTGACTTGGCAGAGTCAGAAGTCATGAGTCACTTTCAGCACAGCTAAGAAATGTATTGTACAGATTGGGCCACACATGTAAGTCAGTGCTGCTGAGGTTAGAGCCCACTAACTAGTAAGTATAAGTCCTGCTGCACACATTTATGATCAGATTGTCTGGGTGCCAGTGCAGTAGTATCCTCTTACTATACAACTGGATACTGCGACATCCTGCAGCATTTATCCCTTTAAGTGCCAGATATATATTCAGTCCAGTGCCTCAAGGATTGAAAGGGTTAAGGGTTTCTTGAGCAGAATATTTGGGAATGGCTCAGTTTATAATAACCCCTAAATGCTCGCACAGGATAATAATGTCAGTTAATAAGGAACGGAGGGAAAAAGGAAAATGTTGCACACTAATAAATAAGTCATGAGGCAGTTTCAGCACAGCTGAGAAATGTATTGTACATGTTGAGATACACAGTCTTGCAGAGATTAAAGCCCACTAACTTGTAAGTCCTTCTGCACAAACGTACATACCTGGAAACTCTCAGGATTATGATCCAAATCTCAGGGTGAAGACCCAGATTTTCATGGTTAGACATCTCGGTGTTACCCACTATATGAGCTGCACCATTTAACAGCTTCTTTACTCTCTAAATGTGTGAAATGTATACCAGAATGGCAATGGGAGAAGTTCCTATTTCTTTTGTGTGTGTTTAAGCAATGAGGAGGTAAATATAGTCATTGATACCTTTATTGGCTAACTAAGAAGATTTAGGATGCAAGCTTTCAAGACCTCTTAGGTCTCTTCCTCAGGCATGTTATACAGATAAATATGAAAACATCTCTCTTATATACAAATACACGTTACATTATTTAGAATGGAAATCAGATAAGAAAACTCAGTCTTCCTCTGAGGAGCAAGAGGTATTTAAGATCCCAGTGGGACTGTTGGAAAGGTTAATTCACAATGTGATAGTGACATGAATTCTTTGTCTCTATTCAAACCATAATAATTTAAAATATTAAACTTCATTCTCCCTACAGCAGAATTGTTGAGAGTGCACTAAAACTAATGAGAAATGTGACACCTGTCATCCACCGTCCGGGTCCTTCATTTATCTTTCCTTCTTTCTTTTCTGTCTTCGTTTCTTCAGTCTTCTTTTCTGTCTTCTAATCTTATTTCTTGTCTTTAAAATAGAAAAAAATTCATTATTGGTCATTCAATTTTGATAAAATAATCCTCACAAAGATGCTGCTATTAACCCTTTGAGTGCCTGAGGGGTAGCCCTCTGGAGCCCAAAGGGTTACAGTAGGGGACAACTGAAAGTCCACTCCTCGTAAAGTAGAAATATTTTTATTTAAAATTGTTCATAATTTATGACAAAAGATGAGATTCACTACCAAGTGGGTATAACTCTTTGAGTGCCAGAGAGGTACACAATGCATTGCGTACCTCTCTGGCACTCAAAGAGTTAATGCTGGCCAGGAATGGACATTCATAATAATATTGCTTATCCCTGTCTGGATTTAGTTCTGAGTGCCAGAGACATATCCAGTCCATCACTTTGCAATGGGTTGGATACCCCTCTGGCGTATTAAAGTGTTAAACCTTAAGCTAGTATTCAATGTTACCTTTTGTCTCAAATTAACCCCTTGAAGCTCAAACGTGATATCAAATGATACTCAAGAGCTTAATCAAGTGTGATACTCTGCTTCATTCCTTTTGAGGATCAGAGAGGTGATGGTCCCCCACCCTCCAGCCTGTTCCACTGCCCACTAGTAGTCACACAGCACCACATACACTGTCTGACCCAGCAGCTTTGTTCCACTGGTAGTCATCCTCACATACCCTGCTTGAGTCACACCCAACCGGGTTGCACTGCCCACTGTTAGTCACAAATCCCCACATACACTGTTTGATCCCCGTGGCCTGGTTCCACTGCCCACTGGTAGCCACAAATTCCACATTTACTCTATCTGAACCCTCCTACACTCCTTGTTCCTCTGCCCACTGGTAGCCACAGATTCCCCCAACCACTGTGTGAGCCCTTCAGCCTTGTTCCCCTGCATACTAGTAGCCCCCGACCCCCACATACATTGTGTGACTCCTACCGACCCCCTGCCCGCTGGTGGCCACATAATCCCCACATACACTGTGTGACCCACCACCATCCTTGTTTTTCTGCCCACTGAGAGCCACAGAGTTCCCACATGCTCTGTATGACCCCCTAGCCTTTTTCCCCTGCCCACTGGTAGGCACAGATACCCACATGCACTGTGTGACCTCCTAGTCTTGTTCACCTGCCCACTGACAGCCACAGATTTCCCTCAAATGATATGTGATCCTACAAACCTTTTTCACCTGCCCACTGATAGCCACAGAATCCCCTCATATGCTGTGTCACCCCACCCCATCCTTGTTTCCCTGCCCACTGGTAGCCACATATTCCCTTCATATGCTTTAGGACCCCACCAGCCTTGATCCTTTGCCCACTGTTGGTCACAGATTCCCCCATACCTTCCAACAGTTCCAGTTGCCAAAGAGGTACACTTTTGGTGGTGCTGCTGGGGGTGTGGCTACTGGGTGGAGCATTGCTGAGAAAGTTTAAATTACATTATGATCTATTAACAGCTCTTTCTGCAAGTGAATATATTATTTAGAACAAGATCAAATTATTTTACTTACACAGAATAGTTCATAAACACATGTTCTGAAGTTTAACCCTTTGTGTGCTAGACGGGTAGTCAAAGCACTGCAGCACAGTGCACTGGATACCTCTCAGGCACTCAGAGAGTTAACCAAACATTCATGCGAGTTTTATTGCTGTGGATGTACACACGCCGCATAGTCTTATCTTGGGACAGAGGTATTTGGTCTCAAAGAGGGACACTTGGGAGGGATGTATTCACCTGATACATTGTTTGACCACAGCAGTATTCTTCCATTGCCCATTATTAACCAAAGATTCCCCTAAAACCCCGTGTAACCCCACAAGCTTTGTTTCCCTGCCCACAGATTCCCCCCAGCCCCACTGTATGATACCCTCCTTTATCTCCAGCAGTGAGGTCCTGGCACATTTCTATAAGTAGTGCTAGAGCAGAAGTTTGGATGGCGTGGAGTTGGAAGTTAAGGAACTACAGGTGTAAATTTGGAAGTTAATGAACTACAGGTTAGTCTTTAATTGGTCTCCCCTCCCATATCCTACTATGGCTGATCTCTATTGGTGTATTTGAATAATTAGGTTGATTTTGATTAATGAGGAAGTTAATAAATTGAACCGTTTCACCATCACTTTTACTATGGTATAAGATTTTACTTTATATTGTTTTGGGGCTTTTGAAGAAGTGGTATTTAACCACGAAATGCATCAGCTAGGAACCCAAAATATTGGAGTCTAGATTTATTATTATTTTATTTTTTAGTTATTGTAACAGTTTTTAAACATTTTTCATTTATATAAAAATAATTTTTTATTAATAAATTTGATACTCATTGATTTCAGTTGGCTTTTGGAAACGGCTGGCATCACTTTTTATTTCCCCTATTCTGGCATATGGTCAAGAATGGTGTTTATTTACAATAATTAGGTTGTGTCAGCAGGAAGTACTGGGTTTGTATTGCACAGTACTTGTTGACGCTTCCACATTGGTTTAACATCAAGAGCAATTGGGACCTAGACGCAGGATACCAGACTGGTGTGTGAGCCAGTGCAAGTGATTTATCCTGGAGGCTGGTTGGAGCCTCAGAAGAATGTGAGTACATTTCCAAAAGTTTGAGTGATGTTTTCCATGGATTGAATATTTATAATACTACACTTAGAGATTATCTTCTGCGCCGCTTGTTCTTGTGTTTTCCAGTTTTCTACGTAGTGGGAGCCCTACCCATTTGGAGCGAGCTGCGAGGATTTCTCATTTGTGGACTGTTTGGATAATATTACGTTCATATATTGCCTGTAAAATTATTATTTTTTTTTTTCTTCTTCTTTCTCTCTCTTTTGCCTTTTTTCCTTGTGGTGTATTTAGGGGCACCCTTTTGTTAAAGTGGTACTGTGGTCTTATTTGTGTGATCACTTTGCTACTTCGGTTGGGTGTGCCTATTCTCGACCACGAAGAGAGTGTAATTTATTTTTACCTCTTTATAATTGTTGTCCTTTGGAGTGAAGCGCATCAGAATTGTATAAAAAATATACTTTCTTCTTTTTTCTATTGCTAGAGCAGACCAGCTTTGCACTCAGTGTTGATCCACTCTGTCTATACTTCTGGGTGTACATTGATGACATCATCTCAGTGCACCAAGCAGAAGTAGAAGAACCAAACTGAATCTGCAAACAGTGCAGGGCTCCACTTCCTACAGAAAATATAAATAAACATTGTAAGTTGTGGGGACACACATCTCTTGGGTACCCCAGCTATACCTCTGAACCTATGTGTGATAATCCATGTGACGAGCTGCGATACATTACTTTTTCTTCATCAGTTTTCTTCATCTTCCAAACTTATTCTGAGGACACAGACTCTCAGTGAATTTTGAAAGTGTCTCCCCAGCTGACAGAGAAACCCCATGGATCATTATACACAGGTACCCTGTTCCTCACAATAGTTTAATGTGAGCAGGGGACACAAGTGTCACAGTTGTCCAGGGCTGTCACAAACACTCGGGGCTTCAGCCCCCTTAGCCCCACTAGTAACACCCCTGAGACCCAGAACAGAGAAGAAAATGGAGAATTATATTATACTTTCTGAAATTCTCTTTTCCTGGACACAACCATGTCAGCATTCACAGATGGGTTAGCTCCTCCCCTTTCAGCTGATAGGACAGAGAAAAAGTCAAACAAATTCAATCAGTATAAGATACCCCCTCCACCAGTTGTCTTAGTCTGAGGGGATGGGAAATTGGTGAATGCTGCCATGCTTATGTCCAAGAAATGAGACTTTTGGTAAGTATGATATCATTCTTCATTTTCCTGGTCATCCATGGCAGCATTCACCAGATGGATGCGTACCGAAGCAGTGAGAAAGGCAGACTCCAAAACATGTATAAAGAAATGATTCCTCTAAGGATAAGAAAGAGGACCCAACACTTCTCTACCATCCAATCTAAAGCTTGGCAGAGTACTGAGAAAAATCTGCAATCTGAATCTGCAAACAGTGCAGAGCTCTATTACCTAGAGAAAATGTAAATATACATTGTATTTTGTAGGGACCCCAGCTACACCTCTCACTCTTTGTGTGATGATCCATGTGATGAGCTGCAATGCATTACATTGCTGGGGCTTTCTTAACCCCTTAAGTACCATATGGTCTAGGGCTGGGGAGCTCTGGAGCACCCATGAAATTTTGATTTTTTACACATGTGATCTGTGATCATAGCATGCCGTGCAGGTGAGCCGTGATCACAAACTTCCATGACATACGAAGACCGTCACCATTCCTTAATGCCCGGACAGCAGTAATAGTCCTGGCATGTCATCTGTCGTTAGTAATGGTCTTGGCACATCATCTGTAGTTAAAGGGAATGTATCACCCCTATACAAGTTAGCCTTAATAGCTAGAGTTCATAGCAAATGTGTGTAAACGTGTAATAATTAGTTTTTTAAAGCACTGCTTTGTCAGAATTGAAGTAATAAAAGCTGCCCTGCACCGGCTTCCCCATAGACTGTGGTTACCTGCTCTGTAACCGCAGTCTGTCACTCTGTCTCTGCTCCCCTACCTCTATGCAGACTCCTCAGATGACAGAGGCTTTCTGCCTGTAAGCTGGAGCGCTCTCATTGGCTAGATATCAATCTTTGCCAACGAGAGAACTCCAGCTTAAATACAGAAAGCCTCTGTCATTGGAGGATGTTGCATAGAGGGAGGGGAGCAGAGGCGGAGTGACAAACTGAGGTTACAGAGCAGGTAACCGCAGTCTGTGTGGTAGTAGGTGCTGGGCAGCTTTTATTACTTCAAGATTAAGGACTCGATCCAGTTTAAAGAACAGCTGCTCGAATCTGATTGGCTGGAATATGCAAAAGAACATCAAAGCCAATGTCTGTGAGGGAATTGGAAGTGAGAGTGCCCATTTATAAAGGCAGTCTCAGTACCAATTCCCTCAATGTGCAACAGGCATCGGCCCGTGCAGGTGAGAAAACGGAACTGTGTGTCTCATCAGGGCCTCCGCACACAGAGGGGGAGACACGAAGATCAAAGTTAAGTATTTTTACAGGGTATGTATTTATGACATTTATTCATTGCATTTTTTCTTACTTGGGCATTAAATGGAGGCATTTTTGTAGCGGAATATTCACAGCACAATATGATTTAACCCTTTTGATTGCCAGTGAGGTACAAAACGCATACCCCTCTGCCACTCAAAGGGTTAAACAATGTCATAGGTAATGCTTTGTACTAATACATATTTTATATTTTACAGCAAGAAGAAGGAAGAGAAGAACAGAAGGGAAGACTGAAGAGAAGGACAGAAGAGAACCAGGAAGCTGAGAACTCTGTTGGACATCAGGATTAATGGTAAGTGTTAATTGTAATGGGATGTGGGGTTTTTTTAACCCTATGAATGCTGGTGCTGTAATTATACCCCACTGGCACTCATAGGGTCAATTCTACTAACTTTTGACATATTTTTCATACTTTGATTGTATTGTTATATGGCTTAGGGCTCCATATCAATACATCCACTGAGGAGTTAGGTTTTTTAACTCTTTTATCATGTGTCTGCGTCAGCTGTTTGAAGAGAGAGAAGGGACTCAAGTAAAAAAAACAAAAAACGGGTCTTAACTTTCCTGCAATAACTTGAGTCTCTTATTGGATTTTCATGGCTAACACAGACATTTGAATTGTGAATTGATAATTTCTGTGTTTTCATCATTTTCCTATATCAAACGACGGCTCTTCTTTTGCCGGTATTTTTTCCCAGCATAGGCATGAATAGCTTACTGTGCTTGAAAAAATGCTGTTGGCAGAAAAAACAGACGTCTCCAACATTTGGATCGAGCCCTAAGTCTGTTATGCTATTTTGTGCCCTATAGTCTAGTGCTGTTTGTAAGACACTTCACCAATTGGTGTGCTGGGACACGGATCACTGCCTATCGTCACTAGCCCCGTGTATGCTGCGCAGTGCTTGGGAGGACCAGTAGGTGCACAACTCATGTAGAACTCCGATCTTAGGAAACCAATTGGCGAGGTACTTATAGCTCCTCTTTATCTATATTCTCAGACAAATAGGCATTTCAGAATGTTAGGGCCTGACACCCTTTACGTCCATAATGCCGCTTCACAGTATCAGATGCTTGATGGGAATGCCTGAGTTACAATGCGCCAGCATCCTGACCACTCTCAATACTCTAAAACAGATTTGCCCCACTTTTATCCATGAGGCCCATTAGTATACTTTACTTGATTCTATTAATGTCACCTCACTGCCCTCACACTCATCTCCCCTGTATACCTGCAGTGTATACTCACTGCCCTCACACTCATTTCCCCTGTATACCTGCAGTGTAAACTCACTGTCCTCACACTCATTTCCCCTGAATACACGCAGTGTATACTCACTGTCCTCACACTCATTTCCCCTGTATACCTGCAGTGTATACTCACTGCCCTCACACTCATTTCCCCTGTATACCTGCAGTGTATACTCACTGTCCTCACACTCATTTCCCCTGTATACCTGCATTGTATACTCACTGTCCTCACACTCATTTCCCCTGTATAGCTGCAGTGTGTACTCACAGTCTACACTCATTTTCCCTGTATACCTGCTATGTGTACTCACTGCCATCACACTCATTTCCCCTGTATACCTGCAGTGTATACTCACTGTCCTCACACTCATTTCCCCTGTATAGCTGCAGTGTGTACTCACAGTCTACACTCCTTTTCCCTGTATACCTGCTATGTGTACTCACTGCCATCACACTCATTTCCCCTGTACACCTGCAGTGTATACTCACTGTCCTCACACTCATTTCCCCTGAATACATGCAGTGTATACTCACTGTCCTCACACTCATCCCCAATGTATACCTGCAGTGTGTACTCACTGTCCTCACACTCATTTCCCCTGTATAGCTGCAGTGTATACTCACTGTCCTCACACTCATATCCCCTGTATACCTGCAGTGTATACTCACTGTCCTCACACTCATTTCCCCTGTATAGCTGCAGTGTATACTCACTGTCCTCACACTCATTTCCCCTGTATACCTGCAGTGTATACTCACTGTCCTCACACTCATTTCCCCTGTATACCTGCAGTGCATACTCACTGTCCTCACACTCATTTGCCCTCTATACCTGCAGTGTATACTCACTGTCCACACACTTATTTCCCCTGTATACCTGCAGTGTATACTCACTGTCCTCACACTCATTTCCCCTGTATACCTGCATTGTATACTCACTGTCCTCACACTCATTTCCCCTGTATAGCTACAGTGTGTACTCACAGTCTACATTCATTTTCCCTGTATACCTTCAGTGTATACTCACTGTCCTCACACTCATTTTCCCTGTATACCTGCAGTGTATACTCACTGTCCTCACACTCATTTCCCCTGTATACCTGCAGTGTATACTCACTGTCCTCACACTCATATCCCCTGTGTACCTGCAGTGTATACTCACTGTCCTCACACTCATATCCCCTGTGTACCTGCAGTGTATTCTCACTGTCCTCACACTCTCTGCTTCTGTACAAACACATCAGTCATATGAAATGACAGTATTACACAGCCAAATAGACATAAATAAAGACACTGAGGCACAGAATAATCTAACTAAACTTTTATTTAAACTAACTAGAACTTAATATTAAAGTGTTTAATAAATACTACTTCTTATAATTTAATAAAGACTAAATTACATCTAACTACAAATAATTATCTTTATCCAGTTTTGATCAGAAAGCAGGCCTGATATAAAGGCTGCAGGCATATGTGACCTAGACTCAGAGTAAGGCACAAGTTCTCTCAGATACTCACACTCATGCACACGCTAAGAAACATTACTTCACACACAGAGGCATAGACAAGCAAACACTTGTACACACTCAAATACACTGTAACTGTCACACACATATATTTACACAAACACAACATATATACTCATACACACTTGTACACACTCACACAAACACACTCACATGCATATTCACAATCTCAGAAAGACATACACACGAAACCTCACATTCTCACAAATACATGCACTACTGCGCACACACTTATAATCACATCAATATACACACACACACTCAAATTATCTTCTACATGTGCAGACACACACACAAGCACACATTATACACACTTACACTGCCACACATATTTATCACAAAAACCCTCTCTCACAAATAGATATTTTCTCATACATATATGCACATACTCACAGAAGCACACTAACAGGAATATGCACAATCTCACAAACACACTCAATAATGAGCACACTGTCAAAATCACATACACTAATGCACATACTCTTGCAATTACTGGAATACACATACTCATAAATACTACTTCATACACACACGCACAAATTCTCTCCTACACATGCAGATACACACACACACACCTTACACATATTTAAACTTAAACTGTCACACACATACATATTCACAAACACCATCTCACACACACATATATATACTCTCATACAAACACACACACACACTTACAGAAGCACACTTACATGAATTGGCACAATCTCACAAACACACACACACACATGTGTATATGTATATATATATATATATATATATATATATATATATATATATATATATATGTGTGTGTGTGTGTGTGTGTATGTATATATATACACACAATTTCTCATACACACATACACATGTAAACACACACACAAACACACTCTTACACATACATTTACATTGTCAAACACACACATATTCACATAAACACTCTTGCACATAGATACTAATACAAAAACTCACATACATATGCACAATCTCACAAACACCAAATGAAGCACACATTCTTACAAACACATAAATACTCTATCACACACACACTCACAAATACTAACACAAACATATTCTCTCAAACACACATACACATGCAAGTTTACACACTCTTCCACATTTACACTCGCACTGTGACAAACATACATATTCAGACAAATACTCTCACACACAAAAAAAACACTCTCATACACACATGCACACACTTACAGAAACACACACACACATATGCACAATCTCAAAAACATACACAGATGCACACTATCTCACACTCATAAATACTTTGGCATAATCCCTTACAAATACACAAACACACACATACTCTGAAAAATACATACACATGCAGACATGCACAAACACAAACTTACACACACTGTCACACACAAACATATTGACACAAACACACACACACACATATACTCTCATACAAACATGAACACACTCACAAGCAAGTACACAATCTCACAAACATCTAATGAACACATTCTCACAAACTCATAAATACTCTTAGACACACTCACACACACACACACACATAAATACTACACACACACACACACGCACATATTCTCTCATACACACATGCAGACACAAAGAAGCACCCTCTTAGAAACACATTGACACTTGCACTGTCACACACATACATATTCATCTAAACACTCTCACACACATATATACAGTGAAAGAAAAAAACTCACACACTAATGCAAGTAAACTCACATGCATATTCTCACAAATACTTTTACAAATAATTCACACACACCGAAACATGCATACACACATTCTCATATACATATGTAGACAAACTCACTTTTACACACACACACACACACACACACACACATTTACCCTCACAGTGCAACACATATACATTTTCACACACATACATTTCACACACATACTCTCATACACGCTCAAGCACATTCACATGCATATTCACAATCTCAGAAACAGTACATTAATGCACACATTCTTACAAACACATAAATATTCTATTTTTGCAGTACAAACATTTGCATCGGTTTAGAAAACTATAACACACATTTTCCCAGACAAACACACAGATACTCACACTATCACACACATACATATTCACAAACACCATCTCACACACACACATATATATACTCTCATACAAACACACACACACTTACAGAAGCACACTTACATGAATTGCCACAATCTCACAAACACACACACACACACACACATATATGTATATGTATATATATATATATATATGTGTGTGTGTGTATATGTATATATATATACACACACACACAATTTCTCATACACACATACATATGTAAACAAACACACACACAAACACACTCTTACACATACATTTACACTGTCAAACACACACATATTCACATAAACACTCTTGCACATAGATACTAATACAAAAACTCACACACATATGCACAATCTCACAAACACCAAATGAAGCACACATTCTTACAAACACATAAATACTCTATCACACACACACTCACAAATACTAACACAAACATATTCTCTCAAACACACATACACATGCAAGTTTACATACTCTTCCACATTTACACTCGCACTGTGACAAACATACATATTCAGACAAATACTCTCACACACAAAAAAACACTCTCATACACACATGCACACACTTACAGAAACACACACACACATATGCACAATCTCAAAAACATACACAGATGCACACTATCTCACACTCATAAATACTTTGGCATAATCCCTTACAAATACACAAACACACACATACTCTGAAAAATACATACACATGCAGACATGCACAAACACAAACTTACACACACTGTCACACACAAACATATTGACAGAAACACACACACACACATATACTCTCATACATACATGAACACACTCACAAGCAAGTACACAATCTCACAAACAACTAATGAACACATTCTCACAAACTCATAAATACTCTTAGACACACACACACACACACACACATAAATACTACACACACACACACACACGCACATATTCTCTCATACACACATGCAGACAAAAAGAAGCACCCTCTTAGAGACACATTGACACTTGCACTGTCACACACACACATACATATTCATCTAAACACTCTCACACACATATATACAGTGAAAGAAAAAAACTCACACACTAATGCAAGTAAACTGACATGCATATTCTCACAAATACTTTTAGAAATAATTCACACACACTGAAACATGCATACACACATTCTCATATACATATGTAGACAAACTCACTTTTACACACACACACACACACACACACACACACACACACATTTACCCTCACAGTGCAACACATATACATTTTCACACACATACATTTCACACACATACTCTCATACACGCACAAGCACATTCACATGTATATTCACAATCTCAGAAACAGTACATTAATGCACACATTCTTACAAACACATAAATATTCTATTTTTGCAGTACAAACATTTGGATAGAAAACTATAACACACATTTTCCCAGACAAACACACAGATACTCACACTGTCACACACATACATATTCACACAAGCACACAGTAATGCACACATTCTCACAAACAATTGTACTCTCTCACACACACATATACACACACACCCACACATACATACATGCACAGACACACACACGCATTCCCTCATACAAAAATACTCTCACAGAAACCAGAAAGGTAGGACAGAGTGGGGGTAGGAAATCTGATCTACTTCAGTAGAGAGAGAGAGGGAGAGTTAATACAACACAACATTTAAAAACTCAGGGTATAGTTACTATCTGTCACTAATGTCACTAGAGTAACTGTGCTACCAGGTAAGCAGGCTTGCAATAAGGGCGGTATGAAGAAAGGTAAGACTCCTCCAACAAGAGTGATTGGGGCTAGAAGCTAGAGAGCGTCGCTAGTGTGCGTGGCTAGGTTGCGTAGGCCAAACGTAGTGTGGTGTGCTGCGGCCAAAGCCGTATAAAGGTGCTGGCTGCTAAGCCAGATAGCCTCCTTCGGTTGAGCCGAAGGTGACTCATGATACCCCACCACGTTTGGTCTATACCCCAATGACCCCAGGGAGGAATGAACTCCAGAAGAACGGACCAGACTAATATAGGAGAACTGGAAGGAATATACACTTTCTGGTAGTCAGCAAGAGAACTGGAGGCTGGGGCAACAGGAGAACACCCCAAGGCTGCAGAGAAGAAGACTGGAGGACTGGAGCAGGGGCAACAGGAGACCACCCCAAGGCTGCAGAGCAGAAGACTGGAGGACTGGAGCAGGGGCAACAGGAGACCACCCCAAGGCTGCAGAGCAGAAGACTGGAGGACTCAGGGTGTAGTTACTATCTGTCACTAATGTCACTAGAGTAACCGTGCTACCAGGTAAGCAGGCTTGCAATAAGGGAGGTATGAAGAAAGATAAGACTCCTCCAACAAGAGTGATTGGGGCTAGAAGCTAGAGAGCGTCGCTAGTGTGCGTCGCTAGGTTGCGTAGGCCAAACGTAGTGGGGTGTGCTGCGGCCAAAGCCGTAGAAAGGTGCTGGCTTCAAAGCCAGATAGCCCCCTTCGGTTGAGCCGAAGGTGACTCACGATACCCCACCACGTTTGGTCTATACCCCAATGACCCCAGGGAGGAATGAACTCCAGAAGAACAGACCAGACTAATATAGGAGAACTGGAAGGAATATACACTTTCTGGTAGTCAGCAAGAGAACTGGAGGCTGGGGCAACAGGAGACCACCCCACGGCTGCAGAGCAGAAGACTGGAGGACTGGAGCAGGGGCAACAGGAGACCACCCCAAGGCTGCAGAGCAGAAGACTGGAGGACTGGAACAGGAGCAAGGAAGAGACTAGAGGCACCAGTTGGAAGCTGGAACAGCAGAACAGGCACTGACACACAGGACACAGGAAGAGGCTAGACCAGATCCAGAGAGGCTAGGAGACGATTTGACAACGCGTCAGAAGAAGCGCCTCCACGCCATTTATGTGAGAGAGAGCCTGGCCAGCCTCAAAAGAAGGACCGCGCATGCGCACGCATAACCCGGAAGTGGACCGGGCGCACGGAGCGAAGGAGGCGGAACGGGAGCAACGGTGACACTATCCCTCTCAGAAGTGTGTAACTCTCTTAGCTGTAATATTGTGTCATGTAATGGGATGTCCCTAGAATACGCTAGTGTAATTGGGGTCCTTTGTTCTAGGTTAATTGGGATGCTTCCTCTTGTGTTTTTGAAGCTTTAGCCTCATTTGAAATAACTGCCATGTAGTTTTGTCGCGTAGTAAAGGGCGACCGCTAACTTTGGGGGTTAGTGGAATGGATTCAGCTGATTTTGTAGTGGAAGGTGGTGAGAGTATATTAATTTTGGGAGGCAATTTAAATGTAGCGCTAACGTCTTCAAGACATGGAAGTCCATATGTGCTGACGTGATAAAAATAGTCCATGCTGGAAATCAGTACATTCACAGCAGGATCCTCATATGTGCCTGATGTCATGTCTGCAGGGAGAGTGTCCAGAACAGACCGAATTGCTTGTGTTGGTGGGATGTGCTGCTTAGTGGGCATCTTTCTCTTTCTGTTAATTAAAGTGGGCAGGGGAGTAACAGATTGACGGCTATCTGGATACGGGCCAGACGTTCCTGGGTGCATCAGTGTTGTGTGAGGGCTATCATTACTGGAGGGGCCCTGTGAAGTTATCACCTGGGGGTTCCCTGTTCCATCATAGCCATCTTGTAGTCCAGGAATGGGACCTGTTGCATATAAGAAAGAATGGGGAGAGAGAATAAAAGAGATGGTCAACATGGTTAGATTCAGATTAAGGCACCCGCATCACTTTCACCCTACAGGTATGGGTGGCATTTATATAACAGACAGAACTGAGACAGAGCTCAGGGTGAAGGAAGAACACACAGAGAGATGTGTAGTAAACAGACACAGTATAATCAAGCTGAACTTTTGCTCCCCTCTTTAATTACACCAGTAGGTATATAACAGGAAGCCTTAAGCCCCCTGGCATATAGACATAAAGAGAGGGGCAAGACTGTCAGTGCCTGAGATAGTGCTGTATTATCTCTACACCCTGTCAGTGGTACAGCAGTATGCTGTGTCCCTTCAGAGAGCTAACAGGTAATTACGGTAATAATAAATAAATACAGCTATGCCCTTCATAGGCCAATATTCTTCCTATTAACCTATCCATTGCCTCAGGTGCTGCAGTGCATTGCAAAACTGTATACTGCTGATCACAGGGCAGAAAAGGGGTTAATAAATTAATAAAAACTTCCTTCTCCCAGACTACAATAAATTAACCCCTCTGTGTTCACTCTTCTGTAAAGATATTAAGTTATGATGTGTAATTTCTTCTCCTGTTACAAATCACATTTCTTTGGCTGTGCAGGAGAGTCCATACTCATGTGCGCTGCACTGGAGTTTCAGGCACCTTATATAGTGGACTTGTCCCACCAAGATCAGTTTAATTCGTTTCAATGTAAATCTGCCTCTGTGTTCTACTAGCACGTTGCTTCTAAGGGAAATCATTGCTGAGAAATGAACCCTTTGTGTTAGTGGAACAGTGCGGCAGTTTACACTATGTGGTGTATGTGCTGGGCCAACATTACCACCACACTGGCCATTGTGTAGAAAGTGGAGCAGTTCTGGAGCAAACCATCTGCCCTCTATGGGACTAATAAAAATTCCCCAAATGCCCATTGCTTTAAGTTAGACTTTTAAACCTTTAGATGGCAGATTATTTTCCAATGCATTGCTTTCCAAAACTTTTTAAGTGTCTCTAGCTGAGAGGTTAAACCCAATTCAATCAGTGGGTCATGTTATACAACCCCTATAGTGCGGATGGTTTGTCCCAGAACTGCTCCACTTTGCCCTTACACATAAGGATACTGTGCAATGTAGCTGATTCCACTCCGGGAACATTTCCAATAGAACAGTGACTCACAGGTTTGTCCTCAAAGAGAAGAAACCAAAAATGGACAGAATAGCAGCACAGTTTTGAGCATTAAATCTCACGATATACAATTGTTACAGATTTCTTCCTTGATCTTTGTCCTCAAACAGAGCTAATTTGCACATTATGTAGGGAATTAGCATAACATGCTGCACTGTAGCATCACAATACAAAAGTTACATTTTCAATATCTATTTATATTACAAAGCCTGGGTAATGTAATGGATAGGCCAGTGGTTCACCACTAACACGCAGTCTACAGTTTTCTGGGTACACCTAACATTTTGAAATATCAAGCATGTATTGATGGGTAAAAATACATAATTATACAGTTATTTTTAGACTCACAAACAACAAACAGCCGGTAGGGCATCCAATTGTCCTGCCAGCTGAAACCTCAAAAGACATAAGGCCACAGACACTGACTTGTGGCCAATCGTTTGTTTTGTGGGTTCACGCGTGTGTGAATAATGGGAACATCAATGGGTTAACTCAGGCATATCTCTGGGCATTTTTTTTTATACATAACTTGCATTGACATTTGTTATTATTTTACAGGAATAATGAAAAAGAAGACAAAGAAGATAAGAAGAAAGAAGATTACAGAGGACAGAAGAAGAAAGATTGAAGAAGAAGACAGACAGTAGGTGACCAGGATGCTGAAGACTCCGCTGGACATTGGGATTAATGGTAAGTCGTATTAACCCTGTGTCGGTGTGGTAAGCATACCCCACTGGCACTCACAGAATTCATTCTACTTGTATTTGACACATTTTGGGACTGCTTTGGATGTATTGATATGGGGCTTAGGGTCCCATATCAGTACATCCACTGGGAAAAACTGGTTTAAGATTTTCATACATTAAAGTGGGTCCCTTAATATATCTTATTGCTGAAAGCATGGAATTGAGTGGTCTATTTCAGCATTTTGTTGTTTGTCAGCGGGCTAAAATGCACATTCACATTTATTGCCCAAGGTGTTTTTTTTTTTATTTGGTAGTTTTTCAAAGCACAGGTAATTACATGGCTTACTGTGCTTGAAAAAATACCATTGGCTGTTTTTTTGGCCGACCAGGCCAATTAGACTGAGGCCATAAAGTACAACACTTTACTTCTTTAAAGAGATATACATTCATGAAGTGTCCTATTTAGAAGTAGGAAAATGATCATGACATGGTCCGTGGAGAAACTCTTTGCCTGAAGCATGTGGGACTTCAGTATTCCCTGTTATAGGTATATTTGGATGGAATAAGCATCTCTCTCTCTCTCCACCCCACAGCACATTACTACACCCATTGCCAGACATAGATTGTTGCCAGCAGTGATCCAGAAACCAATCATATGACTTTCATTTATAAAGATATAGTTTTATATTCATATTGCTTTAACCCCTTAGTAACAGCCGCGATCGTACGCGGCTGTCACTTTAACGCCCGCCGAACATTTTTTTTTTCAAAGAAGTCCTGAGTCTCCGAGCGGCATGCAGCCGCACAGAGACGCGGACTTCCGTGACTTACCAGGTACGTCCTCTGTCACTAAGTGACAGTTTCTGCGGGACGTACCTGGTAAGTCATATGTCGTTAAGGGGTTAAACAGGACTAGCCACACTGATCCTCCAAAGCTACGATCAGTGCATGGTTTCAAGAAACATGCTTGGGTACAGCTGGATCAATTGACAAAGCCAATGACTGATCCACCTGCGCTATCACATAGTGGGTGGACAGATGCAAGAGGCTGGCACCAGACAAGGCACATTGACTGAGGTCTCTTTGAGGGTAGAGGTTGATGTGACTCAGTTTAAGGGAGATAACGGAATTCAGTTTCATAATCTCCTGAAAATATTTAATTAAATAAAACATTTTTCTGTATAATATTAAATTACTTGAAATGTCGTAGTTACTCTATGGTTCGTGCCACTTTAAGGTAAAATGAATACATAAAGTGCAATTAACACATTAAATGAATTTGAAACACCTTTCAAAGTCACTTATATGTTATATAAGCTATTTTTAATGAAGAAATAGTTTGCAATAGCATTATTTATGTCAGTTTATGTATGTTGGATAGTAACTGGCTGTACAGCCTTGTACCAGATACCCATTTTCTACACTGCTCTTTCTCCACCTGCCACTCCTTCCTGCACTCCCTTCCTAACTACCACTTATTTTAGTGAAGAATAGGTCAAAAGAACTCTTTCTACAGTCAAAAAACAATGTGACCCTTTGACTGCCACAACACAAATGAATAGCAGCTGGAAGATCAGAGTGGAATGTAATATCTGGTACACGGCCATGTTAGCAACTCATATTTAACTTGCAAAAAATTGACAAATAAATAAAGCTAACTATCTCAAACTAACATTGAATAAAAATGAACCTGTATCCACTTAAATACTCCTCTTTCTATATGTACAATTCTATGTGGGCAGTTTACTCAGAGCAATAACTTCTATGTTTAAGAAGAGTCATAAGCAGAGATTTCTGAAAGAGACACTGAAGTATACAACATAAAAACAGACTTATTACAACACTTTATTAGCTCTGAAAATCCTCTTTTAAAAGCTTTCAGTAAAAATTAGAATGAGTTAACCTTGTGAATAATATTCCTCCTTATGTGTCTGGTCCAGACCTATATACTTGCTGTACAAACATGTGCTAGTGTAACATACAACACTGACAGTTATAAAGTAAGAAACAACAGAAAGGTTAGATTACAAGATTACATTGAGCAGCAGAATCCATAAAATGAGAGTTATACATATGCAGTATATAATTATATGATATGGATAACAGAAAACAAAATTAAAGATAATTATCATGTTTTCCACACAGAAAAATCTGCAAATAAAAGCCTTAAATAAAATTATCAATGGCAATGACATTCAGTCCTTGGGTAGGACAGACATAATCATATTACAGTATAGATAATAATCATGAAACATATTTACATGTATGCTATCATGATTATGAATAGAGTATCATTGTTTGAAAGGGAAGAATGTATGTTTTATGGGTATATACCAGGTAATGTCTTAATAGAATGGTTTTTTATCTTTCCCATCTCCCCCCCCCCACCAGTCATATGGAGAAATGATATGCTTGTCTGGGAAAAAAAACAAGCTCCCTCTATAGGGTATCAATGCAGAGTGTCCTTTTCTCACACCAAATGATTAACCCATAATTAACACTTAATAATTCTTGCTTTGTGAATGAATGTCTGTGAGGAGAGATTTTTCAGTTCACCAGCTGCTTTTTTTTTTTTTTTTTTTTTTTTTTTTTTTTTTTTTTTTTAAACAGGCAATACTATTTATAACATATGAACATTTTATTTTTTGAACTCTCTCTCTCTCTCTTTTGAAATATCTATTAAAATATTTCCTTAAAATAAAGAAATAGTTAACCCTGTGAATAATATTCCTCCCTATGAGTCTGGTTCAGACATATATACTTGCTATGTAGGCTTGTGCTAGAGTAACCTGTAACGACAGAAAGTTCCTCAGAGCCAGAAACCATGAAATGACAGTTGGAAACTGGGGACACTAAGGAATTTTTTTTATGGTACTGATCCAGTACAATCATAATAAAGTATGTTTCAGTGACATATATATTACAGAAGTCAGTAATTGGTGGATTTACAGTTTAACCCCTTGAGTAGTGGAAAAGAGAGCAATACTCACTTCTCTGTTGCTCAAAGGGTTAATTCATTCATTCTCCAGTACCCCAGGACTACTTGTCTTATGCACACAATTACATGAGATGATGGGAGCCTGGAGAGATGAGTTTCCCAGCCCAGAGATGGCACCTTTCTGTTATTCCTACAGACAGTTGCCTTACTGGTTCCTGTATCACCTGGTTTGTCACCTTAAGTACTGGAAATGACCCCTCAAAACTCACCTGCTCTGTGCAAGGGTCTCTGGATAGTCGTCCCTTGATCACTGGAGTGTAGGATGATGGGTGGGGGCCTGGTGGGATGGTTAGCCCTAAAGTGGCGGTTACCCGACATTTTTGGGGTGGTATGAACAAACTGTCCCTAAGTGAATTACACTTGGCGGTTGGATGTTTAAAAGGAAATACAGAAATAAAAGATCCTAATAGAGTTTTCAAATCTGTCTGAACAATAAGAGCAAATGTGACTCGCTGCAACTCTCAATGGCTGCTGTTTGTGTCTGAATTCCAGCAGGTGACAGTTTACCAGTTGATGATGTCATCAGTCTTGGATGGCACAGCCAATCAGATCCTGCATACTCAAACAGCATGCAGCAAATCCAATGCAGCATTCAGGTTAGAATTGCTCCCACAAAAATGATTTTACATCCAAAAAACTTTTTTTCTACCCCACAGGCTGGTGGGCTGTAGACTGTAAGAAGCATCATCTTTAGAGAGTTTGGGGAGGGGAGGACAATCACAACTCTGGAAAGTCATAGCAGTTCAATTGATTGATAGTCTTCAGTTTCTATCCATGAACATACTTTTCTGAATTTACCAGACATTTTCATCTCTAATGAATGACAAATTCTGGGTCCAAATCCTCTAATTTGTTTGCTAAATGCATCTAATTGTGGATCTGTGTGTAAAGTAAGGGGCTGGTAGTACCCTTTCAATGCTGGAGCACAGCAAATTGGTGCTCAGAAGTCATTTATTGGGTGGTAGGTTATATTTCTATTATGTATGGCTATATTCATATCAAAAAACGTACATCTTAAAGGGGTAGATTTATAAAAACTGTTCTTAGCACATTTTAATAACTGTCATCAAGTCATAGCAACTGACAATAATATCAAGTCTGATTTATAAATAAGTACATCATTATAAATATGGAGTTAGTAAGGTGAGTTAACGACTGGAATGTTTAAGAACAGATTATAAGTGTAAAAAAGAAAGAGGTAAAATAAATATGACTGGTTTACTTTCTTAAAATATAACCTTTTTTATTCAAATAAAAAAAATGACTTGATGGATGTACAATTGAACACCTCCACCATTTATGCATGCACTCATTGAGATAATGATCAGTTGAATCAATTGATTTGAATTGATTCAATTGATTCAATTTACACTCCTCCCAGCCAATCAGCTTTTAGTGGATTTTGTCACCTCCCCATTAGAAGCTGATTGGCTGGGAGGTGCATAAGCACACATCCCTGCCGATGGAAGGCTGTAAATCATTTCAAAAAGAGACTGGCCATATAAAAGCTAGTCTCTGTTCAATTTTTTTCACAGAGACGCTCTGGGAATGGCCCAAGAGGTATGAAGGAGGGCCTGCATTTCTACCGCAACCTCTGTCGACAGCATTTTTTAACCCATGCAATACCTCAATCCTATTCATTTTGGGATCACAATAAATTACATATTATATGTGGACTTCCACATAATATTTTTCCAAAGGATTCGAATAAACTTATTTTTCACATAGGGGCAAAAATAATTTGTTGTTTAGGAATGCTGGCACAGAGTTAACCCTTTGATTGCCAGAGAGATAAACAATGCAATGCTCGGCAATGCATTGCATACCCCTCTAGTACTCAAAGGTTTAACAGCTGCATATCTTGGAAAAAACTTGTTAATAGCACCATTTAATGATGACTTTATTTCTTCTTTACAGGGACATCTTTTGAAAACAATATAAAATAAGAAGACAGAAGATGATAGAAGAAGACAGACAGTAGGTGACCAGGGTACTGAAGATGCCACTGGACATCATGATTACAGGTCAGTGTTTGTGTTCATGTGATGTTGTTAACTTAGTCGGATTAATGCTTTCAGTGCCAGTGGGGTATGTGACTCCGTACAGTGCGTTGCATACCCCACTGGCACTCAAAAGGTTAATTCTACCATCATTTGACACATTTTTTTCATATTTTGGCTGTATTAATATGGGGCTTAGGGCTCCACATCAATACATCCACTGGTCACTTAGGTTTTTATTTTTGCTTTTTTAATTCTACTGTTACTGCGTCTGCAGGATTAAACATGCGTTAGTGGACTCTGTGTCCAAAAAAACTGGGTACAGGTTTTCACCCGTTAGGCATTAAGATGTATTAAGGGACGCACTCTAATGCATGGAATTCAGTTGGGAAATTAGACTGGCTTTAATGAGTGTTAATAAGAGATAACTTTAATACCCGAGGTGCGGGGTTTTTATACGGTATTTCTTCATAGCACTGGTAAATGACTTGCTTACCGTGTTTAATAAAATGCCGTTGGGTGTTTTTTTTGGCCATCGGGGTAAATTGAATAGACTCCTTGGACTTGAGGCTCATTCTAGTGCTAATGATGGCATAATGGAAGAAGGTATAGACCTGTGGTTCTCAAAGGATTTTTTTCCAGTGGCCATCAATGTGGCCACAATAATGTTCTGGTTGCCGTCACTGCGACCACAGCCATGCTGTGGCGGCCACACTATGACATTACAAGCGCAAATGGGAGGAGGGGATTTAGGGGTAGATTTAAAGGCAGCCGTTAAACCATCCGCTAAGTAAAAAAGGCACATCGGACGCAAAGAACACATGGTTTACGGCAGATTCAAAGGTAAGAGTACAAGAATAGCTATCGGGCGTAGGCACTACAAAAACACGTAACACAAAAACCAGCGTCGCACCTGATTTCGCATCACCGTGCGTCCCAAACACACGTTAAAACACAACTTAAGTCAAAATGTTACATTACGGCTGCCGTTGTCTAGCAACCCTGATAGATGCACAAACAAAATTCAAACCTACAGCCAATCCCAAGGCCCCAAAGTATCAAAAATGTTCAAATACACCTATATATACCTCAAAATAACGGTCACACCCTGTCTGTGTTTCAAGTTTCAGCAAGCTAGAGCACAGGACCCAGGAGTGGAGGATAGTGTTTAGAGAGAGAGAGAGAGGTAGAGAGAGAAGCATACACAGGAGTAAGGTAGAGGGATCTTGGAGAGGAGAGAATTACATTTAAATAGACACATAGCACACTTTTGCACATAGCACATACATCCATACAAACACATACACATACATACACATAGTCTTTTTTTTTTCATCACACCTTACACATTTTAAACTTTATTTTTACAGTGTGAATCCGTGAGTGAAAGTGTGTGACAGAGAGTGAGTGGGATCGAGTGTGTCTGTGAGGGCGTGTGAGAGTGCCTGGGTGTGAATGGGTGAATGATGGCCAGGAGAGGAGGACAGGAGAGAGGGATGGGGAGACTAGTGGAGGAGGAGGAGGAAGGTCAGGAGGGGATCCCTCAGCAGGGTGGGAGAGGGAGATCCGCAGGGAGGAGGGGGACCAGGCCCACAAGAACAGGCACACAAAGAAGAGGGACAGATCCTGCAGTGGGACGAGGGGTAGTGCCTGGGGACCACCACACACAGGCAGGGGCAGAGCAGGCAGGACACTCCGGGTCTGACTCCTCGCATGCCGGAGCTGAGGGGGACAGGGTCAGGGATCTCCGATATACCGAGGAAGAAAACACGGCCCTCGTGGAGGCTGTGCTGGAGAGGGAGAGTGTCCTCTTCCCGGGGGAGAGACTCCCTGGCCTGGCTGCGAGGAGGAGAGCTGCCTGGAGTCAAATCTGCAGCCGAGTTAATGCGGTGGCCACCTGCAGACGGGATGTGGACTCAATCAAGAAGAGATGGGGCGACTGCAAAAGGCAGGTGAAGAAGAAGATGGGGGATGTCTCCCTGCACGCCCGAGCCACCGGAGGTGGGCCACCTGTCCCCATCACCTTCAGCGCATGGGAGGAGAGGCTGCGGCAGACACTGTCATCTACCCTCATTGAGGGGGTCCCTGGAGGATCAGACACTGGGGATGAGAGGAGCCTCCACACCACTGGTAAGTGCATCACCCCAAAACCACACACCACCTCAAACCACACACCCATCACAAACAAGCACTCACATCCCAACATCTGCCCTTCATTCATCCACACAACTGCACCAACACAGCACCCTGAGGGTTTAAACAGGAAGCAAGACAAGGACAAATGTCAAGGTTCAACAAGCCCAAAACCTGTCCAACTCCCTGGTTAACCCTCATGTTGCTGTGCTGATCACACACAATACACACAAACCATGCTCAGAAAAGTGTTGTATGTCAAACATCACAATTGTTGTCACACAGTGTTACCCATGTTCCCACAGGGAATCCAGCACATAACCCCATGAGTGCTAGAGGGATCATCAATGCATCGATCAACAATGCTTTGGCAACCCCTCCGGTACTCAAAGGGTTAACCAGAAAACAAACACATGTCGATAGGTTAACAATTACATGACACATAGGGGACATTCACTAAGCGGTGAAAAAGAGCTGATGTAGAGAATTTGACACTTACATACCCTCACTTTACCAATTACAATGTTAGTCTATGGAGAATATCCAATAACAGGATTCAAGCTGCACAGGCCCCATTGTATGGACTCCATAGAAAACATTGCAGATGGGGAAATGAGGTCAGCGGAGAAGTCAGCATCATAATCAGTTCATCAGGTCCACTTAACCGCTTACTGAATCACCAACAGGATGGATCAGGTCACAAATCACAGTGCCACTGAGAATAACTGCTTGTATGTGCAACACACAGGCCAAAAACAATTACACATAACTAAAGGTGAAAAAGTTGGCCTTGGTGTTGTGTATGCAATCATTTACGCTAACTTGAATTTACAAATCTCACATTTGATTCACATATAGATCCTCAGGAGTGCTGATGCCATGGATGGATGGTACACCAGACACTATTTGCAGGATACATATGGGAACCAAATATGAACCATTGAGGTTTGGTCAATAACGGGCCATGAATTATGGATATCTATGATCGGGTCTGGCTGCCTCACACAGAAGGATGGATGGGCTGATCCAGGAAAAAAAAGGCCTCAATCAATGATATCCTTCAATACTGGCTTGACTGTTGACCCTCAGGATTCAATTTGAACAGATCTCATGGACAGAATCCTGTAATGTACATCAATCCCTGATTGCCACGGTGGTATCCCATGCATCACAATGCAATGCATAGGATACCATCATGACAACCAGAGAGGGACATGTCTAATCTGACAAAATCCAGCACTGTAAGGAATGAACTGATAACATAGGGATGAATACTACTTGAATCACACTGTAGATCAATTACAAAAAGATATGTACAGAAAGATAAACGACCAGATATGTATGTTGATATGTCCCTTTCAAATGGGTACAAATATGTCCCAACAAGATGTAAACCCAGAGTTCGGTTCAGTACGTGTGATTGTCCTACTGCCCATATATGTGCACCCTCAACAAAATAACTCATCATCAGAGTACATATACCTAGTATATTACACCTTATTTGGATGGGTATCAGTGGTATCAATGAAAGTTAGTTTGTGATGGCTGTACATATATAGGCAGTAAGACAATCACATGTACTGAACAGATCTCTGGGTTCATATCTATCAAGGATATGTTTGTACCCATATGAAAGGTACATATACACACATATCAGACCATATTCCTCACTGTGTACCTTGGCATGGCAATGGTTAATTTCACTTTGATGTAACATTGCAGGCATCATAAAGAGATGTTTAGAAAGATGTTACTGTATGTGACAGCTGGAGATGTCAGTCATATGACCACACAGAGGCTCTTCAGCGGACACAAAATTGAACCAATTGGAGATGGATCCATCATGGACATGGTCCACAGAGCGTGCTTACAAACCAGGAACACTTTGTAGACAATGGTAAAGATGTAGTTATCTCCAAATGGGTCAATGTGGAGTCTGCTGAAGAGCCTCCGTGTGGTCAAATGACTGACATCTCCAGCTGTCACATACAGTAACATCTTTCAAATTGAAATTAACCATTGCTATCCCGTTAAAGAGATAGTAATACCTAAAATGTGAAAGGAAAAATACATGTCATAGGATTGATCCACCGGGTAATGCAAGGGTATTCCCACTACTGAAAGGTGTTTCATCCCAAGAGTATAACAGCTCAAAGTTGAATATTCCATGGACAATATCACTGTGGCCTGAAAATGTACTATGCCAATGTTGCCAGACCATCCTCTGGCTAGCTTTGGTCCAGGGATTATTATTATTATTATTATTATTATTCTTTATTTATATAGCGCCAACTAATTCCGCAGCGCTGTACAATTGGGGAATAGACATACAGTGGTATTAAATAGTACAATCAGATGTGTAGAACAGGAGGATCAGAGGGCCCTGCTCGTGAGAGCTTACAGTCTAGAGGAAGGTAGGTTTGATACAGAAGGAGTAAGTGCTATTGTGTTTAAGTGCCTCCTGCCACATGAACTGCCAGTCAGTGGGTGGGAGTGAGAAGTGCCATTGAGTGCAGTAGTCCGTGCAAGGGGTGAATCTTGGTGATGATGTTTATGGAGGCAGTTGATAGGCCTCCCTGAAGAGGTGAGTCTTCAGGGAGCGTCTGAAGATTTGAAGGCTGGGGGAGAGTCTAATGGGGCGGGGGAGGGAATTCCACAGCTCAGGTGCAGCACGGGAGAAGTCCTGTAGGCGGGAGTGGGAGGATGTGATAAGAGCTGTGGAGAGCAGAAGGTCATGTGCAGAGCGAAGATGGCGGGCGGGAGTATAAATCCACAAAGGATGATGTGGCAACAGCGCAAATGTACAATTTCACGCCACTGGGATGTGGCACCAAAGGAATTCAACTCTGAGCTGCAATACATGTAGAATAAAACACCCTTCACCAGTAGGAGTACCGTTGTTTCACACAGGGGGATAAACCATACAACATATATGTTCCTTTCCACATTTCAAGTATTAATATCAATTTGACACCATCATGGCTAAGTTTACTGATCACACAATCTCAATCCTCCACACAGGTTATGTGCCTCCAGCACTCCAGGAGCCCATGGAGGAGGCCACCTCACCACCCAGTGAGGAGTATAAGGAGGAGGGGACCAGCCAGTGGGCACCGTACCCAACTACATCCACACCTCTTGGCCAACTGGATGCCCCACCTCTGGCTGCACCACCTCTGCCTGCACCACCTCTGGCTGCACCACCATATTACAGTGACTGGATGCACCCCACCACCTCCAGGAGCTATTACCCTCCAGCAGCAGCACCACCACCACCAGGGAGGCAATGGCTGCCCGGTGATGTGGCCACCACCCAATACGGCCCATACTCATCCCTGACTGACCTACCCTCCTGGATGGCTCCCCAGCATGGCCCCAGGTATAATCCCAGGTGGGGGCCAAGCACATACCAGTGGCCAAGGTTTGACCCTTGGCCACTCGACTACCAACACCTGGGCCTCCTTGGGGAGCCCCAACACCCTATGCGAAGGGACGTGTTTACCCCACCACCTCCACCAGCACAGACATCGGTGGGCAGCAGTGGGTCCATTGATGTGGTGGGCACATACCCATCTGCAGCACATACAGCACCAGCTGAGGAGGACACAGCAGCAGCTGAGGAGGACACAGCAGCAGCTGAGGAGGACACAGCAGCAGCTGAGGAGGGCACAGCAGCAGCAGATTCACCAGGCACAAGCATCACCAGCAGTGAACGGCCCACGGGGATGGAAGCAGAGTGTATGGCTCTGCAAAGGAGACTACTCCGGTCAAGCCTCTGCACCAATGACAACATCGCCAGGAGCCGTAGAGAATCCCAGAGAAACACTAACAGGATAGAGACAAGGATCCATGCCCTGGAGTCGGAGGTCATGAGGATCAACACTCAACTCCATCAGCTCCACACGGGGGTTATGGACCTGCTTGCACAGGTACTGGTGGAGTTGAGAGAGCAGGGAGGACTTACTGTTAGAGAGGGAAAACCTGCGCTCTAATGTGACCCCTGAAGCCACACCTAGGGGGCAAAGAGTGACCAGGAGATCATCCAGGTTATCCACTTCTGCCACACAGTCTAAGGCCCCCCCCCCAAGAAAAAAAAATAAAATGCCCAACATGTTACATTTCCCCTGAATAAAGGAACATTGTGCTTTTGAATCCTGTCTGATCTGCTTTGTATTTGGTCATAGATTGGGTGGCAGAGTTGTCTCCAATGCATTGCCAAACAATTCAGTGAACACAACTTCTGCCTAGGTAAGATGTTTGTGGGATGTTACAACATGGGTTCACACACACACCGTTGTACAAATTCAACTGTAAATACATCCCTGGAGCCATATTATACAACTGTGTTATATGGCAATGTTGTGTGTTGATTTTGTATAACAAAACATACCCCTTAGCCCAACATTTGGTACATCATTGAACATTCGTCTACATCATATGTTGTGTTTAACCCTTTGATAGCCAGAGTGGTAGGCAACGCATTGCAAAGAAATGTGTTGGGTACCACTCTGGCACTCAGAGGGTTAAGGGGATAACCAAACAAACGGCTATGTGACTTAGCGGTGAGATAACAAGCAGGACAGATAAATGGGACATGTATCCATATTGTCTTGGATTCACACACTCATTGTGCAACAGATTTACTGGGGAAGCCAATGTTTTTAACCTAGGATTTCAATGTGTAGCACACACATTGATATCCTGGGGTGAGCATTGGGGCCTCCAGTAAGTTGAGTTGTTGTTTTTCCTAAGGGTGTAACAGACTTCACCAGTGAAAACACTTGTCCACTTGGTCATGTACTGTGATATGTCAAAGTGGAGCAATATCACAGAACATTGATTATACTGAGCAACACGTAAACTGTGGACAGGAATTCACTGTGGAAGTATGTCCCCTTCATCACCTCTTTATCACTCCCACAACACATTAGTGTATCACTGCCACCATCTGTTAGCGTGAATACATCACAGAGTCCACTCACTTGCAAACAAGTGGTGGACTCCTGTGATATGGGTGATGCCTTTCCATGTATGGGGGATACTCTATCCTGAGTGTGGTTACGCATTAACAAACATATGTGTAATCCAATATATCCTCATACAGACACAGATGATTGACTAGTGATGGTTCATCTTTATTGTGTCTCAAGGTACATTAGAACGTACATGTGTTTTCTGTGTGTATTGCCTATATGCATTGAACACTTGTATGAGAACACTAAATGTACTTTGAAACTAAATCATACTACTTGAGTAACACTGCTGTCCTGCTCATGTGTTGTCCACAAGGTTTGACAACTCTGCAGACGAGCATCCTAACTGTACAGGTTATTACACTTAAGAAATTGTGTTTTCTGTGTCTATATGAGAATGTTCAAGTAGAGGTCTGTGTAAACCTCAGGTCAAATATTGCATCAATAACAACATCACCAGAAATAGCAAGGGGTGATCTTTATGAAGGTGTTGTCAAGACATCCATCCAGACACATGGAAGATCTTCAGATCAAGGATGGATCACGTTATGGATGTCTGTGGGACAAGAGGACAGGATTTGGAGCTATAGACCTGAACTGATCATCAAGCAACAACAATTTCGACTTTATAATCCCCTCAATCTTCTTAATTACAAGTGAGTACACAAACCATTGCTTGACAATGTGTTGTGTACTCATCTGTAACCAATTCTGTGGAGAACTAAGGACATGTGCCCCAGCCCTATGGATATGTGACCCTGACATGAATACACACATCAACAAGTGTTCTGAGAGCTCCATGGAAGTAATGAATTTGGGCTGCCACTGTTAATGTGACAGTGGCAGCCCAATGTAATTTGTTCCATGGAACTGTTAGGACATATTTGTTGATGTGTGTGTATTCATGTCGGGGGCATATATGTCTGCACACTCACAGGTCATGGAGTCCCTGGTAATCTGATCTACGTCTCATGACCTCTACATTGTGTGACCATACCACTGTACATCCACCCCTGTGCCGCTCTTCTCAGTTGTAGCACAGTACAGGTCCCATATTGAGTCCAATGGCCCTTTAACCCCTGATGTGACGGAGTATTATCCAATGCATAGCATTGGATAACACTCTTTCGCTACAAGGCTAGCATGGTTGCTCTGGCTATGCTCATGGCAAATCAAGTTAGCTGCTGTCAATGAAGCCCTGTAAGGCGAAATACATGGGTTATGTGTTGTTGCTGGTGCTTTACATACAGATGTTGGTGAGGTAGATGATGGTGCGGTAGATAGAGTTGTTGTTGGTGATAAATGTAATGTTCTTCGTGTAATGTGTACTAATGCTCGCAGCTTAGGCAACAAGCTCAGTGAGCTAATATCAATAGTTTGTAGAGATGACTTGGACTTGATTGTAATAACAGAGACATGGTTCAGGGACTGTAATGATTGGGAAATAGCCATTCCGGGATACACGTTGTATAGGAAAGATAGGGCTGAGAGAAGAGGGGGTGGGGTAGCCATTTATGTTAAAGATAGCATAAAATCCACAGCGATCCAGAATTCATGTAAAGAGTTGGAGACTCTCTGGATCTGTCTGCAGAATAAAAAGGGATCAGTTACAAGAATAGGTGCAGTCTACAGGCCTCCGGGGCAATCTGAAGAGCAAGACAACATGCTAGTGGACGAGATTACCCAAATGGCAGTAAAGGGAGATATAGTAGTTATGGGAGACTTCAACATGCCTGATGTTGATTGGAATATCCCTTGTGCATCCACATGTAGAAGTAGGAGCATCGTAGAAGCCCTGACGGGGATGTCCCTAAAACAGCTGGTGAAGGCGCCAACTAGAGGGGACAATATCCTAGACTTAGTATTCACAAATGGAGACCTGGTATCTGAGGTGAAGGTGGGAGAAAATCTAGGTTCCAGTGACCACCAATGTTTGTGGTTCGGAATCCAGACTGACTACGAGAAATCCCATTCTGCAACCAAAGTATTGGACTTTAGGAAGACGAAGTTTGAGGATATGGGAGAATATGTAAAGAAAGAATTAAAAGGGTGGGATAAAACACCGAGAGTGAGTACTCAGTGGAAGACACTCAAAGAAGTCCTCTTAAAGGCAACAAGATTACATGTTAGACAAATTAGCAAGAGGAAAAGAAAGAGAAATCCACTATGGTTTACTAGAGAGGTAAGAGCTATAGTGAAAGATAAAAAGTCTGCCTATAAGAGATATAAAGAGACTGGAAGTGAAGCGGACAGAGAAGGGTATAAAACTATACAGAAGAAGACTAAACAGATGATACATGCTGCTAAAGCCTCAAAAGAGGAAGAAATGGCCAAATCTGTTAAGAAGGGGAATAAAACCTTCTTCAGATATATCAGTGACAGGAAGAAGAAAAACTGCGGGATTACAAAAATTAACAACGGAAAAAATCAGTATATAGAAGAGGAAAAGGCGGTCGCTGACCATCTGAATAACTACTTCTGCTCAGTTTTTTCAGACGGCGGCCCTCATAATCAGAAAATGGCTGAACACAGCATTGCCTCTAGTTGTATAATTTTAGCCCCAGTGTTTTCAGAGGCCGATGTTCTAGAGGAACTTGTCCGGCTAAAGTCAAATAAAGCGATGGGTCCGGATGGAATCCACCCTAGAGTTCTTAAAGAACTCCGATCTGTCATAGTTGGCCCCCTGACTAATCTGTATAACCAGTCCCTTCTTACGGGAGAAGTTCCTGATGATTGGAGAATGGCCAATGTTGTACCCATTCACAAGAAGGGTAGTAAAGAAGAAGCTAGTAACTACAGGCCAGTCAGCCTGACATCTGTAGTGGTAAAAATGATGGAGACTCTTCTAAAGAAGAAGATAATTGACCATCTAACAAAAAACAACCTGATGGACCCAAACCAGCATGGCTTCACTGAGGGCCGATCCTGTCAGACTAATCTCATTGATTTCTTTGACTATGTAACTAAAGTGCTGGATGAAGGTGGTGCTGTGGATATCGCCTACCTGGATTTCAGTAAAGCTTTCGATACAGTTCCCCATAAAGAGCTGATAGATAAATTATCAAGAATTGGACTTAACCCCTGGATAGTTCAGTGGATCTGCAGTTGGCTGAAGGACAGAAACCAGAGGGTTGTTGTTAATGGAGTGTATTCTGAGCAGAGACTGGTTACAAGTGGAGTGCCACAAGGATCTGTTCTGGGCCCTGTTCTGTTCAACATATTTGTAAGTGACATAAGGGAAGGCTTGGCAGGGAAGGTTTGCTTGTTTGCTGATGACACAAAAGTGTGTAATAGGGTTGATGTTCCAGGAGGTGTCTGTAATATGGAGAATGATTTGGCACTATTAGATAAGTGGTCAAAACAATGGAAACTTCAGTTCAATGTTTCCAAATGTAAAATAATGCACTTGGGGAAAAGAAACCCTCAATCTGACTATCGTATTGGCAGTTCTGTGGTAGCAAAGACTTCAGAAGAGAAGGATTTGGGGGTGGTCATCTCTGACAGCCTCAAGATGAGTAACCAATGCAACCAGGCGGTGGGGAAAGCAAATCGTATGCTTGGCTGCATAGCTAGAGGTATAACAAGCAGGAAGAGGGAGATTGTGATCCCTCTGTATAGAGCTCTAGTGAGACCACATCTGGAATACTGTGTACAGTTCTGGAGGCCTCATCTGCAAAAGGATATAACTAAAATTGAGCGGGTTCAAAGAAGAGCTACAAAAATGGTGGAAGGTCTAAAGCATAGAACTTATCAAGAACGACTCAGAGATCTAAATATGTATAGTCTGGAGGAAAGAAGAGAAAGGGGGGACATGATTGAAACCTTTAAATATGTTAAAGGACTGAACAAGGTTCAGGAGGGAAGTGTGATTAATAAGAATCTGAATACAAGAACAAGGGGGCACAATCTGAGGTTAGTTGGAGGAAAAATCAAGAAAAACATTAGAAAATATTATTTCACTGAAAGAGTAGTAGAAACTTGGAACAAACTTCCAGCAGAGGTGGTTGATAAATCCACAGTAACACAATTTAAACATGCCTGGGATAAACATGTATCTATCCTAAGATAACAATAAAGGAATACTAAAGGGCAGACTAGATGGACCAGGTGGTCTTTCTCTGCTGTCAATCTTCTATGTTTCTATGTTTCTACCTTGTTTCTCCTGAGGGTGTGCGTGATATCCTTGGGGTCTGTATGTCAACGTGGAGAGTGGAATGGAGGATGGTTTTTGAGTCCACACACACAATTTGCCACGTCCACTCCCAGTGCAGTGCTGTGTCACTGTTCCTGTGGGGTGAGACAGAACAAAATGTGCAGTGTGGTTAGTGTCACAGGACTGATGGGGGACTTGCATGGATTGTTTGCATGCCTGTGTTATACTCACATGTAAAGTGTTCCGTGATGAGCCTGTCTCTGATCTGTGTCCCTCTCAGGGTCTCCTCAACATGGCCGATGTCCATGGGCACTTCCTGTATGGGGGGGTCCTGGATTTGCTCCAGCAGCCTGGTGTCCACTGCGATGTTGTGCAGTATTGCGCACGCCACAATTATGTCGCACACCTTTCCAGGTGCATACTGCAGTGCTCCCCCCGAGTGGTCCAGACATCGGAATCTTGACTTGAGGAGGCCAAAGGTCCGCTCAATGGCATTCCTCGTTCTGCCATGAGCCTGGTTGTACCTTTCCTGGGCAAGTGTTCGAGGAGTTGCCAGAGGGGTCAGTAGCCAGGACTTGCATCCATAGCCAGCATCACCTGTGTAATGTGAGTGACATGGTGAGACAGGGAGCACATGTTGTGTGAATGATGTTTTGTGTGATGGACGTACTAGCTGTGGGTCAGGAGCATGCTAAGCAGCGTTGTGTGTACGCCTGTGTATGTGGTGTGATTTTGTATTGTGAACTCACCCAAAAGCCATCCCCCTGTAAAAGTTCCATTCTCGAAATCTCTGTGGACTGAGGAGTTTTGGAGTATGTATGAATCATGTGAGCTGCCAGGATACTTTGCACAGACATTCATTATCCTCATATGGCTGTCACACACCATCTGCACGTTGATGGAGTGAAAGTTCTTCCTGTTGATGAATAGCTGTGCGTCACGTGCTGGGGCCTTAATCCGGACATGGGTGCAATCTATAGCACCCATGACCCTGGGCATGCCTCCCCTGGCGTAAAAGGCCTGCTTGACGTGTATCCAGTCCATGTCGGTGGTGGGAAAATGTATATAGGTACTGGCCTTGCTTTTGAGGGCTGGCAGGACCTGGGCCAGCACCCTGGAGAATGTGGCCTGTGACATGCCAGATGCGTAACCCTCAGTGGACTGGAAGGCCCCACTTGCCATGAAGTGTATGGCACAGAGTAGTTTCTGCAGGCCAGTTAGGGCATGGTTGTGGATGTAGATGGGATCCACCTGCTCCTTGATGACCTCATACAAGGCAATGATGCTGTCAGGCCTCAACCTGTAGCGATCAATTACCTCATCATCGGTCATTCCAAAGAGGGTGACTCTTGGGCGGTATACCCTGGGCCTTGGTGGTTGTCTATACATCCTCTGCCCTCCAGGTGGGGATGGACTCCTGTGTGGCTGTTGAGCCAGAGTCTCCTCACTTGCAACAGGTGGAGGCTGTTGATCAGGCGTGCTTGGAGGTTGCTGATGTTCCCCAGCTCTCTCCCTTGCACGCCTTCTCCGCAGCCTTCGCAACAATATGTAACCCAACATACTGTTTGCTCTATCTGTCTCTATCTGTCTCTCTCTCTCTACCTCTCTCTATCTCTCTCTCTCCCTCCCTGAGTGGAAAACAAGCCACAAGTGAGTGTGTTGAGTTGTCCCTTTAAGTACTTGCTAGGGCGTTGTGTAGGTGTGGTGATGAGGTGAGTGCTGACCAATTGTGAATTGTTTTTGTCCAGGTAAGTGTTTGCAGGTGTGTGTGTGTGTGTTATAAGATGTGGTGTGTTGTGCTTGTTCTGTGTGCCATTTGCGGGTGTGCAGTTGTGGGGTGCAGGTCGCGTGTTGATGTTGCCCAGGTGAGCTTATATTTGCAGGTGTCCGCTTTGTGTGATAACCCCCATTGTTCCGTGCCATGTTGTGTTGTTGTTTTTTTTATGTGTCGTTGTCCTTGTGGTGTTGGTTGTTGTTGTGTGTGGAGTGATTTGTGTTGTGTGTGCATATTTTTGTGTTGTTTTGGCATTGCACGGGTTAATTTTCCCATTTACATGGTTGTGCGGTAAGCTTTTTGTGTATTTTCCTATGTAACGGGTGTTTTGTTTTGGCCGTTAAGTGTCTAACGGCTAAGAAAAGTGGGTCTTAACTTTTAGCCGTTAGGTGTGTCTTTTTTTCAACCGTTATCAGTACCGCAAGCCTTTGAATAGCTCCCGGGTATGTTTTTCCATGCGTCTGAATGCACGTAAGTGTATCGGCTGTTAGGATTCTGCAACTGCCGTTAGCTGTTCTTTAGACGGATCTTTGAATTGCAACATGACACTTAACGCACCCGTTAGTGATTTTTTTTACTAACGGCTGCCTTTAAATCGAGCCCTAAGACTTACAAAAATTGCATATAAATATGTGCAATAACTATAAGTTTATATCAAATTACATTTTAAAAATTCCAGAAACCACAAAGTAATAAAATCTACTCCATAAAAGGTCCTTAACTACAGGGCTTGAGGAGGGGCAGCAATTAAAGACCCAGCTCTAAGGGGCCCCTTTGGCTCTGCACTATCCAACGTGCTTGAATCTGACCAGTTTCTTATCTTTGCTGGCTGGCACTGACCTCATCACACACAGCCGCTGCCAGCCAGTAAGATAAGAATAGCATTAGTGAGTCCCCTCCCTTGCCTTCTTTACCTGCTTGAAATGCAGTTTAGACTTTCTCCCTCGGACGTACAATAAGTGCTGTGCATGTTTTCGTTTTTCAAACTTGCTACAGACTATGGGGAGAGGGAGCCTCAGATTGCATCTCAGGGCCCAATAGGCTCTGTCTAGTTACCCAGAACTAATGTAACTTAAGAAAGCTCATTCGTGCCCCTGACTACCACTTAAGTACTCTGGTAGCTCAGAGCTTAATACTTACGTATTACCTCACCTAATCTCAAGCTGATTCTTGCAGGGTAGCGTGAAGGCAGCAATTAGTTTCTAAATGGTCTGAGTAGGACCAGTTCTGAACTCCCATAATAATAGCTCAATTGCACTGAGTGGGGATTCCAGATCTGTGAAATCACATTAGTACTATGGAGTATGAAAAACTAAATCTGTGCTTCTCTGCCTCCTTAGAAGCCAGTCGACAATCAGTGCATAAATGGAGCAGCCTTCACCTTACCCTGCAAGAATCAGCCTGGCATTAGGTGAGTAGCTAGGCAAGCATAACCCCTGAGTTATCCAAGCATTTTAGTGGTAGTCAGAGACTCATTGGCAAACTTTTAGGTTATATTAATTCTTGGGTTAACTGTTGCATTAATGTGAAAACAGCAATCTACATTTTAGTTCTGTCAGTCTTGATAATGGCTCTAATAAAGCTAAAATGTTGCCCATTGTTTTCAATCTATACTTAATTTATCAGTTCATAAGACCCAGTGAGCGCCTGATCCCTTGCTATGTATACAAATAGAATGGACGTTCTCATACAGAAAAACTAAAACCTCAGTTCCCAAGAATTGAGGGTAACCATAGGAGGATCCTTCCCCGTGATCATGATTAGACCGCTGCTCCCTAATTCTCCGAACACCACTCCCACTGAAGTGATACTCAGACAAACGAGAAGAAAGAAGAGGGACACATGTAGGGCCCTTATCACAATGCACTATATTAACCTCATTAAGACTATGGATCCATCTATTTATATATATATATACTCAGGCTCACAGTTAGTGCTGTAGTTGGATGGGGGGTTCCCCTATCTAAAAAAGTTTCATGGATGCACTAAATAATAAGCCAGTGAACCCTAATTAAAACACACAGAAAAAAACATGGAATATGATATGTTCTTTAAGAGGTAAAGTGATCCCAGTCCTTAAGAGGTTAAACTCAACCTAAAGTTGCACTGTCAGTGGCAGAGTGGTAAGCAAGGTATTACAGAGCAATGTTGTACTCAAAGGGTTAATACATATGTAATAATGTGTCTCATATCGCAGTGGGAGGACTTTTTCTGTAGTCATTAGGAGAAGTACAACAGTTTGGGGAACCTCACTGTTATAAAATAAAAGGCCTGAGTGCTACTGACGAGAACTGTGTACATACAGTTAATGAAGACAGACTGCAGTTACAGGAACTTACTGCTGGTGAATTGCAGGAAGACAAGGAGTAGGTATAACAAACCATACAAATATTTTATGAAGATTGCGAAAAAAAAGTTTTTTCCACTTTCACGTTTTTTTGCCATCAAAGAAATAACACAGGGTTACTTCAACAAAACCTACTGAAAAGATTACTTTTAAATCGGGCACCGAGTTAGATATTGTGGACTCAGATGTCTCCAATGTATTGGGCTTGTTTCATCTAGCATCCAAGAGATTAAATAACAGTCAAGTACAATGTTTTACACAGATAGAAAGAGGTGCCACAACCAGCAGCAGAAATACTCCTAAATGTTCCGAGGGCATGGGGTACATAATAGAAGTGCTGTTGTGTCAGAGAATGCTCCAAGATTTTCTGCTTCTGCTGCAGAGGATTATTAATGTGAAATTGTTTTTGGAGATGACAAGGATCACAGAGGGCCTACACATATGGCCATCACCTTCGCAAGTCATGTCATTAAAGAAATAAGGTCACGCAGTTCTTCTACTATGTACTGCTATCTCACACTTATTAAGTTTTTAGAAAGAAGTCAAAACCTGCAAAAAAATAATGCATAAGTAAGCCTGTGGAATAGTACAGTTGCCAAAATGTTGATGTCTGGCATGCTGCCCTTTTCTTTTGTGGAAGAGGCTTTAAAGAACTGATGTCATATGTTGTGCAGGGCCAGATTTACATCTCAGACGCCCCTAGGCACAACACCCTCTGGCGCCCCTAGCCCACCCTTTCCCCACCCCTAACACCCCTCACTTAGCCACACCCCTCTGTTAAATACACCCTCTTGTGGCCACACCCATTTTTCAATATTTTTATCCTGCACAGTACTGTGGCAATTTTCTCAAAGGTTGAAGACAATATTACAGATATTGATGGCCCAGTGGGGGTATATCTACAGCATATAAACACCACAGGGAACAATAAACCTTGGGTTACATTATAGCCTTCAGATTCAAATAGCAGATTCCCACTGATTGAACTGTGTCTTTAAACCCCTTAAGTGCTTTGCAGCGATGCACGTGGCATACACAGCGTTATTATTTTATAATTTTTTTACAGACCTTGATGAGGTAGCCTCAGGACCCCCAATGAGGTCTGAATGAAAGTAATGGGGGGAAAATTAATCCTGTGTGTGCAATGGGGGGGGGGGAGGGTCAACACATTGCTTTGGACACCATTGTGGCATGCACACAAACTGCCTTCAATCCATCCCCTACATATACCATACCCCCCCCCAGCCTGTTCCACAGCCCACACTTGTAGTGTCAGATTTCCATACGCGCTGTCTGAACCCCCCTCAGCCATACTTAGATGCCCACTGGTTCCACTGGCAGTCACAGGTCTTCACATTCACTCGCTGACCCCCTAGCCTGTTTCAGCTGGTAGCCATAGAACACACATACACTGTGCTTCCCCATCCCCATCCTTGTTCCACTGGTAGCCACGCTTCTGGTGCCAAATATGATATGCCAACCCATCCCAGTTGGGTACCATTTATCTTAGGCTGGTAGGAGGTCCTGAATACACTAGGAAATCCTATGGTGATGAACCATTTTAGTATCTTTGAAGTGACCGATGTGTAAAAAAATAATGTTTTCCCTATATTGCCATATGTTGGAAATAGTTGTGCACTGACTTATGAGTAGATGTGGCTAATTGTCTACATTCCAAAAGTGTATGATTTACCTACCTTTACTTCATTTCTTTTGTTATAACCATTTAATACAGGCAAGTCAAATTTAAGAATGTACCAAAAAAATGATAGATTGTAGTTGGCGTAGTTTTGAACTTCTGGCACACTCTACAGCAGGGCTCAAAATTTCCACTAGCCAATGGCGAGTGAAAATTTAGCCCTGGTGAGTAGAAATTCAGCCCTGGTGGGTATGTTTTGGCTTGCAGTGGCGAGTAACTTTTCCGGTCTGGATAGTAGCAAAGGACTTAAAATTATAAGCCCTGCTCTACAGTATGCAGTATGAAGCTGTAGAAATGTAAAATAGGCAAATTGTTTCCTATAGCTTCAACTTCTGGAAACAGTTGTGCACACCAACCTAGGTCTAAATATGTAACTGACCCCTCAATAGGAGCAGGTGAATGTCTGTTTTCCAAAATGGTATACCTTGCCTATGATAGGTTTCTGTTATATAGCGGAGATAGAATTTCTCAGAGCTGGTGGTTGATCACAAACTAATAAAGAGAGAGAGCATACTCCCTAGACATGGCAGGGGAAATGTGTCATTTTCATAATTCTCAGTAATTCATTGAGAGAGTCACACAGTTTATTTTAATGTAGAATCATAAAAGTTAGGTCTTTGCCTACCTTTTTTTCGTTAATGTAGTTGTTGCCTCCATTGTAGTATAGGTGAGTCACACTTGAAACAGTTTAAGAAGAATGAGAGGTTGCAGGTAGCAGTGCCTGTAGTTTTGTGCTTCTGGTATCCCCTAAGGTATGTCCGTTCATACCATGTGGGTGCCATTTTTTCTCCTAGTTAATAAATACAGTTGGAAATTGAATGCTCCACTTACCTCCACACAAAAGTATTCTAACTCACAATATATGCCAAAATGGGGCATTTAACGCTAACAGAAGTATCTTTGGCAACAGTGGTGGTCATATTGTGCCACTAACCTGCATGTGTGCCCATTTGGTGGCCATATTTATACAATGTGTTGTGGATGAAGATGTTTTGTATGATTTAGCCAACATTATTCTAAATAGCCTCATCCACACCACATTGTACAAATCTGGGCAACAAACTGGCAAACCTATATGTGGAGGGGCAAATTATTTACACAATGTTACCCAATGGATTTCAGTTCAACAGTTGTACTCATTGAGCATAAAATGCCCCATTTTGGCATATATAGTGTAATTGTGAGCTAGAATATTTTTATGGTGGTCAGTGGGGCACTGTGGTGGCATATTATTACTCAGGTTATAACATTTTGGCAAATTGCTGTGCTGGTAGCTTATAACTGTATTTGTTTGCTGGTGACATACAATGGTTTATTGCTCTGCTGGTGGTATATAACTGCATGTTGCTCTGATGGTGACATATAAATATGTGAAATAGCCAAACTGTTTCCTATAGCTTCAAATTCTGCAAAAAAGTTGTGTTCACCTGCCTAGGAGTTTAAAAGGCAAGTGACCCCTCAAATGAATCAGGTAAATGTCTGTCTATTTTCCAAAATGGTATACCTTGCCTTACTGTCCTACATATCCATACAGGTTATGACCATTTTAGTGCAGGCAGGTAATTTAAGAAAAATGTTAGGTGTAGGTTAGTGTTCCTTGCACCCCTATATTGTATATTAAACCACACAAATAGAGTACCATTTTTCTCAGGCTGTTAGGAGGTATTGAATGCAGTATGAATTTGTAACAGTTTGTTTGACACACATACACAGTGGTTTAGGATAAAACACAGTTTTATTGAAATCACAGTAATATAATAACCCTCACAGGTCCTGTAGTATTTAAGTAGAATAATACAGACACACGACAGGCTACATATACATATGCCTACACACGTCCAGTATAACCATAATAGTCTATACTGACACAGGTCAGGCAGAATATGTTGAATTCCCAGGAGAAAGGTACTGCATGGATTAATGGTCTTCAAGGAGTGTAAACAGTCCCGTGTGCAGAGAGGTCTGTGATGGAGCTCTCCCCATATAGGGAGCTTAAGGATACGTAACGCACAGAACCAGGTTAGCAGAACAAACGTGAACTGCCAGAGTAATATCAGGAATTGAGCAACATAGGACACTGCCATGGCAGTAACGGAGACCAGACCACTCGCACTCTGCTGGAGCAGTAACGGAGACAAGACCAATGGCACACTGCCAGAGCAGTAACGGAGACAAGACCAATGACACACTGCCGGAGCAGTAACGGAGACAAGGCCAATGGCACACTTCTGTAGCAGTATCGGAGACAGACACTTGCGCTCTACAGGCACAGTAACGGAGATTAGGCCAATGGCACACTTCTGTAGCAGTATCGGAGACAGACACTTGCGCTCTGCAGGCACAGTAACGGAGATTAGGCCAATGGCACACTGCCGTAGCAGTAACGGAGACAGACACTTGCGCTCTGCAGAAGCAGTAACGGAGACTAGGCCAATAGCACACTGCCGTAGCAGTAACGGAGACAGACACTTGCGCTCTGCAGAAGCAGTAACGGAGACTAGGCCAATGGCACACTGCCGTAGCAGTAATGGAGACAGACACTTGCACTCTGAAGAAGCAGTAACGGAGACTAGGCCAATGGCACACTGCTGTAGCAGTATCGGAGACAGACACTTGCGCTCTGCAGGCGCAGTAACGGAGACTAGGCCAATGGCACACTGCAGTAGCAGTAACGGAGACAGACACTTGCGCTCTGCAGGCGCAGTAACGGAGACTAGGCCAATGGCACACTGCCGTAGCAGTATCGGAGACAGACACTTGCGCTCTGCAGAAGCAGTAATGGAGACTAGGCCAATGGCACACTGCCGTAGCAGTAATGGGGACAGACACTTGCACTCTGCAGGCGCAGTAATGGAGACTAGGCCACTTGTACTCTGCAGGAGCAGTAATGGAGACACAATTGCCTGATGGATCAGCATGTCGCCAAGGCGACACAGAGGCAGCAGGAGCAGGAACGCCAACCAAGCCAAGTCGAATCACGGACAGGGACGTCAGCCAGGCTGGGTCGAATCACGGAGCAGGAACATCAGCCAAGCCAGATCGGTACACAGGAGCAGGAACTTCAGCCGAGCCGGGTCGGTACACAGGAGCAGGAACGTCAGCCAAGCCGGGTCGGTACACAGGAGCAGGAACAGAAGAGTAGTCAGGCAATCCGGGTCGGTACACTGGGAATCACGGACCAGAAACAAGCACTGGTACAGGAACACCATGAAAGGAAACCAGAGGGGTGCCAGAGCCCAGTATATAAAGGCCATACTGGACGGGATAAACACAGAGCAGCCAATGGGAGCAAAGCACAGAGTAGACTGACAGAAAACAGCACAGGGAACAAGGGCACCGTGATAGAATTCTATGGTTATTCAACAATTTTGGTATATTTGAAATGTAAAAAAAAATAAAAAACTTGTATTTGGTCATATAACGCCACCTTTTTTGCACTTTAGCCTAGGGTTAGAAAGGCAAGTGACCCCCATTTGATGAGTAGATTTAGTTTTGTGCTTCTGGCACCCCTTATGTTATATCAGCTCATACTTATGGGGTGCCATTTTTCTCCTAAGAACACTAGACAATGAGTATAGTTGGAAATTGCAGAGCTTTCACAGATTTAAGTATATTTGAAGGGGTGGAAATGTAAACAAATGCCAATTTTATCCTTTAGCACCACCTTCTGGAAACATTTGTGCACACCAGCATAGTGGCAAGAAGGCAAGTAACCTATGATTTGATGCGGTAATTTACTTTCTTTCCAAGACGGTATGCTTTACCTACCTTTTCTGCCACCATTTTAGTACAGACAAGTCATGCCTTACAGATAATCATGCCTGAAACAGTTTAAGAAAAATGAGAGGTTGCTGTAGGTGTAGTTTTCTGCTTCTGGCACCCCCTAACGTCAGTTATGTCAGTTCATAACAACTCGGTTGCCATTTTTTTCTCCGAAGAATATTAGCTAATGTATACAGTTGTAAACTGGTCAGTCTTCACAGGTTTAAGTACATTTGAGGTGGTGGAAATGTAAATAAATGCAAATGTTTTTCCTTTAGCGCCAACTTCTTGAAACATTTGTGCAAAACAAGATAGAGGTAGGAAGGCAAGTGATTTTATATTGTTTCCAAAATGGTATGCTTTGTCTTCATTTATGTAGTGTAATGGTTTGTAAGACACTCAGACACAGCAGGTTAGAATAAAACACAGTTTTATTAAAAGACACAATGAAAATACCCACAGAGGGCTATAGCGTATTACAGTGGAATAGACAGGAAAATATAGATCATAGACATATGCCCACACAGGCCCATTATACAATGAGTAGGATGGTTAGATACTGTCACAGGTCAGGCATAACAAGGCAACTTCAGCACAGCATGAAGTCCAATGATAGTAATCAGTCTCTGATGTGGTGTGTTTGGCAACGCCCAGTATGATGGTAAATGGCTATCATGAGACTGTGGTGCGAGATGTAGACAAGCACCTAAATCTGCCAAGCAGGGCTGAGACTTATACCCTCTGCTGTAGCAGTAACGGAGGCCACAATACTCTGCTAGAGCTGAACGGACTTGAGCCACGGGCACCCGACCGGTGCAGTAACGGAGGCACAGTACTCTTGCAAGAGCTGGTAGACTTGAGCCAATGGCACCCGACCAGTGCAGTAATGGAGGCACAGTACTCTGCAAGAGCTGGTATACTAGAGCCAATGGCACCCGACCGGTGCAGTAACAGAGGCATGGTACTCTGCAAGAGCTGGTAATATTGAGCCAATGGCACCGTGCCGGTGCTGTAACGTAGGCAACCGTATACTGCGAGAGCTGAACGGAAAGCAACCACGGCTCACTGCCAGAGCAGTAATCAGAGGCAACAGTAGCTCTTCAGGAAATAACGGAAGGCTCAGTGGTAACGGAGGCAACAGTGCTCTGCAAGAGTTAACGGAAGGCTCAGTGGTAACGGAGGCAACAGTGCTCTGCAAGTGTTAACGGAAGGCTCAGTGGTAACGGAGGCAACAGTGCTCTGCAAGAGTTAACGGAAGGCTCAGTGGTAACGGAGGCAACAGTGCTCTGCAAGAGTTAACGGAAGGCTCAGCAGTAACGGAGGCCACAGTGATACTCAATCTGGCTGGGCCAAACTAAGCGGAAGTCAAAATGTCGGAGCAATGAACCATTATATGCCACCATTAGAGTAATTTGTCATCATATATCATCAGCACAGAAATATGCCATTATATGCCATCATTATAGTAATATGCCATTATATGTCACCAGCAGAGCAAAACAAAGTTATATTCCGCCACCAGAACAATAAACCATTATATGTCACAAGCACAGCAATAAGTAAATATGTCATAAGCTGAGCCATTATGTGCCACCAAAATGCCCTACTGACCATCATAAAAACATCCTAACTCACAATTACACAATATATGCCAAAATGGGGCAGGGTGCAGCTGTTGAACTGAAAGTGAGTAACACTGTGTAACTAATTTGCCCCTCCACTTCTAGGTTTGCCAGTTTGTTGCCCAGATTTATACAATGTGGTGTGAATAAGGATATTTAGAATAATGTTGGCTAAATTATTCAAAACATGTTCATCCACACCACATTGTATAAATCTGGGGTTGCCAGGAACACCTGCCACTTTACTTAAAATACCGGCCTGCACTAAAATGTTTATAACCATCACAGATATGTAGGAAATGAAGTATGCCATTTTGAAAATAGACATTCTCCTGCTTCAATTGAGGGGTCAGTCTGCTGGTGGCATATAATGGCATATTGCTCTGCTGTGGCATATAACTTCACATTACTCTGCTGGTGTCAAATAGTGGCATATTATTCTGCTGGTGAGATATAATGGCGTATTGCTCTGCTGGTAACTTATAATGGGGTATTCCTTTGCTAGTGTTATATAACTGCATATTGCTCTGCTATTGGCATATAATGGGGTATGTTGCTCCGCTGGTAACATATAATGGGGTATTGCTCTGCTAATGGCACGTAATGATGTCAGCCTGGCATGACCTGCCTGAAATCTCAGTTCTGATTATTCCATTGATTGAAATGGGGACTTTAAAGCCTTTAAAAGCTAGCAAGGTGGCCATCATATTGCAAAGCAAAGAGTCCTCTCTAGCAATTAAGCAGTTAAATGCTCCATTTAAATCAAAGTTAGATTAGCCCAAGACTGCTCCACGTTGCTTTATACATAAGGGCCACTGAGCATTGTGTAACTGAGGCAAATTGGGGCAATTGTAGAGCAAACCAAAAGTAATGGGGGGGGGCAAATAAAAATTGCGTGAGTAAGAGGGGGCATGTGAATTTTTCACTTAGGGCTCCAAAAACCTAGAGCGCCCTTCATCTCCTCAAAATGATTTAATATTGCTTAAAGGCCTTTGAATGCCAGAAAGTGGTAGGTACCTTTCTTCCAATTAAAGATTAACCCCTTAATGTCCAGCAGTCCTGGGACGTTTCCGTCCCATAAGGACCGCATTGAACCACGTGGACGCGCCAGTATACGTGACCTGTTCCGTGTATCGGCACGTCACTATGGGGCCTGATAGAGATCGCTCCGATCTTGGAGCGGTCAATTTCAGGCCCTATTTTTACTTACAGCGCTCCCGGTAGAGCGATGTAAGTAAAAAGTACGTGACGTACTATGACCGTCATCGGTCCTTGAGAATTTCAAGGACCGTGACGGTCATAGTACGGCACAAGTCGTTAAGGGGTTAAACAATATACAGTTGTATTTATTTAATTTTTAAATGGTTTATTGAAGATTAAGACATTACGGCATAGACATAACTGCAGAGAATTAGAGCTCAACAACCTCACAATATGTGTATCAATAAAAACAATTACATACTGGTGTAAAGTAAGCAAACAAACATTGTCCTCACATCCTATATAATAATTTGCTAGAAAGTTTGTAACAACGCAGTCATGCACAGTAGAGGCTGCCCATAATGAGGCTGATACAGAGCAGGGCAATCCGAAGGAGCGTCCAGCTCTGTATCAGCCGCAGCTCAGGCAATCTCTACTGAGCATGACTGCACCGCGACTGGATGGCACTGTATCAGCCGCTGCGTGGGCAGTCTCTACTGTGCATGACTGCACAGCGACTGGCTGGCACTGTATCAGCCGTGGCGTGGGCAGTCTCTACTGTGCATGACTGCCCCGCAACCAGCTGGCAGTGGCACTGTGGCCTGTGTAACGGGCTCTTCAACTAGTTAGTCATAAACTACATAGTCTGACAGGAGCATAGTAACACATGAGATATCTGTTTATATGTAACAATATGATGTTTAGTCTCAGATGACTTATCTTGTGGGCGAACAGAGCCACAGAGAGTAGTCTCAAAAGAGTTCACAATATAATATGAGGAGAGATAAGAACCGGAGAGAAAGACAGAGAGAGAGAGAAAGAGACAAGTGGAAATAGGAAACATGAAGGGACTGAAATGTTAAGGTGTGCAGTTCTTTAAGGAGGTATCGGTCTCATCCCTCCCACACCCCGGAAGAAGAGGGCAGGGGGCGTATGCAGAGCCAGATGGGTCTAAACCATAGTGGAATGTTGGGGTATTGACAGGGTAGAATTAATCCTACTTTCATCCCTAGTTAACTAGAAAGAACATGATACCATGTATCTGGATTAACCATAGCCTCAGGACAAACCCAGAAAGAGAACTGAAGTGTGAAAAAGGGGAGGGGAGAGCAAAAAAAATGTGAGGGAGGAGTAGGAAAGGAAAGCAGAGGGGTATGAAAAGAGGTTTATGTTGGTGCCTGTGGATCTAATTATGTGGAAGGTATCCAAAGGGTCACACTCCCAAACTCAGGCACAGGCCACACCACTGCTCACCTCGGTGATTGATATGCCTTGCACTAAAGCTAATATTGCAGACCTAAAGCCTTGTATGCTGTCCATGAAGAATGATCTCCAGGTCCAGGTTAGGGAGATGGAGCTTAGTTTGCAATCTGACTTCCATCACTTGGGTGAAAATGTTGGTGCCCTGGAGTAAGTGAAACATACATTACATTACACTTAGAGACTCTGGACCTCCAGGCGGAATGTACAACAATGGTTGTTTATCTAGAGGATCTGGACAATTGATCTAGGCGCAACAATATACGACTTTGGGCCATCCCAGATTCTGTGACGTACCTAGAGAGCTATGCCTTGGGCCTCTTCACCCCCATGCTACCGGAGATTCGGATTACGACTTTCTACTTGAACAGATCCACCGTGCTTTGCGCCCTAACTTCCCCCACAGACAGGCTGGAAGATGTTTTCACTGTCGTCCAATACAGGTTACTGGTAAACTGGGAGGCGATCCGCCCCTTTAAGTAGGCAGGAACATTCATCTAAATGTATGCAGGGGGCGGAGCCTCCCCTCCCTCTTAGGCTGCACCTCAGTCAGAACAAGTCAGAATGATTTGTTCCTCGGTGTGTTCACACCAGGCAGAGAACAGCTCTCTTCAAGTTTTAGTTTCTTTGTTATTTTTACAAATATGGAATAGCACCAAGGCTGTCAAATGCCCTATTTAAAGTGGATAGCACAGCTTCCAGGGTACTTCTGGTGGATCTTTTGCCCTGAAGAGGGAATAACTTGATTTCAAGTAATTTCCCTGGGGGAATTATCCTCTGTGGTGATTCCTTTCTGATCTTGGTAGCCTGAAGACAGAAGTCCTGCAGGAAAGGTGAGCCACCCTTTGAGTGCCGAAGGTCCACTTGTCCCCCAGTGTCCCTTCATTGGGACTGTGTTTGGGAGTTCTCATTGTGCACTCCAGCGCTCATTGGGTGTTTTTATATACTTTGCTAATGCTATGTATTTGTGTATGTCTGAGTTTTGGAGCAGTTTATGTGGGATTTAACCCTCTCTCTGCTGGGTTTGTCTATTTTATGGGCATTTGCATTGTCTACCTTGGTTGGGTAATGTTTACTGTTATTGCATATCTGTTTGCTATGTGTTCTGGAACTTTTACTTTATGGGTAAAATTTATTGGTAATAATGTCCCGCGCCTTTAAGCGCGCTTTTCCCGCATAGACGCCATTGCTCCTTTACTCTCTATGGACTTACACTCTGTGGGACGTATCTCTGGAACCGCTTCACATAGTGACTTCAGAGAGGGCTCATTTTAATTGTCTTCCCTTGCTCTATCATCCTGTTGTATGTCTGAGTGTGTTGGGGGACTGGGGGGACTTCGGTCACTGTTTTCGGGTACTCTGTGAGGAAAACTACATTTCCCATGAGCGCTTGGTTCGCGCTCTCTTTCTGATTGGCTCCCGTCGCGGCAGCCATTTTGTGAGTTCATCTCAGCGAGTATACTACGCAGGGACCGAACCTTCTCTCTCTCCTCTGCTGATTAACCCTTCTCTTGCCAGATAAGTTTAGTTTTAAACGTTTCTGGGGTGAATATTTAATCTTTCACACTTTAATTGGGTGATTCCTATCTGTGGGGTATATCTGACACTGTGAGCATGTCTACTCCACTTGAGCCTGGGACTAGACCTAAGACGAAGGAGGCTGGGGTATCTGTCTCCCCCATTGCGTTTTGCTCCTCCTGTCACGCAGGGCTACCTAGAGAATTTTCTGGTCATCTGTGTCCAACTTGTGTGGAAGGTCATGGCAGCAACCCAGGGCCTTCCAGTCACGCTATTGAGCCAACATGGGTGAAAGAGTTCAAGGCTGCAACTAGGGATCTCAGATCCAGACCCCCTCCACTGTCAGGACCTCCCTGCCCAAGTCACAGGGAGCTCCTGACGTCTCTGATTCTTCTGAGGAAGAATTGTTGCAGGATTCTGATGTTGAGGATGGTACTGTCATTGAGTCTACCAGATCCATTGGGGACCCTTATGAATGTGACCCTGAACTCTCTGCGGAGGGTTTGATCAGGGCTGTTTTGACCACCCTCAATCTTCCCTTGCGTCAGGAATCTACTCTTGACCCAACGGACGTGTTTCAGAAACCTTCTAAGGCTGTTACATGTTTTCCTACTAATCCTACTCTTGAACGCTTAGTCTCTGATGCGTGGAAAAATCCTGATAAGTCCTCTTCAGTCTCAAAAAAGTTTGCCAAACTTTATCCCTTTCCTGAGACTGAACTGGCAAAATGGGTTCATCCTCCTAAGGTGGATGCTTCAGTTTCTAGATTGTCTAAATCTACTGCTTTGGCCGCATCTGATGCTTCTGCTTTACAGGATTGGACGGACAAAAAGTTAGAATCTTGCCTTAAGTCTATTTTTGCCTCTATTGGTACTGCCATGTGTCCAGCCTTCGCTGTGGCGTGGGTTAACAGAGCCATTGCAGTCTGGACTGAACAGCTTACTGTGGCGGTTCGCCAGGATGCACCAGTGTCAGAGCAGTTGCAACTCCTTACTAACATCTCTGAAGCTCAGAATTATGTTTCTGACGCTGCTTTTAACGCAGTTCGCGTGATGGCAAGGGCCTCCACTTCTTCTGTGGTGGCTAGACGTGCCCTTTGGCTCAAAATTTGGTCTGCTGACACTGCTTCCAAGAAAGTTTTGCTTTCTTTGCCCTTTCAAGGGACTTCCCTGTTTGGTTCAGAATTAAAGGAGCTGATTAGCGAGGCTACTGGTGGTAAAAGTACTCTTTTACCCTCAGTCTTTAAAAAGAAGTTTCCAGCCAAACGCAATCGGTCCTTTCGTTCCTTCCAAACTGAGACACGTTCTGCGTCCCAGGCGGTACCGCCTGCTTCGCGCTCCTCCTCCAAGCCCAAACAGTCCTGGAAGCCCAAAGTTGCCCCCAAGGCCAAGACCTCCAAGACTGCTTCGGCATGACTCGCCGAACCCGGGTCCGCATCCGGCTGTAGGTGGGCGCCTTCACATCTTTCACCCGACTTGGGAGGAGTCAGTGGCGGACCCTTGGGTTCTTCAGGTGGTGTCAGAGGGATACAGGATCCCTTTCTCTTCTCTTCCTCCTTTTCGGTTCCATTTTACTCGTCCTTCTCAGGAACCTACAAAAAGGCGTCTGTTCGACGACGCTATTCAGGATCTTTTGGACAAATAAGTCCTGGAACCAGTTTCTCCAGAGGACACAGGTTCAGGATTCTATTCCAACCTGTTCGTTGTGGCCAAAAAGGACGGTGGCGCTTGTCCTATTCTGGACCTCAAAGATCTCAATTCATTTGTTGTGAGTACCCACTATCATCAGGAATCCCTGCGCTCTGTGATAGCTGCTATGTCTCCGGGGGAATTTCTTGCCTCCCTGGATCTTCGGGATGCTTATCTGCACATCCCTATACATCGGGAGAGCAGGCGGTATCTCAGGTTTGCCTGCCACAAGGGTCATTTTCAATTTTCAGCTCTTCCCTTTTGACTGACTACAGCTCCGCAGGTTTTTCAGAGAGTCCTGGGTGCTTTGATAGCAGTGATCCACCGAGATGGCATCAGAGTGACTCCCTACATGGACAATTTACTCTTGAAAGCTTCATCTGCAGAGATCCTTCACCAGCAGGTTCAGTCTTGCATTCAGACACTCAACCGCCACGGGTGGATTGTGAATCTGGGCAAGTCAGACTTGGTTCCATCTCAACAGATTCTCTTCGTCTCCTGTTCGACACTCAGAGGTGTATGGTGTTTCTCCCAGAAGAGGTGGCTCATCAGATTGCTCTCAGAGTATCAAAGATTTTGGCTCTCGAGCGGATCCCAGTTCCGAAGTTAACATCTCTGGTGGGGAAGTTCATTTCCACAATAGAGGCGGTGCCATTTGCCATGGCACACACCAGGGAACTTCAGAGGTTTGTGATTCAGACGTGCAGGAATCATCCGGACCATCTGCGCCTGTCAGTCTCTCTGCCTCCTCATGTAGAGTTGAGCTTGGAGTGGTGGTTGGACCTGTCTCATCTCCTGAAAGGGAGATCCTTCCAGATTCCATATTGGACCACAGTCACGACGGATGCCAGCCTCCTGGCATGGGGGGCAGTGTTGGGTCGCTTCAGTGCTCAGGGGAAGTGGGGATTGGAGGAATCCCTCTTCTCCATCAACATTCTGGAACTACGTGCCATATTCCTTGCCCTGAAACATTGGGAATCTCAACTGGAGGGTTGTCCAGTCAGAGTGGAGTCCGACAATGCCACCGCAGTGGCCTACATCAACAGACAAGGCGGAACAAGAAGTCTCGCCGCATGGTTAGAAGTCAAGGCCATTTTATCTTGGGCGGAGGCACATGTTCCCGTCATTTCAGCGGTACACATTCCAGGTGTCGACAACGTCATGGCAGACTTCCTCAGTCGTCACACAGTCGACAGCAGAGAGTGGGCTCTTCATCCAGAGGTGTTTCACCTTCTAACCCAGATGTGGGGGGTTCCTGTAGTGGATCTGATGGCAACCAGGCACAGCAGGAAGGTGTCAGTGTTCTGCTCCCGGTGGAGGGATTCCCTGGCCCTGGCAGTGGACGCCTTGTCCATACCTTGGGACTTCTCCCTAGCCTACATCTTTCCTCCTCTTCCTCTGTTGATCAGAGTCATCCAGAAGCTGAAGGTGGAGCGTTGTCCGTTCATCCTAATTGCTCCGAACTGGCCTCGTCAGTCCTGGTATCCGGATCTCATGGAAATGTCTGTAGCGGAACCCTTTCCGCTTCCAGCTCGTCCAGATCTGCTACTACAAGGGTACCTGTGGAAGGAGGATATGTATCGTCTTCATTTGATGGCCTGGAGGTTGAATCCTCAATTCTGAAGAAAAAGGGTTTTTCCTCTTCTGTGGTGTCTACGATGCTTAAAGCTCGCAAGCTTGTGTCTTCCAAGATTTATCATTGAGTCTGGTCACCTTTTGTTGCATGGTGTGCTGATAGGGATCTATCACTTGAGTTCCATCTCCCTACTGTCCTGGCCTTTTTACAGGACGGGGTTGAGAAAGGGCTCAGCCTGAGTTCTCTCAAGGTCCAGACGTCTGCTCTGTCTGTCTTTTTCCAGGAGCGCATTGCCATCCTTCCTGATGTCAAAGTCTTCTTCCAAGGTGTGGCTCACGTTCGGCCTGCCTTCAAGAGTCCAGCTCCTCAATGGGACCTTAATCTAGTCCTGGGGGTTCTCCAACCACCCCCATTTGAGTCCTTGGCTACTATTCCTTTACGCCTTTTGACCTGGAAGATGGCCTTCCTTTTGGCTATTGTATCAGTTCGCCGGGTGGCAGAGTTACAAGCCTTGTCTTGTAAACCTCCCTATCTGGTGTTCCACAAGGATAAGGCTGTGCTTCACACTTCCAAGGACTTTTTGCCTAAGGTTGTCTCCGAATTCCACATCAGTCAGGAGATTGTGGTGCCCTCTTTCTGTCCTAACCCTTCCTCTGACAAGGAGAGGGATCTTCATTTGTTGGATGTCGTGCATTGTCTCAAATTTTATGTGCATCGCACTGAGTCTATCAGGAAGTCTGACGCTCTGTTTGTCATTCCTGAGGGGCCTAGGGCAGGGAGACCGGCATCCAAGGTGACCATTGCATCTTGGATCAAATCTACTATTCGTAAGGCTTACGAATTGCGGAATAAACATGTGCCCTTTCGGGTCACTGCTCATTCCACCAGATCAATTGGGGCCTCTTGGGCCTATAAAAATCAAGCGTCTGCTGATCAACTGTGCAGAGCGGCCACTTGGTCCTATGTGCACACGTTTTCAAAGCACTACCGTGTGGATGTGCTGGCCTCGGCTGATGCCAGCTTCGGGAGGAAGGTCCTGGAGGCAGTTTTGCCTGTCTAGGATCTTCTTCTTCTGAGATTCTCAGTGCTTCCTTACTGTTGAGCCCGGTTGGCTCGGTTCAGTGTGCTGTGTTTGTTCTTGGGGTTTGTTCTTACCCCTAGTTGGTGTCCGTTGACACTTCTGTTAGTTGGGATCTGTGACCGGTTGGTTCATGGAGGTTCTGGTGACTCTGGGGGCCTTGCGCCTGGTCCTTGCCTCCTTCCCGCCTCTGGGAAAACTCAATGTTTGGACATCCCAGTGTACCAGTAACCTGTATTGGACGACAGTGAAAATAGGATTTTATTCTTACCTGTTAAATCCTTTTCACTTAGTCCATACAGGTTACTGGTCTCCCACCCTGTCAAGGGACCATGCTTGGCTCTCCTGTGGCACGCTGTGGGAGTCCTTGGGGCATGCTCACAGGGGTCTTCTTCTTCTCTCCTATCTCTGGTCAGTGTTAGTGTCTCAGATCATTCTGGCTTATACAGATTAGATCATAGTATAAAAATACCTACACACATATGGAGGTACAAAGATATATCGACAATGTCGGTTCACACTTCACCCTCCACATATAAGCAATACAACTTCTGGTCAGAAGTAAAGGACTAATGACCTGCAGATATACCTTAAAATTAAAGGGGAGAGATCAAGGACAGAGTAAACCCGTTCACAGAAGATAAAATGTAACAAAGTACACTAAAACACATACATAAGGGCCTGTAAGCTGATCCATTATAATAGTCGTCCCTGGCCAGGAAAAAAACTACTCTGCAACGTGTTTCGCACCACAAGGTGCTTTATCAAAATGTATATAGCAGGCCAACCACAACGGATATTTAAATGGTAAATTGTAATCCTATTGGATATCTCCCTAGGTATCCATTATCTACAGGTGTTCTATTCTACTTCGCAACTCCTATCCTCAATATTAACCCCTTTATCACACTACCAACATACTCTAAAAACTCAAAACAATTACTATGTAAGAAATACACTTCTTCCCCAATCTCAGAAGAGTGAGATTGATATCTCTGATTACCAATAAAATAGAACTGTGCCAATGTATCGAGTCCCCCAATAGTGGGGACACAGATGTTTATTATTAACCCTTTATATATTGGATTACTTTTATATACATTGTACACACTATGCTCAAACTTCTGACCTGGGATTTACACCACATTAATCTCATAGTACATTGTACCATAAAAACAAAAACAACAACATACATAATTAGAATACAAATCCAAATTAAAAAATAAAAACAAAATTAAAAAATCCAATAGTTCGGCATATCAAAACAATGTCTTAACCAAACTCGGGGATAATATTCAAACTGTATTCAGTCCCAAATTACAGCAATTAGGATTCTATAAATATGATGAAAAAGTGAGTGTGTGTGTGTAACTGTAGTTGTGTAGGTAGGTGAGTTATGTGTATTTAGATGTATGTGTGTATATATATATGTGTGCAAGTTTGTGTGTAACAGTAGGAGTGTAGGTAAATGAGTTATGTGTATTTAGATGTATATATGTGTGTTTGTGTGTGTGTGTAACTGTAGGAGTGTAGATAAATGAGTTATGTGTATTTAGATGTATATATGTGTGTTTGTGTGTGTGTAACTGTAGGAGTGTAGATAAATGAGTTATGTGTATTTCGATGTATATATGTGTGTGTGTGTGTGTAACTGTAGGAGTGTAGGTAAATGAGTTATGTGTATTTAGATGTATACATATATATACTAGTGTAAAAGCCCGTGTACACGGGCCAAGGTCCGGGAGATGTTAACCCTTTGAGTGCCAGAGGAGGACTGTCCTGCTCTGCGTCCTGCCGCCGACGCAGTCATGCACTGTAGAGACTGTCCAAAAGCACAGAATGCTCCCAGCACAGAACTCCCAGCATTCTGTGCGTTCAGGCTGTCTCTACTGCGCATGACAGCTTCTGACAAACATCCTAGCAAATTATTATATAGGATGTGTGTTTGTGTGTGTGTAACTGTAGGTAGGTGAGTTATGTGTATTTAGATGTGTATATATATATATATATATATATATATATATATATATATATATATATTATATATATGTGTGTTTGTGTGTAACTGTAGGTGTGTAGGTAGGTGAGTTATGTGTATTTAGATGGATATATATATACATATATATATATATATATATATATATATATATATATATATATATATGTGTGTGTTTGTGTGTAACTGTAGGTGTGTGGGTAGGTGAGTTATGTGTATTCAGATGTGTATATATATGTGTGTGTGTGTGTTTGTGTGTAGGTAAATGAGTTATGTGTAGTTATGTGCTAATAGGAACTGGGCTAGGTTAAAAAAAAATAAATAAAAAAAAGTTAGGGAAATGTTCATTATGCACACTTTGTTAACTGATATCAATTAGTCCAGGGGTGGGCAAAGAAAGTCCCTCCAGCTTCTGCCAGACTACAGCTCCCAACACCCCCCTCCCCCACGGGGGTTGATGGGAGTTATAGTTTGTCGACACTTGGAGTGCCTCAGCTTGCCCTCCTCTGAATTAGGCAGTTGCAAATGAAGACTGGAAAGACACCCATCTCTATGCCATTTTAGATTAAATTATTGGATACTTGTGAAATTACATTACTTCTCAGTTCAGTGTTGACACTGTAATGCACTTGTTTTGGAACTTAACTGCACAGAACTGGAATATTCTAAAACATATATTTATTGATGACAATTAACTCTATAGAGCGATGAATTGACAATGTCTCTTGCATTCAAAGACTGAAATGTTCAACCCTTGTTATACTGTGGATTTGTGAACAGCCATAAATACACTGCTTGGTTTGAAATTGCAACACCAGTAAGGAGGAGGCAGAATGAGAGTGATGAAAATTGGACCAAGCAACTGGCTGTAAAAGATGAATAAATGATTATAGCTCTGCAGTGATGGGTCCTGTGGGTAACAATTTAATTGGATATAAAGGTGGTCAGACTGGCAGAATGGCTGCTAACTGCGAAGCCTTTTAACATTACATGCCCTGGCATGATAACACCAAGATTATTGTTAAATGACAGCATGAGACGGAGGGGAGCTTAGAAAAGGAGCAAGCTGGATTTTCTGATTGGACATTATGCTGTATGTGTGCAACAATGTTTTTTGTCTCATTGGATCTGAGGACACCAGAGCAGCAGAGTCTGATACACATCTCCAAAGCACAACTTGCGAGGATCATCTGCTTTTCTGAATGGCATTGTGCAACTCCTCAACAGTGAACACTCTCGAAGATAACCTCAAAGAGCCTTAAAGCTGTGTTAACACTAACCACTCAATGGAGTTTGTGACACAGCTAGTCAGTAGGTGAGACAACCACACCAATGCTGACCACTGCTGTCATCACAACAAAAATGGGGTTTACTTTTAAAAGGTTGCACGCTAAAGAGCTTGCAACCAAAAGATACATTAACCATTTCGTCAGAAGAAAAATGTCAACATGAGAATCTCGCACTGCATGACAGCTCGAGATTCTCATGTCGGGTAGTGAAAGGTCGCATCCCAGTCAGTTACTGACTGCTGGTCTTTAGATTCAAATCGAGGCAACGGAGGGACGGAGAGAGAGAAAGGCAATTGACCGGCTCTACAAACGATTGATTAATTAGGCTGTGCACTGTGCGAGACATTTTTCTTCTGACGACATGGTTAATTTATCTTTTGGTCGCATGGTCTTTCGCCTGCAACCACAGTGCGAGACATTTTTCTTCTGACAACAGGGTTAATTTATCTTTTGGTCGCATGTTCTTTCGCCTGCAACCTTTTAAAAGGATACCTAAAAATGGTACAGGCCCCAACACCACAGGAAGTAGGAATAGAGATAGATGTTCTTCACTGTGTCCTCGTTTGGTCTCTGATGGCACAATGGCTACACAACGATATGGAGGAGAGCTAATCAGCAACATACAGTAGCATGTATTGTTCAACTCCACTACGAACCTGCATGGGGTGCAATGGTATCATATCAGATACATATCCTGTTGTATAGCGGTGTGGAATTAGATGTCGCTATATAAATAAAGAATAATAATAATACCCAACTACTCCTTAGACCTTCTTGTATAACTTGTATAATCATCAGACCGCTTCTCATGCAGTCAATGGCGCAATTATATCATTTCCATACCAAGTTCCTGGTGTTTCATTATTAATGTTGAGCAGTGTATATGTTTTGATTCTTTGAAACATCACAAAATATTAAATTGTCGGAATCTGTTTAATGCCTTGAGGACCAGAAGTGTTGCACACACTTCTGGTCTTCAAGGCATTAAAGACTTACTTATGAAAGTGTCCTGCATACAGCAGTCCAGTGTGTGTGTATATATATATATATATATATACATATATATATATATATATATATATATATATATATACACACACACACACACACACATACACACACACACACACACGTGTGCATGGTAACTGCAGTTGCCTGCAGCTGCTGACCTCCTTTGAAGTTCACCTTTTACTTTGCATCTCTTCACAACAGACATTAGGATTCAACAATCTAAATAAGAAATTCCAAAGGAAAATATCCAATCCATTAATCTGAGGGCCTCTTATCTTTATGAGATTGTGAAATTAATGTGACCAACTATAGATGACAGAATGCCAATGAAAATAAAAACAAAATATATACAAAATAATGGACTGATATATGAAGGATACTCAGCTGAGTCCCAGAGGTGTAAGGGTAAAAGTATAATTCTCCTTTAATATTGACCTGTTAGGATTAATGTATGAAAAGCTGAAATTAACTCCTTTGATGCTAGAGATGTCTCCGCTGAATTGCAAATAAATGTGTTGGAGAAGTCTCTATCATCCATGGGGTCCACAGTACTTTACAGCATCTATCAGATGAAATATTAGTATTATGAAACACAAGTATATTTTTAATGAAAGAGGATATATTTATGGTCATTATTGTGGTCCTATCCAATGAATGGCTTAAAGGAGCAGTACACTTTTTTAATGAAAAGCTATATGTTATATGTTGCTTCTTACTGAATAAAGACAAGGGTACTCCCATCACTGTCATTTGTTACTATCATATTCTTTGAAGCACTGTAATCACCAGTGACTCACCTCTCCCATACAATGTAACAGAATAACTGTGTGAAAATTAGGTGAGCCGTAGATGAACTATTTGGACACCAGAGGGCACTGTTAATGTAAAAAAAAAAAAAAGTTTAAACCGTAATAACTTTGTAACAACGAATGGTTTTACTCAGCAGGAAAAACCCTACAATCAGCTTTTTCATCGAACACTTTACTATTTAAAGGGCAAATATTAGATTTTAATAAGTCTTGTGTGAACAGACTTAGTAAAAAGCCTCATGAGGTGCTGGGCAACCTCAAAACAGTTCCTGTCAGCCATTCAGGGGGACAGAAAATGGCCCTCCCCTCATCCAAGCTGGCACTGGGCTGGAATGTAAATTGGAAGTCTGTAGCGCTCAGCTGCAAACATAGACCATTAGGCCTTGATTCAATTGATGCCAGTAAAACAGCCGGTAAGGCAATATTGGCTAACAGCCCGTTAGCAAAAAGTGCTAGCGAAGCTGTTCAATTGCCCTACCCCCTGAAACCACAATGAACGTTAGGCCACAGAAGAGGGCTTGTCACACTGTCAAGCACTGATCTTTAGCTCACACAGTCACCCTCTCAAACACTAACCCTACACTACCCCTAACAATAAAGTGCAACAAGACTACCCCTACCACTAGCCTAACACCCAGATCTCTGTAACACTTACCTGTCATGCACTGTACATTATTTTGTCATTATACAAATCATTGTTAAGACCTCACCTTGAGTATGCAATGCAATTGTGGGCACCGGTTCTGAAAAAGGATATACTAGAACTAGAGAGGGTACAGCGGAGAGCAACAAAATTAATTAAGGGAATGGAGGACTTGACATATGAGGAACGACTAAACAAACTTGGTTTATTTACTCTAGAGAAAAGACGACTAAGAGGAGACCTTATCACATTGTACAAGTATATGAGAGGTCAATACAAGGACCTCTGCGGTGAGCTATTTATTCCAAGGCCTGATCAGGTGACCAGGGGACACCTCTTGAGATTAGAGGAAAGGAGGCTTAAACTTCAGCAGAGGAAGGGTTTTTTTATGGTAAGGGCTGTTAAATTGTGGAATTCATTGCCCAGGGAGGTGGTTATGGCAGATACAATGGATACATTTAAGAGAAGATTAGATACATTTCTTTCAAAAGGGAACATACAGAGTTATACTGTTTATCATTAGGCTGATCAGGAAGGTCTGATAAAGACTAATTTAATTGGTAGCAGGAAAGCTATAAAATTCTCAGTTCTGAGGTATGAGGCGAAGGTTGAACTTGATGGACTTGTGTCTTTTTTCAACCTAATTTACTATGTTACTATGTTCTTCAATCTTCCTTCTACTTTTTTCTCAAATCTTCTTTCTTCTGTACCTTCTTTCCTATAAAATAAAAATAAATGTCAATGTCATATTTGAAATAAAAAGAAATGCCCCCAAGATTTGCCATAATTAACTCTTTGAGTGCCGTAGGGGTACCCCTCCAGCACTCAAAGGGTTAAATGCAGTGTGGCCAGAGGCATAACTAGAAACCACTGGGCCCTGGTGCGAAAATTGCCATGGGGCCCCCTGACCCCATGCAACTCCAACTGCCCCCAATACCCTCTTCTATCACTGCCCCATGCCATCTACTAAATATCTTTGCCCCATGCCCCATCTCCTATGTTTATATTACTGCCCCCACGTCCTCTCCCATACATCACTGCCCCCCTGTCCTCTCCTGTATATCACTTCCCCCATGCCCCCTCCTGTATACATTACTGTCCCCCATGCCCTCTCCTGTATATTACTGCCCCCGTTCCCCCTCCTGTACACATTACTGCCCCCCATGCCCTCTCCTGTATATCATTGCCCCATCTGTATGTTACGTACTATCTGTTAAAAAATGCCAGCCTGCCATTGGCTGGGATGTATGCTTATGCACCTATCAGCCAATCAGCTTTTAGGGGGTCATAAAACCCTCTGAAAGCCGATTGGCTGGGAGGTGCATAAGCATACGTCTTGGATATGCTTTGGATACCCCCTGACGCCCCCAAGGATTAATAAATCTTAATTTCCATATAGAGAAACATATAGATATGTACTAAAGTTGGACTATTTATATGAAGGTATTCAACGGGTTAAAACAGAGAACCACTCAGGTTGGATTTCTTCACTTAAATAGGCAATTGACAATAAAATAATTGGAGAACTTTATCTTTAATATGTATTGACACGCTACTTCACAGTAACGAATTGATCACAAGAATCAATCCTTCATATTTGTGCAAAAATATATATTTTATTAAAATACAATATATATACAAGTATCAGCAACAATGAAATATATAAGTGATTAGCAATTATAATAGGTACATAGAAAACCAAACCACTTATTACCATAAGGATTACCAGCGGTGCAAGGGTTAACCACACATAGGTATATTCAGAGGTATAATAACAATAATTGCATTCAGTAGCATAGAACAGGTTAATTGATTCTTTCAATTAATATAATACAGTTGGCCGCAGTGTCTCTTAATACCTCTGCCCCAGAAACTGTATAGACTATGCCAATTATGATGTAAGGGGTATTGTGAGATGAATTAAATAATTCCTCTAACAATTCCTTGTATCATATATCAAGAATAATAATCAAATTTAGGGAATAACTGGAATAGAATCCCAGATTTAAATCACTATAATTTAATTATATACTGAATTCAATATTGACTACCTCTGAATAAAATATATAAATTGCAATCAATATAGTCAATCAAAGATCACACAATTAATTTACCTAAAATTAATTCATGCAGCGTTTATCATAGTTTTGACTACAGCAACATATATAAAACCTATAGGCACTCCAAGGGTTAATCCACTCGTTTAAAATAAGTGCCACACCCAGAAGTTATTTTGTCTATTAGAAATGAATACCTCTAAATTTACAAAATATAAGCCGAGTACCCGCACAAAGAACTGTAGAATGCACACCACAAATAAATAGACAAACAGCAGTTAGAGAGTTAATAAATGAATTCCAAGAATTCCCTTGATTTAATATTAGCTATTATAATTTTACCAGAAACGTAATATTCTAGACATAACAAAAATTATATTAACCAATATACACAAGGATAAATATATCTCACTGCTATCTCTATTTTATGATCTCTCTGGTAATTTATAACAATAAATTAATTAATTCTGCGTAATTTCTTAATGACTATGCTAAATATAGCAGATTATAATATTTTCCATAAAATTGGCCAAGTTTCTATGGGCAAATATATATATATATATAATTTTCCTCAAATATCGAAGAAATATACTTATTTTGAAATTAGGCAGAATTAGAATAAATAATATATGAATGCCAGGTCAATCAGTGTGGATTCTTGAAGTTCTCAGGTATTGTCAGGAATTTAATCATAAGACAAGAGAGCCCAGGAACCCAGAGTTTTCTTTTTCAGGAAGTCAAGCCCTGAACTAAGAATATTTTGGCATTATATTGGTAATTTTTGTCTTATCAGTAATCCCCACCTTTTTCTAATGATTGGACAAAGATCCATCTCATTATACCGTGACATCACCAGTATGCCCTGATTGGATATTAATATATCCCTAATTATTCAAGGAATGTGGATACCCCAGTCATGACACTCTCAAGACTCTAGAGGGCACTCTTACTCTACTTAACATCTTACATATAATCAGTTTTTATGTCATCAATGATGTATGTAAGAGGGCATTAAACGTCATATAAATCTGCCATTTTTTTAGACTTTCTCATAGGGGAGTATTTTTCTCATAAGATAAAATTATTTTCTAGACAGCAAGACTGTCTGGCAAACTCAATTTATCACCATTACTGTCCGTTAGTTATTTCTTTGTCTTAAAGAGGAGTGAATCTGAACACATTTTAAACAGAATTTCAGTTAATTTCTACTATTAGAGTTAACCCTCTATGCTCCCCCAGGACAAAGTCTCTGACACTAAGAACTAGAGTAATTCTGAAGAAAACCATATGCACCGTAATGGACAAATAAAAAGATTCCAAAAAGATCCCAATTTTCCCATTGATTTGAATGAACGATCAGTGCTGAGTGAATGCAGTAAATATAATATATATCAAAGCCCCCTCACAAATACAAAAGTAGTTTATTAAGTCAGATTTCAATATGAAAATGAGCCACTGGTAAAGGAGACACTGAAATATTGTAAATGCAGAAAAGCCATGGAGATGGCATGGCGATAGAGGTGTATTTGATGCGTGATCACAGGGAGAAGACAGCTTAGTGTATACCACAGAATGGAGTTGGGTCCAGTCCGCCACTATACTGCCAAATAGAACCCTTACCAAACTTTTATACATCACCTCCCCGTATAATTCATCAGAAAGAGAGTTTATTTTCTGGTGTAGCATATCCTTGTGTACGATGTACCAGAAAATACATAAAAAAGGAATATTTGTATACATTTCTGCCACTCAGGAAAAAAAAAAGACAAATGCATATGGCAGTTTCCATATGAGCATATTCTCTCCCATATACTAGCATTGCCTATACCTGCTTTGTGTTCAAAATAGAACTTGAATAATTTGGGGGAATACAACTTAACCATAGGGGTCAAATGCAAATATTGAAAATTTCCGTACATATAAATGAGGCTTTTAACTGAGAGGTCTCCATTGCCTTTTTCATGTGATTTGACTGGATTGTACATTCAGTTTAGATGTGATTTGCAGTAAGGCTTTTTTCTTTTGTCGTGGTGGCTCAACCTCTCCAATCTGCTAAAGGGCAAGTCCTTCCTGGTATCCTTCTGGACCATGGTGATGACGGACGCCAGCCTCTTCGGCTGGGGAGCGTTCCTGGGTCTCCTGAGTGCTCAGGGTCGGTGGTCTCTGGAGGAATCTCTCCTTCCCTTCAACGTGTTGGAGCTTCGGGCAATATTTCATACCCTTCGTCATTGGACATCTCAGCTGGAAGACTGTCCAGTCCGGGTAAAGTCTGACAACGCCACGGCCATGGCCTACATCAACAAGCAGGTCGGAATAAGAAGTCTTGCCGCTTGGTTAGAGGTCAAGGATATTTTGTCCTGGGCAGAAGAACACGTTCCTGTATAACCGCAGTGCACATTCCTGGCATAGACAACGTCATGGCAGACTTCCTCAAATCGACACACAGCGGAGAGTGGGAACTGCACCCAGGAGGTGTTCACCCGCGTTGTTCAGAAGTAGGGTCTTCCTCCTTACATCGACCTGATGGTGACAAGACACAACAGGAAGGTTCCGAAGTTCTTCTCTCGATGGAGGGACCCTCTAGCTCTAGCGGTAAATGCAATGTCCATTCCTTGGTTGTTTCTCCTGGCCTATATCTTTCCTCCCCTCCCAATGTTGCACAGGGTGTTATGGAAATTGCGACTGGAACGCTGTCCAGTCATTCTGATTGCTCCGTATTGGCCTCGCCAAGCTTGGTTTCCAGAGTTGCTGGATCTGTCAGTGGCAGAGCCATTCCGGCTCCCTTGCCGTCCGGATCTTCTTCTACAGGGTTACCTGTCGAAGTAGGATGTTCATTGGCTAGCTTTGATGGCTTGGAAATTGAATCCTCCATATTGAAGAAGAAATGTTTTTCTTCTGGGGTGGTGGCTACTATGCTCAGTTCCCGCAAACCTGTTTCTTCTAAGATCTACCATCATGTCTGTTTGACCTTTCTATCTTGGTGTGCTGACAAGGACCTGTCTCAGGAATTTGATCTGCCTACGGTCCTGGCCTTTTTGCAGGACGGTGTGGATAAGGGCCTCAGTTTGAGTTCCCTTAAGGTTCAGACTTCTGCTCTGTTTTCTTTCAGAGGCGCATTGCTATTCTTCCTGATGTCAAGGTTTTCTTCCAGGGCGTTGCTCATACTCGTCCTGCCTTCAAGAATCCTGCTTCTCCATGGGATCTTAACTTGGTTTTGGGTGTTCTTCAGCGCCCCCCCATTTGAGTCCTTGGCTACTATTCCTCTACACCTGTTGTCAGGAAAATGGCCTTTCTCCTGACGATCGTGTCAGTTCACTGTGTCGCGGAGTTACATGCCCTGTCCTGTAAACCACCTTTTTTGGTGTTTGACAAGGACAAGGCAGTGCTTCTCACTTCTCAAGAGTTTCTTCCGAAGGTGGATTCGGATTTCTACATCAATAAGGAGATTGTGGTGCCTTCTTTCTGCCCTGACCCCACCTCTGACAAGGAGAGGGATCTCCACTTGTTGGATGTGGTGCGTTGTCTCAAGTTTTGTGTACATTGCACTGAGTCCATCAGACAATTTGACACGCTTTTCGTCATTCCTGAGGGTCCTAGGGCAGGAAGACCTGCATCCAAAGTGACTATTACTTCTTGGATCAAGTTCACTATTCGTAAGGCTTACGAGCTGAGGAAGAAGCCTGTCCCCTTTCGGGTCATGGCTCATTCTACAAGATCTATTGGGGCTTTTTGGGCTTACAAGAATCAGGCCTCTGCTGATCAGTTGTGCAAGGCTGCCACTTGGTCGTCTGTGCACACCTTTTCGAAACACTACCGTGTTAATGTGCTGACACTGGCTGACACCAGCTTTGGGAGGAAGATCCTGGAAGCAGTCTTGCCTGTCTAGAATCTTCTTCGGTTCTTGTTGCTTCCTTCACTTTTGAGCCCGGTTGGCTCTAGTTCAGCATGCTGTGTAACAGTTTGGGGTGTTATTATCCCTGTTCAGTGTCCGTTGACACGTCATTTGTTTTGTTGGGCTATCTCTGATCTGATGGTTCATATCTGCTCTGGTGACTTGCGCCTGGTCCTTGCCTTACTTCCCGCCTCTGGTAAACTCAATGGTTAGACATCCCAAAGTTACCAGTAACCTGTATTGGACAACAGAGAAAAGAGGATTTTAGTCTTACCTGTTAAATCCTTTTCTCTTAGTCCATACAGGTTACTGGTCTCCCACCCTTCCAAGGGACCATGCTTGGCTCTCCTGTGATAGACCGTGGGGTTCCTTCGGGGTCATGCTCACAGGAGTCTTCTTTCCCTTCCACTATCTAGTCAATAGTTAGTGTCTCAAATCTTTCTGGAGCTGGTTGGCTAGCTGCTGCCAAGGAGGGAAGGTAGGTTCCACACCCTCCATACAATTCTAGAATTGTTCCTGCCTACAATTAAAGAGGTGGATTGCCTACCCAAAGTTACCAGTAACCTGTATGGTCTAAGAGAAAAGGATTTAACAGGTGAGACTAAAATCCTCTTATTTTGCTAAAATCACATACTATGTATCAAAAACTTTTACCTTGATTGTTAAAGTTTCAATTATTAGAAAAAGCCCTGAGTCCTCCAAGTAAAAAAATACCAAATTTGTATCATTTTACTTACATCCATGGCTAGCGTAGAGCCCTAATCATCAGGAACACAAAATGGCATTTTCAACTTTATGAACTAATATACACGTTCTAGTGTTTTTGTGGTAAAGCTACCCTAAGACAGTGGAATATATAGTTTTATATCGTTATTTCTGGAAAGTGGACAACCTGCTGCATGTATTGACAGGTGACTTGCCTTCTTACCCCAAGCCTGGTGTGCCCAAATGTTTCCAGAAGGTGGCACTAATGAAAAAAGGCATTTTCTTACATTTCTGCCCCTTCAAATGTACTGAAATGTGTGAAAACCATGCCATTTCCAACTATATTCATTAGCTAGTGCACTTAGGAGAAAAATGGCACCCCATTGGTATGAGCTGAAATAACGTAGGGGTGCCAGAAGCACATAACAACACCTACCTGTTTTCTTCTTTGGAAATGGCTGCTTGTACTAAAATGTTCATAACTTTTAGAGACATGAAGGAAAGGTATAAAATGTATACCATTTTGGAAAGTAGACATTCACCCGCATCAAATGAAAGGTCACTTGCCTTTCTACCCCCGGGCTAATGTGCACAATTATTTCCAAAAGGTGGCACTATAGGAATAAATACATGTTTTTTTACATTTTCATCACTTCAAAGATACTAAAGCCTTTGAATACCATAACATTTCCTACTGTATTCAGTACCTGCTACCAACATGAGAAAAATGGTACCCCATTTGTGTGGAATAACATACAATATGTGGGTGCTAGGAACACTTACCTAAAACTGACATTTTGTTTTTGAAATTATATGCCTGCACAAAAAGTGTCATAACCGTTATATATATGCAGGAAAGGTAGAGAAACCATACCATTTTGGAAAGAAGATAATCTTCTGCATCTAATGAGGGATCACTTGCCTTGTTACCCCAAGTCTGGTGTGCACAAATGCTTCCAGAAGGTGGTGTTAATGAAAAAAAAGGCATTTTCTTACATTTCTGCCCCTTCAAATGTATTGAAATCTGTGAAAACCATAGAATTTTCAACTGTATTCGTTAGCTAGTGCTCTTAGGAGAAGAATGGCACCTCATTGGTATGAGTTGACATACTACAGCAGGTGCTAGAAGTACAAAACTACTCCTGCTACAACCTCTGATTTCTCTAACATTTTCTCAAACATTCTTGCGTGTATGAAAATGACTAACATACCTTCAGAAGTGAAGAAAAGGTAGATAAACCATACCATTTTGGAAAGAAGATAACCTGATGCATCTAATGAGGGGTCACTTGGCTTCTTACTCCAATCCTGGTGTGCAGAACTGTTTCCAGAAGGAGGGAATATAGGAAAATAATTGAATTTTTTTTACATTTCTGCCCCTCCAGATGTATTGAAACCTGCTAAAACGATGGGATTTCCAACTGTATTTGTTAGCTAGTGCTCTAAGGAGAAGAATGGTACCCCATTGCTATGAGTTGAGATACTGTAGGGGGCACTAGAAGTACAAAACTAATACTGCTACAACCTCTGATTTCTCTAACATTTTCTCAAACATTCTTGCGTGTATGAAAATGGTTATAACGGCTACAGAAGTGAAGAAAAGGTAGAGAAACCATACCATTTTGAAACAAAGACAAAATGCCACATCTAATGAGAAGTCACTTGCCTTTCTTACCCCTAATTTAGTGTGCACAACTATTTCCAGAATGTGGTGCTACAGAAAAAATAAAAATATTTTTTTTTACAAATCAGTCACTTCAAAGATATGAAAATGGTTCAACATTATGGGATCTCCTAAGAGGACCTCCTGCCAGCCTACAAAAAATGGTACCCCACTGCTGTGGGTTGACATACCATATTGGGTGCCAGGAGCGTGTCTACCAGTGGAACAAGGGTGGGGAAGCAAACTGTGTATGTGTGATTCTATTGCTACCAGTGGTCAATCAGTGTACGTGAGGACTGCCAGTGAAACCAGGTGGGGGAGGGGTCAGGCAGTGTATGTGGGTATATCTACCAGTGGGCTGTGAGCAAGTATAGCAGTGGTGGTGGGGGAGGTAAGATAGTACATATGGGGGGATCTGTGATTACCAGTGTGCACTGTAAGTCCCCCACATACACTGTTTGATTCCCAGCCTGAATCCAGTGCGTACTGGCACATTTGAGTCTACCAGAAGGCAGTGGAACCAGGCTGGGGGGGTCTAACTGTGGGAATGGGACTGCCAGTGGGCTGTGGAACTAGGCTGGTGGGTAGGGTATGGGGGGAATATTGGAGGGATTTTGTGTGCATGCCACAGGGGTGTCCAATGCATTGCAAAGCAATGCATTGAACCCCCATTGGCACACAGAGGGTTCATTTAAAAAGATATATATTCTTTATTCATAGCTTGGCAACAAGCTTTGAATGACAAGCAATAGTAAAAAAAAAAAAAAGTCCTGTGTATGCCACAGGAGGGGATATACAATGAACACCCTCCCCTGTGGCACACACAGGGTTAATTTTTTTTTTTTTTTTTTTGTTCTTTTTTTTATAGACCTCATTGGGGGGCTTCAGGACCCTTCCTGATGTCCCCCAATGAGGTCTTAGTAAAAAAAAAAGTCCCAAAAGAATTTCCCCTGTGAGTGCCACAGGGGTCTCCAGCTCATTGCAAAGAAATGTTCTGCGGAGCCCTGCAGCACTCACAGTGTTAATAAAAAGTAAAATACAATTAAAAAAAAAAAATTATCAGAAATTGTGGGGGGGACATCAGGACCTTTCCTGATGTCACAACAAACTCTGATTACAGGTTAGTGAAAAATAGCCCTGTGTGTGCCACAGGAGGGGCGGTCTGCAGTAAACCCCATTCCCTGTGGGACACACAGGGTTAAATTTTTTTTTTTTTGTTCATTTTTATAGACCTCATTGGGGGGCTTCAGGACCCTTCCTGGTGTCCCCCAATGAGGTCTTAGTAAAACAAATAGTGCCCAAAAGAATTGACCCTGTGAGTGCCACAGGGGTCTCCAGCGCATTGCAAAGCAGCACTCACAGGGTTAATTTTTTTTTTTTTAAATTTTCATTCAGACCTCGCTGGGGGACATCAGGACCAATATGGTGACTGAAGGAGAGCAAAAGCTCTCCTTCCCTTCTTTCCTACCTCCAGTAGGAGTGATTGAGATCGGGGAGAGCTTGCTAACGTCATCGGTGAACATGTCACCGAGGACGTTGGGAGGCTTCCCCTGGTCCCGCCCATTCCTACCCAGAAGTTTGGGTAGGAGAGGAGGGAAAAGAGAAGCTCCACTTCTCCTTTGTACATATTGATCTCCCAGCACGATCGGCTGGGAGATTGGGGGGGGGGCATGAGGAGTGATCCTCATGCCCCCCCATGAGTGCCAGGCTAGTTTTAATATAAAATGTGGCCACTGCAAGCCGGTTATACCGGCCTTTGCAGTGACTGCATTTTAGATGTACAACGTACGGCCTTGGCACAGCAGGTACAGCTGTCCATTCTTGTATGTTGTAAGTAGGTAGCACTTTAGGGGTTAAGAGAGAAGTAAAAATTTTTTGTTGATTTAAAGCAGAACTTGCACATATTAGTAAGTCACCCTTCAGTCATTAAACATATGGCGACTAGCTTGATAATCCGTGTATTACCTATCCAAAGTGCCAGATTCTAAAGAAATCTTTCATCTTCGGAGACAGGAAGCCAGACATCAGTGCAGACATCTTGTCTGTGCACCTGCGCTGTCAGTCCCAGTCTCCTGTAAGAAGCATTGCAGCGTACCACATGGTAACCGGAAGGGAATGACGGAACAGACTGCACTAACCTGGCCGTCAGTCTCCGAAGATTAAAGATTTCTTTAGAGTCTGGCACTTTTGATAGGTAATACACATGTTATCAAGCTACTCGCCATATGTTTAATGATCGAAGGGAGACTTATTACTATGTGAAAGTTCCACTTTAAATTGGGCATTTAAATTGGACTTTTAATCATTAAAGGGATAGTAATACCTGATTTTCCTAAAGTTGAATATTGTTCATATTAAAAAAATAAGTTCATTGATGCAAGTCCCGTACCTTAAAGATTTAGTGTTATAATTTTACAAAATCCCCCCCTCCCACCCCTTTTACTCACGTCAGCCCTCTAGCTTACAAATTGAGATCCTGGTCCTGGGACCGGATGGCTCTTCAGCAGAGCCAAAGTAGCGTTGACTACAAAGAAATTGTTAGTTAGAACGGTCTACAAAGTGTGTCTATCAGCTTGAGCGCTGACATCTGGAAAAGGGGCGGGAGGAGGGAACTTTATAAACTAAAAATCAAAAACTATAAAACTTTAACCCTTTGACTGACAGAGGGTTATGGAACGCATTGCGTTCCGTACCCCTCTGGCACTTAAAGGGTTAAGGAACGAGACTTGCATCATCAAACTTATTTTTTTAATATGAACAATATTCAACTTTAGGAAAATCAGGTATTACTATCCCTTTAAATTACATGTGCTGGGGATCTCCCTAACACATCAGAGGTCCCATTATAATCAATGATGCAGCTGATTTGCCTTGGAACTGCCCCTCTTCTTAACTTCCTGAATGTCCCTAGTGGGGCCTGTGTAGTAAGACCAATTAGAGCAGCGGTTCTCAACCTTTCTAGTGCCGCGACCCTTTGATAACATTTCCCAAGTTGTGGTGACCCCTAACAGTAAAATTAGTTTTGTTGCTCCTTCATCGGTGTAATTTTGCTACAGTTATGAATCGAAATATAAATATCTTATGGTTTTAGGCGACCCCTGGCAAATCGTCATTCGACCCCCAAAGGGGTCCCGACCCACAGGTTGAGAACCACTGAATTAGAGCAATTCTGCTGCAAACCAGCATCACTGTAAGAGACAATAATTCCCATTTGTGTAAACTGGCTTTTAACTCCTTCAGTACTAGCTCTCTAGCACTTAAGAAGTTAAATGATCCATTTAAATAAATAAGAATTTGGGAAAATCTTATTTGCCCCTATGGGGCAGTTGGTTTCATTACCACCCTAAACATTTTCTAATTATATTCCATTGGCAGATGCTGCTGAACAAAAATACTAGGCCATGTGTTGAACACAATGAGGTCTTCTCATTCAATTAACAAAGAAAAGATAATTTTCAAAAAAGAATATAATTATTAAAGGGATAGTAATACTTAATATGTAAACAGAAATATGTTTTAGGGTTTACCCCCTAAGTAAAACATGGGAACTCCCACTGCTGAGAGGTGTTTTATTCAAAAGTTATTACAGCTTAAACTTGAATTTTCGGGGTGCAGTATCTCAATGTCCTGAAGTTTTACAGTGGCAATGTTGCTACACCATCCTGTTGACATTTATGGTCAAGTGACCAGAACTATCCATAGGATGGTGTAGCAACAGCGCCACTGTACAATTTCAGGCCATAGAGATATTGTACCTAGAAAATTCAAGTTTAACCTGTCCTAACTTTTGAATAAAACACCTCTGAGCAGTAGGGATACCCTTGTTTAACTCAGGAGAATAAACCATACAATATTTTTTTTTACATATTAAGTGTTACTATCCCTGTAAGAAAAGATGCACCTTAAAAGGACAACTTCATGAATAATGGACACTTTGGATTTGGTTACCTGGTAACGTAACCCTGATGTCTATTCGATAGGGACCAGGTAGAAACTTGAGTCTTCAGGGAACTGTGACTTGTACAACCTTTGTTTCTGGGGGAGAAGCTGTCACATAGTATCCAGAGCTCAATGGTAATTCAGTATGTGTGTGTGTGTGTGTGTGTGTGTGTGTGTAATGTACTGCATTTAACCCTCTGGGTGCCAGAAAGGCATTGTGTTCAAAAACATTTGCTACAGAAAAGGAAGAATGCACCCATTTTCTGCCCTTGGTTGTTAACCGAAAACTCATGGGGCAATATTTTGGGGGTGTATATATCTGAGCAGGTGTTATGGACACAGATAAGTTGCAGCAAAATTTGCAGCAAACCTGTGTCAACAGCAGGGTTAATCAGCTGCTGGTCTTCCAGCTGTTGGAGACTACAACTCCCACCATCCCCAACCAGCCATTGGCTGGTTGAGAATAATGGGATTTGTAGTCCCCAACAGCTCAAGGTACATCAATTAAAAACTCTTGCGCTAGAGTGCATGATCTCTTTAGTGCATCACACTACTAAATTCAACCATTGATAAGACCTTAATAAGTGCAAGTTCCATGCACATCTCTTGCACTAAGGGAAGTGGTTCCTTATCATCTACAAACTATCCCTAAGGCCTTGTCTTTTAGATTTCCCTGCTTGTGCACAGGTGAGTTAACGCTGGGCAGCAATGTGTTGTGGATACTTCTCTGGCACTCAAAGCGTTAATCAGAGGCTTCAATCATTTTGTTAAGTCGACTGTGTACAAAGCATGGAAATCCTAGAGACCTGGGGCTGGATTCTATTACAGGTGCTAATTTTATCACTGCCTTTATCTCCAGGTTTTCCCATAGACTTCAGCAGGAAAATATTTGATAAAACAGGTGTGCCTACACGTTTTAGACCATTCCAATGAAGGGATTCCTTGTAAGTAACGAGAACTCGGCACTTCTCAAGCGCCTCCGTGTCGCCCGACACGAATCTCCTGCTGACAGCTTTACAGCTGTCAGTAGGAGAGATCAAACTTCAAACGCTTGTATCTCTTAAACCATAGCAGTTTGAGAGATATGTTTTTTTGCATTTAGCTCAGCTTTTTAAGCTCTTCTAAATGCAAAAAACTTTTTTTAGACATTACTAACACTTTAAAAGGTCTTCTAGAAGACCTGTTTAGTGAAGGATTTATTTTTATTAACACAATCTCCGCTCTGCTGCAGAGCTGACAGCTGATCCCAGGAAAGGATCTCCCTGCTCTCAGCTAGAACGCTGACGTCAGGCAGGGGAGAACTTTGTAAGCAGTTATCTCTCAAACCATAAGGGTTTGAGAGATGCCGCTGGTGGAATTTTTTTTTTTTTTTAATGGCTACAAAATAGGGATAAGTAATTTTTAAGTATTACTATCCCTTTAACCATTAGAGTACCAGGGAGATATCCGACACATACCTCTCTGACACTCAAAGGGTTAAACAAGGCATAGCACAATGGTTTCAAAAACTTTTGATTTGGCTCCCTCTCTTTTGGTTTCCCCAAACCCTGTTGTCCCCTCTTTTTTATGAAAATAAACATAACTTTGTACATGTATTTATACATACAGTATATACAGTATATACTGTACCACGAGTGCAAACAAAACAGAGTGCACTGTTCACAACTGTTCTCTGACCCTGCCTTTCCAACCTCCCAGACATAACTGCTTTTTTTGACAGTATGGATACTGTTGTAAATGGAAGTTTGGTGTGGAAAATAAGCCTTGTGCTTCCCCCCCCCCCCCCCACACACACACAGATAGAGATGTCCTTCACCCCCACGCCACTGGTGTAGAGGAAAGGAACATCTCAAAAAGTCAGTAGACTGCACCACGGTCCTCCCATCAGTGCAAGTGGAGTTAAGGGGAGGAATCTTGGTGTTGAAAGCTGGGTCAGAAAATCAATTGAAGCATCTGATTTAGGGTGAATTTGCCATCATACATTCAACCCAAGGGAACCAAGATCTCCATTTGAATGCAGTACACTTATGAAAAACACACATTGCAGGGTTGTATTGATTCCTGAGCAGTCCTGCTGAATGACGTTTTCTTAAAGGGATAGTAATGTTTCACAAAAAAAGCAGCTCCGATTAATCTTCATAGTATTTGGGCCATGGAGAGTGTTATTTCAATACTGTCAGAGTTGTAGTTCAAGAGTAATTGAATGATAAAGTATCCCCCTCCTGCCCCTTTTACCCAGTGCAAGCCACCTCCCCTCAGATGTGGAATCTGGTCTCTTGACCAGACAGATCACTGCAAGGGACAATCATCTTACTGTGAGCATAAGAAAAAACCTGCCTCCCTTGACAGGTTTTTCCTAATGCTCACTAAAGATTGTCCCTCTCTGCGATCCATCTGGACAGTCTTGCTTCTCTGAGGTAACCAGTGTTATATCAGCAAAAGAGGCAGGAGGGGGAAATTCTATTACTCTTGAACTACAACTCTGACAGTATTGAAATAACACTCTTCATGGCCCAAATACTATGAAGATTAATCAGAACTGCTTTTATTGTCAAACTTTACTATCCCTTTAAAGGGACAGTAATGTTTAAATTTAAGTTTAATATTGTAGGCATTAAAAAAATAAGTACAAATATGTAAGTCTTATCTCTCAAACATTTATGGTTTGAGAGATAGAACTTGCTAAAGTTCCCCACTCTAGGCTATTTCAGACAAATCTGCCATCTATCTGCCAGTAGGAGAGTCCGGTCCCGGGACCAGCCAGCAGCTCTTCAGCAGAGCGAAATTGCTCTATTTAGAAATAAATATTTCATTGGAATGGTCTACAAAGTGTGCTTGCAAACCAGGCACACGTTGTAGACCGTTCCAATGAAGTAATTTATTTCTAAATAGTGCGATGTGGGTGATAGCCGCCATCTGGTAAAATGACCAGAATCATCTGTTGTACCATAGAGAGCTGACACTGCCTGAAGAGGGTAACTTTAGCCAGTTATATCTCTCAAACCATAAAGGTTTGAGAGATAAGACTTACATCGCTGTACTTTTTTTTTTTTTAACCCCTTAACGACCGGGGTATCAGCGCCGCGACACGACTCAATGTCCGCGGAGCTTTTTTTTTTCCGGTTCCGGACTCCCCGAACGGCATGCAGCCGCGGGGGAAGCCCGGAACTCCATGACGGTCATAGTACGTCATGGGTCGTTCGGTCAGATCGACCCTTGACATACTATGACCGTCAAGGGTCATTAAGGGGTTAATGCCTACAATATTAAATAAACTTAAATTTAAACATTACTAATCCCTTTAAGCATCCTGTCTTACATTGGAAATCTGAACACCTTATCTTGCTAATGTAGCAGATAACTTTTTGAATATCAGTTGAGAAGACACCTGTAGGTAGGTCATGGGGGAAATGTGGGAATGGGGAAGCCTGCATAATTTAAACCTTTGAGTGCCAGAGGGATTCCAAGTGTATTCTGTTGCATACTCCTATGGCAATCAAAGGGTTATTTCACATATTTCCATGTGAAAGCCATACCCGCATTTACCTGTAGTATTACACTACAGAGCTAAGCTACCTTTGCCTCTCTTGCTGTAAGGGACTATAACTCCCTTCATACCCAACAACTGGCTTATGCACTAAGATGTGAAAAAGAGGTGGTAAAAAGGAAGTATCTTCTCCATTGTAATAAACTCCCAGTTCGTATATTATTCTGTAAAGCCAATATACAAGGGCTCCCCAAGCACGAGTGATGTCACTACATAGGCTCCCTAGAGTTGAGTAAAAAAACAAGAGGTCATCCATTAAGACCAAAGGAAAGGCACTTTTGACTAAACAATGGCATGGATTTTTTTTTATTTGTGTCTGGATGTTGTGCTTGTAGACACTGTAACAAATGTAAAAAAAAGTAATGGACCCCTATCTAGCTCAGAACAATATTGAGAATTGTGATAGTTGGTTTTACAGCAGATAGGAATGTTTTTTTTTCAATTTGGACCTTTAGGTGACAGAGGGGCACGCAACACATTGCAAAGCAATGTGTTGCGTACCCCTCTGGTACTCAAAGGGTTAATTGGAAATGGCTTCAATGGGATTTTTTGCCAACCTCTGCATCATCAGGGACACATGTCTTTTTTCAGCCTCACCATTCAAGAGACAAATATTGCTTTTTTTAAATGTAAGTACGTTTTATTGGCTTATATCAGAGAATATAAAGTAATATAAAAGGAGCAGTACTTTTTTTTAAATAAAAAGCATGTCCGTCATAAGGCTGGGAACCAGTTATCAACCCATCCACCCAACCTTCCTATCTAATCTGCCTTTAGCTTTGCAGCACGTTGCTTACCTCTGTAGCATCCAACGTTTTGGAACACGCCTCTCATACTATCACATATGAAACGTAAAATACATATACAGTTATTCTTAGGTCTAACAATTATAACATCAAAAACATGAACATAGCGTGCATAACAATTTCCATAAAAATAATTTTAAAACGAAACTCCTTTTATCAAAATCTAAGTACAAAACCAGGGAACCTAAGTAGGAGTCCATGGCCCTTTAATCAGAACCCTGGTTTAGAACCACTGCCACTCATTACCAGATGCAGTAATTCACACATATGAAGGTAAGCAGATGGGCGTGGCTTTTGAAGTCCTTTCTCTGATTGGTTGAAGCTCTCGGGGGCGCGCCTGTTCTTTTCCAGGGAAACGCGCAGAGGAGCTGCTGGTGCACGGTGACAGTAGCAGCACCAATACATCACAAGCCCTTCTGTCATGGGACCGTGAGCGTATTCTTGAGGGAGACTGGGCACCGTCACTGTTGGGCACTACTCTCTGCAGGTGAGATTCATTTCCTCTGATTCCCTTGCACAACTGCGGTGCAAAGGCTGCAGCCCTTGGTACAGTCCCAGGGGTCACATTTCAACGCATATCTGCTATTGTGTGGTGTTAGGGACACAATTAACCATTTTAAGGACTAGAGGGGTGAACAACGCATTGCTTCTTTTCACACCTTTCTGGCTCCTAAAACGTTAAATACACATTGTTGAAGCTTACTGACTGAAGACGTCAAAGGAAAGCGAATAATGCATTCATATGTTCCTTAAAGGGTTAAATAAACATTCCTGGAGCTTAATGACCGGATACGAGTCGGAGAAAAAAATAATAATACATTCATATGGTGTTAGCACTTTGGATATCAGAGTGGGGGGCGATACGCTGAACGTCCCTTTGGTTAAATGCAATTAATTTCGGAGCTTCTCCTGTATACACACACACGAAGCAATGCAATAAATCGATTATGGAATGCAGTAGCTTTTCACGCTGTTATATATATATATATATATATATATATATATATATATATATATATATATATATATATATATAAATTAGTATCTTCTTGTATGTTTGTGTCTTTGGGTGACTGTATATTTTGTGATATTGGTCTCAATATCTAACCTAAATGCATTTGAACGATTAGTGTGATTATGATGCAGCTAATGATTGGATGTAGGGACAATAACAAACCAACACAACACATTGGATAAAGATCTTCTGTAACAGAGCAATGCTCTCTGGCGTCTGCATTTTAACATAAATGTATAATGTTTTATGACTCCGATTTTGAGACTAAAGTTTAGCATCTGTGTTTCTTGCTAAATTATTTGCAAAATGTAGCCAGTTACCCCACTGTCCTTTCCTAATAAAATGTCAAATATTTCTGCTCTCTCCTAGTAACCAACCAAAGGCTGGATTCAAATGAAGGAGATAAATGTTACCTCCCGTTTTATCAAAAATGTTCGTATTGAAGTCTGTGAGGCTACCTGGAGATAAAAGCAGATATAAAATTAGCATCTGCATCTGAATCCAGCCCCAAATGAGAGATACAGATAATGATGAAATCTTAATAATAACAAAACTACAAAAAAATCCTTGGCAGTTTAGTGTGTAAAGTAGGTATCAATATTGAGAATTGTAATCTTTAATCAATTTGGACCATAGTAATACTTGGTGCTGTTTATGTGAGTTACACAAGGACAGGTGGCAGACTTGTAGCAGTCCAAGGATTAGCAACCTATCACACTCCAGCTATTGGGGACTACAACTCCCATTGGCTGGTTGGGGACTATGGGATTTATAGACCCTAACAGCTGCAGTGTGATAAATTGTTTACGCTGTATTAGTCTAAGGGTATTTATCCAGTTTTAGGACTGTAGATCATCAGCATGTCTTTGGCAGAAATATACAAACCTGCTCATTTTCTGTACTTACACTTTAACATAAAGATCTTGTGCCTACACTATGGGTTATGTACATACTGGTGTACACTTTTTGCCAGTCATTAAGACTTCTGTGTGAGGAAACTGAACACCACATCTATTGCCTGCATAGGAAAACTGACTAATGTTACACCATTTTCCTCTGTGTCTTATTAGTATATGGTGAGAAACATGGCAGAGGAGCAGAATGCCCCAAATTACCCATTCACTACCACACTATCCTTGGTGCAAGGAGGTAAAGAGGAGAATGTTTGGTGTATGTAGCATAGAAAATAATTAGGGATGGTGAAAAGTCCCTATTTTCTCTCCATGGATATTCTCATGAAAAAAAAAAATCTTGTTTTCAGAAATTCCATTGTAAAGAAAATCCATTAACCCTTTAAGCACCATGCAGACCACAGCACATTTTTTTTCACGGCTGTGTTCTGTGATCACAGTGCGGCATGCAGCCGTTCTGTGATCACAAACTTCCATGATGACCAGGACAGTCGCTGGTCCTTAACGTTCGGAGAGCCGTCACATGGGAAGGAATGTATTTGGGGCTGGCGAAAATGCTAAACTTTTAACACTTTAACTTCCAATGACGTGCCAGGACAGTCATGGTCCTGGCACATGATTGGGTGTTAAGGTGTTAAAATTTTTACATTTTCGCTAGCACCAAATACATTCCCTTCCTATGCTTTCTATGGCCGTGATAATTCCCACTGCAATACTATAAAAATCCAGAACCCGCTTCCATAATGCATGGTTTTAGCTGGAGTTAGAGAGAGTGGTGAAACAAGAAAGCGAGAAAACAATAACATATTTTTAATTATTAGGAGAGATGCCACATATATTATTTGCTGGACTTTGTTTAAAATGAGTAAGATGATTTGGAGGCTGCTTCTGTTGAAGTGGAAAAATTCACCAGCACAAACAGCATTAGTAGTAGTTCCTGTAGTAGTGGGAACCCAACAATAGCATATATTACAGCTGCCACCACTAGGGACCTTGGGTATATTTCTAAAAAGGGGTATTTTGATTATTCCCAGGTGGCTCTCAGCACAGAAGTTTCAGTGCCTGAGCCTGCTTTGTCTGTCAGTGTGACACTGGGTGCACCACCAAGAGAGGTAGAAGAGTCTGATTGTGGTACTGAAGATGATGAGGGTGGTGATGATATGATGGCGATGACAGTAAAATGAAAGCTTTCATAGGTGATTTATTATGGTGTTTGCTAATTTAGTGCTTGCTGAGTCGTTTGACTGAGAGCATCAGATGTTACAGGATCTAACTGCTGTGTCCACAATACCCATGAGTATTAGTAGTGGTAGTGGGAATGGGGCTGAAATCATCATCCCTGCAGACTGTGGTGGTTTAACCAGCACCACCGGTGTTATGGTGGTACAGGGGATAGTTCCTTCTAATGCTGAGGCAGCAGCACGACAACAAACCACCACCACTTCAGGTACATCACGGGAGAAGGTGTCCAATTCTCCTGCACCTCCCTTGATATCAAAGATGTGGAAATATTAAACCTTGTGGGTTTTGACTGTGTAGTTAACAGCAACTTCAGTGTGCACACTATGAAAAAGTTGTGAAGATGGGGAAGGAGGGACCACACCTTGGTACATCTGCTCTAATTAAGTGCATTTATCATAGCATCTTGAGGTTTATGTTGTCAGTATGAAACCATCCTATAATATAAAAGGCCAAATGTATGTTTGTCCGATGCAGTCATGCACAGTAGAGACTACTCAAACGCACAGAATGCTGGCCCGTGTACATGGGCTTTTACACTAGTCTCTAATAAATCAGGTGTTACCACTATTTTCCCTGTCCATCCTCTTAAATGCCTGTTCAGGCAAACCCCCCACAAGCTCAGAACATCAATGAGGACATAATCATCCATATTGTCATGTGCTAGAGTTGGGGGCCAGACTGGTAATACCAAAGTGTTGTCCTGACACCCTCATGGTCCTCCCTGGCATTGACATTGTCATTAACAAAAGTAGACAGTGATTATGCAGGTGAGACTGTGGCAATATGTCTCTGTTCATTGCAAATTGTATGGTGCATATACCAAATATGGCAAAAACACTAATATGATGTAGGGCATAAGGGGACATCCTACAGAACGTCCACCCTGTATATGGTGCAAATGTAATTGCAGGAAGGGTAAAGTATTTATTGATTAGAAGCAGGCTATGCTAACAGTTTTTCTAAAGGTTTTATCTTTCATTATAATTTTTCAGAAGCTAACCAAAGCATACACCACTGGTAACTTTTTTTTTTAATGATTTACTTTGCTATAAGAAAAGGATAGCTGGAAGCACACTCTGTAACAGTGGCTATGTAGCCAAACACATATATACAAAACCTGGTGTAGACACTGCAGCAGTCTCCTGTAAAACTGCTGTATATATTATCCTAAGCCGATAGAAGAGCACATTCAGGTTAATGTGAAAAATTCAGCTCCGTCTGAAACGTATTGACAAAGTACAAAGACTTGCACTGTTTCAGGGGGCTGTGTCTCCCTTTGTGAGGCATAGAAACAGTACAAGAAATACTGGTGATAGTTAGCTTAATTAAAATGTTACTTACTGACATCCAATGACAGACCTTGCAGAGGGATAAGGTATGCATAATTAATAAAGAAGGGAATACAACTACTAAATGTCAGCATGACATGAAACAGTGTATAAATAACATCAATAGATATAATATAGAACAGCCAAGGATACTATATCACAAAAAGAATGATGAGAGCATACTTATAAGTAGGTTTTTCCAAAGGTCATCATTTTCATATTCCGATAAGCCCAGCCTTTTAAATACGAGAATCAATCGGCCACCACCATACCCACATAGTCATATATCCTATATAATAATTCACTGTGTGTTTGTCAGAAGCCATCATGCTCAGTACAGACTGCCAGCGCCACGGCTCATAACGGAGCGAGGCTCCCAATTCAGAGCAGAGAGGACTATGGTCTGAATTTGGAGCGCCCCGCTCCATATCAGCCTTGGCATGGGCAGTCTCTACTGTGCATGACTGCACCATGACCGTTTGCTGGATGGCACTGTGCCCCGTGTACACTGGCTCTTCAACTAGTATTTTTAGAAATCAGTTTACACAGCAAAACGGGTCAGAAGGCTATTGTAAGTTTGCACATAGCATTTATTTTTTTATATGCTTTTTTAATTCACTTTTAATCACTTTGGGATTAAAAAATGTGTACTGATACACACATCAAAGGTATTTCTTCCTGTTATAAGTATGGATTCAACCTGCAGGGGACCCAAACGGAGATTTGAGAATCTCTCCACATGTCTGTACAGTCAGTGTTTGGAACAATCCTCCACTGACCACTGATACACTGATACTGTTATATACAATATTATACTATTGTGATGCCCTCCATCTTTTGCCTTTTGCGTAACATTTTCATGTAGATATAAGTATCTACCTGTAGATGGAAGAAAGAAAACTTCATAAGAAGCATTTAAAACTAAAATCCTCATTTAACTCTATGGGGTATTTAGTATCAAGTTTATGAATGCTGTTTGTAAGAGCCGTTTATGAAAGTTACCACTCCTAATAGGGAGTTTTACCTATTCCTTTACTTGCCATCTTAGTTGTAAGACATTGTATTTAAATTAAAAAAAAATCCTATTAATATTAAAGGCCAGAATGTTTATCCGATGCAGTAATGCGCAGTAGAGACTACCCTAAAGCACGGAATGCTGGGAGCATTCTGTGCATTCATGCAGTCTCTACTGCGCATGACTGCATCGCGTGCATCTCTAATGAGGCGGCGGCAGTACACAGAGCAGGGCTGGCCTTTTTACCTCACTGAACCTTGGCCTGTGTACACGGGCTTTTACACTAGTTCTAATAATTGGTAAAGATTTCTAATGGTTGATTTATGTTCCGTCTGCCTCAAATAATTCTGCTGGTTTGGCCCATATGCCCAAGACCACAGGGGTATTTTAACAGATATATATATGTGAAAATAAAAATGTGATGTAACTGTTAAAATGTCCCCTATGTAACTTAATTGCTTTTATATGATCAGTGGTTGTGGTTATGTGTGTGTGTGACACTTGTGGGTACTCTTGTTACCTCCAACTCTGTCATTGTCCTTTGTCCTTTGCATTCATATAGCAGGAGGAGACATAGGTATTATTGTTTCTGATGAAAATGTTATCCCATTCTGAGACATATACAAAACTACTACTAGTGCACTTTTAGGAGTGCTGTTAATACCTTTAGTCGTCACATCTCTGACATGCTGCATGTGTGTCTCCCAGTCAGACTTGTGGTTGTACTTTGGGTAGGATCTCAGTGAGGGCATGCCTAAATGTGATTCTGTTTCCCCATTGGTCACATGTTTCTTACAGTGAGAACGGATAACAAAATGTTAAGCTTTTTGAATGTCAGTGGAGTATCTCCTTTCTGTAGGTTACATACACTGAAGATTTCCTGAGGTACTACTACTTATTACATCACCACTGCTACAGGGGCTAGATGTTGTAGTAGTAGGAGACAGTGATGCTGTACCTCGAACAGCGGTAGGAACACTCATAGCTAGGGTTGTTGATGCTGACTTTTGTTACTGCTTAGTCAATAAGAGTGAGCGTGACTGCATGGCTGTTGGATTTGGAAATTGCGACGATGATGATGTCCAAAATAATTATATATTTTTAGGCATGTTTACTTGTCCGGGCTTTCCAGATGATCTCTCAAAAATGTATAAACAGGCATATTATTCATTTTCAGTGGCTGAAAATTGAACCATTTCCTTTCATATACACCTATTTGTTGGCATATCATCATTGCTCTGTACTTGATCTATATCTGAAATAAGGGAGTAGTATTGAGGAACATATTCTAAATCAATATCATCATCAGTAATAGATCATCAGCAGCAACATCCGATAGTACCAAATTGGCATTCTCTTTCTCCCCTCTACTACTTTAATATTCTTGTAGGCTTTTTGGATTCTGCAAAAAATTTTATTAACTTTTCCCATTAGGAGGATTTACAGAAAATTGATCCTAGTTGGTGGTGTCACTGTTGTAACAGTCTGACACAGCAGTTTGTCCCTCTAGCAAAATCCTTCTTCTCTATGGCATCAGTACTAGAATGTGACTCATGTTTGTCTTTAGTGGTGATAGACTTAGTACAACATCTAATGGAATGGTTCATATCACTTTTACAAACAGCCTCTTCAGAAGTAGGAGGAAGAGGATCATCCACATTTACGGCACAAGCTGCAGTTAGTTTTTTAGTGCGACTTTACCAAAACCAGTGCATACTCTCCATATTGGCATAGAGGTGATGAAGTGGTGGCATCTCCTTTCTCCTCATCATTTCGTGTCTGATGCTTTCTGCAGAAATCTCCTTTTCTTGGAGTTATTACTCCCCTTGGTTTTACAAGGGCTCCTAAATCCTTCCTCCTTCAGAAGGCACGTTCCTGTACTCAAATTCTACCTTATGGTTGGTACGAGCTGTGGCTTCCATCCATGCACAGAACTGGTTGAAGAACTAGTTAACCCTTTGAGTGCCAGAGAGTTATCCAACACATTTCAAAGCAATGTTTTGGTTAATTCTCTGGCATTCAGAGGCTTAACCCTTTGCGTGCCAGAGGAGTACGCAACACATTGCTTTGAAATGCATTGCGTACTCCTTTGGCACTCAAAAGGTTAAAAGAGTAGTACCAAGTTTGTATTCTGTGGTCCTGTTAGAAAAAACTGCTAGCTACTGTCGTGTCCACCTCCTTGGCATGGCAACCAGGACTTAAAAGATTTTTGGTCTTGAATTAAGGCACAATGGCGATATTCATAGGGCCAAAAGGACCACAGTAAGGAAGGTGGGGACGTTATTAATACAAGGTGCTATTTCTCATTTAAAGGACTGCATCCAATGCCAGACTGCATCCTGTAATTGCCTTACACTAGCAGTTTGATCAGTTGACGATAGAATGGATTTACCTGTGATAAGCCTCAGGGCACAAAGCCGCTGTGAATCAGCAGTAATGTCACAGCATTGTGTCACTTCTGTTCCCAAGAAATAACAGTGGTGCTATGTGTTGGAAAATATTGTTACATTGTCATTTTTAGCCCCTACTGCTGGCAACGCCGCTCCCCTGCCAAGTGGGCCCTATTTGTATAAGCTGCAGTAGGTATTTGCCCATGATGTTCCTCTAGTACAAGGATGGGCATCATGTAACCAGGGCTTGACTTACATGCCAAGTGCCCTTCCTAAGCATGGCACCCTAGGTGTCCTTCGCTCTACCTATGGCCACACCCCCACTTCTCCCATTACCTTGCGCGCAGTCCCATGAACTGTTCCCTGGTTTAGAAAAACAATGTGTCAAAGACCTCTCTAGTACCCAGATAGTTAAATAATTGCCAGTAAAATGGAATATAAACTAGTGCAGACAAGTTGAGACTGTACTGGACACACATACAATTTAGTATGTGGATGTGGCCAGCACAGGGGAGGTACTTCTCGAAATGGCATTCTCTATGCAGCTGCTTAATGAGAAATATGCACCCCTTCTTGTTGGGCTTGTTGGCTAACTAATGATAAGCGAAGTTGTACTTCATCAGCAGTCACACACTCCCACTTCTAGTGATACACTGAATTACCCCAACCCCACCAATAACTGCTACTAGCCATGGAACTAACTGGAGGTAAACAGTCACCTTTGGTGCCATGACAAAGTGGGAACATCTACGGTAAGTTTGTATAACAGTGAATTTTGTTCTGTCATTGTAATGTTTGTAAGTATATAAGTCCCAGTTGTGATCCAAACACAAAAAAAAAAAAAAAAAGCTGTCTCTCTGGCAAAATGCACTGTCGAGTTCAGATATAAGCATGGTATTGGCATCTGAGATATAAGTTAGCACTTTATTGTGTTTTGCTGCAGAGGCTGGAATGAATTAAATGCCACATAATGCATTGCCATTATTAAAACATTATGAGTGACCTACTTATGCTTTGATCACAGCAAGGAGAGAACAAATAATACATGACATTTTAAAGAGGAATGATCACAGTCCCTTCTTTAAAAAAGCTTATATCATGTAAACCTTAGCCATTTCCCTGTTGGGCCACCCTTGAAATTCTCTCATTTTTTTTTACCTTAAAGGGACAGTAATGTCCCAAAACATTTTTTTACAGTAATGTAGAGTTTAAAATATTAATCAATATGCTCCAAACCCTATCTCTCAAACTGAGATGATTTGAGAGATATAGGGATTCAAAGTTCCCCCCTCCCTCCCCTTCTCTTGATGTCAGCTGTAAAGCTGACAGCAGGAGAATCGAGTCGTATGACCCGAGGAGGCTCTGTAGCAGAGCCCGAATCGAGTTGCTTAAAAATAATGCATTCATTGGAAAGGTCTAAAAAGTGTGCCTGGTTTGCAAGCACACTTAGTAGAACTTTCTGATGAATGAATTATTTTTAAGTACCGCGATTTCGGCTCTGCTGCAGAGCTGCCTGTTGGTCCCTGGACCGGCATCTCCTGCTGTCATCTAGATGCTGACATCAGGAGAAGGGGAGGGAGTAGAGAACTTTGAATCCCTATATCTCTCAAGCCATAGTGGTTTGAGAGATAGGGTTTGGAGCGATTTGATTAATATTTTAAGCTCTACATAACTGTAAATAAAATTTTGGAAGATTACTGTCCCTTTAATCTTCTATTGGTCTGACTCCTTGCACTTCCCCATGGGGGCGGGGGTATATAGAAACATCAGCTTAGGTGCAAAACACTCTGGTCTATACACCATGCTTTGGTCCCTGCTCCCACTATTCATTCAGTTGGCATGCTGAGGATGATTGGACTTGTAGTGCAACAGTAGCTGGAGAGCTATATGTTGCTCAGCCATGCTTTAGTGTAATTTTACATTAAATATTTTAGTAAGGATTTAAAGGAGTGGCTAAGTTGAGTATTCAACCCCTAGGCTGAGTACAGATTTCTTAAAGTGGAACTGTCACTTTGTAGCGTTGAAAATCACCCATATTTATGTTAGTAATGTTTAATTTCAGACAACAGTTTCTGAAATATTTAGCTTTATTTATTTGTTAGTTTATGCAGCTGAGCTTGTACTTCCCAGTAGGAAGTGACAGTTGGTAATGCAGAGCTGTGTGGAATATCCGCATGCCTGGAGGTCTTGCACTAACTGACAAATAAATAAAGCTATAGACCTACCTTTTTAACCCCTTCCCCACAATGGACTTACCTGGTACGTCACGCAAAAACTGTCACTAAAAATGTTAGCCAGGCGTTAAGTGATGGCCGCGTGCGCACGCGGCTTGTCACTAAGGGGTTAAAGTATTGTTTTGAATAAAAAATGGTTGATAAATAGTTTGCTTTTCAAAGAGCTTTCAAAATCACTTTGAAGAGCAATAATCAAATTTACTAAGCCTGCTCCCATAGTAGAATTCATAAAATGTCCAGGACTGTGCTTTGTATCGATAAAACTGCTCTTGTCACCCATTTTGATGGGATGAGAGGTCAGAAAATCGAACCCCTTGTCTAGCCACATGCGTCATTGGCTGTGTGCACAATCCCCACAGACTCAATGCCTTGCTCAGAAGCCCTCTTCTATCAATCTATGGGAGGTGCAGGTGTACTGTGGGACTTCAAATCTTTCTGCTCGGTCTTTCACAAGATAATCTACTGAGCACAGACTGTCATTTTTCTGATCCCCATTTTACTCTCCAGCTGACTTTCAGATGGGTTTGAGTAGTCCTGTCTTCCTCTGCAGATTTGTTAACCTTTTGAGTGCCAGATGGGTACGGAAAGCATCACAACACAATGCGTTCTGTACCCCTCTGGCACTCAAAGGGTTAATAGAGGAGCAGCCCTTCCAAGAAAAATAATACCATATGGAGGTACAATAACTGCAAGTATGTATTTATATGTTGTACCACTTTAAGCCCTTCTTAACCCTTTGAGCGTTGTGTGTGTGGGGGGGTGAGCAATGCATTGCTCTGCAATGGGCTGCTTACCCCTCTGGTGCTCAAAGGGTTTAATCTCTTCTTCCTAAAAATACAATTCACCCTATAGTCTTGCATTTACTAAGCTCCTCATTCTTGTTCCTTTATGTATTGTTTGTTCTTATTAGATTGTCAAACGTCTCAGTGACGCTGATTATACTGAGAAGTGGGGCTATCCGGGAGCAAAGAAACTACGCCTTAGGTGAAAATAAAAATATTCCAAATCCCTGTTTGTTTAATTGGGGCCCATAAACCCTTTGAGTGCCAGAGGGGCACACTACGCATTGCTGTGCCGTTAGTTTGCCTGAGAATTACTCCACTTTCTTTCAAACATAAGGGCAGGTTTATGAAAATGGTATTATGAAAAATGTGGAGTAAAAGTGGCATAAAACTGAAGATCAGCATTTAAAGGGTTAGTAATATTGTAGATAATGCCAAAGGAAATAGAATGGTGCAAGTCCTATCTATCAAAACTTTATGGTTTGAGAGACAGAACGTTTTAAAGTTCTCCCCTCCTTCCCCTTTCCCTGGCATCAGCTTCTAGCTGAAAGCAAGAGATCCTGGTCCGGGGACCATCAGGCGGTTCTTCAGCAGAGCCAAGATACCAAAATATAAAAAGAGCTACTTAATAGGAACGGTCTACAAAAGTGTGCTTGCAAACCAGGCACACTATGTAGACCGTTCCAATGAAGTAGTTCTTTTTAGATTTCTGTATCACTGCTCTGCTGAAGAGCCGCTTTGAGTCGGCCAACAAATCTCCTGCTGTCAGCTTTACAGCTTACAGCAGGGATAGGGGAACGTTAAAATGTTCTATATCTCAAACCATAAAGGTTTGAGAGATAGTACTTGCACCAATCTATTTCTCCTGGCATTATCTACAATATTACTACTTATTCTTTTAAGACATTACTGTCCCTTTAAAACGTAGTTTACACCTGTTTTGGAAGCCTTACCTCAATGTAGTTGTTTTTCTGGATAAGCGATGGTATAGCTGGTGAAAATTGGTGCTCAGTGAAGTTATAAAGAAATGTTACTAACTGAATTTTCACCAAAATCTTAACAGGTATAATCTGTTCTTAAAGCAGAACTATCATGCATATAAAAGTGTCCCCCAAATAATTTTTAACATATCGTTAAGCATATCAATACTTTTATTATGCTTAGTGAGTCCAGAATTATTTAGATCTCTAACTTCTTCGGAGACTCACCAGCAGAAGGCAGCTCAGACATCTTGCCGAAGAGGCATCTGTGCTTCTGCTCTGCCCATCCCTGTCTTCTCTGATTGGTATGGGGGAGTTGCATTGTACCTTAAGGTACAGAAAGGGACGGACCGTTCAGGCGCACAGATTCCTCTATGTCAAGATGCTGCAGGTGAGTCTCCCAAGAAGTTACTTTTCTAAATAATGTCGGACTCACTAACTGGATAATATAAGTATTGATATGCTTAACACTATGTTAAAAATTATTTGTGTGCACTTTAATATGCATGATAGTTCTGTTTTAGCCATTCCAGGTGTTAACATCACATTACTAATGCCATATTTATAATGATGCCTTTACTTATGCATAAATAAGACCTGACATTATCGCCAGTGGCAATGACTTAAACCCTTAACGCCCCATGACGCACATGTACGTCACGAGGTGGAGGTCCCTAAAGGACCAAGGACATTCATGTATGTCATGGAATTCAGGGCTCCCCGTGCGCTGCACGCCATTTGGGGAGCCCTGAATCAGAATGCAGAAAAAAAAATGGTCCTTAAGTGCCGGGTGTGTGTGCGCGTGGCCGGTCCTTAAGGGGTTAATGACAATTCTTAAGAAAATACTGGAGTTATTCTGGAGTAAACCAACTACACCATAAAGGAGAGAATACAAATTCCTAAATTCCCATGTATCTGAATAGAGCTTTTTAACCCCTTGAATGCTAGAGAAGTTTCCTATGCATTGCAAAGCAATGCACTGGGGACCTCTCTAGCATTCAGGGGGTTAAAAGCCAGATTTAATTTAACAGGATTTTTTTGTCCCCTAATGTGAAGTTGGTTTACTCCAGAATAACTTTACTTTTATAAATATGGGCACAGAAAGGGCCATATTTACATCTCAGGTGCCGCTAGGGAAGGCAGTCTAGGCAGTTGCATAGTCTGCCTATTAGGAAATCCGGCCTTCACCATAGGGTTCTAAGGGGCTCCAGTCAGAGAGCTAAAGAGGTGAAATTTTGGGGCAAACCAAGTGCACCATATGGGACAAAGTAACTACAAATCAACTGTAATCATTAGCTGGATGGATTGTTTGGAGTTTTGGTCTCCCAACAGCTGGAGAGGGAAAAGTTGCCTACCTCTGTAGAAGGATAAAATAAGAAACCTATTTATGCATTGTATGTCCTCCTTAAAAATCTAGGTCAGTGCCTAGAACATCTTCAACACTGTAAGAGAATATATATATATCTAATATATAAAGCATTGGCTTTAGTCCTGAGCTTCCTTACATCTGCTGCCAAGTTCAGTACTGCAGTGGAGTTCTGTCGTCTGATCACCTGCCGCTGCAGAGCCTTAGAAGCCAATATTAGTGCATGGGCTTTTGTTCCTGAGTTTGGCAATCATCGAACCAACTGAACACCCTGCAAAGTTTGTTAACCCTTTGTGTGCCAGAGGGGTGCACAATGCATTGCTTGGGAACTGCATCCAGAGGTGTTTACCCTCATTGTTCAGAAGTGGGGTCTTCCTTGCATCGACCTGATGGCAACAAGACACAACCAAAAGGTCCCGTGGTTCTGCTCTTGCTGGAGGGATCCTCTAGCTCTAGAGGTGGATGCCGTGTCTATTCCTTGGTTATTTCCTCTGGCTTACATCTTTCCTCCCCTTCCCATGTTGCACAGAGTGTTACCGAAATTGAGACTGGAGTGCTGTCCAGTCATTCTGATTGCTCCGTAGTGGCCTTGGTAGGCCTGTTTTCCGGAGCTTCTGGATCTGTCAGTGGTGGAGCCATTCTGGCTCCCTTACCATCCAGATCTTCTTCTGCACGGTTACCTGTGGAAGGAGGATGTTCATCAGCTAGCTTTGATGGCTTGGAAATTGAATCCTCAATACTGAAGAAGGGTTTTTCTTTTAGTGTGCTGGCTACTATGCTCAGTGCCCGCAAACCGGTTTCTTCTAAGGCCTACCGTTGTGTTTGGCCGACCTTCCTATCTTCATGTGCTGATAGGGACCTCTCTCAGGATTTTGATCTGCCTACGGTCCTGGCCTTCTTGCATGATGGTGTGGATAAGGGATTCAGTTTGAGTTCCCTCAAGGTTCAGACTTCTGCTCTCTCTGTTTTCTTTCAGAGGTGCATTGCTATTCTTCCTGATGTCAGGGTTTTCTTCCAGGGTGTTGCTCATACTCATCCTGTCTTTAGGACTCCCGCTTCTCAGTGGGACCTTAATTTGGTCTTGAGCGTCCTTCAGCGCCCTCCCTTTGAGTCCTTGGCTATTTTCCTCTACGCCTGCTGACGTGGAAAATGGCTTTTCACCTGGCGATCGTGTCTGTTCGCCGTGTCGCAGAGTTGCATGCTCCGTCTTGTAAACCACCCTTTTTAGTATTTCACAAAGACAAGGCGGTGTCTCCACTTGTTAGATTTGGTGCGTTGTTTTATGTACATCGCACCAAGTCAATTAGACAATCTAACTCTCTGTTCGTCATTCCTGAGAGCCCCAGGGCAGGAAGACCTGCATCCAAAGTGACTATTGCGTCTTGGATCAAGTCCATTATTCATAAGGCTTACGAGCTGAGGAAGAAACACGTTCCCTTTTGGGTTACGGCTCATTCTACCAGATCTATTGGGGCTTCTTGGGCTTACAAGAATCAGGCCTCCACTGATCAGTTGTGCAAGGGTGCGACTCGGTCATGTGTGCACACCTTTTCGAAGCACTACCGTGTTGATGTGCTGGCATCGGATGACGCCAGTTTTGAGAGGAAGATCCAGGAGGCAGTCTTGCCTGTCTATGATCTTCTTCGGTTCTTGGTGCTTCCTTCACTTCCGAGCCCTGTTGGCTCTAGTTCCGTGTGCTGTGTAACAGTTCTTGGGGTGTTGTTACCCCTGTTCAGTGTCTGTTGACACTTCATTTGTTTTGTTTGGCTATCTCTGATCTGATGGTTCAGATCAGCTCTGGTGACTTTGGGGGCCTTGTGCCTGGTCCTTGCCTTACTTCCCACCTCTGGGAAACTCAATGGTTGGACATCCCAGAGTTACCAGTAACCTGTATTGGATGACAGAAAAGAGGATTTTAGTCTTGCCTGATAAATCCTTTTCTCTTAGTCCATACAGGTTACTGGTCTCCCACCCTGTCAAGGGACCATGCTTGGCTCTCCTGTGGCAGATTGTGGGGGTCCTTCGGGGTTCTGATCACAGGAGTCTTCTTTCCCTTCCACTATCTAATCAATAGTTAGTGTCTGAAATCTGGAGCTGGTTGGCTAGCTGCAGCCAAGGAGGGAAGGTAGGCTCCACCCCCTGCAATCCTAGAATTGTTCCTGCCTACTTAAAGGGGCGGATCGCCTACCCAAAGTTACCAGTAACCTATATGGACTAAGAGAAAAGGATTTAACAGGTAAGATTAAAATCCTCTTTTCCTGTGGTGTTTTTTTTTTTTTATACAATATGGGCAAAAATCCTAATGTACGGATTGCTTCTTCAAAAGCAGTCTTTTAACTATCATAATATCCCATACTAATTCAAGATTAATTTTGGAAAACTGGTACATACCAAATTGATTCATAGTTGCTGTTAGGATTTACTCCTGAAGTAAGAGGGCTATGAAATGCATAGAGCATTGCATAAATTTTAACTAGTTTTTTTTTTATATTATTTTTCCACTATTACAACTGTCTGCATTAAAATGTGTTTTTCACTAGCCATCTGTAATTCTAGCTGTCACTGCTAGTACAATAGGGGGCATCATCCAACAGGGCCACGTGTCAAAATTCCATTCCAACTAGTCTTAAATATTCAAATAACATAAGCACATGTTCACTATAGATAAGTACTAGCTATTACATATTCATGATTTAATGTGGCTTCACTCTGTACAAATCCATTGATGAACATATTCAAACTAATTCTATTCTATTTTCATGATCTACTTACCAAATATATTCAGAGCAGATTCAACTGTGTATAAGCCAGCCACAGGCATTATAAGAGTTAAGCTTAAGACAGCTATTCCATCAAGTTTAACATCACTGTAACGTTCTTGTAACCATCAAGGTTCCTACAAACTTGTCATCATGCTGCTGAATTAAAGAAAATGTTTACAACAAAATTCTGAGTTGTTCCATCTCTACAACAAAGAAACTATCAGCTGATCAGATGTTTAACAGTCACAATGAACAACTGCTTTTATATTCATACTGTTGCCTCAGTTCTTTTTAAAAGGGTAATTAATGCCTTATATTAATAAACAGTAATATGGTAGATATTCAAAAAGTAAATTAGTAGATGCCAGTCCGATCTCTCAAACCTTTATGTTTTGAGAGCTATAAAGTTTTAAAATTTCCCCTCCCTTCCCTTGCACTAATGTCCGCTGTAAAGCTGACAGAAGGAGGTTCAAGTTGGCCGACTCGAGAGGGCTCTTCATCAGGGCCAAAATACCCCAGTATAAAAAGAAATACTTCACTGGGACAGGCTTGCAAACCAGGCACTTTGTAGACTTCCAATTGTTTATATTTAGATTGCAGTATTTCGTCTCTGCTTAAGAGCCGCCTGCTGGTCCAGGGACCCGGATCTTCTGTCATCTCAAGGCTGACATCAGTGCAAGGGGAGTGAGGAGGAACTTTAAAACATTATATCTCTCAAACCATAAAGGTTTGAGAGATCGGACTGACATCTGCTGATTTATTTTTTGAATATCTATGATATTACTGTTTATTAATATAAGGCATTACTAACCCTTTAACTCAGATACAGAAAACTCCCCTGTCAATTTGGTGATTGATTGGTGTGTTTTTGTTTTTTGTTCCTGCCCTCTTAAGCACAAGTGATTCAGGAGGAGGAGCCTCTGTTCTGGTAGCTGTTTTTTTCCTCACGGGGAGACGCAATCTCTGAGTACTTTAGAATCTTTACATCTGGAACATATATCCCTGAGAGTTGGTTAATGAGTGGGGGCAGTTATATCAGATTTTCCCCTCTACTACAACTTTGTACCACTGTAATGACAGGCTATAAATTGTCTGTGTGGGTGTACAGTGTTACAACAGAGAGAGGTTTTGCTGAGAGTTGGTTAAACTGATGGGGACTGGTCTTGTTCCCCCCCCATGTGCCATTTGACCTGTGCCAATCCCCAAATTGGCTATTTGTTCATTGTGTGAGCTTCCATATGTAATTTGGAGTTCCACTGTTCTATATCCGAGTAGTGGTTGATTATATCTTAGCTTGTGCGATTCTGTTCGTTGACACTCGGAATTGGAAGAAATAGGGGTCATTCGACGACATTCAGGCCATCCAAAAGGCAAGGGTCGTTTGCAAAAAAAAATCCGAATCCGAGCAGCCCTGCTCCGAATGTCGTCGTAAATTCGACGACTACTACCTGCGCGTGATTACTTTCCCTCCATGTCTCTAGTCCAATTAACTCCTCCATTTAATGCGCTACTTTTCTGCTTTGTCTCTATTTCAGTTAGCTTCTTTGTTTCATGATAGGGGTTGGACTGATGACACAGACACCCAGACAGCTTGCATTTCCTCTTAGTGCTTTCTTGGAGCTGAGAGAGAGCAGAAGCAGGAGATATTAGAGTGTCCAGTTGTTGGGTACGCAAGCAGGTAGCAATAGACAATGGCAGGCAGCCAACATTAGTGCCTTATTGCCACTACAAGGGAAAGTCACCTTTGTTCCTGTGTAAAATATTAAAAGTAATAGTAGGGATTTGTCTGAATAATTTTCCCAGTCCTATAGGCAGGCCTAGTACCTTATTGCATCCCCAAGGGAGAGTCACCTTTGTTTCTGTGTTAAACATTAAAATTAATATGAGGAATTTGTTTGGATAATTTTCAGTGACACATCAGCCAGTCTCACAGTTGTGTATGTGTATTGTGTAGGCAGGCAGGGTGCCTTATTGCTACATCCATACTTTAGCTACTTCATCCATAGGACCATAAGACTAAATGGCCACCTTACACTGTCCCACCATCTTCATTTAGTCCCTGAATTGGTTCCATTTCTTTAGTTTTCAGTTTTTATTGTATTTTTAAAGTGGCGAACAGGTCGGATCCGAATTACGGAGTCGACAAATGTAAAAAAAAAAAAAAAAAAAAAATTTAGTCCGAAATCGAATTTTACCGAAAATGTGTTGTGCACAAGGCTAATTACATCTATATTCTTTCTCCTTATACCTGTAAGATTCCAGTAATGATGGGAACATCCTATATAATAAAAGGCCAGAAAGTTTGTCACAATGCAGTCATGCTCAGTAGAGACTGCCGCATTTGGCCAGTCTCTGCTGAGCATGATTGCATCGTGTGAGTACAGTGGCGCAATCGCATGGAGCAGTGAGGTAACAGCAGTACGCAGAGCAGGTCCAGGTAATGGTAACCCTTTGAGTGCCAGAGGGGTAAATAATGCATTGCTTTTCAATGCGTTGAGTACCCCTCTGGCACGCAAAGGGTTAAGAGGCTGGTCCTGCTTTGCCTACTGCTGTTACCTCACTGCTCCACTGCCCGTGCAGACAGGCTTTTACACTAGTATTTTATACATATTATCCACATTCTCTTTCTTATGGGTTTTGGGAGTCTGATTACCATCAATGGGACAATTGATATATTGAGCGATCCAAATGCATTTTCTTTGAAGGTATGGAAAATTGGGTGTTTCACTGCACTAAGATTGTGTGGATATATATTCTGTAGTGTTCAAGGGATCACACGATATGTTTCCCTTTTTTTTTCTCCCTTATATGTGATGCTTGGATAATGAGAACCTTATGTGGATTTTATAAACTCGTCTACATTATAAAATTTTCATCTGTCCTCTTCATCATGATGGTATTCCAGTATTGTACATAAATCAGTTGTCCACATGTCCTTACTGAAACTGCAGCTTATTCCGATGTAAAGGCTGAAATCAAGACAAAACATGTCAGACCTTTTTTCACCTTTTAATAAGATCTTCTAACCAACAATATTTAAGTAGAGATCAAATGTATAGTTTCCTGGAAAAATGATTTAAAATAAAAACTGTCAAGCCCTTGGTTGTGTAAGTGTGCACACCTTTTAACTAATACATCATGGAACAACCTTTTGCTTTAAAGGGATAGTAATGTCCCGGAACATGTTTTTATCATTTTGTAGGAATTAAAAAGTTGAGTTTAACACAAAAAAATGTATCTCTCAAACTGCTATGGTTGAGAGATATCTTAATTCAAAGTTAGACATCTCCTACTGTCAGCTGTAAAGCTGCCTGGTTTGCAAGAACACTTAGTAGACCATTCCAGAGCAGTCATTCTGTTTAAAAAACGCGATTGTGGCTCTGCTGGAGAGCCTCAGTGTTGGCCAACACGGATCTCCTGCTGACAGCTTTATAGCTGACAGCAGGAGACGTCAAACTTTGAATTAAGATATCTCTCAAACCGTTGTGGTTTGAGAGATACTTTTCTTAAACTCAACGTTTTAATCCCTACAAAAACATGTTCTGGGACATTACTATCCCTTTAATTAAGTTCTGCCTTGGTCTTATCAGACCATAAGACATTTCCTACATGGCCTTGGGAGATTTAATGTGTCTTCTTGCAAAATAGGCCTACTTTTTCTTTTTTTTTATATTAGAAATGGCTTCTGTTTTGCCACCCCATCTCACAGCTCAGGCTTGTGGACGATACATGAAATGGTTGTAATATGCAGGGAGTGGGAAGTTACTGCCATAAAATCCTGCAACTCCTTAAAGGTTACTGTTGGCTTCTTGGTAGACTCTCTGATGAACTTTCTCCTAGCCCAGCCATCCATTTAGTAGGGATGTCCTATTCTTTGGTTTTGACATATTTCCTTGATTTCTTCATGATGATCTTCAGAGCGTTGCAAGATATAGGAAAGTCCTGAAGGAGTGGGAGCCATACACTGCCGGGTCAAGCCCTACCCTTGCCAGTGCTTTTCTCAGTACTGCCGTAAATTGGAAAACTGAAAGGGAGGAACAGTCTGCATTCATTAATAAAGGATCCTCCTCTCTCAGGCTGAACCTCCAAATAATCGGAGACTGCTGCCACTGGACATCCTGTCCCTGCCCCTGCTGCCTTACGCACCCACTGACCCTTCCCCTCCTGGTCAGTTTTTATCACACTATGAGGCAGCACACTCCCCTCCTGGAAATCTCTATACTGTCCTGCTTGAAGGCCCCCTGACCTTGCTCCCCTTGCTACTGCAGCCAGCTCGCTGACCCTGAACTTTCAATTAAACTCCACTGCGAAGGTGCCATGAAACAACTTTGCCTCAAAGGTAGATTCACAAATGGATGGCAAAACCTGCAGTAGAGCCCCAAGTTTCACCTCATCTGTGGGCCTGCTATTGTCTGTGCTGATTGCTGCTACTCTCCCCCAGCTCTTCATAACTCACTGCACTGCAATGTTAGCCACCACTACCCCTTCTCCACCAATTTAGAGAAGAATGAGATGGGCACCAGTGTTGTTCCTACCCTTGCCCTAGAGGACCCAGCTACCTTCATACCCTTAACAATCTCCAGCAGCATTCATGGTGACCTTGCCCCCTTACAGTCCCCTGCCTCTGCCGCAAACTCCTTCCATTTCGCGAATGCGTACCTGTCAGTTGACCATGTCCTAGACGCCAGTGACCTTCTGGTCAACTCGTCTAAATCCCTGTCACCAACTGCCAAAGGGCCGCCGGACAAACGCAACCAACAGTATTATCATCCAGTACCAATGAAGAAGCACCCCCCCATTTACCTCTGGACAATGTATCAGCCGCACAGCTTTCCACCCCTGGCACATGTCGGTCTGAATTGTATGTTACTCCTCATGCACCACAGCACCAAGTACCTTAATAAATTCAGGACCAGCTGAGGACAGGTTGTTCATTGCATATATCACACTCATGTTATTTGTCCAAAAAACAATGATATGTTTGCAGTACTGAGCCTGCCACAACTCCAGCTCCACTTTCGGAAACAACTCCAATAGAGTGAGGTTCCTGGTCATGCCCCCTTATGCCAACTTCCAGGCCTCAGCCCTGCACACCATTCCCTACCGAAACATACTCGAAACCTACTCTGCCCACTGCATCTGTAAACAACTTCAACTTCGAGCTAGAGGCTGAAGAAGATCTCCACAATGTATCCCCACTCAAGTCCATCAGAAATGCCTCCCACACCGTCAAGTCCTCCTTCAGCTGTTTTGTCATCCGGACCCAATTAAATTGCTTCCTAACCTTCACTGTTGCCCTCTCTATTCGCTTTTTCCATTGGTATGACACTGGCTGCAAAGTTGAGTGTCCCCAGAAGAGATTGCAATGCTCACAAAATTACTTTGGCCGCTCCCAAAGCCCCCCACACCTGTGCCTGCAGAACTTTGTCCTGGGGCATCCTGACCAATCTGTCCACTGAATCCATTTCACTGCAGGAAGGAAAGCCGTGTAATAGTCCTCACCGTCTTCTCAGGTGCCACTGGCAACCCCAGTGCCTGAAAAATCCCTAACGCATGCTGTAGTGACTGAGCACATTATGTGGATTCCCTAAGCCCCACAAACATAAAGTCATCTAAGTAGTGTGCCACTGCCCCCTGGCCTATCCTGAATCGCCCAAAGCAAAAAGGAACTAAAATTTCCAAAATAGGCACATGAGATGGAGCAACCCATTGGCAATCATCTGTCCAAATAGTATTGTCCACTGAACCAACACCTCATGTACCTGAAACTGTCAGGGGGCAAAGACAACAGGCGAAACATCGATTATTTGTCCAGTTTAGCCATAAAGGCTGCTGGACCTACCCAAATCACCTGTTGCAATGCTTGATCAAAGGCTGGTACTGCACTGAGCACAATGCCTCATCTTATTGACCCTCTGGATAAGACAGGTGCTGGATCAAACAGAATTTACGTGGTTCCCATTTCGGAACCACCACCAATGGGGATACAATGAGAACTTGCAAGGGTGGTTCCCCAAAGTGGCCCGCCATACTCCCTGCCCCCACCTCCTTGTCCAGCTTAGCCTGTGGATGTTCCGTTGCTGAACACAAAGTCTTTGGTTTGCCTGCTTGTACAATTACCCCTTTAACTGGAACTTTGAAACCAAACTGGACACCATTCAACAAGACTTACCCCACCCCTTTAAGCAGGTAGCCCTGTATGGCCTTCCGTAGGTTCTCTATAATTATGGGTGAATTCACTTTTGCCAAATCCCTCTTGAAAGGACTGGCCTGCCACCTCCTTTCAAGTGTTCCCAGGATGACCTCCACACACTTGGAACATACTCTTACAAGTACCTTCACTGTACCTGAAACAGCAATCCCTCCTTCTCTGCCCTGGCACCTGGATCTTCTGCTGCAACCTCCCAGCTGGCCCTGTCCTAACTTGCCTCACCAACCTGAACCTTAGGTCCACGTCCCTACCTCCAAACATCATGTCCTCATTCTCAGCCATTTTCCGCCAAAAAGCCCGGTCATAATAAAACCAGGCTGTTCCCCTGAACTTGGCATGAGAGCCAGACCACTTGAGGGAAGCTACCACAGCGCTGCCCACAGCAGCGCCTGCAGTTGCCCTCTGCCGTGGATGCAGGACCAGCTATGTCCCACAACCCTTGGCCAATACCTTCATCCTTGCTGCACCTAAAAAAGTAATATTAGTTATTTACTTTAAACATGCTTATTTATACCCTTCTCCAGGGCTTCCCCCTTGTCACTGGGCGATTGGTTACCCCCCCTCACCTCCACACTCCCCCACTTGGGGGATGTAGGTGGGAAAGGGGAGGGCAACCCAGAGACAAGGAAAGAAAGCAGGGCTGCCTGCCATCTTAATGGGCTTTCAGGGGCATGCTGCCCCTCATAAGGGTATGCAGACTTTTGATATCCACTATATATTCATATATTTGTATTTAGATTTGATATTTTTTATTGCACTTATATAGTGCAGTGTTCTCTTTGCGCTATTAGCCACGGTCTTGAAAGTTTAGTGTTGTTATTATTATTTACAGGTTTTTTTTTGCTTAATCTTTAATGAACTAGAGGAGTATGCTGGGCAAAGCAATGTTTTGCACACCGCTCTGCTCTTTAACCTATTAACGACCGATGTGCCAATACCATCAATGGTGTCTGTACCTTAAGAACCGGTGAAGGTCCTGGCAGATCATGAATTGTTGTCTTTAAGGGGTTAAAGGGATAAGTGTGTATGTGTGTGGGAAGTTAATATTTGGGGGGAGTTAGTATTCCATTAAAGGGGAACTACCACCCCATAAAATCTTTATCTAAATTAAGTCTCCATCTGGCGACTAGCTGCTTAGTAGCTCTAGTCGCCAGAATTATTACCTGTTTTAACTGATTTACGAGTTATTCCACGGCTGACAGTAGCAGGAAGCACAGACATCTTGCCAAAGTGATGTCCGTGCGCCTGCGCTATCAGTCCCTTTAGGAGCCGGCCGGCAGCTAGTCGCCAGATGGAGACTTAATTTAGATAAAGATTTTATGGGGTGGCAGTTCCCCTTTAACAAGGGCAGAGCCTGCAGCTTCCATTGAATTATGTAGTCCCTCCATGTCCTGCACTCATGGGTTGAGGGAGGCTTTTTGTTTAATTCCCCTTGTAGGTAATTAAGGTTGCATGCTCCATGCACAAGCTTTTCTGGCCAGTGGATTCAGAGCATTATATCAGACCTGAGCTGTTGCTGTGTTGTTGTGCAACAAATTAACCAAACAAGGAACAGCTCCTAGTGAGCCTCTGCTCTGCATTCACATCACGCAGCAACTCCAGCCATCACGCTCCCATAGGGTAGAAGACTTATCTCTTATTTCTGCTCTGCTCATTGCTGTACATTTCTTCTACCTAGGTTTTTCATTTATGCACACACACTGCACTTCACAGACACACGTGATTCAGGAGGGGGAGAGGACTCAGAGTGGATGCACAAGAGACACATCTACTGTCTGCTCAGCCTGTAGCTGGATTTTCCTCACGGGAGAAGCGATCTGTGAGTATCTTAGCATCTTCACATATACTCAGACAAGCACACACTTATATGGGTGCATACTCACACACAAGCACGTATACTCAGACTGACAAACACAGGTTCAGACCCACATTCGGACCCACACACACACAGACACATTCATACTCAGACCCACACACAAAAAGTCAGACAATTAAACACATACTCAAGCACAGGTAAGCAAGTACACGCACGCATACATACTCAGAAATACAAATACACATACACATACATATACAGATACACACACTGCAGCAGCATCTGTGTTTATCTCCCTCAGATCATTATGTGGGAATTTCACTTCATCTTTAATTGATTCCCTGTCGCTTAGCGACCTAAGCTCTAGCTAAACAGGCGGAAAACAGACAGCAGTATGAGCTTGTCCTGGAGGGTGACACAGGCTGGAGGAAGATGCTGCAGAGTATGGCTATAACTTGAACAAGGTTTACTAAGGGCCCGCCCATATGGACAAGGGAAAAATAGAGAATTTTGGGGACAAATCAAATGCACATTAACCCTTTGAGTGACAGAGTGGTACCGTTGCGTACCTCTCTTGCACTGAAAGGGTTAATGAACAAATACATTTGCCCATTGACTGGTGAATTTGTATTTGTTATGTATGGTGCAGCTGTAGTGCCCTATAATCGCACCACATTTCTCATCCATGTGGCCCCAAAAGTGTTACTGTTTCACCCAACAACATAAAGCACATTGACCCAGAGAAGCTGTAAAAATCCCATTAACCCTTTGTGTGCCTGCACACTCCTCTATAACACACACAGGGTTAAAAGTGAGTGGTAGGGTTGGAGTGCTAGGGTATGGGGGGTTGGAGTTAGTACTGCATGAACAACCATATATATATTTATAGTTATTATTGGGTGCGGCAGAATGACAATTTAATATGTTAACAGAAGAACAATTCTTTACTTTAACTGCGCAGTAAATGGATATAAAAGCCAGCCAAACTGGCATTTAAACTGGCCAAAAAAGCAAGAGTGCAGGAGTGGAGGAATATTGTGATTGTGTTGGCCACACCCACCAACTACCAGAAAGGGTGTGGCCAGCAAGGCCCTCAGAATTTGATGCCCTAGGCTAGTGGTTCTCAACCAAAGTGACACTTTGGTGTGCTTTGGGCACAAAGCTAGAGTACCATGCTTTTTCTCTGAAGAAAAATGTACATTTTCAGTTTCAAATGTAAATGTATGGAAATGATTATACACAACATAATTGTTATTATATATTTCCGGAAAAAAATAATGTATTGGGACTATACAACTTTTTGATTGTTGTTAAAAGTACCATGCAGCATTATTTTTTTTTGTTTGTAGAAAAAAAGTGCTGGTGCAAGTAACAGTTACCCCAGAGTACCAAGGGCAAGCCGAAAGGGGGTGTCCAGTTCCCCTGAAACCCTTCGCTGAGAGAGACACAAGGCTTTGGCACTCCATTCATGATAAATGTTTGATGGCGCTGTGCCTATGATTATGCCATGGTTGAAAAACCGGTAAACACCCAGATGTTGTACGACCACAATTCCCATCATCCTCAGCCACGCAGTTGCTGGTTGGGGACAACGGGAATTGTAGTTCAGTAACAGCTGTAGGAGGACTGCAGGTTGCTCACTCCAGGGGTTATGCACTAAGTTGAGATAAAGAATAGATAACTTCTCCAGTGTGCTAAAGTCTCCAAGTCCTATGTTGTTCAGTGGAGCCTATGCACTAGCATCTCTCCAACTTAGTGCATACGCTTCATAGAATAACATAGCAACTGAAAGATTTCTCAAACTGGAGAACTTATCTCTTCTTTGTCACACTTTTATCACTCCTTAAAGTGATAGTAATGTTTCACGAAAAAGCAGCTTCAATTAATCTTCATAGTATTTGGGCCATGGAGAGTGTTATTTCAATACTGTCAAGAGTTGTAACTCAAGAGAAATTGAATGTTAAAATACCCCCCTTCCACTCCTTTTACTGATGTAACACTGCTCACCTCACAGCAGCAAGACTGTCCGGATGGATCACAGAGAGGGACAGTCTTCAGAGAGCATAAGGAAAAACCTGTCAAGAGGGGTAGGGTTTTCCTTATGCTCACAGTAAGAAGATTGTCCCTTGCTGTGAGCTGTCTCAGATTCCACGTCCGAGGAGAGGTAGCTTACACTAGGTAAAAGGGGCTGGTGAGGGATACTTTATCATGCAATTACTCTTGAATCTCACTGAAGACGGTCCTTCTCTGCGATCCATTTTTACAGTCTTGCTGCACTGAGGTGAGCAGTGTTACATCAGTAAAAGGGACGAGAGGGGGGTACTTTATCATTCAATTACTCTTGAACTAAAACAGTATAGAATAACACTCTTCATGGCCCAAATACTATGAAGATTAATCGGAGCTGCTTTTATTGTGAAACATTACTATCCCTTTAATACATAACCTCCCTGATCTGAGCTCTTGTAGCTGCAGTGGGATTTCTAGGCAGAATTACACAAAACTGATTCAAGGTATTTTTTATATTTTAGGTATATTTGTATCTAAGTATTATATAAGAATGTATCTAGGTATTTTTTTTTTCAGTGTATCAAGGGGCATAACTTCAGATTGAAGATCTGTGATGCACAGCTCTGCTTCCTAATGTGTTCTGCAGACTTCTATTGCTTTATGGAGTGCATCCCTGTAAATTCACATGAATCACATCAGCCTCCGGGGGCAATTTGTTCCCCTGCCACCCAAGTCAGCTTGTCACTGCTCTCTTACCAGTCACACAAAAAGCCTGTCAATGTCTCAGGCCAAACACTTCTGCCAGCACTTTGCAATGTGTTACTCTGCCCTCTGACATGGAAAGTCTAGAAAATCCCAATTGCAATAGATGTATTTTTTCTTTTATCTTACATTTCTCATCAATAGCCTTATGCATTTGTATGTATTTCTTTGGAGGATTGTGTCCTGCTTTTTATATAAATAATCATTTGCTATTTTTTTTAATAATAAATTTATCCTATCCAGGCTATAACTTATCTCCATACTTATGATCTCTTGAGTTTGAACTATACTTTAACGTCTTATGAATTCCTGTTTTTTGGTTGGGTTTTTTTTTTGCAGTTTGATCAAGAATGTTCTGAACAATAATTGCTATTTTACATTTTAGTTTAAAGGGATAGTAATACTTCGTTTTAACTTTATTTTATTTTGTAGGCATTAAAAAACATGAAGAATGATATAAGTCTTATCTCTCAAACCTTTATGGTTTATGAGATATTCACAAGCAAAGTTCCCCTCCCCGCCCCTTTTACCTAGTGTAAACAATCTCTTCTCAGATGTGAGTCTGGTTGTATGACAGTACAGATAACAGAAGGGGACAATTTTCTTTGTATGAAAACAATGAAAGCCCTTCCCCCCTTGACAAGTTTTTCAGCTTTTTCCATTATCTTAATTGAAGATTGTCCCTCTCTGCAGTCTACCTGGGCATCTCCCTTCTGATCTGGTTGAACAGGGGGGGGATACTTTGTTTGTGAATATCTCTTAAACCATAAAGGTTTCAGAGATAAGACTTATATCATTCTTCATGTTTTTTTAATGCCTACAAAATAAAATAAAGTTAAAATGAAGTATTACTATCCCTTTAAGGTATATGTGTATGTATATTTATTTATATAGCACCGTACATGTACACACAACTTTATAGAAACAGTAACAAAAGAACAATTTATAAATGAAAAAAGGTCATCAGATTAAAGTGTGATCATTGCATTATTTGTAGGGGATAAGTGCAACTAAATAAATAATATATTGGGAAAGGAATCTTGCCCCAAATAGCTTCTAGTCTAATTAGTAATAATGGTAGCAGAGAATGCAGCCTTTTGTTCAGTCGAGCGCCTCTCGTTCAGTCAGACTTTGTGTACTTCACATATATTATCAACTCTTTTGTTTAATCTAATCATTTGCTTGATTGAGCAGGCTTCACGCATACAATCTGCTTTTTTTCCTGTAATCTGTTTTATGAAGAACACTTTGCATGTATAATTAACCCCCATCTTTTTTTTTTTTTCCCAGTGGATTTCAGGGTCGCCATTTGGCATGCAATGACGACCCCTGAATTCCATGAAATGCCAGGATTGTCACCATTCCTTAACCCCTTCGTGACCATTGACGTGCCAGGACAGTCATGTTGGTCCGGCACTTAAGGACCAGAGATGGTCCTGGCACGTCATGGAGTTCAGAGCTCCCAGCGCAGCTGCACGCCGCTCTGGGAGCCCTGAACTGTGCACGCACCGGTTCTTAAGGGGTTAAAGTGATAGTAATGTCTCTTAAATTGCAGCCCCTATTTCTTTTTTATGCTTTATATAACAACTAGCGCTGTGTGTAAAGTGATAGTAATGTTTCACAATAAAAGCAGCTCCAATTAACCTTCATAGTATTTGGGCCATGGAGAGTGTTATTTCAGTACTGTCAGAGTTGTAGTTCAAGACTGTCCGGATGGAGAATTTTCAGTGAGCATAAGGAAAAACCTGAAAAACCTGTGAAGGGGGGCATGGTTTCCTTATGCTCACAGTAAGAAGATTGTCTCTTGCTGTGATCAGTCCAGTCAAGAGACTCAGATTCCACATCTGAGTTGAGCAGTGTTAAACTAGGTAAAAGGGATGGGAGGGCAAACTTTATCATTCAATTACTCTTGAACAACTCTGACAATACTGAAATAACACTCTCGAATACTCTCAAATTACCCAATACTATGAAGATTAATTGGAGCTGCTGTTTTTGTGACATATTACTATGCCTTTAATTAACTACAGTTCTGTAGTTCAAAAGATATTCAAGCTAAAAGGACCCCCCTCCTGCCCCTTCTGACTGCCTCCCCTTAGAACTGCAATCTGGTCATGGGGCTGGAAGGATACAGAGAAGAACAATCTTCACACAGTAAGTATAAGGAAAGCCGGAGGGCAGGATTTTCCTTTGATTACTGAAGATTGTCCCTTGCTGATCTCCATCTGGACCACGCCTAGAGGCAGTATGATGCAGATAAAGGGGCGGGATGGGGATCCTTTTAGCTTGAATTTCTTTTGAACTAGAGAACTGTAATTAACCATAGAGCTAGGTGTTATAAAAATCTGAAAGAAGAATCAGAGCTGCAATTTAATAGAGACATTACTGTCCCTTTAAGTACTGGAATAGGTGTGATGGCCCTGGCACGTCAAGAGGTTAACCTTCTGTTTAATAAAATCTTTTGTTTGGTCCAGTGACCTTCACACATCCTATCAAGCTTTTCTGGTCAAATGTTTTGTTTCAGTGAGTGTCAAGCACATTCATTTTTTTATATCATGTTTAGTTAGACTGAGTGAGATTCACATATTTGTTTTGTGAAAGTATTTATTCAATAGAGCACACGTTTCTCACATGATCAACCGTAATATTTTGGAAAATGTTTAGTTGGATCGAGTTTGTTCACCCACAAGTCAACATATTTAACTAATGATTTTGTTAGAATGACAAATGCTTCCTTTATTCAGTTTTGACTTGAGCTAGCCCCAGTCTTGACTGTGCATGTGGATAAGAACATTATCCATGCTTGTAATATGTACTGCACATGAATGAACCTGGAACTTCAGAACTCAATATGTCTGGAATAGTGACAATCGATCAACAACCAGTAACTGAAATTGTGTCCCCATCAGACTGATCTCGGAACAAAATGTTAGTTGCCCCTAATTTTTTTTTTTTTTTTTTGACAGCTTCACATTTTTTTTTTTTTTTCACTGAAATGATTTGGAGCAAATTTGCAGAGTCTCTGTCAGCTAGCATTGACTCCCTAACTTCCCACTTCATTTGTCAGTTAGGTAAATGGTTATAAGAGTTGCAAAATCAATATACAACATTAAACCCTTGTTCAAAGTGTAGGTGCACTGCCGCAGATCTATAATACTCTTAGTGTTTAGGTTTTGGCCATTTGCCGCTGGTAGCTCACATGTTTCCACTGCCTGTACGTTTATGTATTTTTAAATGATCATTCAGATCTTCTGGCTAGTGAAAGCTTTTCACTGAAATACAGGTGTATTCTGATAATTATGACTTTCCACACAGCAATACACAAACAGATACTGCTTATATGTGTTCATAAGGTTTTTCCATACCTGGAATTTCTTTGAATTTGGCAAAGGCACTCCAATTTTAAGTTCTCATTACTGGATATCTGGGGACTTGATCCTCTTTCTTCACCTCTGAAAAAGTTTATAAGTAGCCTTGGCCAGACCCCATCCATCCCGCCATTTCCATTCCAGTCATGTGGCATTGGAATCCTCCCATAACATCTCTTCTTAAGTCTATGTGAGTAGGAGACCAAGATGTTTGGTACCTGACCCTGGCATATGGTAATAATAAACATTTTCATAGCTTATACTTGTACATGCTGATTGATACACATGGATGTACATTTAGGTTTAGCCATTCGCAATTGGATAAATAGACCCATATAGGAAAAGGTTGGAAAATTATTCAATTTCCTAGTATGTGCAATGCTTTTCACAAACTAAAGTAATACGCAAATCCTGAAAAACTGGACATTGTCTTATCTGAAAAAGCTTGGGGCACTGGCGAGCTCAAAATGCAACAAATTATTCAAATCCCATACTCTCTCAGTGCATTCTAAATAGGCAGGAGACTGGCACATTCATCTTTCTTTTGCAATACAGTAACATGGAGACCTCTCAAGCATCCAAAATATTAAATTGTTTTGTTTGCTGGTATGATTATACATGGTACCACTGGTTTTGAATGGAATGTAGTTATGAAAGAGGCAAATGGCTAAATTTACAAGAAACTGTTAATTTGCAGTTCATGTTTATCATGTGTCTGTTTATAAATGTTCAACATAAAGCTTGAATTCACTCATTTATCAATACATTAGTACAAGGATGTGCCATGGAAACATGTCGTTTCTGTGTGCCAGGTTCTTATAGTGTTGTCATAATCAGTCCTCACCCTCTATCTATCAAGCTTCCTGGAACTCCTCCGTTCTCATGGGCCGTTAGGGGTCTTTAACACTTGCCCCCTGCCTTACCTGTTGCCAATTCTTTGAGTTCAGTTGTCTCTCTGTGCTGACCTCGGATTGTTCCTGACCTCCTCAACTGTCCGCTTGCTGATTTTATTCCTGACACCTGCTTGACTGATTCTGGTATTGTCCCTCTGGCCTGGCTTTTCATTACTACTTCTGACTGCTGATTCTGTGCCTGAAGCCTGTCCGACAATCCAGTATTGACCCTCTGGCTCAGCTTTTGATACCCTCCTTTTGCTTGCTGGCCTTGTGCCTGACATTTTGGTTCTTTTTCCGTGAGAGTCTCCAGCCTCTGCACCGGTTTCCTGTTGTTGCCTATTGAGTGTGTGCTTCTCAGCTGTTTTCAGAGTGTACTTCTTCCCACAGCTGCATACCTCAACATCAAACCTCAATGCACTTAATGGAGCCACATCCCAATTTCTATTAACCCCTTAGTGACAGACGACTTACCTGGTAAGTCCAGGAAGTCATTCGTTATAATGGGAAAAAAAAGCCCTGTCATTAAGGGGTTAAAGAGATACCATACAAGAATTTTCTTCTTTGAAGTACTATTTGTCTGGTTACCCTTTTCCTAGCTTGCATCCAACCACTGGTTCCTGCAGGTCTTCATTGTGGGTCATCTTCTGTTCTAGTAGTAACCTCTGTACCGGTACCCAGGTGTGTTTATCTTGGCCTGGCTCTGGGATCAGACAATCTTACCTTGCAGTCAGCCACCTTTTATATCTGTGCAAGCTGTAGCAAGTACACACTTGGGGCTGGCAATGTTCTTAAGCTACACACGATTGTTTTTGCACCCAGCTGCAGTTAGGTTGCCATCCAAGCATATTCTGTGTTGTTTCTGGGGCAGAACACATGCATCTTAATGTCAAACATGAATATGCCTTATGCATAAGGGAGGTTGACAAAAGTCCTCTTTAGGTTGATTCCCTAGTGCATTTTCACTGTTAAATGTATTCTTCTGTTAATTAGCCAATGAGATACTTTTAATTATTGGTAAGTATCTGAATGACATTTGTCAACATTCACTGTGGACAGCACAGCAGACACAATGCCTCAGGTCTCCACTTCTTAATGAAGAACAACCACAAGTGTTCTCTCAGAGTAGAACTTCAGGTGGTTTGATGTGATGGATAAGTATGAATATGCTTTTTTTTCAAAATATATAACCAATTTCACTTTTCAGTTAACACCTCCTAATAATAAGCCCTCCCTCACTTACCTTCATCTTGGCAGAAAATCCTAATGGCCAGTGTGAATCAGTTCTGTGTGGATTAGTTCTCCAAAATGAATATTTAACCCTTTGAGTGCCAGGGAGTATGCAAGGCATTACAGAGCAATGTGTTGCATGCCCCTCTGGCACTCAAAGGGTTCATTCTTACTGGATATCATATCCATGGTGATGCAGGATTCCTGGAAGCCAAACTTGTCCCACTGACGTCTTCCTAAGAAAACTTCATTGGGGGGAGTTGAGTCCAGGAGTCCTGAAAGTGGAATCATGGCTGCCTCCAAGTATATTATATGCAATGCTAATTAAAGATTAATTTTGAAGAACCAGTGCACACAGAATTGAGTCATAATGGCGTTGCAATGCGTTGGATACCTCTCTGACACTCAAAGGGTTACGTTTTCTGTCCATTGTTGGTTTATTATTTGGAGGTGTTAGCGTTTGTTATCTATATTTTTTAATATTGCAGAGAATGGCCGTCTCCTTTTGCTGATGTTTGTTTAGCAGAGGATAATTAAATGGAACATGGTACATGAGGGACTATATATTCCCAGAATGAAAGCTGAGCAGCTTCCATTAAGCAGGAAGATTGTAACTACAGACCGTGCAGTAAAATAAACATGTTTTACAACTCATTGTCCTTCCTGGTTTAGGATTCATTTCTTCAGTAGGATTCTGTACATTTTACTTCAGTTCTGGGGCACCTCTATCTACTTCACCATAGAGGACAAAAACAAAATTCCAGTTGAATTAAACATTTTGGAAACTTCTTTTGTTTTCAAGTGGATAAAAACCTTGTTTTAATTAATGGGACTTTTTATTTGTCTCCTATGGTGAACATGGACCAAGAAGAATTGGTGCAGTTCTGGACCAAACAAATTGCACAATTTATTTAAATGGATCTTTTCACCCATTGAATGCTACAGACCTAGAGTTCTAGGACTGGTTCACTATCTCGCCCTGCCTTACCGTACCGCTGTGGCCTTAGGGCTCAAGAGCCAGGTGTAGTGTGGTGGCCCTCCTCCGTACACTTACGTTCTACCGGACACTCGTTGCCTTCCGTGTCTGTTGCCTCCGTCTCACCCTAGCGTCTAGGATTGCTGCTGCAATATCCATGGGTTGGTTGCCTCCTTACAACCCTAGCATTCTAGGGTCATTGCTGCCAGTATCCATGAGTCTTGTGCCTCCTTACTACCCTAGCGTTCTAGGGTCCTTTTTGCCAGTATCTTTGGGTCTTGGGCCTCAGTACACCCCTAGTGTTCTAGGGTCCTTGTTCTCAGTACCTGTGAGTCTTGGTCCTCCATTCTACCCTAGCGTTCTAGGGCTCAGTGACACTACCAGCAGGTTGCTGCCTCCTCACCCTAGCACTCTAGGGTACCTGCTATCAGTCTGTACATTGTTGTGTTACACTGTTCCTACCTGTGTACGTTGTGGGAAGTACCTGTACTCTCTCCATCTGGGCCTGTGTGGGTTGGGAAAGTAGTTCCTGGTTGTTACTTTATTTTCAATAAAGTTCCTTTTAACCTTACAAATATTTGTCTGAGTGTTCTTCAAAACCATGACAGTTGGTAGGACACAGCGATACAGCCCTCGGTTTGACAGACTGTACCCCTTGTATTTTCCCCTGGACAATCCCACATCTTGGACTATATTACCTGTTGGAGAGATGCTGGGGGATCTCTCTAGGGCTCGGGGAGACTGTCTCTGGTTGGATATTGGACCATTGTTCAGAAAGCGATGTTTATTTTGTTTTGAGGAGTACTGTTCCTTGGCTTCATAACTCTGTGTATTTTGGAACACCTGGAGTCATATTTTATTAGATTAAATATAACTCTTGCAGATTTTTTTTTTTTTTTTTTTTATTGTGACCCTGTTCATTATACCTGTTCCATTTATGGGCTTAGTTTATAATGCTTAGGTGTATTTTGGTAAACCTGTATACTAGGTTTAGATTTTTTAAATATTTTGTCCTACTGCTGTCACTCCACCCATCCTCGTGGCCTCTTGGAGATCTCTAGGCGATCCCAGCGGTGTGTCGGATATTCTATTCTGTCACTCTGTTTGAGTAAAAGGATTATTTCTATTTTTCTGTTTTCAGATATTGCTCATTCTGATGTTTATACGTTATCACACAGACCGTGTACTGGTCTCATTTAGCTTTCTTTAGTCTTTCAGACTCTGCTCTTTTGATGACACTATACTATTTCAGTAGTACAGCTATAGGTAAAACGTAAATGTATTTGTATGGCTGTTTCTGGGGTTTCAGATTTAAGTACTACCCCTGTTACCCCCCCCCCCCCCACCCACACACATGCCTGTGACCTCTAATGTTGTCTCTACGGGATCCTGGCAATATGTTGGGTGTTTAATCTGTCACTCTGCTTAATTTTACTTTGATTTTCCGTTTTCAGATATTGCTCATTATGGTATCTCTGTCATCTCATGCTGACCGTGTACTGGTCTTATTTAGCTTTCTGTTACAGTGTCTAGATGTACTTTTATATTGACTTTATGTGGTTTAAGATGTACCGAAGGTAACCCTCTCATTATACATATTTGTTGTCGGCTATGCTTATATTACGATGTAATCCACTGTATTATGTATGCTATGGTTCACTCATTTCACATGAAGCATTTTGTTTTATACAACTGCAGATATGCCTCTTTTACTCTGTATCATTGTATTATATACCTTCAACTTTATTTCATTGAATTATGCTTCTGCTTTGTCAACTGCTTTGTTTTATTCAATAAAGCTTTGAAATTAAAAAAAAAATACATTTGTGCTTTTATATTAGTGTGAGGTTGATTTGAGTGGAAATCTCCCATGTTAATGACAACTTGTTTTTTGCCCTCTGAGATAAAAAATAAGAATTTCCTTTTTCTGGGCTTTCAGTGGCAGAAATAAAGCAACAGATAACCCAGGTCTATTATTAGAGAATTTTATGTTAAATTGTGTTTGATCTGTTTGGACAGACAAGTCATGTTTATCCTTCTCTCTTGGCTCAGCAGAAACCTAGTCCTTGGATGCTTCTTGTTTTGTCATAATGATTACATCCACTCTGAAGCAGAGTCAGTAGTGTTACTGGAGTGTAATGTACACAAGTAATGTGAAGCTCATGGCAGCAAATGAGCTATACAAAAATGTCCTGTATTATCAAGTCCTGTTTTGTAACATGCATTAGAATAACAGAGGCAGTATTGGTACTGCAGCAGTTTGGTGGAAACGAGAAGAACACTCATTGGTGTATTGTAACAATAATATATTGTAATAACTTTTTGTTGTGTCCTCACTTACAACCTTAGTTTTTAATAAGTGTTTAAATGCATCTCTCAGTAGTGAGAGTACCCTTGTTTTACTCCACAGGAAGAGCTGTATAATACAGGTAACAAAAGTTTACTTCTTCAGATTGTAGTGTGTTGGATTTAGCTTTCAAGGGGGTGAAAACCCCATTTAAAGCAGAACTATCACCCCAAAAAGTCCCCCCCCCCAATACTTATTAAGAAATTCTACTTCTGTGACTGATGGCTAGGTATCATAGCAGACATCTTGGCTTAGAGACATCTGTGTGCCTCCGATGTCTGTCTCCTGCATTGTACCTTAAGGTAACAGGAAGGGACTGACTGTGCAGATGCCTGCCCGTCCGTTTAAGAAGAAGTAGTATTTCTTAATAACGCTGTACTTATGCTGGATAATAGTACTATTTCTAAGCGTATCGCTATATGACTAATTATTTGGGGGGAGACTTTATTTGGGGTGATATTTCCCCTTTAACCCTTTGAGTGCCAGAGGGGTACTCAATGCATTGCAAAGCAATGTGTTTCATAACCTCACTTGCACTCAAAGGGTTAAATCATTGTGAATTTCCATTTGTCTGCTGTGGTATAGTTAGTTTATTCTACAATTGCTCCACTTCAGTTCACTGAATTAGGCCGTTATTTCCCAAATGGTGTCACCCTGTGTGTCTTTAGCCCCACCCTTCACCACATCACTCATTACATAACCCCGTCCCAGCCCAGTGCCTGGTGCAGAAAATAAGCTATAAAGGTCTTTGCAATACAATGTAAATTTAAGTGCTAATGATTGCAACTTTTTTTTTTCTTTGTTTCGTGTCTTCAAAAAAACGAGTACACCTGTTATTTATATCCTCTTTATTATTCTGTGTCAATTGGACTACATCAGTGGTGAGTAAAGTGATGGCTGCCAGACTACAACTCCTAACATTCACCACCAGTGAATGATGGGAGATGTATTGTGGCAGCAGCTGGAGGATCTTACATTACCCATCACTGGTCTAGATGAAGCTAGGCATGACATTTCCAGACTCTAGGCCTTATGCAATAAGATCATTCTTGAGCAAACCAACTGCACCACAGGGGACAATTAAAACGTGTGTTAAATTTAAATGGGGCTTTTAATGCCTTGGTTGCTAATTGTCCCCAAACCTTTGCAAAGAAATGCACTGGAGACCTCTCTAGCATTCAACTGTTTAAAAGCCCCAACTAAATCATTGGGAATAATCTGTGTATGTAAATGAAATACTGGAAAGTAGGCAGGTATCTGTGTTCCTGATATACGATGGGACCCAACACTACAAAATATTAAAGGTTTGTTAACCCTTACCAAACCTTCAGAGAAAACATTTAGAGAGCTATTGGCCACAGTCAAAGACCATTTTCTCTGTCGTCCAATACAGGTTACTGTTAACTTTAATTCTGGGTAGGAAATCAGCCCCTTTAAGTAGGCAGGAACAAGTCTGAGAATTGACTGCTGGGTGGAGCCTACCTCCTCTCCACACAATACACAAGCCCAGCAGCTGACTACATCTACTGCTGATACATTCAAAGTAGCTACTTTCAGACCTTGCACGCAATGGAATCAGCCACCTTCAAGTGCTATCGATGTAGATCTACAAATCATAGCACACAAGCATGCCACTTCAAGGATGAAGTATGTCATACCTTCTCCAAACGGGGACACATACAGAAAGTCTGCAGAGAGGAATTTCAGGGCAACAAAGACACCAAGGAATGTACTATACAAAACTCATTAGGATCCCAAACTCCTGCAGGTTGGTGGATGTTTGGTGCATTTGCACTTATGTAATCTGGGTAGTCATAAAGCAAATATAACTGTGCCAGTCATGATCAGTAGCTGTGCTCTATGCATGAACTTGTGTCAGTCATGACAGCCAGCCCGTTGCCAGTCAAGGTTCTCCTCATACTTGTATTCATACAACTCGAACCTTTTAATGCCCATGTTCTCAAACCTTCAGTGGTGCCTAAAGTCCATGTGGGTATGCCAAACATCAAGCAACCAGTTTGCAATAAAGCAAAATTCTCAGACCAAACTGCAGAAAGCTGATTGGCTACATTGAAGAAGAAGTATACTACAGTCTTTTACTCGAGTTTAGAGGCACAACCAAGATTCCAAAGCGTGCTTGGTTCCATTTGCCATTAAATCCAAAGTCTAATTTGGGACTTTTAAATTACTGTCATAGATTCCTGGCAAACGTGTCGCACATTGCTGGAAGCCCAGATACTTAGGAACTGGTCAGCCAGACAGCTTTCCTGATGACAAAATATATGATTCTTGCCTCCAAGGTGTCGGCACATTAAAAACACCATAAAACCCTCCCTGTCACTTGTGACACCTCTCCATATGACCTTCAGATGGTTCTATCACAAAATATTCCAGGACAGCACAAAATGGCCAATGCATTTGCTTCTTGTTCTGATGGCTGCTGAGACGAACTATTCACAATTTGACAAGGATGCCTTGGCCATTATATGAGCCTTGCAGAAATTCATGCTCTTCTTATAGGGCTGAAATTTCACATTGATCACTGACCATAAGTTTCTGCAAGCAAACTGTAACCTTCATAATGGTATCTCACCTACAACGGTGGATAGACTCCTGCACTATGCACTTTTCTTTAGGGAATTTGACTACCAACTCTAAAATAGGCCACACAATCAACACACTATCACGGATGCCCTGGTGAGGCTGCCCTTAAACATGTCATGTACTTTTGCATCTGATGCTACCAAGGTCTGCTCCATGTCTCTGGATCATCAGACTGTAGTTGTAGCAGCAACCAAAGCTGACCCTGTTTTATTCAAACTATGTGCCTTCATACAGGGCTTCAGGGTTATCATCCCAACTGCTCTAAGGAAATTCTTTCTACAGTTGCTACAATAAGGACATTGAGGCATGTTTATGGTAAAGAAAGAGCCAAAGTGAATGTTTGGTGGCTAAAACTTGACTCCAATATCAGCTTGTGGATTTACATCTGCCCGAGCTGTGATCAGACATGCTGTCAATTGCCAAAAACAGTATTTAACCATGGGAGTGGCCTTCCAAGCCTTGGAAGAGACTCCACTTTAATTTTGGTGATCTTGTTCAAGCAGATCCTACCTAGTAATCGTAAATATCTATTCCAAATGCCCTGAATTCTGGCTGATGTCCTTGACTGCAGCAGAGGTTATCATAGCCATCCAACAATGGACATTTTCTGTGTTTGTTCTGCCCTGTCAGGTTGCTTCTGACATTGGCTTTCAGTTCACATCTTTGAAATTCCAAGACCTCTTGGACATAGGGGTCAAACATAACTGGATTGCTCTGTATCATATGTCCACCAGGAGTGTTTCATGGAGACCTTGAAAAATGCACTCACAGCCATAACATCCAACCTCGATGTAAGATTTGCTTGCTACAAATAGGAATACAACCCACGCTCCTGCACAAGCACTGTTCGGCCTCCCTCTTCAGATCAGGTTGAACACTCTTTATCTTGATCTTTTTGCGATAGTCCATGACTGCCAAGCTCGGATGATGATGACAGGACAGTTACTTTTTTAATCTTCTGGGCATGCAGTTATCAGTGATCTGACAGTGATAAGGAATCACATTATTCCATGCAGTAAACATATTTTGTTTCCCTTGGGTGCCAGAGGGGATCACAATGCATTACAAGCCATGAGTTGCACACCTGTCTGGTGCTTGTAGGGTTAACCCATACATTCCATAGACTTGGCTATCTTTGGATCTATTCACACATAAAAAGGTAAATAAATATTGTACCATGTGGCCAGCTACTTAGAGATGCCTCTACTAGAGTCTAGTGAATGAGTTCACTTCTAGTGCAATTAAAATGTAAAAACAATTTGCATGGATGTATAACCAACCTGTCACGTATTTTGTATTCAGCGTTTATTCTTAATATGCCTGAAGAAGGCAAGTTGTCTTGAAAGCTTGCATCCTAAAGCTACTCAGTCAGCCAATAAAGGTATGACTTTTACCCTACCAGTCTTCTGTTAGGGAGCATTTCCTTTTACTCAGCAGGAAAAGCCCATAAAATAATATATATAATTTTCATAATAAATTACTATTTTTTTAAACCGTATTTTACACTGGAAGGATTAAATGTAACTAAAATACTTATTTTATTGCATAGGTTCTGTTTAGTATGTAAGAGTGATTTTATATATGTATGATGCAATGGAATTGTAAATAAATGCTGACCATTATGTACAGTATTCTGGACTTAAGTAGGACATTTATTATGTAAACGTCACTGTTAATTTAACTCCATACTATTGTATTCTCAGTAGATTTTGAAATTAAATCCATAATTCCTAGAGGAAATAATTGACATCCTCTTTACCTCATTAAGCTAAACGCCGAGCAGTAGAAAAATGTGCAACTTCAAACCATAATTGAAACCTACAATTAGCTGTCTCTCTGCTTGTGATTATTAACTGTAAGATCCATCACAAGTAACAACCAGGTTATCTAACAACTAAAAACCACAGATAGAATATTAGTGAGTAGTGTTTCAAAACAAGGTTCTCTTATATTTAATATCACATTCTAACAATAATAGCTATCTGAATAAAATTTTTGTTGTATATATAAATTATCTTGCTATCTTTATTTGTTTGTTAAATAAGTTTCTTAGTCTTTTTTGCTCAAGGCACTCCTAACACACAATAAGAATAATAGAAACAAACATATTGTGAGTAACAATTCCATATATATGTATTAAGAAAAAAAAATCACATTTTTGTCAAAATCTTTATAGAAAAGGGCACCTCTAAATGGATGTCCGTGCACCCTGGTTTGAGAAACACATTAGACATTGGAGTATGTAAAGGTGGCCTAAGCACTGATTGAGAGAAGGGTTTAAAAGGGATAGTAGTGTCAGAAAAAAGTATGAACTATAAGGTAGAAACAATTAAAAGAGAGTACTTGCACTTATTCATGTCTCTCAAACCGTTATGGTTTGAGAGATATAGGAAAATAAAGTTCTCCGCTCCCTCCCCTTTCTGCTTGATGAGCTGTAAAGCTGTCAGAAGCAGATTCTGGTTCCTGGATCAGACGGCGGCTCTTCAGCAGCGCGGACATAGTGATACCTAAAGATAAATACTTAATTGGAACTGTCTACAACATGTGCCTGGTTTGCAAGCACACGTTATAGACCATTCCGATTAAGTATTTATCTTTAGATATCGTATGGGAGGGGGATCCTTTATCATTCAATTACTCTTGAACTACAACTCTGACAGTATTGAAATAACACTCTCCATGGCCCAAATACTATAAAGATTAACTGCTTTTATTAAATCTTGGAGGATGTCAATTGGAGGACCCCACTGATAAAATGTATTCAGGAAACAGAACACTTCTTTGGCTGAATGTAAGAAACATGTGCAATCACTGTTTACAGTGTACTTGTGATGGCACAATAATTAGCACCAAAACGTTACTGAATTGTATGCGTTTTTTCAGAATTAGCGAATGTTTGCACTTATTTTTGCAAATGAATTTCAAAAATTGAGTGTGGCTAAAATTTCTACTGGTTTATAAAAGGATTGGCAATTCCGCCTAATTCAGCAAAGCAATTAGCACACGTTTTCATATGTCTGACTAACTTTGCTGTTAGTTTAAGAGCATGTGCTATTCAGTATCAAGGCGTTAGTATGTTTCTTGCATCAAAACCTGAGCAATTCCAAATAGCACATACATTTATGGCTTTCAAAAAATAGCGAATGCTCCACTTTCTAGCATTTCGACCCATATGCCTTATATATTAGACTGTAGAATATGTAACGTCAAAAAGTAATTTAACTGTCAGTGGCAGCTTTTCACAGTGTGGTGCAGTTGGTTTGCTCCACAAATGCGACTCTTTGGCTTTTGCTTTAGACCCAAAGTATATAGATTTTTAAACCGCATAAAGTTGTTTTTCTAGTAAAATTATAGTCAAAATCTTTTTCAAGGTGTTGCCGGGTGTGTTGTAATCTTTCCGGTATCTTAACCCCTTAGGGACCCTTGACGTACCAGGACCGTCAAGGGTAAATTTGCTCAAACGACCCTTGACGGTCCTGGTACGTCACGTACTTTTTACTTACAGCGCTCTACCGGGAGCGCTGTAAGTAAAAATAGGGCATGAAATAGACCGCTCCAAGATCGGAGCGATCTGTTTCAAGCCCCATAGTGACGCGCCGATACACGTGACAGGTCACGTGTACCGGCTTGTCAAAGTGCCCCTATGCGGACGTTATGGGACGGAAATGTCCCATAACCTCCGGTCCTTAAGGGGTTAACCCTTTGAGTGCCAGAGAGGAATGTGTTGGATACCTCTCTGGCACTCAAAGGGTTAATGTGGACCTGAGACAAGTTTTGACTATAAAACTGCCTGTTGCACTAGCTATTTTTTTCTATAAATTAGCTTTTGAAAAAAATCTCATGATTTTGTGTGGCACTTTATGCTAATTTCTTGTACAATATGCTGAGTTTTAGGCCAAATGTATCACTTGCTATGCTGTTAGAGATGACTGCAATGTGTGTCCTATGCTTAAAGGGATAGTAATGTTTCACAAGAAAAAACAGCTCAAATTGATAGTCATAGTATTTGGGCCATGGAGAGTGTTATTTCAAAACTGTCTGAGTTGTAGTTCAAGAGTAACTGAATGATAAAATATCCCCCTCTCTCCCCTTTTACTGATGTAACACTGCTCACCTCAGAGCAGCAAGATTGTCTGGATGGATCACTGAGAGGGACAATCTTCAGTGAGCATAAGGAAGAACCTGAAAAACCTGTACCAGGACCAGATTCCACATCTGAGGGGAGGTGGCTTACACTAGGTAAAAGGGACAGGAGGGAGATACTTCATCATTCAATTACTCTTGAACTACAACTCTGACAGTATTGAAATAACACTCTATTGCCCAAATACTATGAAGATTAATTGGAGTTGATGTTTTTGTGAAACATTACTAACCCTTTAAATTAATTCATAGCACAGTGTGTGGTAATATTGGCCCATCCCAGAAACTAATTAGCATACATTGCCACTCTGTGTCACTAACAAATTAATCCTTTGAGCGCTAGAGGGCTACGCTACGCGTTGCTTTGCATACCCCTCTGGCACTCAAAGGGTTCAGATTATATTATCGAAAGCAGTTAATATTACAAACAAATGGGTAGCACAACATATAGAGTTTCTAATTTTCTTTAAAATGAATTAAACTTGTCTTAAAGTGACAGGTCCACTTTAATCCCCTTAAAGATATGTATGAATTTTGGAAACCAATATGTGTGAAAAATGAAATGGTATTCTAATTGGATTGTATTTGTGTGTGACAGGTCATGCATATCGGTGTAATGTTTGGAGCAAGATAGTGAAATTGGAGTAAGTTAATAAAAGAAGTGAAATGTAGGAGATAAACATTCATGGTTATGTACTGTAGATGAGCACTGTGTTAGAATGCAGTGAAGCATTACAGATTAGCAGTCAAATGAAAACGCTCTGTATCGCTGGTTTCTAAAACTTCCCTCCCTGCTGACTCTTTTCAGATGCTGTCGATACAAAACAGTTGCTGGTAAAATCATTGAGGATTTCAAGCTTACAGAACAGAAGGCCCCAACAATGAAGCACTTCATGAGGTGAATAGCTTACAATGTGTTTAAACAGTGTGATGTTATTTAAAAGCACATCTCACATGTACAGGCATGAGACCAATAACTGAAATCTGTGCAGTTTTCTTAAAGCCACACCCTCATGTGTCCTCCAGTATCCTATTGATTATCTGAAGGATTTCAGCCATTCTTCTACATCAAAACTCCAACTGGAGCCAGTGGGGGACTTCACTGATTAGAGATTAATGAAACTATGAACCTTAAGAACAGTGGAGCAATTCTGGATCTTGCAAACCAGGCACACTTTGTAGACCGTTCCAATTAAGTATTTCTTTTTCGATTACGCTATTTCCGCTCTGCTGAAGAGCCGCAGGCCAGTCCCGGGACCAGGATCTCCTACTGTAAGCTAGAGCCTGACATCAGTGAAAGAGGAGAGAGGGGGGAACTTTGTAATCGTATATCTCTCAAACTATAAATGTTTGACAAATTGGACTGGCCTCAATTACTTTATTTTTTTAATAGCTACAATATTAAATTAAGTTCAAATGATCCATTAATATCCCTTTAAGAAATGGATTAAATCCCAAAGTGAAGCAGTGGAGACTGATATACTAAATGTGGGCACAGATCATGCCAAGCTCCTACCTTGTGGCTGTAATAGGAACACCTGGGTCTATTCGCATGTACAATACACTTTTGCATATAAACATACAGTGGGTTGAATGTACAAATCTGCCAGCACAGCTCTCACTGGCATTAGTCATTAACCATTTGAATGTCAGTGGGGTGTGCAAAAGTGTTAACCCCAGTGGCCACACTTCAATGCATGCTATAGAGTAACTCCAGCAAGCAGAGCCCTATTATCATTCTGTTTCCAATGCCTTTTTTAATGTTGTTTGTAAATGTTCTTATATGTTCAACTTGACTGCATTGTTCTGTTGTTAAGACTGTAATGTCCTGTGCACCAGTCCCATAGCATTAGCAGGACAATAGTCCGGAATCACAGCATTTCCTCTACACCTTGTTTAGGTCATGCTGTTAACACATTGAGTGCAAGAAGGGTATGTAATACATTGCAAAGCAATCTATTGCATACCCGTGGCACTTAAAGGGTTAAACGAGGCTACAATGCCTGTAGCGCAGACCATCTAGGTCGAGGATTGGAAACCAGAGACCTTCCAATTATGAAGGACTACAATTCCCATCATCCTCAGCTAGTCAGTGATGAGTTGTAATCCTTTACATCTTGAGGGGCTCAGATTGCCCACCTCTTACATATGTACACCATGGGTAAGTCTACCCCTAGGACAGGCATAAAGAAAAAGATGGCTCTTGCTCTTTTTTCTTCTGCATCTAGGTCAAAAGTACTCTGTGCCTGATGAAGGTCATGTCCACACACTTCCACCTTGCCTACCCCTTGGCACCATTAATGCTGAGTGCCGGTTTTGACCCACATAGTTCTATGCTGATATGAGTAAGCAGGAGCAGACCTGTTTGGCATATAGAAATGACTCTTGCCACTCTTGCTGGGGCTTTAGTACATTCTTCCCAATGGCTTCAACTCGGGAATAAATCCTAACGGCCTCCGTGAGTCACTTCTGTTTAGATTGGTTCTCCAGAGTTAATCTTTAAATGATACTCCATATTATGTCCACTGAATAATTTTTTTTCCCGGACTGGAGGACCCCCAAACTCTTCCTCCTGACACCTTCCTTCTTCCTTAAGAATATTTCAGTGGGAAGAGTTTGGGATCCTTCAGTTTTTCAACAAGAATCATAGCTGCCTCCAGGAGTGATATCTAGTACTAATTAATGATACATTTTGGAGACGCAGTTAACAGAGAATTTATTAATAGTGGCAAATATGGGTTTCTGCTCCGATTCAGGTGAGGGTTTATTATTAAGAGGTGTGAGTGTTCCTTTTAAGTAGGTTTGGGGTATATTTTATCTTCTTGAATTCAAGGCAACAGATTGATAGAAAGCAAATCAATGGCGACCTTTAAATTGTCCCATGGGTTAAATGAAAAGTGTACCCCTTATGAGGTCCCCCAAACTTTTGAACATTCACACAACTCTGCTTCTCAATTAATCAAGGCATCAAATAGTAATGTCTGTAAATAAACTGTTTCACGTACAAGTTGGAATGGAATATGCATTTGCTGCATGTAAAGAGGTACTATGTAAAGAGGAAACCATAAGCAATGGTACATCATTGAGGAGACTTGGAAGAGAATCTGCAGAGCACTGAGTCATTGCTCTTAAGTATTCAATTCAGCATTACTGATTAGTACCAAAATAACCCTAAAAGCTCTTCAGATTTACAGACTGCAACAACAAAATCTTTTCTTAGAATCCTAGACACCTGCTAAGATTGGCTTTCCATGTCAGTGAATGTGAGAGCATGGTATACCCATTAAATCCTGTTACAAGGAATACACGCATGTAGTTCATGATAGGTTGCTTTGTGTAGTTAAAGAGGATCTATACTTATAAAATAAGTGTCTTAATGTGGCTCTATCAGCTGCACAATTTTTAGTTTCATTAAATCAGTGTTTCTCAACCAGGTTGCCTTGGCACTTTGGTGTGCCAGGGACATGGACTTGCCCCACTTTTTATATGAAGACTGACAAAAATGTGTAACATTGAGATTGTAATGTATATTTGTGGAAACGATTATGTACAATATGCTCTTTGCTGTCATTCTGACTCTGAGGCCTAAGGGGTTGCATACCCCTCTGACACTCAAAGGGTTAAGCCTTTGAGAAGCTATCTATAAAATGCTTCTCTAAAGTGTCTGTGTTGAGCACATATATACACTTCTGATTAAAAGTTTGGGGTCACTTAGAAATGTCCTTGTTTTCCATCAAATGAGTTGCAAAATTAATAGGAAATACAGTCAAGATGTTAACCAGGTAACAAGGTTAGAAATAATGATTTTTAATTTAAAAAATAATTGTATCCTTCAAACTTTGCTTTCATAGAAGGATCCTCCATTTGCAGGAATTATAGTCTTTCAGACCTTTGGCATTCTAGTTGTCCATTTGTTGAGGTAATGTGAAGAGAGTTCACCCCATGCTTCCTGAACCACCTCCCACAATTTGAATTGGCTTGATGGCCACTTCTTATGTACTGTCAAGCTTCTCCCATAACAGAAACAAGAACATTTGTAAGTGACCCCAAACTTTTGAACGGTAATGTATATTTGTATAACGTGTGTATTTCGTATGTGTAAGGATGCCTGCTATTCCAATATTTGGGGGCCCTCAAACAAAATTTTGCAGGGGCTACCGAGGTTCTTAAATAATGTTAATATATAGATATAAATCAAGCCCTGGAGATAGGATATTTGATTACTCCTTTAACCCTCTAGGTGCCATAGAGTAATCTTTTGAAGCAATGCATTGGGCACCACTCTGACATACAAGTTATTAAAATATTGTCACTCTTTCATTCTGATTAGTAAGCAATGTGTTGGAGAAGTTTCCAAGTCCATGGTGTTGTGGTCATCAAATGCTATTAATCAGAAGGAACATAATAAACACAGTTTAAATAAACATTAAATATGTGAGCATTTTAATCCTCTGAGTGCCAGAGCACTGCATTGAGTACCCCATTGGCACTCGATGGGTTAAGAAACTAAGGTCCCATGTAAAAATAGGTAATTCTCTGTAGCCAAATGGTTTAAACAATCATAAATGTTCTATCATCAAAACATTTTAATTCTCACAATAGCACACCTTAATAAATCCAGGCCTGCATACTGCATTAACCCCTTAAAGTGGAACTACCACCCCACGTAAAGTTAAACCCCAAAAATTACCCATCTGGCGACTAGCTGAACAATAGTACTAGTCGCCAGAATAATTACCTCCTTATAGCTAAATTCTGCTGCTCAAGAGAGTGATGGCCAGGCAACAACGCTTTAAAAGAAACTGTGTGCCAGCACTGTCAGTCCCTTCCGGTACCCTACGGTACCAAGCCACACCTCCTAGAGCAGACTGGGACTGACAGTGCAGGCGCACAGATGTCACTATGTAAAGATGTCTGCACTGTTTCCTGGCTGTCAGTCCAGGGAGCAGTAGAATTTCTCTGTAAGGAGGTAATTATTCTGACGACTAGTACTATTGTTCAGCTAGTCACCAGATGGGTAATTCTTGGGGTTTAACTTTACATGGGGTGGTAGTTCCACTTTAAGGACCCACGACATGCGATAAGGACCCATAACATGCCAGGACCATTGTGAATTTCAGGGGTCCGGCGAGGCTGCTGTAAGCGTTCATGCTTACCTTAATTGGAGGGGAGCTGGCTGATCCAATGCTGTGGGGACGGCTGGTCCCCTATGATGGTGCCTCACGGTTCGGCTGCGTTCTGCCCTCTAGAGAGCCAGTCGCCCTGGTACTGTTGTGGCCGACAGGTTTCTCCTCTTCCTCGTGGCTCTGGCCGTGTCTGAGCTGCCTCTTCAGTCGGGCATCACTAGGAGACTGTAATGACATCTCGGCCCTTAAAGGGACAGGCACATTGAGTGCTCCTCCCCTGGGGGGGCGGGGGGATTTAGATTTAAACTTCCTGGACACCATACCAGTTGCCCTTTCGTGGTGTTCCAGTGCAGTTTGTTTCAGTTAGTGTCTGTGTATGATCCTTGGCCTGTATTCCTATCTCTCTGGGGTCCAGTATTGTGGCTTGGCTGACTACCCGCTCCGCCATTGACCCCTGGCTTGTCTGATTATCCTGCTTGGTATTGACCATCGGCTCTGGCTGACTATCTGCACTGGCATTGACCCCTAGCTTGTCTGACTATGCGCTTTTCTCTGTCGTCCAGTACAGGTTACTGTTAACTTTGGTTAGGCGATCAGCCCCTTTAATAGGCAGGAACAATTCTGAGAAGTGACTGCTGGGTGGAGCCTACCTCCTCTCCTTAGCTTGCAGCTAGCCAGTTCTCAACCAGTAAGATTTGTTCCTTGGTCAAGACGCAAGCAAGAGAACAGTTCTGCTATAGTTTTAACTTTTTTATTATTTTGGTGTTAGAAATGGGATACCATCATTAGGCAGATTACCATCACTGACAATTCGCATCACCCAAATGTGGATAGCTCAGTTTACCAGGTGCTTTTGTGGACCTAATCCCTGGGGGGGAAATCTTGGCTGCAAGTTCTTTCCCCAGGAGTTGCCCACCGAGGCTTCTTCTTGATATATGGTAATCTGAAAAAGGTGAGCACCCTTTGAGTGCTGAGGTCCACATGTCCCATGCTTCCCCTCCACACAGGGGTCTCATTTGGAGTTCCTATTACATACTCATGCACTCATTGAGTTTATTCTGTATGTCTGTGAGGTGTTTGGAGCAAGTTTTTGTGGTAACTTAACCCTTTTGCTGCTGGTTTGCACATTTTTGGGGGGGTTTAGGGCACTTTCCCTGTTGGGTTTGGTGTTTATTGAGTGTTTTCACATTTGGGATTCACCTCGCTAACTTTATGTAAGGGCGCGCCATTGCTCCATTCACTTCTATGGGACTTTACAGTTTGTGACGTATCTCTGCAACCGCTCCACTTAGCTTGGTCAGAGATGGCTCATATTGTCGGTTTTCCCTTGCTCTGTCATCCGGTCAACGTTCTGGTGATGCTGGGAGCTTTGGGGGGTTGGGGTACTCTGTCAACGAAACTACATTTTCCGTGAGCGCCTGTTTTGCACGCTCGTTTACCATTGGCTCCCGTCGCGGCAGCCATTTTGTGTATTCGCAGATGGAGTATCCTACGCAGCGCTTGGAATCTCCTTCTCTCCTCCGCAGCTTAACCCTTTGCCTACCAGATAAGTCTTAATTTAGTGTTTCTGGGGTGCATTCTCAAAATAGTAAAATGTCTCTGTTCAGTTATACTTTACAGCAGAGTTCAAACTTAAAAAACAGTAACTAGAAATAACTGGCTGATGTGTAAATGACACTTGCATATAAACATTCTTCTGATAAACATATTAAAAGTAACATATCCCAAGGGTAAAGTTCCCCTTTAATAAAATAATAACAAATATATATTCTTATGTTCCACAATGGGATTAATAAAAACAAGCAGAACACTACTCATATGGTGCATATAAATTTCTGTTTGTAGTGTATTATTTACATTATGAAAAAAAAAATCACAAGAGCAATACTAGACTGTGATTGGTCATGTTCTTCCACGCCCACTCTTCATGCTGTGCCAGTAGGAGTCAATAAGATGCGCTGACTAATGAAAGCCTGCTTTCCTGAATGAGGGTTCATAACATATTGGATGCCTGGGTGTCCATGGCACAAAAAGGGCACCCCAGAAGAGAACAAACAAAATTAAAAAAAAAACACATATATACACACACACACAGTTTAACTCTACATATTATGGGACTGCAGAATGTGTAAAGTTAAAATAAAGGGTTACTACTATTCCTATAAGCAGGAATTGAATAGCTATTTAGCGTGTGCAGATTTCTGTATCTACTCCCTTTTGCTGCAACTGGTTTTCCCCAGAACCGCTCCTTTTATTTGTGTGTATGGCTCTTACAATGTTATTATTAATCTCTGTGCAGCTGACGATTGTTTACTGGTGGATACTCAATGCAAATCACATTACACTTTTTGTTGCCTCCTCATCTGCCTATGATTCAGTTGATTACTTTTTGTCTATTTTAGGCTTAGGTGACATCGCAACTGATTGGTATTTATTTAGAAAATGTTTTTCCCTGGAGAGATTTTACAGTAACAAGTTACAAATGTAAAAAACTAATTTTAGTTACATATTGTTTTTAGATCCAAAGAAGCAGTTATTTTTAGGGATTTTAGAAGATCTGATTTTTTCTGGTAGGTTATTACAGGATTTTTGAGCTATGAAGGAGAAGGCAGATTGTCTGGCTTCTTTCCTGTATTGTGGTATACTCAGTGAGTTGTTAGCAGTGGACAGGAAGTGATAGTATGAAGAGCTGGAGTGAGCATACTGCTTAGATAATCAGGAAGCTTTTTAGAGAAGTTCTTACAAACTAGGCAAGAAAGTTGGAAGGTATGTTTAGATTCGAGTGTTGGCTACTTTAGTTTTTTAAACATAGCACAATGATGGGTCATGTAATTACATTGGAGTCCAGAGTGACATATTTAATTATACGGTGTCGAAATTACCAAGATGGATTTGTGGCACAGAAGCATATATTACATCCCCATATTCTATGACTGCCATTAACATCTGTTTAACAATATGTTTTCTGACCATGGAACTTAGACACTATTTGTTACTAACAAGAGGGCATAAAATTTGGATGTAAATTTATCAATATGAAGACCAAAAGTGAGGATGAGATCAAGCCACATAGCAAGATATTTATAGGAGTCGATTGGGGCCAAATTACCACTTTGTTACAATTTTTAAATGTAGTTTGTGCTTTGTATCAAATACCATTGTGTTTTGTCAGTATTTAAGAACAGTTTGTTTTTCGCTATCCATCTTTCAACTTCAGAGAAATCATAAAGTAACACTTCCTCAAGCTGTGATACATTTGGATTTTTAGTGTAGGCTAGCAGATAGTGCACAGTGTTGCCGTATGATTGGGCACACTCTGCATGTCAGAAACCTGGTGGACCTCTTCAGCTGCAAGTCTCACTACAACGATTTTAAGAGGAGTGGAAGAGGGCTTCATCCCTGCCCACTCCTGTGGAAATTGATACCCCTGATTTGCTGCATGTAGGCAGTCTCTGCCCCATGCCACCCTGAGATGAGGAGGACAGTCAGGGCTGGTTCAAGGATTTTTGCCACCCTAGGCAAATCCTCATTTTGCTGCCCCCTTAGCTCCACCCATTGTGCCCCGCCCCTTTAGCCCCACCCACTTATACTCCACATCTTTTAATGATGGTTAGCTCAGAGCCTTTTATGTGCTAATCAACATTATGCTTGGGAGAAAGGAGCATGAGAGAGAAAAAGCAAATCAAAGAGGAGTTGTGTAACGTCTGAGACCAGGGTTAACATCATGTTAAAAAGATGTGGGTGCACTAACTCAAAATAAATGTACTCCTAATAAAGGTACCAATGTCCTGGGTGCATTTATGGGTCGACACAACACATCTAAGTATAAGGAAGAAGAAATCAAAGAGAGACAATGTGACTACCTCCATTCAGAGGACCCATTCAATTGAGGCACACACACTGAAGTAACCAAAATTAGAAAAATACTTTATTCAGATACAAAATATGAGAAATAGCAAGCATTACATAAAATATTAAAAACACCCACACAGGCAAGGCAGAGTTTAACCCAAAGAAATGCAAGGACATTAGCCCTATATCACCTAAACATAAGAAAGGAGACAAGCATACTGTGAGAAAATCATAATAAAGTATTAATAGAAAAAACAATAGTAGCGCAAACATGCAAACCCCTTCAGTAGGCTCAGATAATAATGGAATCGTAATGATGGGAACTAGTAAACCGGTGTAATTCTGTCTACCACCCAAGGCATCGAGTTGCATCTCCGTCCAAAACAATAATAATACTGTGCATCAATAACTCAATATACTGTTATTCACCACTCCTTATAACAAAAGCATGGTGAAAAACAATAAAACGCAATACACATGTATAAAAAAAAATAGAATTATAAAAAACAAACCATGACATTCTCTTTAAATGTAACACTAATAGGTTTTCCAGGGTAACTACACCATATAATAATATTGATCCCAAATTATCCACTGGTGTATGTATCACCAGCTGGAAGAACCCGGAACTACCGATGGCCCCAGTATCCCATAACATTCAGGACAACCCCGGAACCACTGATGTCCCACAGACTCATGCTCTGTGTCACTCCGGTAGAAAAATAAGTATACGTGTAGCTCCCTACCTTCCCAACTAATAAAACCAACTAAAAAAACTGTCTTGGTGCAAAAAATCTGTAGTAGTACTGTATTAGTCTGGTATATGATCTAAAAACCGAATAAATGGATAAGTCTTTATAACATTCCAAAAAACATGAATTGGCTCTTTAATATTGTGCTTCCAATCCTGATTTGTAGTTGGATATGTTGCTATTCACAACTATTATCCTACATAAAACTGTAGATGGGGCTGTCAGACAATGTATCAACATCAACGGGTATAATATATAAAACACCCTAGAACTTTAGGATCTTGCATTACTTCACAAGCATATGATGTATCTGTATATAGCATATAACTATATGAAACACTATTGCAGGTGTTTTCCAGATCTCTGTCCGATATCTAACCGAACTCACCCTGTGCTTATATTCTTCTCTTGATCACTTAAATCTAGCACACAAAGTATGTACATGCAGAATATATGTTACATGAAACCGGCTCACCGGTCCTGTTGATTATTCCGTTCACTGTTTCTCCTGCCAGACTTACTCCACACAATGCCCGCCTGGAAAATAGCTTCCTCTGGCAATCCAAGAGTGTGTTTAGCATCTTTTGTTCGAATTTCGCGCCACTCTGCTTCAGTCCATTCTTCTTTTTATATACTTTTCTATGGCTGTTTCAAGACTCAGGATTCCAAATTTTAATTTGCAATATGAGCCATACAGTGTCACAGATTACTCTATTCCCTGATGAAGAAATCAGTAGGTGTTAAAACGCGTTGGAGAGACAAACAAAGGTACTTAAGGTGAGACACTGTATGGCTTGCGGGGGGGGGGGGTCTGTGGGACACCAGTGGTTCCGGGGTTGTCCTGAATGTTAGGGGATACTGGGGCCATCTATAGTTCCGGGTTCATCCAGTGGATAATTTGGGATCAATACTAGTGTATGGTGTAGTTACTCTGGAACACCTATTAGTGTTACATTTAAAGAGAATGTTCTGGTTTGTTTTTTATAAGTATACTAGTTGAAAAGCCTGTGCACATGGGCCACAGTGCCACCCAACAACCTTGTCTGGTGGCCGGATCCTGTTGACCACGCTGCAGTCATGCGCAGTACTGACTGCCCGAACGAGCTGTGGCTGATAACGGATTGGGTTGCTCTGAATTCAGACCGTAGAGAGGACTACGGTCTGAATTTGGAGCGCCCCGCTCCGTTATCAGCCTCGGTGCAGGCAGTCTCTACTGCGCATAACTGCAGCGAGTGCAGCCATCTCTACTGTGCATGATGGCTTCTGACAAACATACATAGTGAATTATTATATAGGATTTTTGGATATATGTGTATCGCGTTAAATTGTTTTACGCCATCCTTTTGTTATAGGGAGTGGTGAATAACAGTATATTGAGTTATTGATGTACAGGCTCTGGTGGTGGTATTATACAATCAGGCCGCCTCATCGCTAGTCGCTCACTCCTTCGGGCTGGCTGCTGCTGCCAACTTGAACTTCTGATACGTGCTCACTCTGCTTCCGTGACCATGTCCAGACCACCATGCTTTGTTACGCAACAGCTCCACGGCGCCGCATCACACGCACCGCAAAGGCAGTAAATGAGAGAGGAGTATCCTGTCAAAGCACTCCTCTCTCATTGGCTGCAGTGCGATATGCATAGGAAGGGTATACTGGTCAGCGGGGCACATCTAGTGCCGTCCATACGGGTAACTAACCTTGTGTGTTAGGCACAGTAGCTACCGGCCCGCCCACCAAGGAGCCTCAGCCATTCAGCCTACGGTTCTGCTCTGCCACTGCTCCCCCATAGATGTGCTCCCTAGGCCAACACCTACCTTGCCTATAGGTGGCGCCGGCCCTGAGGACAGTGAACCAGAAACCTCTTCTAATTTTATGTACATATATATATCTTTATTTATATAGCTCCAACTAATTACGCGGCGCTGTATAATTGGGAATAGACATAAAGAGGTATTAAATAGTAGAGTCAAATGTGGAGAACAGAAGGATCAGAGGGCCCTGCTTGTGAGAGCTTACAGTCTTATAGAAGAGCTTACAACTTATAGAATATATTGTCTTCTGAATGCATTTGCACAGAAGATGCTTTGCAAATGTGGGAAGATCGTTTATAAATCGGAAAAATAAAAGAGGGACAAGAATAGAGCTTGAGGAACCCCACTTGTTTCCTTGAGTGATAGGGAAATTTTGCTATCAATAGACACATAGTGCATCTGATAAATAGGATTTGGGACCAGTTTATTGAATGATTACCTAATCCTGAGATTTTCAGCTTACTTATGAAAATATTATGGTCTACTGTATAAAAGTCCTTTGTAAAATCAAGGAAAATTGTTCCAGTAAGGTGACCATTCTCCATGCCAGTCTGAATATCATTGAATACTTTTAGGAGTGCAGTGACTGTTAAGTGATTTGGACGAAAACCTGTCTGAAGCAGAGTGAAATATCTGGATAGTTGGCAATACTTTTAGAGTTGCATGTGGACACATTTATCTAGGACTTTAGATAATGTGAGAAGTAAAGATATTGGTCTGAAATTTAGTATCACATTTTCACTGTCGTCCAATACAGGTCACTGGTACTCTGGGAGGCGTAAGTCCCCTTTAATAGGCAGGAACAATTATGCAAATAATTTGCAAGGGTCGGAGCCTCCCCTCTTACTTAAGCCACCTTCTGGCCAGAGCCACTCATATTGATTTGTTCCTGGTGTGCTTCCACACCAGGTAGAGAACATCTATGCATCTTAGTATTTTATTATTTTTTATTCAAATATGGAATACCACCATTAGGAGGGTGACCATGGCTGTGAATTGCCCTCTTTAAAGTGGCTGGTGCAGCTTCCAGGGATTTTCTGTGGACCTATACCCTGAAGAGGGGACAGCTTGTGTTAAGCAGCTCCCCTATTGGGGAATTTACCTCTGGTTCTTTCCCTCCCTATCATGGTCACCTGAAGACAGAAGTCAGCAAGGAAGGTGAGTCACCCATTGAGTGCTGAAGGTCCACTTGTCCCCACAGTGTCCCTTTGATGGGCTTGTATTTGGGAGTTTTAATACACTCCAGCACTCATAGGGTGTTTTTATTGCATTATTACTGTTTATGCAATTTCTGTGTTATTCTCTGAGTTTTGGAGCATTGGGTATTCATTTATTTATGTTTCTCATGTGTTTCATGCTTGTTTGGGCACTTTTTAATGTTTTCTTAAACTTTATTAAAAATGGTGTTCCGCGCCTTTAAGCGCGGCTTTTTCCCGCTCAGACGCAAGGGCTCCTTTACTCTCTATGGGAATTCACAGTATGGGACATATCTCTGGAACCGCTTGTCACAGCAACTTCAGAGAGGGCTCATTTTAATTCTAGGCTCCTGCTCTATCATCCGGAATGTGTTTTATTTATGTGGGGTGTTCAGGGGGGCTTCGGGCACTGTTTGGGGTACTTGTAAGGAAAAACTACATTTCCCATGAGCGCTTGGTTCGCGCTCGTTTCTGATTGGCTGTCACGACGGCCGCCATTTTGTGGTACTTTTCCTAGGCGAGTACACTACGCAGGGACCGAGCCTTCTCTCTCCTCAACAGATTAACCCTTCGCTGGCCAGATAAGTCCGTTTTTAGAACATTTCTGGGGTGAAACTTTAATCTTAACACTTTTTCTGGGTGATAGTGTTATTAGTGGGGTATATTGACGCTGTGAGCATGTCTACTTCACTGGAGCTAGGGGCTAGACCCAAGTCTAAGGAGGATGGGGGGTCCGCTACCCCCATGGCGTTTTGCTCCTCTTGCCACATTGGGCTGGATGGCGATAATGTGGGGGATCTATGCCCTAATTGTACTGGTCAAGATAGCAACCCTGGGCTTCCCAGCCACGCTATTGAGCCATCTTGGGTGAAGGAGTTTAAAGCTGCCACTAGGGATCTCAGATCCACGCTTCAACTCTTTCCCTCTCAGGTACAGGGGGCTCTCCAGGTCTGGCAGACCCCCTCTACTATCAGGACCTCCCTGCCTAAGCCACAGGGAGCTCCTGATATCACTGATTCTTCTGAAGAAGAACTTTTACAGGATTCTGATGCTGAGGAACGTACTGTTATTGAATCTAACAGGTCCATTGGGGACCCCTATGAGTGTGACCCTGAAGTTTCGGCTGAGGGTCTGATCAGAGCGGTTCTGAATACGCTCAACCTTCCTCTGACTCAGGAATCCACTTATGATCCTACTGATGTTTTTCAGAAAAAGCCATCTAAGCCTGTTGTTTGTTTTCCTACTAACCCTACTCTTGCCCGTCTGGTCTCTGAGGCATGGAAGAATCCTGATAGATCTTCCTCTGTCTCCAAAAAGTTTGCCAAACTTTACCCTTTTCCTGAGGCGGAGCTGGCAAAATGGGTTCATCCTCCCAAAGTGGATGCTCCTGTGTCTAGACTATCCAAATCTACTGCTTTGGCTGTCTCAGATGCCTCTGCCTTGCAGGACTGGACGGATAAGAAACTAGAGCTCTCTCTTAAGTCTATTTTTGCCTCCATTGGCACAGCCATGCGCCCCACTTTTGCTGTGGCATGGGTTAATAGAGCTATTGCGGCCTGGACTGAACGACTGACTGAAGCGGTTCGCCAGGATGCGCCTGTATCTGAACAGTTGCAGCTTCTTGCTAATATCACTGAAGCTCAGAACTATGTTGCTGACGCTGCTTTTGATGCTGTACGCATGATGGCGAGGGCCTCCACTTCTTCTGTGGTGGCTAGACGCGCTCTTTGGCTGAAAAAAGCCTTGCTTTCCTTGCCCTTTCAGGGGAATTTGCTTTTTGGGTCTGAACTCAAAGAAATGATCAGTGAGGCTACTGGCGGTAAAAGTACTCTTCTACCCTCAGTCTTTAAGAAAGTTTCCAGCCAAACGCAATCGGTCCTTTCGTTCCTTTCAGACTGAGACACGCTCCTCGGCCCAAACGGGTCCTCCCACTACGCGCTCCTCCTCCAAGCCCAAACAGTCCTGGAGGCCCAAAGTTGCCTCCAAGGCCAAGACCTCCAAGACTGCTTCGGCATGACTCGCCGAACCCGGGTCCGCATCCGGCTGTAGGCGGTCGTCTCCGCATCTTTCGCCGGACTTGGGAGGAGTCAGTGGCGGACCCATGGGTTCTTCAGGTGGTGTCAGAGGGATACAGGATCCCTTTCTCTTCCCTTCCTCCTTTTCGGTTCCATTTTACTCGTCCTTCTCAGGAACCCACAAAAAGGCGTCTGTTCGACGACGCTATTCAGGATCTCTTGGACAAAGAGGTCCTGGAGGCGGTTCCTCAGGGGGACACAGGTTCAGGATTTTATTCCAACCTGTTTGTGGTAGCCAAAAAGGACGGAGGAGCCCGTCCCATCTTGGATCTCAAAGATCTCAATGCCTATGTGGTGACTTCCCACTTCCGCCAGGAGTCCCTGCGCTCTGTGATTGCAGCAATGTCTCCAGGGGGGTTTCTTGCCTCCCTGGACCTTCAGGATGCTTATCTTCACATCCCTATTCATCCAGAGAGCAGGCGGTATCTCAGGATTGCCTGCCACAGGGGACACTTTCAGTTTGCAGCGCTCCCCTTTGGGCTGACTTCAGCCCCTCAGGTCTTCCAGAGGGTGTTGGGCTCCTTGATAGCGGTGCTCCATCAGGATGGGATCAGAGTGACCCCCTACATGGACGATCTCCTACTGAAGGCCTCCTCAGCGGAGCTTCTCCACCAGCAATTACAGATGTGCATGCACACCCTGAACCGTCATGGCTGGATCCTGAATCTGGACAAGTCGGACTTGATTCCATCTCAGAGGCTTCTGTTCCTGGGTCTCCTGTTCGACACTCGCCAATGCATGGTGTTTCTTCCAGAGGACGTGGCTCACCAGATAGCTGTCAGAGTGGCTGGAATTCTGGACCTGGACGTGATTCCAGTTCCGAAGTTGTCGTCCTTAGTGGGGAAGTTCATTTCCACAATCGAAGCAGTACCATTTGCCATGGCCCACTCCAGGGATCTTCAGAGATTCGTGATCCAGACGTGCAAGAATCATCCAGATCATCAACAGCTGTCTGTTTCTCTTCCTCCTCATGTCGAGTCGAGTCTGCACTGGTGGTTAGATCTCTCTCATCTCCTGAAAGGGAAATCCTTTCTAGTTCCTCCTTGGACCACAGTCACTACGGATGCCAGCCTTCGGGGCTGGGGTGCAGTCTGGGGTCGCTTCAGTGCTCAGGGGAAATGGGGTCTGGAGGAATCCATGCTCTCCATCAATGTTCTGGAACTTCGAGCTGTCCGGCTGGCCCTGAGGCACTGGGAGTCTCAATTGACCGGTCTTCCAGTCAGAGTGGAGTCCGACAACGCCACGGCGGTGGCTTACATCAACAGGCAAGGCGGCACAAGAAGCGGTTCCGCCTGGTGGGAGGTCAAGGATATTTTGTCTTGGGCAGAAGATCACGTGCCTGTCATCTCTGCGGTTCATATTCCAGGCGTGGACAACGTCATGGCAGACTTCCTCAGTCGTCATACCGTCGACAGCGGAGAATGGGCTCTGCACCCAGAGGTGTTTCACATGCTCACTCAACGGTGGGGGATGCCTGTGGTGGATCTGATGGCTACCAGACACAACAGGAAGGTTCCGGTGTTTTGCTCCCGGTTGAGGGACTCTCTTGCTCTAGCAGTGGATGCCTTGTCGATCCCTTGGGACTTCTCCCTGGCTTACATCTTCCCTCCTCTTCCTCTATTGGTCAGAGTTATCCAGAAGTTGAAGAGGGAACGTTGTCCTGTCATCCTGATTGCTCCAAACTGGCCTCGCCAGTCCTGGTTTCCGGAATTGATGGCCATGTCAGTGAAGGATCCAATCCCACTTCCAGCCCGTCCGGACCTGCTTCTTCAGGGGTATCTGTGGAAAGAGGATGTTCACTCTCTCCATTTGATGGCATGGCGGTTGAATCCTCGATTCTAGCTAAGAAAGGCTTTTCTCCTTCTGTGGTATCGACGATGCTCAGTGCTCGTAAGCCTGTGTCTTCCAAGATCTATCATCGCATATGGTCAACTTTCGTGACATGGTGCTCTGACAAGAAGTTGTCTCTTGCCTTCCATCTTCCCACTGTCCTGGTCTTCTTGCAGGACGGTGTGGATAAGGGGCTCAGTCTGAGTTCCCTCAAAGTTCAGACCTCTGCCTTGTCTGTGTTTTTCCAGGAACGGATTGCTGTCCTTCCTGATGTGAAAGTCTTTTTCCAGGGTGTGACTCACGTTCGACCTGCCTTTAAGAGTCCTGCTCCCCAGTGGGATCTCAATTTGGTGCTGGGAGTTCTACAGCGACCACCGTTTGAATCCTTGGCTTCCATTCCATTACGTCTTGTGACTTGGAAGATGGCCTTCCTCTTGGCCGTGGTGTCTGTGCGCCGGGTAGCAGAGTTACAGGCCTTGTCTTGTAAACCTCCTTACCTGGTGTTCCACAAGGATAAGGCTGTGCTTCGCACTACCAAGGAATTCTTACCCAAGGTTGTGTCCGAGTTTCACATCAATCAGGAGATTGTGGTTCCCTCTTTCTGCCCTAATCCTTCATCTGACAAGGAAAGAGATCTCCATCTGTTGGATGTGGTGCGTTGCCTTAAATTTTATGTTCATCGCACCGAGTCTATCAGGAAGTCTGACGCTCTATTCGTCATTCCTGAGGGGCCTAGGGCAGGAGGACCGGCTTCCAAAGTTACCATTGCCTCTTGGATTAAGGCTACCATCCGTGAAGCCTATAAGTTGAGGAATAAGCATGTTCCCTTCCGGGTGACTGCCCATTCCACCAGATCTATTGGGGCCTCTTGGGCCTACAAGAATCAAGCTTCTGCTGATCAACTGTGCAGAGCGGCCACTTGGTCCTCTGTGCACACCTTTTCTAAGCACTATCGAGTTGATGTACTGGCTTCGGCTGATGCCAGTTTTGGAAGGAAGGTCCTGGAGGCAGTCTTGCCTGTGTAGGTCTTCCGCTCTGTGATCCTTAGTGCTTCTTTACTGTTGAGCCCGGTTGGCTCTGGTTCTGTGTGCTGTGTTAGTTCAGGGATTGTTCCCTTGGTTGGTGTCCGTTGACACTTACAGTTTGGGCTATGTTATCAACTGGTCATAACAGTTCTAGTGACTTGGGCCTTGCGCCTGGTCCTTGCCTTACTTCCCGCCTCTGGATCAGCTCAATGTTTGTACATCCCAGAGTACCAGTGACCTGTATTGGACGACAGTGAAAATAGGATTTTAGTCTTACCTGTTAAATCCTTTTCACTTAGTCCATACAGGTCACTGGTCTCCCACCCTGTCAAGGGACCAGTCTTGGCTCTCCTGTGGCATTTAGTGGGAGACCGTTCGGGCATGCTCACAGGAGTCTTTCTTTTTGCTTACCTGAGGTCAGTTCTTGGGGTCTCAAATCAATATGAGTGGCTCTGGCCAGAAGGTGGCTTAAGTAAGAGGGGAGGCTCCGCCCCTTGCAAATTATTTGCATAATTGTTCCTGCCTATTAAAGGGGACTTACGCCTCCCAGAGTACCAGTGACCTGTATGGACTAAGTGAAAAGGATTTAACAGGTAAGACTAAAATCCTATTTTTATCTCGACTTTTGTGGATAGGCACAATTCTAGCCACTTTCCAATCTTTAGGCATACACCTAGATGACAAGGAATCATTAATTAGAGATGTATTACGATGGGTGGTAAGTGAAGCACTGAGCTTTTGTAACAGTGCTGGCAGTTGGTCAGGCCCAGATTGAGATTTCATTTTTGGGTTGAGGAGGTGATCATATATTTTTGTATCGGACACTGGCAAAAAATCAAATTCATTAGTTTTGTTGGAGCTCGAGAAGGTGATAGAGACTGCTAAATGTATGTTTTATACTTCCGCATTACTTTTTTGTGTAATCTGGGAGGTGGTGCATTCTACAAAGTAGTTGATGAATGCATTAGCTATTGAAATGAGGCATTGTATTGTTTCATTGCCCTTTTTATTGTTGAGAGGTGGGAATAGTTAGTGGGGTAGTAGATATGTTTAATAACCTTCCAAAAGTTGGTTTTGATATATTACTGTTCACTTGTCAGTAAGATATTGAGTCTTGGCTTGTTTTATTTACTTTGTACAGGTGTACCACAATTGTCTATAAGCAAGGTGATCAAAATCGAGTGAGTTTGCTTATATTTTGTACATAAGCCATTTCTACAACTTGAGTAGATCAGCAGAGACCCAGAGTAGACAAGTCCCACTTACCCTGACCTTAGTGGGGCATGGGTATTACAGACCTGCAAGAACTCAGACTGCAAAAGGTCAGTTGCTGAGTGTAGGTCAGGAATTAAGTTTATTTTATAACATGTATAATTTATTTAGATCATTTAGGATATTACATTTCCTGAAATGTCTAGTAACTCTTGTTTTGTGACAAGATTTGATTGCCTTAATTTTATGAACAGAATAGACGATGGAGTGATCGTTAAACACATTTGCTAGTACACATAAATCTTGGATTCAACTTGGGCAGGATGAAAGGTTAAGGCAGAGTGTGCTTGGATGTTTTCGATTTAGATGAAATGGGGAGGAGATTAGTTGCAGTATGTTAAATGTCTTAAACAATTAACATAATCTGTCATTACTTGGGCCCAGCCAATTAATATTAAAGTCTCCAAAAACTCGCTTTTCTTGTCTTGAATCGCAGTCTCATTGAAGAGGTGGACTATGTCCAAAAGGGACTGTGCCAGGGTATTAGGTGGTCAGTAGATGCCAGCAATTACAATTTGTTTTGAGGTGGAAATAACTATTTTGCCAGCAATGTGTTCATGTGTGGTAGAGGTACAAGAGTAACTTAAAAGAGAAAAGTTTATAGACTCTTGTGTGTATATGATTATGCCTCCTCCTCGCTTTGCTCGGTCTTTCCTAAAGCATGAGTATCCTTGAATGGCAAAGACAGTAGCAGGTATTATTACTCTCCTACCCACCCTGTTCCTCCCACTTATCCTCCTTTCCACTAAGTTCTACCCACTTTCTGCCCACTTTATAACACACAGCCGAGTAAGCCACGTCCATCTGATTAAACCACACCCATTCGATGGTGCAAATCGCATCATCGACATCCCCTGTTTGGCAGTACATGAGCCCTCTCTTGCGGCTCAAAGACAAGAAGTTCCCAGGTATGACAATGTGTTGTTCACCCCTCAACTTCTCAAGGGGTAAACAGTGTCAGGAGCAGAGTGTGGATCAGAAAGTCTCCTCATGGTGCAGAATTGTGTGATGTGTCTTCTCAGTCAGACTGACGGTGCCATGCATTTAAACTTTTGAATGTTAGAGGGGCTGGGGATGATGGGAGCTGTAGCCCCCAACAGCTGGTGGCTCAATAACTGACTACCCTTGAGTTACACCTATCTCGCACTCCAGCTGAAAATATTTGGCAACTGGAGCAACAATTATCCTCATATATACCAATGTTCTCTCAGCTGGATAGATGCAGGTTCCAGTAGAAGCCTCTCTCGCTCTCCTTCCCTCTTTCAGATTCTGTTTACTCAATTTATATAAGTTATTCCTCTGTATTTGCTGGGAATATTGTAATATTCATTATATCACATCTGATGTCATATTAGTCATGCAGTTCAGAATGTCTTCTGTATGAGCTTCTCTATTGAAGTCTGTTTTGTTAAAACCATTTTTTATATTCCCAAATTAGTCTGTGTAATTATCAAGATTAATATTAGATTATTTATTGAAAGCCTCATTTGGCACTAAGAGATTAAACACCAAGGGCCTTAACAATTCTAGAAGAAACCAACATTGGCCATTATAATTGCCTTCCCAGATTAAGACAAGTGGGGGTTATTGTTATTATCGTCATCATCTTAATCCTATATAATAATTGTAATGACGCAGTCATGCACAGTAGAGACTGCCTGTGAGTCGGCTGATACGGAGCGGGGAGCTCCGATGTATCAGCCATGGCCCGGGCAGTCTCTACTGTGCATGACTGCCCCAAGACCGGCTGGCACTGTATCAGCAACAGCGTGGGCAGTCTCTACTGTGCATGATGCCCTGAGACCGGCTGGCAATGTATCAGCAACAGTGCGGGCAGTCTCTACTGTGCATGGCTGCCCCGAGACTGGCTGGCTCTGTAACAGCAACGGCGCGGGCAGTCTCTACTGTGCATGATGCCCTGAGACCGGCTGGCAATGTATCAGCAACAGTGCGGGCAGTCTCTACTGTGCATGACTGCTCCTCGACTGGCTGGCACGGTGGCCCGTGTACACGGGCTCTTCAACTAGTTTATTTATAAAGTATCAACAGATTCCTAAGTGCAGTGCAATAGTTAAACAAGACAATAAAACAAAGTATAAGGGGGTACAATAAAGTTGCACGCAAACATTTGGGCACCCCTGGCCAAATTACATGTTTTGGTGATTTGCTAAGTGAAAAGAGGTTAACCCCTTGCCAGATGGGTGCAGAACGCATTGCTTTGAATACCCCTCTGGCACTCAAACGGTGAAATATAACCTCTACAGGGAACACACTTAAACTTGACATATTCCTGTACACATTAATACAGTTATTTGCTGAATTTAACAAATTGAAAAACATAAAAAAGAAAATGTGACGTGCAAAAGTTTGGGCACCCTACTAATCTGTTAAATTCAGCTAATAAATAGTAACTGTGAACTAATATATGCAGAGACTAGTGTAAAAGCCCATGTACACGGGCCAAGGCCGCTACCACAGTGCTCCACATGATGCAGTATTGCGTCGCCTCACTCACGAGATGCAGTCATGCTCAGTAGAGACTGCCCAAACGTGGTCTCATGACTGCATCGTGACAAACATCCTAGTGAATTATTAAATAGGATATGTCAAGTTTAAGTTCGCTGCAGAGGTTGTGTAAACTTATATTCACATAGCAAATCAACAAAACATGTAATCTGGCCAGGGGTGCCCAAACTTCTGCATACAATTGTATATAAGAATATTTACAGTCAATGTTTAAAGACATTGGAAACAGGAGGGTAAGAGGGCCCTGCTCACAAGAGCGTACATCTATAGGATAATAAGGGCTGATACAAAAGGTGTAAGTGCTTGGAGTTGCCGACTGGTCCAGTCACAGATTGTGACACAGTAGACAGAGGAAAGTGACAAGTGGTATATGGACCTGAAGGGTGAAACATTCATCTGATAGGATCATGGAGGAATTCTGAGGAGAGTGGAAGCAACTGAGTTGCAGTACGGGGAAGTAAAATGGCTTGTCCCAGTGTCAGAGTGATTTAGAGGCACAGTGAGGACCAGCCACAAATAGTATGGAGAGAGATGGGGGTTAATGTTACAGGGAAGGGAAACATAGCTGCGTTAGCTGTGGAGGAGGCGTCGGTGTACATTTAACCCAATCTGAGTGCAAAGTAATGCATTGGATACCTCTCTGGCAGAAAACAGTTTCTTGCTACACCGCCATTTTTCACGTGTCCCCAACCCTGGGCCCATTTACTGTTTTCTGGCACAGAATGTACACTTATGGCTTTATGTCCTAAAGATAAGTGAGTAATTCGGGGTCAAACCATCCCCCCCATAGAGGTAGAATACAAATTCTTTAAGTTCCCATTTATTCAAGTTGGACTTTTAACCCACTGAATGCTAGAGAGGTCTCCAGCTCATCGATTTGTAAGTGTTAGACATCTCTCTAGAAACCAATGGGTTAAAAGATATGTTGACTTTTTTTTCTCCCTTGTGGTGCAGTTGGTTTGCTACATCAGTCTTCTACTTTCTTTACAACACGAGGCATTTAGCCTACAGCATACAAACACTAAAATGCTTTGGATGAAAGTTGGGCCTTCAAAATAACTAATGCATTGGAAACATTTCTGACATGTAAGGGGTTAAATAACCTGGCCAGTAAATGGCCATGTGAACTGGTAAATATACAGATTGAATTACTATACTAACTGGACATTTCAGCAAGGTATAAATCACAGTAAACCAGGAATTTGTGTCTGATACAGGGTCAGTGGAACTGAACTTGCCACATCCACAACTCCGCACAGTGAGTGTGGTCAGTACAGCCGACCATTCAGGACCCCCAGACCCCCATAATTCAGGGACAGGTGGTGTTCTCTGCCTAATGTAGACTACAACTCCAATCATTCCCAACCAGCCTGCTGTTACTTGGGGATAATGGGCATTGTAGTCCTCAACAGCTAGTGAGCCAAAGGCTGTGTACAGTTTCCCCACTTTCTGGACTACACTCCTATCATGCTCAGCCAACCAGCAGCAGCTGGAGAGTCTCACTTTGCTTGCCTCTGCCCTAGGTAGTTGGCCTGCTTGGCCTAATTGGATAATCCAACTTTGTAAACCCCTATTAGCTGTAAACGATTTTTTTTTGTTGTGGGCCTTATTAATCAAGCTAAACAAATACAGTTTTGGAATAAACTAACTGCTCTATAGGGGGAAAATTAATATTCTGCAAATTCCCGTATTTTTTTTGTTTTTTTTAAATGGTGCTTTGAATTCCTCCCATGATAAAGACTGACAGTGCATTAAAAGCTCTATTTTCATTAATGATGAATTTTTAATTTGACCCACTGTGGTGCAGTTGATTTGCTCCAGCATTGCACGCCTTTAGCTTGACGAATAAATTCCCACTTTTTTTTACCTCTGTTGGGAGCGACTCATTCAATCGCACACACTCTCTCACCTCCTCATGTCTGCAAGGAGCTTCTCCACGGCAACATACATTCCATGTCCTCCTCCAGACCATCACGTTCAGAGAATCTATCTTTATCATAAGGACAGGCGTGTTTATACTGAGGACGCTGTGCTGCCTGCATAGCAACTGCATCTGCACACTCGGTCACAAGGGGGAGGGTGTACGAATACGATTCCATACTAAAACAGGTCCTGAAATTGATTTACTAAGCTACTTACACCAAACATTCGCTATAACACTGATTGTGTCAAGGGGAGAGTAAGTTGGGAATTTAAGGAGTTTGCGGCTGTTCCTTTTCTCTGCCTGGTTGTAGGTTGGTGATGTAGGTGATGTACTAACAAGGTACAGAGGAAACTGGCTTCACGTCATGCCATTTTTCTTGCGCATGCTATGGGAAAGGCTCAAGTGGCTTACTTGCATTAAAGTCTTAAAGGGATACTAATGTCCTATAATAATTTTATCTGGTATAATAACTGCAGGAAAACTAGAACAGGTGTACTTGCTGACAACACAGTGTACTGTAGTTTTATGAGACAGTACAGTTACTGACTCTCTCTAAGAAATCTGAGGTAGCAAGCGGAGGGAAAAGGGGGATTGCTGGCAAACAAGGACCAGCCACAATAGCTGAGAGGGAGGCAACTCCCTAAAACAGCTGCCCCACTAAAACAGACAAGAAGAGCTCATCCTAGAGTACAGGCCAGCCCAGAAAAGCCACAAGCATAAACCTGTAAACCGGAGGAACAGGGTCAGCTGATTGGGTAGAGAAAATCTCCGACTCCAGGTGCAGGACAAGCATTCCATAGACAAACTGAATGTACTGGTGTAAAGCAAGAGCCAAATCGCTGGATAAATGGAGAATCAGAGGCAGGGGATCAGAGAGCCAAATGCAGAGTAAAAACTGGTAAAACAACAGACAAAGCAAGTACTAGAGATCTCAGATAACTGAACTCATAAAATGGGCCCCTAGACATGTGGCTGGGAGTTTTGAATCCCATAACAGTCCAATAGCAGTGGACGCGTGTCATAAGGTGCACCAGGTGAGATTGTTACAGGGACCTGGAGAAATATAGGGGCAAGCCAACTGCTGCAAATTAAAATTACCATTGATTTAAATCATTGGGGAATATATTTTATGGTGCAGTTGGTTTGCCCAAGAATTGATCCATTGTAATGTACATCAGCCTCAGTCTCATGCAGAGTGTTGTATAATTTCAGTCTATGTGGAAGGAAAATATACTGTTGTCTTATAAAGAGGTAAAAAAGTAAATGCACTTACTTGGTAAAAAGAGGCCCAAAAAATCTGATGGGTTTCACACTTTCAAATACAGCTTCTGAGGTTGATTGCATGCTTTCCCTGCTGTCCAGGAATAGTAATGTTTCATAATAAAAGCAACTCTAATTAATCATCATAGTATATGGACTTTGGAGAGTATTATTTCAATTCTGTCAGAGTTGTAGTTCAAGAGTAATTGAATGATAAAGTATCCCCCTCTCACCCCTTTTACTGATATAACACTGCTCAGCTCAGAGCAGCAGGGAGGTGCCTAGGTAGATTGCAGAGAGGGACAATCTTCAATTAAAATAAGGGAAAAAGCTGAAAAACCTGTCAAGGGGCAGGGTTTTCATTGTTCTCACAGTAAGAAGATTGTTCCTTACTAGTATCTGTCTGGTGAAGCAACCAGATTCCACATCTGAGGTGAGCAGTATTACACTATTTGGAGCTGCTATTTTTGTGAAACATTACTATACCTTTAAGAGTCACAATGCACTAAAGGTCAAAGAGGGCTCATAATAGTGATGTCCTGTCGGAGCAGTGTCGAAGGCACATAAACAGTATTCTCTAAAGTGTCTTCGACATCACATCCTCATCAATCCGACAACAATCTGCACACATGGACATCAATCAGACATGTTTTCGACAGGTTATGAATTTTCACTCATCAAATCGACAATGGCTTATTTCCATATGGAAATGCAGCATAATGAGCCATTATATTATTCATGAGGGGAATTTATATATTAATGTGGCACTTCACCACCAGATAGCAGCCTCTGCTGTGGGAGTTCACAGTCTCAACTTCACCTACCTGAGGCTGGTAAAGTTGGGATCTCCCTGCACTTTCCTATGTAGTAACAGCCCTCAATCAATCAGAAGCAGGGAGGGTTGTCGAACTGTTGACAATGTGGAAAGAATGCTCTTCCTCACACATCACCAGCAGTGGGACAATCTTGAAGTCTGAGAACATTCTCTTTGCTTCCTTACTTGGCCATTAGGGAATGGAGAGGATACTTTCAACACCACGAACAGCATCAATTCCTTTACCCTTTGAGTGCCATAGGGATGTGCATTGCACACTCCTGTGCACTCAAAGGATTAAAAAAATCAGTAGCCACAGATCCCCATGTACACTGTCTAACCCACCCCCACCCCCTGCATTGTTCCCTTACTGGTAGTGAAACTTCCCCATTGACACTGCCTGGGCAAGTGGACAAAGCTTAGGGGGTGTCAGTCAGTGTATGTGGGGCTAACGCACAATGGTAATGTTCCTTGTGTTGCCCCACAATAGTTATATTCAACATGCTGCCCTACAGTTAATATTTGACATATACTGCCCCTCCCCAAAGTTAAAATTCGACATATGCTGCCCCCACAGTTCAGTTTGACATATGCTGCCCATACACAGTTAATATCTGACACATGCTGCCCCACACGATCGTTCCCTGTCTATATATTTAAAAAAATACACATTGTGCAGGATCTCTAATCCTACACTATGCAGCATTTTTTTTTTTCTTTGTAAAGAAATCAGACCACGCGGGGAGCATCAGGTCCCCTCCCGATGTCCCCCTGGCATTCATCACTTATCCAGTAGAATAGGTCATCAGTGCGGAGACCAGGACGGAGCTCAGTGCCTTTCTCTGACTCCTTCTCGATAACCTGGCTTTCTGTAAATGATCAGGTTGAGTAGGAGGAGCCTCAAGACTTAGGTCTTGAGGATCCTCCTACTCAACCCAGTCATTCATAGCCAGGTTGATGAGAAGGAGGCAGAGAAAGGCGCTGATCACCTTCCTGGTCCCGATGCCTCCACGAGGTCTGATGTTCTTTAGGAAAAAAAAAACGCATAGTGCAGTATTAGAAATCCTGCGCTATGTGTATTTTTTAAATATATAGACAGGGAACGATCATGTGGGGCAGAATGCATCAACATATGTTGGATATTAACCCTGTGAGTGCCAGAGGGGTATGTAATGCATTGCATGCCCCTCTGGCACTCAAAGGGTTAACTGTATGGGGGCACATATGTTGAATTGGAAATGGGGGGGCAGCATATGTCTAATTGGAACTGTGAAGGGGCAGCATATGTCTGTGTTGAAATGGGCAAGGAAATAAGGCTGTGGGGGCATCAGATAGTGTACATGGGGATCTTTGGCTACCAATGGGCAAGGGAACAAGCATGGGAGGCAGCTGGTAGCCACAAATCCCCATGGATGCTGCAATATCTCCCCACATCCCTATGGCACTCAAAGGGTTAAGGGTGTGATGCTGTTCATGGTGCTGAAAGTGCCCTCTCCACTCCCCTACTGACCATGTGTGGAAACAGAGTGAATGCTCACAGACTTCAGGATTATCGTACTGCTGTTGATGTGTGAGGGAGAGCATTCCTTCCACACTGACAACCCTGTATGCTAATGGGGAACTTCTCCTCTCCTCCCCTTGCATCCCTAAATTTTAGTGCATATGACAATGTGTGTCTACATTGAAAAGTTGAAGTGCTTTGAACGCATCAACAAAATCATATCACCACAAAGTCGACCTTTAGTGCATCTCCCCCAAGTTGTTGGTTTGTCTTAAAGAAAATAATTGACTTCAGCATAAAAATGAATTAATTCGGGATGTGAATTAACCAGTGAACCGTGAAATGCCTTGTTTTGTGTTAATGTGTACTAATGTGTTTTGCCACCATTCTAAATTCTTAATTATTAAGGAACCTTTGAATGCTAAAAACATTTCCAACGAATTGGTTTCCATTGCGTTGGGGACATCTCAAGCATCCCAGGGGATAAATGTTAGTTGGCACCTTGCAGCAAATGCAATTTGTTTAATTTTTTTGTCCTTATTCCATACCTGTAAATCAGCTGTAAATAAGCAACCTGCTGTCTATGCTTAATATATTACTTGTAATGTTGACATTTGAAAGGCAGCTATCATCAGATAGTGGCCTTATAGGCAGATCTGGCCTCATCCAACCACAATAGCAGATTTGCCCATTAAGCCAGGGCTGCATTGTGAGTCACTATGCACCAACACGAGAGCAAAACAGGGATCTAAAAAGTGACCCCTGGTGATTCCCCGAGTCATGCAAGCCTCCAAGTGTCCCTCTTTAGGAGGCATCCATAGATATATGCCTTCAAGTGTCCTTCTTTAGAAGGCATCCATAGATACATACCTCCAAGTGTCCCTTTTTAGGAGGCATCCATAGATATAAGCCTTCATGTGTCCTTCTTTAGAAGGCATCCATAGATACATACCTCCAAGTTTCCCTCTTTAGGAGGCATCCTTAAATACATGCCTTCAAGTGGCCTTCTTTTGGAGGCATGCATAGATAGGTCTCCAAGTGTCCCTCTTTAGGAGGCATCCAGAGATACATGCCTCCAAGTATCCCTCTTTAGGACCCACATCCCTCTGTCCCTCTTTGTCACCCTGATGTCCTTCTTTTAGTACAACAAGGGTACTCCCACTGCTGAGAGGTGTTTTATTCAAAATGTATTGTAGCTCAAAGTTGACATTTTTAGGTGCAGTATCTCAGTGGCCTGAAATTTTGCAGTGGTGCTGTTCCTACACTGTTCCTACACCATCCTATGGAGATTTATGGTCAATTGACCAGAACTGTCCTTAGGATGATGTAGCAACAGTGTCACTGTAACATTTCAGGCCATTGAGATATTGTTCCTAAATAATTAAAGTTTGAGCTGCAATAACTTTGAATAAAATGCCTTTCAATTTTATTTTACTCAAGAAGATAAACCCAACAATACTTTTTTTTTTTTACATATGAAATGTTGCTATCCGTTTAATATTTGTTTAAACTTAAGCAGATGCTTGTGTAAGTAAAATACTTCGGTTCTCAGTAATGCCCCGCGCATCAGTCACATCACAGTTAATATATTGGGAAATATGACACCTCTTTTTCTCAAGTAATCAATCACTTATAAAATATGGTTTTATATTCAGTAACCTAAAAAGCGTGCGATTCTAGAACAAACCAACTTCACCACAGGGTCAAATGAAACTTTCCATTGATTTAAAGGGTGTGTGTCACCTATGGACAACATCCTTTAAATAGTTAGGCTATATATTAAAAACAACGAAAACTGTATTTAGTTTTTTATTTAAAGTTTTGATGTTGTATAATTTTAACTTATAAAGTCTGGGCTGCAGCTGTTTCCGCATAGACTGCAGCCCGATGCTCTGCCTCCGCTCTGTAAGATGCAAGTTACAAGACACCTTTGGTCTCTTCTTCAGACATTTTTAGAATGAAGGCTGCATACAAAATTCATAACATGTTATATACTCCTGAAAATTGTTTTTACATTTAAATTCCACTGGAAGAGAATTTCGTATTACCAGAAGATGGTAACTGCTGATTGTCAAATTGGAAATATATGTGTGGAGGCAACTTAAAGAGATAGTAATGTTTCAAACTAAAATCAGCTCCAGTTAATCTTCATAGTATTTGGGCCTTGGAGAGTGTTATTTCAATACTGTCAGAGTTGTAGTTTAAGAGTAATTGAATGATAAAGTATCCCCCTCCCGCCCCTTTTACCTACTGTAAGCCGCCTCCCCTCATATGTGGAATCCGGTTACTTGACCGGACAGATCACAGCAAGGGACAGTCTTCTTACTGTGAGAACAATGAAAACCCTGCCCCCTTTGACAGGTTTTCCCTTATGGTCCCTGAAGATTGTCCCTCTCTGCGATCCATCCGGCCAATGTTGCTGCTCTGAGGTTAGCAGTAGTGTTGAGCGAGCATGCTCGGCCGATGCTCGGATCGGCTCGAGCATCGCTCTGCTCGGCACATGGCGGTACTCGTACGAGTACCGCATGTGCTCGCCCGCCATGTTCGGGTCTCCTCCCCGCACGTTTTGCGGCTGCTGCGCAGCCAATAAACGTGCAGGGAGGCTCTGACATCGGTGTAATGCCAGCAGCCATGTTGGCTGCTGGCATTACACTGATTGGCTGGCCAGAACCCGTGGTCAGGTGCTGTATAGCACCTGACCAGCGAGTTCGGCTCAGTCTGAGCCAGGGAGAGCTGAGGATAGGAAGGGAAAGGCAGTGTAGGGAGGAAAAAAACAAAAATTGTGAAAAAAAAAGAACCAAAAGTCCTTTTTAGGACTACTGTGTGTGGGGGCAGCAGGTTATTTGGTGTGGGGGGAAAAAAACAAAAAAAAAAAAAAAAAAATATATATATTCTGTTTAGTGTGCAAAGTTGCAGATTAGAGCACATTCTGTTTAGTGTGCACAGTTGCAGATTAGAGCACATTCTGTTTAGTGTGCAAAGTTGCAGATTAGAGCACATTCTGTTTAGTGTGCAAAGTTGCAGATTAGAGCACATTCTGTTTAGTGTGCAAAGTTGCAGATTAGAGCACATTCTGTTAAGTCTTCAAACTAAAATATCAAAGTCACGTATTCCATTCAGTGTGCGTCGCCGCAGTTTAGCAGCACATTCTGAGTACTGTGCAGAGTTGCAGAATAGGAAGAAATACTGTTAAGTCTTCAAACTAAAATATCAAAGTCACATATTCCATTCAGTGTGCTTCGCCGCAGTTTAGCAGCACATTCTGTGTACTGTGCAGAGTTGCAGAATAGGAAGAAATACTGTTAAGTCTTCAAACTCAAATATCAAAGTCACATATTCCATTCAGTGTGCTTCGCCGCAGTGTAGCAGCACATTCTGTGTACTGTGCAGAGTTGCAGAATAGGAAGAAATACTGTTAAGTCTTCAAACTCAAATATCAAAGTCACATATTCCATTCAGTGTGCTTCGCCGCAGTTTAGCAGCACATTCTGTGTACTGTGCAGAGTTGCAGAATAGGAAGAAATACTGTTAAGTCTTCAAACTAAAATATCAAAGTCACATATTCCATTCAGTGTGCTTCGCCGCAGTGTAGCAGCACATTCTGTGTACTGTGCAGAGTTGCAGAATAGGAAGAAATACTGTTAAGTCTTCAAACTCAAATATCAAAGTCACATATTCCATTCAGTGTGCTTCGCCGCAGTGTAGCAGCACATTCTGTGTACTGTGCAGAGTTGCAGAATAGGAAGAAATACTGTTAAGTCTTCAAACTCAAATATCAAAGTCACATATTCCATTCAGTGTGCTTCGCCGCAGTTTAGCAGCACATTCTGTGTACTGTGCAGAGTTGCAGAATAGGAAGAAATACTGTTAAGTCTTCAAACTAAAATATCAAAGTCACATATTCCATTCAGTGTGCTTCGCCGCAGTGTAGCAGCACATTCTGTGTACTGTGCAGAGTTGCAGAATAGGAAGAAATACTGTTAAGTCTTCAAACTCAAATATCAAAGTCACATATTCCATTCAGTGTGCTTCGCCGCAGTTTAGCAGCACATTCTGTGTACTGTGCAGAGTTGCAGAATAGGAAGAAATACTGTTAAGTTTTCAAACTCAAATATTAAAGTCACATATTCCATTCAGTGTGTTTCAACGCCGTTTAACAGCCTATTCTGTGTACTCTGCAGAGTTGCAGAATAGTAAGAAATACTGTTAATTTTTCAAACTCAAATATTAAAGTCACATATTCCATTCAGTGTGTTTCAACGCCGTTTAACAGCCTATTCTGTGTACTCTGCAGAGTTGCAGAATAGTAAGAAATACTGTTAATTTTTCAAACTCAAATATTAAAGTCACATATTCCATTCAGTGTCTTTCACCGCCGTTTAACAGCCTATTCTGTGTACTCTGTACAGTTCCAGAATTATAAGAAATACTGTTAAGTTTTCAAACTCAAATATTAAAGTCACATATTCCATTCAGTGTCTTTCACCGCCGTTTAACAGCCTATTCTGTGTACTCTGTACAGTTCCAGAATTATAAGAAATACTGTTAAGTTTTCAAACTCAAATATTAAAGTCACATATTCCATTCAGTGTGTTTCACCGCCGTTTAGCAGCCTATTCTGTGTACTCTGCAGAGTTGCAGAATAGTAAGAAATACTGTTAAGTTTTCAAACTCATATATATTAAAGTCATATATATCGTGTAAGATGAAGAAGGCGGGTAAAAAGGGACGGGGAAGTGGACGTGATCCTGAAAGTTCAGGGCGCGGGTCAGGACGCGGAGAAACTGTGCCTGGTGCCAGAGCACAAGAAAGAAAGACATCCACCATACCTAGCTTCATGTCTGATTTCACAGGGCGTCGCAGGACATCACTCTCGAGGTCCGACCAGTGCGAACAGGTGGTCGGTTGGATGACAGCTGATACTGCTTCCAGTCGGTTAAGCACCACCCTGTCTTCCACCAAGTCCACTCTCAGTAGCCAAGAGTCTGGTCAACATAATCCTCACTCTGATCATCCTTCCTCCCACCATACACGGTCTGGTCAAAGAAGTGATCCCACACTGGGATATAGTGATGAGCTCGTCTCATCACCAATCCTTCATTTGACCCTCTCTCCAAGCACGCTTGCAGAGGAACATGACATCTTGTGCCCTGATTCACAACCTCTAGAGGCTACCCAATCACAAGAAGATGACAGATGTGAACGGCATTTAAGGTCAAAGGAAGTAGTGGATGATGATGATGATGATGAGACACAGTTGCCATTAAATCAACCACTATTTCCTTCTCAAGACCTTGTTGAGGAGAATGTTATACAGTTGTCAATGACCGAGTATGTGGTGGGATCAAGACTTGAGGAGGATGATCAGAGTGAGGAAGTGGAGGAGGACTTGGTGGACGATGAGGTGACTGACCCCACCTGGGAAGGTGTAGAGCCGAGCGATGACAGCAGTCCTGAGGGTGAGCCATCTGCAGCACCGCAACAGGCTGGAAGAGGCAGTGGTGTGGCTACAGAAAGAAGGCGGACCGCACCAAACCGGCCCGCAAATGTTCCACGGAGCACCCCCTTGCGTAAATCTACCTTGCCAAGGGGTAGGTGTTCCGCGGTATGGCGTTTTTTTAAGGAAAGTGCGGACGACAAAAGATTTGTAGTTTGCAACCTGTGCCACACCAGAATGAGCCGAGGCATGAACACTAGAAACCTCACCACCACCAGCATGATCCGACACATGGCATCCAAGCACCGTAGTAAGTGGGAGGAACGCCTGGATCGCCCATCTGTGTCTGCAGGCCACACCACTGCCTCCTCTTCCCCTGTTTTCGGTGCCGGCCAATCGCCTGTCGAAGGCGCAGGCCCGCATACCTCCCGCCCTGCACCTGTACCATCTGAAGCACCATCAGCGACCACATCCACTTCCCTGTCCCAGCACAGCGTCCAAATGTCGTTACCCCAGGCATTTGAGCGCAAGCGAAAATACCCAGCCACCCACCCACAGGCCATAGCACTAACCTCACACCTTTCCAAATTACTGGCCATCGAAATGCTGCCATTTAGGCTTGTGGAGACTGAGTCCTTCCGCAGCCTGATGGCAGCAGCTGTCCCTCGGTACGCGGTCCCCAGCCGCCACTACTTTTCCCGGTGTGCCATCCCCGCATTACACCACCATGTGTCCCGTAACATCACCCGTGCCCTGACCAACGCAGTTACTGGGAAGGTCCACTTAACGACTGACACATGGACAAGTGCTTGTGGCCAGGGACGCTACATTTCCCTGACGGCACACTGGGTGAATGTCGTGGAGGCTGGGAGCGACTCGGACCCTGGGATGGCACGGGTGCTACCCACGCCGAGGATTGCGGGCCCTACCTCCATCAGGGTTTCCACCAGCACCTACGTTATTGGCTCCTCCTCCTCCGTTTCCACCTCCGAATTCTCTACACACACCGCCACTCCCCCATCAGCCAGTAGCTGGAAGCAGTGTAGCACTGCAGTGGGGAAGCGTCAACAGGCCGTGCTGAAGCTGATCTGCCTTGGGGACAAACAGCACACGGCCTCAGAGCTGTTGCAGGGGATTAGTCACCAGACCGAGCAGTGGCTCTCGCCACTCAACCTGCAAGCAGGCATGGTTGTGTGTGATAATGGGCGTAACTTGGTGGCGGCTTTGGAGCTCGGCAAGCTCACACACGTACCATGCCTAGCGCATGTATTTAATTTAGTGGTGCAGCGATTTCTAAAAACCTACCCCAATGTGCATGATCTCTTGACCAAGGTGCGCCGCGTGTGTGCACATTTCCGTAAGTCATCTACAGCTTCGGCCGGCCTGTTGAAGCTGCAGCAGCGCTTACAATTGCCAGCTCACCGGCTGCTGTGTGACGTGAGCACGCGCTGGAACTCCACCTTCCACATGTTGGCCCGGCTTTGTGAGCAGCAGAGGGCAGTAGTGGAGTACCAGCTGTTACACGGTCGTCGCCTCTCCGTTCAACTTCCTGTAATCAGAAGTGAGGAGTGGGAATGGATGTCAGACCTCTGCGAGGTTTTACGCAATTTTGAGGAATCGACACAGATGGTGAGCGGCGATAACGCTATTATCAGTGTAACCATCCCACTTCTGTGTCTACTGAAACGCTCGCTGCTCACAATTAAAACCGACGCTTTGCATGTGGAAGAGGTGGAAATGGGGGAGGAAGAGCTTACACAAGGTGATAGCCAGAGCACCCTCACTTCGTCTTCTCAGCGACAATTGGAGGAGGCGGAGGAGGAGGAGGAGGAGGAGGAGGAGGAAGACACGGTTGCCTCCGCTACAGAGGGTAGCCATGGAACTTTAGTTCCATCTCTTCAGCGTGGGTGGGCAGAAGAGGAGGAAGAGGATGAGGATATTGAGAGTCAGCCTCCTGGTGAGGACAGCGAAATCTTGACTGTTGGTACTCTGGCACACATGGCTGACTTTATGTTAGGCTGCCTTTCCCGTGACCCACGCGTTGTACGCATTTTAGACAACACGGATTACTGGGTGTTCACCCTTCTGGACCCCCGCTACAAAGAGAATTTCTCATCTCTCATTCCTCCGGTGGAGAGGACAAGCAAAATGGTGCAATACCAGAAGGTTCTTGTTGAAAAATTGCTCCAAAATTTTCCATCTGACAACGCTGGCGGCAGAGTACGTGCTACCTTGGCCAACCGAGAAGGGGAGAAAAGGGGAGCACACAGCAGTTCCGAGAAAGGCAGGGCAACACTCTCCAAGGCGTGGGACACCTTCATGACACCCCGCCAGCACCCTCACCCTGATGCGCAGCCTAGTGTCACAAGGAGGGAAAAGTTTTGGAAGATGGTGAAGGAGTACGTAGCAGACCGTGTCAGCGTCCTCAATGATCCCTCTGTGCCTTACAACTACTGGGTGTCCAAGCTGGACACGTGGTATGAACTGGCACTCTACGCCTTGGAGGTGCTGGCCTGCCCTGCCGCCAGCGTTCTGTCTGAGCGGGTATTTAGTGCTGCTGGTGGCATCATAACAGATAAGCGTATCCGCCTTTCCACCGACAATGCTGATAGGTTGACACTTATAAAAATGAACAAGGCCTGGATTTCCCCTGACTTCTCCACTCCACTGGAGGAAAGCCCCGGGGGAACATAAACTCACTTTATATATGTTATTTACAATGATGGGAATACTCTGTATTCCCATTCACCCCTTCCACCCCAAAAACGGGTATATGGTTGACTCTTAATGTTCTCATCCTCCTCCTCCTCTTCCATATGCCCTGGGATATAATTTTTATATAGGGCCAGCTCACCAGCGTGCCCTGGGATATAATTTTTATATAGGGCCAGCTCACCAGCGGGCCCTGTGATATAATTTTTATATAGGGCCAGCTCACCAGCGGGCCCTGTTTGACAATTTTTATATAGGTCAGCTCACCAGCGGGCCTTCTCATATAATGTTTTATTGGGTCAGCTCTCTAGCGGGCCCTCTCATATAATGTTTTATAGCGTCAGCTCACTAGCGGGCCTTCGCATATAATGTTTAGGATGGTCAGCTCTGCAGCAGACCCTCACCCATAATGTTTTAGATGGTCAGCTCAGCGCACGTTTCCCTCTTAATCATGGCCTCAGTTCTGAAAATCAAGGAAATTTTTGGGAGAATTTGCCTCTGCGCACGTTTCCCTCTTAATCATGGCCTCAGTTCTGAAAATCAAGGAAATTTTTGGGATAATTTGCCTCTGCGCACGTTTCCCTCTTAATCATGGCCTCACTTCAGAAAATCGATGAAATTTTTGGGAGAATTTGCAGATGATATACAAGTAAATATACAGCAAATACTGTTTGGTAACAATTTTTCGCCTAAAGTCGTTTTTATTTTCCTTTTTGTGTGTTTTACGGTCAGTCTGTAAAAATGGCGTACTACGGGCGAAAGATCGTTCCCAGCAGCGATGTTGGAGTCCAAGGTGCATCCAGACATCCTCCCTATGCTGTCCCTGAACCATTTCTGTAGTGTTTCCATCTTTTTCTGCCCTTTTCCTATGGACCAGGCACCCTCCCCTCATCAGAGCAGGGGGTGCCTGGTGTAATGCTCGAGTCCTCCCATTGACTTCAATGGGGCTCGGGTGTTCGGCCGAGCACTCGAGCCTCAGGGGGTGCTCGGTCAGAGCACCCGAACATCCGAGCATTGGGGTGCTCGCTCATCACTAGTTAGCAGTGTTATATCAGAAAAAGGGGCAGGAGGGGGATACTTTATCATTCAATTACTCTGGAACTACAGCTCTGAGAGTATTGAAATGACACTCTCCAATGGCCCAGATACTAAATAGACTAATTGGAGGTGCTCTTTTTTGTGAAACATTACTATCCCTTTTAAGTGTCCTCCACATGTCTGATCTGTAGCATATTTAAAGTGCGAGAGCAACCATGGTAGGTCTCTGAGGGATCATTTATATGACCACATTACTGTATGAGGCACCTTTTTTGAGTTGTCTTTTTCTTTTTTGATGTAAATGGGGCTTTTAACTCATTAAATGCTAGAGAGATCCTCAACACATTGCAAAGCAATGTATTGGAAACCTCTATAGCATTCAAGGGGGTTAGAAGCCCCATTTAACCCTTTGGGTACCAGAAAGGTATCCAACGCAATGCATTGGATATCTCTCTGATACTCAAAGGGTTATAATAATGGCATTTGGGGAATTATTATTTGTCCCCTATAGTGCAGTAGATCTGTTCCTGCATTGCTCCTCTTTCGCTTACTGAATACGGCTCATTCTGCCTCCATTATTTGATATCCTCCCCTGCCTTGTCTGTACTTGGATTCCTCATTTTCTAGATATTTATGGAAGAAATTATCTAGATTTATAAAAGGTTATTTTAGTTACTATTATTGACAAGGCCTGTAGTAGAAATGTTAAGAAATGTAAATACAGCTAACAGGCTTTAAAGCACTTTGAGTGTGGTGCAAACCTATTTGGCACTCAAACAGTTAAGCACTTTCCTCAAAACCCTAGAGTAACACTACAGCACAATCCATCTATGTAATGCCTTTGTGTGACCTACATACACACACAACTGAGGATAATGTACTAAGAACCAATTCTGGACCAAACTAACAGTGCCATAGGGACAAATGAAAGTTCCCATTAATTTAACATTCGTATTTTAACTTCTTATATTCTAGAAAGATCTCCAATGCATTGCTTCCCAATAAGCATTTAAGGGGTTAAAGTGATAGTAATGTTTCACACAAAAATGAATCTTCATAGTATTTGGGCCATGGAGAGTGTTATTTCAATACTGTCAGAGTTGTAGTTCAAGAGTAATTGAATGATAAAATATCCCCCTCACCCCTTTTACCTAGTGTAAGCTACCTCCCCTCAGATGTGGAATTTGGTCTCTTGACTGGACAGATCGCAGCAAGGGACAATCTTCATACTGTGAGCATAAAGAAAATTCTTCCCCCCCTTGTTAGGTTTTTTGTTATGTTCACTGAAGAGTTCCCTCTCTGCGATCCATTCGGCCAGTGCTCTGAGGTGAGCAGTGTTACATCAGTAAAAGGGGCGGTAGGGGGATACTTTATCATTCAATTACTTTTGAACTAAAACTCAGACCGTATTGAAATAACACTCTCCAATGCCAAAATACTATGAAGATTTATAAAAGCTGATTTCACTGTCGTCCAATACAGGTCACTGGTACTCTGGGAGGCGTAAGTCCCCTTTAATAGGCAGTAGGGATGCACCGATACCAATTTTTTAGGACCGAGTACGAGTACCGATACTTTTTTCAGGTACTCACCGATACCAATTACCGATACTTTTTTTGCAAATTTTTTTTTTTTTTTTTTTTTTAATAAACAATTAAATAAAATTTAAATATAAGGGAAAATAGGGCAAACATAAGGGAATAAGGGCAAGCTAAAATAAGGTGACAAAAATGAAACCACTTTATTTTTAATAATGCATCATCACACACACACTGACAGCATCTTCTGTCCTTTCATCACACACACTGACAGCTACTTCTCTCCTTGAATCACACACTGACAGCTTCTTCTTTCCTCACACAATGACGAGGAGTACACTCCTGTCACACTGAAGGTTCTCCGCAGTCCGCACCTACCATCACACACTATCTGACAAATTCTCTCATCTATATGTATGCATCCTTGATAGTCATATTCTATTACATAGCGCAAGCTTAAAGGGACATTGCGCACAGCAGGTTTTATGAGATTATCTTAACAGCTGGGAAATGCCCCATCAAGAGTACCACACTTACAGTTCCTGATGTCGGAGATGAAAACAGCCAGTCCCCGCATCCCATCACCTTTCGATACAACCGGCAACTTCCCTGTTGTGTGTGTGTGTGTGGTTACTTCCCACCCTGGAGTAGAGCTATCAGATCAGTCTGGACGGTGACAGTTACCCTTCACTTGGGTAAGAGAACACTGACAGCCGAACACCCCGCTACAATTAGTGGATTACAACCACTAAAAATACCTATGCATACGCGAGTCAGTGTAGAGAAGCAGGGAACAGCAGGAAATCGGCTCCGGTCCCGCAAGCCACATCCTCAGCCTCTGACACCGGCGGCTAATTCACAATGTGGAACAACGGCAGTATCGGTTTTAGTATCGGTTGCATTTGAGCGAGTACAAGTACTCGCTCAATGCATGGTATCGGCACCGATACCGATACTGGTATCGGTATCGGTGCATCTCTAATAGGCAGGAACAACTATGCAAATGATTTGCAAGGGGCGGAGCCTCCCCTCTTGCTTAAGCCACCTTCTGGCCAGAGCCACTTTAGATTGATTTGTTCCTGGTGTGCTTCCACACCAGGTAGAGAACATCTATGCATCTTAGTGTTTTATTATTTTTTATTCAAATATGGAATACCACCATTAGGAGGGTGACCATGGCTGTGAATTGCCCTCTTTAAAGTGGCTGGTGCAGCTTCCAGGGATTTTCTGTGGACCTTATGCCCTGAAGAGGGGACAGCTTGTGTTAAGCAGCTCCCCTACTGGGGAATTTACCTCTGGTTCTTTCCCTCCTTATCATGGTCACCTGAAGACAGAAGTCCTGCAGGAAAGGTGAGTCACCCATTGAGTGCTGAAGGTCCACTTGTCCCCACAGTGTCCCTTTGATGGGCTTGTATTTGGGAGTTTTAATACACTCCAGCACTCATAGGGTGTTTCTATTGCATTATTACTGTTTTATGCAATTTCTGTGGTATTCTCTGGGTTTTGGAGCTTTGGGTATTCATTTATTTATGTTTCTCATGTGTTTCATGCTTGTTTGGGCACTTTTTAATGTTTTACTAAACTTTATTAAAAATGGTGTTCCGCGCCTTTAAGCGCGGCTTTTTCCCGCTCAGACGCAAGGCCTCCTTTACTCTCTATGAGAATTCACAGTGTGGGACATATCTCTGGAACCGCTTGTCACAGCAACTTCAGAGAGGGCTCATTTTAATGCTAGGCTCCTGCTCTATCATCCGGAATGTGTTTTATTTATGTGGGGTGTTCAGGGGGGCTTCGGGCACTGTTTGGGGTACTTGTAAGGGAAAACTACATTTCCCATGAGCGCTTGGTTCGCGCTCGTTTCTGATTGGCTGTCATGACGGCCGCCATTTTGTGGTACTTTTCCTAGGCGAGTACACTACGCAGGGACCGAGCCTTCTCTCTCCTCAACAGATTAACCCTTCGCTGGCCAGATAAGTCCGTTTTTAGACATTTCTGGGGTGAAAATTTAATCATTTACACTTTTTCTGGGTGATAGTGTTATTAGTGGGGTATATTGACGCTGTGAGCATGTCTACTTCACTGGAGCTAGGGGCTAGACCCAAGTCTAAGGAGGATGGGGGGTCTGCTACCCCCATGGCGTTTTGCTCCTCTTGCCACATTGGGCTGGATGGCGATAATGTGGGGGATCTATGCCCTAATTGTACTGGTCAAGATAGCTACCCTGGGCTTCCCAGCCACGCTATTGAGCCATCTTGGGTGAGGGAGTTTAAAGCTGCCACTAGGGATCTCAGATCCACGCTTCAACTCTTTCCCTCTGAGATTCAGGGGGCTCTCCAGGTCTGGCAGACCCCATCTACCATCAGGACCTCCCTGCCTAAGCCACAGGGAGCTCCTGATGTCACTGATTCTTCTGAAGAAGAACTATTACAGGATTCTGATGCTGAGGAACGTACTGTTATTGAATCTAACAGGTCCATTGGGGACCCCTACGAGTGTGACCCTGAAGTTTCGGCTGAGGGTCTGATCAGAGCGGTTCTGAATACGCTCAACCTTCCTCTGACTCAGGAATCCACTTATGATCCTACTGATGTTTTTCAGAAAAAGCCATCTAAGCCAGTTGTTTGTTTTCCAACTAACCCTACTCTTGCCCGTCTGGTCTCTGAGGCATGGAAGAATCCTGATAGATCTTCCTCTGTCTCCAAAAAGTTTGCTAAACTTTACCCTTTTCCTGAGGCGGAGCTGGCAAAATGGGTTCATCCTCCCAAGGTGGATGCTCCTGTTTCTAGACTATCCAAATCTACCGCTTTGGCTGTCTCAGATGCCTCTGCCCTGCAGGACTGGACGGATAAGAAGCTAGAGCTCTCTCTTAAGTCTATTTTTGCCTCCATTGGCACGGCCATGCGCTCAACCTTTGCTGTGGCATGGGTTAATAGAGCTATTGCGGCCTGGACTGAACGACTGACTGAAGCAGTTCGCTAGGATGCGCCGGTATCTGAACAGTTGCAGCTACTTGCTAATATCACTGAAGCTCAGAACTATGTTGCTGACGCTGCTTTTGATGCTGTGCGCATGATGGCGAGGGCCTCCACTTCTTCTGTGGTGGCTAGACGCGCTCTTTGGCTGAAAATTTGGTCTGCTGATACAGCCTCTAAGAAAGCCTTGCTTTCCTTGCCCTTTCAGGGGAATTTGCTTTTTGGGTCTGAACTCAAAGAAATGATCAGTGAGGCTACTGGCGGTAAAAGTACCCTTCTACCCTCAGTCTTTAAGAAAAAGTTTCCAGCCAAACGCAATCGGTCCTTTCGTTCCTTTCAGACTGAGACACGCTCCTCGGCCCAAACGGGTCCTCCCACTACGCGCTCCTCCTCCAAGCCCAAACAGTCCTGGAAGCCCAAAGTTGCCTCCAAGGCCAAGACCTCCAAGACTGCTTCGGCATGACTCGCCGAACCCGGGTCCGCATCCGGCTGTAGGCGGTCGTCTCCGCATCTTTCGCCGGATTTGGGAGGAGTCAGTGGCGGACCCATGGGTTCTTCAGGTGGTGTCAGAGGGATACAGGATCCCTTTCTCTTCCCTTCCTCCTTTTCGGTTCCATTTTACTCGTCCTTCTCAGGAACCCACAAAAAGGCGTCTGTTCGACGATGCTATTCAGGATCTCTTGGACAAAGAGGTCCTGGAGGCGGTTCCTCAAGGGGACACAGGTTCAGGATTTTATTCCAACCTGTTTGTGGTAGCCAAAAAGGACGGAGGAGCTCGTCCCATTTTGGATCTCAAAGATCTCAATGCCTATGTGGTGACTTCCCACTTCCGCCAGGAGTCTCTGCGCTCTGTGATTGCAGCAATGTCTCCAGGGGAGTTTCTTGCCTCCCTGGACCTTCAGGATGCTTATCTTCACATCCCTATTCATCCAGAGAGCAGGCGGTATCTCAGGATTGCCTGCCACAGGGGACACTTTAAGTTTGCAGCGCTCCCCTTTGGGCTGACTTCAGCCCCTCAGGTCTTCCAGAGGGTGTTGGGCTCCTTGATAGCGGTGCTCCATCAGGATGGGATCAGAGTGACCCCCTACATGGACGATCTCCTCCTGAAGGCCTCCTCAGCGGAGCTTCTCCATCAGCAATTACAGATGTGCATGCACTCCCTGAACCGTCATGGCTGGATCCTGAATCTGGACAAGTCGGACTTGATTCCATCTCAGAGGCTTCTGTTCCTGGGTCTCCTGTTCGACACTCGCCAATGCATGGTGTTTCTTCCAGAGGACGTGGCTCACCAGATAGCCGTCAGAGTGGCTGGGATTCTGGACATGGACGAAATTCCAGTACCGAAGTTGTCGTCCTTAGTGGGGAAGTTCATTTCCACAATCGAAGCAGTACCATTTGCCATGGCCCACTCCAGGGATCTTCAGAGATTTGTGATCCAGACGTGCAAGAATCATCCAGATCATCAACATCTGTCTGTTTCTCTTCCTCCTCATGTCGAGTCGAGTCTGCACTGGTGGTTAGATCTCTCTCATCTCCTGAAAGGGAGATCCTTTCTAGTTCGTCATTGGACCACAGTCACTACGGATGCCAGCCTTCGGGGCTGGGGTGCAGTCTGGGGTCGCTTCAGTGCTCAGGGGAAATGGAGTCTGGAGGAATCCATGCTCTCCATCAATGTTCTGGAACTTCGAGCTGTCCGGCTAGCCCTGAGGCACTGGGAGTCTCAATTGACCGGTCTTCCGATCAGAGTGGAGTCCGACAACGCCACGGCGGTGGCTTACATCAACAGGCAAGGCGGCACAAGAAGCGGTTCCGCCTGGTGGGAGGTCAAGGATATTTTGTCTTGGGCAGAAGATCACGTGCCTGTCATCTCTGCAGTTCATATTCCAGGCGTGGACAACGTCATGGCAGACTTCCTCAGTCGTCACACCGTCGACAGCGGAGAATGGGCTCTTCACCCAGAGGTGTTTCACATGCTCACTCAACGGTGGGGGATGCCTGTGGTGGATCTGATGGCTACCAGACACAACAGGAAGGTTCCGGTGTTTTGCTCCCGGTTGAGGGACTCCCTTGCTCTAGCAGTGGATGCCTTGTCGATCCCTTGGGACTTCTCCCTGGCTTACATCTTCCCTCCTCTTCCTCTATTGGTCAGAGTTATCCAGACGTTGAAGAGAGAACGTTGTCCTGTCATCCTGATTGCTCCAAACTGGCCTCGCCAGTCCTGGTTTCCGGAGTTGATGGCCATGTCAGTGAAGGATCCGATCCCACTTCCCGCCTGTCCGGACCTACTTCTTCAGGGGTATCTGTGGAAGGAGGATGTTCACTCTCTCCATTTGATGGCATGGCGGTTGAATCCTCGATTCTAGCAAAGAAAGGATTTTCTCCTTCTGTGGTGTCGACTATGCTCAGTGCTCGTAAGCCTGTGTCTTCCAAGATCTATCATCGCATATGGTCAACTTTTGTGACATGGTGTTCTGATAAGAAGTTATCCCTTGACTTCCATCTTCCCACTGTCCTGGCCTTCTTGCAGGACGGTGTGGATAAGGGGCTCAGTCTGAGTTCCCTCAAAGTTCAGACTTCTGCCTTGTCTGTGTTTTTCCAGGAAAGGATTGCTATCCTTCCTGATGTGAAAGTCTTCTTCCAAGGTGTGACTCATGTTCGACCTGCCTTCAAGAGTCCTGCTCCCCAGTGGGATCTCAATTTGGTGCTGGGAGTTCTACAGCGACCACCGTTTGAATCCTTGGCTTCCATTCCATTACGTCTTGTGACTTGGAAGATGGCCTTCCTTTTGGCTATTGTGTCAGTGCGCCGGGTGGCAGAGTTACAGGCCTTGTCTTGTAAACCTCCTTACCTGGTGTTCCACAAGGATAAGGCTGTGCTTCGCACTTCCAAGGAATTCTTACCCAAGGTTGTGTCCGAGTTTCACATCAATCAGGAGATTGTGGTTCCCTCTTTCTGCCCTAATCCTTCATCTGACAAGGAAAGAGATCTCCATCTGTTGGATGTGGTGCGTTGCCTTAAATTTTATGTTCATCGCACCGAGTCTATCAGGAAGTCTGACGCTCTATTCGTCATTCCTGAGGGACCTAGGGCAGGGAGACCGGCTGCCAAGGTTACTATTGCATCTTGGATTAAAGCTACCATCCGTGAAGCTTATAAGTTGCGGAATAAGCATGTTCCCTTCAGGGTGACTGCCCATTCCACCAGCTCTATTGGGGCCTCTTGGGCATACAAGAATCAGGCATCTGCTGATCAACTGTGCAGAGCGGCCACTTGGTCCTCTGTGCACACATTTTCTAGGCACTATCGAGTTGATGTACTGGCTTCGGCTGATGCCAGTTTTGGAAGGAAGGTCCTGGAGGCAGTCTTGCCTGTGTAGGTCTTCCGATCTGTGATCCTTAGTGCTTCCTTACTGTTGAGCCCGGTTGGCTCTGGTTCCGTGTGCTGTGTTAGTTCAGGGATTGTTCCCTTGGTTGGTGTCCGTTGACACTTACAGTTTGGGCTATGTTATTAACTGGTCATAGCAGTTCTAGTGACTTGGGCCTTGCGCCTGGTCCTTGCCTTACTTCCCGCCTCTGGATCAGCTCAATGTTTGTACATCCCAGAGTACCAGTGACCTGTATTGGACGACAGTGAAAATAGGATTTTAGTCTTACCTGTTAAATCCTTTTCACTTAGTCCATACAGGTCACTGGTCTCCCACCCTGTCAAGGGACCAGTCTTGGCTCTCCTGTGGCATCCAGTGGGAGACCGTTCGGGCATGCTCACAGGAGTCTTTCTTTTTGCTTACCTGAGGTCAGTTTTAGGGTCTCAAATCAATCTAAAGTGGCTCTGGCCAGAAGGTGGCTTAAGTAAGAGGGGAGGCTCCGCCCCTTGCAAATCATTTGCATAGTTGTTCCTGCCTATTAAAGGGGACTTACGCCTCCCAGAGTACCAGTGACCTGTATGGACTAAGTGAAAAGGATTTAACAGGTAAGACTAAAATCCTATTTTTTTGTGAAACATTACTATCCCTTTAAGTGTCCATTGTAAATCAATAGGAATTTTCATTTGTCACATATGGCGCTGGTGGCTTGGTCTGGAATTTATACACTTACCTTCATGGACATTGCTGATATGTTTAAAGGGGACATACAAAATGTGAGAGGCTTCTGAGGACGAACAAACAGCACTTGCCCGTCATTTTGGAACGCGATTGCCCTTTTGGGCAGGATTAGTCTAATATGTATGTGGAAATTTCTCCTCTGTAATGGAACTAGAGAGCTATAATGTGATACTTCTGAGTGGTGACTAGCAGTATAACAGGCCATTATGCTTTTTGTTCGTCCTCAGAAGCCTCTCACATTTTGTATGTCTATTTTAAATACTCTTAGGGGGTCGCCTTAAGAATGAAGGGTTATCCAGACGTGGACCCCCTTGCTCTCAGTGCCCAGGGAATTCAGCTGCACCTCACTGACAAGGCCCAGCAAGGCCAAAATGTATGTCTGGGGTTAGCTGGTGTTCCTATGCAGAGGGGATTTGCCTGTCATTTTGGAACTGGACTACCCTTTTGGGTAGCATTAGTCTAATACGTATGTTAACATTTCTTCTCTGTAATGACACTAGAGGGCTAAAATGTGATGTGACTAGCCATAGAACAGGCCATTGTGCCGCTTGTTCTTCCTCAGAAGCCTCTCACATTTTGTATTTCTGATATGTTTAAAGGGCAGGATCCACATTTAATAATCCTGCTGCTATGGGAACAGAATCTGAAGCTGTACTGTGAAGCCCTAAAACAGTTCCCATCAGCCATTTGGAGGTGGCAAGAATACTGCCCCCCTCCAACTTTGCAGGTTGCAGTGCAGCCTCCATAGACGCTCTTTTTTTAATACCTGATGCAGATGGTCTATGTAGACTGCATGAACAGCCCTGAAAATCTAAACTGTGACACTTCAGTCTTGTAGTTAAGTCTTTTCTTGCTGTTGGTCTACAAGGGCTCCCATCAGACAGAGCTTCAGTAGGGCACTACTACCTACATGAGAGCTGTCCTTTAAATACATTCCATTCAGAGGTATTACCTATTTGTCTTGTAGTTTTTAAGTGCAATTTTATTCCATGTGGCCCTATGTATCCGTGTACAGCAGCTTTCAATATGGCCCTATGTATCCGTGTACAGCAGCTTTCAATATGGCCCTATGTATCAGTGTACAGCAGCTATAAAAATTGGTACAATTGATCATTATTGATTTTATTTAAAAGTGTACAACATTGCATCACGTTGGAACATATATTACACATGAGAATAAAAATTGTACGTTTGTACCAATTGTATCCAGAGGATTTTTCACTTTAGCTGATGTTTCTTGCCGATGATCCTCCGGACTGAAAGTCACCTGGAATCCATTTCAGATGATTGCTTCATCACTGGTTTTGTCTCCAAACCCCCCCATTGACATCAAGAGGAATTTATAAGGTAAAACCAGTGATCGTGTTTATAACTCGCAATGTAATCCAGCCAGTGATTGTAAGGCTTGCTTCTCAAATACTAGAGAGATCTCCAACTCATTGCAAAGTCCTATTCTACATCTTACCTAGATTCTCAAACATGATTCAGTATAGAATTTACTAATTGATGTACATTTCCTTTAACCACTTGAACGCTGGAGACATCTTTATCATTTGTGTGGTTGAATGGGCACCAAGAATATATCACATGCCCAGTCCTGATTTTCATCTGACTCATGCTAGTTTGATAACCTGATCCCTTTTTTAATCTGGTATTGCATACTGTCAGAACAATACAGCATAACATGCCATAAGCAGGACAAGAGACCATTACATGCCACTAGTAAAGCAATACGCCACCATGTGCCTCCAGCAGAGCAATATACCATAATATACTACCTGTTGAGCACTAAATCATTACATGCCACCAACAGCGATTATATACCACCAGCAGAGCAATACCCATTACATGCTAACAGCAGGCAGTGGCGTAACATATCATTGGAGTGCTTAACTACAACCTGTTAGGCCCTGGGGACAGTGGATGCAGGTCCCAATTTCACCTTCACCCCCTTTAGGTACGTACTTGATAGCGGTGCAGTACACCATTACATGCCACCAATAGAGGTATACAGAATTTCAGTTGCCACCGGTAGAACAATACCATTGCATACCACAGTAGAGCAGTAAACCATGCCACAAGCAGATCAATAACATCATTACATTCTACCAGCAAAGGATTACACTATTACATACTACCAGCAGGGCAATACACCAGTACACGCATCCAGTAAAGGAATATATACTTACATGTCACCAACAGAGCAATACACCAACACATGCCAACAGCAGAGCATAACACCATTACATAATGAGGTGACCTGGTACCTTTCTGTTTAGATTGAGAAAAAACGACCTGATTTTGTAGATTCAAAAATCGCTTTTCTTTCTTCCATGTGTTTAATATTCAGTTTACCAACTATAATTGGAATAGTGTTATCTCACCCAGCTGTTTTTAAAAAAAAAAAATGCTTTTGCATCTAAACTTGCAACAGACAACACCAGGAGACGATATTCACACTGCTTTAGACAAAAACGGTAATAAATTATAAATAAATGTATAATTGAATGTAATCTATTTCTTTAAACTAAGCTGATGTTGCCTGGATGTTAATTAAAATTACATTTTTTTCCATTTACTGTATACAGATTAGTTATTAACTTTTTGAATGCCAGAGGTATGCTCAGTTCATTACAAAGCAGTGCATTGCACAGCCCTCTGGCACTTAAACATTTAATGGACTAGATTCACTAGAGTTCAAAGAGGGTTCAAAATGTCATTGTCACATGGACAGTATTCACTAAAGTAAAATCTGTCCACATCGCCATCTGTCTGACAGGTTTACAAATTTTCACTTATCGCATCGAGAATGGCCTATTTCCATATGGAAATGCAGGATAATGAGCCATTTTTGTATTCATGGGTGTGTGTTTATAATGTGGTACTTCAGCACATTCACCAAATTTCAACAGCGGCCTCTAAGGTCTGAGTCTCAGCTGCTTGAGGCTGGACGAAGTTGGGATCTCCCTGTACTTTCCTATGAAGTTGGGATCTCCCTGTACTTTCCTATGAAGTTGGGATCTCCCTGGATGTTCCTATGCAGTAACAGCCCTCAGTCAGAAGCAGGGAGGGTTGTGAACTGCTGTCAATGAAAAGCATCACCCCTTACCCCTTTGAGTGCCAAAGCATCACCCCCTTACCCCTTGTGTGAGGGAGAGCATCCCTTCCACATCAACAGCACTTCGATAATGCTAATGTATGCTAATGAGGACCTTCTCCTCCCCTCGAATCCCTATATTTTAGTGAATATGGCACTGTGTGTCTACATCAAAATGCAGTAGTGCTTTGAACACATCGACAAAATCATATCTCCACAGCATTGGCCTTTAGTGAATCTCCCCCATATCTCTTGTGACTTCTAGTGGGAAAAAAAAATATTTTAAAAACCCTTGGATGGTAACTTTTCCTTTACTTTGTATGGAAGTCTAACAAAGTGTGAGCCTATGTACAGTGTTGGCACATGCTTAACCCATTGCATGCAGAAGGGGTATCCAGTGCAGTGAGAAGCAATGCATAGAATACTCTTCTGGCAGTCAAAAGGTTAAGTAACCTATTCTGCCTGGGAAGTCCTTTCCTTGCACAGCTAATGTTTGTATACTCTGAGAAAAGACATGCATTCAGTTATTCATAAACGCCAAGTAATAATAGAGGTTAATTTCTCAAAAATTATTGATATTACATACTACTACAACTATAGACCGTTAACAACTTTCATTAAAACTAGTTAAACTAAAAGGAAAAGCAAACTTTACAGCCGTAATCTAACTAAATGATTGGCCATGTGTCTCTGACTACCACTGAGTTCCTCTTTAGAGTTTGACTCTGAGCAGACACACTGGTTCTGTAGGGGATTGAGATATCAGACCAGCTACAAAACTTCTAGTCCTGTGTACTGTGCATAATCAACTTTGCAAGGAAGACAAATGTAAAAAGCAACTATCTTGGTTTGCTATCACTTGTTTTCAGGAGTGGGTGGGGGAGGGCTGGCTATCAGGAGACTTCGCAATCACTTGCTGCACTGAGGCCCACCCACTGCGGCAGCAAGGGATTAGTTTAGAAGTCTTATGGTTGTAGCGTCAGGAGACTGAACTGACTTCAAAGTCTCACATTTCCGTTTCATCACTAGATCATCTTTCAAGCTGCAGGAGTAATTTCCTTTTTTTTTCTTTACTGTGAGAGCAGTCACCATGTGATAGTTGCCTTCTAATGTGTTAAGATGTGGGTTAATGGTACGTCACATCACCTTCACTGTAAGCAGCTGCCTAGGGGTACATAGATGGGACAGACCTGTATAAGGATGTTACATTATGTATGTATCATTGTGTATTGTTTAGATCCGCAGGGTCAGTAACCCTTTGAGTGCCAGGGGTGTCCGTCCCATTAAGAATCAGCCCTTTGGCATCAAAGGTTTAAACCTGAGGGCCAGGGAAGTGAGCGATGTGAAGCAATGTACTGTGCAGCCTTCTGGTCCTCATGGGGTTAAGCTTGTATGATAGGCTGACCAGATCTCACCTTTATTCAGTGACACAAAGGAAATAGGCATACTTCACTACTTCACTGAAATCAAAGCAGTCCTGTTCCTCCCAGGTTAAAGGTGAGGTATGGTCACCCTATTGTATGTAAATCCTTCCAATGAGAATGTATAAGAAGGAATCGGGGTACATGTGCTTCTGATTTAGGCACTGTGGGGAACAGGCATGAAGTAAAAAATATGGAGTAATTGTGGAGCAAGCCAGCTTCACCACAGGGAGCAAATAAACATTCCCCAGACTTCGTCTGATGTAAATGACACTTTTAACCCCTTGAATGATACAGAGACATCCAGCGAGACAGCTCTGGCATTCATGGGGTTAAAAGACGCATTTAGGTCAACTGGGATTTTTATTTGTCCCCTTCGGTGCTGTTGGTTTGCCCCAGAATTTTCAAAGAATTGAACAACTCTGGAACAAACCAATTGAAACACAGGGGACAAACAGACATTCCAAAAATATCCACTGATCTAATGGGGCTTTTAACCCCAGTGAATGCAATAGAGGACTCCAATTAATTGTGAAGCAATGAATTCCAGCATTGTAGGAGTTAATACCCAATGTAATGCCTCGAGGAACAGAGGGGTGGCCAATACATTGCTTTAAGGGGTTCAGTCAGAATGTTTGGAATTTGTTTGACTTTGGTCCAGCTGGTTTGCTCCAGAATTCTTCCCTGCTTTTCTGGGGCAAACCACCACATAGGGGACATATAAAATTCCCATCAAATTAAATAGGGCCCCCTTGTTCTCTGCAGTACAGTTGGTATGCTCCAAAATCTCTTCTCTCTTATTCAAATCACTCCAACTTTATTGAAATCTCTTGAGTGTGAAAAGAATCAATTACTTTTTTGGTGCTTCTCAATTCTGTTCCATAATTGTAGTGATATATATTGTAGAGCCACATACCCTTCAACATTTCAAATGAGCACAGAGGAGCAGTTGTGTTTTGGTGGTGTTGCTGGGTGTGTGACTGGTGAGTGGGGCATTACTGAGAATGTTAAGGTTACTTCTTAATCTAGTGAACAAATAATTTATAGCACGACTGTCCACAAGGGCCACCTACAGACCAGGATGTAAGGATTTCCCTGATTAATCACAGGTGGGTCAGTCACAATGAATGAACCACTGATTAATTCCCCTGTGCTTAATCAGGGAAATCCTTACATTCTGGCCTGTTGGTGACCCTTGAGGACTGAACTTGGACAGCCTGCTTTAGAGGAACATCAAAGTATTTGATTTACACAGACTAATGTGTTGATACATATACTGAAGTTTAACACCTTAAAAGCCGCCCAATCTATCAGGGGTTGGACGTTAAGCACAACATCATTTGTTTGTGTGTTTTTATTTAGATGAATTCTGGGATGACAGAGCAGCATGCAACAGCGCTGCCATCCAAGAATTCCTTTATATGCCAGGACTGTCACTGGTACTTAACATCTGGCATGATGGTCCTGGCACATTACAGGTCAGTAAGGTGTTAAACAAACTGAGTTTTATTGCAGTGGAGTAATGTGTTACAATTATATAGACACTACACAGTCTGATCTCCTAAAAAGAAGGAGATTTATGGCAGATTGGCTCCCATATATAGTTAGGTCCTCTGTTTCCGTTTGGAAAATGCTGGTCAGCTCTTCAGATACTATTTCACAGCTTCTCTCTCTGCAATCTGTATTAGATATTCCTGGGCATTACACGGACTTAGAAGAGAGAGATTGTGAATCTTGGAAACAGAATGGAGACTTACAGATAAAAGACTTAGTAGACAAGGGTATTATTCTCCCATTCCATATCTTACAAGATAAATTAAGTCTACATTCCAATGATGAATTAACCTACGATAAAATCTCTTGTTTCCCATGCAAATTATGCTAGATTGATAAGACCTTTGCGGGGGTTTGAACAGTTGTGTGACAAACAACATAGACCCACTCACATTCTGTCTAAGGTTTACAATATAAGAGGAAGTGGAACTCCTACTCTCATCAGCAGTCATTGTGGGAGTCTGATCTATCTTTGCACCAAATCTTAGCCCTTTGAGTTTGCAATGCGTTCCGTACCCCTCTGGCACTCAAAGGTTTAACCCACGCGCTTACTTGCTCTAGAAACTCAGCAACAATTGAATTAAACTATAAATTAGTGACCAGATGGTATAGAACCCCAGACTTGTTAAACAAAATATATCCATCTTTTGAGTCCACGTGTTGGAGATGTAGTAGAGAATTGGGAAATGAATCACATATTTGGTGGTCTTGCTCTAAGATTAAATCTTTCTGGAACCTTGTTCTTGTGGTAATATCTAAGATTATTCATACAGATTTACCTACTCACCCCTCTTTTATCTTGCTAAACCTCTTACATAGCGATGATAAATTCTTCTTGAAGGATAAAAGATTGCTCACCCACCTCTTATATGCTGCTAAACATTGCATTCCATCTTTGTGGAAATCTAATTCCCCTCTACTTTACTTGATTGGGAGAGGAGGGCTACCCACATTATGTTAATGGAAAAATTAACGAGTAAATATGTAGATGCTCCCCTAAGCTTTTCTGAAGTTTGGCAACCTTGGGTAGATTATCTGTCTGGGCATTGATCGAGAATTCTTTGTTGTTGTTATGGTATTTAGAGCTTTAATCCTTAAAGGGATAGTAATGTTTCATAATAAAAGCAGCTCTAATTAATCATCATGGTATTTGGGCCATGAAGAGTGTTATTTCAATTCTGTCAGAGTTCTAGTTCAAGAGTAATTCAATGACAAAATATCCCCCTCCCGCTCCTTTTACTAATGTAACACTGCTCAGCCAGATCAGAAGGGAGGTGCCCAGGTAGATTGCAGAGAAGGACAATCTTCAATTAAGATAAGGGAAAAACCTGAAAAACTTGTAAAGGGGGGCAGGGCTTTCATTGTTCTCATAGGAAGAAGATTGTCCCCTGCTGTTATCTGTCTGGTCTATGGACTGCATTCCACATCTGAGAAGAGATGGCTTACACTAGGTAAAAGGGGCGGGAGGGGAAACTTTGCTTGGGAATATCTCTCAAATCATAAAGGTTTGAAAGATAAGACATATCTTTCTTCATGTTTTTTTAATGCCTACAAAATAAAATAAAGATAAAATGAAGTATTACTATCCCTTTAAGAGCTCCTTGACTATCATGGAGAGCCCACGAGATTTTTCACACTAATTTCTATACTTTTCCCTTTTCTGCCTCCTTTCTCTCTCTTCTCTTCTACTTTGTCTCACGTTTATTCTCCGTATTTCTTTCTTTTGAGTCCTGTGTTGCAGATTATCCATTTATTTGTACTGCAAAATGTTATTCGTGCTCAGGTTTCATAATTTTACTTCTTTATATGTTCTGTCATGGGCAAATTTACTGTTTACATTGTTACGGACAAAAACCAGTAGGGAGGTATAGATGATACACATAGGTTGCTTCTGTGTCATGAATTGATCAGGTCATTGGGTAAGTTGACCTGCCTATGTTTAACCCTTTGGAGTCTAGAGTCATCTATAACACGTTGTGATGCACCACATTGGAGGTTTCTCTAGCATCCAGAGGGTTAAATATTTAGCATTTTAAGATGTAGAAATATTGAGAGTAAATAAAGTTAATGATGATGATTATTTCTCTCCATAGAGTGCTGGCTCCGTGCATTTTTGATGCAAACAACTATAGACCAAGAGAGACAGTACAGTAACTTACAGGTAACTGTAGGTAGTATAAGATCCTCTCCTGTCCCTTACTCTAACCCAGTGGTGGGAACATGTGGCTCTCCAGCTATTGCTGTGCTTCTCCTTCTACCATCCTGGTCTCTCCAGCAGGTGTTTGGGTCTACAATTCCTGTCATCTCTTCTCCCTGCCTAGAAGGTCTGGGACCTCAGCTCCCATCATGCTAAACTGACCAATGTCTACATGAAGCTTATGGGAATTATAGTTCAGCAACAGTAGGAGAGCCACAGGGTTTTAATTACTTGACTAACACAACTTCTGCTTTCAAATGTAGTTTATAAGCACACTTTTCTTTTATTGCAGGTTTAAACCAGAGTATATTTCTAAAATAAATAATTGGTGTTTAATCTCATAAATTACCAGATGAGCTAATGTATTGCAATTGATATAAAGCAGCAAACCTATTTATTGTAATAGTTCCCTGCATAATAAAACTAGGGTACTCCCACTGCTGAGGGATGATTTCTGCCTCTTCCATGGCTCCTGGGTACCACAGCAATCTGAAGTGATTACTAGGATTGTCTTTTAAGATAACAGCCATTTACAATACAGTTGCATTGGACACTAATAATAAATTAAATTGCTTTGGCCCTTATCTCTCATTACAAACAGGCGACCAAAATTAAATAGATGCTTTCTGAATAGGACAGTTTACATCTTGAAAAGCAAGTTTAGAATTATATCTAACATATGAATACTTGATTTAATCTTCTCCCGTCTTCCCTGTGGTGCTCTCTACCCAAGGGTGCGGAGAGAGGAAAAGCCACCTCATGCAGAGCCCAGTGCAGCTGTTATGCCTCTGTATGTGTGTGGAGGAGACTCTACCCACTGACAGCAGCTTCTCCTTGGGTTGCAGTAGGATATTCCATGGCTTTCACAAATCACAGTATCATTGAAATCGTAGAAATTTAAAAAAAGCCCTACTTTTCCTATATCTCACCTTTATGGAAATATTTCTTTGCTAGTCAAAAAAGCACCTTTTTTCAAGTCCTATGAGAATAGAATGCTGGAGAGAGGAACTGAGGAAGGTGAATGAATGCATTCATGAAAAATTATCCAAGTGTCAGAGTCCAGGCCCCCAAATAGTGCAAACAGCGGCGGTGTTGCCTGCTGTGAAAGTCCTCTGCTGGGCTCTAGTGCCTTTCACATGGTGAAATCATCTTGCATTAGTGCACCAAAGTTTAGCAAACTGGATACTTACTGCATTAATGCAGGAACACAGTAAAGATGCAGCAAGGAAGGTCTGAATGGTGGCCTACTGAGCCTCCGGTAGACTTTTCGCACAAGTGTAGTTGGAGGATGCAGTGCTCATCTCAACCTCCGGTGAATGGTAAACCAACAATTATATTGACTGGTGGTCACATGGGCTGGCTGTTAGACACACCTCTCAATTGTCCAGCTCTTAGCTAGAATGCAGGGGAAGTAGAATGAAGGAACACGTGTGACATTGTGCTGCTATAATTCTATTACCCATGAGATAGAGCTCTCTTAGGAAGGTATAATTTATTTAGTTAACATTTTTGTCAACACTGTGACCTTTATCAAGAGAGTATTGATAAAGGTCACAGTGTTGACAAAAAGTTGCAAAATACACCTTTTTTTCACCTTAAGACCCTTTCCTCTCCTGTCTTTGTGTGTGTGTGTATAGGCATGTATGGATATATACGGGTATGTATATGTGTGTCTGTTTGTGTATGAACATGTACAGGTGTGTATATAGAGTTGAAACCAGAAGTTTACATACACTATATAAAAAGACACATATGCATGTTTTTCTCACTGATATGAAATCGGAATAAACCTTACCCGTTTTGGGTCAATTAGGATTACCAAAATTATTTATATTTGCCAAATGCCAGAATAATGAGAGAGAGAGAATTTTTAAGGCATTTTTATTACTTTCTGCAAAGTCAAAAGTTTACATACACTAGGATTACTATGCCTTTAAACAATTTGGGACAGCCCATATGATGATGTCATGTCTTTGGAAGCTTCTGATAGGTTAATTGGCAACATCTGAGTTAATTAGAGACACAGCTGTGGATGTATTTTAATGCACACCAGAAACACACTGCTTCTGTGTGTAACATCATGGGAAAGTCTAAAGAAATCAGCCAAAATATCAGGAAGAGAATTGTGGACTTGCACAAGTCTGGATCATCCTTGGGTGCAATATCCAGATACCTGCAGGTGCCTCGTTCATCTGTACAAACAAGATGGGAATGTCCAGCCATCATATCGCTCAGGAAGGAGACGGGTTCTGTGTCTCAGAGTTGAACGTGCTTTGGTCCGACATGTGCATATCAACCCAAGAACAAAAGCAAAAGGCCTTGTGAAGATGCTGGCGGAAGCTGGTAAGATTGTGTCATTATCCACAGTGAAATGAGTACTGTATCAACATGGGCTGAAAGGCCACTCTGCCAGGAAGAAGCCATTACTCCAAAAGAAACATATAAAAGCCAGATTAATGTTTGCAAATGCACACAGGAACAAAGACCTACATTTTTGGAGACATGTCCTGTGGTCTGACGAAACTAAAATTGAACTGTTTGGCCATAATGACCATTGTTACGTTTGGAGGAAAAAGGGAGAAGCTTGGAAGCGTAAGAACACCATCCCAGCTGTGAAACACGGGGGTGGCAGCATCATGTTGTGGGGTTGTTTTGCTGCAGGAGGGACTGGTGCACTTCACAAAATAGATGGCATCATGAGAAAAGAAGATTATATGGCAATACTGAAGCAACATCTCAAGACATCAGCCAGGAAGTTAAAGCTTGGGCGGAAATGGGTCTTCCAAATGGACAATGACCCGAAGCTTACTGCCAAACTGGTTACAAAGTGGCTTAAGGATAACAAAGTCAGTGTTTTGGAGTGGCCATCACAAAGCCCTGATCTCAATCCTATTGAAAATTTATGGCAAAGCTGAAAAGGCAGGTGCGAGGAAGGCGACCTACAAACATGGCTCAGTTACACCAGTTCTGTCAGGAGGAATGGGCCAAAATTCCTACCAACTATTGTGAGAAGCTTGTGGAAGGATATCCAAAACATTTGACCCAGTTTAAGAGCAATGCTACCAAATACTAATGAAATGTATATAAACTTTTGACTTTGCAGAAAGTAATAAAAATGCCTTAAAAAATTATCTCTCTCTCATTATTCTGGCATTTGGCAAATATAAATAATTTTGGTAAGCCTAATTGACCTAAAACGGGTAAGGCTTATTCTGATTTCATGTCCGATAGTGAGAAAAACATGCATATGTGTCTTTTTTATATAGTGTATGTAAACTTCTGGTTTCAACTGTAAGGTTATATGTGTATAGGGGTGTGCATGTGTGTGTTTCTATGTACAGGTGTGTGTATATGTATGTATGTGAGTGGGGGTTTTATATGTATGTATGTATGCACAGGTGTGTTTATAGGTATGTATGTGTTGGATTATGTCTGTGTATATGTGCATAGGTATATACAGTACTGTTAAAAAGATTTAGGCAGGTGTGAAAAAATGCTGTAAAGTAAGAATGCTTCAGCGCCCTCCCTTTGAGTCCTTGGCTACTATTCCTCTATGCCTGCTGACGTGGAAAATGACCTTTCTCCTGGCGATCGTGTCTGTTCGCTGTGTCGCGGAGTTCTATGCTCTGTCTTGTAGACTGCCCTTTTTGGTGTTTCACAAAGAGAGGGCGGTGCTTCGCACTTCTCAGGAGTTTCTTCCGAAGGTGGTCTCTGAGTTCCACATTAATCAGGAGATTGTGGTGCCTTCTTTCTGCCCTGACCCTACCTCTGACAAGGAGAGGGATCTCCACTTGTTAGATGTGGCGCGTTGTCTCAAGTTTTATGTACATCGCACTGAGTCCATCAGACAATCTGACGTACTTTTCATCATTCCTGAGGGCCCCAGGGCAGGAAGATCTTCATCCAAAGTGACTATTGCGTCCTGGATCAAGTCCACTATTCATAAGGCTTACGAGCTGAAGAAGAAGCCTGTTCCTTTTTGGGTCACGGCTCATTCTACTAGATCTATTGGGGCTCCTTGGGCTTACAGGAATCAGGCCTCCACTGATCAGTTGTGCAAGGCTGCCACTTGGTCGTCTGTGCATACATTTTCGAAGCACTGCCATGTTGATATGTTGGCATCGGATGATGCCAGTTTTGGGAGGAGGATCCTGGAGGCAGTCTTGCCTGTCTAGGATCTTCTTTGGTGCTTCCTCCCTTTTGAGCCCTGTTGGCTGTGTAACAGTTCCTGCGGTGTTGTTACCCCTGTTCAGTGTCCGTTGACACTTCATTGTTTTGTTGGGCTATCTCTGATCTGATGGTTCATAGCTGCTCTGGTGACTTTGGGGGCCTTGCGCCTGGTCCTTGCCTTACTTCCCGCCTCTGGGAAACTCAATGGTTGGCCATCCCAAAGTTACCAGTAACCTGTATTGGACGACAGTGAAAAGAGAATTTTAGTCTTACCTATTAAATCCTTTTCTCTTAGTCCATACAGGTTACTGGTCTCCCACCCTGTCAAGGGATCATGCTTGGCTCTCCTGTGGCAGACCGTGGGTGTCCTTCGGGGTCATGCTCACAGGAGTCTTCTTTCCCTTCTACTATCTAGTCAATAGTTAGTGTCTCAAATTTTACTGGAGCTGGTTGGCTAGCTGCAGCCAAGGAGGGAAGGTAGGCTACACCCACTGCATTCAATTCTAGAATTGTTCCTGCCTAATTAAAGGGACAGATCGCCTACCCAAAGTTACCAGTAACCTGTATGGACTAAGCGAAAAGGATTTAATGGGTAAGACTAAAATCCTCCTTTATGGTTCCTTTGAAGGGCTCTACTGACTAGACATAGGAAGGATTCGTATTGGCTCCATTTTAGACATGTTGTGTTTGAAATGCCTATGAGCCAATCAGTCTGAGATAGCCCATAGGCAATTTGGGACTTTAGACTGAATTTCAGAAGTCAGTTGAGGTGATAAATAATGCTGGGTGTCATCTGCATAGAGGGGATATTTGAGTCCAAATGAGTTACTAAGATCACCAAGTGTAATTGTGTACAGAGAGAAGAGAAGCGACCCTAGACCAGAACCTTGAGGAACACCAACAGAGAGATGGACAGAAGATGATAAAGCGGTGACTGTGGAGACACTGAAGGATCGGTCAGTTAGATAACAGGACAGCCAGTCCAGTGCTAAGTTATGGATTCCTAAGGTGTGAAGAATCTGTAAGAAGATAATATGACCAACAGTGTCAAAAGCAGCTGAGAGAGCAAGCAGGATAGGAATTCAATAGTGACCTTGCGATTTGGCAACGTGTAGATCATTAACCATTCTTATGAGAGCATTTTCATTGTAGTCGGACAGTAATGGGCCAAGCCAGTTTTGCGTGTTCAGGAAGTCAAGTGGGCGGGAGTAGGCTAGGCATTCCATAAGCTTAGAGGCAAAAAGGCAGGCGAGGAACCGGTTTATAGCTAGAGAGTGTGGTTTTGTCAGGGAAATTGCTCTTGAGGATGGGTGTTACTATAGAAAGTTTGAAATCATCAGGAAAAGTAGGAGATGCAAAGGAAGGAGGTAAAATCTGTGATAGGATAGAGATGTGTGGGTGAGAGGGACTGGATGAGGAGAGAGGGAAGCTTATCAAGTGAGCATGTAGTGGAGGGAGAGGAGGAAAGTAGGTTAGTCAATTCCTCTTCCGTGACCAGTGGAAAAGAGTCGAGTGGCAGGAGGGGAAAGGGGGAGGATAGGAGGGTATTTACAAGGGGGATATTTTCTCAGATGGATGAATGTAATTCTATTTATTAAACAATTGAATCGTCACTTATCCTTACAGTTCCACTTTAACCCCTTGGAAACTAGAGACATCGCTAGTGCATAATACACAATGCGTTGATGTCTCTAGCACTCAAGGTGTTAAACATCCCTTCTTGGACCAATGAGAAATATATTTATCCCATTTTAAGTATGCCAGGATTGTTGGAATAAAGTAAATATGTTAAGCCTGTATAACAAAAGCCCATGCTGTTCCTCCAGAGCACACTGTTCCAGCCTCTCTACTTGATGTCCTGGGGAGACCTTTAATCCGAGCACTTCAATAGAAGCATTTTATCCTTGTGCTTGAAATATCCCTGTTTAAATCATCACAAACCAGATATTAATGGTGAACATAACCGGTGGAACTTAGATTAAAAATAGCACAGATAAGAGCACCATGAGAGTCGAAACACACAGGAATAATATAGTTTAGTAATATAACAGAAAATACCCCCTGATTTATACAGTTTAGAGACTTATCTTAACAGCTGTATGGGAACCCTATTCAATCTACATCAATTACTAACAATACCACGTGGGGTTTCCTATGTATTTTCTTTATGTAGCCCCTTGGATGCTATAGATTTCTTCAGTGCTAATTCTTTAGCACTCAGGAGTATTAACTATGGGGGCGGGTGGTGCAAAGGTGAGGTTGTGAGATCCAAGGGGGCCCTTGGCACCAGGGAGCCCTCCAGTCACTAGTTAAGTTACTGCTAGTATCCAAATGTCTTAGGGAAGAGCAGTCAGAATGGATTTCTATATAATTACTGAACAAGGCAGTACTCTTAGTGGGAGCAGCAGACACTTAAAGGAGCAATACAGTGTTGTGAGGAGTGTCATTAAAAAGCTCAAACTTGTCTTAACAGCTTCAGCTGGTGTCTAAAAGGCAGTATTATTTTTATAATGCACACTATGGGAGTCAGTGATTACAGATCTCCTTAGAAAATGATAGGAAAGAATACCACCTGGTGACCACAATAGAAATTTGCAGTTTATTAAAAAAAAAAAAACAAGTTTATGCTGTAATTATTATTTTTTTCATTAACAACGTTTTCCTTCACATCTCAGGCATCACATACAAGAAAGACCTGCCCCCCCCACACACACACACACACCTCCACCACCACCAGGACAGGAAAAGTACAGGTCTAATTAAAGAAAGTTTCACCCTACTGGGCACTGGCGTTCAGGGACACCCATGCAGGGAGCCGATGTACCTTAGTGTGCATGCACTCTTTTGCGCATGCACACTCCTCCTTTAGCTTGCAGACTTCCTGCACCATTAGACATGCTTTTTGAGCACTCATCAGCCAGGCTGATCCCTTTATAGCCACCAAAGGGGTAAATCCAGTTTTATTTTTAATTCAGTGTATCTTGGCTGCCTGTCTCTCTTGACCCAGCTGCTGAACTGTTTGTGGCTCTGCACCCTCTGCCCCATGTAAGTAGAAGCCTATGTTGGTTTGCTTCCTGTTCAGGTCTGTGCCTTTAGTCCTGTATTTCTTTGGTTTGCCTTATCTGTCAGTATATCTGACCCTGAAACTCCACTCGTGGAATTGGCTCCTAAGAAGGCTGCATCTAAGACCAAGCACATTTTGCGTGCCTCCTGTGAGCAGCCATTACCTGATTTCTTCCAGGGAAAATTATGTGCTCCATGTATCCAGCAATCTGAAATTTCAGATGATACCTACCTATTTCCGGTGGAAGAGGTAGATAAACTTGTGACAGCTATTCGAGCTGTGATGGATGTTGAAGAAATGAGACACCACTAACAGAGAGGACCAGCTATTCTGACCATCCAAGGTCTTCCCGGTGCATGAGGTTCTCTCAGCCCTGATTTCAGATGAATGGAAGGTCCCAGACAGTAATCTGGCCCACTCCAGAAGAGTCAGGAAACGAATTCTATTTGATCAAAAGGGCACCAGGCATTGGGACCCCCCTAAGGTGTCACATGTATCCAGAGTCATCTGCCACTCTATTACTTTGGTGGACTGTTCGTGTTTCCTGGACCCCATGGTTATGAAAGCAGAAGCTGCCGTTAGAAAGGCTTTTGTGGCATCCACATCAGGGATTTCTCCAAGTATCGCAACAGCCCTACCAGGTGTACATTTCTTTATTTTCAGAGATAGTTCTTCAGAGACTTCAAGTCTCAACACAGGGATGCTTTCTTTCACAGACTTGGGATAGTCTGCCATTCAACTCTAAGACGCTATTTAGATGCCGCTGTAGGGGAGCATCCTCTTAATCTTCCTCTACTTGGCCTCATTTATCCTCTTCCGGAAGGCGCAGTCTACTGGTGGGAGGCAGAGTTCTTTTCTTTTTCTCTGCTTGGCAAACCATCACTTCAGACCCCTGAGAGATGGGTACAAAATAGAGTTCATCCGTCAGCATTCTCCTCTCTACTTTCAAACGTCCCTGCCTGTCTCCATAGCAAACAAGAATGTTTTTCTTCAATCTATAACCTCTTTCTTCAAATCTCAGGTGCTCCATCCTGTGCTTCTTGGTCAAGAAAGAATGGAAACCTATTCATCCCTCTACCGACTCATCATAGACCTACGGCTAATCAACCAATCTTTCAGGAAGCAGGAGTTCAGACTGGAGACCCCAATATTCACTATAGAAGCCCCTATACCGGGAGACTTTATGGACACAGTGGACCTCACAGACTCCTTCCATCATTCCGTATCCATCCCACCTCTCAAAGGTCCTCAAGTTTGCAATCCCTATTCGAGGGAAGGTGAAACATCTTCAGTTCCAAGCCCTTCCCTTCATCCTATCATCAGCTCCCAGAACATTCACAAAAATTCTGGTAGTAGTAGACAAAAGGGGGTCTCAGTCATCCCATGCCCGGTCCGGGTCCAGTCTGACAATGCCACAGCAGTAGCCTACATCAACAAGCAGGGCAGGACAAGAAGTCTCGCTGCTTGGTTAGAGGTCAAGGCTATTTTGACCTGGGCAAAAGAACATGTTCCTGCCATATCAGCAGTGCACATTCCCGGTGTAGACAACGTCATGGCAGACTTCCTCAGTTGACACACGGTGGACAGCGGAGAGTGGGAACTGCACCCAGAGGTGTTCACCCTCATTGTTCGGAAGTGGGGTCTTCCTTGCATCGACCTGATGGCGACAAGACACAACTGGAAAGTTCCGATGTTCCGCTTTCACTGGAGGGATCCTCTAGCTCTAGCGGTGGGTGCCATGTCCATTCCTTGGTTATTTCCTCTGGCTTATATCTTTATCCCATCCCCATGTTGCACAGTGTGTTAAGGAAACTGAGACTGGAGCGCTGTCCAGTCATTCTGATTGCTCCGTGCTGGCCTTGTCAGCTTGGTTTCCAGAACGTCTGGATCTATCAATGACGGAGCCATTCCGGCTCCCTTGCCATCCGGATCTTCTTCTACAGATTTGCCTTTGGAAGGAGGATGTTCATCGTCTGGCTTTGATGGCTTGGAAATTGAATCCTCAATACTGAGGAAGAAAGGTTTTTCTTCTGGTGTGGTGGCTACTATGCTTAGTGTCCGCAAACCTGTTTCTTCTTATGAAGAAAAGAAGGCAGTGCAGATAAACAAATGTTGGTATTTAGAACGCTATATCATTAATTCGGAATGATAGAGTATCAATACTCACGGAGCTGATTATACCGGTGTCTGTAAATCACCAGTTTAGCATGCAAGGAGAATCTACTTGTCCCTGCTCAAGCGACCAGATGTTCAAATCACCATTGAAAGATGTTGGTATCCACAATATACAACCTCAGTAGCTCAGTGGTGGTATTCATAGGGTTAATCTGTTTAATTCAGAAAGTCCAAAAGACGTTTAAGCATGCTGGTTGTATCCAAAAATTATATTTATTTAAAACTGCACATTTAAAATATATAGAGTATTCATACACTTAAAATTATTTCATCAACAATTTTCCAAATGCTCATCACCCTGTAACGCGTTTTGTAATGTGTAACCGTTACTTTCTCAAACTGATGTAAGATTTAATGAAGCAAATATAAACTCACAGCACGCTAAAATTTCAACGTGTGGTTTTAGTGTTGCATGCCCTGTCTTGTAGACCACCCTTTTTGGTGTTTCACAAGGACAAGGCTGTGCTTCGCACTTAGCAGGAGTTTCACCTGAAGGTGGTTTCTGAGTTCCACATTAATCTGGAGATTGTGGTGCCTTCTTTCTGCCCTAACCCTACCTCTGACAAAGAGAGGGATCTCCACTTGTTAGACGTGGTGTGTTGTCTCAAGTTTTATGTACATCGCACTGAGTTCATTAGATAGTCTGACGCTCATTTCTGAGGGTCCCAGGGCAAGAAGACCTGCATCCAAAGTGACTATTGCATCTTGGATTAAGATCAATATTCATTAAGCTTACGAACTAAGGAAGAAGCCTGTTCCCTTTTAGGTCATGGCTCATACTACTACATCTATTGGGGCTTCCTGGGCTTACAAGAATCAGGCCTCAGCTGATCAGTTGTGCAAGGCTGCCACTTGGTCATCTGTGCACACCTTTTCGAAGCACTACCGTGTTGATGTGCTGGCATCGGCTGATGCCAGCTTTGGGAGGAAGATTCTGGAGGCAGTCTTGCCTGTCTAGGATTTTCTTCGGTGCTTCCTTCTCTTTTGAGCCCTTTTGGCTCTAGTTTAGTGCACTGTGTGACAGTTCCTGGGGTGTTGTTGCCCCTGTTCAGTGTCTGTTGACACTTCATTTGTTTTTGTTGGGCTGTCTCTGATCTGATGGTTCATATATGCTCTGGTGACTTTCAGGGCCTGGTGCCTGGTCCTTGCCTTACTTCCCGCCTCTGGGAAACTCAATGGTTGGACATCCCAAAGTTACCAGTAACTTACCTATTAAATCCTTTTCTCTTAGTCCATACAGGTTACTGGTCTTCCACCCTGTCAAGGGACCATGCTTGGCTGTCCTGTGGCAGACCGTGGGGGTCCTTCAGGGTCATGCTCACTGGAGTCTTCTTTCCCTTCTACTATCTAGTACAGGCACGTGCACACATAGACACCAAGGGGGGCTTGAGCACCTGCCCTTTTTGTCCAAAGTTCCCTCGTGCCCTTTTTTTAAATATATATTTTGAATAAATAATCATGAGAAGTGCCCTTTTTTTCATTTGAGCCCCTGCCCCCCCAGAATGTCTGTGCACATCCCTGATCTAATCAATAGTTAGTGTCTCATATCTTACTGGAGCTTATTGGCTAGCTGCAGCCAAGGAGGGAAGGTAGGCTACACCCCCTGCATTCACTTCTAGAATTGATCCTGTCTACTTAAAGGGATAGTATTACTTCAAAATTACATATTGTAGACCTTAATAAACTGAGTTAAATGACACCAGCGGCATCTCTCAAACATTTATGGTTTAAGAGATAGCCGCTTTCAAAGTTTCCTCTCCCCTGTTGTCAGCGTTCTGCTGCCAACAGGGGAATCCGGTCCCGGGACAGGCAGAGGCTCTTAAACAGAGCCGATATCTCATTATGGAAGGAAAAATGATTAATTGAAACAGTCTTCTACATGTGCTTGGTTACCAAGCACACGTAGAAGACTGTTTCAATGAATCATTTTTCCTTCCATAACGAGATATCAGCTCTGCTGAAGAGCCTCCTCTTGATTCAGATACTGGATTCCCATGCTGGCTGCAGAACACTGACAGCAGGGGAGAGGAAACTTTGAAAGTGGCTATCTCTTAAACCATAAAGGTTTGAGAGATGCCACTGGTGTCATTTAACTCAGTTTATTAAGGGGTATAATATGAGGGATAGTCATTTTGAAGTAATACTATCCCTTTAAAGGGGCGGATCGCCTACCTGAAGTTACCAGTAACCTGTATGGACTAAAAGAAAAGGATTTAACAGGATTTTACCTGGTGCTATTCTCAAAATGTATCTTCCATTTCTGCAGACCTTCAGGCTATCCTGGAGTTTCTGAACCAGGGCTTTGAAGCAGGTCTGCAACCTTATACTATAAAGGTCTACACTGCAGATATAGGCTCTTTGTGCAATGCTCCTCATTGCCATTACATTTGCAATTACACCTGCAATCCTGGTGACTCTCTTCTGCCTTACTGCTCTCCTTTTCGGCCCCTCTAAGGGCAACAGTACATTTAAACACTCCATAGCACTCTGGATTAAACAGACTGTCCTCATCTCGTATGAAGCCACAGAGATTAATCCTCCAGTCTCATTCAAAGCACATTCCACCAGGGCCTTGGCTGCCTCCTGAGCAGAACAGGCAGATGCTTCTGTAGAGCAGATCTGCAGAGCAGTTACATCGAAGAGGAGCCACTCGTTTTGTAAACACTACAGTCTGCATCTGCTGACGGCAGAGGACTCATCCCTTAAACAACACATGCTACAGGCTGTTGGGTCCTAATTGTCCACCCTTTTTGAATCTTTGATAAGTCTCTCTTGTATGTACTGCTTGGGATGGGAAGAAAAGGGTGTATTCCTACTTTCCTGGGAATTCTTTTTCCTTCTATATCCCAGGACAGCACATAGGTTTCACTCCCTATTAGACCTTCTAAGCAGCTCTTGGTCTCCTGTCTTTTTTATTGACACTGGTATGTTGAGGAGGAGGAGCTATTTTATAGGACAGAACCTTCTTTTAATTAGACCTGTGTTTTTCCTGTCCTGGGTGGGGGTCTCACTTGTATGTGCTGCCCTGGGATTTTGAAGGAAAAAGGAATTCCCAGATCAGCAGGAATTCACCCTTTCTGCTCTTTTATTATAGATCACAACATGATTTGCTATCAAATGTCGCATGTAAAGTTTTGCGTCATAAAATGACGCATCTATTCGCCCCCATCATTTAAAGTGTCGCAATTAAAGTTATGCATCTTAAAGTGTTGCAAATTCTACATTTCAGGTAAATGACCATATTGCACCCATACTGCATCCTTATTGCACCCATATTGCATCCTTAATGTGTCATTATTGCACTCATATTGCACCATTATTGCACCCAAATTGCATCAGTATTGCACCCATATTGCATTCTTAATGTGTCCTTATTGCACCCATACTGTATTCTTAATGTGTCCTTATTGCACCCATATTGCACCATTATTGCACCCAAATTGCATCAGTATTGCACCCAATTTGCATCCTTAATGCACCAATAGTGCATCCTTATTGCACCCATTTTTCATCCTTAATGCACCAATATTGCGTCCTTAATGGTGCGACATGTTAAGGTTGGAGCGGACGCACATGTAGATGTTGTATGCTCTCTCTCTCCCCCACAATAATTTACGTCAGAGATAACAGTTGCACAGCTGTACACGTGAGGGTTTTCTACCACTTACATATTGCCCAATAGGCTATTTCAGGATATTACAGGCAACATACCTGACTTATCTATAATACTGACACTATGACAGATCTAAAAGAGGGGGACAAGATGCCAAATGCCAAAATTTAGAACCTGAATGGGCAAAATCTCTACCAGGTTCAATAGCAGACACTTCTGAAAAAGTATTTGGCAAATAGCTTTCTGATTCAACAAGGGTACCAACAAGAACACTTTAACCTACTGAATGGGTTGGTGATGTCATATCTGGTCTCTTGTGATAATGAAGGTGCAATAGGTAGCAAAAATTCTGACTCCATTCAATCCCTGTCTGAATGGTCAGTTAGAGTGGAGGAAGAGACAGTCAGTGCAATCATTAAGGCAATTATGGAGGTCACTGAGGACAATGCCACAGACACTTCCTCAAATCACTCTTTAAACACAAATATAAATCTTCACTTGCATTTCTAGGATACCCAGAATTGGATAAAATTATTCTTGATGAATGGTGTAATCTAGACAAATCTTTATCCATTCCTTTAATAAAAAGTGAAATTATGGTCAACTCCACGTATACTGGATCCCACAATGTCTACATTATCCATATATACTGCCATTCCAATGCACTTAAAGATAGTGTGGACTAAAGAACTGATTTCTTTAACAGACTACTGTTTTCAGGCCAGGGAGCTATTATCAAGGCTAAATTGGCTTGAGCATTGGCATGCAGAGCAATGGAAGCCTGACAAAGCTAAATTGTGAATGGTGTTCAAGACCGTGCACCAAAAGAATATATTCTTCCTTTGTTAGCTTTTCTCTAGGACGCTACAATATACATCAGAGAGGCATCATCAGAGATATCCAAAATGGCTGCATAGTGTTCAGTTACTACTGTAGCAGCCTGCCGCACACTATGGCTTAAAATATGGAATGCCGATGCAGCTTCTAAGAAAGCGTTGATATTTGTCAAGGTTGTTTGGACCAGAATTAGACAAAATAGTCTGCCAAGCTACAGTTGGTAAAAGTACTCTATTGCCACAAAAGGAGGAACCTGTAATATTATGTTGTACATGGATGGAAGATGAAGATAATTATAGGTTGGTTGTGTGAGGGTTACAGGATTAATGGCTTCATGTGTTTGTCAAAGGCACAGATAGTAGAGTAACACGATGATTTACATTCGGGCTTTGAGGTGGAGGAAAGGACGGTGGTGAGATGAATGGGACCGTGATGAGTGGGGAGTTTGAGAGCTTTAAGGCACACCCCCCCTCCTGTAAAAATCACTCCTCCATGCAACAGAGATTTTCACATAACTGGGCAGGGGGAAAATCATGCCTTGATGACTACCCATGGAGCAGGTAGTATGGAGGATGTTTACATAGCTCCTTACTGCCGGCCCTGTGTGTGTGTGGGGGGGTACGGGTGGAGAATTTTGGTCATGTGATCCTGTTCTGATATAAAACTACTGTATGAAGGACACCTACTTATACCTACCTTCTGCGGTAAGTCCTTCTGTCAAATAAATTTAGACCTGCTTATTACTAGGGCATGGGCGGTCAATTTTCATCTCTGCGGTTGTTGGGGGACTACAATTCCCATTATTCCCCACCAGTCAACAGCTAGAGGTCCGAAGACTGGCTATCCCTTTCCTAGATTAAAGTTCACCTTTAAGTGTCCTCAGTGACTTGAATAAATTCATAGATCGACAGGACTGCAAACATGTCTTTTAGATACTAACCAAAAGTGACGGATAACCTTTAGATTTCTTTTATGCATGTCATAATCCTTTTGGGTGCTAGGATGAGATATGCATTGCACCACTGGTACTTAAACAGTTAAAGTAAACACACCACATAGACATTAAAAACCCTTTTATATATATATATATATATATATATATATATATATATATATATATATATAAACAGCTCGAGGTATGCTAAATGCATACAAAAGTCTATAAGGCAAGCATTCACAGGCTTAAATTAACAAACAGATTTATTCTAAATTCTATGTTTCGGTCCGGTAGGGTTCTTGAGAAAGGTCCCTACCGGACCGAAATGTCGAATTTAGAATAAATCTGTTTGTTAATTTAAGCCTGTGAGTGCTTGCCTTATAGACTTTTTATATATATATATATATATATATAAAGTTTGTAGCAAAGCAATGTGTTTCACACCCCTATATTCATCAAAGGGTTAATGTTTATGTGGTACATTGCCTTTTTATTGATTTTTTTTCTTTCAGAAAAAAAAGGTCCAATAGTAATTTCTCAATGCTTGAGGACCGGAGTGGTGTTCATTGCTTTGATTCCTAATGCACCGCATGCCCGACTGATAGGGGGGGAGATGCACTAACGGTGTTGACTTTACTATTGTACTCTGAGCCCCTGAAGAAATACCTAGTGTGGTACGAAACGCGTAGGGCGTTTTGTATTGTCATCACTCTTTAGTGTATGTTGCTATTCAAATAAATTATTCCAAACGTCGGAGTCTGGGATTCATAACACTGTTCCTTTGGAAAAAGACTTGATGAGGATAAGAGATCGATACACAGGAAGACTGGTATTTCATGAGCCTTTTATTTATCATCATTCGGTGAGCCTCTTTTATTGGGGGCCTAATAAGATATGTGTACATAAACATATATCCTCTTAGAAGGGTCTGCTCCCTTTCTTTGTGTTTTTTTGCACTAAAGGTTGAACAAGGCTCATAATGTCCTGTTGAAGACACATTGATAGTATGCACTAAAGTGCATCGACAACATATCCCCATCAGTCCAACAAAAATCTGCCCACATCAACATCCATCCGACGTGCCTTCACCAGGTTTATGAATTTTCACTCATCACATTGACAATGGCCTACTTCCATATGGAGATGCAGTCTAATGACTCATTTCCATATGCAAATGCAGGATGAGCCATTATCTTATTCATGGAGGTTTATATGTTCATGTGGCACTTCGCCATAGTCTCTGATGTCAGAGTTCACCATCTCAACTTCACCTACCTGAGGCTGGTAAAGTTGGGATCTCCTTGTACTTTCCTATGCAGTAACAGCATTCAGTCAATTACTAGCAAGAAGGTTTCTTAAAACGGTGGCAATGTGGAAGGTATGCTCTCCCTCACACATCACCAGCAATACGACAACCCTGAATTCCAAGAGCATTCTCTCTCTCTTCTTCCCCATTTGGCCAGTAGGGGATTGCAGAGGATAATTTCAGCACCATGGACAGCATGACTCCCTTAACCCTTTGAGTGCCCTAGGTATGTGCTCTGCTCACCCTTGTGGCACTCAAAGAGTTGAAAAGTACACCAAGCAGTACACAACTATCCCCTCAGCTCTCTCTATCATATTTATTTTATACATGTTGGGGACTCCCAAGGGAGCAAGGCTGGGGGTCAGGCAGCATCCATGGGGATTTGTGGTTACCAGCTACCCCCACCCTTGTTCCCAGTGCTGCCCTACAGTTTCAGTATATACTGCACCCACACACACAGAGTTCCCAATTGACAAAAGCTGCCCCAAAGTTCTATTTCAACATATATTGTCCCCCCACACAGTTCCATATCGACAAATGCACCCCATAGATGGTTAATATCACAGATGTGCTGCCGCATTGCCGCGCACTGCATTGTGTACCCTTCTGACACTCAGAGCGTTGATTGTTAGTACCACATACACTACCTGACACCCCCAGCCTTGTTCCCTTGCCCAGGAAGTGGCCATGAGGATTTATGGCTACCAGTAGGCAAAGGAACAAGTCGGGGGGGGGGGGGTCAGACAGTGTACATGTGGTTCTGTGGCTACTAGCGGGCAAGGGAACAAGGCTGGAGGCACCTGGTAGTCACAAATCCCCATGGATGCTGCCTGACCCCCAGCCTTGTTCCCTTGAGAGTGCTCAACAAATATGAAATAAATAGGACACAGAGCTGAGAGGATTATTGTGTAGCTCTTGGTGTACTTTTTTTTTTTTTTTTTACCCTTTGAGTGCCAAAGGGGGGAACCATGCACATCCCTATGACACTCAAACGGATAAGGGAGTCATGTTGTCCATGGTGCTGAAAGTATCCTCTCCACTGCCCTACTGACCAAATGGGGATGCAGTGAGAATGCTCTCACACTTCAGGATTGTTGTACTGCTGGTGATGTGATCAATAGCATTTCGACAATCCTGTGTGCTAATGAGGACCTTCTCCCCTCCCCTTGTATCTGTAAATTTTAGTGCAAATGGCGATGTGTGTATGAAGAAATGTAAAAGTTCTTTGAACATATCGACCTTTAGTGCATCTCCCCCAATGTGTTCATCCATATGCCTTTTACTTATTGCTGCCAAGAACAGGGTTCCCAAGGTTTAGTCATAAGCAGCCAAGAGGCAATAATTTCAATGTTTCTGCTGTTGATCCATTAACCAAATAACACACTTCAAATGACCACTCAGACACCTTTCTTAGGGCTTGGCCACAAAAGAGTAGAAAAATTATGGTATTCACCTTGACTGTATTAAGCTCTATTGAGCATCTTTGTTTTAACACCACATAAGCACACATTTAGGGGGACATGCCACTTTGTGACATGCTAAAATAAAGCTCTATAGAGCTTAACACAGTCAACATGTGTGGATACCATCATTCTTCTACTCTGGACTATTAAGTAGAAATGGTCATAGGCATCCTGCACCATGATCAGTAGCCATCTTTTAAACAGCAGGCTAAACCCTGAAATATATATTTTTTTCAGTATTAAACGTTACCTTCCATATAACACCTTGAGGATAAGAGGGATGCGCCAAGGCTTTGCTAAGCAATTAATAGTCTACCTCTCTGATCCTCAACGGGTGAAATAATGGATTGAAGTAACAACTATGAAAGGTAACACTCTGTACTTGTTTTCTCCTACAGAATGGTGGTCCAGGTGTGGCTTTACTTCTACTGCCTTTGTCTCTGGCGTTGCCTGAAGTTCATTTTGAGGAAGCTGACAGGACGCTGTGAGCTGCAGAGAATTTGTTACAAAAATAAGCCCGGTGCTGGACGAACGCTAAAGATAGGTATGTACCATACTGCAGTGAGGCAGCAGAACAATCTGTGGACATTTTGGGGCATTCCTCTCAACGCCTTTTTTAACGCAATTAATTAACCCCTTAATGACCAGAGGGGTGTGTAACGCATTGCAAGGCTATGCATTGCTCACCCCTGGTCCTTAAGGGGTTAAACAAGCAGTAGAACAAATTACATGATTTTCCAGTGCCTACTGTGGGGAAGGTGTATGAGGCTTGCAGGCATTAAAGTCCTAGCAGTTATGGAGAATGTCCACCGATATGCACTACAGGGATTGCACCCTGTTGTGCATAACCTGAAACACGGCCACTGGTGGTAGAGTCTGACTCCAGTGGTGCTGCACTGACAGATCTGTACATTTACCTGTTCTCGCTTGAACCATGGAACAGGAGAACATTCACAAAAATCATAAGGATTTTCTGGCCATAGTAAGGGTAGGTAGTGGGGGGTTAATAACAAGGAGACATTAGTTCTCATTTAATCGACTAGAGTTGAAAAAACAGATATGTGAACATGCATCTTACTTGGCATGTAAATTTATTAGTAAATAATGTGAAACAGGAAATGAGCAAAAGAAAATAACTTGCTCCCCCCCCCTTTTATACCCATAAAAAGTGAATTTCAATACCCAAAAACCTCTCTTGCACTCTGCTTCCCCCTATCAAATAAGAGTGACTCAAAGCACTCCAGTAATGAGAAAAGCTTGATGCTGTTGGAGGGAAGTTTATATCAGGGGTGCAATACTCCGGCTGTTGTTGGACTACAATCATACCTGGGAACTATCCGTATCTGCCCTGACACGCTTTTTTTTTTTAGACAAAATTACCTGGGGGGAGATGCATTAAGGGGCCAGAATGACAGTATGGTGGTGCAGTGGTGTTGATGGCATGTACTACAGTGTCTTCCCAATCGTAGATCTGTGAACCCCCCACAGTCCGCCTACATCACCATAAATCCACCATGCTTTCATCAGATTTAGGGCTCGATTCAAATGTTGGAGACGTCTGTTTTTTCTGCCGACGGCATATTTTCAAGCACAGTAAGCTATTCAAATGCTTGTACCTTGAAAAAATACCGGCAAAAAAAAGAGCCGTCGGGAGTTAAAGTTAAGAGGTGTTTTCACCCATAGAAAAATGATGAAAGCACAGTAATTATCTATTCAAATGTCTGCATTAGCTATGAAGATCCAATAAGGGACTCAAGTTATTGCAGGAAAGTTAAGACCCACTTTTATTCTGACTCGAGTCCCTGATCTTGAAACAGCCGACACAGAAACTGAAAGAAGAAAAAAGTTTTAAAAACAAAACAAAACCTCAGTGGATGTGTTGATATGGGACCCTAAGCCCCACATCAATACATCCAAAGCACCCCAAAACCATGACAAATGTTAGTAGAATTAACCCTATGAGTGCCAGTGGAGTATAATCACCCCTCCGGCACTCACAGGGTAACAAAACATCCCATTACAAGTAACACTTACCATTAATCCTGATGTCCAGCGGAATCCTCAGCATCCCGGTATTCTTCTGTCCTTCTTTCTTCTCTTCTATCTTCTCTTCTTTCTTCTTGCAGTAAAAAAAACAAACAAACAGACAAGTATAATTCCAATTAGTAAATATCCAGCACACTAATACATAGTTTAACCCCTTGAGTGACAGAAGGGAACACAAGGGATTGCAAAGAAATGCACTGCATTCCTCTCTGGGGCTCAAAAGGGTTAAAGTATGATGTAGTGTGACGGGATTGCAATACAAAAATGCCCCCACGCATAGTAAATTGTGTCCAAGTTAAGCCAAGTAATTAGTATTGCCATAATAAAACGTCCCAAAAATATACTTAACTATTATAATTCTAATTGCGGCGGCAGAGACAGAATCATGCACCACAGTCCGCCCCCCCTCCTCATCTGCATGGGCCGATGCCCGCTCCTCTCTGAGGGAAATGGAATTGAGACTGCCCTTATATATCGACAGTGTTACTTCTAATTCTCTTACAGCCATTGGCTGGGATATGCTTACGCACCTCCCAGCCAATCAGTTTAAAGCACAGCCGCTCAAAGTTGATTGGCTGGGAGGTGCGTAAGCATATCCCAGCCAATGGCTGTGAGAGAATTGGAAGTAACACTGCCCATATATAAGGGCAGCCTCAATTCCAATTCTCTTAGAGCAGAGCGGGCATCGGCCCGTGCACATGAGGAGGCTGGACTGTGGTGCATGATTCTGTTTCTGCCGCCGCCTCCGAGGCCGCACACAGCGATGTACACATAGATTAGAATTATAAAAGCTAAGTATAGTTTTGGCAAGTTTTATAATGGCAATACTATTTACTCGGCTTAACTTGGACACAATTTACTATGCATGGGGGCATACCCCTTTGGCACTCAAGGGGTTAATCTATGTATTAGTATGCTGAACAATTACACATTGGAGTTATACTTGTCTGTTTTGTCTTCTTTCCATAAAAAAAAGATAGAAGAGAAGAAAGAATGTAGATAGAGGGAGACAGACAGTGGATGACAGGTAAGTGTAACACAGATTAGGTAACGATCAGTGCTTGACAGTATGTCAGGCACCAATCCTTAGTTTTTGCTTTGAAGTTCCCAAAACTGCAACTATTTAGCGGCGTTTTGGGAACTTAACGCACAAAACGAATGTTTCGTCACAAGACCATTTCTGTGGCCTAACTTTCTTTATGCTTTTAGCTGGTAGGGCAATTGAATACCGCTTTAGACATTTTATTTTGTTGGTCGGTATCCATTTTGTCCTACCGACTTGTTTATCGCCAACATTTGGATCAAGCCCTCAGTTTTGTTTAACAGTTGCTCATTTGCATATAGAGGTGCAGGTTAATGAGCCATTGTCTTATTCATGTGTGTTTATATGTGTATGTGAAGACAGAGGAGAAGGGCGCTTCATAGAGTAGTATATTGATACAAAAAGATGTGACTTTGTACCCACTCTTTAAACCCCTGTCAAGGGGGTACTCGCACTTAGAAGTTGTCAACCAAGCACATACGTGCAGGTTATACAAAATTGGCCCGTGGAAGAAATTGTCCAATACCCCACTTCCACTTGGGGATTCTTTCAAATGTAGATAGCTCAGCAGCTCATCCAAGTCTAAATAGTGCTCCACCAAGTGCCCCACCAGTCAGACCGGAAAGAGAAAAAGAAACAAGTGCCAGTACAATTCACCAGAGATGTATATTGCTCTTGAACTATTTATCACATAGAATATAAGGTATTCACAGAATATGTTAAACCGGTAATTTCTTCATACACTGGTATTTAAATTCACTTCAGGGATTTGAGTATATTGCTTGTCCCTGCTCAAGCATTGCTCCCTGATGGGAGTGTGAATCCGATTTTCGCTTTTAGAGCCAAAACGAATTCACCTGGAGATGCATGCTGGGTCGTAATATCAAATTTATTTAAAAACTTTCTATACATAAAAATATTTGTGTTCAATGACACTAAAAAGAATATCTCATTCTCTATATAGTAAGTATGATTGTAACGCGTTTCGTGGAGTTCATATCGCAACTTTTTCAAACAATGCTATACAAACAAACAACTGACCAGCACGCCCGTCTCAAATCTCCATTTCTCTGTTGTACCAATACTGGTAACTTTGGGTATGCGATCAGCCCCTTTAATTGTAGGCAGGAACAATTCTAGAATTATATGCAGGGGGTGGAGCCTACCTTCCCTCCTTGGCTGTAGCTAGCCAGCCAGCTCAAGAGAGATTTGTTCCTTGGTGAAGACAACACCAGGCTAGAGAACAGTTCTGCTATAGTTTTAGAATAATTTTTATTTTTCTGTTAGATATGGAATACCACCATTAGGCGGATTACCATAACTGACAATGCCCTTAGATGTGGCTAGCTCAGTATCCAGGTGCTTTTTTGTGAACCTTAAGCCCTGAGGGGGAAATTCTTGATTCCAAGTGCTTCCTCAGGAGTTTCCCACTGAGGTTACTTCTTACAACATGGTAATCTGAAGACAGAAGATCTTCAGGAAAGGTAAGCAACCCTTTGAGTGCTGCAGGTTCACATGTCCCACAATGCCCCTCCGCACAGGGGTTTTTACTTGGAGTTCCTATTGTACACTCCTGCACTCATTGGGTCTATCTGTATGTCTGTTAGGTGTTTTGGAGCAGGTTTATGTGGTACTTAACCCTTTAGCTGCTGGTTTGGCATTCATTTGGGGGGGGTTTCTGACACTTTTCCTACTGGTTGGTTCAGTGTTTTTTGGGTATCCTAACAGGTTCTACTGGTGTTTCATGTCTTTTAATATTACACCTTCAATTTTGTAAACTTTGAGTTCCTGTACTCTTTACCGCATAGGCGCCATTGCTTCATTCACTCCTATGGGACTGTACAGTTTGGGACATATCTCTGCAACCGTTTAACCTAGCAACTTCAGCCATGGCTCATTCTTGTCTGCCCTTGCTCTATCATCTGGTTCATGTTTCCAGTGTGTTGGGGGGCTCAGGGGGCTTCGGGCACTGTTGGGGTACTTTTCTTGGAAAACTACATGTTTTAACCCTTCACCTGCCAGATAAGTCTAAATTAGCAATTTCTGGGGTGAAACTTTAATCATACACACTGTAATTGGGTGATTTATTATACTGTAAGGTTACTGACACTGTGAGAATGTCTATACTGTTGGAGCTTGGGGCCAAACCTAAGACTAAAGACGCTGGGGTCTCTGTATCCCCTACTGTGCGTTGCTCTTCCTGTCATTCAGGGTTACCCAGAGAATTCTCAGGTCATTTATGCCCAGCATGTTCTGATGTCCCTGAGAGTCTTCCAGGGACCTCTAGCCATGCATTAAAGCCAGTTTGGGTGCAAGAGTTCAAGGCTGCTACTAGGGACCTTAGGTCCACATTGCAACACTTTCCATCCCAGTTACAGGGGGTCTTCCATTCTTGGCAGACCCCCTCCTCCGTCAAGCCTTCCCTGCCAAAACCTCAGGGTGTACCTGACGTGTCAGATTCCTGCTGGTGGAGGAACTGCTGGTGGATTCAGATGTTGAGGAATGTTCTGCGGTGGGCTCCTCTCAGTTTTTTGGGGATAATTTTGAGGCTGATCCTGAGCCCTCAGCTGAGGGCCTGATCAGGGCTGTTTTAAATACCCTAAACATTCCCTTAGTGCAGGAGGTTCCTTCTGACCCTTCTGATGTATTCCAGGAGCCTAAAAAGCCCCTTACTTGCTTTCCACCTAACCCCACTCTTGACCACCTTGTGTCTGAAGAGTGGAAGTCTTCGAACAGAAAGCCGTCTGTCTCCAAGAAATTTGCCAAGCTTTATCCCTTCTCTGAGGCTGCGCTTGCTCAGTGGGTTCATCCCCCCAAAGTGGATGCTCCTATCTTCTGGCTATCTAAGTCTACTACCTTATGCGTCTGCTCTGAAGGACTGGACTGACAAGAAACTTGAGGTCTCCCTCAAGTCTGTCTTTGCCACTGCTGGTACTGCCATGCGTCCAGAATTCGCAGCAGCATGGGTGAACCAGGCCATTGCGGTCTGGACTGAACATCTCACCCTTGCTGTTCATCAGGGTGCTCCTACTTCAGATATGTTGCACCTCCTTGCCAACATTTCTGAGGCTCAGCACTATGTTTCTGCTGCCTTATTTGATGCCATCCATTTGGTGGTGTCACGGTTTTTTGATGAACACTCAGACCAGATTGGTAAGGTTAAAATTACTTTATTAGGATAAAGTACAAACACTTAGTTTAGGCCCTCAGGCCCAAAATAACAGAACATATATATATGAAATATACACAGCAATAGTAAGCCAGTCTCTGGAAATATATCAGGAAATGGAGGCAGCCACTGGCTAGAGAGAGTTCTGGGCTTGAACCCTGTTGACTGGAGGCAACTGTGACCATAAGCAACCCGACCCAGCGGACTAGGGGTGACCAGAGGCTATGCAGCCCAGGAGCTGACAGCAGGACTCAGATGACTAGTAGTCCAGTAGTAGGTAACTGGCACAAAATCCAGATGCCTGGGAGGCACTAAACCCAGTAGGAGCGAGGCAACACTGACCCTGGCACTAGGGTCACAGGGAGACTGAGGCAACTGTTTATGGTAGGCAACACTGACCGTGGGACTAGGGTCACAGAGAAACCAAGGCAACCGCATATGGTAGGCAAACCCTAGAATGCTAGGGGTGGATCGAGATACACTACAGGAAGGCAACTAGTATCCCCTCACACCAACAAGTATGATGTAACGCAACCGCTGGCTCTTGAGCCCAAAGGCTACTGCAGAGGAGAAAGGAGCACTGGCCCTGCCTAGAAAATCTAGGCACTGAGTGGGTCAATCAATAACGCCCAGAGTGAATACTGCAACTCCCAGAGGGAGTGAGCCCAGCTATGATAGGGAGGTGGACACAGATAGAGATCAGAGTAACTCAGTCAGAGCTATGCAGCGCTGTACCGGTACTTTGCGTGTGCACACCGCCAGAGGCGGTTATACAAAGCGGCTATAGCATGAATGCCCAGCCTACGGTCTGCAAGAGAATGATAGCACCACGCAGTACACAAAAGACAAGCGCAATGAACAGGCCACAGCTGGTAACGCTGGACAGGCAGAGGTAACCGAGTGGTTCAGGCAGGCACTGATGGCAACAGAGCGGGTTCACAGCCAGATACGGTCTGCAACGGAGCGGGTTCACAGCCAGATATAGTCAGCAACGGACCGGGTTCACAGCCAGATACAGTCATCAACGGAGCAGGTTCTCAGCCAGATATAATCAGCAACGGAGCGGGTTCTCAGCCAGATATAGTCCGCAAAGGAGTGGGTTCTCAGCCAGATACGGTCAGCAACAGAGCAGGTTCTCAGCCAGATATAGTCAGCAATGGAGCGGGTTCTCATCCAGATACAGTCAGCAATGGAGCAGCAACACAGGAAGCGCAGGAACGTCAACGGGCAGGCCAGGTCATACACGATCAGAGAGACTCAGGAACAAACGTCAGGAACAAGTACACCACGAAAAGGTGCCTCAGTATAGACATGACAGAATATATAAAGGCTAGCCTTGGGTGGCGACAGAGAAACCTGGCCAATCAGAGAAAGGCAATGAAATTAGGAAATCAGAATGTCGCCGCCTGCGGCCATGAGCACGGGCACCGTGATAGGTGGCTAGCAATGCATTCATGCTCTCACCCATCACAGGTGGATCATCAACTTGGACAAATCAGATCTTGTTCCATCCCAGCGTCTGGTCTTCCTGGGACTCCTCTTCGACACCCAGAAGAGCATGGTGTTTCTCACGGATGAGGTGGCTCGCCAGATCACCCACAGTGTTTCTGCAGTCCTTGCTCAGGATCCAGTTCCAGCCAAGAAGCTGTCCTTTCTAGTGGGGAAATGAATTTCCACCATAGAAGCGGTACCTTTTGCCATGGCACACACCAGGGAACTCCAGCGGTTTGTGATCCAGGTGTGGAGGGGTCAGCCGGACCTTCTGAGGATGCTGTGTCCCTCCTTCTTCATGTGGAACTGAGTTTGTCATGGTGGCTAGACCTCTCCAGTCTGCTGAAGGGCAAGTCCTTCCTGGTATCCTTCTGGATCACAGTGACAACAGATGCCAGCCTCTCCGGCTCGGGAGCGGTCCTGGGTCGCCTAAGCGCTCAGGGTCGATGGTCTCCAAAGGAATCTCTCCTTCCCATCAACATATTGGAGCTTTGGGCGATATTCCATGTCCTTCATCATTGGACATCTCAGCTGGAAGACTTTCCAGTCTGGGTACAGTCCGATAACGCCACGACCATGGCTTACATCAACAAGCAGGGCGGAACAAGAAGTCTCGCTGCTTGGTTAGAGGTCAAGGCTATTTTGTCCTGGGCAGAAGAACACGTTCCTGCCATATCCGCAGTGCACGTTCCCAGCATAGACAATGTCATGGCGGACTTCCTCAGTCGGCACGCAGTGGACAGCGAAGAGTGGGAACTGCAAACAGAGGTGTTCAACCTCATTGTTCAGAAGTTGGGTCTTCCTTACATCGACCTGATGGCTACAAGACACAACAGGAAGGTTCCGAGGTTCTGCTCTCGTTGGAGGGACCCTCTAGCTCTAGCGGTGGATGCCATGTCCATTCCTTGGTTATTTCCTCTGGTCTACATCTTTCCTCTCCTCCCAATGTTGCCCTGGGTGTTACGGATATTACAACTGGAGCTCTGTGCAGTCATTTTGATTGCTCCCTACTGGCCTCGCCAAGCTTGGTTTCTGGAGCTTCTGGATCTGTCAGTGACGGAGCCATTCCGGCTCCCTTGCCATCCGGATCTTCTACAGGGTTACATGTGGAAGGAGGATGTTCATCGGCTAGCTTTGACGGCTTGGAAGTTGAATTCTCAATATTGAAGAAGAAAGGGTTTTCTTCTGGCGTGGTGGCTACTATGCTCATTGCCCGCAAGCCTTTTTCTTCCAAGATCTACCATTGTGTCTGGTCGACCTTTCTACCTTGGTGTGCCAATAAGGACGTGTCTCAGGAGTTTTATCTGCCTACGTTCCTGGCCTTTTTGCAGGACGGTGTGGATAAGTTCCCTTAAGGTTCAGACGTCTGCTGTCTGTTTTCTTTCAGAGGAGCATTGCCATCTTTCCTGATGTCAAGGTTTTCTTCCAGGATGTTGCTCATTCTCGTCCTGCCTTCAGGAATCCTGCTCATCTGTGGGATCTTAATTTGGTTTGGGCGTTCTTCAGCGCCCTCCATTTGAGTCTTTGGCTACTATTTCTCTACGCCTGTTGACGTGGAACATGGCCTTTCTCCTGGCGATTGTGTCTGTCCGGCGTCTCGCAGAGTTACATGCTCTGTCCTGTAAACCACCCTATTTGGTGTTTCACAAGGACAAGGCGGTGCTTCGCACCTCTCTGGAGTTCCTCCCCAAGATGGTTTCGGAGTTCCACATCAATCAGGAGATTGTGGTGCCCTCTTTCTGCCTTGACCCCACCTCTAACAAGGAGACGGTTCTCCACTTGTTAGACATGGTGCGTTGTCTCAAATTTTATGTACATCGCACTAAGTCTATCAGGCATTCTGACGAGTTGTTCGTCATTCCTGAGGGTCCTAGGGCAGGAAAACCTGCATCCAAAGTGACTATTGATTCTTGGATCAAGTCCTTTATTCGTAAGGCTTATGAGCTGAGGAAGAAGCCTGTCCCTTTCAGGGTCACGGCTCATTCTACACGATCTGTTGGGGCCTCTTGGGCTTACAAGAATCAGGCCTCTGCTGATCAGTTGTGGAAGGTGGCCACCTGGTCATCTGTGCACACCTTTTCGAAGCACTACCGTGTTGATGTGCTGGCATCGGCTGATGCCAGCTTTGGGAGGAAGATCCTGGAGGCAGTCTTGCCTGTCTAGGATTTTCTTCGGTGCTTCCTTCTCTTTTGAGCCCTTTTGGCTCTAGTTTAGTGCACTGTGTAACAGTTCCTGGGGTGTTGTTGCCCCTGTTCAGAGTCTGTTGACACTTCATTTGTTTTTGTTGGGCTGTCTCTGATCTGATGGTTCATATATGCTCTGGTGACTTTCAGGGCCTGGTGCCTGGTCCTTGCCTTACTTCCCGCCTCTGGGAAACTCAATGGTTGGACATCCCAAAGTTACCAGTAACCTGTATTGGACGACAGAGAAAACAGGATTTTAGTCTTACCTGTTAAATCCTTTTCTCTTAGTCCATACAGGTTACTGGTCTCCCACCCTGTCAAGGGACCATGCTTGGCTCTCCTGTGGCAGACCGTGGGGGTCCTTCAGGGTCATGCTCACAGGAGTCTTCTTTCCCTTCCACTATCTAGTCAATAGTTAGTGTCTCAAATCTTTCTGGAGATGGTTGGCTAGCTGCCGCCAAGGAGGGAAGGTAGGCTCCACCCCCTGCATACAAATCTAGAATTGTTCCTGTCTACAATTAAAGGGCAGATAGCCTACCCAAAGTTACCAGTAACCTGTATGCACTAAGAGAAAAGGATTTAACAGGTAAGACTAAAATCCTCTTTTCTAACCTCCCCCAATTAGCACCCAACCAGATCACAGGTGTTCATTACATACATATTAACCCTTCATGTGCTAATCTCATAAAATCATGCAATCTGTTATATATTTTACTGCCTCCAAAAAGAACAACACACATTATGAAACTTTTTATCCTCACAAAATAAGGAAAACATTCACATAATTTAATGTGTGCCCAAATCACGAACCTATATGTATTAAAAACCCACAGTAGGTCATATCTAACCTCTCACAGTATGTCAAACATATGACCTCTTAAAATTCATAGTTGTTTTATTTAAATTAATCACAGGTAATATCAAAGGACATACAGTTAAAACCCTCTAAGGATCCAAATGGAAAAAATGTATACATCACGGAGACCTCCACAAGCGGAATTTATTCCACATCTCCTCATTTAAACAGACACGATGAGCGAATCTCATTCCTTACATTTATGAGACTCATACCCCACATGAAGTTTAGCATACAAAGATATATACCTTTACATGACACTTTGCTCCATCATAATATATATTTCTATTATATGTGAACACAAATATTTATATCACATATGTACTATACCCCAAGAATATTAAACTCCTGAGTAGTATCTTGACCTTATCAAAGTCCCAAAAATATATTTTAACTTAAAACCAGGGTTAAAACAGATATCACAAAGCTACATGATGACAGATCTAACATATATATCCCTCTCGGTTTCATACAAATTCAACCACCGAAGTAGTGGATAAACTTTTTGTCATATGTGTGTTGAAAAATACATAACACACGGCGCTCATCACACATCGTCAGAGACACATTGCCATAGCATCTCCCCTTAGTGCGTCTACCCCCAGTTCTTAGGGACAGAGGCTAATTTTACAGCTTGGTGAGTTTTTGTAACCATGCTCACTTTACCACCTGTTCCTTCCACTTCACACATACATTCTGCCCACTTTCCACCCATTTTGCACCCCACATCCCACATTATGATGCAAAACACTCCATTTTGACACTGTATCCATGGTTTGTCATCTTACTTCACGGCTGGGAACAAGAAGGTTTCCAGGTTTGATTACATCTATTAGTTGGATTTCCATTAAGCTGCACATGCTGAGTTTGGAATTTTGAGTCTAGGCTGACTACTCTGGTCCAAATGTAAAAAGACAAAAATTAAGCAATTCTGGGGCAAGCCTGCTGACCATAGAGGACAAGTACAACATTCTGTTGATTTAAATGGGGATTTTAATACCTTGAATACTAGTGAGATCTCCAGCTCTTTGCATTGCATGCATTTGAGAGTTCTTGAGTTTTCACAGGATGAAAAAAATAATTTCAATCAATGAGAATCTGGGGTTAATCAGAGCACGGCAGTAAACATACACGGGTCTCTGTTAGTATAGTATGAGCAAAAGCAACATGTTTGTCTCTAGCATCCAAATGCCTTCAAGTGATGTATACATAGTTAGATACATAATGTGAATGATATATTCTGATTTAAATTAATGCTAACATATTGTATGCATTGTTTTTTTTGTAGAGGCCTCTTTGAAATCTTCAAAAAGCAAGGTATGTTCTCTACGTTACTACTACGTACTGTACTACGTGCAGGAATAGTAATGTTTAGAAAACAAAGCAGCCCTGATTGTTTCCTATAGCAAATAGTCCTGATGTCTGACTCTCTGTGATCATAACGTGATAGGTATGCAGTAATCACACAATGATCAGATGACAATGAGGGATAATCTTCCCTCTAACAGTATAAGGAAAACCCTGCCCTCCTTGACAAAGGAGGACAGATTTTTCCTAATACTGACAGTAGATTGTCTCTTGTCATGATCCGCTGTCGGTTCTGAGGGGAGGCGGCTTCAGAATGAGAAAAGGGGCGGGAGGGGTAATATTCATCGGGCGATTGCTGCATAACTATCACTTTATGAGGGTTAGACATCAAAACTATTCAGTATAGGAAACAATCTGAGCTTCTCTATTTTCTGAATATTACTATCCCTTTAAACAATTTCTACTGAACCTTCCACTTTTGTGATTTTTGTCCATGTCTTCATAAATCTGACAAAATAGATATGTCTAAGGGTATATACTAATCTGATTCTGCTCTGTAATGTAAGGAACCAAATTCTTATGCCTGCCTAGCACCAATGTTCTAAGCTACTTAGACTAAAATCCAGTCCTCCGTACACCACCCCTTGCATCAAGAGAATAGCAGTGGGGAACAATATGGGCATGTTCCTTTGCACCTTGTTTAATGCCATGTACCAAGGTGCAGAAGAAATGGTGGAACTTTACTAGATATTTCTATGTATAGTAGAGAAAATGGTGGAACTTTACTGTGTTTTTCTTTGTCGTCCAATATGACATACAGGTACCATGGAGAGGCGACAGCTCCTGCCTGTAGGCTGGAACATTTCTAGAAAGAAACTGTGGATGGAGCCTCCCCTCCTTATTATGCTATGCCACTAGCCCTGCTCTAGGGGTGTTAGGGGTGTCAAAATTCCCCCATTAGGTGGATTACCATTCCTGGCTTCCCCTGGAGGATTGTCCAGCTGACAGGTGCTGTTGAGGACCCTTGCAGCCCTGTGGAGATTATCAGCAAACCATGTTTCTCTCTCCTGACTCTGAGGCTCTTTCTTTCAAATGGTAATCTGAAGAAAGAAGTCAAGTAAATGTTGAGTAACCCTTTGAGTGCCATGGTCCACTTGTCCCAGTATTCTTCTCCATACAGGGGTCTTCTTGGAGTCTCAAACTCCTGCACTCAAGTTTGGTATCTTATTTGGTTTGATCCCTGGGTTCTTGAAGCTTGGTTGGCTGTTTTTCTGTAATTAACCCCTTCCCTGTCAGTTTCTCTGGGTTATAGGGCTTATTTTGACTTTTCCCCTTAGGATTGTGTGTTTTTATTTGTCCCTTGGGTATTTTTTTTGTTATGGTATTTGAGTTCCGCTCCTTTAAGGCGCTCTTACCACATGGCCGCACTTGCTCTGTTGACTTCTATGGGACTAACTGTTTGGGACGTTTCTCTGCAACCGCTTGTCATATTGAGTTGTGAAAGGGCTCATTCTTCTTGTCTCCTCTTGTCCTACGATCCGGTTCAAATCCCCAGTCACTTGGGGGCCCGCGGGGCTCCGGGAGTATGGGTTTGCGCTTTGCAAGGTAACCGCAAAGAGAGGAAAAACTACATCTCTCAGAATGCCCGTTTCACGGGATTTCTTCCGATTGGCTGTTAATTTTTCAGACGCTATATTCTCTCTTTGCTAGAGTATCCTATGCAGAGGCTTGTCTGTCCTTGCTCTCCTTCCATTGTTAACCATTCACCTGCCAGATAAGTGCTTTCTTGGGTAACTCTTAAATCTGGGTTACAGTATTTGGGTTTCTTGTACTATTAAACACCTCCCCTGTTAGGATGTTAGATCCAAAAGGACATGGGGCTAGACCTAAGGAAAAGGACTCTGGGGCATCTTTGACCCCCCCCTCCTTGCTTACTGTTCCTCATGCCAAACAGGGCTCCCCAGAGAATACTTATGACACTTATGCCCCTCATGTGCTGTGGCCCCTACTACACCACCCAGGCCCTCCAGCCTTGAACAAGAGCCACTCTTGGTCAAGGATTTAAAGTCCTCTATGGCACAGTTTCCTCTTTCCCTCCAGGGGGTCCTCCATTCCTGGAAACCCCCCACTTCTTTCAGGTTTTTGGCCCCTAAGACACGTGGCATTTCTGACCTCATAGAAACCTCTGAGGAGGATTCCTTTGAGGAAGATACGGAGGAGGGGGAGTGCGAAGAAGGGGCTACTTCATATGCCTAGGTTGACCCCTTTGAAGCTGATCCCATGCCCTCTGCTGAGGGCCTCATAAAAGCGATTTTAACAACACTATAGGTCTCTACTACCCCTGAAGAGGGCCATTCATCTTCCAATGTCTTTCAGAGACACTATGGTGCTGAAGGATATGACTGATAGGAAGCTGAAGGCTATCCTAAAGCCTAATTTTGCTGCCATTGGTGCTGCCCTACGGCCTACATTGGCTTCTGTATGGGTCACCAGTGCTACTGCCATCTGGGGTGAACAACTTACTGAGGCTGTCAGAAATGGTGCCCCTAAGGAGGACCTTTCAGCCCTCTTAGCCAACATTTCTGAGGCTCCGACATATGTCACTGACGCTCTCTTTGATGCTGTCAAGCTTGCAGTTAAGGCTTCTGCCTTCTCTGTTTCTTCTAGATACACACTGTGGCTCAAGATTTGGTCTGCGGACCTCTCATCTAAGAAGTCACTCATTTCTCTTTCTTTTCAGGGCAAGTCTCTTTTTGGGCCTGAACTGAAACAGATTATCAGTGAGGCCACTGGAGGCAAGAGCACCTTGTTGCCTCAGGTCTCCAGATGCCCTAACATGGCGAGAAAACAGCTTCTTTTTTCGTTCCAGCCAAAACGAGGAGCAAAGGTCGAATCCGAGCATGTCTCGGGCCAGCATCCCACCCCCGACCGCCATGCCCAGACAACAGTGGCACTCAAAGCATGCCACTGCCAAGGCCAAGTCTGGCAAGTCTACCTCCATATGACTCGTAGAATCCTGGTCCACAGGTGCCTTTGGGTGGGCATCTGGGCCACTTTGCAAACACCTGGGCTATGTGTTTTGCGGATCAGTGGGTTCTGTAGGTGGTCACAGGAGGGTACAGAATTCCCTTCAAATCCCTTCCTCCTTACAGATTCTTCCTATGCAGAACACCTCTGGGCATGCAAAAGCTGTGTCTTTTCAACGAGGCAGTTTAGGCAATTTTGGACAAGGGAGTTCTGAGTCCAGTTCCTCCTCAAGAGAAAGGTTTAGATTTTTATTCAAACCTGTGCGTGTTAGCCAAGAGGGAAGGTGGCAGTCAAGGATCTCAATTCTTTTGTGGAGACTGCATGCCTCAAAATGGAGTCCTTGCTCTCTGTCATCACAGCTATGTGTCCACGAGAATTTTTGGCTTCTCTGGATCTTCAGGATGCTTACTTGCATGTTGCAATTCATCAGGAAAGTCAGAAGTACCTCCATTTTACCTGCGACTTGGGGCACTTCCAGTTCACCGCTCTGCCCATTGGGCTTACCTCTGCTCCTCTGGTGTTTGCCAGGGTCTTAGGAGGATTGATTGCTTTCCTGCACACCCAGGGAAGTCAAGTGACTCCCTATATGGATGACCTTCTACTGAAGGCTCCATCCAGGGAACTCCTGGACCAGCACATACAGGACTGTGCTCAGATTCTCCTCCACCATGGGTAGATTCTAAACATGAAGAAATCTGCTCCACTCTGTTCTCAGGTCCTGGTCTTCCTTGGACTTAGGTTCGATACCTGCCAAGGGAAGGGCTTTGCGATGGAGGATTCCATCCAGCAAACCATGCATCTGGTGTTCAGAGCTCTGGAGTGGGCCCACAGCTCTGGTCTGCAAATTCTTTACTGTTACGGGCCGCATGGTGTCCACTGTGGAGTCGGTTCCTTACTCCATGCCTCACATCAGGGAGCTCCAGAGACTTACTATCCGTGCTTGGCATGGGAATCTGGATCTCTTGTATCTCAGAGTGTTTCTCCCTCTGGAGGTCAGGCAGGACATGCTCTGGTGGCTGGAGAGATCCAACCTGGAGAAGGGGAAACCCTTTATAATTCAGGACTGGACCTTTGTGATGACGGATGCCAGCCTGAGGGACTGGGGAGCCGTCCTGGGTCATCTGGGGGTTCAGGGCAGATGGACTGTGGAGGAGACTCTGCAGTTGTAACGGTTTGTTTTGACACTCAGACCAGTAGGTAAAATAAAACAATCTTTTATTGAAAGAAAATAAATACAAATGATCGCCCTCTACAGTTTACAGCAACAATTGCAAGCTATAACACAGTACACATAGCTTTAATAATATGGATAGAAGGCACCCAACATAGGAACAGCGAATAGGGAACTGGCCCCTAAAGGGTGAATGAGAGTAAATTGTCAGTCTCAGCTGTGGGGTTTTGCACGCCAGTGTGGTGTATTCATCAAGTGAGCAAATGTGCACAGCACAGAGTTCATATAAAGATGGGTCGTAGATGTTCAGTGACCAATGTGAGTGATAGCAGCACAGTAACCCAAAATAGCCCACACGGGCGTTCGTCAATAGACCACTGAGCCTGCCAGTGCGAGAGCATGTAGCCCCCACGGGCGTGATCGAGACTAGCCTGAGATGCGAAGCTGGCGTTTTAGCCCCCACGGGCATATAACCGGAGACCAATGTGAGCACAACACGAGCCAATAGCCCCCACGGGCGTTTACCTATGGATCTAGCAAGAGCTTGGAGCCTAACCTTGCCACCAATAGCCGCACCGGACACCTCCGTTGATAACCGTGAGACCAAGAGCCAAAGATGCCCAACTGGCCTAACAGGATAGACTACTCTGCAAGCGTAATCGGGAGTCGCCGTCCAAGTAGCGGCCAACTCAGCAGCAGTAGACTTACAAGGTAACGGTTCTGTATTTAGAAAGGAGGTCCGGTCAGAGAGCAGCGGCAGTGCAAGGGTTAAAAGGTACGTTTGAATCTCCCAGGCTCGGTATGGTAGCTTAGCTCTGCAGCGTGTATAGGCTCGGTACAAGAGGCACAGCTTACGCAAGTCAGCAAGGGACTCTGCACTGATGGATGGGTTAACCAGGAGGGTAATGGTCACACTCGATCGGCACAGCGATGCAGGATTCAGAATGTTGCGGCGGCGACAACAACCAAGCAGGCCGCGATGATCTTGAAGCAGGAAGTCGGCCAGCCGGATCGTAGCACATAGAGGGTTCTCTGACAAGCCGGGTCGTAGCACGTAGAGGATTCTCAGACAAGCCGGGTCGTAGCACGTAGAAGATTCTCAGACAGGCCGGATCGTAGCACATAGAAGATTCTCAGACAAGCCGGGTCATACACAATCAGGAACACTGGAGAGTAGTCAGGACAGGCCAAAGTCGGTACACAGGAATCGGATACTGGAACACAGCAACAGCAAGTCTGGCTCAGAAACACCACGAAAGGGCATCTGACAGATGTAAGAGTCAGGTATAAAAAGGTCACCAAGAGGCGGGCCAAACCAAGTGAACAAATCACAGTCTGCCACAGATGAGAGTGACAGAATAATCACAGGCACTGTGATAGCAGTCCATCAATGTTCTGGAGCTCCGGGCAATTCGTCAAGCTCTGTCCTAGTAGTCCTCTCCACTGAGGGGGTGTCCAGTCCGCATCCAGTCAGACAAGCAAGGAGACATAAGAAGCGATTCCGCTTGGTCCAAGGTCAAGTCTATTTTGACCTGGGCAGAAGATCATGTTCAGACCATTTCCACCGTGCATATCCCAGATAGACCTGATGGCCACCAGGCACAACAGGAAGGTTCAGCTGTTTGCTCACGTTGTAGGGATCCTGTGGCATTTGCGGTGGACATGCTTTCTATTCCATGGCACTTTCATCTGCCTTACATATTCTCTCCAATCCCTCTCATCCCCAGGGTGCTGAGGGAGATATGGATGGACGGTCCATCGGGCATCATGACTGCCCCATACTGGACCAGGAGCCATTGGTTCCCAGAACCGGTGGCCCTCTTCTTTCGGGATCCGTTTCCGTCGCCACTTAGACCAGATCTCCTCCTTCACGGTTACCTGTGGAAGGAGGACGTGGAGTGCATGGCTGTTGAAGCCTCCATCTTGAGGAGGAAAGGCTTTTCTCCAGAGGTAGTCTCCACCATGATCCAAGCTAGGAAAACTGTCTCTTCCAAGGCTTACCACAGGGTCTGGCCTATTTTTCAGTCTTGGTGTGTGGACAGGGACATTTCCTCACAGATGTTCGATCTTCCAGTGATCCTGTTTTTTTTACAGGACGGTGTGAACAAAGGGCTCAGTCTTAGCTACTTGAAGGTTCAGACTTCAGCTTTCTCTGCCTTTTTCCAGAGGTGCATTGCCATCTTGCTGGATGTCAAGGTCTTCTTTCAGGGTGTCGCTCATGCCTTCCCTGTCTATAAGGCTCCCACTCCCCAGTGGGACCTTAATCTGGTTTTGGGAGTATTGCAGCACCCTCCCTTTGAGTCCTTGGCTACCATTCCTCTGCGCCTTCTGATGTAGAAGATGGCTTTTCTTCTGGCCTTGGTCTTTGTCCGAACAGTTGCTGAACTGCAGGCCTTGTCCTGCAAACTTTCTTTCCTGGTGTCTCACAAGGTTGTTCTTCATACCTCCCAGGATTTCTTTCCTAAGGTGGTTTCTGAGTTCCACATCAATCAGAAGATTACTGTGCCTTCCTTTTGTCCTGACCCCAAATCTGACAAGGAGAAGGATCTCCACTTGTTTAATGCGGTACTCTTCCTGAAGTTTTATGTGCACCTTACGAGTCTGTACGTAAGACTGATGCCTTGTTTATCATTCCTGAGGGTCCTAGGGCGGGTTTGGCTCTGTCCAAGGTCACTATTGCGTCTTGGATTAAGTCTACCATTCACAAGGCTTATGAGCTCAGAACGAAGCCTGTTCCTTTCAGCATTACAGCACACTCCACCAGGTCTGTTGGGACCTCCTGGGCATACAAGAATCAGGCAGCCACTTGGTCTTCTTTGCACACCTTTGTCAAACACTATTGTGTTGATGTTCTAGCTTTGGCTGAAGCCAGCTTTGGCAGGAAAGTCCTGGAGGCAGCTTTGCCTATTTAGGACCTTTATATTCCTGTGCCATACTGTTGTTTAACTGTTTGAGCCCAGTTGGCTTTTGTTTTTGTGTGCTGTAATATTGTTTTCCAGTGTCCGTTAGCACTTAGTTATGCTGTGCTTTGTCCTGGATAGTCCTTGGGAACTCTGGTATCATGGGGACTGGCGCTTGGTCCTTTCCTTCTCTACCCACCCTGGGAGATTAATGTTGGTACATCCCCATGGTACCTGTATGTCATATTGGATGACAGAGAAAAGAGGATTTTAGTCTTACCTGTTAAATCCTTTTCTCTTAGTCCATATGACATACCAGTCTCCCACCCAGTGATAGGGACAGTGCTCGGTCTCACTTAGCTTTATGTGGGAGTCCACTTGGGTCTATTGTTCACAGGAGTTTTCCTTTCTTCTTTCTTGCTGTCCTACTTGGTAAGCTTGTCTTAAGTCTAACTGGGGTGGACCTAGTGGGATAGCCTGTTAAGATGAGGGGAGGCTCCACCCTTATCTTCATTCTAGAAATGTTCCAGCCTATAGGGAGGAGCTGTTGCCGCCCCATGGTACCTGTATATCATATGGACTAAGAGAAAAGTATTTAACAGGTAAGACTAAAATCCTCTTTCACTGTCGTCCAATACAGGTTACTAGTACATTGGGAGGCGATCCGCCCCTTTAAGTAGGCAGGAACATTTCTCTAAATGTATGCAGGGGGTGGAGCCTCCCCTCCCTCTTAAGCTGCCCTCAGCCAGAACAAGTTAGAATGATTTGTTCCTGCGTGCTGTGCACATCAGGTGGAGAACATCTCTCAATCAACTTTAGTTTTTTTATTGTTTTATTCAAATATGGAATACCACCATTAGGCGGGTGACCATGGCTGACAATTGCCCTCTCCAAAGTGGCTAGTGCAGCTTCCAGGGATTTTCTGGTGGACCTTATGCCCTGAAGAGGGAACAACTTGAGTCAAGTAGCTTCCCTGGTGGGGATATTCCTTTAGTTAATTCCCTTTTCACATGATTACCTGAAGACAGAAGTCCTGCAGAAATGTGAGCCACCCTTTGAGTGCTGAAGGTCCACTTGTCCCACAGTGTCCCTTCATTGGGCTTGTATTTGGGAGTTCTCATTATGCACTCCAGCACTCATTGGGTGTTTTTCTTTATATTGCACTGTATTTATGCAATGTCTGTGTGTATTCCCTGGGTTTTGGAGCAGTTTATGGGGGTTTTAACCTTTTCCCTGCTGTTTTCCTCATTGGGATATTGTTTTATCATGTTTTACATGTGTTTGATATGTGTTTGTTAACTTTTTCCTGTCAGGGTAAATTTATTAAAAGTTTATGTTCCGCGCCTTTAAGCGCACTTTTCCCGCATAGACGCCATTGCTCCTTTACTCTCTATGGGTTTACACAGTGTGGGACGTATCTCTGGAACCGCTTGTCACAGCGACTTCAGAGTGGGCTCATTTTGTTGGTCTTCCCTTGCTCTATCATCCGGTTGCATGATTCAGTGTGTTGGGGGTCTCGGGGGGCTTCGGGCACTGTTTTGGGGTACTTCTGAGAAAAACTACGTTTCCCATGAGCGCTTGTTTCGTGCCCGTTTTCTGATTGGCTCCCGTCGTGGCAGCCATTTTGTGAGTTCTTCTCAGCGAGTATACTACGCAGGGGCTGAGCCTTCTCTCTCTCCTCCGCAGATTAACCCTTCGCTTGCCAGATAAGTTTAATTTTAAGCATTTCTGGGGTGAATATTTAATCTTTCACACTTCAATTGGGTGATTGTTGTCAGTGGAGTATATCTGACGCTGTGAGCATGTCTACTCCACTGGAGTCAGGGGCTAGACCCAAGACTAAGGAGGCTGGGGTGTCAGTTTCCCCAATTGCGTTTTGCTGCTCTTGTCATTCTGGGCTGCCTAGAGAATTTTCTGGTCATTTAAACCCAAAATGTGCGGAAGGCCATGGCAGCAACCCAGGGCTTTCCAGTCACGCCATTGAGCCAACATGGGTGAAAGGGTTCAAGGCTGCAACTAGGGATCTCAGATCCACTCTTCAGCTCTTTCCCTCTCAGGTTCAGGGGGCTCTTCAGGTTTGGCAGACCCCCTCCACTATCAGGACCACCCTGCCCAAGCCACAGGGTGCTCCTGATGTGTCTGATTCTTCTGAGGAAGAATTGTTGCAGGATTCTGATGTTGAGAAGGGCACTGTTATTGAGTCTACCAGGTCCATTGGTGATCCTTATGAATGTGACCCTGAACTCTCTGCTGAGGGTTTGATCAGGGCTGTGCTAACCACCCTCAACCTTCCCTTGAGTCAGGAATCTACTCATGACCCAACGGATGTGTTTCAGAAACCTTCTAAAACTGTTATATGTTTTTCTACTAATCCTACTCTTGCACGTTTAGTCTCTGATGCGTGGAGAAATCCTGATAAATCCTCTTCTGTATCAAAAAAGTTTGCTAAACTTTATCCTTTTCCTGAGACTGAACTGGCTAAATGGGTTCATCCTGCTAAGGTGGATGCTCCAGTTTCTAGGTTGTCTAAATCTACTGCCTTGGCTGTCTCTGATGCTTCTGCCCTACAAGATTGGACGGATAAAAAGTTAGAAACTTGTCTTAAATCTATTTTTGCCTCTATTGGCACTGCCATGCGTCCAACCTTTGCAGTGGCGTGGGATAACCGGGCCATTGCGGTCTGGACTGAACAGCTTACTGAGGCGGTTCGCCAGGATGCGCCAGTGTCTGAGCAGTTACAACTTCTTGCTAATATATCCGAAGCTCAGAATTATGTTTCTGACGCTGCTTTTGATGCTGTGCGCATGATCGCGAGGGCCTCCGCTTCCTCTGTGGTGGCTAGACGCGCTCTTTGACTAAAAATTTGGTCTGCTGACACCGCTTCTAAGAAAGCCTTGCTTTCTTTGCCCTTCCAAGGGACTTCACTGTTTGGATCTGAGCTTAAGGAGATGATTAGTGAGGCTACTGGCGGTAAAAGTACTCTTCTACCATCAGTCTTCAAAAAGAAGTTTCCAGCCAAACGCAATCGGTCCTTTCGTTCCTTCCAAACTGAGACACGCTCTGCTCCTCCTCCAAGCCCAAACAGTCCTGGAAGCCCAGTGTTGCCCCTTAGGCCAAGACCTCCAAGACTGCTTCGGCATGACTCACCGAACCCAGGTCCGCATCCGGCTGTAGGTGGACGTCTCCACATCTTTCGCCGGATTTGGGAGGAGTCAGTGGCGGACCCTTGGGTTATTCAGGTGGTATCGGAGGGATACAGGATCCCTTTTTCTTCCCTTCCTCCCTTTCGGTTTCATTTTACTCGTCCTTCTCAGGAGCCTACAAAAAGACGTCTGTTCGACGACGCTATTCAGGATCTTTTGGACAAAGAAGTCCTGGAATTGGTTCCTTCAGAGGACACAGGTTCAGGATTTTATTCCAACCTGTTCGTTGTGGCCAAAAAGGACGGGGGCGCCCGTCCTATTCTGGGCCTCAAGGACCTCAATTCCTTTGTTGTGAGTACCCACTATCGTCAGGAATCCCTGCGTACTGTGATAGCCGCAATGTCTCCAGGGGAGTTCCTTGCTTCCCTGGACCTCCAGGATGCATATCTGCACATCCCTATTCATCCGGAAAGCAGGCGGTATCTCAGGTTTGCCTGCCACAGGGGCCACTATTAATTTTTGGCTCTTCCGTTTGAACTGACTTCAGCTCCTCAGGTTTTTCAGAGAGTCTTGGGGGCTTTGATAGCTGTTCTTCATCGGGATGGTATCAGGGTGACTCCCTACATGGACGATTTGCTCCTGAAAGCTTCATCTGCGGAGATTCTTCACCAGCAGGTTCAGACGTGCATCCAGACACTCAATCGCCACGGGTGGATTGTGAATCTGGACAAGTCAGACTTGATCCTTTTCTTGGGTCTCCTGTTCGACACTCAGCAGTGCATGGTGTTTTTACCAGAAGAAGTGGCTCATCAGATTGCTCTCCGTGTATCCAAGATCCTGGATCTCGAGAGGGTTCCAGTGCCGAAGTTGACTTCTCTGGTGGGGAAATTCATTTCCACAATAGAGGCAGTGCCATTTGCCATGGCGCACACCAGGGAACTTCAGAGGTTTGTGTTCCAGACGTGCAGGAATCATCCAGATCATCTGCATCTGTCAATCTCTCTGCCTCCTCATGTCGAGCTGAGCTTGGAATGGTGGTTGGACCTGTCTCATCTCCTGAAAGGGAGGTCCTTTCAGATTCCCTATTGGACCACAGTCACGACGGATGCCAGCCTCCGGGGTTGGGGGGCAGTGTTGGGTCGTTTCAGTGCTCAGGAAATGGGGACTGGAAGAATCTCTTCTCTCCATCATTGTTCTGGAACTTTGTGCCATCTTTCTTGCCCTGAGACACTGGGAATCTCTGCTGGAGGGTTGTCCAGTCAGAGTGGAGTCCGACAACGCCACCGCAGTGGCCTACATCAACAGACAAGGCGGCACAAGAAGTCTCACCGCATGGTTAGAAGTCAAGGCCATTTTATCTTGGGCGGAAGCACATGTTCCCGTCATTTCAGCGGTACACATTCCAGGCGTAGACAACGTTATGGCAGATTTTCTCAGTCGACAGCGGAGAGTGGGCGCTTCATCCAGAGGTGTTTCACCTTCTAACCCAGATGTGGTGGGTACCTGTAGTGGATCTGATGGCTACCAGACACAACAGGAAGGTTCCAGTGTTTTGCTCTCGGTGGAGGGACCCTCTTGCTCTAGCAGTGGACGCATTGTCAATCCCTTGGGAATTCTCCCTAGCCTACATCTTCCCTCCTCTCCCTCTGTTGTTCAGAGTCATCCAGAAGCTGAATATGGAGCGTTGTCCTGTCATCCTAATCACTCCGAATTGGCCTAGTCAGTCCTGGTATCCGGACCTGCTGGCCATGTCAGTGGCGGATCCCTTTCCGCTCCATGCCCGTCCAGATCTGCTGCTTCAAGGCTACCTGTGGAAGGAGGATGTTCAGCATCTCCATTTGATGGCTTGGAGGTTGAATCCTCAATTTTGAAGAAGAAAGGGTTTTCCTCTTCTGTGGTGTCTAGATTGCTTAGGGCTCGTAAGCCTGTGTCCTCCAAGATCTATCATCGAATTTGGTCAACTTTTGTTGCATGGTGTGCTGATAAGGATTTATCGCTCGATTTCCATCTTCCCACGGTCCTGGCCTTTTTGCAGGATGGTGTTGAGAAGGGACTCAGCCTGAGTTCTCGCAAGGTTCAGACTTCTGCTCTGTTTGTATTTTTCCAGGAACGCATTGCCGTTCTTCCTGATGTCAAAGTTTTCTTCCAAGGTGTGGCTCATGTTCGGCCTGCCTTCAAGAGTCCAGCTCCCCAGTGGGACCTCAATTTGGTGCTGGGGGTTCTTCAGAGACCCCCGTTTGAATCCTTGGCTTCCATTCCTTTACGTCTTTTGACCTGGAAAATGGCCTTTCTTTGGCTATTTTATGAGTTCGCCAGGTGGCGGAGTTACAAGCCCTGTCTTGTAAACCTCCTTACCTGGTGTTCCACAAGGATAAGGCTGTACTCCGCACTTCCAAGGAGTTTTTACCCAAGGTTGTCTCCAAATTTCACATCAATCAGGAGATTGTGGTGCCCTCTTTCTGCCCTAACCCTTCCTCTGACAAGGAGAGGGATATTCATTTGTTGGATGTCATGCGTTGTCTCAAGTTTTATGTTCATCGCACTGAGTCTATCAGGAAGTCTGACGATCTGTTTGTCATTCCTGAGGGGCCTAGGGCAGGGAGACCGGCATCCAAGGTGACCATTGTATCTTGGATAAAATCTACCATTCGTGACGCCTACAAGTGGCGGAATAAGCACGTTCCCTTCAGGGTTACTGCTCATTCCACCAGATCAATTGGGGCCTCTTGGGCCTATAAAAATCAAGCGTCTGCTGATCAACTGTGCCGGGCGGCCACTTGGTCCTTTGTGCACACATTCTCAAAGCACTATCGTGTAGAGGTACTGGCCTCGGCTGATGCCAGCTTTGGGAGAAAGGTCCTGGAGGCAGTCTTGCCTGTCTAGGATCTTCTTCTTCTGAGATTCTCACTGCTTCCTTACTGTTGAGCCCTGTTGGCTCTAGTTCAGTGTGCTGTGATAGTTCAGGGGGTTCGTTTTTACCTCTGGTTGGTGTCTGTTGACACTTCTGTTGTTGGGCTCTATGATTAATTGGTTCATAGGGGTTCTGGTGACTTTGGGGCGTTGCGCTTGGTCCTTGCCTTCTTCCCGCCTCTGGGAAAGCTCAATGTTTGTACATCCCAATGTACCAGTAACCTGTATTGGACGACAGTGAAAATAGGATTTTAGTCTTACCTGTTAAATCCTTTTCACTTAGTCCATACAGGTTACTGGTCTCCCACCCTGTCAAGGGACCATGCTTGGCTCTCCTGTGGCATTCAGTGGGAGACCTTTGGGGCATGCTCACAGGAGTCTTCCTTTTCCTTCTTATCTCTGGTCAGTATTAGTGTCTCAAATCATTCTGGCTTGTTCTGGCTGAGGGCAGCTTAAGAGGGAGGAGAGGCTCCACCCCCTGCATACATTTAGAGAAATGTTCCTGCCTACTTAAAGGGGCAGATTGCCTCCCAATGTACCAGTAACCTGTATAGACTAAGTGAAAAGGATTTAACAGGTAAGACTAAAATCCTATTTTTATGCATGTTAGAGGAACTTTACTGTGTTTTTATGAATGGTAAAGGAACTGGTGGAACTTTACTGTGCTATTATGCATGGTAGAGGAACTGCTGGAACTTTACTGTGTTTTTATGCATGGTAGATGAACTGGTGGAACCTTACTGTGTTTCTGTGCATGGTAGAGGAAGTGGTGGAACCTTACTGTGTTTCTGTGCATTGTAGAGGAACTGGTGGAACTTTACTGTGTTTTTATGCATGGTAGATGAACTGGTAGAACTTACTGTGTTTCTGTGCATTGTAGAGGAATTGGTGGAACCTTACTGTGTTTTTATGCATGGTAGATGAACTGGTGGAACTGTACAGTGTTTCTGTGCATGGTAGAGGAACTGGTAGAACCTTACTGTGTTTCTGTGCATGGTAGATGAACTGGTGGAACCTTACTGTGTTTCTGTGCATGGTAGAGGAACTGGTGGAACCTTACTGTGTTTCTGTGCATTGTAGATGAACTGGTGGTACCTTACTGTGTTTCTGTGCATGGTAGAGGAACTGGTGGAACCTTACTGTGTTTCTGTGCATGGTAGAGGAACTGGTAGAACTTTACAGTGTTTATGTGCATGGTAGAGGAACTGGTGGAACCTTACTGTGTTTTTATGCATGGTAGATGAACTGGTGGAACCTTACTGTGTTTCTGTGCATGGTAGAGGAACTGGTAGAACTTTACAGTGTTTATGTGCATGGTAGATGAACTGGTGGAACTTTACAGTGTTTATGTGCATGGTAGAGGAACTGGTGGAACCTTACTGTGTTTTTATGCATGGTAGAGGAACTGGTGGAACCTTACTGTGTTTCTGTGCATTGTAGAGGAACTGGTGGAACTTTACTGTGTTTTTATGCATGGTAGATGAACTGGTGGAACCTTACTGTGTTTTTATGCATGGTAGATGAACTGGTGGAACCTTACTGTGTTTCTGTGCATGGTAGAGGAACTGGTGGAACTTTACTGTGTTTTTATGCATGGTAAATGAACTGGTAGAACTTTACTGTGTTTCTGTGCATTGTAGAGGAACTGGTGGAACTTTACTGTGTTTCTGTGCATGGTAGAGGAACTGGTGGAACTTTACTTTGTTTTTATGCATGGTAGATGAACTGGTGGAACTTTACTGTGTTTTTATGCATGGTAGATGAACTGGTAGAACTTACTGTGTTTCTGTGCATGGTAGATGAACTGGTGGAACATTACTGTGTTTCTGTGCATGTTAGAGGAATTGGTGGAACCTTACTGTGTTTTTATGCATGGTAGATGAACTGGTGGAACCTTACTGTGTTTCTGTGCATGGTAGAGGAACTGGTAGAACTTTACAGTGTTTATGTGCATGGTAGATGAACTGGTGGAACTTTACAGTGTTTATGTGCATGGTAGAGGAACTGGTGGAACCTTACTGTGTTTTTATGCATGGTAGAGGAACTGGTGGAACCTTACTGTGTTTCTGTGCATTGTAGAGGAACTGGTGGAACTTTACTGTGTTTTTATGCATGGTAGATGAACTGGTGGAACCTTACTGTGTTTCTGTGCATGGTAGAGGAACTGGTGGAACTTTACTGTGTTTTATGCATGGTAAATGAACTGGTAGAACTTTACTGTGTTTCTGTGCATTGTAGAGGAACTGGTGGAACTTTACTGTGTTTCTGTGCATGGTAGAGGAACTGGTGGAACTTTACTTTGTTTTTATGCATGGTAGATGAACTGGTGGAACTTTACTGTGTTTTTATGCATGGTAGATGAACTGGTAGAACTTACTGTGTTTCTGTGCATGGTAGATGAACTGGTGGAACATTACTGTGTTTCTGTGCATGGTAGAGGAACTGGTGGAACTTTACTGTGTTTTTATGCATGGTAGATGAACTGGTAGAACTTACTGTGTTTCTGTGCATGGTAGAGGGACTGGTGGAACTTTACAGTGTTTCTGTGCATTATAGAGGAATTGGTGGAACTTTACTGTGTTTTTATGCATGGTAGAGGAATTGGTGGAACTTTACAGTGTTTCTGTGCATGGTAGAGGAATTGGTGGAACTTTACAGTGTTTCTGTGCATGGTAGAGGAACTGGTAGAACTTACTGTGTTTCTGTGCATGGTAGAGGAATTGGTGGAACTTAACCGTGTTTTTATGCATGGTAGATGAACTGGTGGAACTTTACAGTGTTTCTATGCATGGTAGAGGAACTGGTAGAACCTTACTGTGTTTCTGTGTATGGTAGAGGAATTGGTGGAATTTTACAGTGTTTCTGTGCATGGTATGAGAAATGGTGGAACGTTATCAAATGTTTCAGAATATCGTAGAGGCAATGGCTGAACTTAATGTTTCTATGCATGGTGTCAGGGCTAGCTCATATTAGCTAAGTTAGGGCATTATTTCAAAAATAAGAGTGGATTTATTCTGGAGGAAACCAACTATATCAGAGGGGAGAATTAAAGCATCCCCAAATTATCACTGATAAAAATGAGATGCTGAGTGCACGCATTACATTTTGTGCATAAAGTAAAAAACTTCAGTTCCTTATGATGGCGAACTGTGTGAGTGTTTGCAGTATAAACTGGAAGTGCTTTGATGGAGGTTTACTGTGTTATTCAGACTGATGTACTAAGAACAACTACTGTAATTCTGGAGCAAACTCTTGGTACCATAGGGGACAAATAAAAATCCACATTGATTTAAAACCTCTTGAATGTAAGATATGTCTCCAGTGCATTGTCTGTGCCACATCCAACCTAGTTATTATAATCTTCCTGGAAATGTTTTCTTCCTCCAGTTTAGGCACCGTATGTAGAAAATAAGTAATTCTGGAGCACACTCACTGCGCTTTAGGCATACCTGGGAACTTTCTGCATTTGCTATAGAGACTGGGATTTTAACTTTTAATTACCATGTCCCTGGGGACAGAGGCTCTTTACAGGGTTTGAATTCCCCAGTAAACTCTTCCTATTCCCTACCCTGTTTTATTTATTTAATTTGATTTAGAAAAAGTTTTACCAGGAAGAATACATTGAGATTTAACTCATTTTCTAGTATGTCCTGGATAGTTTTAAGTAAAGGGTTACATATTTACACAAATTGAGAAACGTTATATATTACATATTATATATACATACATATTAAAAATATATACAGTTACATACTGTTTTTAGATATAAAGAAGCATTTACTTTTAAGGATTTTAGACTGGGAGCAGATCTGATTATTTCAGACAGATTGTTCCAGGCTTTTGGAGCTCTGAAGGAGAAGGCAGATCTTCCGGCTTCTTTATTGCATTGTGGCATAGGCAGGGAGGTGTTAGCAGTGGAGCGGAGGTTATAGTTAGTAAGGAGAGCTGGAGTGAGTATACTGTTCAGGTAGTCTGGCAGGTTAACAGAGAAGTGATTGTGTACTAAGCAAGAAAGGGTAAGGGCATGTCTAGATTCAAGTGTTAACCAATTGAGTTCTTTGAGCATATCACAGTTCTGGGTAGTGATATGAATTATACAGAGTGTCAAGTTTACTAAGGTGGATTGATGGATTTCTGGCACTGAAGCATATACTACATCCCCATAGTCTATGACAGGCAGCAACATCTGTTGTACAATACGTTTTCTTGCCAGGGTACTTAAACATGATTTGTTTCTAAAGAGAGTACTTATTTTGGGATAAAGTCTGGAGGTTAATTTATCAATATGAAGACCAAAAGTGAGGTTGGGGTCAAGCCACATACCAAGATATTTGTGGGAGTTCACTGGGGACAGTTTACAATTAGACTCTTTTACAGTGGATAGGTAGTTATTGTTGAGATTACGCAGTTTGTGCTTTGTGCCAAATTATCATTTGTCTATGTTCAATATCAGTTTGTTCTTTGCTATCCATCTTTCAGCTTCACAGAAATCATGTTGTAATATGGCTTCAAGGTCTGATATGTTAAGTTTTTAGCATAGATTACGGTGTCATCTGCATATATGTGTACTGAAAATGATTTACAAACTGTGGGCAGATCATTTATAAAAAGAGAAAATAGAAGTTCAAGAATGGAGCCTTCTACCCATTTTCCACCCATTCCTAACTTTCACAACCCTGATTAAACCCCACCCACATTGAGGTACAAATTGCATGGGTCAAGGATGTTTCCAGATATGACCATGGGGGAAATAATATTTCCAGTCTATTTAAGTCTTGAATGATAGAAAAGTCTGTGTCGGATGCTTCGTTAACATTCACTTTGTTAAAATTCTAATGTAAATCAAAATAAATCTTGGGAATGTTTATTAGTCCCCTATGGTGTAATTGTCATGCTCCAGAATTGCTCATATTCTGCATTCTGCCCTAGGGTGCTTATTTTTTATGGCACATCACTATTAAAGAAATTACTTTAGCCTGAAGAGCGCTACTAAATCAAAACCTTATTAAAACCTCTCCTTACAGCTCCTAAATCTTTATTATTATCTTGGTTTCATGTGTACAGTAATAATACTATGGACCTTTTTCTTCAAGTGCAAATTGTTCTTAAAGTCGTAATATTTTTTGGCTAAGCTGATTTCAGCCCACGACAACCAATGAATGCAGACTTTGTTTTTCAGTTTTTAGTTTCTTTTTTGCAGTTGAGCACATGTCAATATTCAAGCTCACTTTCTTCATTTATTGCTATGTAGAAATGCATTAAGCTTCTGAGATTATTTTTTCTAACGTCCTTACAACACAGAAAAGAAGATTATCCTCTCACATTGTGAAGGGGCTCAGAGACAGGAAAGCTGCAGGGCTGGAAGTGAATTGATTGCTAATTACATTACAACACTGTTGTAGGTATAATGAAGAACCACAAGCGTGCGCAGCACTTTATAATTTAAGGGTATAGACAATACAATACAGGGTTACAAGGGCTTTGCAAAGTGGTAATGAGAGACATACAAAGTACATAAGGGTCAAATGCTGAATACAGTGCTAGAGTTCGGGTTAGTATAGGAGACACATAAATAAGTAAGTAAATTATAAGAGTGTTAGTTGTACAAAGTCAGTGCTTTCTAGCATGTTTAAGATTTGTTAAGGAGGTGTCGTGGCGCAGGGTGGGAAGTAGAGCATTCCATAGATAAGGAGCAATGAGAGGAAAAAAGTCTGATACATGAGAGGGATGTAGACACAAAGGGAGTATAAGTGGCGGGATGGAGTATATCAGGATATCAGAGTGGAAATGTAGGAAGGGGTAGAGGAGAGAAGGATCTTGAATGAGAGAAGCAATATTTTATAAGATATCCAGAGTTTCATAGGCAGCCGTTGGTGAGATTTGATGAGGGGGAGGGGACAGGGACAAACCTAGGTGACAATAGGGTAATTCGTGCTGCAGCATTCTGCATGGATTGAAGTGGATGGAGTTGGGAGGCAGGAAGGCCAGAGAGAGGAGAAGGTTACAGTTGTCCATGCGAGATAGGATGAGTGCTTGTGTTAAAATTTTAGCTTTGGAGGAACAGGGGAAGGGATGGAGTTTTGCTATGCTATGCAAGAGAAAGTGGCACAGTTTAGCGGTGGTGTTAATTTGAGGAGAGAATGAGAAATCTGTGTCAATTATCACCCCTAGGCACAGTGCGTCTGATTTGGGATTTATGGTAGTGCCATTTATGGTCACCTAGAAGGGCACTTCTGGGCTAGGGTGTAATAGATCAGTGGTTCCCCGAAGTACAAGGGGTTCCATGTAACAAATCTTTGCAATGGTGGACAATGAAACAAGACTGGGGGGACTGGCAGTAAGGCTGATGTACTAAGAAAATATGGATCAATTCTAGAGCAAACCTACTGCATTATACAGGAAAAATCCAATTTATTAAAATGGGGTATTTAACCCCTTGAGTGCTAGAGGTCCCCACTTTGATCAGTACACTAGCCTCTGCATATGTGTGGTTCTGTGACTACCACTGGATGTGTACCTGAAATTGTAGCCTAATAATGTAGCCTTAACACTTTGAGTGCCAGAGGAGTACATTGCACACCCCCTCTGGCACTCAAACGGTTAATACTAATTTTATAGCATTCTGACACATTTGATTTTGATATCAATTTAACCCATCAAATACTACACAGGTCTCCACAGTATTGACAAGCAATGCACTGGAGACCCCTTTAGCATCCTGGGGGTTAAAGGGATAGTAATTCTTCAGTTAAACCTAAGCTAAGATCTCACCTTTTAGTATTTACTATTGCTCCCCGATGTTGGCAATGCTTATCACTCTATTGTCTGTGAAATTATATTATAAAGTGTCCCCCTCCCTCCCCTTATGCGTACTTCAGTCTTCTTTCCCTCAGCGCTGAAAGCAGATCGCAACGAGGGACAATCTTCTGTCAGTATAAGGAAAAACCTGTATCCCTTCACCAAGGGGGCATCTTTTCCTTATACTGACAGAGGGAAGATTGTCCCTCATTGCGATCTGTGCAGTCCGATGGCCGGATTTCAGTTCTGATAAAGTGGGTGGGACTGGGACACTTTATAATGTTATTTCAAAGAAAGTTGAGCGATTATAAGCATTACCAACATCGGGGAGCAATAGTATATACTATAAGGAAAGATTGTAGCTTAGGTTTAACTGAAGCATTACTGTCCCTTTAAAGGGTTTGGTTGTTAGGGTTATACTGACATTTTATGTATAACCAAAGGGTTCCACAATGGCAAAATGTTAGAGATCCACTGTTATAACAGAGCTGATTTAATAAAGCAATAGCAATGGGTAAAATTAAGGAAAAAATACATTTTTGATCTGTGGAAAATGTAGGATTTCTTCCACTGTGACTGCTCTACCCAGAGGCGTGACTAGGTCCTTCATGGGTGACTATACCCACACACGTTCTCATGGTTTAGAACAAGCTTGAATAATGTGGGCTGACATAGACCTTATTTAATATCCCGGGGCAGATTTGATTCATACGCAGCCACAAACCCATGGTGCAATTTATTTCCTAGAGTATTTAACTCTTTGAGTGCTAGAGGGGTACGCAATGCATGGCAAAGCAATGCGTTGCATACCCCTCTGACACTTAAAGGGTTAACCCTCTGCATGCTAGAGAGGTATCCAATAACTCTCGGCACTCATAGGATTATTAAGAAGGTTTTTGTGTGATGGTCTTAGACAGAGAGGAAAAGAAATACATGTGTCAGTTGGCTGCTTCATGATTCATGACCCACATGTTGACTGACAGTTAACACTTTTTAATGGTTATGCACTGCATTGTTTGCAATGTGTTTTACACCCTCTGGTGTAAAAAAGGTTAATGAAGAAAAGGAAAGGGTCTCACCATTGCTATTCTTAGCTTACTGACTGGCAATAGTGGGAGTCACCCGCCAAGATGGGAGACTGGTGTAATCATAAGGGTTCTCAGATAAGTGCCATAACCAGTGAACCACCTTGAATGCTAGGCCCCATCACAGCTGCCTCCCCCTGTAGGTACTGCCGAGCATCTAAGCCCTAGAGTGTGGCCCAGGGAAGGATTGACTTTTATTTGGATTAAAAAAGGGTGTTTGGCAAATATTGGACTTGATGCACTCTTGCCTTTTTTTACTTTATCAACAGTGTAACTATGTATATAACAAGTCTACAAATCATAATAAAAGATAAAACAACTATTAAGAAAGCGTTTTTGTTTTTTGTAAATCACTAATTCAGATGCTTAATGCACCCCCTAGCGTGACCACATGTCCCGAATTGCCCAGGACAGTCCCAGATTTTAAGAGTGTCACATGTCCTTGGCCATCCCCTACTGGGACAATACAAAGTCCTGGAATTAATTCTCCAGAGATCTAAAAAGCAGCCCATTGCCTGCCTACTGTGACTGAAATTGATGCTGCTGCTGGTCTACAATAAAATGGCTTTCGGACAGATCTCTTACCATTAGACAGAAAACTGAGCCTTGATCATGACTTCAATAAGGAGCTGTGGTGCACAGTCATCACTTTCTGTCATGGCAGTCAATGAGCAGTTCTTCCGCTAGTGTTTAGTACTCTGTGGTGCACTCTTCTCTTTGCAGTGTCCCTGAATGGCAGTACTGAAATGTGGTCACCCTATTCATTGATGCTTTTTTGTTGGGTGGAGCAGGAACTGTTTTATTTGGTTTCCAAGTTATTGATTATTATTATTCTAGGCTAGAGAGGAACTGTAGCCTTATTTGGTTGTGAACTGATTGGAGCCCCAAGCTTGGAGCAGGGTCACACGATTAGTGGGGTTGTGGCCGAGACAGGACAAGCATCAAAGTGATTCATTTTTTTATATTATGCTTTTGTTTTCCCTTGAAATTATTCCACTTTTGTCATCAAATGTATTCCCTACGGTTAATAATCCATTCTGTTTTTTATTTAGCTTCTGCAGACTGCAGTATCAGTCCATCCTGATGCCATTGAAAAAACCATAGAAGACATAATGACTTTGAAGAAAGTTAATCTGGACACAAATCCACAGTAAGCCTCCTGTTCTTGCTCTGCATTGTATTAGCTGTGAAATGCATTCACAGGTATTCTTTGGCCACTGTCTCTGTTCCCAGTAATACTAATTGATGGCTTTGGTATACTGAAAGGATAAACTCTACATTCCTGTAATTTTAAGTAGATTACAATTTTATGATTTCAAATAAATTAATAGTTTTTTAAACTGATAATGATGTTTTAACCCATTTGGGACTAGAGGGGTGTGCAGCACGTTTCTTCCTTAAAGGGATAGTAATGTTTAAAAAAAAAAAAAAAAAAAGCAGCTCCATATTAATCTTCATAGTATTTGGGCCATGGAAAGTGTTATTTCATTACTGTCAGATCTGTAGTTCAAGAGTAATTGAATGATAAAGTATCTCCCTCCTGCCCCTTTTACTGATGTAACACTGCTCACCTCAGAGCAACAAGACTGTCTGGATGGATCGCAGAGAGGGACAATCTTCAGTGAGAATAAGGAAAACTTGAAAGACCTGTCAAGAGAGGCAGGATTTTCCTTATGCTCAGAGTAAGAAGATTGTTCCTTACTGTGATCTGTCCGGTCAAGTGACCAGATTCCATATCTGAGGGGAGGTGGCTTACATTAGGTACAAGGGGTTGGAGGGGTATACTTTATCATTCAATTACTCTTGAAATGTAACTCTGAGAGTAATGAAATAACACTGGAGCTTCTTTTTTTGTGAAACATTACTATCCCTTTAAAGGGTTAATATTATCAGATACTGTGAAGAATGTTTGATAATACCACTGAAAAGGCACCAAAGACATTTCAATTTAGTGCTTTTGTCAGATATGGGAGATAGTTATGGAGCATAAAAACATATCCTTAAAATGCCCTTATTCCTTATTATGAGTGTTGGTATTTAAAATATATTCTAGGTACATTTATAAATGTGGCGACTGCAAAAATAAGAACAGGTCAGACATGGCCTTAAATATTTGGTGAAAATTCTAACTCTAAATTGTCTTAAATAGCAATATTTCTTTATAAATTCGCTGCGCCACTTTTTACAAACTTCATTATTCCATTAAGAAAAAAATATACTACACAGCGTTATTCCTCCTAAACTGCCATTAATGCTTTTATAACTACCAACAACAATCTTACAGCCATTTTTGATTAACTCCATTTTTATAAATCTCCCCCAATGGGCCGCATTTAGAAAGATGAATAATAGTAATTCTGGAGCAAACAGACTGCACCATAGGGGAGAAATGAAAATTACTAGTGACATAAATACATAGTAAATTAGGTTGAATAAAGTCCATCAGGTTCAACCTTCTCCTCATACCCCAGTAACTGAGAATTTTATAGCTTTCCTGCTACCAATTAAGTTAGTCTTTATCAGACCTTCCTGATCTGCCTATTGATAAACAGTATAACTCTGTATGTTCCCTTTTGAAAGAAATGCATCTGACCTTCTCTTAAATGTATCCATTGTATCTGCCATAACCACCTCCTTGAGCAATGAATTCCACAATTTAACAGACCTTACTGTAAAAAACCCTTCTCTCTGCTGAAGTCTAAACCTCCTTTCCTCTAATCGCAAGGGGTGTCCCCTGGTCACCTGATCAGGCCTTGGAATAAATCGCTCACCTCAGAGATCCTTGTATTGACTTCTCATATACTTGTACAATGTGAAAAGGTCTCCTCTTAGTCGTCTTTTCTCTAGAGTAAATAAACCAAGTTTGTCTAGTTGTTCCTCATATGTCAAGTCCTCCATTCCCTTAATTAATTTTGTTGCTCTCCGCTGTACTCTCTCTAGTTACAGTATATCCTTTTTCAGAACCAGTGCCCAAAATTGCACTGCAATTAACCCCTTGAATAATAGAGAAGTCTTCAAAGCATTGGGACCATATTGGAGACCTGTCTAGCTTTAAAGGGGTTTAACCCTTTGTGTGCCAGAGGTGTACGGAACGCATTGTAGCACTCAAAGGGATAAAGCACCATTTTAATCAACAGCAGTTTGGGGACTTTTATTTATTCCCAAACGTGCAGTCAATTTGCTCCAGAACTGCACCTCTTTACCTTATTAAATACGGCCCAATGACACCTAGAAATTAAATGTGTTTTATATACTTGGTGACCCGGTTCTCATGGCTGGTGGAAGACTAGGCTAACTGGGCATTGATACTTGATTATACCTCTTAATAAAAAGCAGTTGCAACAGTGTCAACTCGCTGTGACTTTCCACACACTCAGTTTTGATTAAACCTTTTTGCTTTAATATATAATATAATAATCAAACAAGTGAGAGCTGTAATAACGTTAAGGGAAACACCTCCAGGCTTTATTCTTGCTCTGCGCAACAAGAAAAAGCTTAACAATATGTTTTTGTTTTTTGGCTGGGGGGTCACAATTAGCTGTCCTTCAGAAATCTTAGAAATATTTATTTTTATTGTATTTATTTTCATTAGTCTTGCTAATTGTTCCAGTTCACAATCTGATAAAGGCTAGTGTCCCTTATGATCTATTGAAGTCTATTGTTTTTTTAGTGAGGAAGTGTGATCTAGGGAGACTTCAAACGAGATCACTATATACCAGAAACTGCAGATATTATGTGGACAGTATATGGAATTATACACTAAACTGCTGTATTAAAGACACCTCCCTAGGTAAATCAGTGTTAAAAATATTTGGAGCCACATAGTCCTAGAGTATACTTCCCATTTCAGATTTTTTTGCCCCTGGATTGCTCATTTGTAACTTTATTCATATTGCCCTTAAGTCTATAAAATACCAACACAAAAAACAATTGAACAGATTGTAATGGTTTGAAATAGGTTGGCTTTAAACTGTAGTGACTGTTTGACTGTAATCTTTGTTTAAATTCCCACCTCCAGCCTCTTTCAGTTATGTCATCTCCTTCATTCAGAAGGACCTGAGGGTGATCTCTGTACTTGTAACCATCCACAGATCTGCAGTAGCTATGGTAATGCTACTCAGCACTCAGACTGAGGGTGATATTTCTTTTATTTGAACAGCACTTGGGAAATTTCAAAATGAGCTGACCCTGAGAACTTTGAAATAATAACTCTCAAAGTTCCCAGTAACTTCGATTCTGGGTGATATGTACCTGTTCAAATCAGTCCTCAAGGAACCTTTAACACGTGAAAGCTTTGTCATATCACTGATAGAACGCAAACAGACAAGCAGGACTTATTTGTGCATATCATGTAGTAGATAAGTCGACTTTCTCATCCTGAAAATTTCAACCTGAGACATTGAGATTTGGTTCCACACCTGAGTCTCAGAGTCAAACACTGAATGTTGCCAGGTATGATCTAAACTAACTACACAACACAACTATTAGATTTTTAAATCCAACCAGGCGTGAGTTTGGATCTAGTACAACTCAGCCATTAAGAGAGTTATTCATGCCTGACCAAGAAGAATGAAACCTGTTGGTAAAAAGATTTGTGTTGAAAATAAAAATAGAAGATATATTCACTGTTTATTAAATGGCACTATATGTGGTTATATTAATTATTTTGACCTTTTTGTGTGGTTAGGTTCTCAGTGTCTCTCCAAGCCTGTCTTCTTCAGATCGTTGGATATAGAAACCTAACTTTGGAAGTCGAAAAGCTGCGTCGAGAGGCATATGATTCAGACAATCCCCAGCATGAAGAGATGCTTTTAAAGGTTGGACGTTTATATAGTTTGGTGCATAAAGTGTTTACTTCATGGATACTTCCTAGCTACTTCTCTGGTACCTGTTGGATCAATTAGTCTGGGAATTGTTGCTTGTTTAATCTAAGTTTTCAAGTTCATTACTTGGCCAGGACATGTTGTCCATTCACATATGCACTGAGCAGTGTTTTGTTTCTGCCATGTTGTCTGTTTATTTAATTGAGATATATATATATTTCATCTCATCTGTCAGTATGTAACATGAAGAGCTGGGTGATCATACCATGGCTTGGATATTCGTTAACTCCTTAACCCTTTGAGTGCCAGAAGGGTATGCAACTTATTGCTTTGGAACTCAAAGGGATAAAGACAAGAGGGGTATGCAACACATTGCAAAGCATTGCATTTCACACCCATCTGGTTCTTAAGGGGTTAATTGTTCTTGCATTGGAGGTAGGATTAGAAACCACACATCAAATAATGATATTGGTGGTGGATATGCATGACATTTATTTATCACTCAGTTACTTTATCGTTCATCTTGATTTGTGAAAAGCCAAAGAATAAAAGCCCACATTAATCTGGACTAAACCAACTGCACCATAGGGGACAAATAAACATTCCTGTTAACCCTGTCAAGGGGTTAGTAATGCCCCAACATAATTTGTAATAGATTTGTGAAAGTTCCCCCCTCCCTCCCCTTCTCCTGACGTCAGCGTCTAGCTAACAGCAGGAGATCCTGGTCCGGGGATCAGCCGGCGGCTCTGCAACAGAGCCAAAATCGCGTTATTGCAAAATAATTATTTAATTGGAAAGGTCTACATAGTGTGCCTGGTTTGCAAGCACAATTTTTATACCGTTCCAAAGAAGTATTTTCAGAGCCAAAATCGCACTATTGCGGCTCTGCTGAAGAGCCTCATAGTGTCGGCCGACACGGATTCCTTTCTGTCAGCTTTACAGCTGACTTGAGGAGAAGAGGAACTTTCATTGCCAATATCTCTCAAACCATAGCGGGTTTGTGGCAATGGGATTTTTATTTTTTAGACTCTACAAATCTATTACAAATTATGTTGGGACATTACTAACACTTTAACTTTGCAAAGCAATGCGTTGCACACCCCTCAGATGCTCAAAGGGTTAAATTAGGCTTTTAAAGGAACAGTAATACTTGAAAAAAAGTTTATTGTATATTTTAGCCCTTAAAAAACTTGAAAAATGATATAAGTCTTATCTCCCAAACCTTTATGGTTTGGGAGATATTCAGAAGTAAAGTTTCCCCTGGAGTGACATCATTGCTCCACCCTTCAGATTTGAAGTCCGGTCCCGGGACCGGCTGTGCCTCTCCAGAAGTGCTGAGATCACCATCTTTAAAATTAATTTCTTAATTGGAATGGTCTACAAAGTGTGCTTTCAAGCCAGGCAATTCCAATTAAGTAGTTATTTTCAAAGATCGTGATCTCGGCACTGCTAAAGAGCTGCCGGTTGCTCTGTGGACCGAATTCCAAATCTGTCCACTAGATGGCAGACTTGGCTGAAACAGCCAGGAAAAGAGCATTTTACTATATTTTACATGTGAATATCTGCCAAACCATAAAGGTTTGGGAGATAAGACTTATATCATTTTTCATGTTTTTTTTAAGGGCTACAATATAAAATACAATTATTTTCAAGTATTACTATCCCTTTAACCTCTTGAAAGCTTTGTAATGCATTGGAGACCTCACTGGCATTCAAGGGGTTAAAAAGCTCTATTCAAGTGCATGGGAACTTACTGGTCCCCTATGGGTAAGTTGCTTTACGTCAGAAAGACTCCACTTTGTTTTTTATAAAAATGGGATAAAATCTGTTTTGTCACCTGATTCGTCCTGTTTCTAGACACGAGCACTACACAAGCCCTGCCCACATTCCATAGGACAGATGATTTTACCACCACATCCCTTTAAAACCGGACAGTTATGAAAAATGCATGCTGCAGGGATGAACTTGTTACTACTGGGCTGTAATGCTTTTCATGTAACCACGCATCATGTATTTTTCAAATGTATTTGAATTTATAAGAATGAGGTGACAACCATAAGTAGGGTGGAAAAATCCCATCAGTACCAATAGTAAATCATTTTAATGCTCATAGGTAGCATAAACTAAATAATTAAGCATATGTGACCTGGATTCCAGTGAAGTTGATAGTTTTATGAAAGGTTTTATCTACAAATGTCTCCATACACTTCTGCTTATTATAATATAAATTTAACAGAAAACTGCCCTGTGTGAAAAGCTTTAATCTTCCAAACATCGACTGGTAGTCACTGAACCACACATTCACTGTCTGCCACTCCAGCCTTCTTTCACTAGCTCACATTTCTTATATTTGAAATCCTTTGTATTTCTTCAGTGACAACTTGAGAAAGTACTAGCGGCTCCAACATAGTAAGACTGTAAACAAATAAAGATACATTGTATCGCACATCAGTGCTTGTGGTATTATCAGCGGTGTGCCAGTCCGGGACTCTGTCTCCTATTGAACAGCAAAGATCAAACTGTAATGACCGCACCATCCACAGACATCAACTGACAAGCGGATTAAAAGTCAGAAAGTACCTTTATTTCTTCAGGTTAAAAATCGCCATTTCAGAAGTCTAGTGGGCTGTATGACAGGGCATTCTCACTACAGGTGTTATGTCTGTGGGTGCATGAACTTGATCAACGGAGATGCTTAGTCATGATCAAGACTAAGCGTCTCCGACAGGAAACGCGTTGATCAGGTTCACGCACCTACAGATATAACACCTGTAGTGAGAATGCCCTCCCATACAGCCCACTACCCTTTTGAAATGGCAATTTTAACCTGAAAAAATAAAGGTACTTTTTGACTTTTAATCCGCTTGTCAGATGATGTCAGTGGATGGTGCAGTCATTACAGTTAGTTCTTTGATATTTCTTCAGGGACCCCTGGGGGATCTATGTAGCACGTTTGAGGGCCTCTGTATTAAAGGCATTGTAATGTTTATTATAAAGTAGTTTGCCAAGTCTTCTTAATAGTAAAAGTAACACATTGCGCTATGTGTAGCAGCTTATTTGTATGTAGTTCAAAAGTTATTAAGTGGAGAATGATCCCCTGCCCTCCCCTTCTGACTATGTCACTTTGAATCAGCAGTCTGGTTCGGACGGATGCAGCGAGGGACAAAGTTCAGTATAGAAAGGGAAATCCTGCCCTCTTTCATCAAGGGGACAGGGTTTTACTTATACTTACTCACTGAAGATTGTCACTCTCTGCATCCGTCCTATCCCACGACCGGATTAGACATTCAATAGGAGGAGGCCAGAAGGGGAGGGCAGGGGATCTTTCTTCACTTAATAACTTTTGAACTACATACAAGTAAGCTGCTACACATAGTGCAACATGGTACTTTTAAAAGACTCGGCAAACTACTTCATAATATACATTACTATCCCTTTAAAAGATCAGTTAATATTTATTTGAAATAAAATCATATATTGTATGGCTTCTCGTATAAATACAATGGTATTTCCATTGCTGGTAGATAGTTTATTAATAAGTTATTACAATTCAAGATGTCATAAAGTGGTAGATCTGTTCATAACAAGTCAGTGGAGAATGCAGCCAGTGGCTCCCCTCTCCATACAATGCACAGAATTTTTTAGACTCCAGAAGAACTGCCTTGATGCTAGATGGCACTGCCACTAATAGTTTAACCTCTGAGTGCCAGAGGGGGACACAACACATTGCTTTGAGCAGTGGTTCCTAACCCTTTACTCGGGGGCACCCTGAAGGCCGTGTCTTTAGGATTTCCGAGCTTGAGTACAGGTGAGTTAACCCTTCCAGTGTTTACCAATGCATTTCAAACCCCTCTGGCATTGAAAGGGTTAATCAGTGGATCAGTCAGTTAATTAACGCACTTGTACACAAGCAGGGAAATCCTGAAACCTGGCCTGTCATGTAACTGAGGAGAGGATGGGGAAGCATTACTTTACACTGTGCTGTGAGTGTGCAGTTCTGTTCCTTTTATGTAGTACTGTATGAGACATTTTCTGCACAGATAAACTTCATTGTGGCTGTCAGTAGTTTAGGGGTGCTGTTCTCAGAGGCTCTTTTAGTATGTAGCACCCTTACAGAAATGAGACAAGTGATAAAGGTTCACAGTAAATCATTTATGGCTTTAAAAATGGCTTGCTGACTGGTCTCAGTATTTAGAGGTTTTGGCTAGAGATGCACCGATACCACTTTCTTTAAGACAGAGTACGAGTACCGATACATTTCTCAAGTACTCACCGATACCAATTACCGATACTTTTTTTTGCGGTCATTTGCCTGTTTTCCAAGTACTTAAAGCGCATATATATATATATATATAATGCTTTTTAGGTACTTGGAAAACTGGCAAATGACCGCAAAAAAAAGTATTGGTGAGTACTTGAAATATATACACACACACACCACCTCTTGACTGTCCCCTTTTGCCTCTTTCTCCCCCTCTTGATTCCCACCTTTTACTTCATTCTCCCCCTCTTGAGCTCCCTCCTTTTGCCTTGGCTTTTTCTCTCCCTTTTGATCCCGCTTTCTCCCCCTCCTTGACTCTTGATCCCACCCTTTTGCATCTTTCTCTCTCTCTCCCTCCTGATCCCCCCTCCTTTTTGCCTCTTCTTGTTCCCCCTCCTTTTGCCTTTTTTTTTTATTTTTATTGGTCCCTTTTGCCTCTTTCTCCCTCTTGACCCCCCTCTCTGCCTCTTTCACCACCCGCTCAATGCCCCATCTTGCCTCCCTTACCCTCCTCTGCCGGGTGCTCGCTGTTCTCTCGCAAGCTCCGGCAGAGGTCAGCGTTGGAGCGTTGCCATGCTAACCCGCGGCAACGCTCCGACGCTACAGGAGGGAGAAAGGCAACCGGGGAGCATTGTGAGCAGCTCCCCGGGCTCCCTCACTTCAGCACCGACCCTGACACAGGGTATTGGTGCTGGCATCGGCCGCATTTGCGCGAGTACAAGTACTCGCGCAAATGCTGGTATCGGCACACAGCACAAAGTAAGAGAGCAACAAATTATGGAGCCAACCAGCTCCACCACTGGTGAAAAATAAAATATATCATTGATTTAAATGGGGATTTTAATCCTTTAACTGACGGATGGGTCTCCAACGTATTGTTTAGAACTACATTGTGTTGCAGGCTCCTCTGGCACTCAGAGAATTAAAACGTATGTATCACTTTATAAAAAGGTGTTACCATCCTCTTTGTTAATTAAAGTTATTATATGAAAGCTGAGGTTTTTTTTAAAAAAAATCTAAATACTTTTAAAGATATCCCTAATTCTGTGCTGTGCACTTCCGCATTATGTGCACAGCAAAGGTCTTCTGCACGTCATATTTCTCCTCCCACCTCCCTCCCAGCTGCCCCAGGTAGTGCGTTCACACTTCCCTTCGGTGTGCGTTGAATGACTTCTAGCGTTACAGCAAGCTGGGATTAGCATTATACTGATGTTGCAACCTCCATATAATGCTAATCGCAGCTTGCTGTAACGCTAGAAGCCATTCGCAGCACACCGAAGGGAAGTGTGAACGCACTACCTGGGGCAGCTGGGAGGGAGGTGGGAGGAGAAATACAATGTGTAGAAGAGCTTTGCCGGTCAACATAATGGGACATGCTATGCTGATCAGCAAAGCTGTTCTGCACTTCTAAATGGAATATCTTTAAAAGTATTCAGCTTTCATATAATAACTTTTATTCACAAAGCAGATGGTAACACCTTTTTATAAGGGGATACATCCCATTTAAATCGAATTTTTTTAATTTTCATGTGTTGACTACGGTTCTGTTTGCTCCAGAATTGCTTCTGTAGAGCTTCTAGAGTTAGGTGATTCTGCAGATATGAAGAATAACTGCTTTGATGCAAGAAACCCCTCCACTCCTCCAATGCATTGCTAATGTGATGTAGAGTTTTCTGGATATAAGACATTAATATTGTGTTTATTATCTTGTATTGCCTTCTTTATGCTGTGCACATTTAAATCTAGCTATTGCATACCCAATACTCTTGTTCCTTTCTGCCTGCACTCAATGTTAAAGTATAAATATTCTAGTAATTAACACCTTGGATGTTAGAAATGTATCTAGGACATTGCTTTGCCATGTGTTGGAGACTGTTCTAACATCCAAGGAGTTCCTCTAAGTGCCTTACACAAGAAACATCACACATTGTGTAACATTTCTAATGTACAGCTGTGGAAGACTCTGAAACCTGCAGTCCCGTTGGAAGCTCGGATTTCTAAGCAGTGGTGTGAAATTGGTTTCCAAGGTGATGACCCAAAAACAGATTTCAGAGGAATGGGCCTTCTGGGACTCTATAATTTGGTGTAAGTATCTGCAAACATGATGGAGAATTTAACATCAGATCGTATGGCCATAAAGATACAAAAATAAGAGCATAGTAACACTGATTATGATATGATAAGAACTGGACCAATTTAGGCAGTTCTATGCTTGCCTAATGCCAATTTACCAAGATATTTAATCTTTCTCCCCCAAGGGTTTTTTCTCCTAAAAGCTTTTGCTTCAAAAAGTAGATATTGGGGTAGTATCTGGGCATTTGCAGTGTTCTCTTTATCTGAACCTTGTGTACATTATGTGCTAACAATTCACAAAGGAAGTGGCGTAATTTTACGTTTCCTGTGTACATAACCCCTCCCCTATTTCACATATGGGAAAAGTGTAAAGTTAAGCCCTTTCTTTTGCCCCTTGTTAGTACATAATGTAAACAAGGTTCAGAGGAAGATAACACCCAAATGCCGATATACTACCCCAATGCCTACTGTTTGGACCAAAAGCCCTTACTGGTAATGGTGGAATGTGTTTGCCAGTATGATTTAAAGTGATTATACGCTCTAGTTCAGTGGTGTGCATTGTGAGGCCCACCTGCTACTGCCAACAGCTGGTAGGGGATGATGGTAGTTATAGTCTAGCATCAGTTGGAGGCCCTCACGTTGCCCACTGCTGCTTTAGTTAGTACATTCCCTACAGTGCAGATGCATCAGAATGGAAACAATGTCCCAGAGCAGAAAATGAGGTTCTCTAATGGATTTGTACATTTTCCCCTTTATCTGTCCCAGTATATGTATCAAAGATATGATTTGGAATTCTAACAGTAGATACTGTGCATGTTTATCTACCTTGTCTTTTTCATATTGTCATGTAAATAAACAACTGAAATATAATTAAGGCAAAAGTTAATTAGTTCCATAGTGGCTAATTAGATTTTGATTGGTAAATAAGGCCAATGATATCTGCAAAACATTAAAGCATCAACCTAGGGTTATCCTAATGCCACATGATGTCTCTTTGCCTCTGAAAAATGTCACATACTTACAGTAATGTCACAGCCAGGCCCACACAGCCAGTAGAAATCAAGCTGCCACTGGCTGATCAAGCTATTACATGAATACAGAGGAACCGAAAGCTTGGGGCAGGCTGTAATTGTGTAATGCTGCTAGAAGTGAATGTATCAGTAATTAACTATTAAAGACAGAGCTTTAACATGTATTTATTCATGCTAGATGCCCTTCAAGTCTATAGACAGTGAATGTATATCATATATGCAGAATTATATTTACTATGCATTCTTTTGTCAGTTTGCAACTTCTTATTTGGAATACATTTGTTGCTTGTTACCTGTGGCCCTTTTTACATGGGGATTGTTTGGGCTGACAGACTTCCTTGGATGAATCATGCTGCAACTTTTATGCACCAAGTGATAGTCACCAGAGAAATATAGAAGTGGAGAAGACATTAATGCAGTATCTTTTCAGAGACACTGTGAATGTTTTGAGGCATATTTATAACTTTTTTAGGTATTTTGTTCCAACGAAACTATTTTCACTGATGCTAGCTTGGAATATAGAATATTTATTGTACAGTGCATTCCATAAGTATTTGGGCAGTGGCACAAGTTTTCTTGTTTGGTTCTGAACTCCAATACATTGAATTTGAAATGAAACACTGACTAAGAGGATGTAGTGCAGGAGATAAATGTTACCTCCAGTTTTATAAAAAAATTTCCTATTGAAGTCTATGGGGATACCTGGAGATAAAAGCAGGGAAAAATTAGCACCTGCATTTGAATCCAGCCCTTAATCTGAGAGTATTTACATCCATAAACCATGAATCATGTAGGAATTACTGTCCTTTTATACATATTACATATACCCTCTGTATTAGGGGGCCAAAAGTAATTGTGAGGACACAGGAAGAGGAGCTCAACGGTATCCACCCGAAGCATCAGACCACAGTTAATGATATGGTTAAAAACTCCAGTTTATTGAAAAGATACTTATAAAAGGTTGCACATTGAGGACTTTATAAGTCCATAACAGACATGATCATACAACCAAACGCCTAACGCGTTTCGTAAACATACAGTCTACTTAATCATAGGCTAAAGGCCAAAAGTAATTGAACAAATAGCAGACTCTTAAAGTCATGATATTTAGTACAACCCCTGTGAGCGGGATGGCTATATTAAGTTTTTTCTTTGAATATGTAGTACATTGTTGCAGATCCTTTGCATTCAATGACTGCCTGAAGTCTATGACTCATAGGCATCACCAGATGCAGTGTATCTTTAGTGGTGATGCTCTGCCAGAACTGTACTGCAGCTATTTTCAGCCCCTGTTTTTTTTTTTTGGCACACTCCCCTTCAATCTTGTCTTCAGCAAGTGAAACACATGCTTCATTGGATTCAGTTCAAGTGATTGACTTTGCCAGTCAAGAACAATCCACTTTTTGGCCCTGAATAACTCCGTTGTTGCTTTAGAAGTATGTTTGAGGTAATCGTCCTGCTGCAAAGTGAAGTTCCTTCCAATGAGTTCTGAGGCATTTTTGATGGATCTGAGCAGATAAAGTGCTTCTGTACACTAAAGAATTCATCCTGCTGCTGCCATCAGCAGTCACATCATCAGTAAAGACAAGTGAGCCAGTTACAGTTACATGCCCAAGCCATATCACTAACCCCACCATGTTTTACATATGTATGCTTTGGACCATGTGCAGTTCCTTTCTTTCTCCACATTTCATCTTTCCATCACTCTGGTACAGTTTAATCTTTGTCTCATCTGTCCACAAGTCTTTCTTCCAGAATTCTATTTGTTTTTTTAATGTAAATGTTTAGCAAACTGTAACCTGGCCTTTCTATTCTTGAAGCTTACCATTGGTTGCATATTGTGGTAAACCCTCTGAGATTATCCTGGTTTATGATTATTCTAGTTTATGGTACTCTTTAATCTTTCAGTGCCTACACCCTAGAGAGTGGTCTTGAAAAGGGTTTATGCATGTTTTGGTCATCTACTACAGTATTCTTCTATGGTGTACCAGACCATTTGCTGTTGTTGAGCTCACCTGTACGTTCTTGCTTGTTAACAATGTACCACACAGTTGATTTTGAAACGCCTAAGGATTTGGCTATGCCTCTGATTGATATATTCCAGTTTTTCAATCTCAGGATTGCCTGCTTTATTACCATTGACACTTCTTTGCACCTCGTGTTGGGAGACATCAGTAGACTCCACGGGCAAATACCACACCTAGGATCACATCTCTGTGTCTTATGCATGAACTAATGATGATGCAGTGACACACCTGGCCAAGAAACAGCTGAGCAGCCAAGTATCCACTTAATGTTTGGTCCCTTAAAATGGAGGGACTATGTATAAAAAGGGGTGTAATTCCTACATGGTTCACTGTTTATGGATGTAAATACCCTCAAATTAAAGCTGATAATCTGCACTTTACCCTTTTCCTGCTTTATTTCAAATACAATGTACTGGAATACTGAGACAAAACAACAAACCTTGTGTCACTGTCCAGATACTTATGAACTGCTCCATATTTCCCCATTTCTTAATTTAGGTGTAAGCATTCGTTTATTGTGTAATTCAACTTTAACTTTGTAGTATGTAATACAAATAGTAACCATTTGAGTGCCAGAGAGGTACGCAACACATTGCTCTGCAATGCGTTGCATACCCCTCTGGCACTCAAAGGGTTAATGATAAATATATAACAAATATGTCTTCTAATTCTATTATTATATATATATTTTTTTAGATACTTTGCGGAGAGAGACACAGCTTCGGCTCTACAAGTACTATCTGATTCTCTTCAGCCAAAGTGCAGGTGATCTCATAGTTCTGTGTTCTAGAATTTCAAGATCTAAAGTAGGGCTAAGCAACCTTTGGCTCTCTAACTATTGGAGACTAGAACTCCCATCATCTACTATCAGTCATGGGGAGCTGTAGTTCCAGCAGCAGCAGAGCAAAATCTTGCTTACCTCTGAAGGTGTTTATGAAACAGTTTCTTTACCATTGAAGAAAGAAAAAGAAACAAACAGGGGTGACTCATAGGGTTATAATGGTGCAGTGTAAGGTGATACAGTACAAAAAAGTCAATTGCCTGCTCACAAAATGGGCTACTATTACAGGTAACATATACACGGTTGTGAAGGATATACCTCTGCCTTCACAGAGATATCCCAGACACTTATGGGCTTCTTTCAATGGCTGCTGCACCTCCCATAGTGAATAAATAACCTTAAATTCTCTGGATATATTTGATCCCAAGCCACATAAAACATACACTAGCCACTGTCACTGTGGATCGTTTATTAACTTCTCATATCACATACACTATGTAATAAATATACTCACATGTGGAGTTTTCTCTCAGTAACACTCCACTTTTTACCGGTCAGTGCTGGTGGTGATACAGACGCCTGCATGACATTGCATTGTTGACTTCTCTGTTATCAAAGAGGTTACAAATAAACTGTCATGCTCATGTCCCATTTCAAAGAGAAAATATCACTTATTTTGTAGGCATTTCCACTTTGAGTACAAGGAGAGATCATTCAGTAGTTACTTCCCAGCAAATATATAATTTTAATATGTGATAATTTCTCAGGCCCTTGGATTCGAAAGGCATCTCCAGTGCAGTACACTGCTGAAGCTCTAGCATACAAGGGCCTAGATTCACTAAAGGTCAATGCTGTGTAGATATGATTTTGTTGATGTGTTTGAAACACTTCGACATTTCAAGGTACACACACAGATGCAGATGCAAGGGGGTGGGATGGAGAAGGTCCCTATCAGCATACAGGATTGTCGAAGTGCTGTTGATGTGGAAGGGATGTACTCCTTTCACACATCAGCAACACTAGGACAATTCTGAAGATTAAGAGCATCCTCTCTGCTTCCCTTCTTGGCCAGTAGGGGAGTGAACAGAATGCTTTCAGCACCATGGACAGCATCACTCCCTTATTCTTTTCACTCCCCTACTGACCATGTAGGGAAGCAGAGGCTAGTAGTGTTGGTGATGTGTGAAGGGAGGAAATCCCTTCCACACCAACAACAGTTCACAGCACTCCCTGCTTGTGATTGATTGAGGGCTGTTACTGCATCAGAAAGTACAGGGAGATCCCAAGTTCGTCAGCCTCAGGTAGGTGAAGATGAGACTGTGAACTCTGATAGGCTGCTATCAGAGTTAGTGAATGTGTCAAAGTGCCACATTAACATATCAACACCCCACCCTTGCATATGATAATGGCTTATTATCCAGCATTTCCGTATGGAAATTAGTTATTATGCTTAAATTCCATATGGAAATAGGCCATTGTCGATGTGATGAGTGAAAATTCTTAAACCTGTCGGACGAATGTCAGTGTGTGCAGATTTTTGTCAAACTGGTGGTGATGTGATCTCTAAGACACTTTAGTGAATGCTATCAATGTGCCTTCGACACTGCTCCGACAGGACATCGACATTTTCAGCCCTCTTCTAACTTTAGTGAATCTAGGCCAAGGTGTTAATGTTTATTGGTTTCTTCCATAAAATATTTATAATTTAAAATATGCTAATTGCATTAAATAGAATATTTTACAATTTGGCCTAGTCTAATCTGGGCAGCTATATTGTTCCCCTAGGCAACAACCACTACAGAATTCCCAAATTAAACACAAGAAGAATAACCGAATATTGAAGAAAAGTCAAAAGGGAACTGACTTTACTATATGATGTATTCATTTACTTCCTGGAAGTTCAAACTGACAGCATTACGATCTATCACATTCTGTTTGTCAGTGACTCACCTCTCCTAGAGAATGCAACAGAATAACTAATTGGAATCTGGCCACTATAGGGCACTAATAATGTAAAATCCAAGTGTAAACTGCAGTAACTGTGAAAATATGCATCTCTCAGCAATATATATATAGATATATATATATATATATATATATATATAGATATATATATATATATATATATTTATATATATTAAACATTTACATAAGGAGTTTACTGTTCCTTTAAAGAAACTTGTTTATGCAGAGCTGCTTTAGAATAACAGATGTGTCTTGCAGTCCTGCCCAGTTTTATTTACTCATTTAACTCTTTCATTGCTGGGTTGCTCACCTTAGAGGGAACACTGCTTGTTTTGTCTAATAAGTGATTGTGTTAGCGTCTTACTAGGGCCGTATGAACAGAGTCAAAAGTGGAGAACTTCTGGTGCACAGCAATACCAGGTCAGGATTTACATTTCAAGCTCCCGTAAGCAAGCAATGCTTGGTTCCACTAGTCCCACCCCTGGTCACACTCCTGCTCCTCTCATGACTTAACCCTGAGCCCAATTAACTATTGTCTTGCATAATAAAGTACATTTTACCTATATCATTCAAAGAAGGGGAATATTTTAAGCGGCCATCGCAGGGTTGCATAAAATGGACAAATTAGTATATAATGTTAGAGACATTGCAAAAATGTACAAACTGTTTAATAAATCAGACATAAATTAGGAGGGGATCTCTAATTCAGGAGCATTGGAATAGTGATGGCCACACCCACAAATCAGCACACTGAGTGTGTCCAGCACCAAGGTCCTAGGCCTGTGGTTCTCAACCAGGATGCCATGGCACTTTGGTGCAAGCCCTGTCCGCCAGCTTTAAGATGCCACCATTTTTTTAAATGGAAAATGTGAGAAAAAAAATAATGACTATTGTATTTCAAATATATATTTATGGAAAATATTATTAACCCTGTGCTTGTTTTTGTCATTATGACTGTGAGACCTAAGAATAAGCATTTCCATGCATTCCCACTGAAGACCTCTCTAACATTCAAGGGGTTACAATCCCCATTTAAATCAATGGACATTTGGGAGAATTTGTTTCCCATGATGCAGTTGGTTTGCCCCCGAATTGCTCCACGTTTGGCTTTGTGTATAAGACCCTTTCCATGCACAGCTCACAATGCTTACCAAATACATTTTTGTTTTATTTCCATTCATTTTTTTTTTCTTTTCTTTTATGTTTCACATTGAAAGGGATGTCAGTACGGAAGACATCAGGTATATTTATTTTGCTTTGCATTTCATTTTTATTTTATTTCAGCTAAAGATGCAATTCCCATTCAGCAAATCATTAAAAAAAACTACATTTAATTCATGTAACCCTTTGAGTGACAGGGGGATACACAAAGTAATGCATTGCATACCCCTCTGGCACTCAAACGGTTAACTCCTTAAGGAGCTGTGTGCGTTGCACACCTCTCTGCTCCTTGATGGGTTAACCCTTTGAGTGCCAGTGGGGTACACAACGTATTGCATGTACCCACTCTGGCACTCAAAGGATTAAAAGCTGAATATAAGAAAAAAACAGCTATTCTCACCTGTCCAGCCCTAATACTGCTTCACTTCAGATTGGTAAATTATTTAAATTGGGGTAGCCCATTCCTGGACCTACATTTCCCATCATCCTCTTACTCAAGGGTGAAACCCAAAAAATTGAGTACCCCTGCCCTACATGTGTCCAACGAAAAAATATATCTGTTATATTTCACGTTTTTAATCTGTTAGAATGGATCATATTACATGAATAATTATTCAAGTGGACCTGTCACCTTAAGACAAACTTAGTTTGTTTTACAGAGGATTAAATCCTATGTGTTGTACTAGTCATTTTCTGTATAATATATAATTCTTGAGAAATTAGCATTTGTTTTATTGGCACATTGTGACACTTTATGCTAATTCACTGCACTCTACGATAATCCATTCTCTTCTGGACCATGCTTATCATTCACTGTACAGTTAGAAATGTCCTCAGTCTGTTTCATTAATAACACATTGTGTTACCTATTATTGGCCCAGCACAACTAATTATCATAAAGTGCCACACTGTGCTGATAGCAAAAAAGGTGACTTCTCTTTAATTAACTACACTTCTTGTAAAGGTGACAGGTCTAAGTCAGATCCGGGCAGAGGGGTCCTTTGTATTCTTTGGTTCAGGTGACCCACTGTCCTGTCTCTCTTCTGGTTTCGATCTTTTTTTTTTAAACTGAACATGTCTGTTGGGTGTAAATTGAAGTAGGGAGAGAGCTTTCACCTCTAGAGAGCCTTTTTTAAGCATGCGCCCTGCCCTTCTAAGCAGAGGATAATTTGTCCTGTGGTTGCTGTGTTCCACATAGACTCAGAGAAAAGGATTTATCAGTAAATACACAAGTGCCTTATTATAGGGATTTTCCTGCTGAGTACAGTACGGGAACTCAGACTGCTGGGAGTTGCTTTATTGAAAAGTTTTACTGTCACAAGCTGATGAAGCCATTATTATTAAATTATCTTGGGAACTGTAATCGATGACAGGGCTTTACCATAGAATGCAATATAATTGTCTGAGAACCAGGTGAACCATGTGTGACATTTTTGTATCAATGATTAAGGTGCATTTGGTCTCCCAGACAGTAATGGTTCCACATCTGGAACACACTGTACACAGAGAGCAGGGGCACAACATCTGGAACACACTGTACACAGAGAGCAGGGGCACAACATCTGGAACACACTGTACACAGATAGCAGGGGCACAACATCTGGAACACACTGTACACAGAGAGCAGGGGCACAACATCTGGAACACACTGTACACAGAGAGCAGGGGCACAACATCTGGAACACACTGTACACAGAGAGCAGGGGCACAACATTTGAAGCACCTCTAAACAGAGAGCAAGGCTACCACATTTAGAGCACCCCTTTATCTTTAGGGAAGCAACCTATGAGATTAAATAAACAAAGACAAAATGCTCACTGAGAAACAGCAACTCTTAATATCATGTTATTTTTTAATAAGAACAGTTAATAATAGTACTATTTTAATTAAAAAATAGCAAATGGCATACAAGAATAATCAAGCTGTTCTTTTTATATCACATTTTGTTTCTGTACGAGTTTGTGATTGAACCTGCCATTGGGTGTTTTTATGTATGAGGCTATGATGGAGATGATTTTGTTGTGTGCTTGTTGTGTTGTTTTCTGTGTGGCTGTTATTGTGATAATGCCGAAGTGTGGTTTTTATGTATGAGGCTATGATTAAGATCATGCCATTGTGTGGTTCTAGTTATGTATGTGGCTGTGATTGTAATAATGCTGTTGTGTGTTTGTTACGTTGTATGTGTGGCTGTTATTGTGATTATGCCATGTGTGGTTCATGTTATGTATCAGGCTGTGATTGTGATCATACCATTGTGTGGTTCATGTTATGTATGAGAATGTGATTGTAATCATGTTGTTGTGTGGTTCTTGTTATGCTTGAGGCTGCAATTGTAATAATGCTGTTGTGTGGTCGTTGTGTTGCATGTGTGGCTGTCATTGTGATTATGCCATGTGTGGTTCTTGTTATGTATCAGGCTGTGATTGTGATCATGCCATTGTGTGGTTCTTGTTATGTATGGGACTGTGATTGTAATCATGCTGTTGTGTGGTTGTTGTTATGCACATCATGAGATTGTGCTTGTGATCATGTTGTTGTGTGGTTGTTATGTATGTGTCTTTTCCATGCCGTTATGTGACTATTTCCAGCAATATTCATGGAACGGTCCAGTAAACCTCTGTACAAGAAATGTGTGTAACTTGTTTATATCTCTTTCCAGCAAAATCAGCAAAGCAGAATGGGAGATGAAAAAGTTTGACAAAGCAATAGGGTATGTACACTACAAATACTAACTACATTTCTTATGTACACTGCATGTTGTTATTGAGAGAACTAAGATCACCTTAAGGACCATTGATGTGCCAGGACCGTCACGGCAGTCTGGTACTTAAGGATCAGTGACGGTCCTGGCACGGCATGGAGTTCAGAGCTCCTGGCACGGCTGCACAACGCTCCTAAAGCCCTAAACCAGAAATAAAAAAAAAAAAAGGCCCCGTAGTCCTCAAGTGCAGGCCACGCGTGCATGCTTCAGTCCTTAACCCCTTAACGACCAGCGGTTGCGGGGTGTGTGGTCCTTTAAGGACCAGATAGAGAATTTCGGTGTGCCGCCCCATGTGACTGATCACGTGGGGCGGCACGCCGAACTGAGGGACTGAAAGAGATCACTCTGGTCTTGGAGCGATCAAATTCAGTCCCCGGTATTACTCACCGTTCTCCTGCAGGAGCGCGGTGAGTAATAGTACGTGACGTACCAGGACTGTCACTGGTCCTTAAGTGCCGGACCAGCGTGACGGTCCGGGTACGTCACAGGACGTTAAGGGGTTAAAGACAAGACATCAATTTCCAAACTAGTCGCCATGTGTTTAATGGCAAGTAAGAACTGAAAGTTCCTCTTTAAATCAATAGGAATTTGGGGAAATTTTATTTGTCCTCTATATTGAAGCTGCAGTCGTCCTGCTTAAGGGCCAAAAACATATTTCTATTGTTGATTTTATTGAGTTTACTCTTATTTACTCAGTTTCAGTGTGTGTGTGTGCTTTAATGTTGCTTTTATCTAATGCAGATACTCGTTTGCCATTGTGGGAATTAACATTACTGACCTTGCCTACAACCTGCTTGTAAGTGGTGCTCTGAAAACCCATCTCTACAACGTGGCACCAGAAGCTCCCTCCTTGCACCATTTCCAGCAAACATTCTGTAAGTACCCTGAGAACTTGAGAGAGATGCATTAAAGTGTGTAAAGAGGTGATAAAGCAGAGATAACTTCTCCAGTGATATCACTTCTCCAATACCTATTTATTCTATGGAGCCTATTCACTAAGTTCCGCTTTAACTAGCCCTTTTAGTGCCCACGAGTTACAGTGCTTTAGATACCTCTCTGGCACTCAATGGGCTAAATCTAAATATTGTCATTCACTTGATCAATAAATAAATCCACGATTTTGAATAGCCGACTGGCTATATTTTACCATTGTTATCTATAAAAAATAATAATTAATCCCTCGCACTTATGGATTTCTGAACATGCGGCCCACAGATGAAAAGTACTTGGACACCCCGAGATAAATGAACACTTCCACCTACTAATAATACGCTGTTTACCTGATTTTCTTCAGAAAATAATTCATGTCCCCTATGAATAAATGCTGCATGGACTGACTCTCCACAATGAGCATTTAACTAGTGCTGAATATCACGTCAATGCAAGCAGTCACCATTCTTAGCTGCAGTCTTTTTAACCCTTTGAATGCCAGAGGGGTATGAAAGGCACTGAAGTGCTGTAAACAGGTGATAATGTGGAGATGACTTCTCCAGTGATATGACATCTCCAATACCAATGTTATTCTATTGAGCCTATTCACTAAGATTTCTCCTGTTTTGGAGATCTTAGTACATAGGGTCCATAGAATAACATAGGAACTGGAGAAGTTATCTCCACTTTATCACCTCTTTATCACTCCTTAGAGCATAACCCCACTAGTGTACTGTATCTAACACACTGATGCCTGGAATACATTGCAGTTGATACATTTTTTACTGGTTTTAAATACAAATTTCTCCATAGTCTTCAGTGGGAATCTGTTAGATAATACCAGTGATAACACTGGTATATGTATATGGTTTAGGCTTATATATACATTCTGTCATGTATGGCTCATTTATTTTGCTTAGTCTGTCAGTAACAGAAATACAAATATTACATTACTGGTGCAGTAAAAAAAAAGAAAAAAGCTATTACACCACATATAACAATATATTATGTAGTGGAGTCGGCATTGACATACTCTTCCATCCAAATATGACCCTTAAAGGGAAAGCGAGAAAACACACCAGTATATGTATCTATACACTCATATGTAAAATCTATAATATCAGTGAACGCAAAAGAATCGTTAATTTAATTATTTTATTTTATTCTTTAAAAAAAAAAAAAAAAAAAACACACAAACAAAAAGGATTTATGTAGAAACAAACCTAAAAAACAATAATAAGACAATGCGGAAATCGCTAAAGAATGTATACAAACAGCGCTTCAGTCAACTGTGATCTTTAAAGGTAGAATGTAGCCACAGACTCTCCCAAAAGTAGATATAACAACAAACTTATAAGCGTGTCATATGCCTTAAAGATACTCAAAGAAATTAAATATGCATAATGCAATAAATATTTATTGTAAAAAGTATAGAAGGTGGCCGTCACATAGAACCACCCAATATAAATATATCAGAATAATTAACCCTTTGAGTGCCAGAGGGGCACGGAATGCATTGCGGTACCCGTCTGGCACTCAAAGGGTTAAATGTTCTGCTATACATTAAAAGAAGATACGTTGAAAAAATACATTTTAACCATAAAAATTTGAAGCAGTGCCTTTCATACCCCTCTGCCATTCAAAGGGTTAAAAAGATTTCAGCTAAGAATGGTGACTGCTTGCATTGACGTGATATTCAGCACTAGTTAAATGCTCATTGTGGAGAGTCAGTCCATGCAGCATTTATTCATAGGGGACATGAATTATTTTCTGAAGAAAATCAGGTAAACAGCGTATTATTAGTAGGTGGGAGTGTTCATTTATCTCGGGGTGTCCAAGTACTTTTCAACTGTTGGCCGCATGATCAGAAATCCATAAATGTGAGGGACGAATTATTATTATTATTTTTTATAGATAACAATGGTAAAATATAGCCAGTCAGCTATTCAAAATTGTGGATTTATTTATTGATCAAGTGAATGACAATATTTAGACTTAGCCCTCTGAGTGCCAGAGCGGTATCTAAAGCATTGTAACTCGTGGGCACTCAAAGGGCTAGTTAAAGCGGAACTTTCACCCACTATAAAGTCGCCCTGCAATAATTAAGCAGGTATATATATATATATATATATATATATATATATATATATATATATATATATATGTTACCTCAGAAATGTAGCTGATTATAAAGAAATCCTTTATTATAGAAGACTGGAAGCCAGGTATCAGTGCAGGCATCTTGTCTGCACGCCTGTGCTGTCAGTCCTGTTCTCCATTGAGAAGCACTGCAGTTACCAAATGGTAACCAGAAGCGACTGACGGTGCAGGTATGCAGATTGCACTAACCTGGCCATCAGTCTCCTACAATAAAGGATTTCTTTATAATCAGCTACATTTCAGAGATAATATATATATATATATATTATAAAGCTGGTCGCTACCTGCTTAATTATTGCAGGGCGACATTATAGTGGGTGAAAGTTCCACTTTAACAGACAGTTATTCTTGAACTGTAGTGGCCAACTGGTTAGGTCTTACTGGCCTATTGTTCATATGCGCTAGATACTAAAAAAACATGTCCCAGACGGGCCTCGCCCTGGGGTCAGGAGTGTTGCACTTTGCACAGGCACAAGTTGGACACCCATGATTTAACTCTTTAAGGACCAGATGGCTGTCCAGTGCATTGCGCCTATCCTTTAAAGGGTTAACTCATAAGTAGGAAAGTGATTTCTGCCTGGTTCTCTGCAAACTAAAATGTTTGTGTCTTACATCTTACAGGTTTTCTGATGCATGAATTCCATAAATTCTGGATTGATGAAGACCCACTGGACATCATGGAGTTTAATCGTGTGCGGAACAAGTTTCACAAGCACATTTTGAAGCAGCTTCAGAACACAGATATGGCATTGTGTCCTCACTTTGCTGCCTCAGACAGCTTAATCAACCTGTAGTCACCTACATTCACCGATTCTAATTCACTGAGGCTGTTGTACTAAGTAAAAATTGGAACAATTATCTGGCAAACCACTGCACTGTAGAAGTCAAATCATGATCTTAATGGAGCTAACCCCTTGTACACTAGAGAGGTCACTATCGCATTGCTAAGCAATGCATTAGAGACCTCTCTAGAATTCAAGGGGTTAATAATCCAATTTACAAGTAGAAAAAACTTTTAGTCTGAAAAAACTGTTATAGGGTTTTTTCAGCCAATTAAAACAAAAGTACTCCCACTTCTTGGATATTATTAATTTACAAGTTATTACAGCTAAAACATATTATTTATTTTTTAACATCTGCTCCAACTAGTGTCCAAAAGGACATTTTTTTAATATAATGTTCTGTGTGGGAGAGCTTGAATCTCTGACTATAACTCCCTATAGTAATAAAATAGAAAAGAAAATTGTAATATAATTAAAAAAAATTAGCTGTTTTAACTTTTGAATTAAAAATCTCCCAACAATAGGCGTACTCTTGTATTACTTAGCCGAAAAAGCCCTAGAATGTTCATTTTTCATTAAAAATGTACTTTTAAATTGGATTTTAGTCCCATCAATCCTTTCATTTAAAAATTGTTTACTGCTGCTTTAATATTGGAGAACACTGTAGCATTCAAGAGATTTAAAGCCTCTTTTAACCCTTTAACGCAGCACACGGCCGGCATTTAAGGACCACGGGGCATTTTTTTTCTTTGCAACGGATTCTGGGGTCCCTGAGCAGTGAGCAGCCGTGAGAGGACCTTGAATGCCATGACATGCCAGGACCATTACTGGTCCTTAAGTGCCGAACCACTGTGATGGTCCTGGAACGTGATGGGTCCTTAAGGGTTAAATCATGAGTTAAATCATTGGGGATTTTTAGTCCCCCTGTTCTCCAGTTGGATTGCTCTTGGATTGTTCCAATTTGAATGAGAATGACAGTGAACCTCATTTTTGGTTTTACATATTGTCTAAGTGTGTACTGTGCAAAGTCAGATGACTTATATTATTTTTTCTTTCATCTTCACCTGTTTGTTAGGCATTTAACCCTTTGGGTGCCATATGATGGATACTCCTGGCACTCAAAAAGGTTATGTCCCTTATACAATGTAATACCATCCCTGCAACAGTCAATGCTCTGTGCGTCTTATCTGCTACAGGAAAAGGGTTTCCACAGGATCTGACAGAAAGCTCTTTGAAAACAGAGATTTAGGGAGTTCAGTAGCAGGGATTTAACCCTTTGAGTGCCAGAGAGGTACGCAACTCATCGCTCTGCAGTGCATTCTGTACTCCTCTGGCACTCAAAGGGTTAAGCGTATTAGATGAAGTTGGAAAAAAATAAGTATAGGCTATTTTCTTTGCATATTATGAACTTACAGAATATGTGAAGTCACCAAATCTGCTTACAGTCAGCCTCAGGACCTCACTATTGTGTTCAGTCACAGCTTTGATCATAGCTCACTTGCTGTCAGACCACAGCGATTGTATGCATGCTTTTCAGTAAAGTACTCATGTCTGTTTTTATTATAAAACAAAATCCCTCCACATTAGTGCTTTTTGGGGATTTTTCATTCCGTGGGTGCGCATATTGCGGATTACTCAGTGTTATATTTTCATCTGACATAAGAGTTTTCTATTTTTTTAGATTTTTCTCATAGTTGAACATTTTAAAGAATTGTATTTGTCAAGTTTAGATAGGTGTCCAAATGAGCCAGCTCTTGTATTGCAGACATTTGCTGTTTACTGTACCTTTGTACTGACCTTATGCTAAGGTTGCGGAACTGATATGTATTTTTGATAATATTACACTGGATACTGCCTTCTGGAAATTAGGCTTCTAAAGTAAGATTATGCTGCAAGGTTACATGCTAGTCTGTAGTGTAATATATATGAATACATTCATGACATGGTCTAAGCGTGGATTTATGTAAGGGAAATATTGTTCTTCTCTCTTTGGTTGTTGTTCTTAGGGCTGGATTTACCATTAGGCACAGTGGACAACTGCCTAGATTGTGAAGTTTTGATAGGTGCCTCAGCTGTGCGGATCACTTCCACATTCTGAGCTGTGGGTCAGAGCAATCCCAGAGGCTCTACCTCAGACACTCCCTCCTTGTTTATGATAGCTAGTTTATTTATGGGTTTAAAATAACCCTTTACTAGCCATTATGTAACCCCTTGGAATGGACGTTAGGGATGCTTGACAATGTGAAATCTTTATAGTTGCCAAGGGATTAAGAGTCATTTTTAATTGTATGTTGCAGACTAAGTGCAACAGTATGGGGCTGGGGATGCAGCCAAGTGTGGGTGTGGTCATGGGTTGGGCAGAGGGCATCTTGGGTACCTTTCTAAGGTGTACCTGGGATGTACAGCATGTTAAAGTAAGCAAATCAAATGAATGTATTTGTATTCTAGTCTTCACATCCCTTGTTCAATTGGAGATATAGACAGAAAGTTTTCTTCTTGTCATAGAAACAATAAAAGTTTATGGAATCTAGAGGCCTGCAGACTTTTCATTTGGGAATTTCCACAGAAAGGGAGTGATATTTCTGCTTTCTGTGGAACTTTCCACAGTGAGAGAATGCAGACAAAACTTAGATCTGGAAGGGGAAGTCCATTTCAAGACTTTACAGTGATGTGTTTCGAAGCTTAGTTCAGGCACTCCTGTTTTACACATTTCTGCCCTGACATCTAGAAACACACATGCAACTGGCATCACACATGGAAGAACACACATTGCTTCATTGTATTGTGTGTGTGTGTGTGTGTGTGTGTGTGTGTGTAAGAAACTGGCAGATAGGGCCTTCCTGCAGGAGGTGGGAGGCCCTATTTTTCCCTGAACTCTTCTTATAGGGTAAAGTTCCGCTCTCCCCCAGTAGATTCCTCTCTTTCAGTGAGGCTGATTTAATAACAGCTGGATCAATTTTTTGGGCAAAACATTGCTTCCCAGTGAGATGAAGACCCCTCTAGAATTCAGTCGTAGAAGAACATTTAAATCAGTAGAAATGTTCGCCATCTTTAGAGTGTAAGCTTTCAGGCAGGGACCTCGCACCTAATGTTTCACTCTACAAAGCACCTGTAACCCTGTATTGTTTAAACCCTGAAATTGTAAAGCGCTGCGTACACTTGTGGCGCTATATAAATAAACATATTCATTCATTCATTCATCTCTGGTGACGAAAACTCACACAGCCCTCTCAGCTTATGATGATCCTTAAAAATATCTTAAATGGTATTTCCTTTGGTCAGGAGTAAGCAGAGTGTAGGTGAAGTTTATATATGTAGGTGTTGATCTATCATGCCTTATAAAGGGAAAATATACCCTCCGATAATGGAAGTTATTTACCTGACAATATCATGCATCCTTTAAAAGAAAAAAAAATCACCAAAATTGATTAATTTACCACTTTTTGAACTTGTATAGTGATGGGGGCATCAGTTTTGTCCTTACAGGCCTTTTAAACAAAGTAGCTAAAAGCTTTTGAATGTCAGAAGGATATGCAGATCATTGCTGTGCAATGCGTTGCGTACCCATCTGGCACTCAAAGGGTTAATACTTCTTCCTCAGTCCACTACAGCAGACCATGGCACATTATGCTAATTAACAACCATGAGATGACTGACATTCATGCAAAGCCTTATGCCATACATGGATGGTTTAACCCTTAGCAATGCATTGGACGACCCTATGGCACTTTAAGGGTTAAGAAGTTTTGTGACCTACTGTGCCTGTTGCTGATTTTTTGGTATGACACCCTCAAAGAAACAGTAAAACCTAATTATACTAATATAAGGAACATGTTTTTTCCTGTTGGGCAAAACAATGGTACTCATGTTGCTGGGATATATTTTTTAAAAAAATTATTTCAGCTGAAATTAGTTTATCAAATCAAAAGTACATTTTATAAAATGGTGGTGCTGTTTCCATTGCTGTCTATGGAAAGTGTTTGCTTGCTGACCAAATGATGTTCATAGAAAGCAATAGCAACACTTCATTGTTAGTGGTGACTTCTTAAAACTGCATGTTTATTTAACATTTGAATGCCAGTGGGATGTGCAATGCATTGCACACCCCTCTGGTACTTAAAGATCTAATAAACAAGTCTGAGCTGTAACAACTTTAGAATGTAACATTTTCCAGCTGTGCCAGTACACTTGATTAAATCAACAGGAAAAAACTTGGAATACTTAATTTTCATATTTAGGGTTTGCTGTCCCTTTAACCTTTTGCATGCCAAATGGGTGCACAACACATTGCTTTGCAATGAGTAGAGTGGTATCTTATAAAAATGTTGCCCTCAATTTGGCAACCAACCCTGGGGAGCCTTAAATATGCTGCCAGGTTGAAAATGGCGATATAAGAATCTCGCATGTCTTTATTTCGCCTGCATGACAAGGGCAACATGCCTAACAAAGCGGGAAAAGCCAGTGGGGCAAATGAGCTTAACATGCAGTTTGCAGAGCAGCATGACTGTGATGCCCCATCAGCATGATTGCTGGTACTGTGATGCGGCACTCAGAGGCTTAATGGAAGGAAATGCACTGCTACATATTGTTATGCAGGCAAAATAAGGACATGCAAGATTCTTATGTTGCCATTTTCAGCCTGGTGACATATTTGAGCCCCAGGGTTGGTCGGCAAAATGAGGATGACATGTTGATGGTGAACCGAGTTGGGTACCCCCTAGCAATTAAAAAGGCTTACCATAGAATATACACCAGAGCCAGTGATAGGGCTCCTGAAATCCAGATACCTACTGTGCCTGCAGAGGGTTGTGGAGAAATTGTTCCTGGTAAGCCTAAAATTTCCTTTTTCTTATAATCATTTGTACATGGGCTAAAGATCTCAAATGGCTTAGAAGCTCTTGAACATACTATGGCATGTCATGGCATCACAGTGGAGCATGGGAGCAGAAACATTCGATTTGTCTAGAGACATTTACTTGAAATTGGTTGGAATAATTGTTAAAAAGTTTAAATTCTTTTTGTACCCATCCTAAATAAGTTGGGGTTACAGGTTCTTTATAAAGGAACACTAACACTTAGAAATTAAATTGGGTTATATAAATTGAAATATATTAGCCTAAAATAATCCTAAACTTGCATTTTAACCCTTTGAGTGCCAGAGAGGTTAATGCAGGCATAGACTGTCCCCTGTAGACACAGTGTGGTTTGTTTGGGCAGTTTTTAGGTTTTTTTGAATGCTAGAGACATCTCAAGTACATTGACAAGCAATGTGTTGGATATCTCTTTAGCATCCAATGGGTTAAAACATTTTTTAGTCAATTATAAGACTTGTGTAACCTGAGAGTGCAGAATATAATATCAATGAAAATAATACAAATATACTAGGGGAAGGATTCCATTACAGATGATTAAAGGAGCAGTAAACTTTTTTATGAAAAAATATATATACTGTAGGGTGTTACCTGTAAAATAATGGTACTGTTAATGCTGAGAGATGCATATTTCCAGAATTATGACTGTTTAACCCTGTGTTATTGTTTTTTTACATTAACAGTGCCCTCTAAGGGTCAAAATTCTAATTGCTTATTCTTTTATATTGTAATGGAGTGGAAAGTCAGTGACTTACAGTTCTCCATAGGTTGATAGAAACTGCTGAGTCACTTCCTGTCAGAACAATCAGTAAGTAAATGCACAGTAAATTAATTCCTGGTTATCTGAACTGTTATAAAGTTTGAATAAAACAACTGACAGCAGTGGGAGTTTACTTAATTTAGTCAGCAGGAAAAGTTCTATAATATATTCGTTAAAAAAAAAAACAGTTTACTGCTCCTTTAATGTTATTACTGCTTCTATATGACAGATTCAGGAAAATTTGTAGATAAAACCAGTGTTAACTATCACCTGCAATGGAATCCAGACCTGGTTGACAAACATCCAGCCTTTTTCAGTCACCAAAGGGGGGTGGAGGGGGAGTGGTGTAAGTGTTTCTTACGGATACCTTTCAATCACGCTATTAACATTATTAAACTGTTTACAAAAGTTATATTTTTGTCCAGTTGTGCAGGATACTTTCTTGAACACAATATTATTTAGGTTTGAACCAGTCCAAGAAAGCTAACATAAATGTTTCATAGTATTTTTAAATGTTGTCATAAGTGATAGATTTTTCAAAAGAACATAAAAAAATGCTTATTTTTAACTTTTTCATCACTGAACACTGTTTAGAAGAATAGATTGTTGTATTTTTAAATCTTGCAAAATACTTCTTACGCAGAAATGATTGCAGTATCGAGAAATATTTTTCCCAAGAATAAAGATGCACAATGAGATGTGCATATTGTTATACAGGATGTTTTAGGCAGAAAGAAAACCAAGTCCTTTATTATAGTAAAACTACAAATAAAAGTATTTCAAGTAACAAAAAAGTGAGGTAAAAAATATTTCATGGAGGTTCATGAGAAAAAAACTAAATGTTTATTTACTTAACATTGAGAATTGATTTAAAATGTCTTCATGCTTTTTCCTGAATGTCAGTCAGTTTGAATATGCTGTCATGATTCTGTGTGTATTCTCATTTACTAGAATTCATTATTTGAATTTCAAGCTACTGTGAAATCACATTAATAAATTTCATGACATTCCAATAAATCAGTGTCACAATTGTATTTTAACTCTATATATTTTTGCTAACAAAATGTATTGTTTATATTTCTCTGTTGTCCAATACAGGTTACTGTAAGTAGGCAGGAACAATTCTAGAATTGTATGCAGGGGGTAGAGCCTACCTTCCCTCCTTGGCTGCAGCTTGCCAACCAGCTCCAGAAAGATTTGTTCCTTGGTGAAGATAACACAGGCAAGAGACCAGTTCTATAGCTTTTTTATTTTTCTGTTAGAAATGGAATACCACCATTAGCTGGATTACCATAACTGACAATGCCCTTAGATGTGGCTAGCTCAGTGACCAGGTGAATTTTGTGGACCTTAAACCCTGGGGGGAAAATATTGGCTACAAGTTCTTTCCCCAGGAGTTACCCACCAAGGCTGCTTCTTTAAACATGGTAATCTGAAGACAGAAGATCTGCAGGAAAGGTGAGCAACCCTTTGAGTGCTGCAGGCCCACTTGTCCCACAGTGCCCCTCCGCACAGTGTTTTTTCATTTGGAGTTCCTGTTGCACACTCCTGCACTCACTGGGTCTATCTGTATGTCTGTTGGGTGTTTGGAGCAGGTTTATGTGGTATTTAACCCTTTAGCTGATGGTTTGCATTCATTTGGGGGGGGTTCTGACACTTTTTCCTATTGGTTCAGTGTTTTTTTGGGTATCCTAACATGTTTTAGTGATGTTCCTGATGTGTTTCAGGAACCTAAAAAGCCCCTTACTTGCTTTCCACCTAACCCCACTCTTGACCGCGTTGTGTCTGAAGACTGGAAGTCTCCGGACAGAAAACCTTCTGTCTCCAAGAAATTTACTAAGCTTTATTCCTTTTCTGATGCAGCGCTTGCTCAGTGGGTTCATCCTCCTAAAGTGGATGCTCCTATCTCCGGGCTATCCAAGTTTACTACCTTGCCAGTGTCTGATGCGTCTGCTCTAAAGGACTGGACTGACAAGAAACTGGAGGTCTCCCTCAAGTCCATCTTTGCCACTGCTGGTTCTGCCATGCGTCCAGCATTCGCAGCAGTATGGGTGAACTTGGCCATTGCGGTCTGGACCGAACAGCTCACTCTTGCTGTCCGTCAGGACACTCCTATTTCGGATAAGTTGCGCCTCCTTGCCAACATTTCTAAGGCACAGCACTATGTTTCTGCTGCCCTATTTGATGCCATCCGTTTGGTGGCTAGGGTTTTCACCATGTCTGTGGTTGCCAGACGGGCTCTTTGGCTCAAGATCTGGTCTGCTCATACTGCTTCTAAGAAAGCTTTTCTCTCCTTGCCTTTTCAAGGCACTTCTTGTTTGGGCCAGATCTCAAGGATCTGATCGGAGAGGCTGCAGGGGGTAAGAGTACCCTTCTACCCTTAGTTCCTAGGAAGAAAACACTGCTTAAGCGTAACTGGTATTTTCATTAGTTTCAGACTGAGACACATCCGGCGAACCAGACTGTTCCCTCAGCTCTGCGTACCTCCTCCAAGCCCAAACAGCAATGGAAGCTCAAGGTCTCTTCCAAGCCTTCTTCGGTATGACTCACCAAACCAGGGTCCACACTCTGCTGTGGGTGGTCTTCTGCATCATTGTCACAGCATTTGGGAGGATTCAGTGTCGGACCCATGGGTTTTGCAGGTAGTGACGGAAGGGTACAGGATACCGTTCGTCTCTCTTCCTCCCTTTCGCTTTCTTCCTTCTCATACGCCTCAGGGTGCAGAGAAACGCCGTCTGTTCGGCGCTGTTCAGTCTCTTCTGAACAGGGACGTTCTGGAGCCGGTTCCAGTTCAGGAAAGAGGTATGGATTTTTACTCAAACCTCTTTGTGGTCTCCATGAAGGACGGCGGTTGTTGTCCCATTTTGGACTTGAAGGATCTCAGTTCCTTTGTGACCTGGACTCATTATCACCAGGAGTCTCTACTGACGGTGATTGCTGCCATGACCCCGGGGGAATTCCTTGCATCTCTTTATCTTCAGGACACGTACTTACACATTGCCATTCATCCAGAGAGCTGGTAGTACCTCCGGTTTGCCTGCAACCGGGGACATTTTCAGTTCTCAGCTCTTCCATTTGGTCTGACCACAGCTCCTCAGGTCATCAACCGTGTTCTTGGAGTCTTAGTGTCCTTCCTCCACCGAGACGGCATCAGAGTTACTCCATACATGGACGACCTGCTTCTGAAAGCCTCTTCTGCAGAACTCCATAAGCTGGTTCAGCAATGCATTCATGCTCTCACCCATCACGAGTGGATCATCAGCTTGGACAAATAGATCTTGTCCCTTCCCAGTGTCTGGTCTTCCTGGGCCTCCTCTTCAGTTCCCAAAAGAACACGGTGTTTCTCACGGACAGGATGGCTCACCAGATCGCCCACAGGGTTTCTGCAATACTGGCTCAAGATCCAGTTCCAGCCTAGAAGCTGTCATCTCTGGTGGGGAAATTCATTTCCACCACAGAGGCTGTACCGTTTGCCATGGCACACACCAGGGAACTCCAGCGGTTTGTGATTCAGGTGTGCAGGGATCGGCCGGACCTTCTGTTTGTCCTGGAGGCTCGACCTTTCCAATCTGCTGAAGGGCAAATCCTTCCTAGTTTCCTTCTGTACCACGGTGACAATGGATGCCAGCCTCTCCGGATGGTTAGGGGTCCTGGGTCACCTGAGTGCACAGGGTCGGTGGTCTCCGGAAGAATCTCTCCTTCCCATCAACGTGTTGGAGCTTTGGGCGATATTTCATGCCCTTTGTCATTGGACATCAGCTGGAAGACTGTCCAGTCCGGGTAGAGTCCGACAACGCCATGGCCGTGGCTTACATCAACAAGCAGGGTGGAACAAGAAGTCTCTTGGTTAGAGGTCAAGGCTATTCTGTTCTAGGCAGAAGAACACGTTCCTGACATATCCACAGTGCACATTCCTGGTGTAGACAACGTCATGGTGGACTTCCTCAGTCGACACACACAGTGGAGAGTGGGAGCTGCACCCAGAGTTGTTCAACCTCATTGTTCAGACATGGGGTCTTCCTTACATCGACCTGATGGAGACAGGACACAACAGGAAGGTTCTGAGGTTCTGCTCTCGATGGAGGGACCCTCTAGCTCTGGCAGTGGATGCAATGTCGATTCCTTGGTTATTCCCTCTGGCCTACATATTTCCTCCCCTCCCCATGTTGCACAGGGTGTTGCGGAAATTAAGACTGGAGCATTGTCCATTCATGCTGATTGTTCCGTACTGGCCTCGTCAGGCTTGTGGATCTGTCAGGGGCGGAGCTGTTCCAGCTCCCTTGCTGTCCGGATCAGGGTTACCTGTTGAAGAAGGACGTTCATCGTCTAGCCTTGATGGCTTGGGAATTGAATCCTCAATATTGAGGAAGAAAGGTTTTTCTTCTGGTGTGATAGCTACTATGCTCAGTGCCCAGAAACCTGTTTCTTCCAAGATCTACCATCGTGTCTGGTCAACCTTCCTATCTTGGTGTGCTGACAAGGACCTGTCTCAGGAATTTGATCTGCCTACAGTCCTGGCTTTTTTGCTGGATGGTGTGGATAAAGGGCCTCAGTTTGAGTTCCCTTAAAGTTCATACTTCTGCTCTCTCTGTTTTCTTTCAGAGGCGCATTTCCATCCTTCATGATGTCAAGGGTTTCTTCCAGGGCATTGCTCATACTTGTCCTGCCTTCAAGATTCCAGCTACTCCATGGGATCTTAACTTGGTTTTCGGCGTTCTCCAGCGCCCTCCATTTGAGTCTTTGGCTACTATTTCTCTACGTCTGTTGACGTGGAAAGTGGATTTTCTCCTGGCAATTGTGTCTGTCCGTCGTGTTGAGGAGTTAAATGCTCTGTCCTGTAAACCACCCTATTTGGTGTTTCACAAGGACAAGGCGGTGCTTCGCACCTCTCAGGAGTTTCTCTCGAAGGTGGTTTTGGAGTTCCACATCAATCATGAGATTGTGGTGCCCTCTTTCTGCCCTGACCCCATCTCTGACAAGGAGAGCAGTCTCCACTTGTTAGACGTGGTGCCTTGTCTCAAGTTTTATGTACATTGCACTGAGTCTTTCAGGCAATCTGACGCATTGTTCGTCATTCCTGAGGGTCCTAGGGCAGGAAAACCTGCATCCAAAGTGACTATTGCTTCTTGGATCAAGTCCACTATTCATGAGGCATATGAGCTGAGGAAGAAGCCTGTCCCCTTTGGGGTCACGGCTCATTCTACAAGATCTACTGGGGCTTCTTGGGCTTACAAGAATCAGGCCTCTGCTGATCAGTTGTGCAAGACTGCCACTTGGTCGTCTGTGCACACCTTTTCGAAGCACTGCCGTGTTGATGTGCTGCCATCGGCTGACACCAGCTTTGGGAGGAAGATCCTGGAGGCATTCTTGCCTGTCTAGGATCTTCTTCGGTTCTTGGTGCTTCCTTCACTTTTGAGCCCTGTTGGCTCTAGTTCAGTGTGCTGTGTAATAGTTTGGGGTGTTGTTACCTCTGTTCAGTGTCCGTTGACACTTCATTGTTTTGTTGGGCTATCCCTGATCTGATGGTTTATATCTGCTCTGGTGACTTTGGGGGCCTTGTGCATGGTCCTTGCCTTACTTCCCGCCTCTGGGAAACTTAATGGTTGGACATCCCAGAGTTACCAGTAACCTGTATTGGATGACAGAGAAAAGAGGATTTTAGTCTTACCTGTTAAATTCTTTTTCTTAGTCCATACAGGTTACTGGTCTCCCACCCTGTCAAGGGACCATGCTTGGCTGTCCTGTGGCAGACTGTGGGGGTCCTTCGGGGTCATGCTCACAGGAGTATTCTTCCCTTCTACTATCTAGTCATAGTTAATGTATCAAATCTCTTCTACTATCTAGTCATAGTTAGTGTCTCAAATCTTTTTGGAGTTGGTTGGCTAGCTGCAGCCAAGGAGGGAAGATAGGCTCCACCCCATGCATACAATTCTAGAATTGTTTCTGCTAACTTAAATGGGCAGATGGCCTACCCAGAGTTACCAGTAACCTCTATGGACTAAGAGAAAAGGATTTAACAGGTAAGACTAAAATCCTCTTTTATGCTGGATGGATGGGAATGGTAGGGGCACTTTGCCCAGTCCCAAAGCTGGGGGATATGTACTATGGTGTGATAAAGAGGAATTCACTTCTCTAGTAAGGTAAATCCTCCAATCACTATGTTATTCTATGGAGCCAATGCACTAAGACCGATGAAGGGGCAGAGTTGTTAGTGGAGGCATGTGAATCCAGTTCAAATTCAGTTGAGGGGCACATACACAGCATTTCCTTCCAAGAGGTCCACAAAATTTGTTGCTGGGGTCCGTGTGTGTGCCTTCTATTCACTCACTATGCATTTTGTTAATTGATAAATATAAACTATTAACTCTATTTTTGAAAGCATTCTTACTTTACAGCATTTTTCACACCTGTCTAAAACTTATGCACATTACTGTATATGTATGTGTGTGTATATATAAAAATACTAGCAATATTGGCACGGCTTTGCCCACGCGGTTAATAAAATAAATAAATCCCTATGCCCCCCCCCCCCCAAAAAAAAAAAAAAAAATACAAACAAAAGTCCCATGCAGATGTATGCATGACTATAGAAACATATAATGTGATATGTCTAGTAGTGATAGGGTTAAAAATGTAAGTGGATTTATGTATATGACTATTTTCCCCTGACATCCAGGTAAATCCAGAAAGTAGACCATGTTCTTAATGATGCACTATTGAATTTTCAGTGCTCAGCCCTTTCAACTCCAAAATGGTGTACAACACATTACAAAGCACTGTGTTACATAACTCTCCATCAGTGAATGTGTGTGTAAGTAAGCCTGTGAGAGCGTATGTGAGTGAGGATGTGTTATAGCGTATGTGTGTGCAAGCGTATGTGTGTTTTGCATGTTGCATTTTGCATATAGTGTTTTATGAATAGCATTTTGTGTTTTTCACATAGTGTTTAGTGTTTTGCATATATAGATTTGCGTATAGCATTTTTCCCATGGCCTTTTGTGTATAACATTTTTCGTGTAGCATTTTGCACATAGCGTATAGCACTTTGTATATTGTGCTTTGCGTTTTGCATATATTGGTTTCCCCATTGGGATTTGCATATATTATATTGCCTTTTGCCCATAACTTCTGGAACAATAAAGGGAAATAATGTTTTAAGTATGTTTAATGACAATTTCATGTCCTAGTGAGTAGTAATTGAGCCTTGCTTGATCTATCAGTCTCAAACAATTCTGAAATGGTATACAATATACAGATAAGGGAACATGTGGGTAACAGTGACCACAATATAGTTCCTTTGAAATTTGTTATGAGAAACCCATTAACAAGGGTTTGAGAAAAACATTCAACTTTAAGAAGGCTAAACTGAAATGCTATAAAGCTGTATTAAAGAGCATTTAATAATGTAATGTTAAAAGATAAAATACATAGAAAATGTGGAATGTGTTCAGTGCTCTTAGATAAATATACTTGAAAATGTATGCAATTAGGATATATACAAGAGGAACAAATTAAGATAAATGTAGTTTAACCCCTTCGCGTCCGATGACGTACCCATACCGTCACTTTTTTCCTGCACTTAAGGACCAGTAACGGTTCTTGCACGTTAAGAGTTAACTTTCCCATTGCCACCGCTTTGCGCAATGGGAAAGGTGTGGGCATGCTGTTACTAGGTGGTCCGGTATCGGAGCATCTAGTTTCAGCCAACGCCCGCATTGTTTATACATGTGATTCGCTAAAATAGCGAGTCATGTATAGAATGCATATGACAGAAGCAGTGTTTTCAAAACACTGCTTCTGTCACATCTCTCTGTCTCTCTCCTCCTTAGACACAAATCTGAGATTGTTACAGTGTGGTCTGTGTTCCAGCTAGAGATGCAGAGTTGCAACTTTGTTTAAAAAAAGAAAAAAAAGCTTTTTTTTTTTTCCATTTGATCACTGTAATACAGTGATCAAACTGATCCCCTCCCCCTTGATCACTCATTTTAGTGATCAAGTGCTGCAGATCAGTTTCTGCTGATCTGTGGTAATTTTTCGCCCCTCCCCCACTGAAATCCTTTTTTTTTTTTTTTTTTTTTTTAATAAAAATTGATTTTTTAAAAAATGTTTTAGGTAGTTTAATAGTTTAGTTAGGTAATTTTAGTGGGGCTAGGTAGGTTTAGAGGGTACGTGGGTTAGGGTTAGTTTAGCATTGAATTTAGGTCAGGTTTAGGGAATTAATTTTTTTTTTAATAAAAATAGAATTTATTAAATATTTAGGCTTTTTAGGTAATTTAGACAGGGCTAGGTAGGTTTAGCGTGTAAGTGGGTTAGGGTAAGATTTAGTATTGAATTTAGGTTTGAAGATTAGGGTTTTGTAAGAAAAAAAATATATATATGTAGTTGTATTGTAGGAATAGTGAGTATTTGGGTTAAGTTAGGATTAGGGTTGACGTGGGTTAGGGTAAGGTTTAGGGTTAGGGTTAGAGCTAGGCACAGAAAAAAGAAAAAAAATAATAATATAGTTTTATTGTAGGAATAGTGAGTATTTGGGTTGTTAGGTAGGATTAGGGTTGACGTGGGTTAGGATAAGGTTTAGGGTACGGTTTAGGGTTAGACCTAAGCACTATATATATAGTATTTACGTAGGAATAGGGACTTGTTGGGGTTTTTAGCAATTTTAATTTGGTTACTTATAAAGCCCGGGTGGGTGGGTAGCTATTTATTTAGAAAAAATTAGGGTAGGTAGATTAAGTTAGTTAGAAGTTATTTAGAAAATTTAGGGTAGGTTAAGTTAAAAGATTCAGCGGATGTATTCTGCAGAAGAGGCATATGCCTTTTTGGCTTCAGACTCAGAACCCAGAGATACTGCCGCTGATTTTGACAAATCCCAGTTCACACAGAGCAACAGTGATAGCTCCAGTGATCATGCTGGGCCATCTCCTAAGACAGTGTTTCTCAACTCCTGTCCTCAGGACCCACTAATAGGCCAGGATTTGATGATTTCCTTGTTAGAGCACAGGTGAGTTAATCTATGTGAATGAGCCTCTGATCACCACACCTGTGCTCTAGCAGAGAAATCCCTAAGTCCTGGCCTGTTAGTGGGTCCTGAGAACAGGAGTTGAGAAACACTGTCCTAAGAAGAGGCGTACTGCTACAAGAGCTGCCCCAGAAGCAGCCCCAAGACATAACCCAAGACATGCCCCAGTAGCAGGCCCAAGACATGCTCACAGACCTGCCACAAGGCCAGCCCCTCATCCAGAGCCTATGGAATGGGTATCACCAGTAGGATTAAGTCCAGAAATACCCAATTTCACAGGCAGCCCAGGAATAAATGTAGATGTGGCCGGTTTTAACCAGGAACAGTTTTTTAATTTATATTCGGGGGAAGACATTTTGGGGGAGATTGTAGCGCAAACAAATATTTATGCAGCCTAGTACACTGCAGCCAATCCCACACGCTATATTTCAAAGGAGCAATCATGGTACCCCACAGATGTTTGAATTCAGGAAATTCTGTGCCCTAACTATGGCTATGGGGATTATTAAAAAGCCAAGCATCAGGTCATACTGGAGCAAAAATCCTGTATGTGTTACCCCCATTTTCGGCCAAACAATGAGCAGGAGACGCTATGAAGTGCTTTTGCACTTCAAGCATTTCAACGATAACACCCTGTACCTCCCCAATGATCACCCCCAGTATGACAGACTGTATAAAATTCGCCCCCTTATAATTCATTTGCAAAAAAAATTTCAGAAAACTATAACCCCCAAAAAACAAATATCTGTTGATGAGTCCTTAATGAAATATAAGGGAAGGTTTGGTTTTAAGCAATGTATCTCCTCCAAACGCTCCACGTTTGGTGTAAAATTGTATAAGTTGTGTGAAAGCGCCACAGGATACACCTATGCTTTTCACATTTATGAGGGCAAAGACAGCCAGCTTAATCCTCCTGGTTGCCCTGAATATCTGGGAACCAAAGGCAGAATTGTTTGGGATCTCATTTCCTCCCTATTAAATAAAGGATACCAGTTATATGTAGATAACTATTACACAAGCCCCTTTTTATTTAAATCACTTTTTTATTTTGACACTGTGGCCTGTGGCACTGTTAGGAGAAATTGTAAAGAGATGCCCAAACAAATGATAAACTGCAAGCTACGAAAGGGAACATCCTTCGCTTTGTGCCAAGAGGAGCTGCTGACAGTCAAGTTTAGAGACAAAAAGGACATGTACATGCTGACATCTATGCATGACGAGGAAATTGTGCCAGTCTCTGTCTGTGGCACGGTCCTCAGGAAACCAGTCTGCATCAGAGACTACAATAAACACATGGGGGGTGTTGATCTTTGCAATCAACTCATGCAGCCTTACCTCACCATGAGAAAATCTACAGCCTGGTATAAGAAGGTTGCCATTTACAGACTGCCATTTATAATTCTTATATAATTTTTAAATTGGCAAACCCCACTCAAATAATCACTTTTTTGTAGTTCCAAATGCATGTCATTTCCAGTTTTTTGTTTGAAGGGGCAACAGCAGTTTTACGGCTGAGACCCGGTTTAGGACACTTTGCATTTAAAATCCCCCAACCCCCAAAAGAGTAAGCCACAGAAATGCTGCAGGGTGTGCTACGCCAATGGCAAACTGACAGAAACCACCTTCTACTGTCCTGATTGCCCTACAAAACCTACGGTCTGCATTGGTGACTGTTTCAAGCAGTATCACGTACATCCAATGCACTAATTCTGTAATTTAATTATTTGGCAATGCTTTCCCCTGAAATATCCTGTTTTTTTTGTGTTGTTTTGTTTTGTTTTTCCCAAAACACATACCTCCTTAGATCTAACACTATGAAAATATAATGGGAACAACCCTGTTTTTTCCATGTCTGAAAATGGAAACGTACATGTTCTCAACTGAACCCAGTAAATCCCCCAAACCCTGACAAACCTATGCATATGGGGCATTGCCATACTCTGAACATGTAGTTGAATTGTGGACAATGCATTTTTACGAATCTCCAAATATCCTGTACTTGAAATCCACAGAAACACCGAAATATAGCTGTGAAAATACAGGGTTTTGTTTCTTACTGCAGGTTTTAGGAGGTATTGGTGGTAAAATGACTGAGAAAAAATTGCCAGAATGCACCTAGACTAAAACCCAGGGTTGTATTCCTTTCTAAAAAATATATTTTGGGGGTTAAATATTAATTGCAACATTGCAAAACACCTCAAATAAGACAACGGCACCAGTTAAGTGAGCTGTAAAAATGCCACGTCTGAAAACGGAACGCGCATGTTCCCAACTGGGCCCAGTAGATTCCCCAGACCCTGACAAACCTATGCATATGCGGTATTGCTGTACTCAGAAAAAGCAACTGAACATTAATCAATGAATTTGTTTTAAATTTTCACCTATCCTGTGCTTGAAATCCACATCAAAATTGAAATCTGTGAAAAACGCTGTTTTTTTTTTTTATTTAAATAACGTTTTACGAGTGATTGGTGGTAAAATGGCTGAGAGAAAAATTTGAAAACATGTCTAAAATGAAAGCCTGGGTTATATACTTTTCAAAACTATACACTTCTGGGGGGAAGTCTTAAAATGGGGCACTGTTACAGAGCACCAAATGAGACATGGCACCAGTGACGCAAGCTGTGAAAATTCAACGTGTGAAAATGGAAACGCGCATGTTTCAATTTGGGCCCCGTAGCTCCCCGAAACCTGTGCATATGGGGTATTGCCGTACTCAGGAGAAGGAGCTGAACACTAAACAATGCATTTTTAAAAATCTTCACCTATCCTGTGCTTGAAATTCACAGTGTGAAAAACTCTGAATTTGTTAATTACATCACATTTACGACAGAATGGTGGTAAAAGCCTGGGGTGTGTACTTTACAAAAATATATTTTTATTTTTGGGGGAAATCTTAAAATGGAGCACTGTTACACAAACCCAAATGAGACATGGCACCAGTTAAGCAAACTGTGAAAATTCAATGTTTGTTCAAAAGTTGGCCTGTAGCCCGACCAAACCTTGAGAAACTTATGCATATGGGGTATTGCCGTACTCAGAAGAAGGAGCTGAACACTAAACAATGCATTTTTAAAAATCTTCACCTATCCTGTGCTTGAAAATCACATCAACATGGAAACCTAAGTGTTAAAAACACTGAATTTTTTACTTACATCAAGATTTAAGAAGGATTTGTGGTAAAATGTCTGTGTAAAAAATTTCAAAACATACATAAAATGAAAGCCTGGGGTATCTACTTTCCAAAAATATACACTTTTGAGGGGACATTTTAAAGTGGAGCACTGATACACAGCCCCAAATGAGACATGGCACCAGTGACTCAAAGTGTGAAACTGGAAAAGCGCATGTTCCAATTTGGGCCCCGTAGCTCCCCCAAACCTTGAGAAACCTATGCATATGGGGTATTGCTGTACTCAGAAGAAGGAGCTGAACACTAAACAATTTATTTGTAAAAATCTTCACCTATCCTGTGCTTGATATCAATAGTAATATTGAAATGTAAGTGTGAAAACTGCAAAAAAAACCTAAATATTACAATTTTGGAACATATTTCTAGAAAAATAGCTGCATAAAAAACTCAAAAATTCTACTAATTATTTACCTTATGTTGTCTACTTTTCAGAAACATATACCTTTGTGGAACATTTTTGGGTTCTGGCACTGTAATCTAAGCTATGATACTCACATGCTAATTGTTTAAAAATTTCAGTTTGGAAATAATGGTGTCTATCTTGTAATATTTACCTTGTAAATGTGAGAAAGGGATTGAAATACTAGGCATATGGGGTATTCTCATATTCAGGAGAAGCAAATAATTATATTTAGGGGTATTTTTTTGTAATTAACCAATAGTATACAAATCATGACAGGAAAAATGTTTTTCCTTTTTTTCTATTTTAATCAAATTAAACAATGAGGTATTATAATTGTGGTATCAAAAGAAAGCCCTACTTGTGCTTAAAAAACAGTATATAATTTGTGTGGGTGTATTAAAGAGAAAATATGGTTGAACAAAGACATAGTCAAAAAAGTCAAAATTGCTCCTGTCTTTAAGTGAAATCCACCTAAGATTTGCCGGTCCTTAAGGGGTTAAAGAGGGGTTTGCAAGAAAATAACTTTTATTTCAATTATTAGTAAAAATCTTTTATGGACCATTCTTAACAGCCAAGGTAACATTTTGTCAGACACATAGTGGACATGTATGTAGGATAATTCTCACAATATATTTTATAGTCCACGAGCCTGACAAATACACTTCTTTGGCGCTAACAGGGTTAAACTGCTCTGTAGAAGTAAACAACCTGCCATATCATTACATGAAAACAAATCACGGATATCATATGGATGCACCTCTCTGGTGCTGAAATGCTCTCTGTAACATATACTGACATATAAGGTTAATCCTTTCAGTGCCAGAGGCTTAGCCAACACATTCCTTAAAAAAAGGGGGGGTATGAAGTGCATGCCATTGATATATGTGCATGCTTTTTAGTCTTCACACCATCAACACATTCAGTACACTGTTACGTAATTATAATCATCTTCACCCACAACTGGATTTGATGGGCATCGCCATCCCACATTGCTAGTCTACATTAAATGCCCTCTGCCACTTTTCTGCCCATTCACTGAGTTTATGTAAATTTTTCTGCAGAGAAAAACAGCTCTGTATGTATTTCCTTTCACAGCTTAGTGTCATCAGCAAAGATTGATACACTACTTTCAATTCCCACTTCTAGATCATTAATAAACAAAATAAAAAGCACTGGGCCCAGGACTGAACCCTGTGGCAGGCACACCACTTACACATTTATACCAACATGAAAATGTTCCATTTACAACAACTCTCTGCCATCTGTCATTTAACCAGTTCTCAATCCATGTACAGATATCACCTCCCATACTTGGATTCTAAAATATACTGTGAGAATTATCCTACATACATGTCCACTATGTATCTGAGAAATGTAACCTTGGCTGTTAAGAGTGGTCCATAATAAGGTTTTTACTAATTATTGAAATAAAAGTTAATTCTTAGTGTGCACCAATTGTAACATTTTCTTTTTTCCCCTCCTTTCCTTATTAGAAACATAGAATTTGATGGCAGAGAAGAACCATTCGGCCCATCTAGTCTGCCCATTTTTGTCTACTGTAAAAACCTCAAACTTATTTGGGGCTCAATACTATTAGCCCCAATATTTTCAAAACAAGCGGTTGTGGTTTTTGCAGCACATTTTACAGTTCTATAAACTGTGCTGTCAACACCAAAAACCATGCAAAAATGTTCCACAGGTACGCAGTTTTCACCCACTGCTATCCTATTCCATGTGGTGGCTTCACCGCATGTTTAGGAATCACTTTTCATGGTGCAAATCCTGAGACATGACAAGACCAGTGCAGAGCCCAAAACAGGAGATGAAAACCACAGGTATGGTTGAAACAAAGAAAGAGATACAGCGTTGCATACCCCACTGGCACTCATAGAGTTAATTCAGAAATAGTTTCACACGTCTCGACAATTAAAAACTTACCAGTAATCCTGATGTCCACCGGGATCGCGACCGACTTCTTCTTTTCTGTCTTCTGATCTTCTTTCTTTTGTCTTGCTTTAAAAAAAAATCCATTAATGGTTGTTCAATTTTTATAAAATTATCCCCCATAGGTGCTACCGTTACTGTAGGTAGAATCTGAAAGTCCAAATATTTGTATTTAAAATTGTCCATAAGCATTAAAATGTTAAAGTCATGTACCCCAATGCCTCCGCCACCATCTCTGCTGGCGACAGAGGGCATTTTCATCCGCACAGAGGGATACTTGTGACCTCTTGGCTGTTGCCCGGCTCAGACTGCTGGAATTTTGAACTGAGACCGCCTTTTATATACTAGTCTCCGTTTAAAATAAATTGCAGTCTCCAACTGGCTGGGAAGTGCTTATGCACCTCCCAGCTAATCAGCTTCTAGCATGGATGATGACAAACCACACTAGAAGCTGATTGGCTGGGAGGTGAGAAAGCACTTCCCAGCCAATTGGAGGCTGCCAATTTATTTTAAACCAAGACTGCCATATAATAGGCAGTCTCTGTTCAAAATTCTGGCAGTCTGACTCGGGCAATGGCCCGAGAGGCCACAAGGATCGCTCTGTGTGGATGAAAATGCCTTCTGCCGCCAGCGGAGATGGCAGCGGAGGCATGGGGTACATGACTTTAACAGTTTAATGCTTATAGGCAAATTTAAACAAAAATGTTTCTACTTAAAGAGGAATGGACTTTCAGTTGTCCCCTACAGTAACCCTTTAGGCTCCTGAGGGCTACTCCTCAGGCACTCAAAGGGTTAATGGTAGCATCAAGGTAGCACAAGGAAATCTTTAGAACCACCTCAAAATAGACAAATATCAGTTAAAGGGTTAATAACTGAATTCAAATAATTACCCAGATCAAATTTTAGCTAAAATAACCTTTCCAGAAACACTATATATTATTCTGGAAATATCAATAATTATATTAACTAATATAGAAGTAAGACTAACTGCTATCAACCATTTTACAATTATCTGGCAAAATATTACAAATTAATTAACCAATTCTGCTTAATTCCAGAATTACTACAGTCAATATGGCTTTTTTTAATTAATCCTAAAGGGGTGGCCAGTCCAAAGACAAATTATAAGAAAATTATGTTTCCTCAAATATAGAAGAAATATATATATTTGATTCTGGATTTTTGCAGAATTAAAATAAGGAAAGATATAGTTACCAGTCAATAAGTTTTTCTTATGATTTCTTTAGCATCCAGCAAGAATAGAACAGCTAAGCAAGATGATCAGGAACTCAGGAGCCAAGACCTTCTCTCCCAAAAACCTGAATATTTATAATGTAAAATTCCTGTTTTCAGAAGCCCAGCCCCATCTCCACTGATTGGGTCTCATTAGAATATGACATCGTCATCATTAACTAATTGAACAGTCTGAATTCCTAATTATACTATGATGTCATGAATATATTATTATAATGATTTGAGAAAAATTCAAAACACTAGTAATAACGCTATGCACCCTGAAAATGCCACACATACTCCATATAAAAATTTCCTCTGATAACTGTTATTTTATCAATAGACAGGAATTTTCTCTGGATTCCATCATCAGATAAAAATGTCAAAAAGATTATCACATTTGATATAAATCTGTCACCCTAGCAGACTTTCCCATATGGGAGTATATCTTCCCTTAGCCACATAGACTTTAATAAAGTCAGTTAAGTATTTTTCTCCCTCCATTTAAGTAAAGAGGCCTTTGTGTCTAAAATTAGATCACACACATTTTAAAACAGACTTTCAGAGAATTTGGCTTAACGAAAAAAGTAACCATCTCCTCCCCATCATGGCAATGTCTCTGACAGTTGTGCATATCAGGCTAGGGGTAAGAAGGTAGGTGACCCCTCATTTGGTATGGTTTTCTATATGTACTGTAAAACCTTGGGTATAATACACACAATTTTTCGCCTCTGCACCTTATGTGAAGTGGGAGTGTGCGTATTACACATGAGAAAAAAAATCATATACTTATTTCTGCTCTCCCCATCCCTCCACCAACCTCAATCCACTCCCAGTTTCCCCTCCAACTACTCAACCCCTCCAGAGTCATCTGTTATATCTGCGCAGCATAAGGCATGCTTGCATTTTCTGCCCGCTTCCCTCATTGTTCTGTGAGGACCTTTTAATTGAAACTAATGGTAATGCCCTTTGAGGACCCTCAGGTCCTTGCAGGACACAACCATAGATACAATACGTAGAGATCAATGGGTTGGATCTATGGTATTGCCCTGCGAGGACCTTCATGTCCTCAAAAGGCATTACTATTAGCTTTAATTAAAAGGCCATCACAGGGGAAATGCAGGAAGTGGATGCTTTGCAGATAAAACAGATGACTCCGGAGGAGTTGAGTAACAGAAGGGGAAGCTGGGAGTGGACTGAGGTGGGTGAAGGGAAGAAATCAGACACCAAAAACTAATTTTTTTTTTTTTTTTGTGAGTAAATGGCGAAAACAAGGGTGCGTGTTATACATAGGCCTCTTGTTTTCCCCTATAATCTTGGATATAACTTACATGTGAGTATTATACACAGGTATGTATTATACCTGAGATTTTATGGTAACTAGAAAGATAGCAAAAATGCTGAAAATGGGTCTGGTCTACTGGGTACAGGAAATGGCCCAAGCTCCTGGCAGTGAAAGGGTTAAAGCAGAGAGAGATATGTGTTTGTGTGTATAGTTAAATGTTCTTTTATTTAATATAAACATGTTGGGGCATATATATATATATATATATATATCATCATTTTCATCTATTCTCGATGCATTGCAAGATGAAGGTTTCCTCAGCAAGAAACTTCAGACCTGTGCCGCTGTGTACCAACAAATGTGGTAATTTCATCTGCCCATCTGATCTTTGGTCTTCTTGAGCATTTAGTATTGAGTGGAATCAATTTCAGAATGTGTTTGGTCCATCTACTATCAGGTCTTCATGCTATGTGGACTGCCCATTTTCATTTCTGATGCTTTACTCTTTCAATGATCATAGACCTTCATTTTCTGACAAATCCATGCACGCGTGTTTTGGTCTTGTTTCTTTTATGTTTAGAATTTGCCGCTCCACACTTCTCTGTGTAACATAAAATGTTTCTATGGCTTTGGCATTCAGTTTTCATGTTTCAAAGCCATATGAATGATTTCGCTTGAGGCAAACTGCTCTGTGTAACAAAGTTTTTTCTATGGCATTCGCATTCAGTGTCCATGTTTCAATGGACCACATCCAGACAGTGCAACAAGTTATAGAGCGACATAATGAATACAACCTTCCATTATGCATTGCCTTCATTGATTACGAAAAGACCTTTGACTCAGTGAAAAACCAAGCAATAATCGATGCCCTGATCAGTCAAGGTATAAATACAGCTTACATCCATATTCTCCAATCAATATATGAAACTGCAACTGCATCAATACAGGTCAACAATGATAAAGCCCAGATCAACACAGAAGGAAATACAATCTCCCAAAAATTACTTTCTGCTTGTTTTGAAGAAATGTTCTGCAAACTATGTGAAGGACTTTCGCCGGAGGCAGAGTGGTAAATTTGTCCTTAAGACAGTACTACTAAGTGTTCCAAATGTTTGCCATCCTAATTTTATTCAATGCCCAATAACCATCATGATGTTTCCATTTGTTGACATTTCTTGTCCAAGGTAAACATACTTGTTCACGTCGTCTTGTTCTTGTACATATGCTGTGATTTTCCTTGGTAAGATAAATTTGTTAAACATGACTCATGTTGATATTCATCTTCAGACCAAAATGTTTGCTTTCCTGCTGTAGCTCTTCCATGTGTTCATACAGTTCTTCAGGACTACTGGCAAAGAGTTTGATATCACTTTTAAAACAAAAAAAGTGATGTATGTAGCCTCCATTGATCTTAAGTCCTTTATTGCCACAATTTAGTTTAATAGAGTTTATATATATTTATGAGAGAAACTGTTCTGCTATATGAAGGACTCTTACCTAAATACTCCCTTGTATTAAACTAATTAAGAGCCACATGTTCTTACAGGTATTGTACAGCTTTGAAGACATAAATAAAATGAGTTAACAATAATGGAATGTTCTTGTTATATGATCCTGTTTTCCTGTGAGCTCAATACATTTGTACATTCAGGTCATTTTTTTTCAGAACAAGCCTTTTAAATTGTTCCTTGCAGCTTGAAGACAGATAGAGAAACATCAGGATATTGCTGGTATGCAATAAACATAGTTTAGCAGAGCGTAAGGCTGCATCGTGACAGCTTTAACATCATCAACTGCTGGACAGCTCCTCTGTGCTTAAAGAGCCAAACCATGGCTAACCACTAATTTAAACATCTGAGATGTGTTTCTTTGGTAAAAAGAAATCTGTGGGGATGATTTCTAGATGGCAAACAAATACCAATACATATTTACATATGGATCCAAATGCGTTACAAGGTTCTTCAACAATGGGCATAGTATAGAACAGGGGTCTCCAACAAGTGACTCACTAGCTACTGGTAGATCTTTGGCTACCAGTAAGTAGCACTTTCAGGTATCAAGCTATCTGGCCTGTCAGAGGTGGTTGGAATCTGCTCCCCAGTAGGCTGCAGCCAGTCTGGACACAGCTTTTTTCTGTGATAGCCAGCAGTCCGTGGTCAGTCAGAGAGCTATTAGTAATGCAGATAGAGGCCTCACAGCATTTTCATGTTTTTACAGCTCCACTGCCATAATAGCTGCTTACACATTATTCCATGTGCTTAAGTGTTGTGGGAAATATGTGCTGTCAAAGTGGGTAATGACGCAGTGTTATGACATATTCACTTAAAAGTAGCTCCTGTTAACCATTTAATGCCCAGTGATGTGCAAGGACCATCACAGAAATCCAACCATTGAGGACAGATGACAGTCCTGGCACATCATGTGTTAATGATCACAGTGCTATCATTGGGGGGGGCTGTAACTGACTGCTCCGGGACAGGAGCAGTTACTCCCAGCTGTTCTCTGGTGGCTCTGCACATGTGATCGATACGTCGATGTGCACTAACATACCATGCTATAAGGTGCACTGGGTGTGTCTCTATTTATTCTCAATGTTTGGTCCATATAATCAAGTCTAAACAATGTAGGACACTAATGAATCCTATTAATAAGGAAAAGATTTAATTAAAAATATTTGAGATGGATGAGACCATTCAACAATCCACTACCCCAGTGGAAGGAGAGGGTAATCTCTCTGAAATGAATAGGGGAGAACTACAGATACAAATTACATGAGTCAGTGTGAGGAACATAAGTCGGGTGAACCATTTCAGTCTGGATGCTGCAGACATTTTGGAGCACATTCTAAAGACAGGAAAGTCATAGTGAAGAGTACCTAATGGTGAGAACTAATGGTTTATATTAATCTCATTTCTATCCGAAGGTGTGTGCTACCTCTGACCCCATAAGTATCATTGTCTGACATAAAGAGCGTATTTAAAGGGATAGTAATGTTTCATAATAAAAGCAGCTCTAATTAATCATCATAGTATTTGGACTTTGGAGAGTGTTATTTCAGGTCTGTCAGAGTTGTAGTTCCAGAGTAATTCAATGACAAAGTGTCCCCCTCCCGTCCCTTTTACTGATGTAACACTGCTCAGCCAGATCAGAAGGGAGGTGCCCAGGAAGACTGCAGAGAGGGACAATATTCAATTAAGATAAGAGAAAAACATGAAAAACTTGTCAATGGGGGCAGGGCTTTCATTGTTCTCATAGGAAGAACATTGTCCCCTTCTGTTATCTGTCTGGTCTATGGACTGCATTCCACATTGCATTGGCTTACAATAGGTAGAAGGGGCGGGAGGGGGAAACTTAGTTTGTGAATATCTCTGAAACCATAAAGGTTTGAGAGATAAGACTTATATCCTAAAATAAAGATAAAACGAAGTATTACTATCCCTTTAAATAAAAAAAAGTCCCAATATATCCACAGAGGTTACTGACATGTTCCAAGCTTTGTAGAGACACGGCTCAGACGCCAATTGTATAACACTAACATATCACACTAACAATGTGAAAATCATTGAATATGTACCAATGGGAAGATTCCTATGGAAATACTTATAATAATCTTCACCCAGTCTACTGAAATGGATTGATAGAATAGTACTGCATACCATTTACATTATGGGTTATGCAGAGATCAGACCTAGATATCAACAGTGATCCACCTGCTTTTATCGTCCTATATCACTATCATATCTGTATATTCTATCCCATTATGATTCCGGATTTCATCACTCATCTTTTAAAGTCTATGCTGGAACTATATTTTGACACTGATGATTAGATTTATCCATTATTCATAACTTTCTTACATCGATCACTATTACAGACTCACTTCGATTAATTTTATTCCAATCTAATGGTTTTCACATTGTTTTTATTTCATTGCTGATGCACAGATTTATTATTAAATTTTTTCTACCTTATCTACCACTTTCATACATTGATTACAATTACGGACTCACTTGAACTCATTTAATTTCATCTTATTGTTTTTCACACTGAGTTAGTAATTCAGGAACTATTGATACTATATTGGTTCATCTATATTTATGGCACAATTATTATATATTCTCCATTAGTGGTTTTCCGTATTATCACGCATATGATTTTGGTATTATGTATCTACCATGAATGGTTAGTTTATCAAGTAGTCTTTGTATTGCAAATAGCCAATATAAAAGAGTAGGAATTCTATTTCCTTGATTTTCTAGGTTCTTTAGCACATCCTTGGTTTGATGCTGGTGTTTAGAGTCACTGAGAAGCCCTCCATTGTATCTCTTTTTTAGAGTATTAAAGGTATAGTAACACTTAATTTATAGTAACATTTATATTGCAGGATGTATCCTTCTGAGTACAACAAGGATACTCCTGCAGCTGAGAGGTATTTTATTCAAAAGTTATTGTAGCTCAAACTTGAATTTTGTAGGTGCGATATCTCAATGGCGTGAAGTTGTAGAGTGGCGCTGTTGCTACACCATCCTACGGAAATTTATTGTCAATTGACCAGTGCTGTCAATAGGCTGGTGTAGCAACAGCTCCACTGTAATATTTCAGGCTGTTGAGATACTGCACCTACAAAATTCAAGTTTGAGCTGCAATGACTTTTGACTAAACCACCTCTCAGCAATGGGACTGCCCTTTTTTTATTCAGGAAGATAAACCCAACAATATATTGTTTTTACATATTAAAGTGTTAGTAATGTCCAAACAAAAAGTTTTTTTCATTTAGAAGAGCTTAAAAAGCTGAGCTAAATGCAAAAAAAACGTTATGGTTTAAGAGATACGGACGGTTAAAGTTCGCTGTCTTCTACTGACAGCTGTAAAGCTGTCAGCAGGAGATTTGTGTCGGTCGACACGGAGGCGCTTGAGAAGTGCCGCGATCTCATTACTTACAAGGAATCCCTTCATTGGAATGGTCTAAAATGTGTGCCTGGTTTTCAAGCACACGTTTTAGACCATTCCAATGAAGGGATTCCTTGTAAGTAACGAGATCTCGGCAATTCTCAAGCACCTCCGTGTCGACCGACACATATCTCCCGCTGACAGCTTTACAGCTGTCAGTAGGAAACAGCGAACTTTAAGCGCCTGTATCTCTTAAACCATAGCGGTTTGAGAGATACGGTTTTTTGCATTTACCTCAGCTTTTTAAGCTCTTCTAAATGCAAGAAAGTTTTTGTTGGACATTACTAACACTTTAAGTGTTACTATTACTTTAAGCTCCATCCTTTTGATAATTAATGCACCTTAATGATGCATACAACAGAATATATTAGGTTGAACATTGTGTTTATTTGGTGACTTTAATTAGAGTGTGTAAATTATTTTCTCATAGCTAATGCTATGTGTTTTTATTCTTCAAGTATTCTTATTAAAGGTGCAGGTATTAACTGGATACCTACTTCATTGAGGTAGGGCCACTTAAACGGTACATGCTGTGAGTACATTTTTGTTAATGTAGCAAGGTACTTACTGTCTTGGGTATTATAATGTGAAGTGGTGAAAATGGCAAAAAGATATATATTTTATCCATAGTAACAAACACTAGAGACTTCTTCTGCTTTCCAAAATAATGTGCCTTCTCTGCCTTTTCTTTACGACAAGTGAAAGTAGGCAACTTCAAAAAAGAAAAGGGCTCCCGGCACCCCATACCCCATATCAGTCTTGCAATACATGCTGAATACATGGTTTTTAAAAAATGAAGTACCTTTGAAGTGATGAAAGTGCAAACAAATATATATTTATTCCCATAGCACCATCTTCTGGAAACATTTGTGCACAGCGTGCTAGGGTTGGAAAGGCAAGCTATCCATCATTTGATGCAGTGAGTTGTTTCTTTTCTATAATCATATGCCTTGTTTACCTTGTCTTGCTGCTAAGAAAAAAATCACTTAGATTTAGGACAGTTCTGCAGCACATGTGGGTTGTTCACAGAAAAATACTAAATGCGGCCTGTAAATTGCAACAAAAATGTGAATGCGTGATTAGTATGGAATACTAAAATATAATATACAGGTTCCTGGGCATCTCATAATAGCACTTTCAATAGTATTCAAATAGTTTTATATTATATATAAATAAATAAATATATATATATATATATATATATATATATATATTTGTGTGTGTGTGTGTGTGTTTAGGCAGAAGAGATGCAAGAAATATATATATTTTACATATACAAAGTAGCCAAAAAGAAGTCTGTGTATCCTGACCTTTGGAAATAACATGTCTAGTCATATAAACCATTGTTGGCTGACGAACCCATGCACAAATTTTTCGGTCTCTTTTTATTATGTTCGGAAATGGATGTTCCATACGTCATGTTTCACAGCCATACTTAATGACTGGGAGGACAAATTGGTCAAAGACTTTTCACTTGAGGCAGAGCGGTAAATTTTTTTAACGACAGTACTACTACGTTTTTCATATGTTTGCCTTCCCAGTTTTATTCATCACTCAGTTTTCATCATGGTGCTCTATCTGTTGACATTTGCTGTCCGAGCAAACATTCTTCTCTACTTCTTCTAGTTCTAGTACATCTACTGTGATTTTCCTTGGTATGGTAAATTTGTGAGATGCTGACAAAAAGGTTAACAGTGCTGTTGAGATATAACAGATGCTTGTATGACAGCAGTACAGCTGTCTGTTCCCATATGTTTTATATAAACAATGTTAATAAAGGGACAAACACCCACCTTATCTTTGCACTGAAGTAGGCAACCTCCATTGAAATAATGAACATGGGACAAGGTACTTGAACACAAACCTGAAACACAGCCAGATATTCCACAACATCACCCAGCGATGATGGTTTAGAGCTCAACAAGTAACCAGGTCAGTAACTCCACGTGACCACAGATAGGAAGTACAAATGTAATAAATACTATAAAATAATGTAAATCGGCTCTTCAAACAGATAATGTGTGCACACTTACTGGACTAAGTATAACAGTAAATCCCAATTAGGGTATATTTTATTCAGAAAATTCACATAATTTTCAATATATCACCAAGAATAAGACATCTAAAAAAACTCTAATCCAGTTAACTAGATTTATTTTAAATGATGGGAATAAATCTATTTGTGGTCTCTTTTCCTACCACTCCAGGTAAAAGATCATAAATGTATCCCAATCAATATTCTAAATACTGTAATCCATATAGAATAAAAATATATTCAACTATTTAAAAACACACTCCAATATATAAATAAATGCAACTGCACCAGAAGATTCACTCTTCTCAGTGGTTCACCGCTGTGGTACTCTTGACTCTTCAGGAAAACTGGTAAGATATCCCAAAATAACTTGGACAACTATGTGGCCGACTTCTCATATAAGGGAAACGCCAGAAATAACTGTGGTCTAAGATGTAACCCTGCTGTGATACACCGAGAATGTGACACACACCCTACTCCTTCCACTATCTATATCGTAAAAATTTATAGTCTAACGATCGATCGTAAACACAAAAATTGTGTAAAAAAGAAAAAATTCCTATTAATGTAAGACACTATGAGAGAAGGAGAAAATGTCCATCAGTCTATTAAACGTTCTTCTCTTCCTATGGATGTTGTTTCATAAATCTTGCTCCAACTTTGTATTACATTCAGTGACACTGTGACTATATGGATCAAATCATAACATCCAATCTGTAATTAGATATAATGTGTCCACAAGATGGCTACGATTAACCACTATATTAGATGTTTTACCATTCAATATTCCGTTATTATTAGAACTTGTATGTGTATCCACATTACTCTATTCTTCATCCATACCCACAAGGATCTTAATGGCATATATTTCTTCACTGGTATATGAGAGTAATCTTAATTATATATTGCCAGATCTCTCTCTCTGATTAATCAGAAAGAAAATCCCAATATGTACTTCAAACTGAACCAAGTTATCCTTTTGTATTAATATTAGGATCTTGTTCTATACACAAATATAGGCAAAATATATAAAAAGAACGATCTCACCACTTCTACACAGTGCTCCGTTCAATATCTCCTACCAGACTTGGATCTATGCCCGCTTCTGATCTGACTCCTATTCCGACAATCAGACGATATAATCTCCACGTCTTCCTTTGTTTGAAATTCGCACCACTCCTATTTCATTTCGTTTATCTGTTTAGCAGTCAGACTTTCATATTCTTAATCTTTGATCCCACTGTATAATGTATCGCATGTGTCACTCAATATCTCTGTGTCTCTAGTGTGTCTTCCTCCAACGCGTTTCAAAATCTACCAATTTCTTCATCAGGGAGAAAAAGTATATTCTACCACATACAGGATCTACCTATATACCTGTCTCAACCCCTCCCTCCTAACACAAATCCTCTCTATTAAAGGTGCAGTTGCATTCAATCACAAAACTTTAAAGGTTGTCCCTGACATCCTTGGACAGCTCTTTGGTTCTGGCCATAGTGGAGAGTTTGGAATCTGATTGATTGATTGCTTCTGTGCACAGGTGTCTCTTATACAGGTAAAAAGCTGAGAACAGAAGCACTCCCTTTAAGAGAGTGCTCCTAATCTTAGCTTATTACCTGTATAAAAGACACCTGGGAGCCAGAAATCTTGCTGATTGATAGGGGGTCAAATACTTATTCACTCAGTAAATTGCAAATCAATTTATAACTTTTTTGAAATGTGTTTTTCTGTATTTTATTGTTGTTATTCTGTCTCTCACTGTTCAAATAAACCTACCATTAAAATTATAGACTGATAATTTGTTTGTCAGTGGGCAAACGTACAAAATCAGCAGGGGATCAAATAATTTTTTCCCTCACTGTATGTATGGAAGGTATGGATGAGGATGGTTTGTTCAGCCACCTCATTTTATGGTTTGAGTGAGGTTGTTTGTTATTGTTATGAGACCAGCAGCTGGAGAGGATCAATGCATACTATAGTAAAATATATAAAAAAAAAATGCACAGGGACTTAATTCCCCCCAAAAGCGGGTGGCTTTGGTAGATTTAATGAGAAAGAAAAAGCGAAAGTGTGACCCACTGCCTTAAATCTGGCAAAGCCTTACTGCACTCTAAATACATAGGTTCAATTTATACAGCATCATCAAGTGAAAAAAAAATGAAGGGAGGTGTAATTTTGTTTGGAAGAGGGTTAAAGGTAGAGATTGCATCAGATAATTGATTTGAAGGCCAGATATATTTTGCTGGTGTGTAAGATTCAAGAGGAATATTATACTGTGGTAAATTTATATGCGCCTAATATAAAGCAGATTGATTTTCTGAATAAGGTATTTGCTGAAATATCTACATATAGAAAGGGGCGCTTGGTGATGGCAGGGGATTATAATTGTATTATTGAACCTAAGCTTGATAAAAAATTAAGAAGGGGAGAGATAAAAAAAATAATTAGGACATGTAAACTGATTATGAATTTTGTGAAGAAGAATAAACTCTATGATATATGGAGAGTGGCTCATCCGGATGAGAGCGATTATACCCATTTTTCGATACCCCATGGTTCTTATTCACAAATTGATCTGTTGCCGGGAGATTTATCTTTGTTGCAATCAACTAGGATTTTTTTTTTTAAGAGAGGTGATTTGGTCAGATCACAATACCCTTATATGGAAGACTAGCAATGTGGGACGGCGTTGCCTGTCATATTATTTACACAGAGAGACATTGTGTGAAACAGAAATATGCAGTTACAGACACGCAGTTAAAGAGACAGAGCGTGTCATACACTGTGAAACGCATACATACAGAGACACACACACATACATGGACGTATGTCACATATGTAAACAGTGTGTGACAGACACAGTGGGGATGTAGATATGCTGATAAGAGTTGTAAAAAATGTTTTAATTGCAGCTCTCCAGCTTGATGAATAAGGCCCTGTATCCTTACAGTTGAAGTGAGGGTGCTGTGTTACTTGGTGAATAAGGCCCTGTATCCTTACAGTTGAAGTGAGTGTGCTGTGTTACTTGATGAATAAGGCCCTGTATCCTTACAGTTGAAGTGAGTGTGGTGTGTTACTTCATGAATAAGGCCCTGTATCCTTACAGTTGAAGTGAGTGTGCTGTGTTACTTGGTGAATAAGGCCCTGTATCCTTACAGTTGAAGTGAGTGTGCTGTGTTACTTGACGAATAATGCCCTGTATACTTACAGTTGAAGTGAGTGTGCTGTGTTACTTGATGAATAAGGCCCTGTATCCTTTTGTACTTGGAAAGCTTACAGTTGAAGTGAGTGTGCTGTGTTACTTGATGAATAAGGCCCTGTATCCTTACAGTTGAAGTGAGTGTGCTATGTACTTGGTGAAGGTCACAGTGAGAAGATGTTTGTGAGTAAAGGAATAATTTAGATTACAGCAGTGGATACTGCAGTACATTTGAAGAAATAGGTTGGCAGACAGAGGGTTAAGTGACAGATGAGTGATAGATAATGTAATAGTGATGTGGGAGTAAAATGGCGAGATTGGGACTATGCATGAATGGCAAGGGGATAGGGGAGTGGGGGTGACAAGGGAGGAGGAGATGAGAGATTGAGGAGAAGAGGGACAGTGAAGTGTTAAAGTAAAGTAATGGGTGAGGGGGAGAAATTACTATACATAGACAGTGAAGTACACATGAAATACAGGGCTGTAGGGTTACTGCATTATACAGACCTAGTGTAGCAGTTGGTTGGAGTGAAGCACTTTAACTCTGAGTGTGAGAGAGGTATGCAACACATTGCTGTGTAATGAGTTGTATAGTCATCTGGCAGTGAAAAGGTTAAGTGACACATGTTGGGCGCTTATACACTATGTGGGACGGCGTTGGCCGTCATGTTATGACCGTTGGGTGCACGTGTGTGAAATGTAGACACACTGATAAACACAGACATATGCAACACACAGGCAGACACATACACACAGTGAGCAGCAGAGACATGCAAAAGACATGCACACACACCGGAGATGCACACAAATATGTAACAGAGATGTACACACACACACACAACATATATGCTCAGAAACACATGTGTGCATGAGTTGTGCACCCCTCTGGCACTCAAATGGTTAAGGTATAGAGAGGCATGTCACAGTTAAATAGCAGTGGGAGGTGTATTAATACATGGGAACATTGACTTGTGAAGTCCCTGGAGGGGAATCATGTGATGCGGATGTGGAGACACAAATGGGGCAATCAGGTTTAAAAGTGGGTGGGGCTTAATCAAGAGTAGGGGGCGGGGCTTAACATAAATGTGGAAAAAGTGTTAGCAATAGGCTGGGGAAGGAGGAAAAGTCAGAGGGAAATGCAAGTTTACAGTGTGAGGGGTTTGAACACACTCCCTGAGGGGTAAAACTTGATACACAACCCTGTGGCAGTCAGTGGGTTAAGTGTGTAGCTGATGGCTGTCTGTCATGTTTTTTGCATTGCAAATGATGACAGTGAGGAAATAATTCAGCAATGAGGGCCTACCTTAACCCTTTGAGTGCCATTTTGTTCCCCTGGTGCTGTACTACAGGTCCTGCTGAGGCCACTGGGAGTCAGGGTGAGTGACTGTGTGTCAGCCATATTTCTTTCTGGCTTTGTGTGTGTGTGTGTGTGTGTATGGGTGTTTGGTGCTGTGTGAGTGGGGCATGAGTGTGTAATACCTGGGAAATTTTACTTGTGTAGTCCCTCATGTGGTGCTGATGTGGAGAGAGCAATGGGGCAATTTGGGTTAAAAGTGGGTGGGGCTTAATCACGAGTAGGGGGCGGGGCTTAAGACAGGGGCGGACTGACAGGACCCAGGGCCCCTGGTCCAAAAAGAGGTCTGGGCCCCCTGCCCAATGACATCATTGACCCCTCCCCATGACATCACAAGCCCCACCCCCATGGCATCATAAGCCCCACCCCCACAACATCCTCAGCCCCCCACACACACACACATACCCCCCAGGCCATCCAATAACCCCCCGAGCCATCCATTAGTCCCCCAGGCCATCCATTACTCCCCCATTCCATTCTGTTATTCTTCAAACCAGACATAATACAACCTAGTATGTCTATATGTCATACATTGGTTTATAGAATAACAGCAGGGAGACAGTGGGGTATTGGAAGGCAAGAGGCAGTGAAACAGGGAAGGTTAGGTAGGTAGGAGTGTGAACAACAGAAATTGACTGAGAATAAAGGGGAAAGGACATGTCAGGGAAAGAGTGTGTCAGAAAGCATGGGGACGCTGCTACCGTAAAAGTAAAAAATAATTTATTGGAAATAGCCATCAGAATGTGCGTTCTAGTGCATACATGCGTGTGTGGCAGGGTGTGAATGTGTTTGCTAGTGCATGCATGTGTGTTCTAGTGTATGCAAGTGTGTGTGCTAGGGCATGAATGTGTGTGAATGTATGTACTAGTGTGTGAATATGTGTACTAAGTGTGCCATTGTGTGAATGTGTGTTAGTGTGTACTAGTGTGTGAATGTGTGTTAGCATATGCATGTATGTGAATATGTGTGCTAGTGTATATACATGTATGTACTAGTGTGTGAATATGTGTACCAGTGTGTGAATTTGTGCACTATTGTGTGTGTGTGCATGTAAGTTAGTGTGTAACAAGAAGAGGAGGGCAAATAGGGGCATAATTTGTGCACTATATATCAGCTATACAAAAATCATGTGTAACTCATCACCATACGTGACCGTCCGACTGGTGCAGGTTGTCAAAACTGTTTATTCTCATGATAATGTGATGTACAATAGACTGCACTCTAACTGGAAGAGAGCCACCGTAAAAGAAAAAAACTATTAGAATAGTCATCAGAATATTTACATGTGGACATTGCGACAAAATCCAGGCAATCTAATGAGTTCTGCACTAAAGGTTCTTATTCATAGATTAAGCACTTTTACTGTGAAATGACTATTTCCAAGAAATTATTTTTACTTTTACTGTGGCTCTCTTCTGGTTTGAGTGTGGTCTATTGTACATCACATTACACATGATTTTTGTATACCTGATATATTGTGCATAAATGATGCCCCTATTTGCCCTACTCTTCCTGTTACACACTAACACACATGCACACATTGACACACACTCACTAGTGCACAAATTCACACACTGGTACACTAGAACATACAAGTGTGTACGCTAGCACACACATTCACATACTGGCATATAACATGCATCCAATAAGACACATTCACACGCTGACACACAACTTTTTTATTAATCAAATATAGGCTACGGCTGGGGGTTGGTGGCCTTTATATCATTATTATTATTATTATTATTTATTTATATAGCGCACACAGATTACGCAGCGCTTTACACTCATATTGGTCACTGTCCCCATTGGGGCTCACAATCTAAATTCACCTATCAGATCATGACTTTGTATTAGACTTTGCAAGTCTTATTTTGTAAAATGGAAGGAAAAAGCGAATAATGTTAAATCCGGCTTTTTTTTAGTTCAAAGTCCTTAACTGAATTTTATATCACCTGGTGACTTCACAGTTATTAAAAATACAAAATGATGGCAGCATAACTTTGTGTTAGTAGTTGATTCAGGCTTTTTAATAGTCTTGGCCAGCATTACTCGCTATAGATGTTTAACCCTTTGAGTGCCAGAGGGGGTGTGCAACACCAGTCTGACATGCAAAGGGTTAAAGGAGGTCATGTATCTTTTTGTGAACAAAAAGCACAATCACTCCCACATATAACCCTTTGAGTGCCAGAGGGGTATGCAACGCATTGCAAAGCAATGCGTTGCATACCCCTCTGTACTCATAGGGTTAACAACACTTCCTACATAAGTATAGATTAACAGATTTCATATGTCCAGACTACATAGTATTACCTCTGTGCTCTCCTGGCACCAAAAGCTGCCCCTCCTCAGTGTACAGAAGTCGCGCAGCCAGCTACATTCTGTGTACATTCCCTGTTGGCCTGCTGCATAAGTACCCATGGGTTGCTAGGTAATAAGGCAACCAACTGCTGCTCGCCGCACCGAAGATTCTCCACTGTCTCCAGTCATATTTCTGTCCCACATTGATGGCAGCCCGGGCCCCAAAAAAATGTAAAAAAAAATGATATAGACACCAGTTGAGGGCAGGCAGCCAGTGAGCTGGATGGAAGCTGCGGCCCACCATCTTCCTTGGCTCCAGCTGGCTCTCACGACACCCTGTCACAGTCCCACTCCCCTCCACATCATCACGCGCCCCTGCGGGCCGTGATGACATCAATGCACATGCTACGCAGACCAAACGGTCGCGTAGCATGCGCAAACAGGAAGAGGAACACTAAGAAAGAAGCCGAAGCGCTTGCTGCCAGCAGCAAGCGGCTGGTGGATTAGATCTTCCGCTATTTTGTGTTGGGGCAATGTGGTATTCGGCACTGGACTCTCACTGCATAACTTATTACGCTGCACTGCCTTAAGTTATTCATGATGGCAGGCAGTATGAAGGTCACGGCAGTATTACTGAGGCCTCAGTGCCTCACAGACCACAGTGCGCCGCCGCTGGCTGCTTTACATAGGCACGGATGGGCGGGCCCTTGTTATGTGATATTGCATTAAAATTGTATAATTGGCGGTGGCGACCATGGCGGGCCCCCCTCGGTCACGGGCCCTCGGTCCGTGACCGAATGCCCGATGGTCAGTCCGCCCCTGGCTTAATAGAAATGTGGAAAAGTGTTAGTAATAGGCTGGGGAAGGAGGAGAAGTGGGAGGGAAATGCAAGTTTACAGTGTGAGGGGTTTGAACACACTCCCTGAGGGCTAAAACTTGATACACAACCCTGTGGCAGTCAGTGGGTTAAGTGTGTACCTGATGTCTGCCTGTCCTCTGTCTTGTATGGCAAATGATGACAGTGAAGAAATAATTGCGCAATGAGGACCTACCTTAACCCTTTGAGTGTCATTTTGTTCCTCAGTGGCTGTAGTAAAGGTCCTGCTGAGGCCTCTGGGAGTCAGGGTGAGTGACTGTGTGTCAGCCATATTTCTTTCTTGCTTTTGTGTGTGTGTGTGTGTGTGTGTTTGTGTCTGGTGCTGTGTGAGTGGGGCATTTGTGTGTGTGTTTGTGTGTGTGAGTGGGGCACGTGTGTGTGGGGGGCACGTGTGTGTTTGGTGCTGTGTGAGTGGGGCATGTGTGTTTGTCTGTGGTGTAGGAGCAAGTGGCGACCATATTGTTTTTTTCTGACTTTGATAGTGGTGGGCGGGCTGCATAGTGGGGGCGGGCCAACTCCCTGCATGATTTTCACACCAATAGCAGTGGCCTTCGGCCACTGCAATTGGTGTGAAAATCACGCCCCTATTGAATTACCCAATGGGAGCAGTAACCCCTCCTTATTGCCGCCCCTGGGTGTGTGTGTGTCTCCTGAGGAGACATAAATTATGTTATGAGCTTTTATCTTTTATATATATAGATGAAGGAATTCAATAAGGGAGATCCCGGGAAGGATTGGAGAATTAATTATGACATTTTGCACAATAAGGATTCCTTAGAATTGAATAGAAGGGAGACAGATTTTTTGCACGAATTGGAGGAATATTGGGTCTTAGTCCCTTACTTGGTGCGCATTTAAAGCTTATATTATGGGTATCCTAATTAAGTGCAGTTCTGAAAATCGAAAGAAAAAAGAAGTAGATAGGTCTCTCTTAAATCAAATATCTCTAAATATTTGGCAGAGTGGTATAATAGAATGAGTAAAGATCAGCAATGCCCAGTAAATTTGGTACAGGCGAATATCCTACCAATACCTAAATTGGATAAGGATCCCTCAGTGGTAGGTAACTACAGGCTGATTTCATTGATTAACGTAGATGTAAAAATATTGGCAATGATTCTTGCAGGAAAACTGAAACATATCATCCCAGAGGTTATTAAAGGAGACCAAATAGGTTTTGGATCCAGTCAAACATCTTATAGTAATTAGAGGTGCATAATAAATATATTAGACCACTCCAAGAGGGAGTTAACATCTTTATTGGTGATAGCTGTAGATGAGGTGAAGGCGTTCGAATGGGTAAACTGAGATTTTATGTTTCAGACGCCTCAGGCCTTTAGGATACAGGTTTTTTTTTTTTTTTTAAATATTATAAAAACAATATATAGTAATCCGACCGCTAGAACCATTGGCCAAAATATTAAGGCGGAATGGCTTAATTTTAAAAAAATGGAATAGATAATAGATAAGGAGGAACTGAAAATGTCACTCTATACGGACGATTAAACTATTAAAGATGTAGTAGAAGTATTGGAGGATTTGATGAGGGTTATTGGGCAATACGCAGATATCTCAAGTTATAAATTAAATGAAAATAAAACTGTTATAATGCCTCTGAATGTAGAAGTAAAAACTATACAGGCAATTAAACCAAAGTATAGATTTAGATGGGCTAGGGAAGGAGTGGAGTATTTGGGATTAAGAGTAACTCCAGAGGTTAGTGAAATAATAGAGATTAATTTTATGAAGTTACTGAAAGAAACTAATAAAATATTTAAGGATTGGAGGGGTGTCAAGCTCTTGTGGATGGGAAGGATCAGTACCATCAGGTCTTATGTGTTACCCAAATTGGCATATCTTTTTAGGCATTTACCAATAGCAATACCAGAAGTATGGTTGAATCTTCTGCAGCCTTGCTTAAACAAGTTCACTTGGAGGGATAAAAAAAACATGAAATTTAAACTTTTAACTCAACCGGTCTGTAGGGAAGGTCTGGGCTTTCCATGTATTAAACAGCTATATGAAGCAAATGTAATGTTTCACATTTATATGTTGCAAAAATAAAATGTAAAAGAGGAAAACTGGTTCAAAATAGAGACGATTATGACTGGTATAGAAGATGTGAATTATGTAATCTGGGTTTGGGATTCTTCAAATCCATTTAATAAAAAAATAAAAGATAATTATATTATGGATAGCATAATGAAAGCTTGGTGGAAAATTAGAAAAAGTTAGGAATGCAAGAAAATATATTAAACAGTTATGATTTGGGTTTGATAGAATTCAGTGTGAAGATCTATATCTCGTAGAATGGAAATGGAAGGGTATTACCGCTATATCACAACTATACAGAGGACGGGAAATGAAAAGTTTTGGTCAATTTGTTTTGGAATATAAGATCCCTGGGAAAGAGTTACTTAATTTTTTCTATATAAAAAGTTTTTTGCAGAATAGATTACAGGTAGCAGGGAACTCAGATAAGTTAATTAAAATCTTTAATGGAACAGATATTACTAGACCCACGGCAAGGACTGCAGAAATCTTGAGATTTTTTAATGAAATGGAAATAATTCCAGCTGTAAGAAAAAGAAACAGGGATTTCAGTTTGAATATTTCAAATAAGGATTGGTTTAATGCCTTAAAGAGAATGAGTAATACAGTTCACTGTTTGAACATTTATGAAAATCATTTTAAAATTGCTAATAGATGGTATTGCCTTCAAGATTGGCAAAAATGTATCCCTCTGTCTCAGAGCTCTGTTGTTATTGTGGAAAATATACGGGTGACTTTAAGCACATGTGGTGGCAATGTAACTATGTATTCGAAATCTGGAGGCTTACTTTTAAATATTTAAGTTCCATTATAGAGAGAGATGTAAATTGGAAACTGAAAATGTTCTATTGTATTTAGATTGGCAGTTATTGGTAAGGAAAAGTCTTTGTTGGCTGTTCATTTTTTGCAGCAGTTAAAATGCTATTAGCCCTAAATTGGAAATCTAGAATATTGCAGCCTTGGAATCTGAGTAAAAACCAGGTTTTTTCCAGTTAAATATGGAAAGAGGCCTCAAATGGGTGAATGCCAACACATGTGCAAGGAGTGAGCTCTGTGACAGATGGACCTTTCTGTGGCAGGGGCGAGTCAGTATTTCATATTTACTTTTCATGCAGCCGACTGCAGCCCCTCTTGTCATTCCTGAGGGGACTCCTCCTGCAGTTCTGGCTGCACTTCTCTCCACATCTCTTCATTTTTGGGCGCACGGTGTCTCGGACAAGTAGGGCTGAGGACCTCCTCATAAACCTGCTCCTGGCACAGGCTAAGATGGCCATCTATGTGTCCAGGAAGCAGGTACTGTCAGGGGAGGTTCCAATGATGCCTGAAGCTTTATTCCGGGCATTCGTGTGCTCCCGTATCCGAGCAGAGTACACCCAAGCCCTTGCCACTGGGAGTATGTCAGCTTTTACCTCCCAGCGGGCCTTAAATGGTGTGCTCTGCTCGGTGTCCCCCCATCAGGATTCATTTCAACTCATAATTCATCTTTAAGTTATTTTTATGTTACAGTTAGTTTTCTCCGGTTCTTTCTATCTCCCTTTGGGTGCTGGGGGTGCGCGGCGTGTTAATTATGGCACGCTGCTTGCTCCTCTGGCACTCAGGGGGTTAATGTTTATTTAAAAAAAAAAAAAAATATTACTGTTCACTGATTGACTGGCTTGCCTGTAAGGCAGGCCCATTTCTTTTCATTAAAAAAAAACAAAAAAAAAAAACAAAGAGGAAAAAAAAAATAAAATTCTATTTCCTGATTGGCTGGCTTGCCTATAAGGCAAGCACCTTTGTTTTCTTTCATAATATTCTGTGACAGATGGATACGAAAGTTGGAATTCTGGGAATGACTCTTTTTCTCCTTTTATTTTTTTTTAGTTTGAGATGAGATATATGGTTTGATGTGATGCTGATACTGTTTTGGGTTTTTTTTTGTTTTTTTTTTGTTGGTCGTTGTTGGTATGTATGGATTTGTATGTTGTTTTTTATCATATTTGTATTGTGCATTTATATGTAGTAAAAGATTAATTAGAAAAAAAAGAAAAAAGTGAAGGTGATTCAGTAATAATACATACATTAACCAGATAGTGAAAAATGTGACTGTGCTTTCAGAAGAATCTCAGTTAAAAACAATAAGGGATAGATTGTAGCTACATTGCTGGACCCCCGCTTTAAACATACAATTTCTGAATTTGTGCCATGGCATGAGCAGCAACACTGTGAGGAACAGGATTTTATAAAAGCATATAAAGAAATACTTATAGATTTAGTAAAAGATTATATTGTGATGGATGAGAGAAAGAAACTAGAAAGCATATTGAAAAGAGGCAAGCAAAATGATTATACGCTCATCATTATTAGTATCAGCAACAACAAAATCACAACATTTTGCAGAACGCATGTCATCATCACAGAAAGCAAAATAATGCATCCCATGGGAGACAGTATAACATTTGTGGTCTTGTTGGTGGCATTGGCACATTGCGATAAGATTTGCACATGGAAGTTAGTTTAGTAACTAAGACAAAATGATTACCCACTTATGTTCTGGCAAATAAAACAAAAAAGTGTGTGGCCATCATTCATGTACCCTGCTGTGGAAAGTCTTAGTTGCCTACCAACAAGCATGCAGTTAGGGTTTTCAGAGCAGCTGGTTAAATTGTTAATTACTGCAGGCCACATTATCTAACCAGAAGCAGTGTCGGTAGACTACCATTATAAAAAATAAATCAGTCATCTAATACCATACAAGTATCATTTAGCAGTAGTGGAAAAAACAAACAAGATATAGAATCTTACAGCACATGTATTAAAAGGAGCGTTGAGGAGCAGAAGGGATTAGTACCATTACCACCACCTATGACAGGTGGAATCCATGCTACAATGAACACTGATGAATGACTGACAAATAATAATAATAATATGAGGTTATATTATAATCAAACATGATGATGCTGCATATAATTTGTATAGTATTCCTTTCTATTCGTAATCCTTTTCATATATTGCACATGGCAGTGGAGAGAGAACAGGAAAACTAAAGAAGTGTTATGTAGAGCAGTAACTTACAAGGTAAGACTGTATAATATTTTTTTTATCCAGTCGTATGCCCCTTTGTAAAAACTGCAACTTCAGAAAGGCTTTTTATAGGAGGAGAGCCAGCTGGCCTTTTAAAAAATGTTTACAAGTAATTAATTAAAAAAAAAAAATGATAGCAACTTGTTTACTGGTTTGCCTTTGCAAAAATAATTATAATTGATAACAGCATGTATCTTTCAGAAAAATAAAATTATTTATAGTTAAAAACATACCTGAGCACCCTAAGGGTTTGACCCTGAGACTCAGGGTTTTGTCCTACATCTCAGATTCGAAGAGTGAAAGTCCATTTCCACCTATTAAATGCTTTTTTAGTCTCAAAATGTGTGCCACTTGTACCAGGAAGGCAGAAGTCCTGCTTGTCTTGTGTGTTCATGAAGTGATATCTTTAACTTGCATATTAATGGTTCCTTGAGAACTGACTGGAATGCCTCTTGATTACACGGATCAGAGACATATCCCAGACAATCTATATTATGGAACTTGAAGGGTTAATAGTTTCAAAATCTCAAAAGTCACATAATTTTGAAAGTTCCCAGCTATGGTTAAAAATAAACATAGAAATAATAAAACTAGTTCATCTGTATTTATAAAGTATCAAGTGCACCATGAAATGTTAACCCTATAACTGTCAAATTACACTAAAAAAAACTACACATATAGGGTTTGTGTAAATGGAAGAACTAGTGGAATTCAGTTACGGATATTTTACACCAACTGCACTTATTGTGTGTGGAAACGAGCAAAATTACAGGTAATACATATTTGTATATGGTACAAATACATTTTATCCTTTGGAAAACAATTGCATGGGTACACTAAATAACACCGTGGTTTAACCTAATTTAAAACACACAAACAAAAAAATTGATTTGGTCCTTATGAGATAAAATATTGAACTTTAACAAGTTAAATAAATGCATATTTGTGTGTGTCAAATATGGTTTTCTCGTTTTGCTCCAGAAACGCTCCACTTTCGGGTCATACAGAAAAAGACAATAAATTCACCTTGCCCAGTCATTTGCACAAGGTTAATTAATTCCAAAGATTAAAGTAAGCAAAGCAATCTGATACTACCATCTAGTGGTCATATATGGCAGTGCACATAGAATCACGGTTGTGGTGAGGAATTATGGGAGTTGTAGTCACTAGTTATGCTTCCTGGTAATGGCTGCTTCCAGTGAGGTAACGTCTGCTTGGTGTGTTCTCGTAAATGACATGTAATGTATACCGTGGAAAGACTATATGCTGTACTGCATGAAAAGACGTTCTGTACGGCCTTACAAACGCTGGATAGGTGTAATGTAATGAGACAGCTATGTCGAATCATTTGAAAACGAAGATTGTAGGGCAATGTGCTGCACACCCCTTGGCACTGAAATGGTTAAGAACTTAGCCGGTAGTGGTCCCTGAAGACAGGTTTGAGAACAATTGACAAGTTATTAACTCGTTGTTTGTCAGAGGGTGCGAGCCACTGCATCATATTGCTTCGCATAGGCACCTAACATTCAAAGGCAAAAAATAATTCGTAACACACCTCCCAATATTCCAAATAGCCAAAGAGGGACAGCTTTGTTGTAGGAGGTGTTGTTGGGGGCGTGAGTGGTGGGCGGGGAATTACTCAGAATGTTTAGGTAACGTAATAAAATATTTGCAGCTCTTTATGTAACTGAATAAATTATTTAAAACATGACCAAATTGTTTGATTTTATTTACACAGACTAATGTATAAACACGTTTGCTGACATGTACACAAATGCTGCACATTCTGATGTACTGAAGAACGAGGGACAGAGGGATTTGGTACTATTTTGACAAGTTTTAGTGTGAATAATTTAACGCCTTGGGTTCTAGAGAGATCTTTCTAAATACACTGGAGAGCTCTTCTTAGCATTTAGGGGGTTAATGCTATTTATGACCAACTTGAATATGGTCCAGGCTCCCCACAAAATATGGGTAATCAACTTTAATGTCTTACCCTGTGTGTATATCAGATTAGTGATTTTCAACCAGGGTGCCCTGGCACTTTGGTGTGCGGTGGGCATCCAATTAGTGTGCCCCATGTTTTCTATGAAGATGGAAAAAAAATGTGAATATTGTCATTTAAATGTAGACATTATTACAATATGTGTATTTTTATTACTATGATTGTGAGACCTAATAATATCTGTATATTTATGAACTGTACCCTTTATTATGTCCTTGATAAATATGTTAGGGGTGCCCCAAAGTTCCAGATTGCATGTTAGGGGTGAATTGAGCAAAAAAGGTTAAGAAGCACTGATTTAGGTCCTTTATCTAAAATGACTCATTATACCCATTTCCATGAAGATATCAGGAGTACCCCTTTATCTCCCATTTAACATAATGTGTTGGAGAGGTCGTTAGCACCAAGGAGTTAAAATAAGAAGAAATGAAGACGATGGACCTAATGTACAAAAGGAAGAGGAACAATTCCGGGTAAAACCAACTCTAGTTTTAGGACAATTAACATTCCCCATTTGATTTAAATATATCTTTTAAAGGGATAAAGGATCCCCCTCCCACCCCTTTTATTGATGTAACAATCTCACCTCAGAGCAGTAAGACTGTCCAGATGGATCGTAGAGAGGGACAATCTTCAGTGAGCATAAGGAAAAACCTGTCAAGGGGAGCAATGTTTCCTTATACTCACAGTAAGAAGATTGTCCCTTGCTGTGAGCTGTCCAGTCAAGGGACCAGATTCCACATCTGAGGGGAGGTGGCTTACACTAGGTAAAAGGGGCAGGAGGGGGATAATTTATCATTCAATTACTCTTGATCTACAACTCTGACAGTATTGAAATAACACTCTCTATGGCTCAAATACTATGAAGATTAATTTCAGCTGCTGTTTTTGTGAACATTACTATCCCTTTAACCACTTGAATGCTTAATGGGTCTTTAAGACTTTGCAAACCATTGCAATGGCTGTTTAGGCTGTTTATTTGTCCCCTACAGTGCAGCTGATTTGCTCAGAATTCCTCCTTCATTGCTTTTACACATAAGGCTGTTTGATCAAAATTTCACCTAATGTGGGAATACATAAACCAAATTCTGTACGCGTGCCAGGTTCTCATTTGTTTGTGTTTTTTTTAATCCTTTCAATGCCAGAGGGGTACACAATGCATTGCAAAACAGTGTGTTGTGTACCCCTCTGGCAGTGAAAGGTTTCTAGACCTACTGCTGGTAGCTATGCTTTCCTAAAAATTAAACAAATATAATAAGTTGACTAAAATATACCTGCTTTATGGGATTATCCATGAATGGTCAGTATATGCTTCTCAGACCTTCTGATTGAGGCTGTGAATTAAGCCCCTGTGTTGTACCAGAGAACCACTGGGTCTACAATAGTTAATTCACATTTTACGTACATCTTTCATACAATACAGCACACTAATCAAACAGGGAAGTGTCTCTTTTTGGTCTGTTCTCGTATTGGTTCTGGCTGGCACAGCCATTGAAGCTACTGGGGTACAGGCATATGTACAATGCACATGATTTCCTTATCTAGTGTATGCTGGCACAGTGGTTCTCACTGATCTTAAGGGACCCTATAAGGCCATGTCTTTAGGATTCCCCTGCTTCAGCACAGGTGAGTTAGCATGACTAGTATTCTTAGTCATTAAGCTAAAGAGGTGCAGTGATTAAAGGTAAAGTAATGTTTTCTTATGACTAATGCTGCAATGCATCCTTGTAGTGAGTACTACTGATGAGTTAAGTTAGTAATACTGAGATCACACTATATACTGTACCATAATATAATAAATGATCCCCCTCACACCCCTTTTGCAGCATGCCAGGCCACATCCCCTTAGATCTGAAGGCTGGACAGATCTCTACGGGGCACACTCTGCCTCTATTCAGTATATGGAAAACCCTGCCCCCTTGATGAAGGAGGGCAGGTTTTTCCATATAGTGAAAGAAGATTGTCCCATATTACGATCTGCTTCCATCTCTGAGGCTCGAAGGATGACGCAAGTATAAGGGGTGTGAGGGGGATAATATTTTATAATATTGTACAGTATATAATGCGATTTCAGCATTACTAACCCAACTCATCAGTAGTATGCACTACAAAGATGCATTGCAGCGTTAGCCATACAGAGACATTACTATGCCTTTAAGCAAACCATAGAATTTATATTAAAAGACCTCATAGCATTCAGGAGTTTAGAAGCCTAATTTATGTCAAAGTGAACTTCTATTTCCCCCTATGATGCAGTTGGTTTGATACAGATTTTCACCTCTTGTATACAGCCCTAAGGCTCTGATTGACTCATATGTGTTCATTCATGGAAATCCTAAAGACAGCCTGTTGGTGGTCCTTGCGGATAGGTTTGAGAACTACTTTGTTAGACCATACAAATTGCTTGCTGTCATAAATATTCACAAAGAGTTAAGGGAGTTTATATCAGCTTTATGTACTGAATCAGATATCTGTGCTACTACCTGGCTGTTAAAACGGCCTCTGTTGGGATTGGTTAACCTGTTAAGGACCAGAGATGGTGTGCATCATATTGAGAAGCAATGTGATGCACACACCACTGATCCTTTACATCTCATTTTTGAAGAGGAATGGTTTCATTCCTGATCTTATAGCACCACCATGTGGTAGCAATGAGCAGTTCAACTCTTCAGATCAAATTTGCAGCCCTCTAGTACACAAATAGTTTGTGGATAACTACTGTCTTTACTCTGCAAATAAATTAACAATTGTGTTGTTACATGAAAGTATATAGATGCACCTATATATGTGTTAATTTTTCATAGTTTGTTAGGACTTAAACTGTATAATATTTAGGTTTTACAATGGGCTGGAGAAGCAATTTTCATTTGCCTTCCTTCTACCTGCTGGCTTTTACTCAGTATAGTACAACCTTCTGTGCAGGAAGTGAGCAGTGCAAGTCACTTTTATGAATCTGACAGGGAGCTCCCAGAATGTCAGTGTACAGGGATATTTCAGGGGCAGTGATCCAGTGATGTAGTATTCCTGTATGCTGTAGTAAAGGCAGATGTTTCTGCTGTAGGAGTAGTGCAACGTTGTAGCAATGTCCATGCTTTCATGCTTCCTGATAGGGTTCTCTGGAAACAGGCATTCATTGAGGTCTGTGTCAGGAACATAAAAATGTACAAAAACATAGGTGTAAATGGAAAAAAAATGGATAAGTATAATCAATTTGACTTCACTTTTTATGCACTTGCAGAATATCTACAAGCAAAAAGGAGGTTGACTGTCCCTTTTAACCTTTTGAATGCCAGAAGGGTATGCAACACATTGCTCTTTGCTTAGCCCTCGGGTACTCAAAGGGTTAAATAATACTTAGAATCCAGTGACTTACAGTGATAAGGCTCCTTTCATTTTAACTTGAAGTTACAATTTTCCGCATTCTTCTTATTTTTCCCCAACTTTTATTTTTGCTCTGATTGCATTAGCAAGGCTTCTCTTTAGAGAAAGGAAAATGTACATGTCGTGTCCAAGGGGTACAGATACATTTAGTTTAGGAGTCAGTACTGACCAGGAGTAATGGTGTGCTGGATTACAAGAGTGGAGTAATAACAAAAATAAGCTGACTCTACAGCCCATTCACACGAAGGAATAGAAAACTACACTATAGCCTCTTTGAAAAAGTACATTTCAGCTTTTATGCTCCTTTTAAAATCATAGCAGAACACAACAGGGCTATCTAATGCATTTCTTGCTTTCTTAACTCTTTGAGAGCCAGAGATGTACGCAACGCATTGCTCTGCAATGCGTTGCGTACCTCTATGGCACTCAAGGGGTTCAATTTCATCTGTCCCTGCTGCTGAAACGAATGGAGGGAGGAAGCTTAAAGCGATAATAATACTTAAAATGTAAAAAAAAAAAAAAAATATATATATATATATATATATATATATATATATATATATATATGTTGTAGGGTTTATCCCCCTGAGTAAAACAAGGGTACAGCTTAAAGCTGTCCATAGAATGGTGTAGCAACAGCGCCACTGTACAGTTTCAGGCCACTGTGATATTGCACCAAATTCAACTTTGAGCTCTAATAACTTTTGAATAAAACGCCTTTCAGCAGTGGGAGTACTCTTTTATTACTCAGGGGGATAAACCCTACAATATTATTATTATTATTTTTTTATTTTTTTTACACATCTTAAGTATTATTATTATCCCTTTAAATATCTCTCTCACTCTCTAGTCATCCATTGCACATAGCAGGGATGAAAATATGCCAGGCTCTCAAGGTTTAATCCCCGGTGTCTGCTTGAGGGAACCGAAAATTGTGTTTGTATTTATGCCAGATATGTAATGTAACAATAAATGTATGTTATTTTTTTCCTTGAATAGTGCCCACATTTACAGCAGAGAATGGACAGCATCAACGACATCAGACCCAAAATGAGCAAAGATGAAAAAAGGCTATTAAGGAAACAAGCCAAGGCTAAGAATGTTTTACTGAGACACGAAGGTATTGAAACGGTGTCCCATCCCTCCAAGGTAACTGAATACTTCTGCCTGACTGTATTCCCCATTCATCCAGGTGACATTGTCACAGCAGCACAAATAAAAGCATGATGATGGTGCATATCACAGAAGCAGTATATGTTGTAATTAAACCATTCTGCAACTTCCTTAAAGGGATAGTAATGTTTCAGAATAAATGCAGCTCCAATTACTCTTTATAGTTTTTGGGCCACGTAAAGAGATATTATCATTCTCTTTGATGTGTACATCCAGAGTAATTGAATTATAAAGCATCCCTCTCCTGCCCCTTTTTACCTGTTGTAAGCCACCTCCCCTCAGATGTGGCATCTGGTCGCTTGACTGGCAGCTCACATCGAGGGACAATCTTCTGGTTGTGAGCATAATGAAAACCCTCCCCCCCTTTAAGGATGAGGACAGGTTTTTCCTTAGGCTAATAGAAGATTGTCCCTTGCTGCAATCCATCCAGATGTCTTGCTGTGCAGCTTTAAAAAGGTAAAAGGGACAGGAGGGGGACACTTTATGATTCAATTACTCTGGAACTGCACATAGTAGAGAATGATAATAACTCTCTACATGGCCCAAAAACTATAAAGAATAATCGGAGCTGCATTTATTTTGAAACATTACTAAGACAGTACAATAACACAGCTACAAATTTGTAGCCGGTAGAATTGCATTGAAATCTCACAACTATCTGAGGCAGCTGCCTTATCCCTTCAATTTTATCACCACTGTTTAAATTGTGACAGTGGGATGCTGGGAAAACCTTACTAAACTCTAGCATTAAAAATGATCCAGCAATTTCATTTGCTGCAAAAAAGTCACCTGAGTGAATGAGTCCTAACACACCAGTCTGTATGCAGAAAGAAAAAGTACTCAAATTACTGATCCCTTCGCTTTACCTCCTTCTCTATGTATTTCTGTGTTGAGGACCTTCAAGACTCACACGTGTCATCAAGGATCCCTTGTGTCACTGAAGATCCTTCTACTCAGCTCTTGTTGAGTAGGAGAAGGCATGGAAAGGCAGCGATCATCTTCCTGGGTGCTTCTTATCAGCTAGGCAGTCAATGCCAGGGGGGCATCACGAGGTATCCTGATGACCCGACTACGTCTGAATGCAATTTAAAAAATAAATCCCTCAGCTTGGTTCTACTGCCCCATGATAGCTAAATGTACCCACCCCTGCTTTGTTCCCCTGCCCACTGGTAGCCACAGCTCCCCTCATTCACTGTCTGATTTACCCCCAGCCTTGTTCCCCTGCCCACTAGTTGCCATAGATCTCCACATATACCCTTTCCCCCCAGCCATGTGTCACACCCACTTTTGTTTTCGTTATTTGGGTTACAAAGGTAACCACGCTATCTCCATTAGCTGCTAGAAGCTTAAAGTTTTGGCACCCTCAGGCTAGCGTTGCCTGTTCTACTCATTCATTCAGTGTTGGTAATTCTTGCCTGTTCATTTTCATGCTTCCCATTTTTACTCATTCAGCCATTCTAATCTTATGATTTTGTACCTCACCTGGCTCTCTGATTACCGTCCTGTTTCAGACTACCTTCAGATTCTGACCACCCTCAGTTTGCCCCTGGTACCTTTGCTCGACTATGGCTGCCTTTCTGGTTCATGACCTTGAGTGTGTGCTGGAAGGTTCTTCAGGTAGATTTGCCTGTCTGAGGACCCTCTTTTTTCCTTCTTTCATCTATTGGCCAGTTCTTGTTCAGTAGTTTGAGCACCGTTGGACATTGTTTGTCTTGATGTACTAGTTTGGTGTCTGTTGACACCTACGGTTATCCTTTGGGAAGAGTGAGTTTTTCTCCTTTACCACCCAGGAATCTTTGGGATGCTTTGGTATATCGCCATGGTTCCTGTATTCCATGTTGGACATAAGAGAACCTATTTTTTCCTTTGGTGCTACATTCAGGAATCATTTGGACACATCAAGTTAAGGGTAGAAACACGTGACTCATCATTTGATGCAGATGGATATCTATTTTCAGGAAATGTATTTATTATTTTTTTTAAGCTGTACACACGATCGCTTCCATGGTAACGTGTCCAGAATGGGGCAGCATGATTTTGAATATTAACGGTGGTGCAGCATAATGTTGAATATCAACTGTGTGGGGCAGCATATTGAACATGAGTATTGTTGGGCAGCATGGCAAACATCACCATTGTGTGTTAGCCCCACATACACTGACTGACACCCCCCAGCTTTGTTTCCTTGCCCAGACAGTGGTTCATGGGGATTTGTGGCTACCCGTAGACAAGGGAACAAGGCTGGGGGGGGTCAGACAGTGTACATGGGGACCTGTGCCTACCAGTGGGCAACAGAACAAGTCTGTGGGGCCAGACAGTGTAAATGGGGTTCTATGGCTACCAGTGGGCAAGGGAACAAGGCTGGGGAGGCAGCAGCTGGTAGCCACAAATCCCTGTGGATACTGCTTGAAACCCAGCCTCGTTCCCTTGGTTTAGTTTTTTACCTTTTGAGTGCCACAGAGGTGTGCAATGCACATCCCTATCACAATCAAATGGTTAAGAGAGAGAGATGCTGTTTGTGGTGCTGACAGAATCCTCTCCACTTATCTACTGACCAAGTGGAGAAGCAGAGAGAATGCTCTCAGACTTCTACATTACCAGCAGTTTAACTACCCTCCATGCTTATGATTGATTGAGGGCTGTTACTGCATAGGAAGCTGAGATACCAACTTCGCCAGCCTCAGGTAGGTGAAGCTGAGATTGTGAACTCCGACAGCAGAAGCTACTATTGGAGTGCATCTGGTGAAATGGCACATAAATATATAAACACACCTCATTGAAAATAATAATGGTTCATTATCCTTCATTTCCGTATGGAAATGATTCCTTATGCTGCATTTCCATATCGAAATAGGTCATTGTTGATGTGATGAGTGAAAATTTGTAAACATGTCGGATTGATGTCGATGTGGGCAGATTTTTGTTGGATTGAAGGGGATATGATGTCAAAAACACTTTAGTGTATACTTTTGATGTGCCTTTGACACTGCTTCGACAGGACATCGACACTGAGTCCTCTTCGACCTTTAGTGCATCTCACTCAATGTTTCTTTTTCTGTTGTATATGAAATGCATTCTGTCTTTTATGAACACAAGCTAATGTGCATATACATCTATTTTATAGAGCCTGGTGATTGCTAATGGAGGTCTTGGGAACGGAGTGAGCAGAAAACTGCTGCTTTCTGTGCTGGAGAGGTGTGGGCAGGTAGACGTTCTTCTTATGCCTCCAAACAAGCCCTACTCGTTTGTCACTTACGGCACAACACAGGAGGCCATACAAGCTTACAGTTCACTGAGCGGTCAAGAGATCTCCTCTGATGATTCAGAGCAGAAAATCACTCTTTACTTGAGTTTTATTGAAAAAGGTATTTCTGTGATGGAGAGTTCATTCCACCCAGTGGGGTATCTGTGTTTTATTTTATTTTATTTCATGCATGTTTTCATTAACTCTGACTGTGCAAATGGTTAAAGTGCAGAAGGCAAAATTAAATGAACATTTGTGATAACTCACACAAGATTGGGAAAATGTGTTATTTTTAGGTTTATGCTATTTGGAAGCTTATGTATGTGCAGTTACATACATTAACCCTTTGAGTGCCAGAGAGGTATCCAGCACATTGTTTTATAATGCGTTTGATACCGGTCTGACACTCAAAGGATTAATAGAGAGTCAAATAGGAAGTATCACCTTCAGGTATCTATCACTGGGTTGTTGCCTGATCGGCAGATCTGTTCCATTGGAAGCCTAGCTGCTGAAGAAGCTAGGGATGCACTGAGCACTGGTGGAGCAACGAAGGAGCAGAACAAGGGTCTTAAAGGAGATCCTCAGTGCCAGCCCTGAAAAGATACAACTACATTGCACAGAAGGTTTCCTGTCCTGTGTGATGGAGGTCCCCATAGATTATGGGGGCTACCCATACAACACAGGAGATTGTTGCTGAGAGTGCGCAGTGTAGTCCTGGTTTTTTACCAATCCTGTAGGAGCAGATTTGGCAAAACATGCAGTTAGACACAAGAAGTTCTTTCAACAGATACCTGGGGCATCAACTATACACACTGCACTAGCACTAAGCTAGAAAGAAGGGTCCATTTATTTCCTCCCATAGTATCACTGATGCAGTGTGAGTAGGCACAGAGTATGCTTCTTCATTTTATCTCTAACCACCTTATTTCCTTCTTTTGTTTGGTACTTTGTTATCATTAACTCAAGTAAAGTCATGGCAGCCAGGGAACTGATCCTTCCTATTACCTTGGCTACTAATGTAACATTTCCAGTTTGTATGCTGTACTACAGTTTTGCTTCAGGAGACATAACAGAGTTTTTTTTAAATGATTATCTTTAGGTAATATATTACCTTTAATTGTATTGACTTTTAAGTTAACTTATTTTTTTAACCAGGGGTGGTCATCTTTTGTCTAGCTCTTGTTGGACTATGACTCCCATCATCCTATGCTTCGGGTGATGTAATTGTAGATCAACAAAACCTAAATTGCAGTGGGGTGCCCAACCCAAATCTAAAGAAAGGCCAGACTCATTAATCTTGTGCTTTTTTCTTTCTAATTAGTCTTTAATCACAATATATTTTTGGTGATCCAGGCTCCTTAATTAGGTGTAATAGTCAAAAAGAAGCTGTCCTTTTCTGAAAGAGAATTCTTAAACAATAAAAAGAAGCAGAAGTTCCCACTTTCATGTAATTTTAAATATTCCACTCATGGATGCTGTTTCAGTGTGCAGTGATGTCACTCTGAATACTCCTTGAAGTACCATACTCTGATTGGTGAATGATTTTCAGTTCTCTCTGCCTCATAGTATATCAGGGATGTTGGGCATCTCTAAGAGGTAGTTCCTGGGTTTGGCATTTTCCTTTATCTTAGAACTGTGCATACCCCTACCATGCCCAAGAGTAATGCCACTTTCACAAGGCCAAGAACCTCTGCACTCAGTCTCAAGAAGCTAAATGCAATACTGGTAATTTCAAAGATCAATTAACATGGAAAATGTTTGTGTAATTACCTAAGATGCTGTTTCATATGTTATTTCATTATTTATGCCCACTTTTATAGGTGTAGTAAACTTTGAATACAGTTAAAACTGTCGTACCTTATATTAAACTGGCAGCAGTACCAGCTGATGTCCAGACAGTTTGCCTGGTATCCTGTATTCTATTGCATTCTGAGCAATGGGTGGGCCACTGGCTACAGTTCTCCATAGTATGTGATCCTAACAGCTAATCACTTTGTGATGGTTTGAATTGTTATAACTTTTGCATAAAGCAACTTGGACTGCAGCTTCCAAGGGTCATATGCACTAAGAACATTGACTAATTTGGAGACAAACCTACTGCACCAGAGAGCAAAAAAAATTTTTTTTAATCTAAATGGGGGCTTTTAACCCCTTGAAACGCTAGATAGGTCTCAAGTGCGTTGCTCAGTTCCTCTTAGTACATCAGCCTCAAGTGCTCCCTAATCTATTACATTAGAGCAAAGCAATACATTGGACACCTTTCTGGCATTCATGGGGTTCAAATCAAATCAATGGGAATTTAATTTTGTTTCCAGTATTACAGCTGGTTTTCTCAGGAATGCCTCCACTTTCTTTGTGCATGTGGCCCCATAAGCCTGGTGAGCCACAGGTTGCCCACTCCAGGTATAAATGCTTTACATGTGTTTTCCATTTTATTTCTCCCTACAGTTGAGGTGAAAGAAATTTTACCTCCAGCATTCCCCCCTGGCCTGGTAATAGTAAAAGACTTTGTATCTCCAGAAGAGGAGCAAGCTATGTTAGAATGCATTGACTGGGAAACAGATCATTCTAGTAAGTTTCTTTAACCTTTCATTTAACTCATTGAATGGTAGAGATGTCTCTGCTGCGTTCATTAGCAATGTGCTGGATATATCTCTATCATCAAAGAGGTTAATGCAACTTTAGTTATCACGGCACTTGTAAAAAGATATTTGTACTGCAATAAATGTAAACTTATTTTATGAAAAAATCTGTTATAGGGCTTTTACTGCTGGAAAATATTAGGACAGACCCACTGCTGGGGAATGCTTAATATAAAAGTTATTATAACACAAACATTTTTATTTATTTTTTTTAAATAAAGTTTATTGAGACTTAATGCAGTAATACAAAGAAGAATAACATAGTATTGAATAATAAAGGAAGACGGGCATTTACATGCAATCTTCTAATAACATACATTACACGCTGGATGCGTCTAAACATTGCTTCGGCATCTTCCCATGCGTCACTCACGGTCCTGTGTCTGGGCACGCTTGGTGATGCTATAGATCATCCATGTCCCCTGGCAAAGATGTTTTGTCGCTCAGATTGACGCAGGCACGAATCGGGAGATGGATGCATCCTGGCGAGATGCGGCATTATGACGGGAACTGAGTTTTGATTCAGTTTCCCTTGCGTTGTTGTTCATTACAGTTCTATTTCCCTTGGTCTCTGTTTATGACCTGGCTTGTCTGTTCATCGAACCTGGTGCTGACTTGTGGCTCTGTCTGACTATTCTCCTGCCTTATCCCTGTGTATAGCGGACACCAAATCTGGTATAGACCTGTGGCTCTGGCTGACTACCTGACTACCTGGCTTGTCTGACAATCCAACCTGGTGCTGACCCATGGCTCTGTCTGACTATTTTCTTGCGTACTCCTTTTATATAGTAGACACCCAATCTGGTGCGGGCCTGTGGCTCTGGTTAAGACTTACATTTCTGTTTCACGGATTGAGACTGGGTTCTCTCCCCCGTTGCATTCCTTAGGGGAGTCTTCCTTCATTGGACTTACTGCAGGCTTGCGTCAGTATATCTCCCTTCTCTCCACCACCTCTGGGAGATTCCTTGGACTTCCCACTGACTGCAGGCATGAGTCAGGTTGTCTCTTGCTGCATCTCCTGCTTGCCTTCTCATATTCAGTGACTACAGGGGCGTGTGCCGGTCTCTAGTAGAGGCTTTCTCATTTAGGCAGACGCCTATTTCTGATAGAGTTGCTGACCTCTAGTGGGACCTCTACTTCTTCTCCGTGTTACGTCTTGATTGTTATTACTATTATTGTGATTTCTCTTATTGTTATTATTTTAATAAATTATTATTTTTTACTATACCGTTCTGACTCCTGAATTGTTCTTGGGAAACCGTGACACTGTCTAACCAGTTATCTATTTTTACAGGTCAGAAGTCTTTAAAACACAGACGGGTGAAACATTACGGTTATGAATTCCGATACGACAATAACAATGTAGACAAGGACCAGCCCTTACCTGGAGGTATGTTGGATATGCCTTTGTTCATTTGTTTCAAAATAGTTCAAGGACAGGCAACCAGATTTACCATACTTGTAGGGATTTCCAGTCCCTCTAAAGGACCACACACATTATAATATAAAATTCTTAATTGCAGTTGAAAAATGAATGACCTCTTGGATGCTTAACAATGCACCGAAGACTTCTTTATCATCCAAGTAGTTAAAGGGTTACGGATACTTTATAATAATTAAGTGCCTTTCACAGAGCATTCAAAATCACCTGTATGTTATGGTAGCCATTTTTTATTTAGAACAATATTTTACAACTTATTTAGCTGTATTTAGTTTTCATTTCTACATATTAAACAGTATTGGATGACATGCCTCGAATCCCTCCCAAATGCCACTTCCTGTTGACCAGTACTAGCTCATTTTTTATAAACTGACCAACTGACAATCATGCAAATCAAGATGGATGCTGAGAGAATGTGGACAGGTGACAGTTCCACTTCAAACCCTTCAAATTGCTTTTAAATGTGTTGCACACCCCCTCTGGTCATCGGGGGTTAAAAGGGAGCATTGAACAGAGGCTTGTGCAACACATTGCTCACACAATAATTTTCGCACAGCAAGGCATTCAGATGTGTAAATTACATTTTGTTTATCCAAATGATTTTTGTTAGAAGATCAGAAAAATGAATTTTTACTGAAGTGAGAAATTACTTCTCGAATGTTTTTTTAATGCATTGTATTAAAGCCTATATTATAATTCTCACTCAAGCGTGCAGAAGTGTGGAAATTCAGGGTTGTCATTTGCTGTACTTCAACACCATGCCTCCCCCTATACTTTGTCATAAATCAGTACATGATAATTAAAATAATTAAAGCAAAGTTAAGTATTATTAAGTATTATTATAGTATAAATACAGCGGATATCTCCACCCTGTTTTTTGAAATCGCAGCATTTTTTTTTATGTACAAGCTGAAATGAAAACAAATCATGCCAGACCTTTTTAGTCACATTTTTTTGCAACCAAGGAATTGACCGTTTTTATTTTAAAACGTATTTCCAAGAAATGATCCATTTGTTTTTCGTTGAAATGCTGTTGCTTATAAGACCTTATTAACCCTTTCCAATGCCAGAGGGGTACTCAATGCATTGCTTTGCAATGTGTTGAGTATCCCTTTGGCACTCAAAGGGTTAAAGGTGAAAAAAAAGTCTGATGTGATTTGTCTTGATCTCTGCCTGTTGCATCAACAAAAGCTGCAATTTGAATATGCGTGTGTAGACTTTAGATATCCACTGTATATTATCCAGTCTTTCTCAAGTGGTACTTTTGTTTGTTATGTTATTTATTGCTTGTTATAACAGCTACGCTTCTTGTGACTTGGTAAAATTCACAAGGAGCGTTCTGTGCTCAATTGAAAATGCACTTTAGATTGAGCGCTTTTTTCGTACTCTATACCATTTGTTTAGCAAATGGTTAATAAGTACCTCAGCAGTACCGTGCAGTGTAGAAATTACGTGTATTCTAATATACCTTGTTTTATTATACATGCAGGTCTTCCTGACTTTTGCACTGCAGCCTTGGCTAAATGCTTCCAGCAAGGACTCATAAAGCACAAACCTGATCAGCTGACCATAAACCAGTATGAACCAGGGCAAGGTAAAGTATTTAGGGTCTTACACAGAAAGCATTATTATTATTTTTTTTCTTTTTGGGGGAGGGAGGGCTGTTCACAGTTTTTGCCCTGTTATATATTATTCCCATTTTTGCTGGACAGGGCTTTTTGGGCCACATGCAGAAAGAATCATGGATCAAACCAACTTCATCAAGGGTACAAAATAACAGTGCTCATTGATTTAACCCTTTGAGTGCCACAGGGTATGCAATGCATTTCAAAGCAATGCATTGCATACCCCTCTGGCACTCAAAGGGTTAAACGGGGCCTTTAACACCTTCAGATGTAGAGAAGTCACTATCTCATTGCTTTGTTAAAATCAGTGGGAATTCTGGAATTGTTATCCGTTTCCTATGGTGCGGTCACATTGGCCAGAAATTGCTCTACATGTTCCTTTGTGCATGTGGCCCTTTATCTATGACCTGAATGTATACGTTCTTTCCTAGGAATCCCGCCGCACATTGACACCCACTCTGCTTTTGAAGATGAAATCCTCTCGCTCAGTCTGGGAGCTGAGGTAACATGAAACCAACTAAATGAGATTAAAACAAATGGGCATATGTATGTAAGGGAGTGTGGCACAGTCTGGGTAAAAACAACATATTAACCCCTTGAATGCTAAACCTTTAAGGATTAGAGTGGTATCTAGCATGTTGAGAAGCAATGGGTAAGAGACATCGCTAAGGTATTAACTCATGGAGTGCCATAGGGGTATACAATGTATTGCTTAGCAATGTGTTGCAGAACCCTCTGGCACTCAAATGGTTAAAGGAATACCAATGCTTAATATTGAAAATATTATATATTACAGAATTTATGGTCCTCCCATTGCTGAGCGATGTTGTAATCAGAAGTAAATCAGTTCAAACTTGCAATTTTTGCATGCAGGTCCTCCATGGCCTGCCGTTTTGCAGTGGCACTGTTGTTACATCATCCTATGGCATTTATGGTCACTGAACAGAGATGTCTATATAATATGTTGTAGCAACAGCACCACCATAAAATGTCAGGCCTTGTTGTACTGCACCCACAAAGTTCGAGTTTGAGCTGCAATAACCTTTGAAGAAAACATCTGTCAGCAGTAAGTGTATCCAAGTCAGCAGGATAAACGCTTCAATATGTATATACTGCCCATATTAACCCTTTGAGTGCCAGAGGGGTACACAACACATTGCAAAGCAATGCATTGTGTACCCTTCTGGCACTCAAAGGGTTAAACATCACTTTGACTTTACAATCCACTTTCATTCAAAATAATGACAATGTACCATTATATGAGGACAACAGGGTAGTACATAATTAAATGAGACTAACATGCAGTAATAGATGAGAGTTGGTACCGTGTTAGCCGTAGAAATACAGGATGCTAAATTTTTTGTAAAGTTGATACCTTTATTGGCTAACTAAACAGATTCTCAAATTCCACAAAAATTACAATGCATTCCACCCCAGTATCAATCTAACACTCAGTCACTCACGCACAAACATTAACTTCCTAGACACGACTATCAGTATTCAGAACAACTCCATCCACACATCCTTGTACCGTAAACCAACAGACAGACCAACCTACCTGAAGAACGATAGCTTTCACCCAAAACACACAAAGAACTCCATCATATACAGCCAGGCCATCAGATATAATCGCATCTGTTCTGACATGGAGGACCGTGACAAGCACCTCCAGAAACTCAGAGGAGACTTTATAAGACAGGGTTACAGTGCAAGGATTATTGACAGTCAGATACAGAAAGCTACTCACATACCACGAAAAGATCTGTTGAGCTACAAAGAACAGCATAAGGGAAACCGTGTGCCACTTGTTGTCACTTACCACCCCCAGGTTGAAGCTCTGCGCAAAATATCAAGAGAACTTCAAGCAACCTTACACACAGATGAAAGACTTAAGAACATATTTCCACAGCCTCCCTTACTCTCCTTCAGACAGCCTCCCAGTTTAAAGCAACTGATGGTAAGGAGTGTCCTGAACAAAAATACAAAAAATGGCACATTACCCTGCCTACAAAGTAGGTGTAAAACCTGTGCACACATTTATACCACAGACAAGATACCCATACCAAACACCCAGTTACACCATAAGATCAATGGTAATTTCACCTGCAAATCATCCAGTGTAATATACCTTATCATGTGTGCACAATGCCCAACAGCTCTTTATGTGGGGGAGACGGGACAGAAATTACATAAGAGGTTCAATTCCCACAGATCCAGCATTAACAACAAAAAGACAGAGACACCAGTGGGAGAACATTTTTGCCAAAGTGGGCACAGTATCAAGGACATTAAATTGACTGTACTAATGGGACAATTTCGCAATCAGAGGGACAGAAAATTATGGGAGGTAAAATTAATGTTACAATTTGACTCTTTGACCTATGGCCTGGACAGGGAATTTCTGTCACAGTACTTAATTGTGAATTAACTTTTACGACAGTCCCTCTGGAATCATAAATACTTGGACCCAGAGGAAGAATGCTATTTAAATCACATCCTCTACCATTGACTGATCAAGGAATTGGTATCTGGACTAACGTTCTTATCTGATTTCCATTATAAACAATGTAATGTGTACTTGTATTTAAGAGAGAAGTTTTCATATTTATCTGTATAACATGCCTGAGGAAGAGACCTAAGAAGTCTTGAAAGCTTGCATTTTAAACCTGTTTAGTTAGCCAATAAAGGTATCAACTTTACAAAAAATTTAACATGCAGTATACCATTAAATGAGACCCGCAGGACAATATGCATTTACATGACACGAGCAGGGCAATTTACCTTTATACAAGACTAGCAGGACAATATACCTTTATATTACACTTGTAGAGCAATATACCTTTACATGAGACCAGCAGGGAAATGTACCATTCCATGAAACAAGCAAGCAATACACCATTCCATGAGAAGATCAGGGCAATATAACTGCATAGCAGTGTATGACTATAAGAGACCATCAAGGCAATATAACATTATATGAGATCAAAAGGGCAATAGACCAGTACAGGATACATGACACCAGACTGGAGCAATGAGTGACAATCTGTTGGCACAGGAGAGACCATAAGACAAAGAGGAACTATAAGGTGGAGCAAGACCAGTATTTCAGAGCACATGGTGCAACTGATTAGCTATTTATCATCAAAAGGAGGCTCTTGGGGGTAAAGATGGCACATGGGGCCACTGTGTGGATGCATGTGGGCAAAGGGGGCTGTGGGATGGAAAAGTAACATTATTTTGAACCACTCTTGCATCCCCCCATTGCCTCCCGAGTTCTTCCTTCTGCCCATATATAGTTTGCAACAAGTATCTATGTATGGGCAGAAGGAGGTACTTCAGAGGCAAGGGGGTAGGCATAAAAGAGTGTCTTAGAGGTCACATGTGACCATATTAGTGAACTTAGTGAACATATATGGACACATGGTTGCACTAAAGCGTAAAGCGTAAAGGGAGAGTGCAAGGTGGAGGGCACATGGAAGCCACTGATTGGATATGTGTGGGCAGAGGGAGACACAGCGAGGCTACAAATGACACATTGCATAGGTTGTGGGGCTAAAAATGCAACTATAAGCAAATGAGGTCTAAGGAGTGGAAATGGGCAATTAAGAAAACATACTAATACACTGATGTCCTATGGTGAGGATATAAAAATCTGTATCTTTGTACAATATGGGCCATTTACTACTTCTAGAGCAGGATATTGTGAAAACAGAAAAACTTCCACATATCTTTGATGCATTAGAGATTGATTTAGTTTGTGCTGAAGTTAAAATATGTTTTTTTCCCTATATTTTGTGTGTGTGTGTGTGGGGTTTCTCTCCCAGTTTCTCAGCGAGCTTGAGAAGAGTTTAATCAACAACACGGTTTCACACAGCTCTGTGCCTGTTTTCATCTGAATTCAGTTTGAAGTTTAAATCAATTTTTATGCCCCAGTAAATACATTGTTTACTGCCAACATAAATAGAAATTAATGCAGCATTGGCCAACTTATTTAAATAATTGGGTTAGATATATTACTAAGACGTGCTGGAAGCCAGAAAAAGATAAATAACACTGTCTAATTTTTTTTTATTATTTGTTGGGCCTAAAATTAACTTTTTATTGAGATCAAAATATAAATATTTTCTCTGTCGTCCAATATAGGTTACTGGTAACTTTGGGTAGGTGATCAGCCCCTTTAAGTAGGCAGGAACAATTCTAGAAGTGAATGCAGGGGTGGAGCCTACCTTCCCTCCTTGGCTGCAGCTAGCCACCCAGCTCCAGTAAGATTTGTTCCTTTGTGAAGTCACAAGGCAAGAGAACAGTTCTGCTATAGTTTTAGCTTGTTTATTATTTTTCTGTTAGATATGGGATACCACCATCAGGCGGATTACCATCACTGACAATTCCCATCACCCAAATGTGGATAGCTCAGTTTACCAGGTGCTTATGTGGACTTAAGCCCTGGGGGGAAAATCTTGGCTGCAAGTTCTTTCCCCAGGAGTTGCCCACTGAGGCTTCTTCTTGATACATGGTAATCTGAATACAGAAGATCTGCAGGAAAGGTGAGCATCCCTTTGAGTGCTGAGGTCCACATGTCCCACGTTGCCCCTCCACACAGGGGTCTCCTTTGGAGTTCCTATTGCATACTCCTGCGCTCATTGGGTTTATCTGTATGTCTGTCGGATGTTTGGAGCAAGTTTTTGTGGTAACTTAACCCTTTGGTTGCTGGTCTAGCATTTTTTGGGGGGATTTGGACACTTTTCCTACTGGGTTCAGTGTTTATTGGGACATGTTTTTAGTGATGTTTGGTGCAAATTTACTTCAGTTATAACTTTGCAAAAATTGTGTTCCGACGCACTTTTACCACATAGACACCATTGCTCCATTCACTTCTATGGGACTTTTCAGTTTGGGACATGTCTCTGCAACCGCTCAACATAGAGACTTCAGAGACGGCTCATTTTAATTGTCTGCCCTTGCTCTACTATACTGTCAATGTTTAGTGTGTTTTGGGGGGCTCAGGGGGCTTTGGGCACTGCTGGGGTACTTTTTCTGGGAAAACTACATTTCCCATGAGCACATGCATCGTGCAGCCATTTTGTACTTTCCCTGAACGAGTACCCTACGCTGGGCCTGGACTCTCCTTATCTCCTCAGCAGATTAACCCTTTACCTGCCAGATAAGTGTATTTTAGCGATTTCTGGGGTGAAATTTTAATCATACACACTGTATTTGGGTATTCCTTATACCTTGAATGTTTTGACTCTGTGAGAATGTCTTTTTCTTTGGAGCTTGGGACTAGGACTAAAACTAAGAACGCTGTGGTCTCTGCATCCCCCTTTGCTCATTGATCCTTATGTCAATCAGGGTTGCCTAGAGAGTTCTCAGGTTATTTATGCCCAGCATGTTCTGTTGTCCCTGAGCATTCCCCAGGGACATCCAGCCATGCATTAGAGCCAGTTTGGGTGCAAGAGTTTTCCACCTCTCCCCACTCTGGACCGGTTAGTGTCTGATGAGTGGTAGTCTCCCGACAGAAAGCCTTCTGTCCCCAAGAGGTTTGCTAAGCTTTACCCCATTTTCTGATGTGGCGCTAGCTCAGTGGGTTCATCCCCACAAGGTGGATGTCCCTGTTTCTAGGACTTCTAAGTCCACTGCTTTGCCAGCTGCTGATGCCTCTGCTCTTACAGACTGGACTGAGGATAAACTTGAGGCCTCCCACAAGTTCATTTTTGCCACCGCGGGTACTTCCCTACGTCCAGCATTTGCTGCAGCCTGGGTAAATAGGGCCAGTGCAGTTTGGACTGAATAGCTCAGATTTGCTGTTCGTCTAGGAGCTCCTACTCCTGATATGTTGCGGCTACTTGACAACATTTCTGAAGCCCAGCATTAGGTCTCTACTGCTTGGTTTGATGCCAACAGTTGTTGGCAAGGGTTTCCACCACGCCTGTGGTTGCCAGATGAGCTCCTTGGCTCAAGATCTGGTCTGCTGACACTGCTTCTCAGGAAGCATTGCTCTCCTTGCCCCTTCCGGGCACTTCTCTGTTTGGGACCGCCCTAGATGTTATAACGTATTCCTTTCTCTAATTGGCCAGAAAATGCTCCAACTTACATGCAGAAAGCCTCTGTCATTGGAGGAGGCTGAATCGAGGGAGGGGAGCAGAGGAATAGTGACAGACTGTGGTTACAGAGCTGGTAACCACAGTCTGTCTGTAAGTAGGGCACAGGGCAATCTTTACTCGTTTATTTTTGGGAAACTATCAATTTTATTAAAAAATGAAAACGTTATAACTTCTAGTCATTATATAAACTATTTAGACGTACATGTATACTGGTGATAGATCCCCTTTAAATCTCTGACTGATGATCAGTGGATCCCAAACACTCTCCTACAGCTACATCTGATACCAAGTCCCCACTTGTAAACAATAACTCTAGTATGTCTTTCTTCCTATTTGCCTCTTCTACTACTTAACTAAGAGATAATCCCTGGCTGAACCTGATGTTTGGTTTTTACCTGACGTTAACATTTAATCACTGAAATTGTGTCTATTTTTTGCACAGTTAGCTAATATCTTTATACATACATTGTGACATTCTTATGTAAACAAGACCATTTGTACTCCACTTTTTAAAAAGTCGTCTGACTGGAGTTAGTAATCAAAATACCTCTGTGTTCATACATATCCTTATGTCGCTTCTGAACATCCCCCCCTCCATGTTCATAGATTGTCGTCACCTTCAGTGTCACCTATCCCTTTAACAGTGTGCAGGACTGTGAAATGTATTCCTAACTAATTGATTAGTATGGAACAGGGCTGTGTACAGTCTGAAAGGTTTGACTGTTGTGACCGCACAGTACTGAATGTTTACAAGCCATGAAGCAGAGCCATAAACATCTGACAAAATGAAATATCTGAAAATGCCAGATCCCTTCAGGTAATGTTAAGACAGCAGAAAATATCATTTGAAATTCTTGTCACACAGGAAGATGATCTGCCAGTAATTGTTGGTTTATGTAAATCACAAATATATAGAGATTTTTTTTCTTTTAAATAATACATATCTATCCAGGTTATCGAAATGTCGAAAGTAAATAAAAATGTGAAGGGAGTATAGAGACAGAGAGGATCATGTACTAAGAAGAACTGGGGTAATGTTGGAATAAACCAACTGCACCATAGGGGGAATATACAAATTCTCAATGTTCCAAATAAGTGAAATGGGGATTTTACACCTTTGAATGCTAGCGTGGTCTCTAATGCATCACAAGCAACCTGCTGGAAACTCTCTTACATTCAAAGGTTCAAATCAGTGGTGGCATTGGTTTGCCCCAGAATTTCTACAGTAAGATAGTGGAGGAGCTCTGGGGACAAGCCAACTACATCATAGGGGTGAGATAAAAAAAAATCCAAACTTGCTATTGATTTGAATGGGGATTTTATCCTCTTGAATGCTAGTGAGGTCTCCAGTGCATTGCAGAACATTAAAGGGTTAGTAATGTGTTACATACATAAAAAGTAATATTGTAGATAATCCAAAAAATAAAAGATCAGTGCAAAGTCCTATCTCTCAAACCTTTATGGTTTGAGAGATATAAAGTTTTAAAGTTCCCCCCTCCCTCCCCTTTCCCTGATGTCAGCCAGTACGTGGCTCTTCAGCAGAGCCAAGATACCAAAATCTAAAAAGAACTACTTCATTGGAATGGTCTACAAAGTGTGCTTGCAAACCAGGCACAGTTTATAGACCATTCCAATTAAGTATTTCTTTCTACATAGTGCTATCTCGGCTCTGCTGAAGAGCCTCCTCGAGTCAGCCGACACAAATCTCCTGCTGTCAGCTTTACAGCTGACATCAGTGACTGGGGAAGTTTAAAATGTTCTATCTCTGACCATAAAGGTTTAAGAGATCGGACTTACACCGATTTCTTTTTGGATTATCTACAATATTACTTTTTATGCATGTAAGACATTACTATCCCTTTAACCCTTTCAGTGCCAGAGGGGTACGAAACGCATTACAAAGGCCTGCTATTGGCTGATCTTTTAAATGACACTTTTAACCCCTTGAATGCTAGCAGGGTCTCCCATTTGTTGCAAAGTGAGGTGTTGCAGACTTCTAGCATTCAAAGGGTTACAAACCCCATTTAACCCTCTGAGTGCCAGGAGAGATTCTGGAGCAAACCAACTGCACCTTAGGGGAGAAATAAAATGTCTCTCGTTTAAATGGGACTTTTAACCACTTAAATGCTAGCATAGAACATTTAAGCCTTTGAGTACCAGAGGTGTACACAACTCATTGCTTTGCAGGGTGTTGCATACCCCTTTGGCACTCAAAGGGTTAAAAGAATGTTTTTTTGAGGGTTATGTATTTCTCCCCTGTGGTGTATATAGTTGGATTGACCTAGAATCGCTCCTCATTGGCTGTGTGAATAAGCCCTAAATGTTACAAAGCAAACTGGAGTCATTTTGGGGGCAAATACAAATTCCCCAAATTCCCAATCATTTAAGTAGGGCTTTGAACCCCTTGAATGCTGGAGATCTCACACTTGCATTCAAGGATTTAAAAGATCCATTTAAATCAATGGGGATTTTCTTTGCCCCCTATAGAACGACTGGTTTTCAACAGAAGGACAATTTTCTTTAGAACACAAGGCTGTTATGTGTTAATAGAACCTTCCATCACCTGAGAATCGAATGAACCCGCGGGCATTCTCCTGCCTTTATCTTTTATCTTTCCAGTGATGAGAATTCAATAAAGAAATGTAATTTCATCAGAGCTTTGACATCACTGTCTGTTACTGTGAATCTGTCGGCTCAGTGACCGTACATTTGGGACCGATGGTACAAAAATAACAGCACATGACAGAGGCTAGAGCTGGGGGAAAAATAACTATTAGATCATCTTCTTATAACAGGTATTTTGTGTTCTGTTGGCTCAAATGAAAGTAGTTTATTATTGGTAAAGGGTGGAACTGTGTTAGCCATGGATAAAGCAGGAGACTATAGATTAAAAGTCATGATACCTTTTATTTCCTTACTGAATAGCTTTTGTGTAAAAGTTTTCATAAGCACTTAGGACTCTGTCAGGCATGTTATTGATAATATGCCTGACGTTGTCTTGGAAGTTTTGAATCTCAAGATATTCAGTTAGACCTGTTATATTGGATGTGAAAATGGACTTTCTGTCGTGTATCCAAAGGAGAGATGTGTTTTCTTCAAACAAAGAAATAACGTCTTCAATCATGGATGCCTTGTCCATGGAGGTGGACATGACGGTTGGCAGCAGTACCACAGGGCTTGAAACTCTGCTCAGTTAAAAGAAACTACCAGCATCTGACATGTCCGACTCCATCCCATGGACCTGACACGCAGGACTCGTTGAAGACATTATCTCTTGAACAAAGGTACAAGGGCAGAATCAGTAGGGGCTGTTAGAATTTTCTGGCCATAGTAAGGTAAGACTGGGATTATTATTATTATTATTATTATTATTAATAAAAAAACACGTTTCCTAATACTACTTACATGATTAAACAACTGGTAAAAACTTTTTCTGATGTGAGTGTTCCCCTTTAAAGTGCATCAGTCACTGCATGGCTTTTAGTCTCATGACAGTGACTGTTTTTCAGTCACTTTACTAGTTGTAGAAATGTTTGGTTTAGTAGTTAGGGGCTTTGTCATCTCAGCAGAGCTTTGTTTGAGTTAAGTCTTCTCTTGCATTTTAGATTTTAAAAGTACTATTTAGATCAAAGGGAATTATTAATTATCCCATAAGGTACAGTTGTATTTCTCTACTTCTCTAGTTCATCATAACCCTTTGAATGCCAGTGGAGTATACAACGCATTGCAAAGCAATACTTTTTGCACCCCTCTGGCACCCAACAGTCAATACATCTGCTTCAGTTTAAATACAGTTCAAGTATATTCAGATTTAGGGGACTTATCAGATCTTCAAGGAATAGTTATACTTAATATAAGAAATAACATATAGACCAACCATCAAATTACTCTCCCATACAAAAGGATTTTACTACAAAAATGAATTCATGAAGTACAGAGGCACACGTCCCATAGAGATACATACATGCTATTAACCTGAGCCACCAAGGAGAAGTTAGGGTCTGCACTCAAATGCGGTAAGTATGGAAAAGCTGTGTTTATTTTGTGCCAAATGTTTTTGGTCCAAACAAGGTGAGAAGTAAGTGCAGATTTCAGCAGAGATCCCTATACACAGGAAACTGCAGATACAATGCAAAAATACATATAGGTAGATATAGATATAAAGAAATGCCTGGCTGTTCTATAAAGGAAACATAGGTATATAAGTCAATGTGTTAAACACATTAACTTATTCTTGGTATAGTTTCCCTTTTTATATACCTGCAAAACACCTCTAGGAGGCGCACATAGTTCATAATTATGCGTCACACATAATATTTGTTCCGACAAGTGTTTGTTTTATACAAAGCAAAACGGTTTTTATTGACAATAAAAATCACTGCATTGTAGATTCTCTCATAAAATATGTGAGAAGTACCAGATGCTGGGCTGCCTCCTAAACTGCTTCTATAACAGTTCTGTTAGGAACTGAACTGTATCTGCATGTGATACTGTCTGACATGGATAGCAGAATTATACACAGAGCTTGGGGGTAACCTGCCATTCAAGCATTGTTCTCAGCTGCATGTGATTCATTTGATTTTATTTCTGTGCTTCTCTTGTTTGAAACTTGGAAATCCTAATTCTCAGGGAGCAGATCTGTCAAGAGGTCCCAATCATAGTGATAGTTGCCCTTTAATGTCTTTGACAATGGCTAGCACCAGCAGTGTTATAGGGTTAGCGCCATGTTCGGCCTACGTGTACTGAGGACCTGTTAATTTAGACAGCTATATACAAAGGCAGACACAAAGTAGATATTTCATTTAAGGGCAACTAACGTGAGAGTACAAGTTAAATCTCTATTGTTTACTAGTTTATTGTTGCTTCTCTTAACTCTGTATAAACATACAGCTTTTATTGTACAGTTCCCACCAAGCCAAGCTTCTTGTTCTACCTCTTGCAAGAACTGAAGAGTGCAGTGGCAGTCTAATTCCTATTGGCCATGTAAGTGTTTGTGATGTCACATCAGCCAATAGGACTAATTAGCTGCCTCTGTGAAGCTTGCAGTGTAAGCTTCCGGAGGTGTGGCCATGGAGAAAACTGTACACAGAGGGGGCTGTAAGTTTATAATACTGCTACTTCCAGTGGTGGGAGAAGTAGTGATTAGTCACTAAAAGACTGAGCTATAATGTGTGTGCTTTGCCCGTGCAGTTAATAAGACAATGACTGCTTTATTGGCTGGCTTCTTGAATTGTCAGTGTTTAACCTGTCAGCTCCAAAAAGGTGTGCTAAGTACTTCATTACACAACTCTCCGTCACTGAGCGTGTGAGCTAGTTGTGAGTGAGGTGTGCGAGTAGTGTGTGTGCACATGCGTTTGTATGTTTGAGCTCGTGTATTGTGTATAGTGTTTGCATATAGCATTGTGCGTATAGCATTTTTCCTATTGAGTATAGCATTTTACCTATTGCGTATAGTGTTTTAACTATTGCGTGTAGTGTTTTGCCTACTGTGCACAGTGGTTTTCTTATTACATATACCGTTTTGTGCATAGCGTTTGTAGTTTAGCTTATAGCGTTCTGCATATTTTGGGTAGCATTTGGCATATGGCGTATAGAGTATGGCGTTTGGCATATTGCATATAGAATTTTGCGTGTAGCGTATGGAGTTTGGTGTATTGCATATAGTGTATAGCATTTTGCTTTGGCGTATGGCATTTGTAGTATAGTGTTTTGCTATTGGTGTATTGCATATAGCCCTTTGCGTTTGGTGTATTGCATATAACACTTGGAGGTTTGCATATAGCATTTGGTAGTTTGTGTATAGCCTTTGGCGTTTTATATATAGTGTCTGTTGAATTGCATGTGGTGTTTGGTGTATAGCATTTGGCTGTAGCGTTTTGCACATTGAGTATGGCATTTAGGGTTTGGCATATGGCGTTTGTGAGGCAATCAACTGAAGTGGAGGGAGGAGATGTGTACTGTGGTGGAGGGTGAAGTCCTGTACGTGATGAATGGGAGGGAGGGTATAGAGGGAGGAGATGTGTACTGTGGTGGAGGGTGAAGTCCTGTACGTGATGAATGAAAGGGAGGGTATAGAGGGAGGAGATGTGTACTGTGGTGGAGGGTGAAGACCTGTGAATGGGAGGGAGGGTATAGAGGGATGAGATGTGTATTGTGGTGGAGATTGTAGTCCTATGCATGATGAATGGGAGGGAGGGTATAGAGGGAGGAGATGTGTACTGTGGTGGAGATTGAATCCTATACATGGTGAATGGGAGGGAGGGTATAGAGGGAGGAGATGTGTACTGTGGTGGAAGGTGAAGTCCTATACATGGTGAAGGAGGGAGGGTATAGAGGGAGGAGGTGTGTACTGTGGTGGAGGGTGAAGTCCTATACATGGTTAATGGGAGGGAGGGTATAGAGGGAGGAGATGTGTACTGTGGTGGAGGGTGAAGTCCTACACATGTTAATGGGAGGGAGGGTATAGAGGGAGGAGATGTGTACTGTGGTGGAAGGTGAAGTCCTATACATGGTGAATGGGAGGGAGGGTATAGATGGAGGAGATGTGTACTGTGGTGGAGGGTGAAGACCTGTGAATGGGAGGGAGGGTATAGAGGGATGAGATGTGTATTGTGGTGGAGATTGTAGTCCTATGCATGATGAATGGGAGGGAGGGTATAGAGGGAGGAGATGTGTTCTGTGGTGGAGATTGAATCCTATACATGGTGAATGGGAGGGAGGGTATAGAGGGAGGAGATGTGTACTGTGGTGGAAGGTGAAGTCCTATACATGGTGAAGGAGGGAGGGTATAGAGGGAGGAGGTGTGTACTGTGGTGGAGGGTGAAGTCCTATACATGGTTAATGGGAGGGAGGGTATAGAGGGAGGAGATGTGTACTGTGGTGGAGGGTGAAGTCCTACACATGTTAATGGGAGGGAGGGTATAGAGGGAGGAGATGTGTACTGTGGTGGAAGGTGAAGTCCTATACATGGTGAATGGGAGGGAGGGTATAGATGGAGGAGATGTGTACTGTGGTGGAGGGTGAAGTCCTGTGCATGATGAATGGGAGGGAGGGTATAGAGGGAAGAGATGTGTACTGTGGTGGAGGGTGACGTCCTACACATGGTGAATGGGAGGGAGGGTATAGAGGGAGGAGATGTGTACTGTGGTGGAAGGTGAAGTCCTATACATGGTGAATGGGAGGGAGGGTATAGAGGGAGGAGATGTGAGTGGAGGGTGAAGTCCTGTGCATGATGAATGGGAGGGAGGGTATAGAGGGAAGAGATGTGTACTGTGGTGGAGGGTGAAGTCCTACACATGGTGAATGGGAGGGAGGGTATAGAGGGATGAGATGTGTACTGTGGTGGAGGGTGAAGTCCTATACATGGTGAATGGGAGGGAGGGTATAGAGGGAGGAGACGTGTACTGTGGTGGAGGGTGAAGTCCTACACATGGTGAATGGGAGGGAGGGTATAGAGGGATGAGATGTGTACTGTGGTGGAGGGTGAAGTCCTATACATGATGAATGGGAGGGAGGGTATAGAGGGAAGAGATGTGTACTGTGGTGGAGGGTGAAGTCCTACACATGGTGAATGGGAGGGAGGGTATAGAGGGATGAGATGTGTACTGTGGTGGAGGGTGAAGTCCTGTACATGGTGAATGGGAGGGAGGGTATAGAGGGAGGAGACGTGTACTGTAGTGGAGGGTGAAGTCCCGCCGCCCACTCCTGTGAATATCATGCCTCGTTCTTACACCAATGGAACAGGTAGTATAGAGAATCTACGTATAACTTTTGCTATAAAATATTTTTTTGTGTTTTTATTCAAAAATAAATATTATTACATTAAAAAACAAGACTATAACAAAATAAAGATGTGCAGACTAAAGGGAGTGCATTATTTTGAACATACTTGTTTTTATCCCTATGAGTGCCAGTGAAGTGCCTAGTGCATTGCTTTTGACACCTTTCTGGTACAGTAGGGGTTAATTGCTGCTTTGAGAATGGGGGGTGGGGGTGAAGGTGCCTCAAATTGCTCTAGAAAAACATCACAAGAAAAATAAGTTGTTTACTTCTCATAGATGCATTTATAATCAAACTTACTCTGCTTTGAGCATATGGAAAGCTGTGATCATATCCCCCGCCCCGGTAATTCCTTTTTTTTTCCCAGTTAAACCAATTTGTGAATTCATTGACATCAGAGGTTGCCACGGCAACCACAGTTGTATTAATGATTGTTAAATGCAGTGGATGAGGCAACACATAGAAGTATCAAGGCATTTCAGAATAGAGTAACAAAATTAGCTCATAATGGGTAACCCTTTGAGGACCAGAATGTATTCCTTCATGCATGGGTGAAAATAACCTTTTGATTCCCAGAGGGGTTCAGCATATTGCAAAAGGTTAAAAAAGTAACAAAAGAGAACTAATACCTGAGACTTACCTTACTATGGTCAGTAAATAGCCCCTCTCAATTTTGCCCTTGCCCCTTGGTTAAAAAAAAAATCCGCAGGGCCGGATTTTTCATTGGACAGAATAGGCAACTGCGTAGAGAGCAGTCAGTGGAATCTCAGTCTACCTGCAACATTTTAAATACCCCTTTATTGGAGATTATGAGATCTCCAACAAGAACTTCACCCTCCACCACAGTACACATCTCCGCCCTCTATACCCTCCCTCCCATTCACCATGTATAGGACTTCACCCTCCACCAAAGTACACATCTCCTCCCTCCCATTCACCATGCACAGGACTTCACCCTCCATCACAGTACACATCTCCTCCCTCTATACCCTCTCTCCCATTCACCATGCACAGAACTTCACCCTCCACCACAGTACACATCTCCGCCCTCTATACCCTCCTTCCCATTCACCATGTATAGGACTTCACCCTCCACCAAAGTACACATCTCCTCCCTCCCATTCACCATGCACAGAACTTCACCCTCCATCACAGTACACATCTCCTCCCTCTATACCCTCCCTCCCATTCACCATGCACAGAACTTCACCCTCCACCACAGTACACATCTCCGCCCTCTATACCCTCCTTCCCATTCACCATGTATAGGATTCAATATCCACCACAGTACACATCTCCTTCCTCTATATACTCTGTGTACCTGCAACATTTGAAATACCCCTTTATTGGCGATTATGAGATTTCCAACAAGAACTTCACCCACCACCACTACACATCTCCTCCCTCTGTACCCTCCTTCCCATTCACCATGCACAGGACTTCACCCTCCACCACAGAACACATCTCCTCCTTCTATACCCTCTCTCCCATTTACCATGCACAGTACTTCACCCTCCACAACAGTACACATCTCCTCCCTCCCATTCACCATGCACAGGACTTCATCCTCCACAACAGTACACATCACCTCCCTCTATACCCTCCTTCCCATTCACCATGCACAGGACTTCACCCTCCACCACAGTACACATCTCCTCTCTCTATACCCTCCCTCCCATTCACCATGCACAGGACTTCACCCTCCCCCACAGTACACATCTCCTCCCTCCCATTCACTATGCACAGGACTTCCCCCTCTACCACAGTACACATCTCCTCCCACTCTCCCATTCACCATGCACAGGACTTCACCCTCCACCACAGTACACATCTCCTCCCTCTATATTCTCTGTGTACCTGCAATATTTGAAATACCCCTTTATTGGCGATTATGAGATCTCCAACAAGAACTTCACCCACCACCACTACACAACTCCTCCATCTATACCCTCCCTCCCATTCACCATGTGTAGGACTTCACCCTCCACCACAGAACACATCTCCTCCTTCTATACCCTCTCTCCCATTTACCATGCACAGTACTTCACCCTCCACAACAGTACACATCTCCTCCCTCTATACCCTCCCTCCCATTCACCATGCACAGGACTTCACCCTCCACCACAGTACACATCTCCTCCCTCTATACCCTCTCTCCCATTCACCATGCACAGGACTTCACCCTCCACCACAGTACACATCTCCTCCCTCTATACTCTCTCTCCCATTCACTATGCACAGGACTTCACCCTCCACCACAGTACACATCTCCTCACTCTATACCCTCCCTCCCATTCACCATGCACAGGACTTCACCCTCCACCACAGTACACATCTCCTCCCTCCCATTCACCATGCACAGGACTTCACCCTCCACCATAGTACACATCTCCTCCCTCCCATTCACCATGCACAGGACTTCACCCTCCACCACAGTACAGTCTCCCCCCTCTATATACTCTGTGTACCTGCAACATTTGAAATACCCCTTTATTGGCGATTATGAGATCTCCAACAAGAACTTCACCCACCACCACTACACAACTCCTCCATCTATACCCTCCCTCCCATTCACCATGTGTAGGACTTCACCCTCCACCACAGAACACATCTCCTCCCTCTATACCCTCTCTCCCATTTACCATGCACAATACTTCACCCTCCACAACAGTACACATCTCCTCCCTCCCATTCACCAGGCACAGGACTTCACCCTCCACCACAGTACACATCTCCTCCCTCTATACCCTCCCTCCCATTCACCATGCACAGGACTTCACCCTCCACCACAGTACACATCTCCTCCCTCCCATTCACCATGCACAGGACTTCATCCTCTACCACAGTACACATCTCCTCCCTCCCATTCACCATGCACAGGACTTCACCCTCCACCACAGTACACATCTCCTCCCTCTATACCCTCCCTCCCATTCACCATGCACAGGACTTCACCCTCCACCACAGTACACATCTCCTCCCTCCCATTCACCATGCACAGGACTTCATCCTCTACCACAGTACACATCTCCTCCCTCCCATTCACCATGCACAGGACTTCATCCTCTACCACAGTACACATCTCCTCCCTCCCATTCACCATGCACAGGACTTCACCCTCCACAACAGTACACATCTCCTCCCTCCCATTCACCATGGCACAGGACTTCACCCTCCACCATAGTACACATCTCCTCCCTCCATACCCTCCCTCCCATTCACCATGCACAGGACTTCACCCTCTACCACGTACACATCTCCTCCCTCTATACCCTCCCTCCCATTCACCATGCACAGGACTTCACCCTTCACCACAATACACATCTCCTCCCTCCCATTCACCATGCACAGGACTTCACCCTCCACCATAGTACACATCTCCTCCCTCTATACCTTCTCTCCCATTTACCATGCACAGTACTTCACCCTCCACAACAGTACACATCTCCTCCCTCCCATTCACCATGGCACAGGACTTCAACCTCCACCATAGTACACATCTCCTCCCTCCATACCCTCCTTCCCATTCATCATGCACAGGACTTCACCCTCTACCATAGTACACATTTCCTCCCTCTATACCCTCTTTCCCATTTACCATGCACAGTACTTCACCATCTACAACAATACACATCTCCTCCCTCCCATTCACCATGCACAAGACTTCACCTTCCACCATACTACACATCTCCTCCCTCTATACCCTCCCTCCCATTCACCATGCACAGGACTTCACCCTCTACCACGTACACATCTCCTGCCTCTATACCCTCCCTCCCATTCACCATGCACAGGACTTCACCCTTCACCACAGTACACATCTCCTCCCTCCCATTCACCATGCACAGGACTTCACCCTCCACCATAGTACACATCTCCTCCCTCTATACCCTCCCTCCCATTCACCATGCACAGGACTTCACCCTCTACCACGTACACATCTCCTCCCTCTATACCCTCCCTCCCATTCACCATGCACAGGACTTCACCCTTCACCACAGTACACATCTCCTCCCTCCCATTCACCATGGCACAGGACTTCACCCTCCACCACAGTACACATCTCCTCCCTCTATACCCGCCCTCCCATTCATCATGCACAGGACTTCACCCTTCACCACAGTACACATCTCCTCCCTCCCATTCACCATGCACAGGACTTCATCCTCTACCACAGTACACATCTCCTCCCTCCCATTCACCATGCACAGGACTTCACCCTCCACCACAGTACACATCTCCTCCCTCTATACCCTCCCTCCCATTCATCATGCACAGGACTTCATCCTCCACCACAGTACACATCACCTCCCACCCATTCACCATGTATAGGACTTCATCCTCCACCACAGTACACATCTCCTCCCTCTATACCCTCCCTCCCATTCATCACGTACAAGACTTAACCCTCCACCACAGTACACATCTCCTCCCTCTATACCCTCCCTCCCATTCACCATGCACAGGACTTCACCCTCCACCACAGTTTGTGTGTCAAAATGACATCAATGAATAATTAAAGATGTTGGGCACAGTGGGGCAGTCCGGGGGCAGACCAATTGCACCACAGGGGAGAAATAAGAAATGTTATCATTCTTATTAATTTAAATAGTCCTTTTAATGTTTTGCGTTCCAGAGGAGTACCCAGCACATTACTTCATGATGCAGTAGATACCTGTCTGGCATGCAAAGTGTTATCCATTGAATCCTATATAGATCTCCATTACAATGCGTTCGAGAACCTCTCTAGTATTTTAAGGTTAAAAGCCCAATTTAAATCAATAGGAATATTTAATCTGCCCCTTATATTGAACCAAGATGCAAGAGTTAAATTCTTAGGGCCATTAGGATTTACAGGCCTTAGTATAAGGTAACTGGGAGGCTATTATTTGGAGTTGTTACTGTTCCTTTAAATTGTAATTTTAGTACATACCGGGAAGTGATTGTAAAACTAGAACTGGCCTGGTGTTCAGAAGGAAATCTAAAGACCAGTATAATAAGATAAAACAAATTGAACAGCAGTCGCTAACAGCCATTTTTTTTTTTAAAGTATTTTTTTTTTAGATTGTAAAGTTACATTCCCGAAGCTGACAATGTGAAAAAGTACAAGATAAAAGAGATAAAATAAAGGTTTCCTCCCATTGGTCAGATTGTGCAGAGTTACATTACGAGATGTATTGATTGCCTGGCAGCGCTGGGCTCTGCTGACTCTGGTACCTGCTGACTGCCTGGTTTTATACCTTTAGAGAAGGAATTCACTCACTGTCACCTTAATCCAGCTATACAGTGATTCCATGGTCTTTAATCCCCAGCGTTAATTGTGTTTTTACTTTATAGTGGCAATCCCCTTCCAATCAAAGGGTTAGAGAGGAACTAAACCCTACGAATTAGTGGCTCTTAAAGGGACAGTAAATGATAAAAAATGTTTTTGTCTCATGGGATTTTAGGTATTAAAGACTGTGACTGATGTCAGTAAAACTTTAAACCTTCGAGTACCAGAAGGGTCAATACTTTGTGTACCCCCTCTGGCGCTCTAAGGGTAAATACCCACTAGATCAGTGGTTTTCATTATTTTCTTGTTCAGGGCCCCCTTAACATGACATCTAGGATTTTCAGGTCACCCCTAATATTTTGTAATTATGTTATAAAGGTCACAAATAAGTAATATATAGTTATTTTAGGTCTCAGAATCAAAATAATAAAAATGTCCATAAATATACGTGAAAGTCACCATTCACATTTTTGTAAACATATTTTTAGAAAACAAAGGGAACTGCAAGTGCATCTCCAGGGCACACAAAGTGCTATGACACTTTGGTTGAGAATCACCGCAGTAGATTCTGTGTAATTTCCAATTTTAAAATCCCCTTCCTCCCCTTTGTCTGACGTCAGCTGGTTCTTCTGAGAAACAGTTGAATGGTCAGCTGATTGGTTGCTATGGCAACCTCACAGGTTACACACACTTACACAAACACACACACACACAGAAATTTGTCGTTTTGAGTAGTTTTTACCCTTTGAATGCCAAGAATAGTAAGTTTCAAGAGGTTGGCAAAGTAGGCCTGAGAGGCCAACCTTGAGAAATTTACATGGTCCATTTTGAAGCTTTTCCCTGCACTCCTGGTGCACGGAGAAGCTTCAAACTTACCATGCATTTAGGGAATATGTTTCCCTACACTGAAGGGCAAGATGTAACAATTTAAAACATACATGACGGCTCCCATTAGCAAGGGAGTGATCCTATATATAGAAATATAATATAGTGTGGAATCTCTTGCTCACTCAATATTTTTAGTATAAAAATGTAATCATGACTGGGAATCTGGACTACTCCTGATACCCCCTGGCATTAATCACCTATCCAATTGGATAGGAGGCCAATTCTGTGACCGGGAAGGCAATCACCACCTTCCCTTTACCTCCTCAAACCAGCGTTGTAAGAACCTCCAGGTTGAGACCTTCAGGACCCACACATGTCATCAATGACACAAGAGGAACTTAAGGTCCTCCTATTCAGCCTGGACATTCATAGAATGGTTGACCAGGAGAAGGCATTGGAAGGTGGCGATAGCCTTCCTGGTTGCAGCATTGGTCACCTAACCATTTGTCAGTCAATGCTAGGTGGAGGCAACAGGAGAGGCCCTGATGCTCCCACAAGGTCTGAATGCAATTTAAATAAAGTATATAAAATAAAAGTTATAATAAAAATAATTTAAATATATTCTATAAAATAAAAAAATAATAAATTAACCCCCCTTTGTCCCACTGCCCCATATACATTGTCTGCTGCCCCCCCCCAGCCTGGTTCCCTTGTCCACTGGTAGCCATAGATTCCCCACATGTACTCTGTGACCCACCAGCCCTTTACCCCTGCCTACTGCCAACCACATATACTGTCTTACCCTTTCAGCCCTGTTCCCCTGCCCTCTGGTTGTCATAGATCTCCACATATGTTGTTTGACACCCCATCTTTGTTTAACTGTACCAGTGGTAGCCATAAAACCATATATACCAGTGGGGTGCTATTTTTCTCATATGAGCAGTAGATAATGAGTCCAGTAGTAAATTCCATAGTTTTCAAATATATCCGTACATTTGAAAGGGTGAAAATATAAAAAAATTGCTTTTTTCCCTTTAGTTCCACCTTCAAAAACATTTGTGCACATCAGGCTTGGGATAAAAAGGCAAGTGTCCCCTCATTTTATGCCATGAGTTGCCTTCTTCCCAAATTGTATGTTTCTTCAACCTTTTCCTAATTTCTCTAATAGTTAAAACCATTTTAGTACAGGAAAGTCACATCTGAAAAAGATATAAGAAAAATTAGAGATTGTACATGGCGTAGTTTTGTACTTCTGGCATCCCCTACAGTAGTTCACCTCATACCAATGAGGTACAACTTTTCTCAGAAGAGCAATAGCTAAAGAATACAGTTAGACACTCCATAGATTTCAAAAATATCAGTACATATGATAGCTTGGAAATGTGAAAGGCTATTTTTTTCCTTTAGAACCAACTCTTGGAAACATTTGTGCACATCAGACTAGGGGTAGAAAGGCAAGTAACCCCTCGTTTTATGCATTTGGGTATCTGCTTTCAGAACATATATGCTTTTAGAGGGTTAATTTGATGGTATGGGGTAATTATGCCTTCAGACTAAATATAGTGAATACTGGTTATGTGCATGAAAAGGCAGTAGAAATTATGTTATGTCCTGTCAGGGTAAGGACAGACGTGTACACCTATACATATTGGGTATCAGTATACTCAGGAGATATTTGGTATTTATATTTCATATATTTTTGATTTCTTATTTCAAGCTTGTTTGAGATGTACTGTAATTTGTGACTTTAGCGTAAATTTCTGAAAGTTTACCAAAAAAAAATATTTTTAACAAAATTTCTTTGCTTCATCATTTTATGTAGGAAGAACCGTCAGCCACTTTTTGATTTGTATGTTAGTATACTTTCAGGGAATATATACTTTTATATAGTTATTGAGTTGTTTTAGGGTACTTTGACTTTGTAACCAACGGTATGTGCATTTTTAGTTCATAAAGATGAAAATACCCTTTTGTTCTCCTGTTTATCAGACGTCTGTGCAGGAAATACATGTAGGGATTTTTGCACTCACGTGGTTCAAAGCTTTTAAAAATAAATGAAATGTTAACGACCAAGATACATGTTTTTGATATATAATATAGCATGATATTAGCAAAATTAATGTTTTTTGTTTTTTTTTTACTTTTTTGTATTTATGACATTATAGGTTGTGGCACGATGTAAAATTCACTTTATGTGAGGAACCATGAAAAAGCTGAATTTGTTTAGAAAAAATATAGATAGTTTTCCATAAATAACAAGAATTTTGTCTCTGGGAATCATACCTAAACAGATGGGGAACAAAATGTTGAAAAAGTGCCTGACCGCCTTGGAAGACAAAATTCCCCAATCCTCTGGCACTTAAAGGGGTAATGCATACTGTGCACTGCCTATAGTTCAGTCTGTGTACAAGAAGAATACATATCACACTTCTATGCATCCTAAGTATTGATGTATGTATTTTGTGAATACCAGTATTTCATAATGTCTATGTGTAAGGGAAAGCTGGGCAGGTTGACACGTATAGCTCTGTATCACATTGGCCAGTCCCTTAACCCTTTGAGTGCCAGAGGGGTATGCAACGCATTGCTTTGCAATGCGTTGCGTACCTCTCTGGCACTCAGAGGGTTAACTGGGAGAAAAGGCTGACTTCAGGGAAAGGACTAGGAGGTAGAATTTTAAAAATGTAATTAAAATGTGCCTGACACCAATCATACACTTCAGTAATTTGCAGTGCATTGCATTAAAGGGATAGTAATGTTTCATAATAAAAGCAGCTCTAATTAATCATCATAGTATTTGGACCTTGGAGAGTGTTATTTCAATTCTGTCAGACTTGTAGTTCAAGAGTAATTCAATGACAAAGTATCCCCCTCCCGCCCCTTTTACTGGTGTAACACTGTTCAGCCAGATCAGAAGGGAGGTGCCCATGTAGATTGCAGAGAGGGACAATCTTCAATTAAGATAAGGGAAAAAGCTGAAAAACTTGTCAAGGGGGGCAGGGCTTTCATTGTTCTCATAGGAAGAAGATTGTCCCCTGCTGTTATCTGTCTGGTCTAGCAACCAGATTCCACATCTGAGGGGAGGAGGCTTACACTAGGTAAAAGGGGCAGGAGGGGGAAACTTTATCATTCAATTACTCTTGAACCACAACTCTGACAGTTTTGAAATAACACTCTCTGTGGCTGAAATACTATGAAGATTAATTGGAGCTGCTGTTTTTGTGAAACATTACTATCCCTTTAAAGAAAATGCATTGCATTAGGTAGAGCTTTTAATATAAAGCATTTTATAAGTCACATGATGTGGTGAGGTGTAAATAGATTTGCCTAAAATCAGGTGCCTTGGCATCACAGGCAAATTTTTACATGTTTTGGCCAAACTGCAACAATACCTCATCCTGAAATAAGTGAATGAATATGTTTAGTAGTATAACTCCACAAGTGTATGCAGTGCTGTACAGTGTAAGGGTTTCTACAATACAGGATGACTTGCTTAGCAAAATGAAACACTAGAAGTTAAAATGTAATAATGGATGCTGCACACAGAGTTCACATTTAAAGGAGATTTATCACCTTATAAAAAGGTGTTACCATCCGCTTTGTGAATAAAAGTTATTAAATGAAAATACCAAGGCTAATGTAGTTGGGCTAATTTAAGCCCATAGGCAAAACTGTTTCTCATATGAATGTTCCCCTTTAATATCATTTGAACTGCATCAAAGTAAGTTGTTAAACATAGCGCAGTGTGTTAGGTTTGCATTAGAGAAGACTCTGAGATCTGCTTTATTGTAGACCTTGCTATCCCTTAAACACCTTAAGGACTACATGACGTACTATGATTGTCATGGTCCTTAAATAAGGGATAGTAATACTTTGTTTTATCTTTATTTTATTTTGTAGGCATTAAAAAAACATGAAGAACGATATAAGTCTTATCTCTCAAACCTTTATGGTTTAAGAGATATTCACAAGCAAAGTATCCCCCCCCCCCCCGTTCAGGTGCCCAGGTAGATTGCAGAGAAGGACAATCTTCAATTAAGATAAGGGAAAAAGCTGAAAAACTTGTCAAGGGGGGGAAGGGATTTCATTCTTTTCATACAAAGAAGATTGTCCCCTTCTGTTATCTGTCTGGTCTTACAACCAGATTCACATCTGAGAAGAGATGGCTTACACTAGGAAAAAGGGGCGGGAGGGGAAACTTTGCTTGTGAATCTCTCTTAAACCATAAAGGTTTGAGAGATGAGACATATCGTTCATGTTTTTTTAATGCCTACAAAATAAAATAAAGTTAAAACGAAGTATTACTATCCCTTTAAGGACCGATGACGGTCATAGTATGTCACATACTTTTTACTTACATCGCTCCACTGGGAGAGCTGTAAGTAAAAATGGGGCCTAAAATTGACCGTTCCAAGACTGGAGCAATCTCTTTCAGGCCACAAAGCGGCGCGCTGATACACGCAATAGGTCACGTGTACTGGCGCGTCAGCACGGATCAAAGCGGCCCTTATGGGACGGAAAGGTCCCAGGACCACTGGTCCTTAAGGGGTTAAGGAAACAGCAGATATAATGGAAAAGGTTTTTTTTTTTTTAAACAACATAGGCATACCAGCCTGCTATATGTAGTACTCTAAGCTGTGAAACCAATTAAGTCCCTTATTCCTAGGGTTTATTGTTCCTTTAACTTTAATGTTAAATAGCCACATTTTACTTTAATTAGTAAATTAATGTAGAATGTGGATTATCTTCCCTTAACCTCTTAGATGCCAGAAACATCGCCACCAGATTCTTTTGCAACGTGCTGGCGATGTCTTTAGCATCCAAAGGGTTAAATAGGGGCTTGAATAGTAGAGAAGAACGAGAATAACCAGACTGGACAAAAACATTTGAGAAGGCGTTTAACCCTTTAAGGGCCAGAGTGGTATGTGAAGCAATGCATTGCTCACCCCTCTCTGATCCTTAAAGGGTTAATCCCTTCATAGTACAACAAATAGGAGACGTACACATAAAGCATCTGTGGTGGGGTTGCAATTGAATTAATAAAGACAACTCTCTCAAGAATGATTGTGTTGCCTCAGATTGACTATGTCTGTGTTATTCTGATAATAACTCCATTTACTAAACCAGGAAAATAACTTTTTGGCTGTTTTTGCATCCCGTTCTGTACTAGGCATTTTTCCTGTAAAATAAATTTTAACCCTTTGAGTGCCAGAGGGGTATGCCTTTGCAATGCGTTGTGTACCCCTCTGGCACTCAAAGGGTTAACATTTATGTGTTGCATACACAATGTGCCACTTTTATGATAATTCCCTGCACACTATCCTAATTACGGTAGAATCTCATGTATAATACTCACAATTTTGCCTCTTTTCATCATATGAAAAGCAGGGAGTACGTATTATACACGAGGAAAAAAAATAAATAAATAATAATCCTATATAATCATTCGCTAAATCGTGTGTAATGCGCGACATGCACAGTACACACTGCTGCGCGTTCTGCGGTCATGCGCAGTAGAGACTGTCCGCGCCGCGGCTAATACAGAGCTGGGTGCTCCGAAGGAGTGTCCAGCTCTGTATCAGCCGCGGCGCGGACAGTCTCCTCTGTATGTAACTGCCCCACGACCGGGTGGCAGTGACACTGTGGCCCGTGTAACGGGCTCTTCAACTAGTATATGTATAATTTGCTAGAGTACGTCGCTCCCTGTCTGCGTAACGAGCACATGCGCAGTAGAGACTGCCCGAACGATGCAGTCATGCTCAGTAGAGACTACCCGAACGCACCAGCCTCCATCTGGACCAGGGAGCTCTGAATGGCCCTTCGCCTGTCTCCTATTCCACCTCTGGGGCAGCCCACTGCACAGATATCCCAGAAGCCTCCAGAGGACATGAGTAGTAGAGGAGAAGGTGGGCACATATTGAGGTGGAGGAAGGGAGAGAAGCAGACAAGAAACATATTTTTTTGGTGGGTGGAGGGAGGGAAAACTTGGGTCCATATTATGCACAGGCACTTTTGTTTTCCCCTAAAATCTTGGGTTAAATTGATACCTGCATATTATACACATACCTGAGATTTTATGGTACGTCTGTTCAAGGCCTGCATTTCTGTCTCAAGTATAGATGCCCTAGTGTGTGCAATTAGTCCAGATTCATTCATAGAGCAGCACAGAAACTAGTGTAAAGTTCCTGGCGTTAGCTGGTATTCCCATGCAGAGGGGACTTGTCTGTCTGGACAACCCTTTTGCGCGGGGTTGGTCTAATTTATGTACATTCAAATTTTTCTAATGGTGCTTGAGAGCTAAAATGTGATCATTCTGAGCAGTTTCTAGCAGTAGAATGAGAAATATCTGCTTTTGTTTATTCTCAGTGAGCTCTCACATAATGGGGGTTATGCACTAAGGTGTGATAAGGAGATGATAATGTGGAGATACCTTAGTATGTAGACTCCTTAAAATAACATAGGAATTGGAGAAGAGATGTCACTGGATACGTTATCTCCACTTATCACCTATTTGTAGTCAGGGCTTACAGCTGACTGACTGTAATGCGATGTTAGTGTGCCTCCCCTGTGTATGACGAGTCCCAGGGATGAGTCGACATGATTAGCCTGTTAGAGGGCCAACCTAGATAACTAATTGAAATGAAGGGAGGGAGAAATGGGGGGCCTCAACATGAATTGAGTTCCAGTGGGAAGGGCTGCTGCCTGTATATAAGGGCTTGCAGTCCCTCCCACAAATACAGGCATACAGCCTTAAACTTGTGGTCAGGGCTTACAGTTGACTGACTGTAATGCAACGTTAGTAATAAGTGTGCCTCCCCTGGGTATGACGAGTCCCAGGGACGAGCCAACGTGATTAGCCTGTTAAAGGCCAAAAAGGAAGGGCAAAAACTAAAGGTCGTAAGTATACATGAAATAATGCCTCATCGTAATAATGTATGAGAGCTAATGAGCAAGAATATGAAAGGAGTGTCACCTTGCCTTCTTGAAAGATGTGCGAGGATGTCCCTACTTATGTCGGTGAATGTTATTTCGGTACAGAAGGGGATCCTGGAGAAAACTAAAATTACTGATACATTCTAGATAGTGTGTAAAATGAAGCAAATTCAGTATATGGACACAGTCAAGTGAGCTTGGAAACGGCTGAGCCGGGCTATTGCGGGCTGAAAGTATGAAAGGTTGGTGAGGTGGCGTAGTGGAAGAAATTGAGCAGTGCTTGAAACAATCTGAATGTTGGCTTGATGGTTGAGATACTAGAAGAACAAGATGAGTGCTTGACTAATCCTGTCGTTATGATGAATGCGGTACGTGGAGAGCCGAAAAGGAGCACAATGGCATAGAGGTGAAACTTACATGAAAACGGTGAACAGGACTCAACGAAGAGATTGAGTGACGGTATGATGAAAAAATGTCTGACGTCTGTGATGAATGATTTAGCAGTTAGGGTGGTGACGAAAATACTGAAATGAATGTCGTGCTTGTGTAAGCTGGTTTGCTGTAAAATGGATTGGGAGAAAATCTGAAATTAATGGATACTGTGCTAAGGCGTGGTGATAGTGGCCTGGAATGAAAGCTGGCGATGATACATTACCAACCACATGATTTGTTGGTAACGTTGAGAATAAGGGGAGGGGAATCTACCTTCTGATGGAGTGATGGTGTCCGGATGAATGAAACAGCCAGTGACCCCTTACTGCGGCTGCATAGATGATTGTATATTATAATATGCACATAGGGGAGGTAGAATCGGAATGGGTCGTGCTGTACTTCTAGATGCCGTGGTTCAAGAACTGCTTCTTGGTGAATGGCCATGACATCGCAATAACTGATGTGTGGAGTAGATGGAGAGGGAGGGAAAGTAAAATGCTAATCCCAACCTGTAAGTTTGGGCGATGTTTCTGTATCCGTGACTATAGTTAGGAAATAGAGAAAATTAATCATGTGTGGATCTGAGTAAGATAAGTGAACGTAGAAGGATGTGCAAATTAGTGGACCTAGTTATCTGTTGCCTCAGCTTCCTGCGATGGAGCAGCTGAGGTCCGTCGGCCTCTGTGAAGGGGTATGGAGTCTCTGGGGTCCGTCGGCCTCTGTGAAGAGGTATGGAGCGGCTGTGGTCTGTCGGCCTCTGTGAAGAGGTGTGGAGCGTGTAAAGAGGTATGGAGTGACTGGGGTCCATTGGCCTCTGCGAAGAGGTATGGAGTGACTGGGGTCCATTGGCCTCTGCGAAGAGGTATGGAGTGACTGGGGTCCATCGGCCTCTGCGAAGAGGTATGGAGTGACTGGGGTCCATTGGCCTCTGCGAAGAGGTATGGAGTGACTGGGGTCCATTGGCCTCTGCGAAGAGGTATGGAGTGACTGGGGTCCATCGGCCTCTGCGAAGAGGTATGGAGTGACTGGGGTCCATCGGCCTCTGCGATGAGGTATGGAGTGACAGAGCGCAACACGATGGGGACACTACGAATGGACACGTGTGTCACTGGCCACTCGCTACACTTCTCCTGGGGAAGGTGAGGAAAAAGAGTGGGGGTATGGAGCACAGAAAGACTTCCGGAGCTGTGTAAAGAGGCGAATATTTGGCTGCATGGAGTTTGGAGCCGTGATAGGTGTGTGGCAAAGAAATTATGCTGAAAACGGAGTGCTAGTATGTGTGTGTGTGTGTGTGCTTATGATGAGATACACGGAGTGATGGTCAAGGCAGAAGCGAACCAGAATGTGACTAGTTCACTGGAGGTAGAGCCGAATATATGGGAAAATGAATGAACGCACGGTGCTTGGAGGATCATAGTGGTAACTGGATCGAGCCTGTGAGCTCAGCTGCTGAAGTATGTGGCGTTACTGGCTGATGCGGAAGGCTATCCTATAAGCAGCACGAATGGGAAAAGGTATGAGGGGAAGAAAGGTATATAGGAGAAGACAGCTTGGTGGAAGGAAGGGGCATAGCACAGCGGGTAAAGCTACCAGGAACAGGACAGGCAGGAGAAGAAAAACCTTCCATGAGCAGAGAATTTAGGGTATATGTAATGGAAGCCAGGGACCTTGCATACTAAAAGGAAAATGGTATGAGTGAGTGATTGTTCTGAGCTATGTCTGATAGGCTTGATGGTGGCCAATAAATGGAATGGTTGGATAGCAAGAACCGAGGGTGGAAGGGTATGACTGTATGATAGATGACTCGAAAATGTGAAGGATGCCGCTGGATGCTTGTCAGGTTGACTGATCAAGTGGCTGGATAGAGGTAGGTGGGAGAGATAGAGCCCTGTGCAAGGTAGGCAGAGGAAGAGGAGAAGTAGGTTGGCCGTGATTGAGGGCCAAGCGAGTGAGCTGTGTGGCATCAGCAGCCGGTGGGCCGTTCGTACGGCCAGACGTACGGAATGGTATGCTAGAGAAGAGGCAGGGGGGCTAGGAGTTTGGTTAGAGATAGAGAGTGGTGGAACTGGGGGAAACCTATTTGTGTGTTGTGTTCTCGTCTGGTGGGCTCATATCGTAACGTGGCTGTGTCGTCTGATACATACTGATATTTGAAAGGTACTTACTAGTGACTAGTTTATCGAAGAGGGTACGTGATTATAACTTGTATACTCGTGGTGCGTGTCGGGTAAAGCCTGGTTCGATGGAACTGACTATCGTTAGTAACAGAGATGGGAAGGAGCGGGGGGGTGATGTGAAGCTTGGTGTGGCGTGATTGATATTGATGATGATGCTAGATGGGCACTTCCTCCAGGGTGAGTATGTAGCGGCTGGTTCCGGGGCAAGTATGGTAGGCTGGAGAGCAAGAGCTGTGTCGGCCTATATGAAACTGTGGATATGATAAAGGGCTTGTGGATTGCTATGATGCGGTATATGCAATGACTCAACCAGAAGATTTACTTGAACCCTGAGCAAAGTGGGTGAAGTGGGGTAAGAGGAGACCGGTTGCTGTGATACTGTATTTGAGGAACTGCTGAGCCATGGTAGTCACTGATGAGGCCAGATAACTTGAGGGTGTGAGGAGGATACTTTGTAATATGAGGTGGAATGGTAGGTGAAAGATACATTCTACTTGAATGGAGGTACGTGGAGACTGAAGCGCTGTGGAATAAGGAGTGATATGAGTGGGTGTCTGCCTGCCGAATCGCGAAAGGAGGAGCCCGTAGTGAACTAGATCTGAAATGACACACGGAGTGGTGGCACCGAGGCTGGAAATATCGGAATGAGGAGGGGTGCAGGTGCTAGCTTTATAAGTTGCACTGTGTAGCGGGGAGTTACAAGATAAGTGCAGTGGTGATGGCTTACTTGTGTGCACTACGTGAGTTGAATGACGACCGGAAGCAGAAGTGGATGACGTCCGGAGAGCAGTGAGCTCAACACAAATTGAGCTCCAGTGGGAAGGGCTGCTGCCTGTATTTAAGGGCTTGCAGTACCTCCCACAAGTACAGGCATACAGCCTTAAACTTATCATTCCTTAGTGCATCTCCCCCAATGTGTCTTAGATTCGTCCATAGCGCTGTGTGTGTAAGCATGAATGCCACCAACAAATAAAGGTTAATTCTCCAAAACTATGTGTGTTACAAACAAATGACTAGTACAACAGACAGGTAGATTAAAATCATCCTGAAAATGAACTAACCTTCTCTTAAAGTGACAGGTCCACTTTAATCTTAGCCACACAGAAGGTATTTTCTGGTCATTCATGTTTTACAGGAAGTATATCTTCGCCAGTGTTGTCAGGTTGATCTAGCTTCAATCAGTCTTAACCAGCATTAATCAGCATTGCATAGCTCTCTGGCACTCAAAGGGTTAATAGAGAAGTAAAGTTTCATGCAAAAATGTTATAGTGATATTCTTATGATGTAAATAAGGGTATACCTGCTACTGGGAAATTTTTTATTAAAATATATTACAGCTCAGATTTGTCTTTTTGCATAAAACTGCAATTTTCTGTTGTGGTCCCAAGGTGGTGCTGTATCTATCACTTGCTCCGTGGAGCCATAGTGCGTGACTCAAGGGGGGCTATGCACTAAGAGGTGCTAGAATGTAGATAACCTCCAATGTTCTCACTTTCACTGTGTTATTCTAAGTAGCCTATTCACTAAGATCTCCCCCACTTGAGAAATCTTAGTGAATGGGCTCCATATAATAACATACGAACTGGAGAAGTGATATCCTGGAGAGGTTATTTCCACTTTGTCACCTCTTTATCACCCTTTAGTATATAGCCCCCAAGCTCTTCCACAGAGTACTTTAAAAGAAAGCAGTTTGCCTTTTGGCCACTAGTAGGAGCTGTTCCTAACAGCAGACCTAGGATATTTTGAACGTTAACAGTAATATTTTAAGATTACCTGCTTGTTAACCCAGTGAGTATCAGAATGCACACCCCAGTGTCATTCAAAGGGTTAAACTGCTGTGATTCTTAAATTGATAGTAATGTAAAATATATATAAGTGCTGTATGGTTTATCCCCCTGAGTAAAACAATGGTACTCCCACTGCTGAAAGGTGTTTTATTAAAAGGTTATTACAGCTCAAAGCTGAATTATTTTAGGCGTGCCATCCTATGGAGGTTTATGGCCAATTGACCAGATCTGTCCATAGGATGGAGTAGCAACAGCGCCACTGTGCAATTTCAGGCCACTGTGATATTGCACCTAAAAATCAAGTTTAAGCTGTTATAGCTTTTGAGTAAAACACCTCTCAGCAGTGGCAGTAGCCTTCTTTTACTCAGGCAGATAAATCCTACTATATATTTTTTTATACATAGTAAGTATTACTATTTCTTTTAATAACACCGTATAATAAGGTGTTATATCATCTTATTGCATTTGGCCCGTGATATTTAAGCTACGTAAAATTGTAACCGCATTTTTTTTATTAGTAGTAACAGCAATTACATGCAACGTTAAAAACTGCGAGTGTGAAATCTTATTTTTATTGTTTGTCACTTCAGAAAGTAATGAAAACGAGAGAATGTAATTGGAAAAATCTCTTGCACACTAAACCATCACTAGGATGATTGATTCATCACCGGCAGAGATGCTTTATAGACTGAGATGCGGGTTGTACTGTGTGATACCTCAGAACGTTATCCTAGAATTAAAGGACTGACTTTATTTATGAGAACAAGGGTAGTGATTTCCTTGATTTATTGGTTAATCGTATTATAAAGAGTGCAAGTGGAAGCACATAGCATGCCAACCATGGCCAGAAAATCATTCACAGGGCAGAAAGCAAAAAATGGAAAATCACAGGGGACATATTAACATTCCTGAAATGCCCACTGGTTTAACCGTTTTAATGCCAGAGGGGTACTCGGTACATTCCTTTGCAATGTGCTGCACAACCCTCTGGCATTCAAATGGTTAAATTGAACTATTAAGCACATGTATGCCTAAGATCTCTATTAAGAGACTTGTCTAGCATTCAGCGAGTTAACCCTTTGAGTACCAGAGGGGTATGCAGCCCATTGCTTTGCAATGGGTTGCATACCCCTCTGGCACTCAAAGAGTTAAAAGTGTTAGTTAAATCAGCGTTAATTTGTATTTTCCCCTTCTAGTGCAGTTGGAAGGCTCTGGAATTAATTTTTAATCTTTTTTTGTTACTGCATAAGGCCCATGCACTAAAATAACTTGTCCGCAGAATCAGAATTTAAGTATACATTATTTCAGCACAGATGAGTTAAGTGGAAATTATCTATAGGGTTAAGTGGGTCTAAAATTGCTTAACAGAAACTGTCCAGTATATTTATTATGGCCTAGTTCATATTGGTAGTTTCAGCACAGCATTTGTTACAGTGTTAGAAACAAACTTGCTACATATACACGAAATGGGAAATACTTGGGGATCCTCATTAGAGAAAGATTTAGGAGTACTGATAGATGATAGACTTCACAGCAGTGTGCAGAGTCACTCAGCTGCTGCAAGAGCAAATCCTGCATAAAAAGAGGTGTAGAAGCAAGGGATGCTAATATTATCCTACCTCTATATAAATTCTTGGTTAAGCCTCATCTAGAATATGGAGTACAATTTTGGGCGCCAGTTCTTAAAAAAGGCCTTGTCGTACTGGAAAAAGTGCAGATGTTCAACAAAACTGATAAAGGGATTGGAGGATCTGAGTTATAAAGAGAGACTAGCCAAACTGAGTTTGTTGACATTAGAGAAGAGACATCTAAGGGGTGATATGATTTACCATTTACAAATAGCCAATTAATTATTTACACAAAGAGCTGAGCTAAGAACAAGCGGTCATCCATTAAGACTACAGGAAAGGCGCTTTCGACTAAAACAAAAGCAGGGATTTTTTACAGAAAGGGCAGTAAAGCTATGGAATTCTTTTCCAGGATATTGTATTTGCAGATAATGTAGCACAGAACTACATTGAATTATTATTACAGATGGATTCAGTGAAGATAGGTTGATGATCCAGGGAACTGACTGCCATTTGTGGTCAGGAAGGAATTTATATACCCACTTGGGGCTACATTGGAAATGGTGGCTTCAGGGTTTTTTTGCCTTCCTCTGGATCAGTAGGAGTGTTTTGCCATGGGCTTGACTTGATCGACGCATGTCTTTTTTTAGCCTCATCAACTATGTTACTGAGTTACAGCAAATACTGTGTAAAGTGCATAAGTGGACAAATAAATAAAGTTGACCATCAAACAGTAATATTTTAAATAAAAAAAATTACAAACATAACATATAGGTGATTTTGAAAGTTCTTTCAAATGAACTTGAATCATTGCAAGAAAATGTTAACGTTCTTTCTTTCCAGATTGTGATGGATTTCAAACATCCAAATGGCTGTAGTGTTCCTGTAATGCTACCACAACGGAGCCTACTGATCATGAGTGGAGAATCTAGATATCTCTGGACACATGGGTGTGTATTATGAAGACTGGTTTCCAGAATGTTGTGATACAACAGCAGTATTTCATATCATCTCATATTGAGCAGGACTCTCTTGCATGTGCTAAGTGTTATTTCTGGGTTTATCTCACAGATTCCTATATAAATCTTTGGGGGAGTTTAAAGATAAAATAATTGACAGAGTGTAATACTTCACACCCCTCTGTTCCGTAAAAAAAAAAAATAGGCTGAGTTCTGTTGCAGGAGATAAATGTTATCACCTGTTCTGTCGTCTCATTCTCCTACAGACCACATTAGGAATTGTTGAGCTATAATCCATTGATATCGTTATCATCTGCAGTTTAACCCTTTAAATGCCAGAGGATTGCGCAACACATTGCAAAGCAATGCGTTGCATACCCCTCTGGGGTATCCTTTGAAAATGTTGCACGCAAAACAGAGCGTGACATAAAAGCGCAATAATGAAGTCTCCATGATGAAAAGGGCGAAATGAGAATCTCGCCCTGCATGAAGAGTGCAGATTCTCATGTCGCCCAATTAAACATTGCTTCAAATGTAGCAAGATGCGAGCTCCATCTCAAGCACTCACTGACATACCGACAGTCTCCATAGTTAATTTACTTTCTAGATTTACTAGGAGGCTGAAAAGTTCTGCCATGAATGTCAGTGAAATTACGCTGCTCCGGGCTCTCTCTCTCCCCTTCTCTGCACGCTGAATGACTTTTAAGTGGAAGACATGAGAATCTTGCGCTCTTGATGCACGGCGAGATTCTCATTTCGCCCTTTTCATCATGGATACTTCATTATTGCGCTTTTATGTCACACACTGTTTTGCTTGCGACATTTTCAACGTGAACCCCCCTCTGGCACTCAAAGGGTTTATCTAGGTTTGCATGTCACATCTTCTTTTAAATTACAGTATAAGTTTACGCACATTGTGATATATTTTAGCTAACCATGATCATCAGAAGGAGAGCACACTGTAGTTCTGAAAGTTATAATTTTGGTATTTTTAACCTTTAAATATGTCACAAGCGTGGCAAAACATAAAAAGTATTACACTCCCATCATCCCCAGACAGATGTTGCCTACCTCTCTTCTAATATATTTGCCTAATGGCCTTAAGCAAAAAGTACAGGATTAGCAATTATGGGGCCTACAAACTGAAACATAGGTGACAGTTAAGCATCCAAGGCTTAACATGAATGTCTATTTCTGCCCCCGATTTCTCATCTTACGGTTTTTGCCTAAGGCCCATATTGAGGAAGCTAAATAGTTGCAAACCAAGTATATCATAGGTGACAGATGAAAATTCCCATTCATTTAACCCCTTAAGAAATAGGCAAATCAGGGCTGGTTTGCACTTAAGGACCTTTCTGAGTATGTCTTTCTTCAACCATATATCCCTCTAATTCCTTTAGTATACCCACACAAATTATATACTGTTTTTAAGTATAAGTAGGGCTTTCTTTTGATACCACGTTTATATGAGTAACCCACTATTTTATTTGTTAATAATAAAGAAAATAAAACAAAAATAAAAAACACAACTTTTTTTCAGTTCTCCTGTGATAATTTGTGCTTAATTTGTCAATTTTTATGGAGACTGGATGAACGGTCATTCGTACCTACTAAATGTACAGTTTTAAGGGACACTGTCCCTCTGGGGTGAAAATCCCCATTTCCCTCTTTCCCTCCCTGATTTTCCACTTTTTTGTAGAATAGACTGTGTGATGTGTATATATAAGTGTATTACATTGCTCTACAGCAATAAAACTCACACAAATGTTGATTTAAAGGGGATGTTTACCCCCTTCACAACTTTGGCTAAATCGTTTCATTATCAATAATAACTAATGGAAATTGTATTCTTTTTTTTTTTTTTTTTTTAAAATACACCTGTTTGCAGAAATTCTTTGATTAAATGTACCTCTGTTCCTACTTCCAGCAGACAGTGCTGATCAGATCTGTACCGTAGTCTCAGCTTCTATCCAGCCTCCTCCGATGACGGAGGCTGTCTGTCTCCAAGCTGGAGCACTCTCATTGGCCAGAAATCGATCTCTACCAATGAGAGTGTTCCAGCTTAGAGACACTTCCTCTGTCATTGGAAGAGGTTGGTTAGAAGCTGAGAGTATGGTACATATCCAGTCAGCACTGTCTGCCAGAAGTAGGGACAGAGCTACATTTAATCTTAGAATTTCTGCAAATGGATGTATTTAAAAAAAAAAAAAAAATACAATTTCCATTAGTTATTATTGATAATGAAATGATTTAGCAAAAGTTGTGAAGGGAGTAAACATCCCCTTTAACACCGTAAGGACTACATGACGTAATATGACCGTCATGGTCCTTAAATTCTTAAGGACCGATGACGGTCATAGTATGTCACGTACTTTTTACTTACAGTGCTCCACCAGGAGCGCTGTAAGTAAAAATGGGGCCTAAAATTGACCGTTCCAAGACTGGAGCCATCTCTTTCAGGCCACAAAGCGGCGCGCTGATACACAAAACAGGTCATGTGTACCGGTGTGTCGGCAAGGATCAAAGTGGTCCTTATGGGACAGAAATGTCCCATGACCGCTGGTCCTTAAGGGGTTCAACATCAGTGTAAATGTTTATAATTAGTCTGTGAAAAAAAAAAAAACTTTGGTCTTGCTGCCACTCATTTATTTAGTTACACGCAGAGGTGTCGGTAGGTCATCCTGCCCTAGCAGCAGCAATGCTCATTTTAGTGAAATGACATGCAGGTGAATACAAGAACTGTGACAAAGCCCTCAAAACCAATCACCGTACATGGCGGGCATATCACATCCTAAAATATAGGTTTGTGTGTAAGCTGAAAATAGCGGTACACTGTTTGGTTTATTGGTTTCTTGTAAATGTTTCCGCACAATTTGCTTTTCATTGCAAAAACAAATTTCTTTCTATAATAACCATGTGTCTGGATGACAGTTCCACAACTGCACGTGTATTAACCCTTTGAGTGCCAGAGGGGTAGGCAACGCCTTGCAGAGCAATGCGTTGAGTACCCCTCTGGCACTCAAAAGGTTAACTCCATAAGGATCAGTGGGCTGTGCATCACATCGGGAAGCATTATATTGCACACCTCACTGGTCCTGAAGGGGTTAAACCTTTTACTCCGACACTTTATACATAAAGTAAAATAGAAGTAATTCTGGAGCAAACCAACTGCCCGATAGGGGAGGACTGAACATTCCTATTGCTATAAATGGGGCTTTTATGTCTTTGAATGCTAGAAGGGTCTCCAGCTCATTCCAAAGCAACATCTGTGGTGATTAAGATGTTAAAATCCAGATTTAAATCAATAACAATTTGGGTAAATGTTATTAGTCCTCTATCTTGAATGTGGTTTGCCCCAGAATTGCTCCACCTCACCTTTATACATAAGGACATGTGTATAAAATGAAAGTAGCGCAATTCTGGATGATATTGATTGCACCATCGACTAATAATAAACATTCCAAAAATTCCCATTGTTTACAATTGGGCTTTTAAAGTTATGGTAATGGACCATTTTAAGTTACTTTAATATTGTAGCTAATAAAAAAGTAATTGAGGCCAGTCTTACCTCTCAAACCTTCATGGTTTGAGAGACATATGATTTCAAAGTGCCCCCTTCCCTCCCCTTGCACCGATGTCAGCCTCTATCTTACAGCAGGAGATCCCGGTCTGCAGACCAGCCGGCGGCTCTTCAGCAGAGCCAAAATAGCTTGATCTAAACATAAATACTTAATTGCAACGGTCTACAAAGTGTGCTTGCAAACCAAGGCACACTTTGTAGACCGTTCCAATTAAGTATTTATGTTTAGATCAAGCTATTTCAGCTCTGCTGAAGAGCCGCTGGGTGGTCTGCAGATATGGATCTCCTGCTGTAAGATAGAGGCTGACCTCAGTGCAAGGGGAGAGAAAGGGGAACTTTGAAATCATATGTCTCTCAAACCATGAAGGTTTGAGAGGTAAGACTGGCCTCAATTACTTTTTTATTAGCTACATTATTAAAGTAACTTAAAATGGTCCATTATTATCACTTTAACTCCCTGAATGGTAGAGAGTTCTCCATTGCATTAAAAGGCTGAGCAGTGGAGACATCTGTAGCATTCAAGGGGTTAAAAGCCCCATTTTGATCAATGGGAATTTTCTGTTCCTTGTGGTGCAGGTAGTATCCTCCACAATAGCTCTTCTTTTGCTTTATACATAAGGTCCTTTAGAGGTTTAACCTTTTCAGTGCCAGAGGGGTACGGTCGTAGCCCTCTGGCACTGAAAGGGTTAATATCTCCAGGTAAATGCATTTTATTGTTGTTCTTACTAAATTCCTTGCAATGTATTTTTTGTGTGTTTTTATTTGATCTCATTCTAGAATCACTCCAAGAAAGTTTGATGTAGTTCAGGTATCAGATGGACAGAAAGTTGGAGCAATCAGTGGGAATAGCGAGGAGTTAACCTTAAACAAGAGGGGTACAAGGACGTCTTTCACCTTTAGGAAAGTAAGACGAACTCCATGTGATTGCGGTACGTGATCCAGAATCAGAACATGATTAAAATTTTGTTTTAAAGGAGCAGAAAACTTTTCTTAAGAAAAAATATGGAAGTAAAATATGAGTACTCCCACTGCTGTGATATGTTCCATGCAAAACCTATTACAGGTGATACTTAGGAGTAGCACCAGCTTTTCTCTTAAGCTTGCCTCATTAACCCTTGCAGGATAAGTAATTGTTTTGAGTACTTTTATTCTATTTTATCTGTGCTTTTACTACTTGTATCCTACTGTTTGGTTGACTTCAGATTATGTCAGACCCCAAGGAAGTCATGGACAGATACAAGGCAACTAAGGATACAGGTGTTGCTTAAATCCCATTAACCTATTTCTCCTCATGCAAAATTGTCTTCCTACAGAAACGTCTGGTACTTTATGCCACTCTTACTCTGGTGCCCCTGCTTAATCTGTGGAGCCCTCACCTGTTGAACAGGTGCATGCGTGGGTTAAGGCCCTAATTTCCTCAGTTAGTTCTAGCCCTTCATTTATTAAAGGGGTTTTAGATTATTGGTCCATGGGACACCCTGCACCCCCCAAAATGCACTTAAGGGATGTTATTGTGAGGGATACCCCCTTATTGGGGATTCCTTATGTGAGAAGGGGGAAACTGATGAGGATTACCTAGATTCGTCCTTCTCCATTGGGAACTCTTATGAGGAAGAACCCTGCTCTTTCACTGAAGGTCTTATTTGGGCTGTCCCAGAGATGCTTAAGGTATTAGAGGCTTCCGATTTTAGTACCTCTTGCCCCGATATACTTAAGAGATGCAAGAAGGAGGTTGCAGTTTTTCCTCCTTCTGATTCCTTGGAACTGCTGATAGAGGAATGGAAAAAATCTGACAGGAGGTTTTTCCTTAATTAGCGTATTTCTCTTTTATACCCTTTTTCTGCTGAGGATCTAGTACAGTGGACCACTGCCCCCGAAGTTGACGCCCCAGTTTTTTTTGCCTTAAAGGGATAGTAATACTTAAAATGTAAAAAAAAATATGTTGTAGGGTTTATCCCCCTGAGTAAAACGAGGGTACTCCCACTGCTGAAAGGTGTTTCATTCAAAAGTTATTAATTTTCAAAGTTGAATTTTTTAGGTGCAATATCACAGTGGCCTGAAATTGTACAGTGGCACTGTTGCTACACCATCCTATGGAGATTTATGGTCAATTGACCAGAGATGTCCATAGGATCGTGTAGCAACAGCGCCACTGTACAATTTCAGGCCACTGTGATATTGCATCTAAAAAATTCAGCTTTGAAAATTAATAACTTTTGAATGAAACACCTTTCAGCAGTGGGAGTGCCCTTGTTTTACTCAGGGGGATAAACCCTACAACATATTTTTTTTACATTTTAAGTATTACTATCCCTTTAACAAGAATACCACTTTGCCTGTGGTGGATACTGCAGCCCTCAAGAACCAGGCAGACAAGCGCCTTGATTTATTTTTGAAGGCAAACGTTGCTTCCTCTGGTGATGCCTTGTGTCCTACTTTAAACGGATAGTAATGTTTCACAATAAAATCAGCTCCAATTAATCTTCATAGTATTTGGGCCATGGAGAGTGTTATTTCAATACTGTCAAAGTTGTAGTTCAAGAGTAATTGAATGATAAAGTATCCCCCTCCTGCCCCTTTTACTGATGTAACACTGTTCACCTCAGAGCAGAAAGACTGTCCAGATGCATTGTAGAGAGGCTTACAGTAAGAAGATTGTTTCTTGCTGTGATCTGTCTGGTGACAGGAACAGATTGGGGATACTTTATCATTCAATTACTCTGAACTACAATCGGAGCTGCTTTTTTTTTTGTGAAATTTTACTATCCCTTTAGTCATTGCATGGGTCACTGGAGCTATGGATGACTGGGGGATCAGCTCTTGTATGGCGTTCACTTGAACACACCCAAAGAGCACCAGTATATGCAAGATCCTTGAAGCTAATGATTACCTTGCTGAAGCAGCCTTTGATGTCATTAAGCTTACAGGAAAGGCAATGGCTTTCTCAGTGCTGTGAGTCTCACTTTGTGGCTTAAGATTTGAAGAAGAAAGAAGGGGCGCTCCTAGTGCAATAAAGTTTTTCATTTGGAACCACCACTTGTTACACCACCATACTCGCAATGTAGATTTCCACTAAAAGTGACTTGAAACTCCTAAACTGTTTTGTGCCCCTTCGTAGTTCAAGGTGGAGTTATTGTGCTTCATCATTAACTCCATGTGTCATGGGGAGTTTCTGGCCTCCCTGGATGTAAAAGAAGACTATCTGCACATTCCAGTCCATGCACATCACCAGTGTTTACTGCGGTTTGCTTTCCAAGATTGTCATTTTCAGTTCACCGCTCTTCCCTTTGGATTGGCATCTGCTCCACAAGTATTCAAAAAGGTCATGTTAGCCCAGGAGACTCAAACTCACTCTCAGGGGATTTCTATGACACCCTATCTGGAAGACCTTTTGCTAAAGGCTCCTTGAGTGGAACTGTTGTACACCCAGATTCAGCCCTGCATGTCAAGTCATGAGCAACATGGTTGGGTTTTCAATCTTAAGAAATTTTCTCTGGTTCTGTCCCAGGTCCTTCTCTTTCTCGGTATGAGTTTCAACACCCTTTAGGGGAAGGTCTTTCTAGTGGATTATAAGATCTGGTAATTCCTCCAGGTGTCTTAAAGGGATAGTAATGTGTCATAATAAGAGCAGCTCTAATTAATCATCATAGTATTTGGAATTTGGAGAGTGTTATTTAAATTCTGTCAGAGTTGTAGTTCAAGAGTAATTCAATGACAAAGTATCCCCCTCCCGCCCCTTTTACTGATGTAACACTGCTCAGGCAAAGCAGAAGGGAGGTGCCCAGGTAGATTGCAGAGAGGAACAATCTTCAATTAAAATAAGGGAAAAACCTGAAAAACTTGTCAAGGGGGGCAGGGCTTTCATTGTTCTCATAGGAAGAAGATTGTTCCCTGTTGTTATCTGTCTGGTCTATGGACTGCATTCCACATCTGAGAAGAGATGGCTTACACTAGGTAAAAGGGGCGAGAGGGGGAAACTTTGCTTGTGAATATCTCTCACACCATAAAGCTTTGAGAGAGAAGACTTATATCGTTCTTCATGTTTTTTTAATGCCTACAAAATAACATAAAGATAAAACGAAGTATGCAATATCACAGTGGCCTGAAAATTTACAGTGGCGCTGTTGCTATACCGTCCTATGGAGATTTATGGTCTAAAGACCAGAGCAGTCCATAAGATGGTGTTGCAACAGCGCCACTGTACATTTTCAGGCCACTTTGATATTGCACCTAAAAAATTCAAGTTTGAGCTGTTATAATTTTTTAATATAATCTCTCTCAGCAGTGGGAGTACCCTTATTTTACTCAAGGGGATAAACCCTACAACATATATTTTTTTTACATTTTAAGTATTTCTATCCCTTTTAAGTGGTTTCCCATCCATATGTGACCATGCAGGGGGTACATGAAAGTACTGGGCTGCCTATTTTCTGCCCTGGAGACAGTCCTGTTTTCTCAGTTTCACACTCAGGAGCTGCAACTAGAAATTCTCAAGAATTGGTCCAGACAACAGTGTCACATTTCCCAGTGTCATATCTCTGTCCGACAGGACAAAAACAGAACTTCATGGTGTCTTTCATACCCTTATCTGACTTTGGGCTGGCCATTGATTTGGGTCTTGGTCACAACGGATACGTCTGACCGGCTTGGGTGCAACTCTTGGTCACCTAACCGTGTATGGTCTTTGAACCAAAGCAGATAGCTCTCTGTTCTTCAGTGTTCTTGAGGTTTCGAGCGATTCGCCTGTGTTTGAGGCATCGTTCTCAGTCTCTCAAGGAAAAGCTTGTGCGGATTCAGTCAGACAATGTAACAGTGATCACTTACATTGTCCGCAAGAGAAGGACCTGGAGCGGATCAGCGTGGGCCAAGATTCATACGATTCTTATGTAAAGGCAGGCTCAAATACCAGCTCTCTCCGATGTTCACATTCTGGGGTTACATAGCATTGTGACTGACTTTCTCAGTTACCAGCTTCTGGATCCCAGAAATTGGGAGCTCACTCAGAGCATCTCTGAAACCATAGTTTGTCTATGGGGTCTCCCTGTGGCGGCATTCATGGCCTCCTGGCTAAATTGTAATGGTCCTCCGTTCTGTTACAGGTCTCAGAATCCGCTAGCCCTCAAGGTAGAAATGATTGTCACTGTCATATGGGTTCCCTCCTGTTCTCTTGATTCCCAGGGTATTGAGGACAATCGTGCCAATTCTGATTGCCCCTTTCTGGTCCCATTGGGCCTGGTTTTCATCTCCCCCTGAGTCTGAACCTCCAGTCTCAGGGTCAGTTTTACCATCCACATGTGGAGAAATTGGCTTTGATGGCCTGGTTCTTTAGGCCAGTGTCTTGAGGAACAAGGGTTTTTATGATTCTTCATTGATACCATGTGATATGCACTGACGGAGATTGGTTTCTGAGCCTATCACAGGGTATGGTCCCTGTTCTAAAAGTGCTGTGAGGATCAGGGATTGCAGCCAAGACCTTTTTGCCTTTTCTTATCCTTTCTTCAGGGCAGTCATCAGGAAGGAGCTTGGACTGAGTACTATTAGAGTTCAGATTTTGTCTCTTTCTGTCATTTTCCAGAGCCTCATTAGCTAATGTGCAGACTTTCGCCCAAGGTGTGGCTCGTGACCACCTGGTCTTTTGGGATCACACTCCACTGTGGGATTTGAACCTAGATCTAGGAGTGGTTTAGAAAGTCTCTTTTTGAGTCTTTGTCTTCGTGTAATTGCATCTCTTGATGCTAAACGCCACTTTTATCCTGACTGTCATCTTGATTTGGCAGGTGGCCAAGCTGCATGCTTTGTCTTGTAAACCTCCCTTTTTGGTCTTTCACTCTGATAAGGTGGTTCTGAAGACTCCTATAGGGCTTCTCCCTAAGGTTGTTTCTGAATTTCATATTAACCTGGAAATTGTTCTTCCTTCTCTCTGTCCAGCCCTATTTAATTGACAGGAGCAGAAACTTTACCTCTTGGATGTGGTTAGGTGCTTGAAGTACTATGTTCATCACATGCAGCCTTTCCAGAAATCTGATTCCCTGTGTCATCCCGGAGGGCCCATGTGCAAGCCTGGCTTTGTCTAATCTGAGATGATAGTTGCTTTTTGGATCAAGGAGACCATTCATCAGGTGTACATGCCTTTTCGTGTTACTGTGCATTCCACCAGGTCGTTGAGCACACTGTCCCTTCAGACGTTTGTCAAACGTTAATGTGCTGGCTTCAGCTGAATCCAGATTTGGATGAAAGGTTCTACAGGCTGTTGTTTCTGTGTAGTTGTCCTTTCTATTTCATTTTGGACTACTGCCATGTTGGTTTCTGTTCATTGGTTCATAATGTTTGTGTCAGTTGACACTTGCAGTTTATGTTGTGCCAGTTCTTTCATACTGAACCTGGTCTGTGTTCTGAGGAGATCTTCTTCTTTCCATCTCCGTAATCTTGGTTGAGGCTTTGGTATATCCTCATGATACATGTATTCCACAAAGGACGAAAGAGGGTATTTTTGCGTACTTACCAATAAATCCTCTTCTCTTAGTCCATGTGGAACACCGGAACAATGGCAGGTGTGGGGGGAACTTGTAAAAAGAGCTCTCTGAAGTGGGGACTCAGATCCTACAACACTTCACCCCACCTAGTTTGAAGTAAGCAAAGCCGAGGTAAAGACGAGTAACAGAAGAGGAACAAGACGGGGAATCCCCTGAACAGAGAACCTAAGAGGACCCCCCTGCCCGGGAGTCAAATCAGTGGTATATCTCTGCGAGGAAAGTCCTGTCTGTTTTACATACAGACTAAGAGAAAAGGTAGGTACACAAAAATCCCCTTTTTATGTTATTACTGCATGCATAAACTGTGACAGAATATTTGATTCCGTGTTTGTAATGAGAGACAAGAGCTATTCTACTGACATTAGTACCCACTGGTCTTCATTTTAGAAACTGTTATTTTATGCCTTTTACAGACAATACAGCATTATAACTTTGGAAACCCCGTATGTAGTTTGCTATGGTTATGGGAGTTAGGGAGCCTTGGAAAAAGCAGGAATTGCTGTCCCATAAGAACACACAAGACTAGATATTAGGCCTCAGAAAGCAAATAAAGTACATGGTTTTGAAGTTCATTTTAGGTGTTGTTGTTGCTTTAAATCGATAATAATTTTAATTGTCCCCCTATATACAATTGGTACACCCCTGAAATGTCCAGTTCTTCTGAGTCCATCGGCCTCTCTATTAATTTATAATGGATTGTTATAATTACATAATTTATGTACACTGATAAGCAAGTGCCAGTAGTTTTATCCTTGTGCAATTATAATTTTTTTGTTATTCTAAAGACCTAGCAGAAAATGTTAATAGGACGTATTATTTTCATTTTATCTAGCCTATCCACCAGTCTGTGATAGCCAACAAATGCAGAATAAGGATTCCCCACCTCAAGTCAATGAGTTGGGAGCCGCAGCCCTGGAAAGAGAATATGTACACAAGGTCTATGAGGATATTGCTGGACATTTCAGCAGCACTAGGCATACTCCATGGCCCAAAGTTGTGGACTTTCTTATGGCTCTACCTAAAGGTTCTGTTGTAGCTGATGTAGGCTGTGGCAATGGGAAGTATCTTGGTGTCAACAAGGATTTGTACATGGTAAGTCCTTATGCAGATCTTCTGCAAGCTTAACGATCTGAATGTTGAAAAGTCAAAGGATACATATAATATTAAATAACAGAAACACCAGGGGCTTGATGCAAATGTTGGAGACGTCTGTTTTTTCTGCCAAAGGCATTTTTTCAAGCACAGTAAGCTAGTCAAATGCCTGTTCTGTGAAAAAATGCCGGCAAAAGAAAAAGCCGTTGTGTGATAAAGTTAAGAGGTGTTTTTACCCATAGAAAATGATAAAAATTCTGTAATTATCAATTCAAATGTCTGTGTTAGCCATGAAGATCCAATAAGGGAATCAAGTGATCGCAGGAAAGTTAAGACCCAGTTTTTTTTGTGACTTGAGTCCCTTATCAAACCTTCAAATAGCTGACACAGAACCTGAAAGTAAAAGAAACCTAAGTCCCCAGTGGACGTTTAAAATGGGGCCCTAAGCCCCATATCAATACATCCAAAGTATGAAAAATGTGTCCAGTTAGTAGAATTAACCTTATGAGTGCCAGTGGGATATAATTACCCCATCAGCATTCATAGGGGTAACCTGACTAAGTTAAAAAACAACATCACATGAAAAGTAACACCATGAATCCTGATGTCCAGCGGAGTCCTCAGCATGCTGGTCCTCTTCTGTCCTTCTCTTCAGTATTCTCTTCTTTCTTCTCTTTAGTCTTCTTGCTGTAAAACAAAATGAAAGTATTAATACAATGCAGAATGATATAATAATACATAGTTTAACTGGTTGAGTGTCAGAGGGACCTCTCTGGGGCTCAAAGACTTAAGCAATGTATTAGTCCCCTGGTTCATAGAAATATGCCGCCGTTATTTTTTGAAGAAATAAGCCATTATGGTAAAGTTGAGCCAATATAATATGTCCAAAAACATAATAATAAAACACATAGATTAACCCCTTAAGAACCGGTTGTGCACGCATGTGGCCGTCACTTAAGGACCACGGACCATTTTTTTTTTTTTTTTCTTGTGAATCCGATTCTGGACTCCCCAAACACAGTGCAGCCGCGTGGGGAGCCCAGAATTAACGGAAAACAAACCATGACGGTCCTGGACCGTCATGGAATTCCAGGCTGAGATGTGTTTACGCAGAACCTGTTTGGGCTGGTGCGTAAAGCCTCATTAGTGAGGCCACAGGGGGTAAGAGTAACCTGCTTCCCTTAGTGCATAGGAAGCAGCCTCCAGCAAAGCGAAATCTGCTTATTTCGTCCGCTTCAGGCTGAGGCGTGCACCGTGAACAAGGCGGGTCCGTGCTCCTCCTTCCAAGCCCAATCAACAATGGAGGCCCAAGCAGTCCTCCACCAAGCCCACGGCTTCCAAACCTTCGTTGGCATGACTCGCCGAACCCCGGTCCCCACGCGCCAGTGGATGGTCGTTTAAGCCACTTCCTCAGTGTCTGGACCAGGAGGTTCTGGCACCAGTTCCAGTACTGGAAATAGGTTCGGGTTTCACTATCACCAGAAGCCCCTGAGGATGGTGATCGCGGCTCATGTCCCCATGGGAATTTCTCGTTTCTCTGGATCTTCAGGATGGATACCTGCATATTGCTATTCATCCAGAGAGCCGGCAGTACCTCAGGTTTGCTTGTGACCAAGGGCATTTTCAGTTTTCTGCTCTTCCCTTTGGTCTGACTACAGCTCCCCAGGTCTTCAATCGTGTCCTGGGTGCATTAGTGGCTGTCCTCCACCGGGACGGAGTCAGAGTCACTCCATACATGGATGATTTGCTTCTGAAGGCCCCTTCTCCAGAACTCCATCAGCAGATCAAGGTCTGCATTCATGCACTGACCCATCACGGATGGATCCTCAACATGGACAAGTTGGACATTGTACCATCTCAGAGACTAGTCTTCCTGGGTTTCCTCTTCTACACCTAACAGGGTATGGTGTTTCTCACAGACCAGGGGGCTCTCCAGATTGTCCACAGAGTGTCTGCTGTTCTGGCTCACGATCCAGTTCCGGCCAAGAAGCCGACCTCCTTAGTGAGAAAGTTCATTTCCACCATGGAAGTGGTTCCATTTGTCATGGCTCACAGTAGGGAACTTCAGAGGTTTGTGATCCATATGTGTTGGGGTCAGCCAGATCTATTGAAGATGGCAGTGTCTCTTCCCCTTTACTTGAACCAGAGTCTGTCATGGTGGCTCAACTTCTCCAATCTGTTGAAGGGCAGTCCCTTCCTAATGTCCTTCTGGACTACCGGGACGATGGATGCCTGGCTGGGGAGCGGTCCTGGGTCACAGCAATGCCCAGGGTAGGTGGTCTCTGGAGGAATCTCTCCTTCCCATCAATGTGTTGGAGTTCAGACAATATTTCATGGTCTTCACCACTGGACGCGTGACCTGGAGGGATGCCCAGTCAGAGTCCAGTCTGTCAACACCACGGCTGTGGCTTACATCAACAAGCAAGGCGGTACAAGAAGTCTTGCAGCTTGGTTGGAGGTCAAAGCTATTTTAACCTGGGCAGAGGAACATGTTCCTGCCATATTCGCAGTTCATGTTCCCGGCATAGGCAACGTGCTGGCAGACTTCCTAAGTCGACACACAGTGGACAGCGGAGAGTGGGAACCAAATCAGGAAGTGTTCAACCTCATTGTTCAGAAGTGGGGACCTCCTTGCATCGATCTGATGGCAACAAGACACAATCAGAAGGTTCCGTTGTTCTGCTCTCGCTGGAGGGGCCCTCTGGCTCTGGCAGTGGATGCCATGTCGATCCCAAGGCACTTCCATCTGGCATACATCTTTCATCCCATTCCCATGCTACACAGGGTGTTGCGGAAACTGTGTCTGGAGGGCTCTCCAGTCATTCAGATTGCTCCATACTGACCTTGTCAAGCTTGGTTTCCTGAGCTCCTGGATCTCTCTATGGCGGAGCCTTTTCGGCTTCCCCGCCGTTCAGATCTTCTGCAAGGGTACATGTGGAAGGAGGATGTGGACTGTCTGGGTTTGACGGAATGGAAATTGAATCCTCAGTTCTGTAGAAGAAGGGTTTTTCTTCAGTGTGGTGGCAACTATGCTTAGTACCCGCAAGCCTGTTTCCTTTAAGGCCTACCATAGAGTCATGTCCACCTTTCTCTCTTGGTGTGCTGATAGGGATCTTCAAACAGTCCTGGCCTTCCTGCAGGATGAAGTGGATAAGGGCCTCAGCTTGAGTTCCCTTAAGGTTCAGACTTATGCACTCTCCATCGTCTTTCAGAGACGCATCTCTATCCTTCCGGTTGTTAAGGTTTTCTTTCAGGGAGTTGATCATACTCATCCTGCCTTTAAGAATCCTTCTCCTCCGTGGGATCTTAACTTGGGTTTGGGAGTCCTTCAGCGTCCTCCATTTGAGTCCTCTGCTCATGCTGATTTGGAAAATTGCCTTTCTCCTGGCGATCGTGTCTGTTCGACGAGTCGCAGAGTTGCATTCCCTGTCTTTTAAACCACCCTTTTTGGTGTTTCACAAAGACAAGGTGGTTCTTTGCAGGAGTTTCTCCCAAATGTGGTCTCAGAATTCCACATTATTCAGGAGATAGTGGTACAATCTTTCTGTCCTGACCCGACATCTGACAAGGAAAGGGATCTTCACTTGTTAGATGTGGTGCGCTGCCTTAAGTTCTGTGTGCACCACACTGAATCTCTTTGCCAGTCTGACGCACTTTTCATCATTCCTGAGGGTGCCAGGGCAGGGAGACCAGCATCCAAGGTGTCCATAGCGTCTTGGATTATGTCTACTATTTCTAAGGCTTACGAACTGAGGATGAAGCCTGTTCCATTTAGGGTTTCGGCTCATTCCACTAGATCTGTTGCGGAATCTTGGGCTTACAAGAATCAAGCCTCAACTGATCAGTTGTGCTAGGCTGCCACTTGGTTGTCTGTGCACACCTTCTCTAAACCTTACCATGCTGATGTGCTGGCATCGGCTGATGATAGCTTTGGAAGGAAGATCCTGGAGGCAGTTTTGCCCATCTAGGTTCTCCTATTATCTTTTCAGTAATCCTTCACTTTTGAGCCAAGTTGGCTCTAATTTAATGTGCTGTGCTACAGTTCCTGGTGTGTTTATACCCCAGTTTGGTGTCAATTGACACTTTGTTGTTATTGTTGGGCTGTCTATGATCTGATGGTGCATATATGCTTTGGTGACTTTGGGGGCCCTGAGCCTGGTCCTTGCCTTACTTCCCACCTTTGGGAAACTCAATGGCTGGACATCCCAAAGTTACCAGTAACCTATATTGGACAACAGAGAAAAGAGGATTTTAGTCTTACCTGTTAAATCTTTTCTCTTAGTCCATATAGGTTACTGGTCTCCCACCCTGTCAAGGGAATATGCTTGGTTCTCCTGTGACCAGTCTTGGGAGTCCTTTCGGGTTCATGTTCACAGGAGTCTTCTTTTTTTCCTTCTGGCTATCTAGTCAGTAGTTAGCATCTCAGTCTAACTGGGAGGGGATTGGCTGGTGACCAGCTAAGGAGGGAAGGAAGGCTCCACCCTGCAAATTCTTTCCAGAATTGTTTCCTGCCTGCTTAAAGGGACGGTCACCTTCCAAAGTTACCAGTAACCTATATGGACTAAGATAAAAGGATTTAACAAGTAAGACTAAAAACCTCTTTTTCCATGCAGAGGAGACTTGCCTATCATTTTGGAACTGGACCGCTCTTATGGGTGGGATTAGTCTAATATGTATGTGGAAATTTCTCCTCTGTAATGGCACTAGGACAGGCAAATTTGATTTTGTTCAGAGCCTCTCACATAATTTGGCTTGTTTCTGAGAAACACTTAGGGTCTCTCCTTAAGTATAAAGGATAATTCAGACGTGGACCCCTTGCTCTCAGTGCCTAGGGAAGCCAGCTGCACCTCACTGATGAGACCCAAACAAGGCCCGAAACGTATGTCTGGGGTTTGCTGGTTTTTCCGTGCAAAGGGGACTTGCCCATCATTTTGGAACTGGACCGCCCTTATAGGCGGGATTAGTCTAATATATGTGTGGAAATTTCTCATCTGTATTGGCAGTAGAGAGCTAGAATGTGATGCCTTTGAGCGGTGACTAGCTGGAGAACAGGCAAATTTGCTTTTGTTCATTCAGAGCCTCTCACATCATTTGGCTTGTTTCTGAGAAACACTTAGGGTCTCTTCCCAAGTATAAAGGGTAATCCAGATGTGGACCCCTTGCTCTCAGTGCTTAGGGAAGCCAGCTGCACCTCACTGACTAGGCCCAAGCAAGGCCGAAACGTACGTTTGGGGTTAGCTGATTTTACTATGCAGAGGGGACTTGCCCATCATTTTGGACCTGGACTGACCTTATGAGCGGGATTAGTCTAATATGTATGTGGATATTTCTCCTCTGTAATGGCAATAGAGAGCTAAAATGTGATGCTCTTCAGTGGTGACTAGCCGAAAAACAAGCAACTTTGCTTTTGTTTGTGCTCAGAGCCTCTCACTTCATTTGGCTTGTATATGTAGAAAGTAACAAGATCATTTTTATAATTTATTTATAAATGCATATCTGATAGACACCCTCACATATCCTTCATCTATACAGGTTCTGTATCTTTTACAGAGGCCTCCTGTCGAGCCTCTTGCTTCCATCTCACTGCATCAGTTGACACTTAAGATGGCCTTTCTCTTGGCAGTGGTCTCGGTGCGGAGAGTTGCTGAGCTGCAAGCTTTGTCTTGTAAACCTCCTTCCCTGGTGTTTCATAAGGTTAAGTTTGTGCTTCGAACCTCTGAGGAGTTTCTTTCCAAAGTGGTCTCTGACTTCTACATCAATCAGGAGCTTGTTGTGCCTTCCTTTTGTCCTGACCCTAAGTCTGACAGGGAGAAGGATCCCCATTTGTTTGATGTTCTGCATTGCCTTAAATTTCATGTGCACCGTACTAAGCCTTTTCCTGAGCGTCCTAGAGTGGGTCAGACTGCCTCCAATGTCACCATTGCCTCTTGGATCAAGGCTACCATATGTCAGGTGTATGAATTCTGGAAGAAACCTGTTCCCTTTAAGCTCACAGCACATTCCACTAGATTTTTGGGGGCCTAAAAGAATTGGGCCTTGGCTGAACAGTTGTGCAGGGCAGCAACTCAGTCTTCTTTGCATAGTTTCACCAAACACTAACGTGTCTGTGTTCTGACCTCGGCTGAGGCCAGCTTTGGCCAGAAGTCTTGCAGGAGGTTTTGCCTGTCTAGGGACCTGCACGCTTTGTTCTGCCATACTGTTGTTAAATAGTTTCTGAGCCCTGTTGGCTGTTGTTCTTGTGTACTGTGTAAGTTCAGTGTCCGTTGACATTTGGTTTATTATTTGGATACTGGATAGTCCTTGGGCACTCCAGTATCATGGGGACGTGCATGAAGTCCTTACCTGATAAAGGGGAATTATCACCCCTGTTCAAGTTTACCTCATTTCTTTTTTTTTAATGCATGCTCTTGCTAAATTTACATTATTAAAAATAAGCTTGCACCTTACTTCCAGACACACTGCGGGTGCAGCTCTGCAACGCAGCCTGTCAATCTTCTGTTCCTCCCCAAGTATTGTCGCGTTCCAACCTCCTCCGATGATGGAGGATTTCTCCATGTAAGCAGGTTGGAGTGCGACAAAGATTGACAGGCTGCGTTGCAGAGCTGTACCCACAGTCTGTCTGGAAGTAAGGTGCAGGCTCATTTTTAACAATGTAAATTTCGCAAGAGCATGCATTAAAAAAAAAAAAAAAAACAACCAAAGATTAAAGCTTATGGCTATATGTGGATGGCAATTAGGTAAACTTGTATAGGGCTGATAATTCCCCTTTAAATAATTTTCTCTTTAGTCCATATAGAACACAGGTCTCCTAGAGAAAGGGATCTTTTGTTGTGGTCTTACCTTCCTGGGCAGAGGAGTGTTTTTAGAGTGTTTTTCTCATAGGAAAGTTTCTTCTTATCTTCACTGCTTACTTTATTTGTATAACTCCCATCACATGAATTCTGGGAGTTAGTAGGCGGGGTGGAGGATTGAGCTGAAGGAGGAGGAGAAGCAACTAACAGCAACAAGAAAATCATAATATGCAGATTCCAAGAACAACTCTTATTGGTAGCAGTTATTCATTTGAAATTCACTATAGAGGACAAGCCAAAAAAAAAAAAATCTAGGCGCCTCCGTTAGTGATTTCACTGCTACAGCATTTTAGTTTGTGTGCAAGCGTACTCAGAATAAAAATACTTCATAAAGAAATAAAATTTATTTGTATTCTGTCGGTATTTTCAAGGGAACCTTTTCCCTAGAATAAGTGGAATGTTTGTTTAACAAGTAGGTGTTCTCCATACAGCTGTCAGGTGTACATATCTATGATTTTTATTTTGTATTGTATCTGCAGTTTTTTGTGTATAGTGTTCTCTTGAAGTCTGACTCCAGATCACACCTTCACAGAAGAAAACAAAATAGTCATGATTAAATCAATAAGGGTTATCTGTTTTTGTCTGATTGTAAACTGAAACGACTAACAGTAGACTACTGCAGAGATCAAATGCAGATCAAAACAGTAACAGAAATATGAGTGTAGTTTGAAGGATACCTAACTACCTTGATAAGTCCTTTTGATGGAAGAGCCACTTATTCTTAAGGCAGGGATGGGCAACGTGCATTGGCTGATGGGAAATTATGAGCTTTGTAGTCTGGCAACAGCTGGAGGGCCTCTCGTTTCCCACCATGGTCTCAGGAGTTTATAGGCATTTAATTCAGTCTTCACTCTGTTAATATATTGTATTCATTGGAACAATTCAGCATTGTATGTTAAATTTTCATAATGACAGAGACAATTCCCCATCCAAATTTACTTGATTAACATTGAATATGATTAAGTGACACAAAATAATGTAGATATCTCCCCCAGCCTGCCAGGCGACTTGTTACTACTTACATACACTATGATTTTATTTTTTTAAACATCAGAATAACTTTCAGGATGAATTGTGAATTAAATAACACGTAGGACAGAGTTCTGTTTTGTTCATGAGTGACATAGAAATGAGAGCCACTAACCCGTAATTAGCAGCTCCCGTGAACTATAATTGCGGCCCATAACTTACCCCCTCCTGCTTTATCATTATCTGGTTTTTTTTTGGTTTTTTTTATATTTGGATGTAGGCAAAAATTGAAAGCTAGCCCAAGCTGAAATTTATTTCATGCAATTTAGATGCAAATTACAAGCTAATATGCTTTGTTCCTTTCAATTACTTTACAATTCATTAACATTTCTTGGTGCGTTAAGATCACCCTCAAGGTCATTTTTCCCTTTCTTTCTTTGGCTCACATAATAAGAACATTTTCTACATGACTGTTTGGTAAATGTTCTACATTGTCTTGATTTATTTAATGTCATTCTCTTGTAAATATAACATGACGGAGTCCTGTCCAGAATCACGTATTTATGTGTTTTTTTTCTACTTTTAGAGGCAGTTCTGGTTTCTAAATTTGCCTCTCTACATACATAACCATTCACCTGGAAATAAGAAGAAGCGGGTGGGCAATGTGACACCTTACATCTGTTGCTGAACTACAATATATATCATTCTGCAGCAGCCAATGGCAGAAGAATAAATACCACAACAATGTGTTTATTTTCATAATTTTTGAAAATTAGCTATTGACTTGTTATTTTGCATTTTCTGCTCTTATAATAATAACTAGTATTTATATAGCGCCTTTCTCCCAGTGGGACTCAAAGCGCTTTCAGCGCACGCTCTCGGAATTAACCAAATCGGCAGCTGAAATAATAGATGTTGTTATTATTACCCAATCAATGGTACTCATTTATCGACCTTGGAAGGATGAAGGGCTGAGTTGACCCTGCTGGGATTCGAACCTGCAACCTTGCGGTTGGAATAGGCTCCATAGTCAGGGACATTACCACTGAGCTATCTCACCAGCTCTTCCTGGTTGCAATGAATTAGAGACCTCTCTTGCATTTAAGGGGTTAAAAGCGTCATTTAACCAATTGTGAATTTTATTTTTCCACCATAGTGCATTTGATTTAACCCCAAATTACTTCACTTTAAAGGGATACTTTGTTTTATCTTTATTTTATTTTGTAGGCATTAAAAAAACATGAAGAACGACGAAGTCTTATCTCTTGAGAGATATTCACAAGCAAAGTTCCCCTCCCGCCCCTTTTACCTAGTGTAAGCCATCTCTTCTCAGATGTGGTATCCAGTCCATAGACCAGACAGATAACAGAAGGTGATGATCTTCTTCCTATGAGAACAATGAAAGCCCTGCCCCCTTTGACAAGTTTTTCAGCTTTTTCCCTTATCTTAATTGAAGAGTGTCCCTCTCTGCAGTCTACCTGGGCACCTCCCTTCTGATCTGGCTGAGCAGTGTTACATCAGTAAAAGGGGCGGGAGGGGGATACTTTGTCATTGAATTACTCTTGAACTACAAGTCTGACAGTATTGATATAACACTCTCCAAAGTCCAAATTCTATGATGATTAATTAGAGCCGCTTTTATTATGAAACTTTACTATCACTTTAATTTTATACATAAGGACTACTAGGCCTGACTGAGGTTCCAACCTGTCTTTTCCCATGTAAACCATTAAAGCTACTTGGCTTGATTTGGACTTCACATGGCATTAGAGCAAGGCTTTTTATTGCTCAGTTTAACTTTTGCCAGGATTAATTACCCACCTCCGTACCTTTTGTACTTGTCATTGGTGTTCAGCTTATGAATCTCCACGGTTGTTTCACTACAAGTCCAGTCATCTTCAGCTGGCCACTGTTTGGACTACAAATCCCATTATCCTCAGCTTGACATTAGTAGTGTTTTCACTTTTTTAATGTATCACTATATATTAACTTTTAAGTGAACTTATCATATTTAAAAACTTAATTTAAACCTAATATGTATGTTAGCCAAATGACTGGCCAATTCATAGTCTCTCTGTGCCGCATATAGCTTAATTAGCACATTAACAAGCACTGAAAATATGTATTTTTTTATAAATTGCCTCTAAATCCTTTTCTTTCAGTCCTTTGGGAGATATATGGACCGTAGGTAAGCTTCCCTCCGCCATGAGACAGGCAGTTAATTACTTAAAGCAAAAACCTGTGCTCCTCCTACTTCCTAATCCTAATTTACCTTCAAGGCTCCACCCATGGGTAGTTCTTCTCAGGGTGGGATGCCCTGTATCTCCCAACTGACTGAGTGAAAGGGAATATAACAATCCCTTTTTCTCTTTTGTCCAAAGGGGGACACATGGACCATGGGATATCCCAAAAAGTAGGGTCGGAGAGAAAAAAACAAGAAACTGTTTTAAACAACTGCAGCTTGTACCAGTTTTCTTCCAAAACTGGATTCTGCTGAAGATTCATTGTCAGTGTTGTAGAACTTTGTAAATGTATTAACATAAGACCAATTAGGTGGCCTTACAAATTTGTTCTCCTAAAGATTGATGCTTAAGAGCCCAAGATGCACTAATAGATCATGTCAAATCTGTTATCCTAAAAGGAACTGGTTTACAATGAAGAGTATGCGATTACTTACAGTCCTCCGGTATCACAAATAGGGATTCCGATTGCTGAAAAAGACTGTTTCATGAAACTAATACTTCATACACCATACTGTATCCAGTGAGTGAAAACACCTGTCATTTCGAGGTGTTCTATACGGTGAAGGTAACAGTAACTCCTGATTTGATGTGGTTGAAAAGTTGCTAGTGTTCTCAACACTGCTTTATCCTAACTAAGTATGGAGAGTTATGCAAAAGGGCACTAGCTTCAGACACTTTTCTTGCTGAGGAAATTGCAACTTGGAAATCTGTTTTACATGTCAGCTTTTTTGAGGCATGGAGATGATGCTAACGGTTAAAATAAACTGGATTGTAATACTTTCAGTACAAGACTGAGATCCCATGGTAGAGGTGGATCTCTGTAAGGAGGTGCCATATGTGCTGTGCCGTGTAAAAATGTCTTTGCCTGTGGAATGTCTGTAAGTTTCCTTTGAAAGACAACCGACAGCTGAAAATTGAACCTTTAGAGATCCAAGTCTCAATCCTTTATCAAAACCTTCTAGTAGAAAACTAAGCAAACTTGATAGCAGAAACAAGTGTTTCATATTTAGTGTCTTTCTAACTTTTCACACAGTTTGGATGACTGCCTCTGCAAATCATTTGTTCCTCAAAATTGAGGCCTCAAGTTCCATGCTGTCAAAGCTTGATGTAAAAGGTACAGGTGATGTATGGGACCCTTAGTAAGTAGGTCTAGACGGAGAGGAAGATGCCATGGTTCTGTGGATAGCTCCACTAGTAGATGGCGGTTAAGCTGGTGCCATGATTATGATGTGCACCTTTTTGCTTTTATATCTTTAAAGGGGAACATTCACATCATAAAAACTTTTGTGCATGGGCTTTAGGTACTTCCTACCTCCCTCCCAGCTGCCCTGAGCCTGTAAGCTCAGTAGCATGGTAAACTGGTCTTGTTGTAATGATAGCTGACATAAATGCCACCACGAAGGGAATTGTGAAAGCGCTTCCTGGGGCAGCTGGGAGGGAGGTGGGAAGTCCTGCGGCATTGTGCCTCACATACAGGGTACCGCAGAATGTGGAAGTGCCCGAATTTCAGTCTTGATATCTCCACTACTAAATTAAAAAAAAAAAAAAAGCCAATGCTAATATAGTTTTATTAGTTAAAGCCCATGCACAAAAGTTTTTATGAGGTGAATGTTCCCCTTTAACAGACCACTGGGATCCAGTTTTATCGTCAGGAATGAGTAAGCTAGAGTGTTAGCTCCATTGGATTATCATCAGATCTACTACTATGGCTTCTGGGTCACAAATCTTTGCACAAAACATTGTAAGTTTGTTCTGAACACCATAAGATCTATCTCTGAACATTCACAATGGTTCCATATGTTCTGAAATACCTTCTGACTCAATTCCCATTCGCCAGGGTGTATATTTGCCCTGCTGAGATAGTCTACTTCTCAGTTTTTGACTCCTGGGATATAAATATCTGACATTATCAGTATGTGAATGTATGCCCATTGAATAATCCTTTAGACCTCTAGTGATGCCATATTGCTTTCTTTCCCTCTTGATGATTTATGTAAGCTACTTTAGCCACTTTGGATGCCTGAATGCAAATGGGAAGTTTCTTCAAGTAAGTTGTCCAATGGAGAATATTGTACTTCTCTCAATTCCATTACATTGATAGGTATCAAGGATTCTATTCTGAACCAACAGATTTGAGCCGAAAGATGCTTGTAAACCACTCTCCATCTTTCCAAACTCATATCAGTTGTGCTCACTGACCAGACTGGAACTGTGAATGGTAGATTTGGTTGCTCAGACACTGAATCCTCTCATTCTGCCATTGAAGTATATCCAATTGTACTTGCCTCAGATGAAACTGAGCATATGGTACTGCTTCCATAGACAACACCATAGTTGCAAACGCACACTCATACATTCTTGAATTTTTGGTCTCTGTGATTGAGTAAGTATGTCTGTGAGGTTCCTGATTTGCTTCAGCTTAAGCAATACCTTCTGTATGGATGTGCTAAACACTATTCTGAGAGAGATCATTTATTGACTAGGTGAAAGTTTGGATTTTTCCAGTTTGATAATTCACTTGTGGTCTTGAAGGGTTTGTGTCGTTACTTGTTAAGTTTTTTGGATGACTTTGCTTTGAGTAGGAGGATTTTTAAAAGTAGTTCAGAGTTTATAATTCCAGTAGTGTTACTACCCCTGAATATATCAGCGAAAGTACCACTTGGTGAAAAATGACTGATTTGATTCTGTCAACTGATACATAAAGAAAGCGGATTGTGGTAGGGATTTGAAATGCATTTGGTATCTGAGTGTCACTACCCTAGTTACCCACATGTGTGAAAGTAAGTTTCTGTGATAATGTTGAAAATGCTTAAAGGGATAGTAATGTTTCATAATAAAAGCAGCTCTAATTAATCATCATAGTATTTTGACTTTGGAGAGTGTTATTTCAATTCTGTCCGAGTTGTAGTTCAAGAGTAATTCAATGACAAAGTATCCCCCTCCCGCCCCTTTTACTGATGTAACACTGTTCAGCTAGATCAGAAGGGAGGTGCCCAGGTAGACTGCAGGGAGGGACAATCTTCAATTAAGATAAGGGAAAAACCTGAAAAGCTTGTCAAGGGGGGGCAGGGATTTCATTGTTCTCATAGGAAGAAGATTGTCCCCTGCTGTTATCTGTCTGGTCTATGGACTGCATTCCACATCTGAGAAGAGATGACTTACACTAGGTAAAAGGGGCGGGAGGGGGAAACTTTGCTCGTGAATATCTCATAAACCATAAAGGTTTGAGAGATAAGACTTATATCGTTCTTCATGTTTTTTTAATGCCTACAAAATAAAATAAACGAAGTAATACTATCCCTTTAAGTCTTCCCTGTTGTAGAGGATTTGGAAGAAGACTCAGAAAGCAGCCTTAATGCAAAAGAACTCTTATTTGATAGTACTGAAATACCGCTCTACATGGACTAAAAAGTATGCAGATTAATCAGAACTCTGTTTATTTTGATATATTACTATCCCTTTAAGTATAAAGGTAATATGGAGCAGTTCTAGAGCAAATCAACAGTACTACTGGTTGGGAATCAATAAATTAACTGGATAATTTCTGGAAATTTTTAAATGAAGTCCATTTAAATTACTGGATCATTTCTTGATGAATTTTGCTTGCCCCAGAATGACACTTTGCCTGTGTACGTAAGGCCTACGATGCAATTTCTTCTCATTCAACTTCATGTCAGACTGAGTACATTGTAATCTGGTGCTCATGTCAGCCATATCCCACCCCATCTCTCCTAGGTCAGACAGAGGCAACACAAGACAGGAAAATAAGGTGTTAATTGTAATTGGAGCTGACATGCAGGGTTTGGAAACAAACAGATTTGTACAGTACCAAATGAGACTGTACATGCCTGGGGTTATTGGGGTTGATATATAAATAAATCTTCTGATGTGGAGACCAGGCTGGTGCTTCACACAGCAAATTGATAGCCTCACATAGCACGTCAGCTGCAATAAAACACCAGAGAGAAAGAAAATGAGCTATTGTGTCGAAATCTTGCTTCACTACAGGAAAATATAACAGATCACTCTGTTGAGATCTGATGCATAGATTGTTTAAATTTGGCAAACAGAGCACCCTAGTCTCAGGGCCAGATTTACAGATGAGGTGCCCCTGCATTTTATGCCTTTTTTTCCCCAGTCACCCACACATGCGCACACGCACACACCATCTTGATCCATTGTTATCGTGCACAGGAACTACCCTTGGCCTACAAGGAAATGCAAAAATGCTCTGAAGTCCTGGAATGCCAGGGAAGTCTCCAGTGGATTCCTTTGTAACGCATTGGAAACCTCTAGCATAACAAGGTGTTAATTAACTCTTTTGAGTTTCTGAGCGGTATCCAATCTCCAGCATTCAAAGGTTTAAAGTGCAACTGTCACTTTGTGCAAAAGGAGCTTTTGAAAAGTGTCCAAAAATCAACCATATTTATAGTAGTTATTTTTTAATTTCAAACAATGGTTTCTGAGATATTTAACTATTTGCAATGCATTCCATACCCCTCTGGCACTCAAAAGGTTAAAAGCCCCATTTAAATCCATGACCATTTTTATTGTTCTCTGTGGTACAGCAGGGTTTGCTTCAGAATTGCCCCACTTTACTTTGTGAATATGGGCCTCATTCTGTATTCCAGACTATGCAGTTCTTATGTTATATAGTTACAACTTGTGTTTGTTCTGTTTTTTCCTTTCCCTGACAGATTGGTTGTGATCGTAGTAAGAACCTTGTGGACATCTGTGGAGAGAAACAATTTGAGGCCTCAGTGTGTGATGCTTTATCAGTTCCTTTCCGGAGCGGCTCATTTGACGCTTGTATCTCCATAGCTGTGATCCACCATTTTGCCACTGAAGTAAGTTAAGTAATGTTGTTTTTTTGGGATCTTTCATTAGCTAATTATCATTGTAAGGCTGGGTTTCTTAATATCTTCCTGTTTGTTGTATCTTACCTTATGTGGTGTGTGTGTGTGTGATATAAAGATCCTCTCAGGGACCAAAACATTGACCTGTGATTAAGTTAAAGGTGATGTTTACCCCTCCACAACTTTGGCTAAATCGTTTCATTATCAGTCATAAATCATGGAAATTGTATTTTTATTTTTTTATTTATTTATTTTATTTTTTTATTTTTATTTTTTTTCAAAAATCCGCCCGTTTGCAGAAATTCGAAGATTAAATGTAGCTCTGTCCCTACTTCTGGCAGACAGTGCTGACTGGATCTGTACTGTAGTCTCTGCTTCTATCCAGCCCCCTCTGATGACTGAGGCTGTCTGTCTCTAAGCTGGAGCACTCTCATTGGCAGAGATCAATTTCTGGCCAGTAAGAGTGCTCCAGCTTAGAGACAGACAGCCTCAGTCATCCGAGGAGGCTGGATAGAAGCTGAGACTACAGTACAGATCCGGTCAGCACTGTCTGCCGGAAGTAAGTACATAGGTACATTTAATCTTAGAATTTCTGCGAACGGGCAGATTTTTTTTTTTAAAAACGAATACAATTTCCATTATTTATTATTGACAATGAAATGACTTAGCCAAAGTTGTGAAGGGGGTAAACATCCCCTTTGATAAAGCTTTGAAAAAAGTCCCACGGGTGCTGCCCATTTCTTGTCCATTCTATCCTCACCTTTGGGATTGAGCAATAGAACAATTATGGAGCGAGTGCTTTCCATGCTTCTGTTTTATATATAGACAAAAAGACAAACCTGTGCTCCTCTATATAAAAATTAGATGTGTACCCTGTAATGGGCATATATAATATTTCTTAGTAAATAAGTGAGATTTTAGTTTTCACAAATTGGCCAAGTCGTGGGTAAGCTTGCTACCCCGCCAAGGTATTTCATTGAGGCCAGTCCTACTCTAATACTCCTATAAAGCTTTAGAGGAGTGCAAGTTTGTCTTTCTATCTGTTTGCACTTTGGGTTTAGGGCTGATGTTTTGGGGACTGGAGAACCCTCTCATTCCTTGCTGTTATCTCTATATTTTTTTTTATACTCACATTAAAATTGTATTTATTGTATGGATATGTCATGGTGAGTTGGTGCTGTGAGCGTTCTCTTTTGCTTTTTATATATATATATATATCCTATATAATAATTCGCTAAGTTGTGTGTAACGCCCGACATACGCAGTAGACACTGCTGCGCGTGCGGCAGTCATGCACAGTACAGACTGTCCGCGCTGCGGCTGATACAGAGCTGGGCCCTCCGAAGGAGCGTCCAGCTCTGTATCAGCAGTTGCGCGGGCAGTCTCTACTGCGCGTGACTGCCCCGCGACCGGCTGCCAGAGGCACTGTGGCCCGTGTAACGGGCTGTTCAACTAGTATATATATAAAACACGTTAATTATTTTTTAGAATATAGTCTCATTTAGATAGCCACCAGGCCCAGATTTTTATCTCAGGCACCCTGGGTTCCTTTAAATTAACCCCTCCCTGCTCACATCCGCTGCTGCTTAGCCTAGAAACTCTTATCTCTTTTTTTTTTTTTAACATACAAACACAATGAGCCTAACTTCAACGGGGAAAACAATGACCAGTTATAGAAATTGCTATATAAACTGATAAGTTGTTCTGGTCACGACCAAACTCAGGTGTAGTTGTGGTCTGCACAGGTGAGGTGCTTTTTGAATAAGGCCTGTACCTAATGGGAAATCCTGACTGCTAATGTGGGGGCACATGCTCCATAACCCACTACCCCTTCCACCCAAGAAAGACATGTAACAACCTACTTGGGTAAGAAGAGGCCACAGCTTTCATTAACATTAACACAAACCAAAAGTTATGCCAGCTAGCCAGTCAGTGGCCGGGGGCACAATAGCAACACCCAATAACCAGAGTCTCTGCCCTCCCTGAGCCGTTAGCCAAGCAGGTGAGGAGCCAACTCCCAAAAGGCCTGAGGGGCAAATCACATCTCTTCCTCCACTGGTGAGGACCAAACTGTACACTGATTGTGAACCTGCTATGACACAAATAAGAAAAGAGAAGGAGGGATTGACAGCTTAGATTCCCTCAGAGGCAGCTGGCCACCCTGCTGGAAATAGCAGGCCAGTAGCCTTCAAGGAATATTTATAAATATACCCCAGCCCTCTTCTAATACCCAAAGCCAATACTTAAACCCCCAAAACCAAAATATTTGGCCTCTCCATGGAGCCATGCCCCCAGCAATCCAGCCCTCCCATCCTCTTAGTTCTAAAAGGTCACCATTTTGGCAGCTGGTCTCGGTCAGATTTTTTATTTGTTGTTTGTTTTTTTGTTTGTTCTTTTTTTAATTGTGCTACAAGATATTTTCTCTTCTTGTAAAGGAAAGAAGATTGGCTGCAATTCGGGAATTAGCCCGTCTCCTCAGACCAGGTGGGACAGCACTTATTTATGTATGGGCAATGGAGCAAGAATACAAGAAAAACAAATCAAAGTACCTTAAGGAAAACAAAAGTAATACAAATCAGGAAAAGATTAATGGAGACATTCAGGGGATCACAGACGTTAATGTCACATTGCCTATTCACACTAATAGAACGTCCTTCGATTCCCAAGACCTCCTGGTTCCTTGGCATCTGAAACAAGCAAGTCAGACTAAAGTCAGTGGCACATCCAAACCTGCGGAGCAGAAAGAGGAACAGCACAGTCCGAGCTCTGTCTATCACCGATATTATCATGTGTTCTGTGAGGGGGAACTGGAAGCACTGTGCAGCAAACTAGATAATATTACAACCCAGCAAAGTTACCATGACCAGGGAAACTGGTGTGCCATCTTACAAAAAACATGAAATACCAGATGGGACTTAAAAGATCTTTCAAAATCACCTATACTAATGTACGCCATCATTTATTTCAAACAACAGTTTATGGGATATTTAACTTTATTTATCAGTTCATGCAGCTTACTACCTGGTAGGAATTGGCAGTTGGTAATGTAGAGCAGTGTGGAATACTATTATCTGATGGGCATGCTAGCCACACATCTGCCTTAACTGACAAATAAATGAAGCTAAATATACCATAATATATTGTTCTAAATAAAAAAAATGTATAGCAAATATAATTGCTTCTGAAATTTCTTTCAAAATTACCTGTTACAAAATGGCAATTCCCCTTTAGCAAAAGTGTAGCAATTCTGGAGCTGCACCATAGGGGACGAGTAAAATAAAAATACTTATTGATTTAAATGGAACTTTTAACCATTTGAGTGCCAGAGGGGTATCCCACGCATTAACTCTCTGACCACTGGAGCGGTCTCAAGACCTCTCTGACACTCAAAGGATTAATCTTTTCAGCGCCAGAGGGGTACGCAACACATTAATGTGTTTAGCACCCCTTTGGCACTGAAAGGGTTAAAAGCCCGGCTAAATCCTTTGACTGCCAGGGATGTATCCAACGCATAGCAAAGTAAGGGTTAAATCAATGGAGATTTTGAGAATGTTTTTTTCTCCCCTATGGTCTAGTTGGTTCCTCATAATTGGCCCACTTGTGTTTTGTGCATATGGCCCTCTGTGTTGAAGCAATGACATTTTTACAGCTTTATGTTCTTCATAATAATGTAAATATTTTAATATTTCCTGCTGCTATTTTAATATGAAAGTTCTGTAATAAAGAAATGTAACAATGTGCTACGGTGACTAGTGGTGTAGCATATCTTTACGCATTACAGTATTGTCTGCACAGTAGGTGGCATCATTCATTCTGGGAAACAAATTACCTGAATATATGGAGATGTCGTGTAGATAAAACATTTGCCTGGGAAACTATCACCTCATAATTTCTTTTTATACGATCTTAAATCTAAACGAAGAAATACTATAGTACTTGGTTATATTTAATAACAAGAGTTATTACTGCAGAGCTGCCATAGTTAATCCTTTGAGTGCCAGAGGGGTTCTCAGTGCATTGTGTACCCCTCTGGTACTCAGACAGTTAAAGGACCACCAACATCATCTAACAAAAACATCCCACTTATCTCACTATGACCAGAGAACCTTAAAGGCCACTGTGAATTTTGGCTTTGCTCCTTGGTTCAGTGATAACATCTACAGTTAGTTCTGGATGTCATGTCCAGACATGATTATTGCTAGCAGGACTACATGACTTCAAATTCCGCCCACAGGAACTTCCATTTGTTTGTTTGTTTGTTTTTAAAGCTATCATTTTCATGAACTGCTGAAGGTTACCATGTGCAGTGGTCCAGTAGTCATGCCGGCAACTGTCATGTCAGCCTCCAAGACTGATGGAAGATGTTATCGTTTGAACAAAGGAGCAAGGGCAAAATTCATAGTGGTCATTAGGATTTTCTGGCCATAGTATGGCAGGTGGGAAGAGGCTATTATTCTCATTATTAGGTGTTAATGCTTCTTAACCCCTTAATGACTGGCTGCACTGCCAGCAGTAAAAGCCCAGAGAGCTTTTTTTTTTTTTTTTAGCATATCCAATTTGGGGGTCCCCAAGCGGCTGCACCGGGACCCTGAATTCCATGATGGGCCAGGACCATCATGGGTTCTTAATGTGTGTTTTAACCGTGACGGTCCTGGAACATCATGGGTCCTTAAGGGGTTAAAGTCCAAACAACACTCATATGTTAAATACAGTGTTTCAAATACTTATAAAGTTTGAGTGGAAATACATATATCTGGCTGAAATTCATATTTATTTTTATAGGGAGAACATTTCCCATACAATAGTAGAAGGTCAGCTTTGAATGTTCATCAGCTGTTGGGAATGTTGGAAGTTGTAGTCCCCAACTGCTACAGAGTCAATGGTTACATACCCTTGTCTTAGGGTATAATGTCCATACCTGGGAACTTGGGGCTTATGCAGAGTGACTAGGAATAAAAATTACACAATTTGCATCACAAAGGGGCGCTCTTAATTGCAGGTGAGGGCGGTGCTTAACGTCCTTGCATTATAAAATGATTGGGAAGTGGCAGAACAGGGTGGGAAGGAGTAGAAGTGGGAGCATCAGGGTGGGAAGGAGGAGAGGTGGGCAGAGTTTCATAAAAAGCTCACCACCCCCACCTGGGAATCCGCCTATGTCCCCAGAGCCCTGGTAATTAAGTGCAGAAAACGGAGTCTCCAGGGCAGATCCTGAAAGTTCCCAGGTATGACAATGGCACAGTCTAGTTCTAAACTGTGAGAGTGAAGAAAATGTTCCACTATCCTTGTCTGTAATTCAAATGCGACTGAAGCTACCAGTGCCCAGATAGAGATATAGGGGCCAGGAGACGTCGTCCTCTTTCTCCATAGTATGTGTATGTCTTGGGTAAGAGAGGGAATGGAACCATTTACTGTATGTCTATGGGTATCTCTCTCCCCATAGAACTCAATGGAGAAAACACTGCCCTTAGAGTTTAAAGCATTGAAGCACCAATAGAGTTAACCCTTTGAGGGCCAGCAGTGTGTCTAACCCATTGGTGTTCAGTGTTAACAATAAAAAGATTTATAACTGACTCCATGGGAAAGAGAGGGTCTTGTGGGTCCCATCTCTCCAGTTCCTAAAACAGGGAGGGAGGGGAGCAGTGGGGAAGAGGAGTTAACTTAAAGTGGAACTTCACTAAAAAGTTACCCCCAGAATTATGCACATAGCGATATGCATATCCATACTAGTATTATCCTGAATAAGTCCGGCGTTATTTAGAAATCCAACATGTTCCGAGACAAACAGACAGGCATCTTTCTGTACCGGCATCTGCGTGTCTGTGCCGTCAGTCCCTTCCTGTACCTTAAGATACAATGCAACTCCTCACCAATCCTAGAGGAGACCAGGACGGACAGTGCAGGTGCACACATGTCTCTGTGGTAAGATGTCTACGCTGATGTCTACCTGTTTGTCTCAGAACAAGTTTGATTTCTCAATAACGCCGGACTTATTCAGCATAATACTAATATGGATATGCATACTGCTATGTGCATAATGATTTGGGGGGCACTTTAATTTGAGTGAAAGTCCCACTTTAAAGTGAAAATATATAATTTGAAAAACATCTAGTGAAATAAAATATGGCTAAAGCAACATATAGTTGATTTTGAAAGCTGCTTCTCATGTGAGAAGTCCACATTAAGTGAGTTATTCTGTTAAAGTAACAGCCATGTATTCTAGGAAACGCCTCCCTTTCCCACCTCCGGAGGGGAAGCAGAGTTAATATCTTACAGCCTTAACTGCACAGGACTGTCCCAAGCACCTTGTTAAACTTCCAGTGGCAGACTGATTCTTATTGGTTGTGCAGCTGAGTGCAATATCCCAGCAGGCAACAGGAATCATGAACTGCCTCTCTGGCACTCACAGCGCCAGCTCTGGGGAGAGGAAACCCAAACTGGAGTAATTCTAGGCAAAACCAACAACACCATACAATGGCAAACTATTGGTTTAAATTGGGCTTTTAACCCCTTGAATGCTACGCAGGTCTCCAGCACTTCTCTGCAATGTGTTAAAGGCCTTCCTAGCATTAAAGGTGTTAAAAAGCTCCATTAAAATCGATGATACTTTTAGGGATTGTTTATTTCTTCCCTGGGGAGCAGCTGGTTCCCCAGAATTATTCCCCTTCCCTGTGGACAGATGGTCCTTGTCGCTTTAAGCTCATACAGTTGCAACTGGTGGAGGTGGGAGAAACAGGGATTAACTAGTAAAAGACTGAGCAGAATGATGTACAGGGGAAATGATCACTGAGGGGTGTACAGCTCTAATGCTACTGCTATGAAAGATGAGGGCAGCAGAAATAGACTTGACTTTAACCTTTTGAGTACAATGCAATGTGTTGGCTACACCTCTGGCATTCAAAGGGTTAACAAATATTTTTTATTTTGGAGTTTGTCTGCATCACTCTATTAGTCTATACCACAGCACCCAACTTTCATTGCTGAACACTATATACAATGGTAGAGATTGACCTTGAAATAACAAGGTCAAACAAGAGACTTCCAAATGACATACCAATAAGAATACCAATATGAAATGCCACATACCACTTTGGTGAAATTGTTATACTCTGGTCTTTGTTGCCTGAGTAAGTATTAAATGATACTGTGTTGTTAAACTCTTGGCTGCTAGAGAGGTGTCTTACAAAGTAATACGTTGGAGACCTCTCACACAACCAAGGGAGTTAAGTAAATGTGCACAGCACAATGTCATTTCATGGGTTAGTTTGTGATCTATGGAGAGAAACTTGCACTGCTGTTCCCTATCAGAACATTACACTGGGTACACAGCCTGTAATCACAATATCAGCGGCCACCACATCATATATTTTTTTTGTTTAGCCCCTTCCTGTTGAGAGAAACCTTTATGGCTGTATTGGTTCTTCATTTGTGATTATCTCTATGTGATCTTCCAAGACCTGGTAGTGTCACACATGGAAGGAATTACAATAAGATCAAGAGTGTCAGGGCATCTCCCTCAAACTGTTCACCTTGGAGGTCAAATAATAGTGTATGTGAGATTGTGTAATGAAAACTGAGCTCCAGGGATGAAAACTCATCACAGGCACAGTTCATAATGTGTCGGTATAAGCCAGCTTTTCTATGGAGGAGGAGCGCCTGAGAGTTCCAGTTCAGTCCACTGAGTTCTAATTCATGCCACTGTGCCTCTTTTGTCGCATGACACCCTTATAAGTGGCACATATCAACAAGATGCAATTGTTAAAGGACAAGTATCGTAATTGTTGTTCTATTGGCAGATCTGCTTCCCTGGGAGCAGACCTGCCTTATGAGCCCTGGTTCATCAACAGGGAAATAAGACTCATGCAGTATAAAGCTATAACTGCACCTAAGTATAACAGTTCAATATTCTTCTTCATGCAGATGTAGTAAACACTTTTGTACCTTTTTCACAAATCGCTATATTCTATATGTCACAGAATGTGTAGAATGTGTAAAATAAAAATAGAAACTGCATTACCAGGTGCAATCAGTCAGTCATTTATTATAATGATTGGTTACTATGAACCTCCCAGCAATCTACTACTCCCAGGAATGATAGTACTTGTTGTGTGGCAGCAGCTGGAGGGTCTCACAGTACACAGCACTGCCAAAGAGTCACACATACTGAACCCCCAGCCTTGTCCCACTACACTGGTAGCCATAGAACCACACTTACTGAACAACCAACCTTATCCCACTACACTGGTACCCCACTCCATACTGAACACCAGCCTTGTCCCACTACACTGGTACCCCACTCCATACTGAACTCCAACCTTATCCCACTACACTGGTACCCCACTCCATACTGAACTCCAACCTTATCCCACTACACTGGTACCCCACTCCATACTGAACTCCAACCTTATCCCACTACACTGGTACCCCACTCCATACTGAACTCCAACCTTATCCCACTACACTGGTACCCCACTCCATACTGAACTCCAACCTTATCCCACTACACTGGTACCCCACTCCATACTGAACCCCAACCTTATCCCACTACACTGGTACCCCACTCCATACTGAACTCCAACCTTATCCCACTACACTGGTACCCCACTCCATACTGAACAACCAACCTTATCCCACTACACTGGTACCCCACTCCATACTGAACTCCAACCTTATCCCACTACACTGGTACCCCACTCCATACTGAACTCCAACCTTATCACACTACACTGGTACCCCAACCTTATCCCACTACACTGGTACCCCACTCCATACTGAACTCCAACCTTATCCCACTACACTGGTACCCCACTCCATACTGAACTCCAACCTTATCCCACTACACTGGTACCCCACTCCATACTGAACTCCAACCTTATCCCACTACACTGGTACCCCAACCTTATCCCACTACACTGGTACCCCACTCCATACTGAACTCCAACCTTATCCCACTACACTGGTACCCCACTCCATACTGAACTCCAACCTTATCCCACTACACTGGTACCCCAACCTTATCCCACTACACTGGTACCCCACTCCATACTGAACTCCAACCTTATCCCACTACACTGGTACCCCACTCCATACTGAACTCCAACCTTATCCCACTACACTGGTACCCCACTCCATACTGAACTCCAGCCTTGTCCCACTACACTGGTACCCCACTCCATACTGAACTCCAGCCTTGTCCCACTACACTGGTACCCCACTCCATACTGAACTCCAACCTTATCCCACTACACTGGTACCCCACTCCATACTGAACTCCAACCTTATCCCACTACACTGGTACCCCACTCCATACTGAACTCCAACCTTATCCCACTACACTGGTACCCCACTCCATACTGAACTCCAACCTTATCCCACTACACTGGTACCCCACTCCATACTGAACCCCAACCTTATCCCACTACACTGGTACCCCACTCCATACTGAACTCCAACCTTATCCCACTACACTGGTACCCCACTCCATACTGAACTCCAACCTTATCCCACTACACTGGTACCCCACTCCATACTGAACTCCAACCTTATCCCACTACACTGGTACCCCACTCCATACTGAACTCCAACCTTATCCCACTACACTGGTACCCCAACCTTATCCCACTACACTGGTACCCCACTCCATACTGAACTCCAACCTTATCCCACTACACTGGTACCCCACTCCATACTGAACTCCAACCTTATCCCACTACACTGGTACCCCACTCCATACTGAACTCCAACCTTATCCCACTACACTGGTACCCCACTCCATACTGAACTCCAACCTTATCCCACTACACTGGTACCCCACTCCATACTGAACTCCAACCTTATCCCACTACACTGGTACCCCACTCCATACTGAACTCCAACCTTATCCCACTACACTGGTACCCCAACCTTATCCCACTACACTGGTACCCCACTCCATACTGAACTCCAACCTTATCCCACTACACTGGTACCCCACTCCATACTGAACTCCAGCCTTGTCCCACTACACTGGTACCCCACTCCATACTGAACTCCAACCTTATCACACTACACTGGTACCCCACTCCATACTGAACTCCAACCTTATCCCACTACACTGGTACCCCAACCTTATCCCACTACACTGGTACCCCACTCCATACTGAACTCCAACCTTATCCCACTACACTGGTACCCCACTACATACTGAACCCCAGCCTTGTCCCACTACACTGGTACCCTTCTCCATACTGAACTCCAGCCTTGTCCCACTACACTGGTACCCCACTCCATACTGAACTCCAACCTTATCCCACTACACTGGTACCCCACTCCATACTGAACTCCAACCTTATCCCACTACACTGGTACCCCACTCCATACTGAACTCCAACCTTATCCCACTACACTGGTACCCCACTCCATACTGAACTCCAGCCTTGTCCCACTACACTGGTACCCCACTCCATACTGAACTCCAACCTTATCCCACTACACTGGTACCCCACTCCATACTGAACTCCAACCTTATCCCACTACACTGGTACCCCACTCCATACTGAACTCCAACCTTATCCCACTACACTGGTACCCCACTCCATACTGAACTCCAGCCTTGTCCCACTACACTGGTACCCCACTCCATACTGAACTCCAACCTTATCCCACTACACTGGTACCCCACTCCATACTGAACTCCAACCTTATCCCACTACACTGGTACCCCACTCCATACTGAACTCCAGCCTTGTCCCACTACACTGGTACCCCACTCCATACTGAACTCCAACCTTATCACACTACACTGGTACCCCACTCCATACTGAACTCCAACCTTATCCCACTACACTGGTACCCCACTCCATACTGAACTCCAACCTTATCCCACTACACTGGTACCCCACTCCATACTGAACTCCAGCCTTGTCCCACTACACTGGTACCCCACTCCATACTGAACTCCAACCTTATCACACTACACTGGTACCCCACTCCATACTGAACTCCAACCTTATCCCACTACACTGGTACCCCACTCCATACTGAACTCCAACCTTATCCCACTACACTGGTACCCCAACCTTATCCCACTACACTGGTACCCCACTCCATACTGAACTCCAACCTTATCCCACTACACTGGTACCCCACTCCATACTGAACTCCAGCCTTGTCCCACTACACTGGTACCCCACTCCATACTGAACTCCAGCCTTGCCCCACTACACTGGTACCCCAACCTTATCCCACTGCACTGGTACCCCACTACATACTGAACCCCAGCCTTGTCCCACTACACTGGTACCCTTCTCCATACTGAACTCCAGCCTTGCCCCACTACACTGGTACCCCAACCTTATCCCACTGCACTGGTACCCCACTACATACTGAACCCCAGCCTTGTCCCACTACACTGGTACCCTTCTCCATACTGAACTCCAGCCTTGCCCCACTACACTGGTACCCCAACCTTATCCCACTGCACTGGTACCCCACTACATACTGAACCCCAGCCTTGTCCCACTACACTGGTACCCTTCTCCATACTGAACTCCAGCCTTGCCCCACTACACTGGTACCCCAACCTTATCCCACTGCACTGGTACCCCACTACATACTGAACCCCAGCCTTGTCCCACTACACTGGTACCCTTCTCCATACTGAACTCCAGCCTTGCCCCACTACACTGGTACCCCAACCTTATCCCACTGCACTGGTACCCCACTACATACTGAACTCCAGCCTTGTCCCACTACACTGGTAGCCATAGAACCATACATATTGAACAACCAGCCTTATCCCACTGCACTGGTAACCCACTGCATACTGAACCCCAGCCTTGTCCCACTACACTGGTACCCCAACCTTATCCCACTGCACTGGTACCCCACTACATACTGAACCCCTAGCCTTGTCCTACTACACTGGTAGCCATTGAACCACACATACTGGCCTCCTGCCTTGTCCCACTACACTGGTAGCCATTGAACCACACTGGTAGCCATTGAACCACACTGGTAGCCATTGAACCACACAAACTGAACCCCCAGCAACATCATACTGCACTGGTAGCCATAAAACCACACATACTGACTCCAACCTTAACCCTCTGCGCTGGTATCTAAAGAACTACATATGTTAACCCCACTCCCCCAGCCTTTTTCTACTCCACTGATAGCCATACAACATAGTGACCCCCCCAGCCTTGTCCCACTGCAATGGTAGCCACAGAACACACATACTGAGTCTGACACCTAGTATTGCATTAGAAATCTCAGACATAGGTTGAAATGGCAAAGTTCTTATGTGAAATTTATTGGGGTTAGCGAAAAGGCTGAAAATTCTATGCTCATGAATTTCTACAGAAAAGAACCTTTTGGCCTATCCGATCTTCCCATTTTTTTTTTCCTGATTTAAGATAAGCAGCATTTATGCACATTACGTCTCCCTTCATATCCTTAAAGGGATAGTAATGTTTCATAATAAAAGCACCTCTAATTAATCATCATAGTATTTGGGTCTTGGAGAGTGTTATTTCAATTCTGTCAGCGTTGTAGTTCAAGAGTAATTGAATGATAAATTATCCCCCTCCTGCCCCTTTTACTGATGTAACACTGCTCACCTCAGAGCAGCAGTGAGTGTTAAGGTTGATTGCAGAGAGGGACAATCTTCAATTCAGATAAGGGAAAAAGCTGAAAAACCTGTCAAGGGGGGCAGGGTTTTCATTATTCTCACAGTAAGAATTTTGACCCTCGATGTGAGCTGTCTGGTCTATGGACTGGATTCCACATCTGAGGAATGGGGGCTTACACTAGCTAAAAGGGGTGGGAGGGGGAAACCTTATTGTTCAATTACTCTTGAACTACAGCTCTCACAGTATTGAAATAACACTCTCTAGGGCTCAATTGCTATGAAGATTAATTGGAGCTGCTGTTTTTGTGAAACATTACTATCCCTTTAAAGCGGAACTACCACCTCCACTAAAGTCACCCTGCAATACTTAGGCAGGTGGCAACTAGCTTACTAATCATTATTTTACCTCAAAAGTGCCCACGAATAAAGTTATCCTTAAGCTTCCGAGACCAAAAGCCAGGCATCACCGCGGACATCTTGAATGTGCCAGCCTAACATAGTAGATAAGGCTGAAAAAAGACATGCGTCCATCAAGTCCAGTCCATGCCAATAACACCCCTGTTGATCCAGAGGAAGGCAACAAAAAAGCCCTCTGGAGCAATTTCCAGTGTAGGGGGGGTGTGTGTGTGTGTGTGTGTGTGTGTGTGTGTGTGTGTCAAATAGTTCCCCGGCTCAATATCCTATTTGCTTTGAAGCCATCTGTCATAACTGTCAATATTGTTCTGTGCTAGATAGGCATCCATTGCTTTTTTGAATGCAGTTACATTATCTGCAAGCACAACATCCCCAGGCAAAGAATTCCATAGCCTTACCGCCCTTACTGTAAAGAATCCCTGCCTGTGTTTTAGTCGAAAGCGCCTTTCCTCAAGTCTTAATGGATGACCTTGTTCTTAGCTCAGCTCTTTGCATAAATAATTCATTGGATAGTTCTTTGTATTGACCTTGAATGTATTTGTAAATGGTAATCATATCACCCCTTAGACGTCTCTTCTCTAATGTAAACAAACCCAGTTTGGATAGTCTCTCTTTGTAACTCAGATCCTCCAATCCCTTTATCAGTTTTGTTGCATGTCTCTGCACCTTTTCCAGTTCACTAATGTCTTTTTTTAGAACAGGCGCCCAAAATTGTACTCCATATTCTAGATGAGGCCTAACCAAGGATTTATACAGAGGTAGGATAATATTAGCATCCCTTGCTTCTACACCTCTTTTTATGCAGGCTAGTACTCTATTTGCTCTTGCAGCAGCTGAGTGACTCTGCACACTGCTGTGAAGACTATTGTCTATCAGTACACCTAAATCTTTCTCTAATGAGGATTTCCCAAGTTGTTTCCCATTTAGAGTATATGTAGCAAGTTTGTTTCTACAACCCAAATGCATAACCTTACATTTATCTACATTAAATGACATCTGCCACTTTTCTGCCCATTCACTTAGTTTATCTAAATCCTTCTGTAGGGAAAAAACATCGAGCTCTGTATGTATTTCCTTACATAGCTTAGTGTCATCAGCAAAGATTGAGCTGCTACTTTCAATTCCCACTTCTAGATCATTAATAAACAAATTAAAAAGCATTGGGCCCAGGATTGAACCCTGCGGCACCCCACTTATAACCCTAGACCAATTTGAAAAAGTTCCATTTACAACAACTCTCTGCCATCTATCATTTAACCAGTTCTCAATCCATGTACAGATACCACCACCCAAACCGAAGCCTTTTAATTTATGCAGTAACCTGTTGTGAGGCACTGTGTCAAAGGCTTTTGCAAAATCCAAGTATACTACATCAACAGCAATTCCCCTGTCCAAATTACTACGCACTCTTTCATAAAATGCAAGTAAATTAGTCTGACATGATCTGTTCTTCATGAAACCATGCTGATTCCTACTAATGATATTGTTTGTCTTCACATAGTTCTGAATACTGTCAGTTAATAACCCTTCTAGTATCTTACCCACTATGGAAGTCAAGCTCACAGGTCTATAATTTCCTGGTTTGGATCTTGCTCCCTTTTTAAACAATGGAACTACATCAGCTTTCCTCCAATCACAGGGCACTATGCCTGATGAAAGCGAATCAATAAATATTAAGTATAATGGTTTTGCTATTACTGAACTAAGTTCCTTAAGTACCCTTGGGTGTATACCGTCCGGTCCAGGCACTTTATTCACTACTAGTTGAAGAGCCCGTTACACGGGCCACAGTGCCACTGCCAGCCGATCACTGTGCAGTCATGTGAAGTAGAGACTGCCCAAGCCTTCAGAGCGTCCAGCTCTGTATCAGCTACGGTGCAGGCAGCCTCTACTGCGCATGATTGCAGCACACGCAGCAGTCTACTGCGCATGACTTTGTTGTTACACATGTTTTAGCAATTTATTATATAGGATAACCCTTTTCAGTCTCTTTTGGACCTTGTCCTCAGTAAGCCATGTAGATGTTGGAGGAAATTCCATGGTTTTGTCTGTTTGCCCACAGCTTGTCATTTCTGCTTCCTTTGTATATAATGAAGCAAAGAACATATTTAGGGTGTCAGCCATAGCTTTATCCTCACTAATCAATTCACCTGTTTCAGTCCTAAGAGGACCAATATCAACCTTAACTTTTTTGTTGTTAATATACTTGTAGAATTGTTTAGGGTTTTTCTTGCTCTCATTTGCAATGTTTCGCTCATTTTCTATTTTAGCTAGCTTAATTGCTTGTTTGCAGATTTTATTACATTCTTTATATTTTTTAAATGATGCATCTGACCCATTTGACTTAAACACCTTAAAAGCCTGCTTTTTATTTCTCATTTCCCTGCTAACCACATTATTAATCCACATTGGTTTTGCTTTACTTCTCTTGTGCTTATTCCCCAATGGTATATATTGACGTGTATATTTGCCCAAGAGCATTTTAAATACATTCCATGATTCTTGTGCATTTTTATCTTTGAAAATTACATCCCACTGGATATCCTTTAAAGCTTCTTTTAACTTTGTAAAATTAGCCTTTTTGAAATTGAATGTTTTGGTTAAACTCTTGCTATTCGGTTTCTCATAAACTTCAAAGGATACAATATTGTGGTCACTGCTGCCCAAATGTTCCCTTACCTGCACATTGTTTACAATGTCAGAATCGTTTGAGAGCACTAGGTCAAGCAAGGCCTCTTTTCTAGTTGGCTCCTCTACTAGTTGGGACATAAAATTATCATTTATCATACTTAGAAAAATATTTCCCTTTGTTGTGCCTGAAGTCATATTGCTCCAGTCAATTTCAGGGTAGTTGAAATCTCCCATTATAATTACCTTTGCTGACCTAGCAGCCTTTTCCATTTGCAGTAAAAGTTGGGCTTCCTCCAACTCCCCAACATTAGGTTGCTTGTAGCAAACCGCCATAAATATCTTTTTATTATGTGTGCCCCCAGTGTGTATTTCAACCCACAAGGCCTCTACCTTTTCATTGGACCCTTCATTTATATCTTCCCTTAAACTAGGTTTTAAGGCCTGCTTTACATATAGGCATACCCCTCCTCCCCTTTTATTAACCCTGTCCCTCCTAAAAAGTGAATAACCCTCTAGATTGACTGCCAAGTCATACGTATCATCTAACCAGGTTTCAGACACTCCAATCAGATCATACTGCTCATGTACTGCACTCATTTCTAGCTCCCCCATCTTACCAGCCAGACTGCGAGCATTTGCATGCATACATTTTATCTTTTTGCCATTCTTAAAGATTTCATTCTTTTTCAGATGTATTTGTCTTTTATCAGGCTGTAACAATGGCAACTCCCTATTAGATGAACTAGCCCATTCCCCCTCTCCACCCCCATGACCCTTCTCTAATCCCATTCCCTCAATTATACTATCTTCCCCAGCCTGTGTTGCAGCTCCCTCCCCCCCCCCCTTTCTAGTTTAAAGTCTCCTCCAGCCTTCTAACCATCCTATCGCCCAGCACCGTGGCCCCCCTTCCACTAAGGTGCAATCCATCACTACTATAAAGATTGCTCCCAAGGGAAAAGACTGACCAGTGCTCTAGGAACCCAAACCCCTCCTGCTTACACCAAGTCTTTATCCGCGCACTTAACTCCCTAATCTCCCATTGCCTTTCTAATGTAGCGCGTGGCACAGGTAGAATTTCAGAAAATACTACCTTAGAGGTCCTCTGCTTAAGCTTATATCCTAGGTCCCTGAAATCCTTCTTAACGGACCTCCATTTTCCACTGACTTTGTCATTAGTACCAACATGTACCATGACAGCCGGGTCATGCCCAGCCCCTCCCAACAATCTATCAACCCGATCAGCCACATGTCGAACCCGAGCTCCTGGGAGACAGCAAACTGTACGATTGTGGTGATCTTGGCGACAGATTACCCTGTCTGTCTTCCTAATAATAGAATCCCCTACCACCACCATCTGTCTAGGTCTGCCTGAGTCCTGGATCCCATCCGTGCTAGAGGGGCTGTTCACTCGGCTGTTAGAGAGAAAAGTCCTCTCCAGCAAAGACATTCCTGTGTCAGCATCCCCAACATCATTACTTAATGTAGCAAATCTGTTAGGATTAGTAAACACAGGAGTGTCCTCCCTGTTTCTCTGTCCACCCCCCTTGCTATGTCTAACTGTAACCCATCTGGCTACCTGCTCTTTCTTTGTGCAGTCTCCACCCCCAGAACTACCTACCACCGCTTCCTGCTGCTCAGTCAGCAGAACCCTCTCAAGATTGTCCGTCTTTCTCAATGTTGCAACCTGCCCCTCCAGATCTCTAATACGAGCTTCCAGAGAGACCACTTGCTCACATCTGCCACAGAGGTATGCACCCTGGAACGGTTGTTCCAGGTGTGCAAACATATGGCAGTTTGTGCACTGAGTTAAATGGACAATCATGCTACCACTCATATGTGCCAGTTACCACAAGATAAAAAGGCAGGCAGGCAAAAATAGCTGCACAATAAGTTTGATAAATGTGTTCCCCTGTGTATCCCCCTGTATTTGAATTCCCCTGTTTTAAATTCCCTCTCTTACCACACTTCTGCACTTGAATTCCCCTGTTTTAAATTCCCACACTTACCACACTTCTGCACTTGAATTCCCCTGTTTTAAATTCCCACACTTACCACACTTCTGCACTTACACACTGATGCAAGATTCACACGTTCAAGTATTCACTATGTATCTGCTATTGAAGCCAGGAATCCACCAATTACAAACACAGCAATTAGTCACTCCCACCACACCAGACTTCAATTATTTACTTGTATCACAGCAAAGAGGGAAAACAAAACTCAGAGAGATTTGTTTTTAACCTCTCCCTTACCACCACCACACAATATTCTTATGCTATTATTCCAGCAAGTATCCAATCTCAGTCTTTCAGCCTGTGCCGTCAGTTCTTTTCACCCTTCATAGGCATTGCACTGGCCCGGACGGAAGAAACTGACGGTGCAGGAGCACAGGCTGCAGTAACCTGGCCATCAGTCTCGGAAGCTTAAGGATAACTTTATTTGTGGGCACTTTTAAGAGGTAAAATAATGATTAGTAAGCTAGTCGCCACCTGCCTAAGTATTAGTGGAGGTGGTAGTTCCGCTTTAATGGTTTCTATCAATATCAGCCCCTCCCTCATTTCTTCCAAAAAGTATGCATCAAGTTCTTTCCATCTATTCTGGTACCCCACGTCATGAAGACCCTGAACCATTTTAGAAGCTCTTTGAACTGCTTCCAGTTTATTATTATCCTCCTGGTCTCCAAAACTGCAAATAGAACTACAGGTGGAGGTGCACTGAGGGGAGAGGCTCTGGTGAACTGTAACATGCAATGTCACTCCACTATGAGGAACATAACATACATCACCATACACACCAAGAATTAGCTATGCAAGGGGAGGGGGAGTGTCACGGTTTTTAAAGACGCTCAGACCAGTATGTAAAATAAAACACAGTTTTATTTAGCAATAATAACACATAAGGTTGCCCTCTAGTGGCGGTTGGGTGCACATCAACGACAGTGACTGGAAAATACAAATGTAGATACACAAACGGAATAGGTGAAATTTACTCACCGATATTTGTGTTTCCTCTGTGTCCTTCCACGGCATACTGTGGGCTTTGGCTCCGCCTCTCAGCTGGGTAGGACCAATCAATTTTTCTTTAAATACTGCCTGCTACCTCTCCTCTGCAGTTATCTAGTTGACCAAGCTGAAAGATATGAGAGGTTAGAGATAACCAGACCAAATTTATGTTGTAATACGGTAGCAGATAAATACGTTGAAGCGAAACAGATACCTATACCGTCATACCCTAGGGTGGGTTGCCGTGGAAGGACACAGAGGAAACACAAATATCGGTGAGTAAATTTCACCTTTCCTCTGTGTCCGATCCACGGCATACTGTGGGACTTACCAGAGCAGTACCCCAGAGAGGGATGGGGCAGTAGGATTGGTATTAAGTCTGGATAGCTGCTTCAAGCACCTTCCTTCCAAATTTGGCGTCTGAAGATGCTTGCAGGTCCAGTCTATAGTGTTTGATAAACATAGAGACTGAAGCCCAAGTAGCTGCTTTGCATATGTCCTCTGGGGAGGCCTCTGCTTTGAGAGCCCAGGAAGTGGCCATGGCACGAGTTGAATGTGCTTTTAGACCTGGAGGAGGTTCTTGATCCGCAGTTTCATATGCTAGGGAAATGCAGTCACGAATCCATCTGGCAATTGATGCCTTGAAGCTGCTGTTCCCTTAAATTTTCCTCCAAAGTGGACTAGGAGGGAATCTGATTTTCGAAAGTCCTTTGTTCTCAGTAAATATGTTTGCAGCCCTCTGACTAAGTCTAGGTTGTGCAAACGTCGTTCTAGATCATGTTGCGGATTTGGACAGAATGATGGCAGAACTATTTCCTGGTTGAGATGAAACTGGGAAATCACTTTTGCCCGAAAGGAGGGTTTTGGGCGTAGTACCACCTTATCTTGATGAAATGAAATAAAAGGAGGAACCGCTACTAGGGCCTGAAGTTCACTGACTCTCCTGGCTGATGTGACAGCAATGAGGAATGCAGTTTTCAGAGTTAGGTATTTTAATGAAATCTGCTGAAGTGGCTCAAAATATGGATGAGAGGCCAACTGTTGCAAGACCAGATTCAAATCCCAAGGAGGGATGGTTTCTCTAATGGTCGGTTTGATTTTTGATATGGATGTTAGATAACGTCTGACTAGATAGTTGTTTGCGAAGGGCGTAGCCAGTATAGCTGATAATGCAGATAACTGAACTTTTAATGATGCTGGTTTTAGCCCTTTCTGGAAACCTTCCTGTAGAAAGTCCAGAATCTTGGTTGGTGAAATAGTTGCTCTGTCCAGATTATGAGAGGAACACCCTTTATAAAATATGGACCATACTCTATAGTAAATCTTTGAGGATGATGCTTTTCTTCCTTTAAGAATAGTGTCGATGACAGATTCTGAAGTTCCCTGTAGCCTTAAAGACTGCCGCTCAGCCTCCAGGCCCAGAGCTGGAAGAATGTTGGTTCTGGATGTTGTAGAGGGCCCTGTAGCAGGAGATCTGGGATTATTGGAAGCTGAAATGGAGGTCTGACTGACATTCAAAGTATTTCTGGGAACCATGGTTTCCTTGGCCACTTTGGGGCAATTAGAATTACCTCTGCTTTGTCTCTTCTGATTTTTCTGATGACCTCGAATACTAGAGGTATAGGAGGAAATACGTAAGCCAGTCTGAACCTCCATGGAATCCTTAGGGCATCCTGCCCTAGGGCTTGTGACTCCTTCCATCTGGACATGTACTTGGCGCACTTTTTGTTCTGGTTCGTGGCCATTAGGTCTATGTCTGGTAGTCCCAGATTGGCTACTACTTGTTGGAATATTTTTGGGTTTAGTTCCCATTCCCCTGGATCCACTTGATGTCGACTCAGAAAGTCTGCTTGTACATTTTTCTGTCCTGATAGGAATGATGCTGTAATTGAGTGCAGGTTGTTTTCTGCCCAAAGGAGAATCTTGAGCGCCAGATTGTTTAACTGGAAGCTTCGAGTACCCCCTTGGTTTAGGATGTACTGGACTGTAGTGGAGTTGTCCGATCTGATCAGGACTGATTGTTGCTGAAGATCCTGTTTGAAGTGTCTTAATGTGTTCCACACTGCCAGTAGCTCTAGGATGTTGATATGTAACTTTGTCTCTTGTAGCGTCCATGTCCCCTGAATCATTTGGTTGTTCCAAATTCCTCCCCATCCTATCTTGCTGGCATCTGTATGAATGATCTGCCAAACTGGCTCCAGTAGAGATCTTCCTGTCATAAGGTGTGTTGGATGGGTCCACCAGTTTAATTCCTGTCTGATCAGTTTGGAGACTGGGATCAACTGATGAAAATTTTTTGGATGTTTTTTGTAATAGGTTAGATAATGTAGTTGAGTTCTGCGGGCATGAATCTTTGCCCATGGGATGATCTGATATGTTGATGCCAGATGACCTAGGAGTCTGGAGAAGGATTTTGCTGTCTGTTGACTTCTCTGAAGGAAGTGATTGACATGATTGATGATCCGTTGTTGACGATCTGACGATAGAAATGCCTTGCTTATTTCTGTATTGATCTGGATCCCCAAGAATACCAGTGTCTTGGAAGGAACTAGAGAGCTTTTGTTGAAATTTATGAGCCATCCTAAGTTTTGTAGTTGCGCTACACATATGTTTGTGCTGGCCTGAGATTTTTGGTGTGACGATTCTATTATTAGTATGTCGTCCAGATAAGGAATGATCTTCAGCAGATACTGTTGTCTGAGGAAGGCCATGACGTTGGTCATGATCTTTGTAAATATTCGGGGCGCTGAGGCTAGGCCGAATGGCATTACTCGATATTGGTAGTGTTTTCCAAATATGTGAAACCTGAGGTACTTGCGATGTGGCTGATGGATCGGTACATGATAGTATGCATCGCGCAGATCTATTCGTGTCAAATATTCCTCTGGTTGTATCAGCTTGAGTGTGGACGATACTGTTTCCATCTTGAAATGGCGTAGTCTGAGACAAGTGTTGAGATCTTTCAAATCCAAAATGAGACGGAGTTCCCCAGTAGGCTTTATAGTGTAAAAAAGAATCGAATAGAAGCCCCGAAATCTCTGCTGTAGAGGGACCTCCTCTATTACTCTGTTGGTTAAAAGGGACTTTAAGGCTTGCTTCATCTGTTGGGCCTTTGCTCTCTGTCTCAATTTGGAAGCGAGAAAACGATGGGGCAGGAAGGCAGTTTTGAATTCCAGCGAGTACCCCTTTTGAATGATCTCCCATGCCCATTTGTCTGGATGTATGACTGTCCAGGCCAAATGGAATTCCTCCAGTCTGCCTCCCACTGGAGAAGGGGTTTGGCTGGCTTCATTGGGAGAATTGGCCGCGTCGCTGGAAATCCTTGCGATTCCCTGCCCTTTGAGATATTTGGGCACCTCTTCTCCTTTGGTCATATCCTTTGCCAGGCTTGTAACTGCGAGATTCTCGAAAGGATTGTCTTCTATATTGTCCTGATCTTCCAGGTGACTTTCTTATTTTCTTATCCTGGGGTAGGAATTGGCTTTTCCCCCCTGAAGATCTTTTTATTATTTCCTCAAGTTGATCTCCAAATAACTTGGATCCTGCAAATGGGAGAGAGACCAGTTTATTCTTGGAAGATGGATCTGCCACCCATGCCTTGATCCACATGGCTCTTCTGGCTGTTACCGAGAGTGATGATGCTCTTGCTAAAAAACGGATGTTATCCATTGAAGCATCACAGGAATAATTGATGGCGTCTTTGATAATGGACAGGTCTTTGACAAGTCGTGCCCTGGAAACCGAGGATTCTATTTTCTCTTCTAACTCTGTAAGCCATATGCGTAGAGTTCTGAAGATAGATGCCATAGCCGTTGCTGTTTTCAGATTCTGGCCTATTGTGGCGAATTGTTTCTTTAATACACTATCCGTCCTTTTTTCCATTGGATCTTTTAGCGTTGTAGCATCCTCAAGGAGAATTGTTGTACGTCTTGAGGTCTGTGCTATGGCGGCATCAACTTTAGGTGGCGTGTACCAATTGGATGTGTCGTTTTCTGTGAATGGATACATCCGGTGGAATCTCTTAGAGATGGCTCCTCGTTTCTCTGGTTGTTTCCATTCGCCTTGAATGATCTCCTGTATTGAGTTATGGACCGGAAATTGAGGGGGCTCTTTTTTATAGCCAACAAATGCCGTGTCCATGACATTTAGATCTTTTTGTACATCAGATAAACCCAGTGTCTTCCTCATGGATTTTACCAATTGATCTATTTTGTCTATACTGAAGCTGCCTGTTTCTTCCACCAATTCTCCTTCTTCTGCTGATGAAGCCGCCGATTCCATATCAATATAGGTATCATCATAGTCATCTTGGATCCCTGAAGGTCCTTCCTCTGGGTCTGATTGTCTGGGACGTTTCCGTACTGACTCTTGCATTGACGTGAAGGTCTCCTGCATGGAGGTCTTCATCCAGGACAAGAAATCTTGGAATTGGACAGGAACATTCCCTCCAGCTGCTTGTTGCAGGCATGCTGCACATAATTTAGCAGGGTCTGTGGCAGGTAAAGTGTTCTGACATCCTGCACATATCTTATCTTTGGATCCAGATTTGTCTTCCCTTGGTGGTTCAGCAGCTTTAGTTTTGTCAGACTTGGTCTCTTTAACAGTTGACATAACTATCTCAGCAGGATACCAGGCTTGCTGTATTGTAAGTACCTGTATCTATAAACAATGCTACTAGGTATATTTTGAATAGAGAAATATAAATTCACATACCTGAGCTCCATTGATCAGCTTCCTCTTTTGAATGCCCCGGGCGGATGTGTGTTCCCCCGCGTGCGTTCCAGCAGCGGCACGCTCCGTGCACGTCATTTCCAGTTCCTGCTGAGTAAAGCTGTGAGCGGGCGCATGCGCGCGCTAATCAGCCGGCGGTTTCCTTTTTCCCCAAGTCTGCTGCAAACCGCAATGGAAGTGGCGTTTCGCTGTATGGCCCGCCAGCTTCCCATGCCCGCGTCTGTCTCGCAGGTCCGTGATCTTCATCCGGTATGTTTAAAAGAAACATGTGTCCGCGGTTAGGCAGGACACATTAATGCCTTCTGTGTTCGGTCCGGTTTTTAGAGAGTGAGGCTTAGCCTCCGTCCTCCAGCTGGGTAGGACCAAAAATAACTGCAGAGGAGAGGTAGCAGGCAGTATTTAAAGAAAAATTGATTGGTCCTACCCAGCTGAGAGGCGGAGCCAAAGCCCACAGTATGCTGTGGATCGGACACAGAGGAAATAAGTACAAATGTACCGCAGAGGAAGGGGTATAACCACAGAGGGTTAAGTCCTGGATAAATAACAGTTTCACAAGGAACTGTTTGGCACGCCCTGGGTGTAAGTAAGCTGAGCTTAAGGTAACCACAGAGGGTTAAGTCCTTGATTATGATCAGTCTCTTGAGTGGATGTTTGGCACGCCCGAGGTGTAGATAAGCTGTGCTGAAGAAATGTTCACCATAAAGTGGATAAGGACTGTCTCGCTACGGTGTGTAGTAAAGCAGAGCCCAATAGCCCCCACGGGCGTACCTACTGGAATGGCTACTGCTAGTGCAAGTGATATTAGCCCCACGGGCGTGTATCGAACCGGCCTGCAATGCAAGAGCTCCCAAGCCTCCTCAGACTCTACCGGACTGAGTATAACGAGACAGGGCCAATAGCCCAACTGAAGTAGTACCGGAATGCTAGTGCTGAAGCCTGTGCCCGTCACCACTCGGTATAACGGAATCGCCCAGTGTATACAACGAGAGAGAGAGAGAGAGAGAGAGATGCCGACGGAGAGCGGCCAACTCAGCAGGAGTATCACTATGAACGAGGCTCACACTGGAGTAAGGAGAGTGGGACCAAGGCAGCACTGGTAGGGTTAAAAGGCACGTTTACACAAGGCTTTTCTGCAGTAGCACAGCACTGCTGTCTGAGTGAGGCGTACACAGCTCTGCACGATTGTAACACTGCACTGCACGAAGTAACACCAGGCAAGACAGCCACACAAGTACTGGAACAGTGGATGATAATGTCGCGACGGCGACAACCGGAACGTAGGTCTTCTGGAACACGCTGTAGGTTGATCTTGCAGGAGGAAGTCAGCCGGGCCGGATCGGAGCACGTAGGAGGTAGTCGTACAAGCCGGATCATACACAAGCAGGAACGTCAGCCAAGCAGAGTCGAGGTCCGGAGGAGGTAGTCAGACGAGCCGGGTCATACACAAGCAGGAACACTGGAGAATGGTCAGGGCAAGCCAAATCGGTACACAGGAATCAGAAACGCAGCAACAGAACAACTGGCTCAGAAACACCACGAAAGGGCACCTGACAGATGGAATAGTCAGGTATAAAAAGGAAACCAAGGGGTGGGCCAAACCAAGTGAACAAATCACCCTCAACCATAGAAGAGAGTGACAGCTAGATCACAGGCACTGTGATAGGGAGAGAACGTGTATTAGTATGTTGGGTTGTCGTAATTACCGCAATGTGTTAAGGCTGACACGTAAGTGTGTGTGTGTGTGTGTGTGGGGGGTCAGAACGGATGCACTCAGACTTCAACTCCACAGACATCATCATCACTCCCATAAACCTTTCAGTGCAATAGGGATATATATTGTGCATTATCCCCTGTAGCACTGAAATTGTTAGAGTATTAAAATGCTTTGCCACAGTTGATTCATAAAGTGACAGAACTGGCAGAAAAGCTATTAAATACTAAATATTAAATACTTTCTTCCAATCTCCTGATTCATGTCACCTGAGGACTCGCAGGGCACAGCCCGCTAATCAACTGTTTCAGTAAGTACAGAACCAGTTGATTAGCAGGCTGTGTCCTGTGAGTCCTCAGGTGACATGAATCAGGAGATTGGAAGAAAGTCAGAGGATCAGCTGTTTCAGTAAGTACAGACTGGCAGAGAAGCTGTTATATGTAACAACTTTTCTGCTTGTTCTCTCACTTTATGAATCAACTGTAGCAATGCATTCTAATATTCTTACCTTTTTAGTGCCACAGGGGTGTGTAATGCACATCTCTATAACACTGGAAGGGTTAAAGGAGAGCTGCTGCTGTCTCCAGTAGAGGCAACAAGCTGTCCACTGGCTCCATAGAGAACTATAGGAAGATCCCGACTTCAGGTTGGTGAAGCTGGGATTGTAATTTTCCATAGCATGGTCATCTGTCGGAGCTTAGTGCATGTAGTAAAGTGCCACATTAACATATAAACACACAAACAGGAATAAGGCAATGGCTCATTATCTTGCATTTGAATATACAAATGAGCTATTGTCATAGATGACATTGCAAAATCGTAAACTAGTTATAGCATGGCGAAAGGATGGCGATGTTGGAGTATTTGCAGCATATTCACAGGGATGTGATGGAGAAGACCACAATGCATATGTTGAGAAGTAACTGAAGCAAATATACTACAGTACCACCAGCTGGGACCTTTATAGTACCTTAGTGTATCTTCCCCCAGGGGAAGGCATACCAGTGATCAGTAGAGTGGCATTATTACCTCTCTCTCTTCCTGCTCTTAATGCCTCTTCCTATGCAACCAAAAACTCAGTTTGCTTTTCCTACTGCATTACTGCACTGCTTTCATACCTTTAAAGCAGAACTACCACCCAAAAAGTATATTGGCCCACATAATTGTACATCTGGCGACTAGCTGCTCAGTAGCGCTAGTTGCCAGAATTTTTACCAGATTAAAGAGAAATCGCTATTCTTCATGGACTGACAGCAGGACGGAGTGCGGACATCTTGCCATAGTGACATCCGCACACCTGCTCTGTCAGTCCCAGCCGGGTCTTAGAGACGTTGGCGCTAAAAGGGACTGACAGCGCAGGCGCATGGACGCCACTGTGGCAAGATGTCCATGCTCCGTCTTGCTGTCAGTCAATGAAGAATATGGATTTCTCTTTAATCTGGTTAGAATTCTGGCAACTAGCGCTACAGGGCAGCTAGTCACTAGATGGGCAATTATGTGGGCCAATATACTTTTTGGGTGGTAGTTCCGCTTTAAGGTAACTAATAACACCCAATTTCCTTTCCTCTTATGTTTTAGTCAGCACAGTACCGTTAGGCATGTATTCCACCTCTTTCTGTGTCATAAATACATTATCTTGCACTTTTCTGCATTAAACGTTAGATCCTATACTCTTGTCCGTTCCTCCAGTTATACCTATGGGAGAGTCAACCTTGTTGAAGAGTTTGTAGAATCTGCAAAAAGGCACATCTTACACAGAAACTCATCAATGAAGATAAGAGAACAGGCCTTAAGACTGACCCCCTATGGCACTGCATTAGTAACCCATCCTTCCTCTGAATAGATACCATTTATTATGACCTGCCCTTTCCTGTCCTTCAGACAAGGATTTAGACAATGAACTACCTCTAAGTCCAGTTCCAAACTATGCATCTTATGAATCAGCTCCCTATGTAGTACAGTGTCAAAAGCCTCACCCTTGTCTATAACAGAACCACATAAACTGTTTCACCATCTTTGGCCCACTGGTAGTCGCAGAACCACATACATTGCTTCCCCAGCCTTGGTGCATTATACACTGGTAATCACAGAAGTGGATACACTGCTTCCCCAACCTTGGTCCACTGTTCACTGGTAATCACTGAACCTCATACACTGCTTCCCCAGTCATGATTCACTAGTCACTGGTAATCACAGAACTGCATACAATGCTTCCCCAGCCTTGGTCGACTATCCACTGGTAATCACAGAATCACGTACATTGCTTCCCCAGCCTTGGTGCACTGTACACTGCTAATCACAGACGTGCATACACTGCTTCCCTAGACTTGATCCACTGCCCATTTAATCACATAACCACATACAATGCATCCCCAGTCCTGATCCTTTTACCGCTAGTAATCCTATGACCATTTACACTGGTTTGTCAACATTGCATTTGGAGAGGGTGCCAGCAGGGAACACTTACACATCATCCATGCTGAAAAAAAAACAAAGTTTATCTTATTATATAAGCCAGCAGGGCCCCTGCATCCCGAATCGGGGGTGATCATAATGCCACGCTGACACTGTCAGGGAAAAGTCTTTTTGTGACAATTACAGAGCATGTTGCCCATGTGAAATGTCCCATAGGACACCATGACTCACATTGTGTGCATTTTTTAAATATTATTTATGTCTGCACCAATATATGTTTGAAAGAGGCCACAGACTTCAATAGCAAGCTGTGGGATAAAACCAGTCATATAGGTGGAGGTGGTACCGTGTTAGCCTCAGTTAAAGCAGAAGACAAGGAGTGAAGGTGATAACTTTATTGGCTAACTGAATAGCTTAAGAGAGTAAGCTTTCAAGACCACTTTGGTACATTTTTATACTTAGTACACATTCACAGAAGTCAGCTGTATTGTAGGACTGTGGGGTGATTTTCCAAACTGGCTGACTGAATGCCCAGTTTTTCAGTCAGACCACTTCACTGTCATATGGCTGAGTCAAAGCTTCAGAACAAGGTGGCAGGAAATGGTAATAAATGCCCACAGCCCAACCAAATTCATTGCTGGCTGGTGAGAGCACAGGTAAGCTGGTATCTAAGCACCACAGTCATTGTGACATAGGAAACATATAATGTCTCAATGTCAGGCCCACTTGATGCAGAGGCCTGGGACACACACAGCTGAGCATGTACGAGTACAGAGGCCCACACAGAAGTGCAGATGTGCTGGGATGTCAGGTACCATTGCAGCTGCAACCTCTGTGACCAAATACAATTACACCATATACTAGATACAGGCTGCTATAGATTTCCAATGCAAAAAAACAAACAAAAAAACCCTACACAAATATATTATAATGTTATATGAAGGACTGCTACAGATAAATCCTTATGTTAAACTAAATAAGAACCACTTATTCCTGAAGATATTGTTATCTATTAAACATAATTAATACAATATTGTAGTAGAGATTGATTCTTAGTTAGCAAATAGAAGATAAGACACATTCACCAATGCTGATTTAACTCAAATACAGTTTTTATGTCACCTGTGATTCAGATGATTTTCCCTAGTTCTTAACTGATCAGCCTGATGTGCACCATCGCTTCTGGAACACTCCAGTTCAGTATATGAATCCTATTGGTTATGATGGATCAACTGCAGTCACTGGTCTCGGACACCTAAATTGAACTTTCTTTCTGCAATTTCCAAGTCCTGTGTAATCTCTATTAATTCCCAACGAAACCCCGCTGACCTAAACTTGTCATTCTGCCTCGGATGCAATCTTGCTGAGATGAAAAAGGTAGAATGAGATGGAATGACTTCTGTGTGGATTGATTACATAGCACTGAGTGGTACCCTGCTGTTACCAGGCATCATACGCCACACCACACAGTGACCTATTTAGGAGACCTTTCTTTTCCTTCCCTGTGTCACTTAAAATTGAACCTCTGGAAGCTGCAGCATTGAGATTGTTTGAAACCATGTGTTAACCCTTTGGGTAGCAGAGGGGTGTTCAAGTATTTTTGTACTTGGGGAATTCAGGGCTCTTCCAAATCACTGAAACTTTCACAATCAACATACTTTTTTATGTTTAGTGTGTGATTTAAACAAAATAAGTCATTTTTTACTTATTTTTATATGTATCACATCATAGCTTGTCGCACAATGCAAAATTGACTTCACAGAGGCATCATGCAGAATCTCAATTTGTTCTGAAAAAAAAATTGTATATATAGTTTCCCAAGTAACTAGATAGTTACCAACGGGTTTCATAACTAAACAGATGGATTGCAAAAATGCTCGAAATGTGTCTGGCCTGCAGGGTCTAAGAATTGGCCCAAGCTCCTGGGACTCAAAGGGTTAAACAAAGCTAGGATGAAGGAGTCACAGGGCCTGCTTTGCAGAGATCAGGTGAATACAGGAGTAAGCGGTTCTCAAACTATGTGTGGTGCTTTAACCCCTTAGTGACAGCCGCGTTCGTACGCGGCTGTCACGTTAACGCCCGCCTAACATTTTTTTTTTTTTTCTCAAGGAAGTCCTGAGTCTCCAAGCGGCGTGCAGCCGCACGGAGACGCGGACTTCCGTGACTTACCAGGTACGTCCTCTGTCACTAAGTGACAGTTTTTGCGGGACGTACCTGGTAAGTCACATGTCGTTAAGGGGTTAACCCATTGAGTACCAGAGGGGTAAGAAACGCATTGCAAAGCAATGTGTTGCGTACTCCTCTGGCACTCAAAGGATTAACTCTATGGTTTCACATGAAATTTCTGTGAACAAATAACAACCAAACCCTTTAACCCCTTGCAATGCCTTGGAGACCTCTCTTGCCTTCAGTGGAATAAATATGGTATCAATGTGAAAGTTATCAGAATGCTGCTTTATAATGATAACATGATAAAATTACAAGTCTATAACCATTACTAGTAAATTATTACAAACTGGTGTAATAGCTTGTGTACACGGGCCAAGGTCCGGGTGATGTTAAGAGGCCAGTCCTGCTCTGCGTACTGCCGCCACCTCACTGGCAGCGCACATAATGAAGTCAAGCGTGTAGAGACTGTCCAAATGCACAGAATGTGCATTCGTGCACACTCTACTGTACATAACTGCATCGGACAAACATTCTAGCTTTTTAATATATAGGATTATATTATATAGGATCTTGTTTTACTCTCTGGCATTACAAACATTTGTTTTTGGCAATCCCTTGTACTTCTTCAGGTATCCCTGAGGTTTCACTGAACACAGTTTTACTGATCTATCTAATAATTTCCTGGCAGTCATAGTTTTGGATACGTTGATGACGGGGTGCCCTTCAGTAGGTGGGTAACTGTAGCAAAGGCATTGTGGCACTCTTCAGAAATGTTTTTATTAGTTTAATATGCAGAAAAGAAAGGATAACATATAAATCTTGATAAAGGCTCTTCAAGGAGCCAAAATGTTAATGTTAAGAGGCGTAGGTGCATTGGATGCTAATATTAGTCTACCATGATATAAATCACATAAAATATGGAGTACAGTTTTAGCCACCAGTTCGTAAAAAAGACATTATTGAACTGGAAAAAGTGCAGAGACGTACAGCAAAACTGATAAAGGGATTGGAGGATCTGTGTTATAAAGAGTGACTAGCCAAACTGGGTTTGTTTTCACTAGAGAAGAGATGTCTAAAGGGTGATGTGATTACCATTTACAAATATATTCAAGATCAATACAAATAAATCTGCAATTAATTATTTACTTATAAAGCTGATCAAAGAATGAGAGGTCATCCATTTACACTAGAAGAAGGCGTTTTCAATCAAAACAAAGACAGGGATTTTCTACAGCAAGGGTGGTAAAGCTATGAAATTCTTTGCCTTGGGATGCTGTGCTTGCAAATACTGTAACTGCTTTCAACAAAGTAATGGATACCTATCTAGCACAGAACAATATTGTGAATTATGACAGTTGGCTTCAAAACAGATAGATTGTTAGTCCAGGGAACTATCTGATTGCCATTTGGAGTCAGGGAAGAATTTTTTTACTTACTTGGATCTTAATTGGAAATGGCTTCAATGGGCTCTTTATGCCTTCCTCTGGATCAAAAGGGGTGATTTGGCATGGGCTGGACTTGATGGAACATGTCTTTTTTCAGCCTCATCAACTATGTTACTAAGTCACTATATGTTTAACTGATACCGTGATGTTCAACACCACCTTACGGAATTCTGAAGAGTGACAAATGTTTGGGAATCAATCATGCCACTTATAAGGAGCCTGTAGTTTGCCATCATCTCTAGTGCCACAGCCACCTCTGATCCCTGATACTGCCTCCAAGCTATTGAAAGCGATGTGTGCGGGTGGGCCACCACCAGTAGACCTTGTGTGAAGAGTCCACTCAACTATCTTGTTCTTGAATTTCTGATTGTAGTCTTCCCAGAGTGTTTTTGATTGAGTTAATGTTCCACCTATTGTTGGATACATTGTTGACCCCATTCTTAAACTTTCTAAGATTCCTTATTCCTTCTACCAATTTCCTTGGTCTTCTGCATGGAGAACATGTGCTCATTTGCTAGATGTTCTTCTTTAAAGGGATAGTAATGTTTCATAATAAAAGCAGCTCTAATTAATCTTCATAGGATTTTGGCCATGGAGAGTGTTATTTCAATTCAGAGTTGCAGTTCAAGAGTAATTCAATGACAAAGTATCCCCCTCCTGCCCCTTTTACTGATGTAATACTGCTCAGCCAGATCAGAAGGGAGGTGCCCAGGTAGATTGCAGAGAGGGACAATCTTCAATTAAGATAAGGGAAAAACCTGAAAAGCTTGTCAAGGGGGGCAGGGTTTTCATTGTTCTCTTTGGAAGAAGATTGTCCCCTGCTGTTATCTGTCTGGTCTATAGACTGCATTCCACATCTGAGAAGAGATAGCTTACACTAGGTAAAAGGGGCGGGAGGGGAAACTTTGCTTGTGAATATCTCTCAAACCATAAAGGTTTGAGAGATAAGACCTATATCGTTCATGTTTTTTTAATGCCTACAAAATAAAATAAGTTACTATCCATTTAAGGCCAGGTCTTCCTCACTGGAATACATAAGGTCCCTCAGTATATCCTCCTCCACCACCAGCATTGCATTGCTGCATTTGCTGTTTGGTTTTGTGGAAGTCAGACTCTGCATTCTCTGTGCTTCCTGTGTGTGTTTGTGGACTTCTCCCCTCCTTCTGTGCCGCAGTGCCTTCAATGTCCCTGCCTCTTGCATACCTGGCTTTGGTTGGGTACCTCTCTCCTTCTTCATCTCTCTCTCTCTCCCTCTATGACCAGAGACTAACAGCTCTCCTTCCTCCTCTCCTGGGCTTCTCCTCCATCCCTCCAATCTCCACTCCATGCCATCACCCTACCTACTTTTCTCTCTCCTACCTCCCTTATCCCCACTTAGTCACTCCCACAGGCACTCTGTCTCTCTCTCAGTGAATTCCTTATACTTAGTCGGTCACAATGTATAAAATAAAAGTTCAATGATGTACTCTGTAATAAAATAAAAAGGCCTTGTGTTTGTGATGGTGAATGTAATGTGTGCAAAATGTACAAATGTAGAATATGTGTTGGTATAATGTAAGTCTCTACTCTACTCACTATACCTCTCTCCAATGAATGCACCTATCTGTCTCTCTATATCCTTCACTCCTAGGTCATTTGCTGTAGCTCAATGAATGTCCAAACACAAAGAAGGTAAGTCAGTTACTTTGGGTTTTATATACAGTGGTTGGAGTTGAAATTCAAACTTTGCTATTTATTGATTGGCTGGGATTTGAACTTGCTTTGACAATGTTGATTGTTGATATCAAACATTGACTATAAACTATTTTTCTGATCCTCATGATATTTTGCATTCCAAATCTACATGTGGAACCGAAAATCCATTGCAACACACGTTAGATGTCCATAACCTATTGGGTGCCAGAGAGGTATCCAACGTATTGCAACTTATGTGCCCTTGTAACCTGTGCCTGCAAATAAGGTCTAGAATACGCTAGGGATTACAGTAAGATTTCTGTGCTCTATGTATTTCACAGTTACTGAGGGGATTACTGGACATTATAGAACTAAGCCCTGCATGGGAAAATTTGCCTCTAAAATAATTTCTGCTCCAGCACAGGTGAGTTTAATCTTTCTCTAAACCTCTTCCCACAAGCAAAGCCCATAATCTTTATTATTAAAACCCAAAAGGCCAGGAATTACCCCCCCCCCAACTGCATGAAGCCCTCAAAACAGGCTGATGGGGCCTTACATTTTGTTCATCCCTGATTTATAGATAGAGGGATCTCTGGACAATTATGAAATGAACATGAACTGACAGTCATCATTATTGGTTTTTCATCCTCATCCCTGGAAACATATTGCTTGGATTAACCTTTGTCGTCCTGTCAGACAATCTAATTTTCCTATAAATCCCTTGAAATGACTTTGAAAGGAATTTTACATGCACCTCTTGCATTTAATCTATGTTGACTTTGAAGCTCACATCCAGTTATTCAAAATCAGAGATGAGTGAATCTGTCACAGTTTTGTTCGCAAGTCACGTCACATCGACCAGCAAGTTAGATTTTCAGGTAATTATGAATTGTGAAGACAGAAAGTGTGAGAAATTATGGATTCAACTAACTAGTTTGGGGAAACGAGTGCATGTGTGTATATATGTATGTGTGTGTATGTGTCAGTATATTAATGTGTATATAGGTATGTATGAGTGTGTGCGTATATATGAATATGTGTCTGTACGTGTCTGTATTTATGTATGTGTTTTAATGTATATGTGTGTGCCTGTGTATGTATATGTGTGTGCACGACTGTGTGAATATATGCACGTGTGTGTATATGTGTGTGTCTTGTTAAGCACCTACTTGTTACAAAGTAACAGCTCCACTTAAAAACAATCATAGGAGTACGGTGACGTTTGCTTTAGGAAAGCTAATAATAATCATAATAATATTTTCAAATAGATTTGAGGCCTCCATTAAATACTGTTACTAAGGAAGCTGCTGTTGGAAAGGTTATGCCTCCCACACTATGAATATTCTCCTCTTATGAAAATGATGTCAAAGATCTTATGAAATACAACTAGGGTTGCCACCTTTTTTTCAAAAAAATACCAGCCATGGCGTTCCCTCCATAGACTTAACATTGGACAGAAGCCAATTTTTTACCGGCCTGCCGGTAAAATACCAGCTGGGTGGCAACCCTAAATACAACATTTGGCAAAATATGTTTTGTCACTTACAACACTGTACCATACTGATGGAAAAAAAATTCCCCGGAAGGGACCGCAGGGTACAGGAGAGGAAACATGTAATGGGGGAGGGTTGATTCATGGAGGAAGTGCGTGTGTTGGGAGGAGTAAAGGGAAAGGGCATAAAAGGGTTGGAGACAGGAAGTGAGTTGTTGTTGTTTGGAGGAGGAGAGGACAGAGGAAGCATGTTCCTACGCGCTGCTGTCTGGTTTCCAGCTTTCCTGCCTTGTTTCTCCCCAGCGGTTCTCCTGGTGTTTTGGTCACTCTTTGCCCAGTCGGGGGCTCCCTACTTCAGTCTGATCATTCTCGCTGTCCCCTTGTGGCTGTACTTTACCTTTTTCTCTTACTCTGCTGTCTTTCCCCCTTGTTCATTTTCTCCCTCCCCACTATTATCCTGCTTTTGGCTTTCCTTAACCCTCATCTCTGTGTCCCTCCACTCTCCTTGTGCCATTTTTCTTACCCATTTCCTCTCCAGGCCTGTCCTTGGCTCATGCAGCTGCATCCGGATGTGCCGATCCGTGGCCCAGCATTGGAGCTCCGCTGTTTTTTCCTTTGGAAGCGGGTACGGTCTACAGACACTGCCTCGTGGGGCCAGTTTCTGGGATGGAACGGCTGGCTTTGGAGGGTAGGTTCCCCTTCCTTCAGGGCTTGAGCTCTTCGCGTTGGCCGCCAGTTCTGCTTCACTCCGGGTGTGTGTGCTGAGGAAGTTTGGACTCGCGCCAGGTTTTGATACAGGCCCTTAAAGTGCCGCTCTGGGGTGCTGTCTGCCTGACAGAAGAGCGATGCGCATGCTGCGAGTGGGTGAGTGCGGCCTGCTCCTCCCGTGGGACTTCTCTGGAATGGGGGACTGAGTGGGAAAGCGTGTGCTGGTTTCTACGCTGGGCACGCGGCTCTGTCCACCAGGTTGCTCTGTTCCTGTTCTTACTCTCCCTACTTCACTACTGGACCAGCAGGAGTTGGAGGCCTGGGTGTGCAGTGTTCATGGTATGTCTGGGTGGTGAGCGGTGGGAGTAGTGTGCTTGGGGGTCGGGTGAATGTGCCCTTCCTGAGGTATGCTGGCTTGGTTTTGGGACTGGCTCTGGGAGGCATCAGTTGGTATACTGCCGTTTGTTCTTACCGCTCGGGCGGTCTCCTACATCATGGCTTCGGATGTTATATGTGTTGGTTTGTGGATGTTTGTGTGGCTGCTGGGTGCGTGTCTGTGTTGGTTTGTGGATGTTTGTGTGGCTGCTGGGTGCGTGTCTGGTTGTGTTTGTGGTGTGTCTGTGTAGGTAGTGGTCTGTGGGTGGTTATGTGTGTTTGGCTGGGTGGGTGGTTGTCGGTGTTTGGTGGTGTCTGGCTGGAGGGTTTCTGTCTGTGTGTGTCCGGTGGGGTTGGTGTGGGTGTCTGTCTGGGGGGGTTGTGCGGGTGGTGCATGTCATTTGTGGGTATGTATGAATGTCTGTGTATGGGTTTGTATGTGTGGATGTTTGTGGGTGGGTCTGTATGTGTGGCTGTTTGTGGGTGGTCTGTATGGGTTGATGTCTGTGAGTGGGGATGTATGGATGGGTGGCGGTATGCGTGTGGTTCTGTATGAGTGGGCTATATATCTGTACCTATGTACATAGGTGGGGTTGTGTGGGTCGATGGGTACACTTATGTTTGTGGGTGTGGGGTCTATATGGATGCCTATGTACATGGGTGGGACGTGGGTTTGTGATATGGTTATATATAGGGGTAGCTATATACCTCTTGTGGATGCTGTGTAGCTGTGTAGTTGGGTACACTTATGTTTGTGGGTGTGGGGTCTATATGGATGCCTATGTACATGGGTGGGACGTGGGTTTGTGATATGGTTATATATAGGGGTAGCTATATACCTCTTGTGGATGCTGTGTAGCTGTGTAGTTTATATATATATATATATATATATATATATATATATATATATATATATATATATATATATGCCTATGTATCTGGGTGTGGATGTGTTGGTCTATCTGTAAATCCCTTTTGTGCATGGGGGTGGTGCGTCCGTGTACCTGTATATGGGTGTGGATGGGCCAGTGTGGAGTTAGTGGGCTGTATGTGTGTGTGGATTTGTTTGTGTTTTTTATTGATCAAAAAAAAAAAACCCCAAAAAAACCCCCCCAAACCCCCCCCCAAAAAAAAAAAAAAAAAACGGTTCTCAAACCTTTCATGGTTTAAGGCACACCTACTGTTCAGGCTGTAGGTATTGGGTCACACCGGATGTGTGATAGGTCATTTGTCCAGCACATAATAGTTGATACTACAGCGTTGATATATATATAGCTCTTTATAGGTATAGTATTTTGTCTAACAATTCATGCAGACACCTTTCCAGTACTGGAAGTTTTTTTTATGCGCAGTATTCGCATTTTAACACAGTTTTATGGAATTGAGGGGGCACCGGGTTGGGGATGCCAGTGGCATACCTGAGTTAAACAGCATCTTGGTTGGGAATCACTCTGCTGAACTCTTGCCATAGGTGTATAGGTGTCCGTGTGTATGTTTGGCTGTATGGTTGGTATACTTCTCTGCACAGATGTGGTTCTGGGCTCTGTTGGTTGCATCTGCCCGGTGCATCTGCTGTGGGGGTCGGCCCTCCCTGTTATCTCAGGCTTGGTGGTGGCTGCTGAGGGTTTCGGTGGTGGTGGTGGTGCAGCTGGGGGCTTCGGACACCCTGGTATATATGGTCCCCTGGGAAGGAGTGTCGGTCTGGAGTGGCCATCGGATGACAGCGGTTCCAGATTCATTTTGAGTTCATGGCTATGGGTCTGCATGGCAGTGTGATTGCTGGGAATTTTGCTGCAGCGTTCATCTCCCTGGGTGAGTCCAGCACTGCAGGTACATCAGGCTGGGCTGCTTCGGGTCCAGGCTCATTGGGGGGCTGTGCGAGGGAAGGTGGCCGGTGTGGCTTGCCCCGGTTCTTCTTACGGTGGGTGATGTGTGCTGAGTCTCATCCAGAATGGACAGCAGGTGGAACCTCGGGTGTTGCTGTCGGTGTGTGGGAATCCTTGCACTGTGCGGCTGGGGGCTGCAGCAGGTGGTCATCGGACAGTTTTGTGTCGGCAAGGCATTTGGCTGGTCTGGCGGTGTGTTTCAGTGGTCTCTCTCTCACTCCAGTTTGTTCCAGTCGCCTTATGTGGTTGGTGTATGAAGGTATGGTGCTATGGATTTCTCGGGATAGTGCAGCAGCACTGGGTGGTTACGGACTGGTGTCTGCGGGGGGCCAGGATAGCTTCACGTGGTTGGCTTGGCAAGCATGTTTGTTGGGTAACTGTGCCAGGTGGTTGGCTCTATTGGCGATTCCTGTGGGGAAGTGGTAATTGTTTATTCCTTTGGGTCACTGCCCGGTTGGGCTGTGTGTATTGTTTTTCTGGTGGAGGGATGCAGACCATGGAGTTGGTGGGTGTCGGGGCTGACTGGTCAGGGCATTGACAGTTGGGCCTAGTGGCGGGGGTCCCGACTAGTCAAGGTATTGACAGTCGGGCCCTGTGGTGGATAGTCCTTGCATGGTTTTCAGAGATCGATAACTGATGTGGTAAAGTTAGGGGATTTTATCCTCGGGTGGAAGCCCTTTGGGAGTTTACCCTGGACTTAGGTCGCGAAGGTCACGTTACCCATTGAAGCTAAAGTGGATGGCCAATGGGGTAATTACTTGGGAGTCAGCTGTAAGTGCTGAAGAATGGTGGAATCAGCTGTAAGTGTTGAAGAATGGAGGTCAGTAGTAAATGCTGACGAACGGTGGGATCAGCTGTAGTGCTGAAGTCTGGGAATGTTAGCATGAGCCCGTACAATTTGGCCATGCTTGGTGTCAAGGAAAGCGGATTGGCAAGGACTGTCAGTTAATGAATGATTATTGCTTAATGATTAATTATTGTTGTGTTGAATAAGAACAATAATAATGTGAGTAAAAATAGTTAAATAAAGCTTTGGTCTGTTATCCCCAATATGATGTGTTGGTACTTATTTATGGATCATACCCTCTCCCTATGACAAAGAACTTACATTTTTCTCATATGCATCCACAATGGTCTACTTTTGTCCTTAGGTTGTGTTTACGAGAATGGTTGCCACAATCAATGGTTGGTTGGTAGTAGAAGCAGCATGTTGCGGATTTTCTTTGGTCAGTCATAATTATTGGGAAGATGCAGCATGCATCCAGGTCTATGGGGCTGCAGTACAAATGTCCAGACACGTGGCTACATGATTGTGATGTACACTGAAAAGTGCAATAACTGTGGCCCACATGTGGACTACAGCCAATCACGTTGTGCAACTACATGGCACTCTTTAAAGTGTAGCTGTCACTTAGCAACAAACAGATAATTTTGAAAGAGCTTCCAGAATCACCTATACTAATGTTAACCATTATTTATCTAAAACACTAGTTTATGAGATAGCTTTATTTTTGTCAGTTCAATCAAATTAAACCGTACTGGCTAGAAAGCCTTCCAGATACTAACATTTTACACTGCTCTCCATCCCAGCTGCCACTTCCTGGTAGCCAGATACTTGCTCATTTGCATTAAGTGACAAAGAAATAAAGCTAATTATCTCATAAACTACTGTTTACTACTAAACAAAAATTGCTAGCATAAATATTGGTGACTTTGAAAATGTATATAAAAAAATGACCATTCTATTTTAAAGAGACAGTAATGTCCCTTTTTCAGAGTTTTGTAGAGATTAAAAAAATAAGCTAAATGCCACAAATCCTATCTCTCAAACCACTATGGTTTGAGAGATATCCTCCGCTAAAGTGCCTCTTCTCCTGATGTCAGCTGTAAAGCTGACAGAAGGAGATCCATGTCGGCCAACACAAGGAGGCTCTTCAGCAGAGCCGCAATAGTGAGATTTAAAAAGAATTACTTCTTTGGAATGGTCTAAAAAGTGTGCTTGCAAACCAGGCACACATTGTAGACCGTTCCAAAGAATTATTTATTTTTAAATTGCGCTATTGTGGCTCTGCTGAAGAGCAGCTTGTCGGTCCCTGGACCAGGAACTCCTGCTGTCAGCTTACAGCTCACGTCAGGAGAAGAGGAGGGAGAGGGAAACTTTAACAGAGGATATCTGTCCCTTTAAGCCCCTGGATACTAGAGATATCTCCTATTCATTGTGAAGCAATATGACAGAGGCCTCTCTAGCATCAACAAGTTAAGCTATAAACCAAAAAACAAACTTATTCTGAATATTTAATAATGTCTTAATAGCAATTCAAATACTCTGTGTATGTAAAGATGTTAACAACTGAAATATAAAATTGTATATGCAACTGAACTCTGCATCAGGCATGTAAACAAGGATAAAAGAAAAAAGCAATCTGGTTCTCTAAAGAGGTGACAGATTCTAAAGGAAAACAAATGTGCACTGACGAAATACAGACAGACTCAGTCAGTGGAACATAGAGAAGCTTACAAGAGTTAAATAGAGAAAAGCTAGGCACATTACTGAAAAGACTGCAAAGTCTGTAAAAAGGGTGATAAATCATTCTTTAGGTAATTTAGTGAAAAGAGAAACATATAAATTTACTTACCGATATTTGGATTTCTTCTGTGTACCTTCAAGGCATTCCTTATAATGGGATGTCTCCACCCCCCAGCTGGGTAGAACCAACGACCGAAGGTTTAAAAAGTCAGGAACAGCTTGCTACCTTCAGTCACTCTTTTTTGGCTCAGCTGTAAAAACTAACAGAAATAGATTAGTAGGGAGGGTATGCCTTGGAGGTACACAGAAGAAATCCAAATATCGGTAAGTAAATTTATATGTTTCTTCTGTGTACCTCTCAAGGCATTCCTTATAATGGGACTTAAAAGCAGTACCCAAGATAATAACAAGGGAGGGAAAAAGACACCTTACCCTTCAGTGCTGGACTACCGCCTCCAGGACTTTTCTGCCAAACGCAGCATCTACTGATGCCTGGATGTCCAGATGATAATGCTTCATGAAGGTGGAGATAGAAGATCAGGTGGCCGCCTTACAAATGTCCACCGGAGAGGCCTGAGCCCACTTGGCCCAGGACGCGGCCATGGCCCTAGTTGAGTGTGCCTTAAGGTTAGAGGGTGCTCTGCGCCCTGAGTCTGTGTAGCATTTGTGAATACATGCCTTGATCCATCTAGAAATGGAAGCCTTGGAGGCGGCTCTCCCTTTGAATCTACCTTGAAAATAGATGAAAAGAGAGTCCGATAATCTAAAGTCCTTAGTTCACTGGAGATAGGTGGAAATACACCGGACCAGATCCAGATTATGCAGGCGAGCTTCCTTTGGGTTAGCAGGATTGTTACAAAAGGAGGGAAGAACAATCTCCTGGTTAATATGAAAGTCTGTCACTACCTTGGGTCTAAAAGAGGGTTTGACCCTAAGTACAACCTTGTCCGGATGCAGAGATAAAAATGGAGCATTACAGGATAGAGCCTGAAGCTCATTAACACGCCTGGCTGAAGTAACAGCTGTCAGGAAAACAGTCTTTAAGGTCAGGAGCTGAAGAGAAATGTCATTAAGTGGCTCAAAATTATCTGGCTGAGAGAGGACCTGAAGAACTAGATTTAGGTCCCAAGGGGCTACAATCTCCCTGACCATAGGTTTCACTTTAACAATAGCCTTGGTGAAGCGTTTGATAAGATGGTGCTCAGCGAAGGGTTTAGCCAGGATAGCGGATAGTGCTGAGAGTTGAACCTTGAGGGAGGCCGGCCTGAGACCTCCCTGAAACCCATTCTGGAGAAAATTAAGGATGCAGGCCACATTGATATTTCCTTTAGAAATTTTCTTCTCATTACACCACTTTGAAAAGGTGGTCCACACTGTGCAGTAAACTTTTGAAGTGGAAGCCTTTCTCCCCTGGAGGATAGTATTAATCACAGGATCCGAAAGGCCATGGTTCCTTAGTGATTCCCGCTCAGCCTCCAGGCCGTTAGGCGTAAGAGTCTGAGGTTGTTGTGTAAAATGGGACCCTGATGTAGAAGGTCTTTCCTCTGAGGTAATTCCATTGGGTCGTCCACAGACATTTGTACTAGGAGAGAGAACCATACCCTCCTGGGACAGTTGGGAGCAATAAGTATGGCTTCCACTCGGTCAAACCTGATCTTTTTCAGAACCTGTAATAGAAGGGGAGCCGGCGGGAAGATGTAAACCAGATTGTAGTGCCAGGGGAAAGTCAGAGCATCCTGGCCTAGGGAGAGAGGATCCCGCCATCTGGAATAGAAGACCGCTGTCTTGGAGTTGTGCCTGGTGGCCATCAGATCTACTTCCGGTTGACCCCATTTTCTTGTGAGGGGATCGAATACCTCTGGATTTAGGGCCCACTCCCCTTGGTCCAGCCTGTTTCTGCTGAGAAAATCTGCCGTTAGGTTGTCTTTCCCAAAAATGTGAGCGGCTGACAGATGTAGCAAGTGTTTTTCCGCCCAGAGGAGAAGAGGTCTTACTTCTCTGAGTAAGGCCTGACTCCTGGTTCCTCCCAGGTTCCTGATGTACATGGCTGTGGGAAGATTGTCTGTCCTTATCAGGATACTCTTGCCCTTGAGATTTCTCTGGAAGCGGATCAGAGCCTTCCTGACTGCTCTGGCCTCCAGAATATTGATGTGAAGAGTGGCTTCCCTCCGTGACCATGAACCCTGGATTGACTTGGACCCCCAGAGTGCTCCCCAGCCCTTGAGACTGGCATCTGTATAGATGATCTCCCAATCTGGAAGAGACAATGACCTCCCTGCTTGAAGATTGGCTGGAAGGAGCCACCATCTTAACTCCTGTCTGGCCGACCTGAAAAGAGGTATTCTTTGAAGAGGGTTCCCAAGATCTGGATTCCAGCTGGACAACAAGTTGTGTTGGAGAAAACGGCAGTGTAACTTCGCCCAAGGGAGGATCTGGGTGGATGAGGACATTAGACCCAGGAGTTGTTGAAAGTCCTTCACTCTCAAAATGGGGCTTCTTAGAAAGGTCCGGACCGTGGATCTGATCTTGGAGATCATGTCTAGAGATAGTTGCACTAGAGATGTGATCGTGTTGATGCGAAGACCCAAAAACTCTATCTTCTGAGAAGGAGATAGATGGCTCTTTGAGAAGTTGATAATCCAACCTATGCTTTGTAGAAACTGGACTGCTGTCTCTGTGTGACAAATCAAGTCCTTGTAAGATGGAGCCATGATTAGCAAGTCGTCGAGATAGGCTAATATATTGATCCCCTTTTTCTCAAGCATGCCAGAGCAGGGGCCAGAATCTTCGTGAACACTCTGGGAGCCGTGGAAAGGCCGAAGGGCAGCGCTGCAAACTGGTAATGATACTGATTGACCGCAAACCGAAGAAAGTGTCTGTGAGCTTGATGGACTGGAACGTGATAATAGGCGTACTTGAGGTCTATGGAAGTGACCTACATTCCTGCTGCCAAGGAGTGAAGGACTGATTCCACTGTCTCCATCTTGAAGTGGAGGTACCGGAGATGGTTGTTGACAATCTTCAGGTCTAGGATAGTCCTGAAGGAACCTGAAGATTTGGAGACTAGAAAGAAAGGAGAATAGACTCCTGAACCTTTCTCCAGGGCCGGTACTTCTTCCAAAACTTTCTGAGCCAGAAGATTGTTGATTGATGAAAGAAAGGCTTGTCTGGCTAAAGGATTCTTCGGTATGCGAGACTTGAGGAAGATATGATGGGAAGGGACAGAGATGAATTCCAGCGTATAAATCCTGCTCAGTACCTGAGAGACCCAGGCATCTGGAAAAACCTGAGTCTTCCAGGCTCCAAGAAAGGACCCCAGCCTGCCCCCAACTGGGATCCCCAACGGGGACCGCTGAGCATCACTGGCTTCCTGGCTTGAATTGAGGCTTATTGGAGTAAGTTCGCCTGAAGCCTCCTCTTTGGGAATATTTTCCTCTGGGTTCGTCTTGACGGCCCTGATCTGTTCTTTTGTATTCACGAAAGAATTGACCCCTAAATCGAGACGGGAAGGAAGGAGAACCCTTGCGTTTCCGCTCTTGAGGCAGAAATGGGCTTTTGCCACCCAAAGCCTTCTTGATGATTTCATCCAAGTGCTCACCGAAGAGGGAGGCTCCTGTGAAGGGAAGGGAGACAAGCTTATTCTTGGAGGTGGTGTCAGCTTTCCAAGGTTTCAACCATAGAGATCTGCGAGCTGAGATGGAAAGAGCCGAGGACCTTGCAAGCAGACAAATAATATCCAGAGAAGCGTCACAAGAATAGTTAGCTGCTTCTTTAATAGAGGCTACCTCTTTGAGAAGCTTAGAATGAGAGACATTGGACTCTATTTTCTCCTCCAGTTCGGTGAGCCAGATGCGCATGACTCTGGAGACACAAGCCATAGCCGTTGCTGCTTTAAAATTTTCCCCTATAACAGAAAATTGTTTCTTGAGAGCGGCTTCCAGTTTTCTGTCCATGGGGTCCTTGAGAGAAGTGCCGTCTTCCATAGGGAGAATAGTATGTTTGGCAAGATGAGCGATAGGGGCATCCACCGTAGGAGAAGAAGCCCAAAGTTGAACGTCTTTCTCGTTGAAGGAGAACATCCGCTTAAATTTCCTGGGAACTGAAGTACGTCTATCTCCCAGCTTCTATTCTGCAAGAATTAAGTCGGAGATGGATTGATGAACAGGCAGGACTGGAGCAGATTTCTTAGTTCCTAGGAAGGCGGTATCCATGACATTCAGTTCTTGTTGGGTTTCAGACAGGCCCAGGGTTTTTCTAATCAGCGTGATGAAGGAATCAATACGATCCAGATTGAAGACCACTGTATCTTCCACGAGCTCTCATTCCTCAGAACCCATATCTGATCCAGGGTCATCTATGGGTGAATCAGGGTCATACTCATCACACGCCAGCATAGAAGATGTTCCTTCTCCAAGCTCCCTGCGCTGTCTTTTAAGCGCAGGTTCACCTTGCATAGCTCTGAAGGTCTCCTGCATAGAAGATTTCATCCAGGAGATGAAATCCTGGAACTGACCCGGGACATCAGAGCAGGCCGCTTTCTTGAGGCAGTCATCACATAGTTTCCCAGTGACAGAGGCTGAGAGAGTGGTATCGCAGCCTGCACACTGTCTGGACTTTGCTGAGGGTCTTTCCTCCTTGGCAGGTAGATCAGGATTCTTGTCCTTAGCAGATGACTTGGCTGGAACAGACATGACAGCCCAGAAGAACCCTGCAACCTCAAGACACATTAAAATAGGCCAAAAGGTTAGCCCTTACCTTAAAACCTTTTAAATATTCCCCCCATGCCTGGGATTGGCTGCTGCTGGATTGCCACCGGTTGGCGTCCGGAAGGAAGAACTGCGCATGCGCGCCGCCCGCTTCCTGCGTTCCACGCTGGAACGCTTCGCCGACATCCGGTGATCACCAGAAGAAAGGCTGGAGTAGGCGTCTCAAAAGGGCAACGCTGGCTTGTGTTGCCGATGAGACGCTGAACATGCTGACCAGGATGGAACTGCATTCAGGGAGGAAGGCATAACCCGGCTCAGAAGGTACAGGGGGGAGCCCCAAGGCAGCATACAATGCTGCCTAAGACAAAAGGAAAACAGTCCATCCAGCTGGTAGGACCAAAAAAGACTGAAGGTAGCAAGCTGTTCCTGACTTTTTAAACCTTCGGTCGTTGGTCCTACCCAGCTGGAGGGCGGAGACATCCCATTATAAGGAATGCCTTGAGAGGTACACAGAAGAAAATGTAAAAGAGGCTAAGATTTAAGTCAGATAATGGTACATATGTGGAGGGAGAGAAGGAAATAGCTGACCCCATTTAAAATGAACAGTTAATGTTAAATCAGTGAACACTTGTCTTTACAGATGATGAAGTGTTACTGATGTCACTAAAAGTGAATATACGAGTTGGTCCAAATGAGATTCAGTATTAAAAGATCTTAGGTCTATGCTTGTAGTACCTGAAAATGAGATTTATAAACAAACACTGTTTACAGGGGTGGTTCCAGTGAATGAAAATTTTGAGTGTAGTACTATTACACAGAAATGGCAGTAGGGGGGACTCTGGTAATTACAAGCCCATGAGTCTGACATCAGTGCCAGAGGGGTACTCAACCCATTGCTTTGTAATGTGTTGTGTATCACTACAGCACTCAAAGAGTTAATGGAAATACTATTGAAAGGACGAATTGCATGAGCAGATAGGGTTGCCACCCAGCCGGTATTTTACCGGCAGGCCGGTAAATAATTGGCTTCTGTCCGATGTTAAGTCTATGGAGGGAATGCCATGGCCGGTATTTTTTTGAAGAAAAGGTGGCAACCCTATGCGCAGACAAGGAACAAACTTCCCTTCATTGAGACTCAGTGAAGGGAAGCTAGTTCCCTGACTGCGCATGTGCGCGCGACTTTGTGGTCTGAGCCCCATGTGCAGGGTATAGGGGGACAGAGGCAGTGCGCGCAAGAAGCTCACTGTCAGTGCCAAAAACTCAAAGGGTTATTCATAGGTAAGTGGGCAAACTACATGGGTCAGATTGTTCTTTTCTGCCACAAAAAACTATGTTTCCTTTTATTTATTTTTTATCCATTTACTCTAACAGTATGAACTGCTTGAATTATTTATTTTCAACAAGCATGTTCCCTAGCGTTACAGAACACCAGTCTATGATCAGTGGAAATTGCTTACTTAATAGAAGCAATTTTGTTCAGGAGTCAATTACAGGTCAGAGCAATAGACCCTCTACATATTGGATCACTGAAGAAAAAAAAAGAAAAACTGTTTATCAGAATGAGATTTCACTGAAATAACAAGCATGCTTACTCTGATGAGTTCTTTCTGTTGAAATATATGATTTTGTTTCTGGACAAGTGATGTAAATTGCTAGCTCCTTTATTGTAATCATTGTAATGGGTGAAAAAGTATCAAACAGGAATGCTTGTTTTAAAGAGATATTGTCACCCTATAAATTAATATTTGATTATGCTTTATACTTTTTAATAATGCTCTGTACTGTCCAATCCACCCATATCTCTGTAGTTTTATCATAATTATATTTTAAAGTTTCCCCTTCTCGCCACTTTTCCCAACATCACGCTTCTTCTTGCAGATCTGATTGATCATGCAGAATGCAACGAAGGGGCGATACTGTGTGTGTCTGTATAAGGAGAAACCTGCCCCTCTTGATGAAGGGTTTTCCTTATGCTCACATGATAATGTCTCTCATTGCGATCCATCCTCTGGACCAGCTTTCTGATCTGCAGGAAGAAGAATGATGTCTGGAAAAGTGGGAGTAGGCCGTTATCCCCTTAACGGCCGATGACGGTCTAGGACCGTCATGGGAAAACTTCTATTAAAGACCCTGACAGTCCTGGCATTTCCTGGAATTGAGTGGTCCCCGCACAGCTGCACGCCTTTTGGGGACCCCTGAATCCATTGGAGAAAAGAAAAAAAAACTCCTTGATCCTTAACTGCCAGCCACACAGACGGTCCTTAACCCCTTCGTGACCACTGACGAGCCAGGACCGTCATGGCGATCCGGCACTTAAGGACCAGTGGTGGTCCTGACACGTCATGCAGTTCAGGGCTTACGGCACGGCTGCATGCCGCTCCTGGAGCCCTGAACCGGAAGCTAAAAAAAACAAAAAAAAACCAACAAAAAACCCCGTGGTCATCAAATGCCGGCCGCGCATGTGCGCACCAGTCCTTAAGGGGTTAAGGGTTTAAAGACAGGTGACTATCCTGATACGTCATAAGTTTTTTGCTCACAGTGCTCCTGCAGGAATGCTGTGAGGACTACCAGAGTCTGACACTGACCACTTCAAGACCGGAGTGGTCAGTATCAGACTCTTGTTCAGTGAACCGGCGCACATGATCAGTCATGTGTGCTGGCTCGCCAAATGAGATCAAACCGCTAGTTAAGAGGAATCCACTTCCCAGGACATCCGCTTTTAAGGGGTTAACCCTTTGTGTACCAAAGAGGAATGCAACACATTAAACTATAATTATGATAAAACTAAGGGTTAAACTGTAATTATGATATAACTACACTGACATGGAGAGATTGGAAGGTACAGAGCATCATTAAAAAGTAAAAAGAATTATCGAAGATTTGTTTATAGTGTGACATTAATGATCCTTTAAAGGGGGCATTAAACCCTTATTATAAAATAGTTATATCATGGGGATTTTTCTGCTGAGTAAAACAAGTTTACTTCTACTGCTGGGAGATGCTCCAGTCAAAAGTTATTAGCGAATCAATTAATTTTTGTGAGAATTCAAGATTTTTTGCTGCCAGATGGCACTGTTGGTATAAGAGCTGAATGTCTCAGACACAAGCTTTACACAGACAGCAGTGGCAGCAGCAACAATACCTGGCATCAAAACATCTTGAATTAAAAACAAATGTTATGCCCATGAATAAGGGTGCACAGCAATTGCTCAGCAATGTGCTCTACACTTTTCTGGCACTTACAGGGTTACTAATGTGTCCTGAAGCCTTGTTATGTCATTCAAAAGGCTTATGGGCTGCTGATCTCCCCACTCTGTCTATATTTGCCTGGTCAGAACTGTATTAGTCCCTGGTTCTCCTCCAGCTCTAAGTGTCAGCAAAGGGATGTACTGGAGAACTCTCTAGCATTATTGGGGTTAAATCCCCCCATTCTAATCAATGTGGATTTTATCTCCTTACTGCAGTGTAATCTATATACCCCAGAATGTCTCTAGTTTTTCTTCGCACAAAAGGCTTGAAGAAATTGGTATTGTACCCAGATATGTAAATGTAGATACAAATGTGTATGTCAGTATAATACATGCTAGCATGGGTGGCATGGCGTTGCCTGTGCATGAAACCATTGAGTGGCAGAGAGCTATAATGTCTTTGATGCTAAAGGGTTAAAACAGACATAATGTAGCTGAGAATAAAGGGTTGCACACACTTGCAGACTTAGCTACACAGAGGGTGTGTGTGTACCCTTTTACTGTCAGCGACATTACATATGTGCTTTTAACCATTTAATGTCAGAGATATTATAGCTCTCTGCCACTCAATGGGTTAATGCAGGGACAACACTGTGCCACCCATGCTAGTTGTTAATAAATGTGATCTCAGTTATATCCACATGTAATAAATGCAAAACATTCAGCTTGGTAGATATTCAATACTGTGAGTAGTACATTTACAGCTATGATTTGTACCAACTAAACTGTGGTTGTCCAAGTGTTGTAGAACATCAGTTCCCAACATCCTCAGACACGTTGAGTGAGCTAGACACACACACACATACAGAGAGACAGACAAAAGAGACAGATACATACACACGCACACACACACACACAGAAACACACAGACACATACAGAGAGACAGACAAAAGAGAGAGACACATATACACACACACACACACACACACACACACACAGAAACACACACACACACACACATACACACACACATACACACACACACAAATACACACACATACACACACATAAACATACACACACATACACACACACACACATACATACATACACACACACATACATACATACACACACACACACACACATTTATACACACACATACATACACATTTATACACACACATACACATTTATACACACACATACATACACATTTATACACACACATACACATACACACACACAAAAACCCTCCACGTAGAAATCCTAAACCTATTTTTCACAGTTCCTGAAGGATATGCTGTTGAGGTGCAATGGTGAGTGTAATCATAGGGTGGGGGAATGAGGAATGTCCCATTTGGCACTCAAGGAGTAAAGAGGGGTTGTGGAAGGTCACAGTGGGTGTAGGAGCATCTGCATTGTAGGTGTCTGTATTGCTCAGCTGGAGGTGTGGATCCCTCTTGCAGCAGCCTACCATCGACGCACATTACAGGTTTCCAGTCATTAGACTTATGCGGACTGCTGTGTCAGATGGCAGCTGTTTTGCTGTGGAACGGGAAAGCTGGGCCATGTGGCTATGGACGCAGTAGGTGCTCATGTGGTGCACCATTAGCTGCTGCTGCACACAGATGTGGAGCTGCAGACTGAGCAAGTGGATAGTGGAAGGGGACCTGGGCAGGCTCCGGGACCATTTGTGCAACTCATCGTGTGCTACTGCAATAGTTTGTGTTGAAGGCTAAGTAGTTCAGCATTCAATATAGAAAATGGAGACAAAGAGTTAATAGTTATAATGGCGTATCAAGGCTGGAGGAGAGGCTTGTAGTGTATTGTGTATTTTTTTGAGGAAGTGTCTTATAATATAGCGTTGAATGCTTAATCCAGTGAGAATTCCTGCAGAGATTTTCACAGGAGTGGGCAAAATCATGCTCCCGTGTATAGTGGAGTCTATGCAACTCCTTGCAGAGATTTTGACAGGAGTGGTCGGGGAGGACAAACAGACAGATTGTCTCTCATTTTCAAGTATCTCCTGGGGGTATAGATATTATTACCCAATTTAATGGTACTCATTTTATCTACCTCGGCAGGATGAAAGACATTACAGCATCAGAAATGTACGACTTATGAAGACCTGCAGAGCCAATTTAAAATGCACCGTTATTTGTATTCTCTCAAGCATTATACCCTTGGGTTAGAAACATATTAGGATTACAGCTGTATTGCTTATGTGTAATTCTTATATGAATTGGATAACACCAAGCAATAATAACTTACTTTATTGGCACAAATTGATGGAATCAGTAATGCTTAAAGAAAAACTATCACCTTTTTGTAATAAATCTGTCAGTTAAAGGAGCAGCAAACGGGAAAAACTTTCATTGCTGGGATTGTCCTGGGGAGTAAGACAAGGGTACATCCACCGCAGGGGGATACTTTGGCCCATATTCATAAAAGCAAACTGGAGTTTTTCTATTATTATTATTATTCTTTATTTATATAGCGCCAACTAATTCCGCAGTGCTGTTCTATGGCAAACTGGGGGGAAAAATAAAAATTCCTAAATTCCCATGCACTTGAATTGAGCATTTTAACTCCTTGAATGCTAGAGGTCTCCAATGCATTGCTTCTCAATGCATTGGTGATCTCTCTAGTATTCAAGGGGTTAAAAGCTCGATTTAATGTAAAAGGAATTTCTATTTGTCCGTGTGTCAGAATGGGATCCCAGGAGATGGATGGGGTATAATGGGGAAATTTGTTTAGGCAAACAGAGGGTTAAGATCTTGTTAAATAAGGAGTTAAGACTGTTGGTTACGTAGAGCTATTGTTTATTGAAAAGGCAGAGACTGTTCTGAGATAAGAGCAGTTTTGGTGGAGTGTGGATGCAGGTGCGAGGGCAGTGATTTTAGGAATGTGAAACTTTCGAGAAGGGAAAGAGTTTTATGTTTCCACAGAGACATCTCATTTCATAGTGCAAAATATAACCTAGATAATTTGTGCATGGGCTCACTCTTACCATATATGTACCTTTCTTTGTTTCATAAAGGTTTGTTTCCATCAATTATGTGTATAAAAAGTCATGCTGCACCACACCTATGGCGCAATGCAAGAAACGTTTGCATCGTATAAAGGCAATTTTGTGCGCATATAGATTTTGCGCATGTTCTAATCCAGGAAAATAAATATCGAACGCTTCTTGAATTGCGCATAAAAAATTCCATTTTAAGATAACAGTACACAGAGGTATAAATTCACTCGCAATAGCAGTTCTTGCATTAGGCATATTCGCTATACCACTCACACATATTTGTTAATCTTAGCCACTCCCACAAAAAATAAAAATACGCAGCTATTCGCTAATCTTGAATTTTCATGCGCAATTCAACAAAATCATGCACAAACCTATTCCCTAGTGGTTTTCACATAGGAAATAGGGATTACGCACATTTCCTGCATTGCGCCACTAGTTCAGAATAGTGACCTTGAATATAATTGCTGATCACTTGTTCACAGCATGCTTAAAGGGACAGTAATGCCCCAGAAAAAAATATTTAGCATTTTGTAGTGCTTAAAAAGTTGAATTGAGTGCAAAAAAACCCCCTACCTCTCAAACCACTATGATTTAAGAGATATACGCATTCAAAGTTCCCCCCTCCCTCCACTTTCCCTGACGACAGCGCTGTGCTAACTGCAGAGGAATCCTGCCGGACCAACTAGCGGCTCTGCAGCAGAGCCGCAATCGCGTTATTTAAAAAGAATGACTTAATTGGAAAGGTCTTCAAAGTGTGCCTGGTTTGCAAGCACACTTTGTAGACCATTCCAATTAATTAATTTGTTTTAAATAATGTGATTGCGGCTCTGCTGAAGAGCCTCCTTGTGTCGGCCGACATGGATCTCCTGCTGTCATCTTTACAGCTGACAGCAGGAAACGTAAAACTTTGAATGCATATCTCTCTCAAACCATAGCAGTTTGAGAGACAGGGTTTTTTTTTGCATCCAATTCAACTTTTTAAGCACTACAAAATGCTAAATATTTTTTCTGGGACATTACTGTCCCTTTAACAAATCCTTATAATATATATTTTTTTTAATTTTCAAAATAATTTATTGAGAGATTAGAACAGTTACATGGCTATGAATAAAACAACAAAGAGTCAGTAGTAGATGCAAAAGACATTGAAAGAACTATTTGTAATGTTCACAAATTGAAAGTGAGATATGACAGACATAACATTCAAAACCAGTTTTATGAAGAAAATTGTGTTAGTGTGCCCAGCATGTAACTTGATTAATTCCATAATGTATGGAAGTCCAGATGTGTGTAGAAAATGAGGGGAAAGTATGAAAGAGAAGGAAGGAAAGTCAAGGGGGAGTGTGAAAAACCAAAAAAAAAGGGGAGGGGATAGGGGGTCTTGTAGGCTGAAGAAGTGGTGCCTGATGTATCACATTAGAATTCTCAAGGGTAAGAGTTGTGAAAGTAAGACTGGTAATGTCAGAGGTGGATATAAGAGGACCAGATCAAAACTAACATCTCAGGAACCTCAGGAGTCCCTAAGAGGAAAGAGATGTAACAGGTGGTCCAGACTGGGTGAACGCAGGGGACCACAAAAACCAGGAATGCTTAAACTTGGATAACAAATCTGTCGATATCGAATGACATCTTTCTAAGGTATACAGGTTGTTGATCTTGGAAAACCAGAGAGATATCGGTGGCACACCTTGTTGTTCCTAACATTATGGGATCAGGGATCTCACAGCATTTAGGAGCATAGGGACAATTTTTCTGGCCAATCTGGGAAAGCTGCAGGAAAGGTGTTGAGAATAAAAGAAAAGACATGGAAGAGGATCTCTGGGGACAACTAGTCCCAGAGCTTTGTTAATATCCTTATAATTGTTAACCTTTTCTTAACCAGTGTGGACAGCCACACATTTATATATATATATAAACCCAGAATAATCCTGGTTTGCTTTAACAAATATGGGCCTTTGTTCCAAAGTTATTACAGATAAAGCAGTAGTTCTAAACCTATGTCCTAAGGGCCTACTAGTTGGCTAGGATTTGATGAGTAAATCAAATTGACTGAGCGTTTGATCAACAAACCTGTGCTCTAGCAGGAAAATCCACAAGACCTGGCCTGTTAGTGGGCCTTGAGGGTACAGGTTGAGAACCACTGGTTCAAACTACAGTTTTTTTACATTAACAATGCTACCTACAGTTCACCTGGTGTCCAGACAGTTATCCTGTTTAATTCTATAGGAGACTGGAGCCATTGGCTACAGTTCTCCTTAGACTGTGATATTAACAGCTCCAGCACTTCATGACAGCTTGAACTGTTATAAATTTTGAGTAAAAGCAGTGGGAGTGCCCTCATTGATCTCAGAAAATAACTAAACTGGGACTTTCATGATTTAAGTGCATTACATGGCACATGTTGATTGGAAGGTGATAACTTTGTAAATGTTTGCCTCCCCTTTCCCCCTAAGATTTTACATAAATGTCTATGTAATAATATATTGCCTCTTTTATTATTGCTGTTGTATCTTGGGAAAGTGTGGCATTTTTTGGTAGTGAGTCCTATTTTAAAGGGAACAAGATCCCTGAGACCAAAAAACAGCTTATTTGGTGAGTTTCATTACAAAGCACAGTATATTAATTTACTGATTGAACATAGAATACTGTCTGATCGGTACACGCAATGGAGCCGTTAACGTTTTCTTGGTTGTTGCAAAGTCACTTCATCTCCCTGTGGCTCAATCACCAAATCTTGGATTATAAGCTCTATGTGCAGAGTCTCATTGTGCCTCTTTACAATGCTAAGTATAGTTGGTGGGGCTATATTAGAATAAATATATTATTTTTATTATTATATTCAAGTCATTGATTTGTTAGAAAGGAGGACTTTCAGAAGCCAACCAACAGCTGGGCAATTCTTTTTATATACTTTATTTATTTGCATTGTATTTGCAGATGCCTGAATATACTGAACTCAATTGTAGGCTGTCTTTAGTTCACACCATCTGAAAACAGACAATAGAATTCCACAGTCTGAATGAGAACTCCTATAGCTAAAAGCACCACTCACATTCTGCTGAATTATGTAGGCATTGTCAGATACTGAAATGCTTCTATTCAGCTACACGCTACATCATCTTTTCAATGCAAATAGGTGCTTGTTTAACAAACCTAAGAACCCCATATTCTTATAGGTAAATATCCAATTTAAAGAGACAGTAATGTTTACAAATAGGTTTGTTTTAAACTATAATTGACAATTTTTGAGTCACTGATTCCAGTAATTCTTTTTAAAGGAATAGTAAAGCAGCTCCAATTAATCTTCATAGTATTTGGACCATGGAGAGTTATTTCATTACTGTCAGAGTTGTAGTTCAAGAGTAATTGAATGATAAAGTATCCCCCTCCCGACCCTTTTACCTAGTGTAAGCCACCTCCCCTCAGATGTGGAATATGATCTTGAGACCAGACAGCTCACTGCAAGGAACAATCTTCTTATTGTGATTATAAGGAAAACCATGCCCCCTTTGACAGGTTGTTCCCTTATGTTAATTGAAGTTACTTTCAAGCACCGATCATTAGCTCATCTGTGTTACACTTACTTCTCATCCACTGTCCATCTTCTTCTGTCTTTCTTCTTCTTTTTTCTAAAATATTTGTTTTCTATCTTCTCTCTTCTTTCTCTCCATTCCGCCATTCCAAGTTAAACAATTCACATAAAGAATGTCAACAGAATCAATGAATTGTACCATAAATCCAGTGAAAATCAAAATATGTGCTCCCAAAAAAGTTAACTAAAGTGCCCAAAAATATTGCATTCCATATGTCCCCATTGTTTCCTCTGCCGACAGCCATCCAAACTAATTGAATCGAGGTCTGAGGGAGATATTTCCTCATCTGAATGCTTTTTCCAAGTCCTGAACACTAACCTTTGCTGTAATTAGTGTTCAGGACCTGGAGAAATCTCTCTCAGAGTATTTTAGAGAAAGTGACTGGAATCACTTTAGCATAGTTTATAGTTAAAGAGATATAAACAAATAAATGTATGTTTGGGGTGGGAAAAAGGGTCCTGATCTGCAACTATTTTCTCTCGTTCATAATTAGACTGATTTATCTAGTAATTCTGGACCAAACCATCTGCAGCATAGGGAACTAACCTCACTAATAATAACCCCACTTACCTTACTATGTTATACAAAACAGCAATAACAACCATCAGCACAATAGTTCAACAGAGCCCTCCTCCTCCCCTCTGTATTATAGTGAAGGTAATTGCAGTTCAGCACAGTGAGTATTGGATAACCTATCCCAAAGCCGCAACAGAGAAGGCTGGTAATACACAGAAATCATATCCAAACACTTTTAACCCCTTAAGGACTTGTGATGTGCCAGGACTGGTTAAGGACTGGTATGTCATGGACTTTAAGGTCCTGGCACATCATGGAATTGTGGGATGCCAACACAGCTGCAAAGATTTAAAAAAAAAAAAAAAAAAGTGCTGTCGCCCTTAAGGGGGACCCACCCCCAAATTGGGTGGTTGTCTAAAAGGGGTTAATATCATAAAAGGCAGCAGATTCAATAGGGACCTTATCAATGTAGTTGCTGACCAGAGAATCTGAGGTCCCAGTCTTAATACCTCACCATATGAATGAGCCTGCCAAAGGAGCGCTAACCGCAGGTCAGTCAGAGGACTACCACTCTTCTGAAAGACCACACAAAACAAGTTTTGCTCTACATGTTTCATACCTGACTGCTGCTTTTCCGAGCGGATATGCTCTCTTTGCAATATGTTGCATACCCATCTGGTGCTTAAAGGGTTAAATCGGCTCATGCACTCTACTTTCCTCCATTTGGAAAAAAACTGATCAGCAACTGTCATGTCTGATTCCATGGAAATGATATCCAGGAATGACCGAAGATGGCATCCCTTCAACCAAGGCACAAGGGTGAAATACCTACGGCCTATTATGATTTTCTGTTCATAGAAAAGTAAATGGGGGGTTATTTTTAAGAAGGTGTTAGTTCGCCTTTAAACCTTATGAAATAGACACTTTTACCCAAATGTTTCATTTAGTTTCTTTTCACAGGTTTCTGTCAGACATATCCAGAGGGAGAAGGAATACAGAGAATGATCTGATGTGGAATGAAGGTTCTCTCAGCGGTGAAGACAATATTGATTGTGTGGAACAGATTTAGAGGAGTCATAAAAGTGATGTATTAAGTGTAAATGTCCTTTATTTGTGCATATGGTATTTTATCTGCTATACAGATCTTTGAATTGCTCAACTGCATGGTGTGAAGCACAGACGCTGCTGTAATGTGGCCAAAAATAACGCAACTTCATACTCAGCAGATCTGCATATTCATATATGTCTTCAAAAAGCTAATTTAAAAAAATAGGTTTCTTAACCCTTTGAGTGCCTGAGGGGAGTGCCTGAGGGGTACGCAACGCATCGCTCAACACCAGTATTCATTATGAACAAATAGATTGGACATATGCTACTCAGGAAAACAAAGGCATTCCACTAAGGGAGCTCCTCCATTCAGAAGTTAGTACAGTTCAAACTTTTTATAATTATTTATATTAAACTGCAATTTTATATTTGGATCACAGGCTGGCATGGAGAGCTGTAGTATAAGACTCAATTGGGGAGATGCACAAAAGGTTAATGTAATGGCCAAGTATGCGTTGTGGAGTGTGACTGAGTCTCGTATTTACACGTAACAGCTGACCTACCTGTTCTGTGTTTATCTGAATCAGCTGTTAGGTGGCTGGGGCAAGGGACTGTGCATGTTATACCTTTATGAGTTCCACAGTGGTGCGCAATACATTTCCGACCAACTTGGTGTACATCCTGTGGCACTCAAGGGGTTAAGGGTGGGCTGCTGCTGTTTCTGCTCTCCAGTCAAGTCATAGCAAACTGTCCTCTGTGGCTACATAGAAACTAAGAGAAGATTCCAAATTCACCATACTCTGGAATGCAAAATGCTTATTAATCTACATTTCAATACGCAAATAAGCCATTGGCAAAGGAGACACTACAACACTGTAACCTTGGCATGAAGAAGGCATGACAATGTAGGCATATTTGAGGTGAAATCTCAGGGATAAGATGGGGAAGAGCCTTTCTTCCTATCAAGCGATGGATTCCGAGTTTGCCACCCTGTTTGACTACTACTGGGCCTTTATTAAACCTTAGTGAATCTCCCCCGGGTCACCCAAAGAGAGCTTTAAGGAAAGAAAATACCTTTACGATACCAATGGTAATGCTGCACATATTACAGAAGCTGGTTACTGTAGTTAGGTTTGAACAAAGGTTCTTTGTTATTTTTCATGTTTATACTGTCATAACTTTTATTGTGTAATTGTCTGAAATTTTGGATTTGACTGGCAGTACCTTCAAACTCTGCACTTTTCATATAAAATTGTTGTGTAGTTTCCGAATACCAAACTGCTTAAAAAATACATTTTTGTATTAGGCTGTATGAGAAACTTTAGACAGATCCACAGCCCAAGCTGGCCAATGGATTGTCATCAGGCAAGGAGGAGGGTGCTGATGAGTACTGCAATCGAGATCTGGAGGGGCAAGTTGCAACATTGACAGAGACGGCCAGTCTTGGGAGGGGTCTGCTGACAGAGCAGCAGGAAGCGGTGGTAGGTAGTTCAGGAGGTGGAGACAGGGCCAGATTTATAATTAGGCAGAGTAGGCATCTGCCTACAGGCACCCCACAGAGGGGAGCCTGTATTTGGGATCATCCTTTATTGTTATTTTTTGTTTTTATTAATTAGCCTCTCCCACCCAGTGCCACAACATGGTGAGGTCTGTGCCTTCTTCAGCACAGACCTGTAGTTGCTGAGCTCCCTCGTCGGCTCTTTAGCAATACAGAGTGCTGAGGGATTACATCATCTCCCAGCGCTCTGCATTACTGAAGAGAAGATCGAGCGGGAGTTCCAGCAGCTACAGGTCTGTGCAAAAGGAGGCACAGACCGCTCCTGCTGCTGGAACACCAGGGAGAAGGTAGGAAACAGACACAAAGGGGGACGGCAATGTGAGGGCAATATGGAGATGATGGAGGGTAATGTGGAGATTAGGAGCATTGTGGAGGTGTCCAGTGCAGATGGCCAATGGGGGGGAGGGGCGCTTCAGATTTCTGTGCCTACAGTTTCCTGAGATGTAAATCCGGCCCTGGGTGGAGACTGTACAAAGAAAGAGCAGGTAGCGAGATGGGTTATAGTTAGACATAGCAAGGGGGGCAGAGGAATAGAGAGGACACTCCTGTTTTTACTAACCCTAACAGATTTGCTACATTGAGTAATAATGTTGGGGAAGCTGACACAGGAATGTGTTTGCTGGAGAGGACTGTTCTCTCTAACAGTCGGGAGAACAGCCCCTCTAGCATGGATGGGATCTGCGATCAGGCAGACATAGACAGATGGTGGTGGTAGGGGATTCTATTTTTAGGAAGACAGTCAGGGTAATCTGTCTCCAGGATCTCTACAATCAAATAGTTTGTTGTCTCCCGGGAGCTTGGGTTTGACATGTGGCAGATCAGGTTGATAGGTTGTTGGAAGGGGCTGGGCATGACACAGCTGTCATGGTACATGTTGGTACTAATGACAAAGTCAATGGAAAATAGAGGTCCGTCAAGAAGGATTTCAAGAACTTAGGATATAAGCTTAAGCATAAGAAATCTAAGGTACTATTTTCTGAAATACTACCTGTGCCACACACTACATTAGAAAGGCAATGGGAGAGTAGGGAGTGAAATGCGTGGCTAAAGACATGGTGTTAGCAAGAGGGGTTTGGGTTCCTAGAGCACTGGGCAACCTATTCCCTTAGGAGAAATCTTTACAGTAGTGACGGATTGCACCTTAGCAGAAGGGGACCACGATGCTGGGCATTAGAATTAAATCTTTAAGAATGATAAAAAAGATAAAATGTATGCATGCAAATGCTTGTAGTCTGGCTGGTAAGATGGGGGAAGTAGAAATGATTGCAATACATGAGCAGTATGATCTAATTGGTGTGTCTGAAACCTGGTTAGATTATATACATGACTTAGGCAATCTAGAGGGTTATTCACTTTTTAGGAGGGATAGGGTTAATAAAAGGGGAGGAGGGTATGCCTATATGCAAAGCATGCATTAAAACCTAGTATATGGGAGGTTATAAATGAAGGGTCCAATGAAAAGGTAGAGGCCCGGTGGGTTGAAATGCACACCGGGGGCACACATGATAAAAAGATGTAGTAGGGATTTTCTACAAGCCACCTAATATTGGGGAGTTGGAGGAAGCCCAACTTTTACTGCAAATGGAAAAGGCTTCTAGGTCAGCAAAGGTAATTATAATGGGAGATTTCAACTATCCTGAAATTGACTGGAGCAATATGACTTCTGGCACAACAGTGATGATAAATGATAATTTTTTGTTCCAACTAGTAGAGGAGCCAAGTAGAAAAGAGTCCTTATTTGACGTAATGCTCTCAAACAATTCTCACATGATAAACAATATTCATGTAAGGGAACATTTGGGCTGCAGTGACCACAATATGGTATCCTTTGAAATTTGTTATTAGAAACCCAATAGCAAGGGTTTACCAAAACATTCAATTTTAAAAATGCAAATTTTACAAAGCTAAAAGAAGTATTATTCAGTTGGCTGTAATTTTCAAAGATAAAAATGCACAAGAATCATGGAATGTGTTTAAAATGCTCTTAGACAAATATACGCATCAGTATATACCATTGGTGATTAAGCACAAGAGGTGTAAAGTGAAACCAACATGGCTTAATAATGAGATTTGCAGTGAAATGAGAAATAAGAAAACAGGCTTTTCAAGTGTTTAAGTCAAATGGGTCAGATGCATCTTTTAAAAACAATTAATGTAATAAAATTTGCAAACAAGCAATAAAGGTACCTAAAACTGAAAATGAGAGAAATATTGCAAATGAGAGCAAGAAAAATCCTAAAAAATTCTAAAGTATATTAATAATAAAAAAAAGTTAAAGTTGATATTGGTCCTCTTAGGACTGAGACAGGTGAATTGATTAGTGAGGATAAAGCTATGGCTGACACCCTAAATACATTCTTTGATTCAGTATATGCAAAGGAAGCAGCAATGACATGCTATGGGCAAACAGACAAAACCACGGAGTTTCCTCCATCATGCACATGTCTTACTGAGGACAAGGTCCAAAAGAGACTTGAAAGGGTTATGTTGAATAATGCACCTGGCTCTGACGGTATACACCCAAGGGGACTTAAAGGGATAGTAATACTTTAGATGTAAAAAATATATGTTGTAGGGTTTATCTCCCTGAGTAAAACAAGGGTACTCCCACTGCTGAGAGATATTTTATTAAAAAATTATAACAGCTCAAACTTTAATTTTTAGGTGCAATATCACAGTGGCCTGAAATTTTACAGTGGTGCTGTTGCTACACAATCCTATGGAGATTTATGGTCTACAGACCAGAGCTGTCCATAGGATGGTGTAGCAACAGCACCACTGTAAAATTTCAGGCCACTGTGATATTGCACCTAGAAAATTCAAGTTTGAGCTGTTATAATTGTTTAATAAAATATCTCTCAGCAGTGGGAGTGCCCTTGATTTACTCAAGATAAATGCTACAAAATATATTTTTTTTACATTTTAAGTATTTCTATCCCTTTAAGGAAGTTAGTTCAGTAATAGCAAGACCATTATACTTAATATTTATTGATTCACTTTCATCAGGCATAGTGCCTAGAATGGATATTCAGACAAGCCAGTGTCATACACGGAGTGGTAGTCAGCCAGAGCCACAGGTCTGCACCAGATTGGATGTCAAGACAAATGGAGCGCACAGAGAGAATGGTCAGACAGAGCCAGAGGTCAGCACCAGAATGGATAGTCAGACAAGCCGGGTCATACACAGGATACAGGAACAACTGGAACTAGAACTGCTCAGAACAACATAAGGGTAGCTAATACACAGGCCCATAGAGGTTTATAAAGGAGTGGGAGAAGGCGGGACCAATTAGGTCCCCCAGGCTGGGTCTATAACAGGCGTCCAGGCAAGTGCCTGATTTCTGATGCCAGTAACAATGAACCAGACGCGACCAGGCAGAGAGGGACGCGGCAAATGATGCCGGAACGTCAGTCCAGAACCCTGCTCCCGGCCCAATGGAGCAGGCCGAGGTAAGGCATTGTGACACGAATGAGCAGGAAGAGAGAAAAAGAAAGAGAAAGAAGGGGAGGAGAGTAAATAGAACTGGAATAATAGAATAAGGGAACTATAGTCCGCTTGAGGTGGGCAGGGCTTAAATGTGGAGGGGGAGGGGATCCCTTTCCTGATTTTTAACCAGAACAAGACAGTTCTTTGTACTCCTAGGTTATTTGGATTCTCACATCAGTCAGGATATTGCTCTTTTTTCTTTTTGCCCTGATCCATTTAACAAGCACTGCTGGACATGATATGTTATCTAAAAAACAATGTTCTTCACATGGAGCCTTTCAGGAAATCTGACTCTTTTTGTGATTCCTGAGGACCTCTGAGTGAATAAGGCTGCATCCAAAGTTACCACTGCTTCTTGTATCAAACAGGTATATGTGTTCCTTTCTGAGTCACAGCACACTGCTCCAGTTCTATGGGTGTCTCTTGGGCCTGCAAGAATCAGACCTCTGTTGAGAGCTATGAAAGACAGAGACGTGGCCATCTCAGCACACCTTCCCCAAACATTACTGTGCCAATGTCCTGGCCCTGGCTGAGATCAGCTTTGGCAGGAAGGCCCTTCAGGCGGGTGTGCCTGTTTAAGGAACCTTTTCTTCTCTTTCTTTATGCAGAGTTCTGAACCCTGTTGGTTCTTGTTCAGTTGCTTGTTGTGCCAGTTTAGGATCCGTTGACACTTGAGGCTTTCTATGTGGAACTCAGGACTCCCACCTGGAGAAAAAATAATGTGGTTTAAGTACAAGGGCAGAGAGGTCTTCTTGGGATCTCTGTTTAGGGAATTTTCTTCTTCCCTCTAACTTTTATTTCTTTATGCAACTTTGCTGTACGTTAAAACTGAGTGAGTGGTAAAGCTGGAATGAACAGGAGAGGACCCTTCCTTTTTGAAGTCCCCTGCCCCTGGAGCAGGTAAATATCATATAGTTCATGTGGTCCACATGGACTGAGAGAAGAGGATTTAATGGTAAGTACACTAAAATCCTCTTTTTTGACTATGCATATTGAAGTGCATTGTATGTAATGCAAATTGCCTATACATTTTCTATTATTTTATGTTATTTTATTTATTTTTTACGCCCCTATTAGTAAGTTCACTGGATCTCTATTTTCAGGAAGCTTACTGTTAGGAACTGTGAAAGCAGGGCTACTAGTACAATCTAACATTATACCTGCAGCAGTGAGTGCTCTGTATGCTACACAATGTGTTGGATATCCCTCTGGCACTCAAAGGGTTAGAGTCAGTTTTTTTCTGCAGAAGGGATAGTTTTTAATTGTAACACTATCCCTTCTTTCACAGTCCCTACCAAAAAGCTTTCTGGAAACAGAGATTCAGGAAGGTTAGGGACATAACAATGTAAAAATAGGTAAAGATGGAAAAAATGTTTACAAATTATTGGCAATTTGACTTTACATATTCTGCAAGTGCATAATATGTAAAGTCAAAAACATAATTTTAGTGACCTTACGGTTAAATCATTTTCTTTTATTCCATGTGGAACACATGAACCATAGGTAAAACCTCCTCATCCAGAAGGGCAGGGCACTTCTAAAAAAAGGTTTCAGAGGCAGAGACTCCCTCCTTCTCTCCACTTTACCCTGACCTGCTACATTCAGTTTTAACGCATATCAAAATAAAGCAAGGAAGTAGGGAAGGAAGAGAAAGAAATCCCCTGAAAATAGAACCCAAGAAGACCCCCTCTTCCAGGGGACTCAACAAATGTTTTTTTCTCCAGGAGGGAGTCCTGTGTTCCACTAAGGATTTAAGGGTAAGTCCACTAATATCCTCTGTTCTCTTTCGTCCAATGTGGAATACAGGAAACATGGGAATATTTAACAAGGCTATCTGCCGAGAGTCCTGGAAGGAAAAAGAGAAACAAAAAACCTCCACTGGACACCAGAATCCACAGGACCAAACTAGTACAACATGAACCTCAAGTGTCAATGGACACCAACTTGACCATAAATGAACAGGAAACCAAAAGGGTTCTGATCTTAAGAGAAAAAAAAGATACGAAGGCCCCTCATATTGGCACCACAACCTGAAGGACCTTCTGACCAAAGCTAGCCTCAGCTGAGGTCAGGACATTCAAACAATAATGTTTGAAGAAAGTGAACAAAGACGACCACTTTGCCACCTTACACAGCTGGTCAGCAGTGGCCCGATTCTTGTAGTACCAAGATACATCCACCAATCTGGTAGAATGTGCTGACACTTGAAAGGGTACATGTTTATTCCTGAGGACATACACCTGGTGGATGATCACCTTGATCCAGGAAACAACAGTAACCTAAGACACAGTTTGATTTGAATATGGGCCCTCAGGAATTAATCAGTTTTCCAAAAAGGTTGTGTGTGATGAGCAGAGTACTTCAAGCATCTTACCACATCCAGCAGATGAATTTCCTGGTTGATCTGAAACCCCAAAACAATTGTGGGCAAAAAACCCATAGGCGTTTGTAAAATTACCCTATTCTGGTGAAAAAAAACAGAAAGGTAGGCTTACAGGGCTAAGCCTGAAGTTGGGCCACCAACTGAACAGACACAATGGCCAGTATTAACATTGACTAGAGCCTCAGAAGATGCAGAAAAGTGGATGACAGAGGAGGCTTCTAGAGTACTCCTAATACCAAATTCATGTACCATGGAAGAGCAGGATCCCGAAAGATAGAGTAGGTATGAGCTACCCCTGAAGAAAAGTCTTCATGTCAGGAAGGTGCTGCTAGAAAAGCACAGAAAAAGCTGAAATCTGAACCTTTATAGAACTACCAATGGTAGAAGTGGGACCAAACACTACACTAGGCCTTAGATGAACCCAATTTTCTAGCTTTAAGAATCATATCATAAAGCCAGATAACCCCATTTTATTCAAGGTACGGCCTCAGGACACAAGCTGTCAAAACCAGCTTCTCCTCCTGAGGATGGAATACTGGTCCTTGAGTCAGAGCTGCAAGGGCAGTGGAAAAGGATCCACTATGGTCAGACTGAGAAGATCTGAAATCCAGGTAATCAGGATGATGTTAGCCATCTCCATCCTGACATTTCTCAGCACCCAGGAAATCAGGAGGGTTTGTAGGAAATATGTAAGCTAGAGTGAAATCCAATGGGATGGTCATTGCATCCACCACAAAAACCAGAGGGTCCTTGGACCTGTAACAGAACTGAGGAACCTTGAGGTTTAGGCCAGAGGCCATGATGTCCATCGCTGATAACCCCCAACAGGTTGCAATTTCCAGGATTCAGGTGTTGGCAAATAATAATGTGAGGGACAGCACTAGAGAATCTTCTGAACCTCTGACCAGGCTGACATGCTTCTGGTTCCTCCTTGACAGCTGATATAAGCAACTGCCGTTGCACTGTCTGACTAAATCCTCACTAAAGATTATAACAGGGGATGAGACCAGTGGTGTAGCTCTAGGCAAATTGTATTGAACTGTACAAAGGGAACTGCCTTCAAGGCAGAAACTAGGTAAATAGTACCTTCATGTACTCCTATACCATCGCTATACCATCATATCCCCTGAGAAACTTGAAGGGATAAGGACTGAATCTTGTCATCTGGCAGAAACACCCTCCCTTTGAAGGTATAAAACCTCATTCCTAGAAAATGAAGGACCTGGGAAGGAACCAAAGAAGGTTTCTTTGAAGTTCAGCACCTAACTGTGCTGATCTAGAACAGAGAAACACTCCTTAATCTGAGTGTGTAGAGCCACCTCTGAAGGAGCCTTGAGTAAAAGGTTGCCTAGTTAAAGGACAAGGAGGTCACTTGAGCATGTATGTGAACTGTCAAGGCAGGCATGATCTTTATGAAGACCCTCAGAGCAGAAGCTAGGCCAAAATGAAGGGAAATTAACTGAAAATGACTGTCCTGAAAAGCAGAGCACAGGAATCACTGATGGTTCAGGTGAATTGGGACATGCAGGTAGGTGTCCTGTAGGTCTAGAGAGGCAAGAAACTCCCTGGGATACATACCTGTGATGGCAGAATGCAAAGACTCAATTTTGAACTGAGAAACAACACAAAATGGTTGAGGCGTTTTAAGTCCAGAAAATGACTGCAGCTGCCATCTTTTTTGGGAACAATGAAAAGATTTGAGTAGAATCTGGTGAAGAGTTCCTGTGGTAGAACAGCAAAAAAGTAAAAAGTACTCAGAAGTATGCAGAGGTTACTTATCTTTCTGCAAGAGGTTAAATTGGTAGGCAACAGGGAGAAACCAGTTTCTGTGCAGCATGTAGCATTCAAAAAGGAAGAGGGTTACTCAAAAACTACCCCTTCTATACTAACAGGGAATTCTGGGGGCTGTAGACTTTTCTTACAGAAAAGAAAATCTGGCTCTCCAGTCTCTCCAAAATGTCCCCCCCCCCCATCTTGCAAAGGGAACCACATGTGATTGCTATGTAGATCAGTTTACCAAATCAATACTAGCACACTCTGAACCTCCTGTGATCAGCCAGAAGTGAGATATGACTCATACATGTAACGTGTGCAAATCCAAAATGGCAGCCAAGCACAAGCAGGCACCCGAACTTAAAGGGAGCATATCATAATTTTGGTATAACATATAAAAAGCTAAAAAATTAAGTAAATAGAGAGTGAATCATAACAAAAGCCAGCTAGAGCGAATACTCCCTCTCCCCCAGGAGAAAGGTGCCCAAACCCTTTCAAGGCCAACACAACAAACTGAAGGGGTTAATGAACCTTACACCTATGCCAAGATAGACACAACATGCTGAAATAAAGGAATAGAATAGAGTGAAAATCAGGCAAAATACCGTATTTCAGTGGCTGTTAGTAGAATAGGGACACGATCATAGCACTCAAGAGGTTAATCATCCGTAGCTTCAGTCTTCCATTGTAATAGAGTAAGGAGCTTCACAGAAGATCCCTAGTGAGGTAAAGACCAGAAATGAACATTAACCTCCACAAGATTAAGGTCCTGAAAATGAACCTGTGAACTTGACAATCCATAGAGAGGAAGCCAGTAAATAGGATACCACCTAATGGGGGATTATACAACCCAATATACTAAGAATAACAAAAAAATTACATTTTCTGTCACTTTAAAGGTATAATAGCTGCTGTTTAGTGCATTGCAAATTAATGAGCTAGAGATATCTTTAGCATCCAAGGTCTTAAAGAATTGCATTTTGCTTGATTATCAGTTTTATGCCAGCCTTCATCTTGCTGACTCTTCTGTTTCCATAATAATATAGAACATACACATTGTGGTTCAGTAAATAAAGGGGAGCTGATGCACAAGGCTGCTTATGATTTCATGGATTATTTAAAAATGTATTAAGATTCCTTGTTGAGGGAATGAGATATTGATCTCACCTTGATATGTTTTGAATATTGAAAGACACAACTTTGCAAAGGATAATAATTCATTCTGTCATGTAATACGCCTGCCACAAAATGGCTAATGAACACATTATGGCAGTGAATGGCAATCTCAGGTATGAGCATTGTTTTCTGTCATAGCTGTTGGCACACAATTAGGCTATGCTTGTTTTCTGTGGTCAAGTTCACAAATGGAACGTAGCAGATCCCAATTCAAAAGCTCTGACTTCTCAGAGCGGAATTTCTTCATTACTTTTCATTCATTGTTTCAACCTGTAATAGATTTTAGTTATGCTTCTCCTCATTCTTCAGGAACACTTCACAGCATTTTGCACAATCGCCTTCAAGTGACTTTATAAGCAACTTACTGTTCTGTATGCATGCATTGAATGCTTAAAGAGGCACATCAATCCACCTGTTCTCAATTCAATGCACATATAGGTGGCGCCGGCCCTGCTTGCACCTTAATCAGGCAGCGGTAATTAGGAGGACAATAGCCCTCTTGGGACCCCCTCTGACCCTACAGTGTCCTCTATTCATTCCTTAAAACACCTCCCCATTTATACATAAAGCTTACCTCTTTGTTGCCTAAGATGATTCAGATAGGATGTTGATCCAAGGAAATATCTGACTGCCATTTGGAGTCAGGAAGGATTTTTTTACCCACTTGGGGCTAAATTGGAAATGGCTTCAGGGTTTTTTTTTTTTTGCCTTCCTGTGGATCAACAGGGGTGTTTCGGCATGGGCTGGACTTGACGGACGCATGTCTTTTTTCCAGCCTCGTCATCTATGTTACTATGTATGTTACTATGTCTTCAACACATTACACAGTAATGAGCTCCTATCGCACCAGAGGGGAAAATGTGAAGTGTTAGACAGTCCCAGAGAGGAATTGCCTGACACTTTGTGGGTGTGCTGATATTTCTGCGCACGATCATTAAGTGATCCAGGATATTTCATAAGTATGTATGACACCTGTTAATTAAAAGAAATTGCACCTTGGGAAGGATAAAGTCTTATAGTACCTCCTAGGTTCTCCCCTAGTTAAGCATCTCTAACTTTTACTTTGCATATGCAAATAACCATGGCCTTGGCCTCCCTAATGGTTAAAAGGGCAATCCAGACATGGACCCCTTGCTCTCAGGTGCCTAGAAAGAACAAGTATACCTTACTGCTGAGGTCCAAGAAGGCTGAAACATATGTCTGAGGTTAGCTGTTACTTTCATTCACAGATGAATATGAGTCATTCAGGTCCGTTGAAGCCCATGGTATGCTATGAGGTTGTGTGATTACAGGCAGGCCTCAAGAGAGATAACTACATACAGGAGACTGCAGATTTAAAGTTTAAAAAAAAAAAAGCTAGAGACACCCATTCCTGGGAAATTCCTCCTGTGGATCCCCCAGAGAGGCTCATGGGCTGCGACCAGGCTTATGTTAAGGACGCTAATTGCGTCAAAGTGTTTGGGGCTTAATCCAACGGGCAGGACCTACAGAGGATTGGGCTGGGAAGTAGACAGAAGAGAGTGGGAAGGAGAAGAATTAGGCAATGTTTCTCAGGAAACTCATCACAGCCAGGGAATCAGCCGCTGTGCCTGGAGACCTGGCAATTAACCCCTCGAGTGCCAGAGAGGTACAGAACGCATTATTTTGCAATACGTTCCTTACCCCTCTGCCACCCAAAGGGTTAACCTTAAAAAAAACTGAGTCTCCAGAACAGATCTGAAGGTCCCAGGTATGGATACACCTCACTGCTATGTGAAGGACAACTACCTATTTAAGTCAATGTGTTAAATTAAGAGCCATTTAATTTCCCTTTTAAATCTGCTGTAATAGATTTTCTGTTGAAATTGCACTGGGACAGAATGTGGACCACTAGTGACACTAATGTGTCTGTCCAGGACAATAGAGTCCACAGAAAGCTTTCTGAAATGGGCTCTGCACCACAAAATGCAATGAGCAAATAACTGTGGTCTCACCAGTTTTCAAATATGAATAGTTAAGCCCAGGGAAAACTGTGAATAAATGTTACCCAGAGAACCAAGCAAAGTACAGTTACAGCCTGCTTACCCCAACCTCTACAGTCACTGAGTGTGTGTATACACATGTCACAGTTTCATTTGCTGAACCCCCTCAGTGCCAGAGAGGTACGTAACGCATTGCATACCCCTTTGGCACTCAAAGGGATAATATTTGAATAAAGACATCCACAGATGTAAAAGGAAACTATACCCTAATAAGACTGTTATATGCGATCTGTAATATATGTCAGAAAAAGTGTGTATAGATTATATATGTGTGTGTGTGTGTGTCTGTCTGTCTGTCTGTGTGTGTGTGTCTGTCTGTGTTTCATGGATGTTGGATTGCACTCTCTGCCTGGGTGCACGTATCAAAAGGAAAATAGATACATACAGTTCTGTGGTAGTAGACACAGGGCCGTATTTACATTCTAGGCTCCCCTAGGCAAGCACTTTGGGCACCCTTAGCCCTGCCCATGGCCACACCCCACTCCTACATGACCACGTCATCAGTCTCATCCACTGTTTCCTGGCACAGAATATACCTTTGGCCTACAACAAGCAAGAACATAAAAGCTTTAACCCCTTGGTTGCTAGCGAGATCTCCAACGCCTTGCTTAGCATGTAAAGGGGTGTATAAGCTACTGCATGGATACAGAGATTGCTCTGGCCCCATCCACAATTCAGAATGTGGGTGTGGCCAGCACAGCTTAGGTGCCCCTCAAAATTTGGAGCTCTAGGCAGGTGCCGAGTCTGCCTATTGAGAAATCCGGCCCTGAGTAGACACGGCACACACAGGATCTTAAATGCAAAGAAGTTACATTTATTGAATCAACGTTTCTCAGTCTTGAGAAAGGCTGCTGAGACAGCCAAAACGTCAATTCAATAAATGTAGCTTCTTTGCATTCAAAAAGATCCTGTGTGTGCCGTGTCTACTACCACAGAACTGTGTATATATATATATATATATATATATATATATATATATATATATATATATATATATATATATACACACATATACATATATACATATACATACACATACACACACACACCAAACATATAAGTCCTAGCACTCTCCCAATCAAAATCAATGGCCTGGGTGCCTGGTTCCACAAAAGATACATACAGTTTTGTTGTTCAAGGACCGCACTCACAGGACTTCCAAATGCTTCAAAATTGTGCAAAGTTTATTAACAACGTTTCTGCCCTGCCTTGTGCCTTTGTCAAGATAGGTTACAGAAAGAGTGTGAAAAGTACCCTTAAATACCCTGAGATGGCCTCTGAATGACATAGATCATGTGACATATTATACAAAGAAACAAGCTTATATTCATACAAAAGAGTAAAGTTTAAACAGAAAAAATAAAAAGGAAAGAAAAGAAGGAAAAGGAAAACCAATGTATTAAGAATTTTTTTTTTTTTTTTTTTAAATGGACCCCAATTAATGCACTCCACTGATCCAAAACAGACAAAAATAGAAGTCATAAGAATAATATCTATATATATAAAAGAAGACTTTGTGCCTGCCAAAACACACCCAGGGGAGGTATAAAGCAGGAGTTACTACTCCTATTGGATGATTCAATCATGCAGGGAGTTGGCCCGCCCCCACTGTGCAGCCCGCCCACCACTATCAAAGTCAGAAAAAAACAATATGGCCGCCACTTGCTCCTACACCACAGACAAACACACATGCCCCACTCACACAGCACCACACACACACATGCCCCACTCACACAGCACCAAACACACATGCCCCCACTCACACACACAGCACCACATACACACACACAAAGCCAGAAATAAATATGGCTGACACACACACACAGTCACTCACCCTGACTCCCAGTGGCCTCAGCAGGACCTGTAGTGCAGCACCAGGGGAACAAAATGGCACTCAAAGGGTTAAGGTAGGTCCTCATTGCTGAATTATTTCTTCACTGTCATCATTTGCCATACAAGACACAGGACAGACAGCCATCAGGTACACACTTAACCCACTGACTGCCACAGGGTTGTGTATCAAGGTTTACCCCTCAGGGAGTGTGTTCAAACCCCTTACACTGTAAACTTGCATTCCCCTCCCACTTCTCCTCCTTCCCCAGCCTATTACTAACACTTTTCCTCATTTATATTAAGCCCCGCCCCCTACTCTCGATTAAGCCCCACCCACTTTTAACCCAAATTGCCCCATTTGTCTCTCCACATCAGCACCACATCAGTCCCCTCTAGGGATTCCACAAGTCAATGTTCCCAGGTATGAATACACTTCCCACTGCTATTTAACTCTGACATGCCTCTCTATACCTTAACCATTTGAGTGCCAGAGGGGTACACAACTCAGGCACGCATGTGTTTCTGCACACATATGCATACCTGGGAACTTCCAGCTGAGGGCTACCCGGAGGGGAGTCCTCTGTTCAGCAGGGGGTGACAAAAATGACGCTAATCGCGTCAAAAAGGGGCGGGGTTTGACGCGAGCGGGGGGGGTGCTTAACCTTTTGAGTTTCAGAGTGGTACGGAATGCATTGCAAAGCAATGCATTCCGTACTACTGTGGCACTCAAAGGGTTAAAAATGTAACACAGAAGGCTGGGGACAGAGGAACAGCGGGGGAAAGAGTGCAAGTGGGTAGAGTTTCACTAGAAACTCCCCACATCCGGAGGAATCTGCCTCTGCCCCGGAGACCCGGTAAATCTCTGTCAGAACCGGAGTCTCCGGGGCAAATCCGGAGAGTTCCCAGGTATGCACATATGTTGTGTGTGTGTGTACATCTCTGTTACATATGTGTGTCCATCTCCAGTGTGTCTGTGTGTGTGCGTGTCTTTTGCATGTCTCTGCCGCTCACTGTGTGTGTGTGCATACCTCCCAACATTTCACATGGCCAAAGAGGGACACTTTACTTTTAGGTGATATTGTTGGGGGCGTGGCTGGTGGGCGGGGCATTAGTAAGAATTTTTAGGTTATTTCATGACCTATTACTGGCTATTTATGTAACTGAATAAATGATTTAGTGCAAGACCAAAGAATTTTATTTGCACAGACTAATGTATAAACACATATACGGAAGTTTATTGCTGTAGAGCAAAGTAATACACACCACACAGTCAGGGCTGGTGCAAGGATTTTTGCCACCCTAGGCAAAACCTAATTTTGCCGCCCATTTTGCTCCGCCCCTTGTGTCCCACCCCTTTATACCCTGCCTACTTATACCCCACCTCTTTTCATGATTGTCCTCTCTCTGCCCCCTGGGCCAGTCTGCCCCTGGTCTACAGATGCCTGTAAGAGATGCCCCCCACCAGCTCCAACTTGCCCCTTATCAGCTCCACTTTGGCCCTATCAGCTGCACTTTGCCCCCCATCAACTCCAACTTACCCCCACCAGCTCCACTATGCCCCCCATCCGCTCCACTATGCCCCCAGCAGCTCCAACTTGCCACCATCAGCTCCACTTTGCCCACCATCCGCTCCAACTTGCCCCCATCAGCTCCACTTTGCTCCCCATCCGCTCTAACTTTCCCCCACCAGCTCCACTTTTGCCCCCCCCTTCAGTTCCACTATGCCCCTATCAGCTCCAACTTGCCCCTATCAGCTCCAGCTTACCCCCAGCGGCTCCACTTTGCCCCCCAGCAGCTCCACTATGCCCCCAGCAGCTCCAACTTGCCACCAACAGCTCCACTTTGCCCCCCATCCGCTCCAACTTGCCCCCATCAGCTCCACTTTGCCCCCTCTTCAGCTCCACTTTGCCCTCCATCCGCTCCACTTTGACCTCCATCCGCTCCACTTTGACCTCCATCCGCTCCATCTTACCCCCATCAGCTCCACTATGCCCCCTCAGCTCCAACTTGCCCCCATCATCTCCACTTTGCCCCCCATCCGCTCCAACTTGGCCCCAGCAGCTCCAGTATGCCCCCTCAGCTCCAACTTGCCCCCCATCACATACCTGTAGCTCACGCGCAGTCTTCTCTTCAGTAATGCAGAGCGCGGCGGGAGATCATGACTCCCAGCGCGCTCTGCATTACTAAAGATCCAACCCAATGAGGGAGCGCTGTAGCAACACAGACCTGACTGTGTTGTGGTTCCCGGAGTGGTGTGTGCGGGCGCAGCTCTTCTCCGCTGCATGCCCGCGCCCCCAGTACGTGCACGTCCTAGGCCGGCGCCTACCTCGCCTATAGGTGGAGCCGGCCCTGCACACAGTCTGACCTCCTAAAAAGAGGGACAACAGGGTGGGAAAGAGGGACAGAGGGATTTGGCCCTCAAAGAGGGACACTTGGGATGTATGGTATGTGTCTGCCTGTGTGTTGCATATGTCTGTGTTTATCAGTGTGTCTGCATTTCACACACATGCGCCCAATGGTCATGACATGACGGGCAACGCCGTCCCACATTGCTAGTATATAAATGTTTTTAACATGTAGATTTAAATAAATGGAAATGGGTCATCCCTTTATACTTTATTCCCACCTCTCACATAAAAAGGCAATATTACATTACAATATAAATGTCAGTTCAATATATCTAAAACACCTTAACCCCGTGATTCTCAACCAGGGTGTCATGGCACTTTGGTGTGCCACGAACAACATAGGATGCTCCATGTTATCTATAAAGATTTTGATAAAAACGTGAATTATGACATTTAAAGGTAGATTTATGGCCAGTGTATTTTAATTTTGTCATTATGATTGCAAGACTTAATAATAACTTTATATTTATGTACTGTACCCTTCATTATGCCCCTGAAAAATTACATCAAATATGTTAGGGTTGCCCCGAAATTTCCTGATTATGTGCCAGAGGTGCATCGAGCAAAAAAAGATTGAGAACCCCTGCCTTAACCATCTGAGTGCCAGAGTGGAACGCGTACCACTCTGGCACTCAAAGGGTTAATACTGTGGTCAAACTCTTAGCAGCTATGAACATATGCAACAGCGCTTCTGCTTATTTTTAAAGGGGCAGTACAGAGAAATGCAATACTCTTAATCTATTGGTATTGCTGGTTTGCTGTGCAAATCACACATTTATGCAGAGCTGGGTGACATCAGCTTCTCACTGCACTCATGTGATGTTTTATGGGTCTCAAAGAGGGACACTTGGTATGTATGCACGTTGCCCATCATCTTTGCTGTATTGCTAAGCTACGGAGAGCAAGTTCTCCTCTTGGCTTCATCTTTACTTCCGGGTGTGCCAACATGGCGGAGCCCCTGTTCTGAACAATATATAATGTAGTATTTCTACTTTCCACATACTTTCCAGTTCAGGGAAATTAAGTGAGACAGAGCCCACGAGTTTGTATGCACAACCAGCCTGATAGCGGTCCCCAGTGGCTTCTGGTTCTTGTGCGTTAGCTTTCTGGACGCAGAATAATGGCGGCCTACGAGGGGATGTTTGAAAGTGCTACAAGTATAGACGAGAAAAGAGAGCACAAGAAGAAAGTTCGGGAGCAGCTGCTGAGTCAGGTACAGAAGAACAGTGCTAGTGGGAACGTCTGATTATTTAACCCTTTTAAGGAAATAAAAACAACGGTAATAAGGGCCAGGTGGTGATGTCTTGCACGCGAAAATCGTTTTCAAAATGAAATTGCTACCAAGTGCCTTATGCCAGTAACTTCCTCAGTATCAGATGGTTATGCAGAGCTCTCTGGCCATAAACGGGTTAATGTCAGCCTGTACTACTATAATAACACCAGCATATCATGTCACTTAACCAATTTTACAATATGAACGTCACGATCGGGAGCCTGTTATTTTAACCCTTTGAGTTCCAGAGTGGGATCGTCGGATTCCCCTCTGGCACTCAAAGGGTTAATCTTAAGCATCCCCAGCAATATATTTGCATATACTCTGTGAACCATAAAATAAAATCATATATGTGAAGTGAGTGACCACCATCCCATCTACACTGTAGTGATAACTATATTATTCTTAGATATGTAAATGTGCTAGATCATTCTAAAATATTCACACCAAGAAGCACCAGACCCAGCAGTCTTTTTCTTTTCAACATGCAGGTTAGTATTGTTGGAATTAAATACACTTATCTTCAATCAACCTGTAAAGCCAGCGTATTTACCTCCAGCAAAGCCACCTTATCCACCTCTTGATGACTGCATATCTTCAGCAATAGAGTTCTACTCTGTGAAATCAATCTACACATCTCCAATAGCACCAACCTATCTGATCAGTAATGCCAGACTAATTATTGACAGTAATACCCAGCTAATAAGACTGTAATAATAAACTGTGCAGCTTGTAGTAAAAGAAAAACTTTAGGTTGTATAAAAAAATATTCCCTTTTCAAAGAGATAATATAAATGTTGATGCTAGTTATTATCATGTACCTTTCACCCTCTCCTCCCTCCTGTTCACATTTCTTCCTTCCACACTCCTGTCTACTTGCCACCTCCTCACTTTTTCTCTGCTCCTGTATTTCCACACCAAAAGAATACCTGATGCACACAAAACATTCTCTCACCTGTGGCTTGATTCAATTACCACCGGTAAAACACACAGTAGGGCTGAAATACTGAATGTTAATATGCCCCAGGACCAGTGTCTGGCATTGCGGGCCATTCATCCCTTTTCTTGGGCAGAGGACTTGATCACATATGTTGGTGTTCGACTCACGCCACGTGTAAGTGACCTTTTCAAGCACCACTTTCCACACTCTTAGCACAGCTCTCAGCTGATGTTAAGATTCATTAATCTCTTGCTTTGGTAGGCTGAATACCTTAAAGGGTCAGTAACGCTTGATATGCAAAAAAAAAATATATATATTGTTGGGTTTATCTTCCAGAGTAAAAGAATGGTACTCCCTCTGTTGAGAGGTGTTTTATTCAAAAGTTATTGTGCTCAAACTTGAATGTTTTAGGTACAGTATCTTAATGGCCTAAAATTTTACAGTGGCGCTGTTGCTACATCATCCTATGGGAAGTTCTGGTCAGTTGACAATAAATAAACCTCCTTAGGATGATGTAGCAACAGCACCACTGTAAAATTTCAGGCCACTGTGATATTGCACCTAAAAAATTCAAGTTTGAGCTGTAATAACTTTTTTTTTTTGTAAATTGTTTTTTATCGGAGGCACAGGAGCACACGTATTGTACAATAAGAGCAAGTAAAATACACCCACCTCCACCTACTTTTTCCAAGCTGTAATAACTTTTGAATAAAACACCACTTCACACTGTGATTACTCTTGTTGTACTCAGGAGAATAAACCTTACAATATAAATTTTAATATATATTAAGTGTTACTATCCCTTTAAAAATGATTCTGCTACCCAGGGCCCTCTATTTATTCCAGGCCCTACCCATTGTGGTCCCTCACTCTTTTTTTAAGGAATTGCAAGCATTAGTCATGCGTTATGTTTGGGACAATGAACGGCCTAGATGTAGCAGAGCCCTTTTGATGGCATCCAGGACCAGGGGGAGGCCTGGGTTTACCAAACTTTGAGAACTATTATATTGCCTCACTACTCCCTAAGCTAACTGATTTTTCATGAGAGCCAATAGTGGCGAATTGGCCAAAAATAGACATGCACCAGTGAGGAGCCCGTGTGACTGTTGAATGGTTCCACCTTCTGTCATCCTCCCTGGCCCACTGGCTTGCCCAGCCGCTCAGCTTTATTTATAGATGGCTGGATGCACGATTTCCCCAGGGAGATACTTCTTTCAGATTGAAATGGAAGGGAGATTTGGTACTGTTGGAGGACTGGTAGTGGTCTTTGGCCAAGCTTAGTCCACAGTGGGGGTTCGCTGCACTCTCATCATCATATTATCCAGCTGAAAATCTTACATAGAGCATACTTCACTTCGGTTAGATTGCTCTGGATGGGTGGTGCGTGACAACGACCTGTGTGATAAATGCTTGGCTGCTGTCGGTGATTTCATGCACCTCATCTGGACTTGCCCATGCTGTTTTTGAATTCTGGAAAGATGTGTTTGCTACTTTATCAGATGTTGTGGGAGAAGACAGATTCCACCTGCACCGAAGTTGGATATCCTTTCTGTTTTTCCTTACGACCTTGACTCACGATATCTCAAATCTCTCCTGCAGGAGACTCTAGTCATGGCACGTAAAGTGGTTACGAAGGCTTGGATGTCTAGTACCCCGCCATCACATAGCCACTGGATTAACCTGGTTAATCAAAATATTCCTCATTATCGTCTGGTGTTTATTAAATGGGGGGCACCTCGCAAGTTCCATGGCTTATGGGGGGGCCTGGGAGCATTTTGAACACAACCCTTCACCTTGAAGGGGTGTAACCATCCTGACCACATGGGGGTGCAGACGGATACTGGGGGTGGCCCCTCTGGGATGGGGGAGAGATTGTGTTTTTTTTACTTTTAAACAAACAAAACAAAAAAAAACGATTGAGGCTGCCTTGGGGTTCCTGCTTTGTGCCCACTTGCTCTGTGGTGTAACCCAGCATTCTTACCTGGACTTAAGAGGAGAACTTTCCAGACGTGGAAGTCTTTGGGCCTCACCTCTATCTCAGCAGTATATGATGGCCCACTGTGTCTTAACTTTTTGCATCTAGTTGTCTAGGGGACTGCCTAATACGGAAATGTGGAGGTACTTGCAGATTCTCCACTACCTTTCAATGATCTTGCGTACTGGTCGGTAGGTCCTCCTTCGGACTAAGTGGAAATCCTTTCCCCAGTGAACGGTGTCAAGACGGTATCTCAATTGTGCAGACTTCTGACTGATGGTGTCCCTCCTCTCCCCCCTCCCTTCATATTGCTGTGGAGCCTGGAACTTCAAGAACCCTCACACCACGATACACAGGTATGAACCACAATTTTCCGGTCCGCTAATTTTCTTCCTAAGGATGCTACCTCCCAGGAGGGGCGTTATAAACTATTTTGTAGGTGGTATCTGACAGTGCATAGACTATTGAAAATATTCCTGTCTGTTGGAGATGTGAGGAGGAGGGAGGGTACCATGTCCCATATCTGGTGGTGTTGCGGGTGTTTCACGAGTACTGGTTGCAGATAATCAACCCTATTGCTGAAATTTTGAACTTTCCTGTCCTGTTGGACCCCCTGTTAAGCTTGTTTAACTATCATCTGATTGCCTCCAGGGAATTTCTGCTCCTCCACTTTATGCTCACGGCTGCTCTGTTGAATATCTTCTCCCATTGGAAGCAGGAGGCTATTCCTCCCTTACAGCCCTGGGGTGCTTGTGTCAATAAATTCAGGCATCTCAAAACAATTCACACATGCAGGATGAAACGCCTGCAGCAGTATAGGGAGACCTGGTCCCCTCGGCATGTTTCCGAATATGTTACCTAACTGCACAATCTCCTTCTCCCCTAATTAAGAGAATGCTGCAGTTGGTGATACTCCTGTTTATCTCTGTTGCCCCCCCTCCTTTTTTTCTCCTCTTCTTTCCTCTCCTGCTCTCCTTCAACCTCTTCTGTACCTTACCTGCTGCATCTCTCTTGCCTCTTTTTCTGCCCTCTTTTCTTGCCTCTTTTTCTGAACCAAATGTCTTGCATTGCCTTACTGTATGCTGAAACACCCGTTTCATGTTCAAGCGGAACTACCATGAGCAGTAAAGTCGCCTGCAATAATTAGGAAGGTGGCGACTAGCTTCATAATAGTTCTGTTACCTCTCACAACAGGATGTTAGAGAAATCCTTAATCTTGCGAGACCGGAAGCCAGGTATCAGCACGTGCGTGCCTGTGCTGTCAGTCCCGGTCTCCCTACAGATGCATTGCACTGGCCCAAACTGCACCGGAAGGGACTTACGGTGCAGGCGCGCAGACTGCACTAACCTGCCCATCAGTCTCGGAAGATTAAGGATTTCTCTAACATCCTGTCGTTATGAGAGGTAAGAGAACTCTTTATGAAGCTAGTCGCCACCTTCCTAATTATTGCAGTGTGACTTTACTTCTCATGATAGTTCCGCTTTAAAATGATTGGCAGCGCTCTCCCCATCACTTGCCATCCCTCTTTCCTCCAGGAAAGCTGAAGAGTGACATCACATTGAAATTTTGTAAGTGTATTTTCCAAAAACCTGGGCTGTTTTGGGGGAAAAAAATACATTACTTTCTAGCGTTTCTTTTGCTTCCATTCTCATATGGGAGCGTTATGTAAAGAGGTGATAGTTCCCTTTTAATAAAAACACCAGCTTCCACTGCTCCTGTACCTATTCAGGTGAATGGCTCTGGAGGAGGTCAGGCTCATTGGTAGTCTCTTCTCTACCTCGGAGTCCCTCCTCCGCCCTCCATCTGCCTCCTATATACAACCACAAGACTTTTCTAACCTCTTCAAAGCCAAGGTAGATTCTGTCTGGGATCATATATATCCCAATATTCTCCTGTCTTCCTCTATTCCCCTCCTGCCATCTGGACTCTTTTTTGCTAGTCTCGGAGAAGGGATTGACTATCCTCCTCTCATTCCACTACATTCACACTCAATCTGCTTCCCTCTCACCTAATCTAGTCCTTCTCCTGCCGATTCCTCTTGCATAACATAGAAAAAATGCATACCTTCCTCTATTCTACCACAACTAAAATTCTTGTTCAAGCACTCACCTATCCCACATAGACTGCTGTAACTTTCTAATCTCTGGTCTCCCTGCCTCCCAACTAATTACTCTATAATCCATATGGAATAATGCAGCTTGAGTTACTTTACTATCCCTGCCTCTCTTCCTCCTCCATTCACTCCAGTGTCTGCCCATTAAACTACAGATGGTATCCTTTTGAGAGGGCTCAAAAAAAAATTGTGCCTCTAGAAGCCTCATTAACCATGTCGCCTCTTTAAATGTCGCTACCGGCAGAATGAGCACAGAGAGCCATGTGTCACTACCTCCACGCTAGCATTTCAATGAGGGCTACAAAGTATTTTTCGACCTCTTCTATTCAATACTTTGTGTCAGTTTAGATTGTGTTGTATGTCAGATGTCAAGTTGCTACTTTCACTGTCAGAGCCCTGTGTCGCTACCTTCGCGCTAGCTGTGGTCAGGCACTGTGCATTGACAGGTCTGTTCCTGAACGAGAGATGGGAACCGGAAACTACTAGGGGGCGTGCCAGTAGATGTGCAACAAGTAGATGAGACAAGTCATTTGCAGAGCCTCACAGCAACTAGCTTGACGGTAGCGACATAGGGCTCTGACAGTGAAAATACCAACGTGATATCTGACATACAACACAGCCTAAACTGACACACAGTATTGAATAGAAGTGCTCATTCTGCCGGTAGCAATGTTTAAAGAGGCAACATGAGAACCTCCCACTTTTATGCAGCGTGAGGTTCTCATGTTGCCTCTTTAAACATGGCGACATGGTTAATGAGGATTCTAGCCGCACAATATTTTTTATGCGCCGTTTCAAAAGTGAACCACTACAGATATCTTATTAAATACTGCTCCTCTCATTCAAGACCCTTCTCTCCTTCACCCCTTCCTACATTTCCACTCTGATGTCACACTATACCCCATCCCTCCACCTACAATGATCCAATGTCCTTCTTCTCTCAGCTTCTTGTGTCTACAGCTCTTCTCTCTTTGCTCCATATCTATGGAATGCTCTACCTCCCAGCCTGCACCACAGCACTTCTCTGTCTCACTTAAAATTTCACCTCTGCTAGAAGGCACTGGCTTCATACATCCAAGGCTCTTATAATTTACTTTACCTCTGTGTCCTTACCGTGGCATGAAAATGAGTGTTAGCTCCTCCTCCCAGCTGGGAGGACCAATCATTCAGAAGATAAAAGAGTGCTCTGGAAGGGGTGCTTCAGTTTTGTTGGTCCTACCAAGCTGGGAAGATGGAGGCTCCGTTTTTTTTTGTTTTTTTTTTCCCAAGTTTTGTTATTTTAAATGATGCGCATCGCCATATCTCGCGATGTGCATGAAGTTGGCCCAGATACCCTGAATGAAGGTCGCATGGGGCTGGATACTGCCGCTGTGTCTCCATACCTGGTTTCCCCATGAGGATGCCACTGCATTGCAGGACCTGATCCGCTGCGGAGGCAGGAAGTACTGGCAGCCTTTTCTAACCTCCTACAGGAAGTGCAGCTTGTGCGTTCCACTCGTGGAACGCAAGCATGGAATTGGTGTTCTCTTCCTGTTTCAGTCCTTTTAAGCGCAATCGCCTGGTCTGCAGCAGGATTGTGAGTACATTTATATTTACTATTGTGCTATTATTTGGCTGTGTGCAGGTTCTCTCTGGGGTTTGCTTGCCTGTAATTGTTTGATTATGTCCTCTGCTGCAAAGGCTTCTGCAGACAAGACAAAGGCAGTATCTGACTCTGGTGGCCCTAAGGAGGATCAGGGGGCCCCTAAGGCTAAATGTTGTGCAAATTGTGATACCAAGTTAGCCAGCTCAGATTCTTCTAATCTCTGTGTTGATTGCCTTAAAAAAGTAGCCGATACTGAAATGCCATCTCAGTTCTCAGATTTTTTAGGATGGATGAAGTCTTCAATGCAGGAGTCTGCAAGAAAAAGGCAAAGAACCATTGATCCTGACGAGGGGCCCTCCACTCTTCTTGAAGAAGAAGAAGCCAGTTTTATGGAATGTGACTCCCCAGCGTACTCTGCTGAAGAAAGGGAATTGGTTGAGGAATCAGGTTCCTTTATCTTGGACAAACTAGAAGGAATCCTGAAGCCCATGCGAAAGACCCTGGGATTAATTGACGCCCCTAAAGAAATGGACGTTATGGATGCGGCATTTTTGGGTAAGAAAAAGCCTTCTTTGGTATTCCCAGTTCATAAATCTATACAGGATATTATCAAAAACTAGTGGAATCTGGGAGACAGAAGATTTGCCCTTTCTAGAAGATTCATGAGAATGTACCCATTCGTGGACGAGGATACAGGTACCTGGACCTCCCCAGCAATCGCTCAAGTTTCCAGAAGGACAACCATCCTGCTGGAGAATGGTACTATGCTCCGTGACGCTATGGATAGAAGAGCAGATTCAGCCTTGAAGAAACAATTTTCTACTATTGGGCATAACTTAAAATCTGCTACTGCAATTGCTTGTGTTCCATTAGAATTTGGCTCAATGAACTTGAAGTGAAGATTGAGTCTGTGTCTAGATCCAAGCTTCTTAAAGAAGTGGCTTCCATCAAAAAGGCAGTTAATTTTTCATGTGACGCCTCTCTAGACAATTAAATTGATGACTAAATCTTCAGCCCTTTCTGTAACTGCCCGCCGAGCTCTGTAGTTGAAAGCCTGGGAGGCCGATGCATCCTCTAAGAACAGGCTTGTGTCCTTGCCATTTGCTGGTTCCAAACTCTTTGACGAACACCTAGAGGAGATTATTAAAAGATCCTCCGGTGGTAAAAGCCAGTTCTTACCTCAAGATCGGAGAGGGGGGGGGGGGTCATCTCCCAGGTCATCAGGATTTCGCAGGCAGCCCTTTCGTGAGGCTCGGAAATACAGATCAGGTAGATCCTTTGATCTTGCAAAGAAAGGGCAACCTCAAGGACCTAGAGGGGGCCCTAGGAGGGATTCTTCTAGGAAAATCTCCTTTCCTAGAGCCACCCAATGAAGCCCAGAAAGATTCATCTCTAATCCCAATGGGGGGCAGGCTGGGAGATTGCCTGTTGGCATGGGAGTCAATATTTCCGGATCGATGGGTCAGTCAAATATTAGAGATGGGATACCTTCTGGAATTCAGGACTTTCCCTACATTTCATCGGTTTATAACTTCACAAATTCAAAACACATCTCTTCTTCCAAAGGTCCACAACGAGATCTAGAACCTTTTGGGCAACAATGCAATAGAGGAGGTACCTGCGGAACTGAGGGGTTTTGGAGTATATTCAGTCTTTTTTCCAGTACTGAAATCCATGGGTGGTTTAAGAATGATCCTAGACCTCAAGACAATCAATTCTTATATAGTAGAGAAGAAATTCAGAATGGAAACACCTGCCTCTGTCATCTGCGCAGTCTTTCCTCAGGCCTTCCTAGCCAAGATCGATCTCAGGGATGCCTATCATCATGTACCCATTTGCCCTTACCACAGACGGATCCTTCGTTTTGCCATTTTCGGCAAACGCTACCAGTTCAAGGTCCTGCCTTCTGGGCTCAGTTCAGCGCCCAGGATTTTCATGAAGATCCCTACCTCCAGCCATGGCATCTCTGAGGCAGAAGGGCATTTGTGTTATTCCTTACCTCGACGACATCCTGCTGGTGGAGGAATCCAGAGACAGGGCAGCCGCAAATATTGCCCTGTGTTTGGACTTTCTCAACAGTCTAGGATGGGTTATCAACTAGGAAAAAAGTCAGCTCGAACCATCTAGGCATTCATTTCCACACTTATCAAGGGATGGCTTTTCTTTCGCAAAACGGGATATCCACTCTGCTAAAGAGAGTTCAGACCTTCATTCGGAAAAAGGATCATCCAGCCAGACAATTTTCCAAGCTGATCGGCACTCTGTACTCCATAGTTCAGATTTTGCCTTGGGGGAAGGCACACATGAGACAGATCCAGCACAATTTTCTCCTCTTCTGGAAGAAAAGACCCTGGGACTTCAAAGAATCCCAATATTGAGATGCACAAGGCTGGAGTAAGTGTGGTGGCTGAACTCTCAAAATCTTCTAAGAGGAAAGCCCCTTCAGGAACCCAATTGGTTGATCTTGACCACGAACGCCAGCCATCTGGGCTGGGGAGGAATTTTCAGGACACGGTCCAAGGTCAATGGTCAAAAAAGGAATCAAAGCTTCACATCAATATTTTGGAGTTAGAGGCAATCTGGAGAAGTCTCACTCACTTTACGGAACTCCTGGGTCAGGCAGTATACTACCTTCTCAATCAAGGAGGCACCAGAAGTCGCCACCTCAATCAGCTGTCATTAAAAATCCTGAATTGGGCAGAAACAAACCTTTTAATGCTGTCAGCAACTCACACTTCAGGCATCGCAAACGATCAGGTGGATTTCCTCAGCCGTCAGACTCTCGACCCAGGAGAATGGTCTCTCAATCCAAAGGTTTTTCATCAGATCACATCAGAAATGGGCAGCCCATCAGTGGACCTGATGGCGACCGACCTCAATACAAAATGCCGTCTATTCTTCTTCAGGTGGAAGAACCACAACTCGATCAGCCAGGGGCCTTGAAAATCAAGTGGTCTTTTCCTCTAGCATCATCTTTCCCCCAATTCCTCTCCTGCTTCAGGTATTACGTAAGATCAGGAAGGACAAGGCCCACGTTATTCTGGTGGCCCCTTATTGGCCAAGGAAAGTTTGGTTCGCATGTTTCTCCAACCACCAATCCTCCTGTCGTCCCTTCTGGATCTGTTGTCTCAAGGCCCAATTCTCCACAACAATCCAGCTTTCTTGAAGCTAGCGGCCTGGAAGCTGAGCGGCAAACTCTAGCCTTGAAAGGATGTTCCAAAGAAGTGGTTAACACCATTCTGGCAGGAAGACGACCTTCATTCTCCAAAATCTATTATAGAGTTTGGGGGATTTTCCACGAGTGGTGTCAGGCTCATAACCTGGATAGATCCAATATTTCAACCTATTCCCTTTTGGGTTTTTTTTGTGCAAATTGGATTTTCTAAGGGCCTGAAGCCCTCTTCTCTAAGAGTTCAATTATCTGCTATTTCAGCTGTATTAGCTTTTCCATTTGCAGAAGACTATACCATCAAGCGTTTCATGAAAGCGGTAGCTAAAATTAAACCCACCATCAGAGAGATTTGTTTCTCCTTGGGACCTTAATTTTGTCCTAACACAGCTGGCTACCTCTAAGCAATTCGAACCTTTGGAATCCATTCCACTAAAGAATCTTACGCTCAAGACTGTATTCCTCACGGCGATTCCTTCGGCTCGGAGGGTTAGTGAACTTCAGGCCTTGTCATGCTCAGCTCCCTGTACCATATTCCATCAGCACAAGGTTGTCCTGTGCACCAAGCCCTCCTTCAGATCCAAAGTAACATCAGAGTTCCATTTGAGCCAAGAAATAGTACTGCCTTCCTTTTGTCCGAATCCTCAGAATTCAAAAGAAGCTAACCTTCACCATCTGGATTTATTCAGATGTCTTTCTATATATTTGGTCAGAACTAAGAACTTTAGAAAATGTGATGCTCTCTTTGTACCCTTTTTTTTTTTTTTTTTTGGTAAATACAAGGGTTCAGCGGCTTCCAAGCCTTCCATCGCCCATTGGATAAAGGACTGTATTAGGCTGGCATACTCCTTGGATCATAAGGATCCTCCCATCTCTATTAAAGCTCATTCAACCAGAGCTGTTGCTACCTCATGGGCTAGAAAGGCCATCGCAACCCCAGAGGAAATTTGTAAAGCAGCCACCTGGACATCCTTGTCCACTTTTATTAAGCACTGTAGTCTAGATGTGCAAGCCTCAGCGGATGCCAAGTTTGGAAGGAAAGTGCTAGAAGCGGCACTCCCAATCTAGGGTAGCTTATTTCCCACCCTCCGTGGTACTGCTTTTGGAAGTCCCATTTTCATGCCGTAGTAAGGACACAGAGGAAAAGGTGAAATGTACTCACCGATATTTGTTTTTCCTCTGTGTCCGTCCACGGCACACCCTCCCTGCCTTGTGTAGTGAGGAGCTATATTGATCTTATTTATGTCAATATACTTTAAGTGTACATTCTGTTGCTTTCATATGCAGTATCTTCCTGCTTTGGTTCTGTTTTTTGGTTATTGTCATATTATATACCTTAACTAATAACTCCTTTCTCTACAGCTTGTACAACAGTTAAACTGAAGCGCCCCTTCCAGAGCACTCTTTTATCTTCTGAATGATTGGTCTTACCAGCTGGGAGGAGGAGCTAACACCCATTTTCATGCCGTGGACAGACACAGAGGAAAAACAAATATCGGTGAGTAAATTTCACCTTATTTATGTTTTCCCTATCCCGGCCAGAAATTGAGCACTGTATTACACACGTAAAGGGACAGTAACACTTAATATGTAAAATATATATTGTTGGGTTCATGTTCTTGAGTAAAAAGAGTACTCTCACTGCTGAGAGGTGTTTTATTCAAAAGTTATTGCAGCTCAAAAAACATATTTTTTAGGTGCAGTATCTTAATGGCCTGAAATTTTAGAGAGGCGATGTTGCTTCACCATCCTATGCAAGTTTATGGTCAATTCACCAGCGTTTTCCATAGGATAATGCAGCAACAGCGCCATTGTACAATTTCAGGCCACTGATATACTGCAACTAAATAATTCAAGTTTGAGCTGCAGTAACTTTTCAGTAAAACACCTCTCTCAGCAGAGCTAGTACCTTTGTTATACTCAAGAACATAAACCCAACAAAATATAATATAACTAGTTGAAGAGCCTGTTACATGGGCCACAGTGCCACTGCCAGCCGGTCGCGGGGCAGTCAATCGCAGTAGAGACTGCCGGCGCCATGGCTGATACAGAATGAATGAATGAATATGCTGCGCGTGCAGTCTCTACTGCGCATGACTGCGTCGTTACACGTTTTAGCTAATTATTATACAGGATTCCTTTTTTTTTTTTTTTTTTTAATTTAATATAGTAACCCCTTTTTTTTTTTTTTCCTTCCACTTCCGTACTCCCTGAACGGCGTGCAGCTGATGGGGGCCCGGAATTCCATGACGGTCATAGTACGTCATGGGTCATTAAGTCAGATCGACCCATGATGTTCTATGACCGTCAAGGGTCGTTAAGGGGTTAAGTGTTACTGTCCCTTTAACCGTTATGTTCACTGTATGTCTCCATTTACCACTTAAAATTGTAATCTTTCGAGCAGGGACTTCATTTCCAGTGTTTCATTTTCACAAGCACATATTGCCCTTTATTGTCCAAACACTTAAACTGTAAAGAGCTGTGTAAGCTTGTGGTGCTACATAAACATATTCATTCATTCATAATCATAACCCTGTGAATGTCAGAATACAGCGTTGCGTACCCCTCTGTACACTTTGTAGACCATTCCAATGGAGTATTTCTTCATAAATGTCACAATTTTGGCTCTGCTGAAGAGCCTCCATCTGGTCAAATGACCGGATTCTGCCTTTGTCAGCTAGAGCGTGATGTATGGGGGTGGGGGATTTAAATGCTACGAACACAAAATGTCTGAAGTTTTGAGATGTGGGAAGTGGCTTATTCTAATTCTGTTATTAATATCTAAAATTTTAGATATTTTTAAAACAAAGTATTATTGTCCCTTTAAGCAATCGTCAAAAGACATGCTATGCTTCAAAGCAGTTTAACCATTAGAATGATAGGCACATGTGATGCATTGAACCAAACTGTACTACAGGACTGTGAATGAAATGATGCCATTGGGTATTAACAATATATATTGTTAACCCATTGAGTGGCAGAGAGTTAGCAAATGCATTGTACTGCAGTGCGTTTAATTGCTCTGGTATTCAAAGTGTTACACATTGCTAAATGAACTACATCTTCATATAAAAAATAAATTACCAGTAGGTCAGAACTGATGGTGGTAGTAGTAATCCTCCCAATACTGTGCTGTGTGAGGGGGCATGTGTGTAGTTGGTTTTATTCTCCATGTGCTCCAGACTTGTATATGAGCTCCCATAAGGGCCGATCATCCCACATTTAGTTGAATGATGACAGATGGCCTGTCCACAGGTGACGCGGTACTGTTTTATTCTTGCCCGTCTTATCCTGTACTAAGTTGGACTGGTTGACCCAGTGGCTGCAAGTGGAGCTGAAAGTTACATGTGTTGAGATGGAATGCAGTGAAGCAGAGTTAGTGGCATATTAACCCTTTGAGTGCCAGTGAGGTAGGCAACGCATTGTAAAGCATTGCACTTCATACCTCTGTAGCGCTCCCCCCATTCCAGCTCAACACAAGTAACTTTCAGCTCCACTTGCAGCCAATGGATCAACAATAGTGAAGGGTACTGGGATGCGTCAGTTATGTACCTTATACACTGGCAGCTTGCGGTGCCCCCCTACCTTCGGTCAGGTAGTTCAGTGTCCCGTATTTATGGGCATTGTGCCCGAATTCCAAGACGCAGCTGACTGCGACCCACACTCCATGGGCTTAGTTAACTCCCAGCTCTGCAATGATGCAGCTGCATCAGACCCACACCTAATCTGACATTGACACCAGTGGTGGCTCATGGAGGCAGCTCTCCCTACCCATACAGAGGGTGCTGAGGCAGCCCACTCCATAACTTCAACAGACACGTAGTCCCACAGTACACATCTGTCTATGGGTAGAGAGGCTGTGTGTGTGAGTGCTGTATTATTTTTTGTGGAGTGTGAGTGGGGCATGTGTGTAGTTCGCATTAGGAGTGTGTGGCAGCCATGTGTTTTTTTTTTTTTCCTCTCTCTGTTCAACCGGATGGTGGGGTGGGCCAGCTCCTTGCCTACTCGTGCGAATATCACTCAAACAGACACCTTATTGCTGCCCCTGGGCGCGTGTGTCCAGTGCCAGAGAACTTTGGCTTCCTGCCAACTTTCTCCTTTTAGTAATATAAATATATACGCGCACACATCATAAAATCTCGGGTATAATAGGCACCTGTGTATATACTATGCAGGTGTAAATTATACCCTAGATTTTAGGGGAAAACAAAAGTCCCTGTGTATAATAAGCCCCCTTGTTTTCCCTCGCTCTACCCACCAAAAAAATAAATATGAGTTTCTTGGAAGTAGTTCTTTTTAAATACCGCTATTTCGGCTCTGCTGAAGAGCCGCCTGCCGATCCCAGGACCAGGATCTTCTGCTGTCAGCTTACAGCTGACGTCAGGGAAAGGGGAGGGAGGCGCTGAACTTTATAACATTCTATCTCTCAAACCATAAAGGTTTGGGAGATAGGAATTGCATCGATGGATTTCTTTCTTTCTTTTTTTTCAACTCTACAATATTACTTTTTACATATCTTAGACATTACAATCCCATTAATTTGAGATGATGGTAGTGCCCTTTGAGGACCTGAAGCTCCTTGCAGGGCACTATTGTAGTTTCAGTGTGCAGATGTCTAGGCTTTGCTCTCAAAGGGTTAATATTCCATACACTGTGCAATTAATGGAGAACATTTATACTGGCACAGTAATCTGTAAGTTAAGTATCAAACTGAGCTTATTGGCATCCAGTGATTGAAATTTGTATAAATTGCCACACTTTGCCACTAAAATATTAATTTCCTCTGTGTCCAATCCACGGCACAGACTGTGGGCTTTTGGCTCCCCCTTCAAGCTGGTAGGACCAATGAAAATCTTTAAAAGTCGTCAGCTTCCTCCCCAGGTCAGTTATATTGGTCCTACTTAGCTGGAGGACGGAGAAGTTGCTTCTCCCTCACAAAATATTTTAAATTATCTTTAATACCTTTTTATTTTATCCTATGTGGCTTGCTTCAATCCGGTCACATTGCTGACATGATCCTCTGTCCCGTTTTCTAGCCGGACAAGATCCTTCTCTTTTCACTTGTCCCCTGTGAATCCTGGCCAGTCGCTGCAGCGCAGAGCCCAGCATTCTGTCATGCCTCACGCCCGCCAGCGTGACCGGAAGAACGCGCTTGTCACTCTCCTTATTACCAGCCAGAAATCGAAAGCTGACACATCTGCGTTCCACCAGTGGAACACACGCGGAAGTGGATTGCTAATGCAGCACAGGAATATAAGGCGGCCATGGAGATGGCTTACATCGGCATGGGGTAAGACCTTTCATACTGCTCATAACTCTTGCCAGTATGTTTGCCTAATTTATAAGACTGCTTGTGGGACGCTTATCTTTTGACTGTTTTGAATCATGTCTACTCCTAAAGAGCAGAAGGCTGAAAAGACATTATCTGTTACTGACCCATCTAAGTTATGTGAAGATTGTCTTAAAAGAGCTGCAGGACAGGAAGTTCCTTTACAGTTTCAAAGGTTTCTAAGCTGGACGAAAAGCTCTATGCAAGAGACCTTTTCATCTATGCAAGAATCAGCCAGAAAACATCATAGAGCTACGGACTCTGATGAGGGACCCTCTAGACTTAGAGAAGAAGAAGGAAAGCTTTATGGACTTTGAGTCTGTAGCCTCCTCGACAGAAGAAGGGGAAATTACTGAGGAAGGGGGCAGTTTCCCCTTAGATAAAATGGATGGATTGGTTAGAGCCATGAGAAAGTCATTGGGCTTATCAGAGGTACAGAAAGAACTTATTATGGATTCAGCCTTTGTGGGATTTAAGAAGTCATGCCCACAAATCCCTGTACATAGCTCCATACATGATATTATTAAAACCAAGTGGAAACAAGGGGGCAAACGCTGTTCAGTTTCAAAACGCTTTCAGAAAATGTACCCATGTCAGGATGAAGAGACAGCCACATGGTGGACCCCTCCCAAGGTGGATGCAGCAATATCACAGACTTCCAGGAGAACAACTATCCTATTGGAATATCGGACATCTCTGAAAGACCCTATGGATAAGAGAGCAGATAGTGCATTAAAGAAACAGTTTGCTACCATAGGTAACAATTTAAAAACAGCAACAGCGATGGCTTCCATTTTTCAAACACTGCGCATATGGATATCTGAAGTGGAGGAGAAGATTGAGTTTTCAGTGTCTAAAAGCCATATTCTTAAGGCTCTAGCTATTGTCAAAGATGCTATCAATTATTTATGTAATGCATCTTTAGACAGTATCAGGCTTCTGACCAACGCATCTTCATTGTCCATCACTTCGACGGGCGCTCTGGATTAGATCTTAGGAAGCAGATCCATCTTCTAAGAATCACCTGATTTCATTGTCCTTTGCTGACTCTAAACTGTTTGGAGATTCACTTGAAGAAATTATAAATCAGTCTTCTAGGGGCAAGAGTCCCTTCCTACCAGAGGAGAAGAAATCTCGGAGATCTCTGGTTCGGACTGGCCAATATTTCCATCAGTCCTTTTGTTAAACTAAGAAATATCAACCAGGCCGAAGGTTTGATCCCAAAACAAGAGGTTCTCAAGCCCAGAAATCTGGAAATCTAAGAGATTACCAGAGGAGAGGGCAATATCAACAATGAAGCCAGCCTATCACCTTCTCTTCCAGTGGGGGGCAGACTGGAGGGGTGCCAGCAGTCCTGGAATCAAATTCATCACGACCAATGGGCCCTGGACGTAATTCAGAGGGGATATTCGTTGGAGTTTCAGACTGCCCCCATGATTCTGATATTCAGGACATATATCATCAGACACAAGACAAGAATCCAACAAATGAGACAAGCAATCTCTCTGTTAATCCAGAACAAAGCGATCAAGGAATTTCTCACTCCCAGAAATTCAGGGGCTTCTACTCAATACTTTTCTATGTTCTAAAACCTTCAGGAGAAATGAGACTCATTCTCAACCTCAAAGATCTGAACGCCCTATTGAAGATCAGATTCTTCAAGATGGAAACTAGGGCTGCAACTAACGATTATTTTGATAATCGATTAGTTGGCCGATTATTTTATCGATTAATCGGATAAAAAAAAACCAATATGCTAATTTGTCATTATTTAAACTGATTTAATGAACAAACAGTGTTAAAAACAAACAGCAGAATAAAAACTTTACACATTAACATGTGTCACTGTTATTATTTCACCATGGGGTCTATGCACCTCTTTCTCCCCCTTGCGCCTCTCTCCCCCCACCTTGTACTTCTCTCTCTCTCTCCCCCTTGCGCCTCTTTCTCCCCCCTTGTACTTCTCTCTCCCCCCTTGTGCCTCTTTCTCTCCCCTTGTACTTCTCTCTCCCACCTTGTGCTTCTCTCTCTCTCCCCTCTTGTGCCTCTTTCTCCCCCCTTGTACTTCTCTCTCCCCTCTTGTGCCTCTTTCTCCCCCCTTGTACTTCTCTCTCCTCTCTTGTGCCTCTTTCTCCCCCCTTGTACTTCTCTCTCCCCCTTGTACTTCTCTCTCCCCCTTGTACTTCTCTCTCCCCCTTGTGCCTCTTTCTCCCCCTTGTGCCTCTTTCTCCCCCCTTGTACTTCTCTCTCCCCCTTGTGCCTCTTTCTCCCACCTTGTGCTTCTCTCTCTCTCCCCCCTTGTGCCTCTCTCTCTCCCCCCTTGTGCCTCTCTCTCTCTCCCCCTTGTGCCTCTTTCTCCCCATGTACTTTTCTCTCTATCTCCCCCTTGTGCCTCTCTCTTTCTCTCCCCCTTGTATGTCTCTCCCCCGTACCTCTTTTTCACTTTCCCGCATTGATGACATCCGGTGCGCAACCACGCCAAACGCGGAGACGCCGCGTGCAGCGTGCAGGGGTTTTCTTCCTCAGTCTGGGCGCCAGTTTTAAACTGGCCTCAGAACAGAGGAAGAAAATACCTGCAAACTCCACACGGCGTCTCCGCGTTTGGCGTGGTTGCGCACCGGATGTCATCAATGCGGGAAGTAAGAAGACAGCATTAGAAACACTGTCCTCAAGTTTCTTCAGGGAAAAACTCGCAACATCCATCAGTTCTAGATGCTATTGCGTCATCTGGCATCTACTTACCAGATCCTGCCCTAGGCCAAAGTACACTCACGCCTAACCCAGGAGAATTATCCCACTTTCTACGAGAATCATCCATTCAACCTGTCCTATCAAATTCCAGTATTCAGGTTGACCAGGAGGGAATTACATTGGTGGATCCAACCTCACAACCTAGCCAAGGGACGTCCATTAGTAGAACCAGAGTGGATAGTTCTACACACGGATGGGGTGGCATCTGGAACAAGGACACAGTTCAGGGACATTGGACCCTGAAGGAAGCCAAACTACATATCAACATGAAAAAACTGTTGGCGGGTTGGAAGACCCTCATATACTTCAGTCCCAAGCTGAGGGACAGAGCTGTACTAATCTGATCAGATAATGTGTCTGCTGTACAGTATCTGAACAACCAGGGAGGTACAAGGCTCTCCCAGTTAAACGGGCTTGCATTACGAATATTGTACTGGGTGGAAAAGAATATGATGGCGTTAACTGCGACCTATCTATCAGGTCATCTCAACAATAAGGTGGATTTCTTGAGCCGTCAGACAATGGATCCAGGCGAATGGAGCCTCAACAAGCTGGTATTCCAGTTCATCAGAACTAGGAAATCCAGTAATAGAGCTCATGGCAACTGCAAGAAACAGGCAGTGTCAGGTTTATCTGTCTCGTTGGCAGGAACCTCAGGCGCTGGCACAAGACGCATTAAGAGGTCCCTGGACATTCCAATTGGCATATCTGTTTCCCCCTCTACCCTTATTAACAGAGGTAATCGGGAAGATCAAAACAGACCAGGCAGAAGTCATCCTGGTGGTGCCAGATTGGCCAAGAAAGATGTGGTCTGGGCCTGGAGGCTGAGCGGGAATCCCTGAGGTTGCAAGGCACATCTGAAGCTGTCATTAATACTATCCTCTGTGGCATAAAAGCTTCCTCATCAAAAATTTATAGCGTTTGGGACGTTTCACAGTTGGTGTGCTTCTCAGAACCTGGACAGAGCATCCATATCTGCCCCTAAGATTTTGGATTTCCTACAAACCGGATTCCAGAAAGGGCTAAAGCCTGCATCACTCAGTGTTCAGCTGTCCGCCATCTCAGCAGTTTTAGCCACACCAAATGCAGAACATCCTATATAATAATTTGCTAAGGTTTGTCAGAAGCCATTATGTGCAGTAGAGATGGCTGCGCATGCTTTAGTCATGCGCAGTACAGACTGCCTGTGCCGTGGCTGTTAAGGAGCGGGGCTCTCTGAATTCGGACCAGAGTTGCACGGAGAGGACGCCGGTCTGAATTCGGAGAGCTTTGCTCCGTATCAGCTGTGGCGCGGCCACTCTCTACTGCTCATGCCTACAGAGGTGGAACTGTGGCCCGTGTGAACGGACCTTTCAACTTGTTACCTCATAAAATGTTATATGTAATCTGTGACAAAGATCAAGCCTACCATAAGGGAATTTATTCCCCCTTGGGATTTAAATACAGTACTACAGCAACTTGCTTCTCATCCCTATTTTAAGCCTCTGGAAGCAGTATCTCTTAAACATTTTGCCCTCAAAACAGCATTGCTAACGGCTGTCATTTCTGCCAGACGTGTAGGGGAGTTGCAGGCTCTGGTGGCAGCTCCACCGTTTATAATCTTTCATCAGGATAAAGTGGTTCTTAGACCTAAACTCTCCTTTTCTTCCAAAATAGTGTCTCTGTTTCACCTTAATCAAGAAATTGTGCTACCATCCTTTTGTCCTAACCCTTCTCATGAGATGGAACATAGGCTTCATAATCTGGATCTCATCTGTTGTCTCCAGATTTATTTTACAAGAATCAAATTATTCCGTAAAACAGATTATTTATTTTTTCACTTTTGTGGAAAATTCAAAGGCTCAGCAGCATCTAAAGCTTCCATCGCTAGATGGATCAGGGACTGCATTAAACTGGCCTATGAATCAGCAGACCTAACTCATCCCCAGAGAATCAAGGCTCATTCTACCAGGGCTGTAGTGAATTCCTGGGCCCAAAAGACTTTAGCATCTCCAGAAGATATTTGCAAAGCTGCCACCTGGTTATCCGTCTCAACGTTTGTGAGACACTATAGACTCAATGTCCAGACATCAGAAGACACAAAATTTGGAAGGAAGGTGCTTGAAGCAGCCATTTCCATCTGAACCAATAAATAGCCCTCCCAGTCTGAGGTACTGCTCTGGTAAGTCCCACAGTCTATGCCGTGGATTGGACACAGAGGAAAAGGTGAATTTACTCACCGATATTTGTTTTTCCTCTGTGTCCTTCCTCGGCAACCCTCCCTTGGTTATCTGTTGGTATGGTATCATTCCTTGGGTACTGTAATATATGGCATTACTGACTGCCTAATCCTGGCTGTACCTAACGATCTATGTTTTGCAGCTTGGACACCTGTATCACTGACCTGGGGAGGAAGCTGATGACTTTTAAAGATTTTCATAGGTCCTACCAGCTGGAAGGCATAGCCAATAGCCCACAATCTATGCCGTGGAAGGACACAGAGGAAAAACAAATATCGGTGAGTAAATCCACCTTTTCTCAAAAACATCGATAGTACAGCATCTAAGCAAATTTGAATTTCCTGTAAAATGAACTAAACTTCTCATAAGGTATCAGGTCCATTTTAACCCTTTCAGTGCCAGAGGGGCATGTTTAAATTATTCTGAGTAACAGTTTTTATTGGCAGCTATGTAGGCTTTCAGAAATGCCAACTCCTAATGTGTTTGTTTTTTGCTTATTACAGGCTAAAAGTGAACATGAAAAAGCAGAGAGGCGTAAAGAGCAAAGACGATTGCGCGGGGAGGACACATGGATGCTGAATGATGTTAATGAGCGCATAGAGGAATTACAACAGGTGATGTGTGTGCTATGCAAATGCGCTGAGACTGTCTTGCTTTCAATGGTTAAAATCCCCATTTAAATCAAAGGAAATGTAAGAAATTTTCATCTGCCTTTAGTTGGGCCCATGGTCTCTTAACTCTGAGTGCCAGATGGGGGTGTTTGACACATTACTTTTCAATGTGGTGGTCACCCCCCCCCCCCAGCTCTCATATGGTTAAAAGGAAACTCTCACCTCTATACAAGTTTTCCTCTGGGTAAGCGATAACGATAACATGTAATCTGTTTTTTTTTTTTTTGTTTTTTTTTATATAATGCAGGATAGAGCTAAATTTACCTTTTAACTCCTTAAGGGTCCTGGACCGTCATGGAATTCCGGGCTCCCTGCGCAACTGCACGCTGTTTGGGGAGTCCGGAATCAGATTCGCAAAAAAAAAAAAAAAAAAAAAAAAAAAGTCCCTGGTCCTTAAGTGACCGCTGCGTGCATGGCCAGTCCTTAAGAGGTGAGAAAAAAAAAATAGCCAGTGACGTCACTTCAGGTACAACTCTGTACCGCAATCTGTCAATCTTCGTCTGTTCCCTCCCCAAATATTGCCTAGGATTTCTTCATGTAAACTGAACTGCTTTCATTGGCAAGAGAGAGCTCCAGTTTACATGGAGAAATCATGGAGGTTGGAACTAGGCATTACCTAGGGAGGGAACAGACTAAGATTGACAGGCTGTGATACAGAGCGCTACCTGCAACCTGTCCTGAAGTGACGTCACTGGCTCCTTTTTTGAAATGCATTATATTTAAAAAAACAAAACAAAACAAAAAAAACCTGCACAGATTACATGATAGGAACATTACACAAACTTGTATACCCTTTAAAACATCACTTTCTACTGTAACAACATTTCTTGCAAATGTCTGGTAACTGCCTAAGTCAGAAAGTCCCTTTACCCTGACTCTCTTCTGCTCCTTTAAAGGTTAAGTATCATTGTCCTCACCGTAAATTCAGTTATGTCCTCTCCATCCATATAGTACTCTGGTTGCTTGATCAGACACTCTTCAGAAATCGGTGGTAGCTATGGTAATGCTCCTCTTTGTTCAGACAGATGGAGAGAATTTCCTTGTCTGAATGCTTTCATTGAGTCCTGACGTATATAGAGCCAAAAAAATTTAGTATGCAAGGAGTTATAATAGAGGTAATTTAAATGTCTGGTTCTATTGTTTTATTTCTGTTTTTAGGAACATTCGGGAAAGAAGAAGAAAAAAGACAAACACCACAAAAAAGCAAAGAAGGAGAAAAAGAAGAAAAGCAGGAAGCAGAAATCTGAAAAGGATGATGATTCAGGGGAAAGTTCTGAGGTATGAAATTGAAAAATGCAATTCGATTGGAATATTTTGGCTGAACAAGAGCCTGATGCTCTAATTTAAAGGAACCTTGACACATCCTTATAATAACCTTCCATTTATAATGTGTTTTTGGTACAATCCATCCTGGATGTTATATATATATATATATATATATATATATATATATATATATATATATATATATATATATATATATATATATATAATATACACAGGGCTGGTGCAAGGATTTTTGCCACCCTGGGCAAAACCTAATTTTGCATCACCTTGTGTCCTACCCCTTTATGCCCCGCCCTGTATGTGTTTAAGTGTCAGCTTGTGTGTGTGTTCTCTATATGTGTGTGTGTGTGTGTGTGTGTCAGTATGTGTTCCCTGTATGTATATAAGTGTGTCAGTGTGTGTTCCCTATATGTGTATGTGTGAGTCTCTGTAAGGATATCAGTGTAAGTGTGTGTGTGTGTGTGTGTGTGTGTGTGTGTGTGCTTCTCTATATGCGTATCAGTGCGACAGAGTGTATGTTCTCTATATGTGACTCTCCCCCTCTTGACTGTTGATCCCCCCCTTTGACTCTCTCTCTCTCTCTCCCCCGTCTGAATGTTGAGCCCCTCTTGACCCCCCTTTCCACTTACTCTTCCTGGTGCACATTAATTTTTTTTTTTTTTTTCTCTCTCTCTCTCTCTCTCTCTCTCTCTCTCTCTCTCTTTCTCTCTCTCTCTCCGTTTCGGTGCCCTCACTTGGCTGGCTATTTTTTTTAATGTAGCACAGCGATGCCCGTTTCTCTCTCCCCCTCTGTTCCTTCAATTCTTGTCCAGGATTGAAGGAGTGGAGGGGGAGAGAGAAATGGGCATCGCTGTGCTACATTAAAAAATTAGCCAGCCAAGGGATGGCACCGAAACTTTTTTTTTTTTTTTTTAGACGGGCAGGCTAATATTTTCTGGGCCTGCTGTGCCACTGACTTGGGAAATAAGCGGTGAGTGGGGGTGGTGGGGTTGGCCTCGATGCGCCCCCAGAGAATGTGCGCCCTAGGCTGGTGCCGGCCCTGTATATAGAGGGGGGACATGACTCTAGTTGGCAGGTCTACTGGGGCACAAACACTACCTACTGCAACAGGATCAGTGCTTGATGTGCAGAAGATCACCATGTGAGGTGGGTGAAGTTTGAAGTCCATGAGTCCTGTCAGCAAGAGTCCTATTCACCCTCTGTGGATGTAGCATCCAGGTCTTAGAGAGAGAGAGAGAGAGAGAGAGAGAGTGTGTGTGTGTGTGTGTGTGTGTGTGTGTGTGTGTTCACGTGCTATAACTAAGGGAGTTCCTTCAACACAGAAGTAACTTGCTTAGTTGTGATAGTCCTTTAGTGCTTGGCAGCCTTTCCTTGACATAAGTTTTTCGGTATAGTTCATGGATGGGAAACGTTGTTGGACTACAGTTACCATCATTCTCAAATAACTAAATGATGTGCATTGTAGTCCATTAGAGAACTACTGGTTGCCCTGTTCATCTCCACAGGTTGCTCATATTCTTTGATTACCTAGAGTAGCTGTCTGCTCAATTGATTAATATTACTGAAAAAAAAAAAATCTTATCCCATCAGATACAAGAGAGGTCTTGCTAGACAGTGCATTAAAGACGTCTCTTGGATCCAAGAGATTTAAAAGAAAAACTATTGTAATATGTTATAATAGCATTTCTTTGAATAAAGATTTTGAGAGAGAGACAGGGAATACACTAAGGTTCAGTTCTATGGCGATGTGTGTCTGCTGATCAGTGGAGCACATTGCCTCGGCGATAGAGGCACACATCTCCATATGCACTAAGATTTAGGGATGCAAGGGGAGGGGAATAGACTGCGATCATTACCTTATCATCCTGGAACAAAGTTGTCAATGTGTTGGGGAGGGAAGGGAGGGAGCAGAGAGGATGCAGAGAGACTTCAGCACCAAGAACAGCAGGAAGCTAAACAGAAGGGAGATATTAGAAGTTGTTTAACTGATTCCCATGCCACCAGCTTCTGGAAAAAGCCCGCTATGTATAAGGTACTGGCCAGACTGATGCTGGCTGTGGATCCAGTGGTAATCGCCTAGTGATCTGTTGAACCCTCCACTGGGATAGCAATTTTTCTATGTGAAAGACTTGCAAATCTTTTTTGCTCCCTGACACCAAATGATACGACCAGTCAGGTATGAAACGGTGTGTTCATGAGGGCATAGGCCAATACGGGGTTGTGACACCCTTGGCAGGAGACTACAACATAACCACGCAGATCTACTTAACACATTCTGTGATGAATTGAGGAATGCCAGCAATGGAGATGGAATTGGGTAGCATATCCCCTGCCCACTTTGACAGACCCAGCTCTTGTACTTTCTCTATTCTCTCTTTTTTTTTTTTTTTTTTGGCCTGTTTTTCCAGTTAGATCATTCAAACTGACTGGCAGGGACCACCAGGAATAAAGTAACGGGAGACAGACTAGGAAAGAAAAGTGGGAGGAAAACAAGGAAGTAATGGGAAAGATGGAGCAATCTGGAGGTTAGAGGCCCCAGGGGGAGGGAGAGAAGGAGAATATGTTTATGGAGCTGCACTACTTGGCAAATTCACATTTGCTGGCAACGTGACCGAATGTGTCACACCTCCTCATATTGCCAGACCCTATGTGAGAGGCCAGAGGTGCTTAGCGCTGTTTAGTGTGAGCATGGTACACAATGAACAACCTCCTCACAAAAAAAAAAAAAAAAAAAAAAAAAAAAAAGACACTGAGATCTTGGTACATAATACACAGGTCTAGGAGTGATACCAGTGCCCTCACCCCCACCCACATTGTGGGCACCCATCTATACCGGGGTACCCCGTTCCTATTCCACACAATAGCAGGGAGTGGGTGCCCCTCTCTGTGCACTCATCCACTTGCAGGACCACAGGGCTGCAGTCCAATAGAGTGATGGCCTGGTGAAATGGCAATCTGTTCTCATCATTACTTTCCCCGGCTGTTAACAAATAGGCTATAGTCACTCTTAAAGCCATCCCTGTAGCCCCTGCTCATCACGGTGGATACTGAGGTGGACACCCCGACTGAAGCTGCCCCATCGTCTCCGCCTGTTTTAAATGAAGATGCAGATCTCTATTTTGCTCTGTACACGGTACAGAGCTGCACAGGCTCCGAGATCCTCCAAATGTGCCTCCACTCTCTGGGAGGGTCATTTTTCCTCAATAATGACAACAATAAAATTAAAAACTGTTGCTTAAAAAAAAAATTTATATACATACAGTAGAGTAATAAAGTGGATTAAGAGGTCATGCTCACGCGTATGTGACACTGTTTTACTTTCCCAAAAAATATATGAAAAACAGATATTGATTCTCATAGCTTTGGATATGAGATTCATTCATCCTAGGGAGAAAAACACGCTTGAAAAAGAAATGAAATGCACAGTGTGCATTACAGGGTATTAATCTTTGTGTCGGGGTATCCAACACATTGCAAAGCATTGGATAACTCTCTGGCACTCAGAAGCCTATGGGGGGGAAGACACCATGGCTGTATCTGCATAGAAAGCTATAGGAGGATTCCCACTTCTCCAGACATCAAGTTGGTGATGTTAGGACTGTGAACTCCATCAGTAAAGGCTGCTATCAGAGTTTAGGGCATGTGGCGATGTGACACGTTAAAATATCAACACACCCACATGAATGACAATAGCTTATTAACCTGCATTTCCATGTGAAAATGAGCATTGTCTTTCAAAATTGTAAACCTGACATGGCAATTCCAAAGATATGCATACATACAAATATATATATATATATATATATATATATATATATATATATATATACATACAATGCTAAGGCGTTTCCACCGTTACCACATTTAATACATTCAATGTGGATCAGAATTTTCCAAAACAAAAAGGATTCTGGATTTCTCAATGTCCTGTATGTGCTTGAATTCACCAGACCCGGATCACATGCAACAATAAGGGGGATACAACCAATTAGAGTCTATCAATATGTCGCGCTCAAAATTAATAATACCCACTTACAATTAGGTAGCTCTCCTGCCGCCTCAGTGGACTCGGAGTGTTCTTCACTCCAATTGGGTATCAGTAATGTCTGTTAGTTGAAATTCAGTCGCTGCAACCCGCTACTTCCACCACCTCCGCTTCCTTCAGAACGTCTCATAGTACGTCGTCACTCTCAGAAAGTCGTGTACACGTAAGGATAACAGAACATATATGCAATATAAAGAAAGGTTTGGAGACCCATAGTGTCTGAAAACATTTTTTTAAAGATGCACAATAGGGATCCCTCATTGTTAAAATTTATAGCGATAGACCAGGTAACTAAGAATTGGAGAGGAGAGGATATAATCAAAAAGATATATTGATAGACCCTAATTGGTTGTATCCTCCCTTTTGTTGCATGTGATCCGGTTCTGGTGAATTCAAGCACATACAGGATATTGAGAAATCCAGAATCCTTTTTTGTTTTTTGGACAATTCTGATCCACATTGAATGTGGTAATGGTGGAATCGCCTTAGCACTGTTTATATACTTGTATGTGCTCATCTCTATTTGAGTACGTAGGGGCTTGGGCTGAATCCACGTACAGTATGTGGTTGGACCACATACTATATCTGAACACATAGCTCCGATCCCTAGATTATTTTTATTTGTATTCATGGCAATGTTGGTGGATTTTGTTGGATTGGTGGCAGATTCACAGAGATATGATGGCAAAGACACCTAAGTGCATGCTGTTGATATACCATTGATACCACATCGCCACCCTGGCCTCTTATTGTCTCTTAGTGCACCCCTCCCCAACCTCTGCTTCACAATGGAAGCATAATAAAGCAAAGCATTAGAAAGACGCATGAGCTGGGTATCATTGTCATATTATGTATGAAGTAGAACAATTCTGGGTCAAAAATATTGCACTAAATGGGACAGAAATAATACCATTGGTTTAAATGGCGCTTTTAAAGTGTAACCTTAAGACACATTTGATTTCTTTGACGGATAATTAAAATCAGGTATATGTTGTATTAGCTATTTTTCTGGCAAGCAGATTTTGAGAAATTAACTTGTGTGTGTCAGTGACACTTTATACTGATTTCTTGCACAGTATGCTAATTTATGCTATTCTATGGAGCCAATACACCAAGATTTTTCCAGCTTGAGAGTCCTAGTGCATTGGCTCCATAAAATACCACTGGACTTGTAGCGTTTATAACACCAGAGAAGGCATCTGTACTTCATCACCTCTTTGTCATACCTTCGTGCAGTTGTGTCAAAGTTCAGTCCTCAAGTGCCATGAACAGGCCAGGATTTAACTATTTCCCTACTTAAGCACAGGTGAATTAGTCAAAATGAAAGAGCCACTGATTAACTTAGATGTGCTTAATCAGGGAAATCCTTACATCATGGTCTGTTGGTTGCCCTTGAGGACTGAACTTGGACAGCCTGCTTTAGTGCATAGCCCCCAAGTTATCCTAAGTACATCAACCTCTTGAATCCCAATAACAGACAGTAAGCATTCTTTGAGAGCACTTCAGAGCCGTTTACATTATTTATTTTTTTTTTTTTAAATCTAGCAATATAGTTAACTTTAACCCTTTGAGTGCCAGAGAGGTATCCAGCACATTACAAACCAATGCATTGCGTACCCCTCTGACACTCAAAGGGTTAACTCTTAAGTGCTTTGCCGTTTGTTACATACTCAACTCATTAGCATAATGTGCCACAAGAAAATAAAGGTTACATTTTGAAAACTGGTAACATTAGAAACAAATGGCTAGCATAATATACAGGCAGGTTTTAATTCTCTTTAAAATTTATTAAACTTATCTTCAGTTCAGTGGATCACCCCTGGCGAAATCTCAGAGAGGTCTCCAAATGCATTTCAAAACAATTTGGTGGCGACCTCTCTAGCAATGTGGTTAAAAGTCCCATGTCGCTCATTGGTCATTTTAATTCTCTACTAGTGTAAAAGACCGTGCCTGCGTCCGGGCAGTCTCTACTGTGCATGACTGCATCGGACAATTTCAGGCAGTCTCTACTGCGCATGATGGCGTTGGACAAACATACATCTGGCCTTTTATATTTTAGGATGGTGCAGTTGGTTTGCTTCAGAATTGTTTCGGTTTGCCATTATAAGGTACAACAAGAAGAGAGAACAGGAGGCGCATCCTAGTGTAATACGTTGATACACACAATCCATCACCAAAAGCAACCAATAAGTGGATACTCACAAAGATAGTGACTGTGAATCGACTTATGCAGAACACTGCTAAAAATGCTTATTGGGAAGTTTGAACATCGCCCAGACAGATGATCTGAAATATTTCAAATGGGCTGCTCCTCATAAAACCCGCTTTCTCAAACGGTCAAATAAAGAAGAAACATAAAAATAAATTAAAAAAAAAAAAAATAATAAATAAATAAATATATATATATATATATATATATATATATATATATATATAAGGGTGCCCAATAGTACAATAACATAAAATATGAGATGAATTCGTAAATGGAATGTTACTCACAAGAGAGATGGTCAGAAAGAACTCTGACTATGACAGCAGGTGGAGATATTTACCTATCTCCTCTAGGGTAACGAGAGAGCTGGAATGTGTTGATTGGTATCCCAAAGGATTTTGGCACATCCCACAGCTAATGACAAAGTTGTATTCTTTGTGGATAAATAATGATGCCTGAAATGACCAGGTAACAAAAACAAAATACAGAAAACAAAAAAACAGGCTCCAAAGAAATGCAAAATATTTATTAAAAATAATACAGGATTAATCTATATATATATATATATATATTTTATAATCTCAAATATACTCAGCCTGGAGATCCCTGGTTGTAGACAGAGACAGCACACATCTGGAATTCATCAGAAACGTTTCTCTTTATTCACATCATAGAGAGCCAAACATTTTTGTTCCTTCTCTGGACCTTCCTCAGGGCAAATGGCTTGAAACACGTTATTCACACTCTCTCTCTCTCTCTCTCTCTCTCTCTCTCTCTCTCTCTCTATATATATATATATATATATATATATATATATATATATATATATATATATATATATATATATGTGTGTGTGTGTTGAAAGCATAGGCAATGGCACTCCTCAAAAAAGATAAATAACCAATAAATTCAAAAGGGTGCTCATCCCATAAAATGTATAAAGAGTGTATTCAGCCAGAGCCAGAGCAGCGAGACGGCACACCAGTATCAAAGAAGACAAAATTTATTCAAAGCATATATTCCATAAGTCCAAACGTTTTCGGTCCCCTTACAGGACCTTCATCAGAGCAACCAGATTGTACCAATTCCCCATCTTAAATACCCACAAGAACACTCACCCCTTCACGTGCATTATGGCGGATCACCGCCCCAACGCTCAGCCCCACAACCGGAATAGCGGCGGTGACGTGCCGAACGGGAGGCGGACCATCCGCCCAATTGGCACGCAAACAAAAAACAATGATATACGGCAGCGATGTCCATTGCAAAACCGCATCAGGACCCGAAGCCAGCAATCACATCTGCTGGACAGGTCCCTAGGAGTTGCATTGTTAATTAGAATGCATTCCTCCGCTTGCAACATAATATCACAACAAATAAATACACATTCAACTATGGTATTGACTTGTCCCATAGCATCCCACATAAAACCAATGTAAAGCTTAATACACAATAAGCTAAATGCTGCTGTGCCTGAAAGATTCAAACTCAGCCGCAATAAATAAACCTGATGAAATTAAATCTTAAAAAAGACATAAATATCAAAACAAAAAGCAAAACAAAAAACAAAAATAGAAAATCAATAGTGGCTTAATGGTTAGAGAAATTACTGGTAAGTCCCTCATATGTTCACTTAAAATTGTGAATCAATCTTTTTCATGAACAACATATACTCCAGGAACAAAATGACGCTCAAATAGTGGTACTGTCCCACTATTTTAATCCTGTCCATAACCTCAAGCCTAAATCACTTCTTAATGTTAAAGTTCCATACTTTATCCAAACACTTCCAAGGGGTCAAGTTATTCATGAATCTAATAATTATATAATCCCATTGAGGGACTGATTTCAAACTCTTGTGCTTACTCAAAAATGTGGCTGGGTGTAAAGCCTCGTGACTAACACAGAGGATTCACCTCTATGCATACCACATTCAATGAATAAAACAATAATTATAGAAAAGAGTTGAACGAGAGTTCATGATTTAAACCCCTAGGATGCAGGGTATTAAGTTTATAAATCATCCTAGCCTCCATCTGCAGAAGCAACCGATGTCTGTTGCCCCCTCTCCTGGGTACTTGAACTTGAAGAATTGGCATGAATTTAAAATCCACCATAGTATGTCCAACTTCTGCAAAATGTCTAGCCACTGGTTGGCGAGCAATCTCGCTTGAACCCAAGTGGCCCTCAAGCGCTTTTCTGATGGAACTCTTGTGATTATTTATTCGTTCCTTCAATGTGGTTATGGTCTTGCCCACGTAGTATAATCCACACGGGCAAATGATGATGTAAATAACATATTTGCTATTACAATCCATATATTCTTTAATGTCATATTTTCTGGACGAATGAGGGTCTTGATAAAATTTACCAGTAATAATGTTGCCACAATTACTGCAGCCCCTGCATCTGTACACTCCTTTGGGACTCACTAACCAGCTTGCACCACTACTGTATTTATCTACAGGGTCTGTCTGTATCAGCAAGTCTCGTAAGTTACTATTTCTTTTAAAACAAAACAATGGAGGGCCCACTAAATGAGGACCTAATTTGGGATGCCCCTGTAAAATGGGCCAATATTTCAACATAATGTCACGTATCTTATTTGACGATGTAGAAAAGGTGGTCTGTATACAAAATCTCCCTGTTTTTTGGTCATCTTTCATATTTGGTTCAAGCAAAACCTCTCTGTCCAATGTACTGGCTCTGTCAATAGCCTCCTTGATCATATCCACATCATATCCTCTCTCAATAAATTTATCACCCATCTTTCTCAGTTCACCTGCTCTCAACAACGGGTCAGTAGTGGTACGCACAACCCGTACCAGTTGAGAGTACGGTAAACCCCTCTTAAGGGGTAATGGATGATGGCTATCCGCATGCAGGAGGGTATTGCGGTCAGTACTCTTAGTATATATCTTTGTTTCTAAATTACCATCTTTACGATATACTGTCATATCTAAAAAATTGATCTCATTCAAGTCAAATGAAAGTGTGAAACGAATGGTAGAATCAATACAATTCAGATATTCAACAAACGTACGTAATGACCCAGCACTCCCTTCCCACAGCAGAAAGACATCATCGATGAAACGTTTGTAAAATATTATGTTTTGGGCAAATGCACTGGCAAGGATATGCAGCTGTTCATAATAGTCCATGAAGATGCAGGCATAAGAGGGCGCCATATTTGACCCCATAGCGGTCCCTTGCAACTGCAAGTAATAGGACTCCTCAAATTTAAAATAATTTTTATTAAGTACCAAATCAATTAATAGAATCATGAAATCAATTGGTGGTCCCTCATATGTTGCATCTGATTCAAAAGCCGCTCTTACTGCCTCCCTGCCTAGAAGATGCGGTATGTTAGTATAGAGGCTAGAAACATCCAGTGTTACCAGTAGAGTATTATCAGAGATATATTTAGGTAACTTGTTGATAAAATCCGTAGAATCTTTCACATAACTAGCGATTTTGGACACATAGGTCTGTAGAAAAAAATCAACAAACTGAGAGATGGGCTGACATAAGGAATCCCTAGCAGAAATAATAGGTCTGCCAGGAGGATGGTCCAGAGACTTATGTACTTTTGGAATAGTATAAAAAACTGGAATCTTAGGAAAAGATTGAACCAAAAAATCTCTAGTTTCTGTATTTATCCAATGATTATGTAATCCCATCTCAATCACGGAATCAATTTCCTTTTTAAACAACCATGTAGGGTTGCAATCCAGCTTTTTGTAATTGTTTACATCAGACAGCTGTTTGAGGGCTTCATCTCTGTAGTATTCATAGTCCAAAAGGACTATGCCCCCTCCTTTATCTGCTTGTCTCATAATAACAGACCTATCTTTGGCTAGATTTTTAATTGCCCCAAGTTCATGTTTATTTATTGCGGCTGAGTTTGAATCTTTCAGGCACAGCAGCATTTAGCTTATTGTGTATTAAGCTTTACATTGGTTTTATGTGGGATGCTATGGGACAAGTCAATACCATAGTTGAATGTGTATTTATTTGTTGTGATATTATGTTGCAAGCGGAGGAATGCATTCTAATTAACGTTGCAACTCCTAGGGACCTGTCCAGCAGATGTGATTGCTGGCTTCGGGTCCTGATGCAGTTTTGCAATGGACATCGCTGCCGTATATCATTGTTTTTTGTTTGCGTGCCAATTGGGCGGATGGTCCGCCTCCCATTCGGCACGTCACCGCCACTATTCCGGTTGTGGGGCTGAGCGTTGGGGCGGTGATCCGCCATAATGCACGTGAAGGGGTGAGTGTTCTTGTGGGTATTTAAAATGGTGTTCCCCGGCGTTCAATGGAGACTTCACTAAAGACATGTGGCCAGTCGCTAAGCAACAGGCATCTAAACAATGCTAGCGATCCGTGCTGCTGGCTAGAAGCAGCATCCACTCAAAAAAGCACTCATTGCCATGGCTGCAGAAGGCATTACACTGAGCCATATATCTAATAAAAAGAGAGAACAAATAACTCTCTTATCACCCAGCGTGTGCTCCATGCTAAGGGGCCACCCTGCGACAAGATTGAGAACATATAAAGTATTAGCCAATGTATTAATTGCTATTATGAGTATCATTTCCTCAAAACCCAAATCATGGACTATAATAAACTCCATGTATTCTCCACACTGTGGGACACAGGTGCTACTGAATAATGATCCACTTAGAATATGCTCCACAGATAGGGGCCACACTGGTGCACACATTCATTTCTTTCAAAGTCTCCATCATATGTAGTAAAGTCATCAGAGTCTAATGTGCTATATCAGTGGTTAGGTTCCTGGCTCGCATCCTCTGGAGCCGCTATTTATGCCAGTGCAATTATAATATCCATGTTGACAAATATTATTCTGGCTACCAACGGTAGGGAGGATTCCTGTTATTATCTTTAGCGACCAAAAAATAAGACCATATTATTAGTTGAATACGCCGTCCAGTTCACAACGAACATCCTAGGGCCCATTCCCGTACTGGCAGTACAGGGACTGCCCACAATAAAGGATGTGCAGCGGTGTCTAGGTACCTGCTAAAAAAATGAGTCTAATGCATTTTGCAGTGTATAACCACTGCTTCTTCGGAGACAAAACAATCAAACAGGAGCCATTACAATAATCAAGGTTTAAAAACCCTTGTAATCTCATTCATTGGTGAGCCAATTTCATATCAAGTATGACGGAAGCCGACACACATCAAGATACAAGCATGGAATCGCCAAGCAAAGGATGCGGTCAAGTGTGTGTATATATAGGGTTAGTACACAAATTGTTTCCACATATGGCAATAAAAATGTTTTTAATATACTGGGGACAATGCCCTCTACAGAAGTGTTTATGCAACTGAAACGTATAAACAACTAATATGATATATTGATGTTTAACTCTTATTATACATGTGACCCATTGTATAAAGAATCTGCGCCTAGCGCTGACCTCTCTTCGATAAACCTTAAAATAGAAAACAAACGAGGCAGTATCTAACCAATAAAATAGAGAGATGAATACCTCAAAAAGCGAATAGAATATAAAAATATTGGTTTATAAAAAAAAAAAAAAAAACTAGCAAAAGAAACAAATTATTACAAAATATACATGTGTTAGAAAGTCTCACTGAGAAAGTCCCTGGGAAAACAGACAAGCCCAACCTGTCAGAATGTCCGTCACCTATGAGTAACTATCTGAAAAACCTCTCTATATAAACATACATATCTAGCATACGCTCATCTGAATAAAAAATATAATGGTATAAAAAATCTAACAAAAGAATCACTACTCAAATAAGTGACAAGTGTAGCAAATAACACACACATACATGTGTATACAGGAAAAAAACACCAGATTATATTTATAAAAATGGTAGAAACATATGAGCATACACAGTATAAATAAAAAGGATCACTTACAGATGATGAAGTAGTGCAGTGTCCTACATCGTGTTAAGAATCTCCTGGCCAGGTAAGGATAAATTTCACTGCAACGCGTTTTGCTCTAATAAAAACCAATATTTTTACATGTTATTTTCTTCTTTGAGGTAATCATATCTCTATTTGATTAGATACTGTCATGGTTTTATTTTAAGGTTTATCAGTATTGGACAGGACTCTGCGCTAGGCTCAGATTCTTTATATCTTGATTTTTAGAAGGGGTGGAGTGGTAGGATCCTTGGGATCTGAAAGCTGCAGGACCCATCTTATTCAGAGGTATACAACATAGTGCAAACTTTGGATATTATCTTGTTTTCAAGCACATTCAGATAAAAGACACAATATAATTTTTGGAGGGACTTTGAGACGCAGAGCACTTCCACATTTTTTCTGGTATGTGACCCGTTACGTTACATGATGCTATTCATCCTGTAATGCTTTAACGCACCTACTAATTTTGGATTTCAGTGAAATTGCACAAATATTACTGGTAGTTCAGCTTTCGGTGCAGTGTTATCACAACCGCTTCTATTGAGAGAATGACACTCCTGGCCAAGAAACAAGTGAACGGAGAATTATCCAGTTACGTTTGGTTCACTAAGATGGAGGGACTATGCATAAAAGGACTAATTCCTACATTATTCATGGTTTATGGATGTAAATATCCTCAATTAAAACTGATAATCTGCACTCTGTTTCATTTCTAATCCTGTGTGCTGGAGTACAGAGCCAAAACAACAAAAGTTGTGCCACTGTTCAATACTTCTGGATTGCACCATACAGTTGTGAATCTGCAGCAGTGAGAACCTGCAGACAGCTGTTGACAGGGACTCTCACTTTAGTAAGTTCTCACTGTGGCACAGTGGCTTAAAAAGTTAGCGCCACCATATTACACAGCACTGTGGTGCCTTGGCTGGACCTATTTAACTGATAGTGGTGAACTCTGGGACCACTGGTAATACAATGTGGAGGGAGCTAATGGCACCTAAAGGTTATGAGAGCTACCTTTAACGTAAATAAATATTCTCAGTGGTAAGCAGCCATAGAGCACTATAGCTTACTGTAGTGGCTTAAATTGGAGATGTTGATTCTGAATAAATTTTGTGTGTTGTGTGGTTAAAGAGCCATCCACCCCATGCTATTAACTCAATAAACCGGAATCCCTCAATATTATTTGTGTTTTGCTTTTTGGTTAGCCCACTATAGTACAACTGCTATAAGTGGACGACAGCCAGGAAAAGAAGATAGCTACTAAAAATATCACCAGTAGGACTGAAAGATCATTACCATAGCTGATGCGGCCACAAATGGCAAAAGGTTCTTTGCGCTGGGTGCCCCTTTTACTGGTCTTACTCCAACAGATTCTCATTGATAGAGCAAACCTATCACACCTTTTGCATTTCGAGTAAGCTTTCATCAGAGGTGTGGTGCGGATGCACATGGGCAGATCTAACCCTCCAGAAACACACCCACCTGGAGATGTTTCTTGGGTCCAAAAATCCTCTATGTGAAATAAAGCTTTATTAATCTTGGTATTTATTTAAATTCTTAGTACTTGCTAATAATCATTGATGGAGGGCTAGGGCAGTGAAGGCAATTTGTCAAAATCAAGAGTATAAGCTTAATTACTAGGTGGGAAAATGTCTATCTGAGCAGGAAACATGTTGAATTGAGCCAGTTTATAAATTATTGTTTCTGGGTTGTGTTCTTACTAGGCAGATACCGAATATGTTCTAGTCAGCCAGCTTATATGTTATACTTGTTTCTGAGTTTCACCAGGCAAGTTATTCATTTATCTCAATACACTACAAGTATGCATAGTTTCACTGGTTGCTCTGTAACAGTGGTAGACATTCAGTATCCCAGTCCAGATTCTGCAGATGATCATAAAACTGGTCTCAAAGTACCAATTGTAGGAGAATGGTATCCTGATTTTTAACTTAAGACATTGAGATTATAATAATCATTAAGATATATAGGATGAACATAGTCCATTTAGAAAATTCCACTGCTTTCTTTTTCAGAATGTCATCCTTCTTATTCTGACCTCTAATACCTAGATGTATTCTCCAAGCCCAGCATCACAAGTTAGAAGCATCACTATGGTGTTCTTTAAAAAAAAATATTTAGACCATTTTGTTCCTGTTGTGTTTTTATTCTCTTGAAGTCCAGTGGAGTGATGCATATTTTTCCTATATGCACATATTCTTTAATTGATTGACTGCAAATCTTAAACAAGAAGGGCACTTCAAACAGTAGATCACTCCGGTATCCTTTTGAAATGTCGCCTAACGCATCCAGAATGTTGCAATTTAAAACGCTGCAAATTCAACATGTCGCCTAGCACGACAGGTCGCCTTCTATATGCGTCAAAATGTCGAAAACAGGAAAATACTGCCGCGGCACAATAAGAATGATAATGGATGCAAAAACGTAAAAGGGAGAAATAAGGACTCTATAAGGGTGCAATAAGAAGAAAAGGGTGCTATAGGGTTGCAATAAGGAACAAGGGCGCAACACGGATACTATAAGGGCGCAATGACAAGAACCAAATACTTATAAGGAAAAAGCAAATATGAAACATAAAGGACTCAAAAATGATGCGTTGCATCAAAACCGTGTCATCCACACACTCCAGGAACAGGAAGTAGAAAAACGAAACAGGATGTACAAAACCATTACACCACAACGAGACACAGCCATACAGCACAGCCAGCCATACAAAAAAATGCCTAGGGAGCCTTCATTCACAAATGCGGAGCTGGGGATACTTGCCCACTACATGACAAGTATCTCCCAGATAAGCTCAGGGACAAAGTGTACTCTGCATTTTGTAGGCGCATTTTACATAAATAATTTTTGTACTATATTGTACAGCTTTTTTGTATTTTATTGTAAATGATTTTTGTTAACAAAAAAGATTGCTACATAGCTTTAATACTTTTGGTTACTTGTACTTCTTGCACCCTTATTGAGCCCCTTATTGGATCATTACTGCGTCCTTTGCTGTGCCTAATTTCAAGGTGCGTCCTTATTGCGCCCTTATTTCACTCTAAATGCACCCTTATTGTGTCCTTTGGTGCAGAGAACTTCAACATTTTGACACGCGACATACAGAAGGCGACATGTACAACTTGCGACTGTTTAACATGCGTCTTTCTTATTGCGTCATTTGCATTGATGCGACCAAACAAATGCGACATTTTAAGACGCTCAATCAAACTTGCGACATTTCAAAAGTAAACCGATCACTCCTTTCAAGTAATCTTTGTAATTTTGTTCTCAAGTTTTTAATTACTTCCATATGTGGACAGAGTATACGTGAATCACAGGTATGTTCCTGTGGTGGTGAGATCCCTTATCCGTTTATCATAGTCAATTTTTGACCAAAAGGTTCCCTACATTTGTGCAGCTTCTGTAACTTGGTTAAGAATATTTTTCTATTCCTCATCACGTTGAATGATGTGCCATGTTTGTTATGAATGGCTACAGTTATTCCACTTTGGTTAAGTGTGAGTGCATCTTTTTTTGGTTCATAATATTTGGATGTTTGTGATCTTGAAGATAAGTAGCTTGGTCTGGTTGACATATAGACCCTGCTAAAAGCTGTTATTATGCTTCTACTGCATTTAAGTCTGAAACAGGAATGTCATAAAGAACTCACTATGAAAAGGAAGTAAGAAATAAGTCCTTTTCTAAGATGAGTATATGAGAACACTAGAAGAAAGCATCGGTGACATTGAATAAGATGAGAAGAAAGAAAAAAACAATTCCAAATAAACACAAGCAAACACCCAAGGGGAAAATCGGTGCAAGTCCAAGAACACAATAAGAGCTTGGATCTAAGTAACCAAGAGCAAAAAATGAGAATAATACATTTGGGCAATAGAGGAGTGAATCAAGAACGTTTTTGTTTGTCTAAAAGACTCCCATTCATCTTCAGTATTCATTTAGGTCACTGAGGTCATTAAGGGCATTCATTTGTTTAAAGGGATAGTAATGTTTCATAATAAAAGCAGCTCTAATTAATCATCATAGTATTTTGACTTTGGAGAGTGTTATTTCAATTCTGTCAGAGTTGTAGTTCAAGAGTAATTCAATGACAAATTATCCCACTCTTGCCCCTTTTACTGATGTAACACTGCTCATCCAGAGCAGAAGGGAGGTGCCCAGGTAGATTGCAGAGAGGGACAATCTTCAATTAAGATAAGGGAAAAAGCTGAATAACCTGTCAAGGGGAGCAGGGCTTTCATTGTTCTCATAGGAAGAAGATTGTCCCCTGTTGTTATCTGTCTGGTCTATAGACTGCATTCCACATCTGAGGAGAGATGGCTTACACTAGGTAAAAGGGGCGGTAGGGGAAACTTTGCTTGTGAATATCTCTCAAACTTATATCTTTCTTCATGTTTTTTTTAATGCCTACAAAATAAAATAAAGCTAAAACAAAGTATTACTATCCCTTTAAGAACCAGAATCGGAAGAAATTGAAACTAACTCTCACATAGAAAGCCAAGATACCCTAAAATGCACTATGGGAAATAGAAATGATTGGAGAAATGTAGTGGAAATAAAACCCACATTTACACCCTCACAGAGTACATGACCCCACACTTAAGTATTTACAGCTATTGCATTTTGTCTTGAAACACAAGCCATTAAATGGGCCAAGCAATATGTCAAAAAAGGAGATTTTAGCAGTGCACAAAATAAAAACCTGGACAGATATTTTATTTTATGAATTGGCCATCTGAACAGTAAGAAAAGGAAGCAGAAAATTACTTTACAATAAATAATTAACAGATTTCTTCAGAAACACATCAGCGCACATCCACCAATCACAGTGAGGTCCTTAAAAATTGGGGAATTCCTTAGGCTCAGTAAGAATTGTTTGGAGGAAAAGGAATTTCAGAAAAGGACTTCAGAAGTAGTTATTGAAGCAATTGCTAACAAACATTTGCACAACCTCAATGAGATGAGGATGTGAACACTATTCTTGACTAAAGAGTTTCAACAGTCTATAATTATAAATAATTTGCCAAAAGTGACTACTTTAAAGTGGAGCTACCAACCCAAGTACAGTTAAACCCCAAAAATTACCCATCTGGTGACTAGCTGAACAATAGTACTAGTCGTCAGAATAATTACCTCCCGTCTGTCTCGGGAGCAGTAGAATTTAATTATAAGGAAGTAATTATTCTGGCAACTAGTACAATTGTTCAGCTAGTCGCCAGATGGGTACTGAGGGGAGTGGAACTAGAGAACTGTTTTTATTGTTAACAGACCAGCAAGTGAACGCATTCCTAATTATGGGGTTGGAAAATTTCATTGCAGGTCTAGTTGAAGCTGGAAGGAGGGCTAGAGTAAGAGGGTCAAAGGAGGATGCGCAGGACCTCTCAATGTGTACCCATAGCTTGTCTTGTCTTGGCCCAGGATGGAAGCCAAGGTCATTACATAATAATATCGTTTCAGGTTTGACAGACCCAGGCCACCCGCCGATCTGTGTCTGTGTAAGGTAATACAACCCACCTGTGGCTTCCGGGTACCCCAGTAGCAGAAGGGAACATTCAGGGTTATACTGCGTATTAGTAATTAAAGCAGGACTAAACAGACTATTACCCATTTTGGAGTTGGGAAGGCTTATATATTTCTTGTTTTCTGTTTTATACTGTGGAAAAATTAAACTTGATGGACTTGTGTCATTCTTTTTAACCTAATTTACTATGTACCCATGTAAGCAAAGCAATACATCATTACATGCCACCAGCAGATCAGTATCCCATTTTATGCCACCAGTAGAGCAATGCACAATTACAATAGACTAGCAGACCAACTGACCATTATAGAATGGAATGACTTGGTACCTTTCTTTTTTTTTTTTTTTTTTTTAAATCTCCCCTGATTGCCAGATAATAGATATGTTCAAAAAGCATTATATCCCCTTTAAACCTAGAGCAATAACGTTTTGACAGTTGCTTTTAACACAATTAGGATTTTGATCTAGGAAGAAATTGAGTTGTCATTTTGGAGTCAGGAAATATGATTGATTATTTATTTTTGTCTTTTACGTGTTTCAGACAAAAACGATAAATGGCATATGTTTGGTTTTATATCCTTTGGGTTAAAACATCATAATTTATGTAGCTATTATTATCTGTGGTGGGAAAGAAGCATTAATAAGGGAGAAAAGATATGTTAAAGCTCAGTCTTTTATTCGTTAATTGTCATTCCAGCAACAGCATTTTTAAAGTTACAACCACGACTGTACAGGGCTCAAACTTGTCCTGCCTCTTGTAAGAGCTGACACTGCCAATAGCAGCCTCAATCCTATTGGCTGTGCAGGTGGGTTTGATATCATAGCAATCAATAGGAATCATCAGCTAGGAGAAGCTTCAAGTGAGGGTTGTAAATTTACGATGCTGCTACTGACAGTGGTGGGACTCGGTTTACTATTGAAGTGCCACATTTAAAGCTTTGCATTATAAAATGTTGCATGTCTTTAGCCGCGTCATTTGAAGTGTCGCAATTAAAGTTTTGCGTCTTAAAGTGTTGCAAATTGTACATTTTGCGTCGTTCCGAATGGCGCATTCGCCATATCATGCATTAACATGTCGCAGCAATATGGGTGCAATAATGACGTTACATGGGTGCATTAAGGACACAATATGGTTGCAATATTGGTGCATTAAGGACGCAATATGGGTGCAATACTGACGCTATAAGGGTGCAGTATGGGTGCATTAAGGATGCAATATGGGTGCAGTAATAACGCTACATGGGTGCAATAATGACGCAATATGGGTGTATTAAGGACACTATATGGGTGCATTAAGGACGCAATATGGGTGCAATACTGACGCTATAAGGGTGCAGTATGGGTGCATTAAGGATGCAATATGGGTGCAGTAATAACGCTACATGGGTGCAATAATGACGCAATATGGGTGTATTAAGGACACTATATGGGTGCATTAAGGATGCAATATGGGTGCAATAATGACCTAAAACCCACAAAACCCAAACCCAACCAGCCCAAAACCCACAAAAACCAATCCAACACCCACTAAACCCAACCCAAAACCAACAAAAACCAACCCAAAAACTGACCCTAAACTAACCCAAAACCCACTAAACCCAACCCCAAACCAACTCAAAACAAAAAAGCAACCCAAAACACAACCTTATGTACCAATATTGCACCCATATTGCGTCCTTATTGCACCCAGTTTGCGTCATTAATGCACCCATATTGCGTCCTTAATGCTGCAACATGTTAACTCACGATATGGTGAGTGCGCCATTCGGAACGACGTGAAATGTAGAATTTGCGACACTTTAAGACTCAAAACTTTAATTGTGACACTTCAAATGACGCGGCCAAAGACATGCGACATTTTATGATGCTAAACTTTAAATGCGACACTTCAAATGGATATCGAACAAAAAAGAGTAGTAAGCTTTTTATGAATAAAATATATACTGTAATTATTTTCCTGTTGAGTAAAATAAGGGTACTCACTCAATTCTTATTACAACAAACTTAAAGCGGAAGTACCACATTTAAGAAAGATGGCCCCAAATAATTCCTCATCTGGTGACTAGCTGCTCAGTAGCGCTAGTTGCCAGAATTATTACCTGGTTAATGCAAATTATCCACTGCTCTGGGACTGACAGGCAGGACTGAGCGCAGACATCTTTGCATAGTGACGTCTGCACACCTGCGCCGTCAGTCCCAGCCAGCTCTAGGAGGCGTCTTTAGGAGCCCTTGAGCTCCAAAAGGGACTGACAGCGCAGGTGCGCAGATGTCATTATGGAAAGATGTCTGTGCTCTGTCCTGCCTGTCAGTCCCGGAGCAGTGGATAATTCACATTAACCAGGTAATAATTCTGGCGACTAGCGCTACTGAGCAGCTAGTCGCCAGATGAGGAATTATTTTGGGCCATCTTTGTTAAATGTGGTCGTTCCGCTTTAAACTGTAATTTTCTGTTGTGATCCCTAGATGGTGGTGTTTCTGTTGTTTACTATGGGGAGTTATAAAAAGAAATGTGCATTTTGGACACCAGTTGGTACAGTCACTTAAAAAAATGTTTGATCTGTAATACACTTAGGGAGTGACCTTATTTTACTTGGCAATAAAAACACTTTAATGTGTTTTTCACAAAAACAGAGTGTACTACTCTTCTAACCCTTTGAATGCCGGAGGGAATGTGCATCTCCTTGCAAAGCAATGAGTTGCATACCCCTCTGGCACTCACAGGATTAAGGAACTTTTGTTCCTAGTAGTATTTGTTTTGTTCCCTTCTTCCTAATGGTTTGAGCTGTCCTGTGTCTGTAGGATTCTGAAGAGGAATGGGTTGAGGCGACGCCCTCTCAGACAGCTAGGCCAGAGAAGGCCTGGAAAATTAAGGAAGATGCTCCTGAGACAGATCTGCCTGATAAGGTCAGTTTCTCTTTTTGTCATTTTATTTCTCTGTTGTTTGAATAATCCCTGGCCATCAAAATTGTAGGCCGAATGGACATCTCTTTATAATGATAGTGCATAGGTTTAATCTGTAAGGTATAATTATTTATAATTATCTACAAGAGCCATATGCAGGAAGCTAAAGAGCAGCAATTCCGGGGAAAACTGACTGCTTTATGGGGAACAAATAGTAATACCCCAAATTCCCATTGATTTAAATTGGGCTTGACTCCTTGAATGCTAGAGATTTTTCCAATACATCAGACTTTTCAGCTGGTCCCAGCAGGTTCTGGTTATGCCCACACAAGTGGTTAAATGCCCATTTAAATCGATGGCAACTGTCATTTGTCCCAGTTGGGTTTGCTCCATGATTGCCCCCCCCCCCCTTTTTGTTTCCTAAATAAGGACAAGAGAGATGGACGCAGTAGGCTAAATAGGTTCAATTCCAGTGTAAACTGACTGCACTGTAGGGGAAAAAATGAAAATTCACATTTATTTAAATGGACTTCTCTCTCCTTGACTGCTTGATGTCTCCAGCATTTTGCAAAGTTATGTTCTGGAAACCTCTTGCATTTAGCGGCTTTAATGAGCCATTTCAATATATAAGAATTTGGGGAATTTTTATTTGTCCCCTATGGTGCAGCTGGTTTTCTCCAGAATTGCCCCCCTTTTACTTCTGGAATAAGGTCTCAAATCCATAATCTTATCCAGGTAACCCGAGCGACTCGTGAAACAGTATCCACCACAGCAGTGGGCACCTGAGACTCCCCAGCTCTAGAGTACTAGAATTCCCATGCACCTCTTTACCTTGCAGTATACGGCCTTCATTTACATACAGGCTAGCAAGAAAATACTGTTGTTTTTAGATCTGCAAGAGGAATGGGCTACATGAAGCTTGCCAGCTCTTGAGGTCTAGAATTCCCATCATCAAGGGTCAGCTGTTGGCTTGCTAAGGATAATGGAATTATAACAGTCTGAATCCATGAGATTGTCCTTTCCTGTTGAAGATGACGTTGTGTGTGTGTGTCACTCAGGTTGTTTAGATAATGATTTTAGGACTGGATTCGGGAAGCTAGGGCTTTTTTTTTTAGCAAGGTTTGGTGCCCATACATCACGTAATGACTTACAATGAACACCCCCAATCAAGCAGAAAATGAAAATAAAATGCAGCAACAATACACCAAAAATATGAGCGCAGATCTGGTAAAAGGCTTAGGTCTGCAAAGTGCAGCTCCAGAACAGAGCCCATGAGCCGTTCATGAAGGGTCAGCAGAAAACATAACCTGGAAAAAATTATAAATTCAAATGATGACTAGGTGTTTGGAAAAACCCCAACTGTTACTGTAAATGGAAAATGTTAGACAAGATAACCATAATGGAAGGTTTTAAAATACTCTCACTTTGCAACAGATAGGTGATTTTAAAATAATAGTTTGTAAAATATTTAGCCTTATTTATTTGTCTTGTTTTTATTTTTATTTTATTCAGATTATCTAATACTGGCCTGCAGGCAGTGACAGTTGGGATAGAGAGTAGTGTGGAATGTTAGTGTCTGGCTGATGTATGCCACTACTGTCTAATTTGCGTAAACATCTCAAACTATTCTATTAAATTGCAATTACGAACATGAATATAGGTTATTTTGAAAAAGTTCTCAAAATCACCTATGTCATGGAAATCCAACGTGCGGTTACCCTTTCCCCAGGGTACGGCCTGCTTGAGATTTAAAAAACTGTTTTTATACTGGATCAACTAGCACACATGAACTGGTAGGCCAGTAAGACCTAATACTGTGCCTGCCAGTACCATACAGGTGAAGAATAGGTGTGTGTTAAATATCAGTATGGTCAATGACTTGATTAATAAATAAATCCATATTTATGAATAACTGGTAGGCCATAATTCACTATTTTTAAAACTAAAATAAAATGTGGCCCTAACAGTTTATGGCTTTATAATCATGTGGCCCATTATTAAAAAAACTTGGATGCCCCTGACCTGTATGTTACAAAGTGACATTTCCACTTTAACTACCTGGAAATTGACAGTAGACATGACACTTCCAGTACAACAAAGAGAAATGATTTTATTTTGGCAACACTGACCATAGTATGGTATCTTTTAAAATCTGTTATGAGAAACCATAAAGACACTTGCACCAGGAACTAGCTAGTGGTTTATGATGACCACATTATTTACCAGTTATGCCCCATTCTAACGATCCTTTAGTGAGTATTGAAAGTAGTATCTGAATCTTTGCAAATGACACCAACTAGGTAAGGAAATACATACACAGCAGTATGTTTATTCTCAGCAAGAATATTTGTATATACTAAGTGAATGAGTGGAAAAGTGCCAGCTGAGGATTGATAAAGATAAATGTAAGATTATGCACAGGGCTAGGAAATTATCAGTGAAGTATGCCAGTCAGAGAAAAAAAGTTACTAGACAGGAAGTGAATATGAATTGGCTCACACAATGTTAATCGTGTCTGCTGGATTTTTCTGTTTTACTAGTCACAGACTAGGTGGAAATTTTCAGCCCTGGGTTGTAGAAATAATCATGCTATATACACTAAATCGAAATCTAATTGGGGAGCTCATGCTAGAGAAAGATTTAGGCGTACGGGTAGACTTCAGTATGCAGTGTCACTGAGCTGCTGCAAGAACCAGTAGGGCAAAACGGGGTATTGATGCATGGAAAGGGAATGCAATTTTCTCTATATAAATCCTTGGTTAGGCCTCATCTAGAATATGGAGACAGTTCTGGGCACCATTTTAAAAAAAGACATACAGGGATGTGCAACAAAGCTGATTTTAGTTATAAAGAGAGACTAGCCAAACTGGGTTTATTTACAATAGATAGGTCTGGAGCATGACTACTATTTACAAGTATATTAAGGTCAATACAATAAACTCACTGGGTAACTCTTTACTTAAAGAGCAGATCAAAAAAACCCCCAAAATATAGAGAATCATCCATTAAGGATTGTGGAAGGGTACTTTCAAATAAATCAAAAGCAGGGATTTTCTATAGTAAGGGCTGTAAGCATGTCATATTTTTTGCCTAGGGAATCTGTGTTGGCAGATACTGGCAAATGCTTCCAAAATGTATGGGATTCCTTTCTACCGTAGAACAATATTCAGAATCGACAGTTTCTGTGTATTTCAATGTGGATCCAGATAGGATTCAGAGTAGCAAAAAACTCACAAGAATGGTATAAAGGTGATACCTTTTAATGGGTAGCTGAGGACATATAAAGTGCAAGCTTTCAGGACACTAAGGTCCCTTTTTCAGGCATGGGTTAACAAATAAAGCAAGAATAACACTGCATTTATATTTACAGACTATGACATACATTTGAAACAAAATATGAGTACCCAGTGGGGGTCAATTAACTTAGTAAACCTACAGTCTACAAAGATATGAATGGATATGCACAGGGTTAGATCAAAGTCCTGGGAACAAGGAAATGTTCATTAACACAGATGTGGATCCAGAGAGAGCTATCAGACTGCATTTTGGAATCAGCAAGGAATATCTGTTTACCTGCTTGGGGCATGATCGGAACTGGCTTAACCCCTTAATGACCGGTGATAGTCCTGACACGTCACCAGTGTCTGTGCCTTAAAGTGGAACTGTCAGGTTCTAGCTCCCCCCCCCCCCATGTCACATAAATTATTGTTCCCTATATGAATAAAATCCACCTGTTGTGTGCTCTGTTTTTAGAGGTAGATCGCTTCCATCTTGATGTTGTGTACAATGATTGGCAACGCTCTCCCTCTAAGGAGCTGGCAATTCTCCCTAAGCTCCTCCCCATCATCTTACTGCACCTGATTGGGTGCTGTGCTTTGAGGGAAATCTGCGAAGGCCCTCCATTGATGCCTCTCTGCTCTGGTGCTGGACTGGGGCTTATCTTCGGAGAAGGTTGGGGAGGCCCCTGGGGTGGTCTGGAGCCCAATATTGGCCTTCCACTTCTTAAGAATCTGGTTGTGATCCATCCACTAGATCCATCTGAGTCCCGCTGAGGAAGTGTAATGTACCTAGGACTGTAGAACCAAGGCTCATTTATTCTTCTAACTCCCTTCCTCCTGAGCACCTGTCATACAGTTATAGCCATCATAGGAGTTTAACCCTCTGAGTGCCAGCAAGGTACGCAATGCATTTCAAAGGGTTAAACTCCCGCAATGGCTATAACTGTATGACATATTCTCAAGAGGAAGGGAGACAAAGGAATAAATGAGTGTTTTGCTACATTTGTGCATAAATGCACTGGATGCAGGAAGGAGAGGAAAGGGGGCACATTCATTAAAGGCAGTGCGCTTGTTCTTAAGGAGAGCTGGGGAGGGAGGTGGGGGGAGAAATATTCAAAGCAGTGTGCATCTTGCAGAGCTGTGCGGTTAAGCTTGTAACCACAGGAAGAGTAAAGTGACATCACTTGCTACTTTTTAAAAAGCTGTATCTTTTGAAATATTGAGAAAAAAATAAAATAATGCACAACCTATAAAAATTGATAAAAACTACATTCAGTAACATAAAATGTCATGAGGGTGAAAGTTCCCCTTAAAGCAATGATGACAGTCCTGGCACGTCATGGGTGTTATGTTCATATCTCTCTGTGGAAGCGCTGTGAGTGCTAGAGGAGTCTGAATCTGATTGGTCCAAGACCGGAGAGGTCCGTTTCAGAATCTCGTTCGGTGAGCCGTTACGTGTTCGGTCACGTGTGTCGGCTCACTAAATGACATCTGTGTGGTTCCTAAGGAGTATCCGACCTCAGGACCGCTGGACGTTAAGGGGTTAAACTGGTTCTTTTTTTTTTCTTCCTTCTGGATCAATAAAAATTATATGGCAAAGCTTGAACTTGGACATGGGTCTTTTTTTTATTTTTGCTCAACCTCATCAGTTGTTACTATTTAATTGGATATGATCTCTTTTCATTTTTTGTTAAAGGGAATGTATCCCCCCTATACAAGTTAGCCTGAATAGTTACATTATATAGTGAATATGTGTAAAAGTTTATTAATTTCTTTTTTTAAACCTTCTGTTGGTCTAAACTGAAGTAATAAAAGCTGCCCTGCACCTACTTCCACATAGACTGTGGTTACCTGCTCTGTAACCGCAGTCTGTCACTCTGTCTCTGCTACCCTCCCACTATACAGCCTCCTCCAATGACTGAGGCTTTCTGCCTGTAAGCTGGAGCGCTCTCATTGGCTAGATATCAATCTCTGCCAATGAGATCGCTCCAGCTTACAGGCAGAAAGCCTCTGTCATCGTAGGAGGCTGGATAGACGGAGGGGAGCAGAGACAGAGCAGGGCAGCTTTTATTACTTCAATTTAGACCAACAGGAGCTTTAAAAAAATAAATTAATCAGCTTTTACACATATTCGCTATATAATGTAACTATTCAGGCTAACTTGTATAGGGGTGATACATCCTCTTAAATAATGTCCCTTTAAACCAAGGGTTTGCCCTAGATTTGCTCCTATTTCTTTATGTATATAACTGTTTAGCTGTTCTCTAGTGTTTTATCCCAGCCAATGAGACAAATTAAATTAATACTTCCCCGTCTGTGGCCTTAGATCTTGCTAAGGAAGTTTACATTATGATTGGCTTTTCCCTTAATTAGAGGGTGTATATGTTCAATGGTTCAGTAACTAGGCATTGAATTGACTTCACATGACAATGTGAACTTCCCATTGCTTATTGCTATTCCCTGCCATGTTGGCTCCAAGCTGGTCTTGTCACTGGGCCATCTGTGCAGCCAGAGCAGCAGTCAGGTTGAGGTGTCCTTGTGAACTGAAGTCTACAGATGCTCAGTGATCTCACGGCTCTCTTGCTACTTCATGCTTTTAAATAATTAAAAAATAACATGAATGTGAATGTATTGATCCATAAGCTTAGATCACTGGCTTTAAGCAGAAAACATAGAGGTCCGATTCTGGAGCATACCAACTGCTCCATAGGGGATACATGAAAAATCCTCAAATCCCCATTGATTATAAATTGAGCATTGTAACTCCTTGATTGCTAGAGCTGTGTCCACTGCATTGTTTTTCAAAGTGTCGGATGCATTTGTTGGGTTAAGTATGCCAATTTAATTCTGTTGATCATTTTATTTGTACCCTATGGTACAGTTGGTTTACTCCAGGACTGCTCTGCTTTACTCTTCTGCATAAGGGCCATTGAGTTTTTATTCAGCAAGAAAAGAGGAGCAATTCTGGTGTAAACCAACTGCTTGCCATAATTCACATGGTGGTAAATGGGGTGTTTAACCCCGTGAATACCAGAGAGGCCGCTAGCAGTCAGAGGATTAACCCTTTGAGTGCCAGATGGGTATGCAACGCACTGCAAAGCAATGCGTTGCGTACCCCTCTGTAACTCAAAAGGGTTAAAAGCTTCATTCAAATCAGTTGGGATTAGCATTGGTCTACTGGTTTGTTCCACATTGGACATAGGGCCCTAAGCTGAGGTCAGGGATGTCCATAGACGGGACCAATCCAGCACATCAGGCTAATTCAGTGTTGTAGTAACATGTGACCTGCTGTAAAATGCAATGGCCAATATGTATGAAAGCAGTCAGGAGTAAATCAACTGCACCACAGGGGACTAATAAACATCCCTTTAAAGGGATAGTAATGTTTCATAATAAAAGCAGCTCTAATTAATCATCATAGTATTTGGACTTTGGAGAGTGTTATTTCAATTCTGTCAGAGTTGTAGTTCCAGAGTAATTCAATGACAAAGTGTCCCCCTCCCGCCCCTTTTACTGATGTAACACTGCTCAGTCAGATCAGAAGGGAGGTGCCCAGGTAGACTGCAGAGAGGGACAATCTTCAATTAAGATAAGGGAAAAACCTGAAAAACTTGTCAAGGGGGGCAGGGCTTTCATTGTTCTCATAGAAAGAAGATTGTCCCCTGCTGTTATCTGTCTGGTCTATGGACTGCATTCCACATCTGAGAAGAGATGGCTTACACTAGGTAAAAGGGGCGGGAGGGGGAAACTTTGCTTGTGAATATCTCATAAACCATAAAGGTTTGAGAGATAAGACATATCATTCTTCATGTTTTTTTAATGCCTACAAAATAAAATAAAGTTAAAACGAAGTATTACTATCCCTTTAAAAGGTTTAATAATGTCTCTATATAAAAACATTTTATATTGCAGCTATTAGAAAAATAAACTAAACAACCCCAGTCCCATCTCTCAAACCTTTATGATTTGAGACATATAGAAGGCTAAAGTTCCTCCCTCCCTCCACTTTCCCTGACGTCAGCTGTAAGCGGATGGCAGGAGATACTGGTCCCGGGACAGGCAGGTGGCCCTTTAGCAGAGCCGAAATAGCACAATGAAAGAAGAACTACTTCATTGGAAACCGGGCACACTTTGCAGACCGTTCCAGTGAAGTATTTCTTTTTACATTGTGCTATTTCAGCTCTGCTGAAGAGCCACCTCAAGTCGGACGACATGCATCTCCTGCTGTCAGTTTACAGCTGAAGTCAGGGAAAGCAGAGGGAGGGTGGAATTTTAGCCTTCTATATCTCTCAGACCATAAAGGTTTGAGAGATGGGACTGGAGTTGTTTAGTTTAATTTTCTAATAGCTGCAATATGACAATTTTTATGTAGCGACATTACTAACCTGTTAAATTAAATGGGGCTTTTAACCCATTGAATACTAAAGAATACTAAAGCAATGCATTGAAGACCTCTCAGGCATTCAAGGGGTTAAAAGCTCTATTGAAGTGCATGGCAATTTAGGAATCTTTATTTGCCCCCTATGGTGCAGTTGGTTTACGCTTGAAAAACTCCATCTTTTATAACTATGGGCTGATAGTCCATAACCGGATCTTTAACAACTCGGCACATTTTGGGCCATATGCAGCAAGAAATTGAGGTGCAATTGTAAAGCAAGCCCAACCACACCATAGGGGGCATGAACATTTCCATTGGTTTCATCTTTTGCATGCTGGGGCATTGTGTTTAGGGTTGCCACCCAGCCAGTATTTTGCCGACAGGCCGGTAAAAAATTGGCTTCTGTCCAATGTTAAGTCTATGGAGGGAATGCCATGGCCGGTATTTTTTTGAAGAAAAGGTGGCAACCCTAATTGTGCTGGCACTAAAAGGGCTAAATGGAACTTTTAACCCCTTGAATGCTAGATAGCTCCTCAACTCCTTGCAAGGGCCATTTAGGTCAGCAGGGGTTTGGAGGATTTTCATTTATCCCCTGTGGTGCGCTTGGTTAGTCCCAGAATTGCACCCCATTAGATTGCTGAATATGGCCCTTAATGCTTAGTGTGTACATTAATGTAATGAGCTGCAAAGTAGCTTATTAACCTAGCTGTGGACTGCATGCAGTTGTCAGTATAAACTCTAATTTTGCATATGCTTGTTTTAAATGCCATGATATTATTTAGCTGTATGTGGCCCTTCATTGTCTGATCTTAATCTCATCCTTAGAGGAGAACCTTTGTTTGCTGTGAGGGAGTGTGCTCTAGAAACCGACCTGAACAGACCAGTAGATAAAGGAAACTGCAGATATAATGTGATATTGATACATTGAAACAGATGGAGCCACTTATTCCTAGTGAAAGGTTCCCTTGTAAGGAGAAAAGTTAGAACAGCAGTGGCTTTAGATCATTCTGTCCATTAATAGAAGAAAATAAATATAATAATTCTAGGTAAAGAAGCCTGGCTCTGCCCATGCAATAAGAGTCAGGGTGAAGTCCCACACTACCGTGCCTGAGAGCAGGTGGGTAAAGGAGAAGAAAAAAATCTTCCACAGAGCATCTCAAAGCAATTACTGTTCCTTGTGCAGCCACAGACAATTCTATAAAGCAGGGCTGCCCAGTTAAGTCCTCAAGGGCCACCAACAGGCCAGGATGTGAGGATTTCCCTGATTAGTCACAAGTGAGTCAGTCACAATGAATGAGTCACTGATTAACTCACCTGTGCTTAATCAGGTGGCCCTTGAGGACTGAACTTGGACAGTCCTGCTATAATGTACAGACAGGGTGCCTAGCCTGTATAGGGTCAAAACATGCATGTGTGTGTGTCCATCCATCTGTCCAAAGTACTTGTCCAGTTGCATGCAAAAGAATATCTGGCACTTGGACTTCAGAACCCCACCCTACAAACCCCATTGGCTGCCCACTGGCAGTAAGCCCCCCCGGTGTTTGTCTGCTACTGATCCAGACCTAGCCAAAACATTTAGCTGTTCTCTAGTGTTTTATCATTCTGTACAATGTACTTTGCTGTTCCAATCAAGTTCAGAGCTGATATTTACAAGATAATTAGGGTCCTGTGTTCAGAATAAAACTGGAGTAAATAAAAATGATCTAAACCACTGCTGTTCTAACTTTTCTCCTTACAAGACAACCATTCCCTAGGAATAAGTGGCTCCATCTGTTTAACATGTAACTTCTCTAGGTAGATAGCCTTCTTACAGCAGTCAAGAATACATATCTATATATTGTATCTATATCACACTATGTATCTGTGAGGCTCGTTGTTTCCCCCTATAGTGCCGGTGGTATTCTATACAGTAGCTCCATTTTGGTTTTATACTGGAGTTATTCTGGAGTAAAGCAACTGCACCATAGGGGACAAATAAAATATCCTGTTTCATTACATTGGGCTTCCTTGAGATGTCTCTGCATTAGAGACCTTTCTAACATTCAAGGGGTTAACCCTTTGAGTGCCAGAGGGGCACAGCAATGCGTTCCGTGCCCCTCTGGCACTCAAAGGGTTAAAGCGCAACTACCACATTTAACAAAGATGGCCCCAAATAATTCCTTATCTGGCGACTAGCTGCTCAGTAGTGCTAGTCGCCAGAATTATTACCTGGTAAATGCTAATTATCCACTGCTCTTGCACTGACATCCAGGAAACAGCGCAGACATCTTTCCATAGTGACGTATGGGCGTCTGCGCTGTCAGTCCCTTTAGGAGCCGAACGGCTCCTAGAAACGCCTCCTAGAGCCAGCTGGGACTGACAGTGCAGGAGCGCGGACGTCATTATGGAAAGATGTTTGCGCTCCCTCCTGCCTGTCAGTCCCGGAGCAGAGGATAATTCTTATTAACCAGGTAATAATTCTGGTGAGTAGCGCTACTGAGCAGCTAGTCGCCAGATAAGGAATTATTTTGGGCCATCTTTGTTAAATGTGATAGTTCCACTTTAAAAAGCTCTATCTTTTCAAGTGCATGGGAATTTGTATTTGTCCCTGATGGTGCAGCTGGTTTACTCCAGAATAACTCCAGTGTTATATATGTATATGGGCAATAGATGCTTATGTGTAAAACCCAAGATGGAGTTATTCTGTAGAATACCACATGCACCACAGGGGCCAATTAAAATGTTGAACATCTTTATTGACTTAAATGGACCTTGTGATCTCAACACATTTCTTTGCTTTGTGTTGGACACCTGTCTAGCAGTCAAATAGTTAATTAAAAGCCTTTTTTCAATCAATGGAGAGTTTTATTTCCCTCGTTAGAGTGCAGTTGTCTGTCACCAGAGATGTGCCATGCTATTCTTATACATAAGACCCTAAGATGAAGGTAGTCAGCAGTTGTTGGACTCTCAGGTGTTGGATGAATCAGTTGGCTGGTTGGGGATGATGGGAGTTACGGATGGAGGTCCAGCAATTGACTAGTCATGCCTTAAAGGTATTCACTTGTGTTCACATTCCAAATTATAATAGGATGGTGGGAAGGGGGTTTGCGCTAGGTGCAAAGACCTTGATTTATCAAGGGGTGTATACAAAACGTTCTTATTGATATGTTTGAAATTGTTGCTAAAATTCATAGCAGAAACAAATATTGTGACGAGCACCCATCGAGAACAAACAAGATAAAGTGTCTTGTCCTTAGTCATGGTGGCCCCCAATGGAGCTGTAAGTCACGTTTTTCACCCCCATGTGTCAATGCAGAGAGGAAATTTCCATATTCATATCAGACTGGTCCTGCCCACTCGTCCTATGTGGGCCTCATCGGTGTGGTGCAGCTGATTCCCTCTAGGCACACGGAGAGCAAGGGCCCATGCCTTGGATCTCCTTCCACTTAGGAAGACTAAGAAACAATTATTGTGATGAGCACCCATCGAGAACGAACAAAATAAGTGTCTTGTCCTTAGGCATAGTAGCCCCCAGTGGTGCTACAAGTCATGTTATTCACTCCCATGTCCCATAAGTATAAGGGCATCCCAGGCATGTGCCTAGAGGAATTCAGCTGCACCACACTGACGAGGCCCACACAGACTGAAACATACGTCTGTGGTTTTGCTGTCTCTCTCGTGCAGAGAGGATTTGCCTGATATTTCAGAGCTGTACTGTCTGAGGGCAGGACCAGTCTGATATGGATATGGAAATGGAGATTACCATTGATTTAAAGTGAGCTATTATATTAACCCCTTGAATGCTTTCTCCAATATCTTAGAGGTTAGACCCCCATTTAAAACAATATGCATTTTTGACACTTATGACATTACTTTTGAAAACAAGGGTTTTAGTGTGAGAACTGGGCCACAACCTCATGTTTACTGAAACCTAACATAGTAGCATAGTTGACAAGGCTGAAAAAAAAGAGATGCGTCCAAGTCCAGCCCAAGCCAAAACATCCCTGTTGATCCCGAGTAGGGTTGCCCCCCAGCCGGTATTTTACTGTCAGGCCGGTAAAAAATTGGCTTCTGTCCAATGTTAAGTATATGGAGGGAATGCCATGACCGGTATTTTTTTGAAGAAAAGGTGGCAACCCTAATCCCGAGGAAGGCAAAAAAAAACAAAACAAAAACAAACAAAAAAAAAACCCACTGCAGCCATTTCCAATTTATCTACAAGTGGGTAAAAAAAATCCTTCCTGACTCCAAATGTCAGTCAGATAGTTCCCTGGATCAACATCCTATCTGCACTGAAGCCATTTGTCATCATTCTCAATATTGTTCTGTAATAGATAGGCATCCATTTCTTTTTTGAAATCAGTTACAGGGTCTGCAAGTACAACATACAGTATCTAAAGGTACAACATGCCATAGCTTTACCCCCCTTATTGTAAAATATCCCTGCCTTTGTTTTAGTCAAAAGCTCCTTTCCTCTAGTCTTAATGGATGACCTCTCGTTCTTAGTTAGCTCAGCTCTTTGCGTAAATAATATATTGGATAGTTCTTTGTATTGATCTTGAATGTATTTCTAAATGGTAATCATATCACCCCTTAGACTTCTCTAATATAAACATATCTCTCTTTATAGCGCAGATCCTCCAATCCCTTTATCAGTTTTGTTGCATGTCTCTGCACTTTTTCAACAACGTCTTTCATAAGAACTGTACTCCATATTCCAGATGAGTCCTAACCAAGGATTTATATAAAGGTAGAATTATATTAGTATCCCTTGCATCTACCTCTCTTGTTATGTAGAATAGTACCTCTTGCAGCTGCTGAGTGACTCCGCACACTGCTGTGAAGTCTATCAGTACTCCTAAATCTTTATCTAATGAGGATTCCTCAAGTTGTTTCACATTTAGTGTATATGTAGCATGTTTGTTTCTACAGCCCAAATGCATTACCTTACATTTATCTGCATTAAATCTCATCTGCCACTTTTCTGTCCATTCAATTAGTTTATCTAAATCCTTCTGCTGAGAAAATCATCTAGCTTATTTTGTATTTCCTTACATAGCTTAGTGTCATCAGCAAAGATTGAGACACTACTTTCAATTCCCATTTCTAGATCATTAGTAAACAAAATAAAAAGCATTGGGCCCAGGACTGAACCCCGTGGCACCACACTTATAACATAGACCAAGCGGAGAAGGTTACATTTACAACAACTCTCAGTCATGTATCACCTAAAGTGTATGTAGCATCCTAAAGGCCCTTCTTCCCTTACTACGAATGGAGACCTTGCTCGGTTATTTACCCCAGTAGTGTAGGATTTCTGCATGTGGACTGGAGACCTTTGTACAGTGTGTCTTAAACCTTTTGAGTGCCAGATTGGTATCCAACACATTGAGTTGCAATGCGTTTGATACCCCTCCGCAACTCAAACGTTTTTAATTGTAAATTCTCACCCCTGTTCTAACCATGTTTAGCACTTTTGTTGCTGTTCAGAATGAAATGACGGCTTCGTTTTTCTGTTAGCAAAACTCACGTTCTATATTATTTCTTTCATAAAATACTGTTGGTTTGTGTATAACCGCTGAAGTGACAAAAAAATCCACTTAGTAGGTCCTCCTATTTTTTAACCCCTTAACGACCCTTGACGGTCATAGTACGTCATGGGTAGATCTGTGTTAATGACCCATGATGTACTATGACCGTCATGGAATTCCGGGCTCCCCACGCGGCTGCACGCCATTCGGGTAGTCCGGAACCGGAAATAGCAAAAAAAAAAAAAAAAAAATGCTCCGTGGTCCTTAAGTGACTGCGACATAAATTCCAATAGAGTGCAACTCTATAGCATAAAATTTAATTTGCACAATCACCGGCATCTTGAGACTCTCCCATTTTGGAATATTATGATTTTTTAGCTCTGATGCAGAAGAGTTAATATATAGGCCACACTAGAAGGCTTCCCTAGCCTCTAAATACTTCCTGGTGGTCTAGTGGAAGTCTCTTCCCCCGCCCCCCTGTAATATCATCACTTATGAGAATGGTGATGTCACTAGTGTGCACTGAGTCATCCAACATAGGATTACATATTAGTATGCAGGTTCTCACCTTAGGCATGGTCTACCCCTGTTCTTTTGCTAGTATTCTTCTCCACTCCCTGGGATATCTTAGAGGCTATTCTGAGGATATCTTCCAGACATGCTTTTCAGCATAGTGGTTAAAGGTTTATCTGCACTTCTATGTTAATTTGAGGACTGCAGAGCTGAAAATATAGCTGCCTTATTTTCTGTTATATATATATATATATATATCTATATCTCAAAATTTCCACTCACCACTAGCCAATGGCGAGTGAAAATTTAGCCCTGGCAAGTAGAAATTCAGTCCTGGTGGGTATGCTATGGCTTGCAGTGGCGAGTAACTTTTCAGGTCTGGCTAGTAGCAAAGGACTTCAAATTTTAAGCCCTGATATATATATATATATATATATATATATATATATATATATATATATATATATATACATACACGTGTGTGTCAACATTTGCCCAGAGCTTTTCAGAACTTTTAAGTGAAGTTGAGTCCTCAAGTTGTTTAAAATGTGTTGTTTGTTTTGAAATTGAATACAGAACAAATTAATTTCACACTGAGCTTCAAATGGAATTTCTAACTTTAATAGCGGTGTCAGAGAGTAATAAAATAGTGCTTTTACTTAATCCTAATCCCTAACCATACAAGTTAATAAAGGATTTAAGCATCATTTGGCTTAAAGTAGAACTAATTACTAGAGGATGTGTAGGCTAAGTGCCTCATCCTTGTACCTTCTATGTAATAACATTAGCGGAAAATATGATTTTGAAGTTGCAGCTTAATTTTTAAACTCCCAAACAGTAAATTGACCTTTCATTCTGTTTTTCATTTTGATCTAGATTTTAAAGCTGTTATTAGCTAAAAAGCAGATTAGTCTTATCAGTAATGTTTTCCGTCGTAACCACTTTAGTGCCGGAGTGGTGGGCAGCACCTTTTGTCTGCCAAAAAATCACTGTTTTATAGACGTGTTGGAGATTAAAGGACTAGTAATTCCTAACCATAACCTACCTAAACTCTTTGAATACCAGAGGGGTATCCAAGGCATTAATTTGCATGTGACTTCTCAAAGGGTTAATGGAAAGTCCATGTGTCCTTGAATATAACGATGCTATTTTGGGAACTCAGGGTGTAAATTTGTACTGTCATGCATCTGATCCTGTGCAGATTCCTGCAGGGTTCGGGGATGTCTACCCCATTTTACACCTTGATCAGGAATGGTAATATTGTGTCTGAGCAGGGACCAACTTCACAAAAGCTCAAATCCAGTATTACTGCTGTAATTGTGCAGAGTGTGGATTTTGGCTGTGCATGGTAGCTATTGCGTAGTCAGGAAGTTTGTCCCTGCTCAGACACTATATTACCAGTGGACAATCAAGTTGGAATAAGAGGGAGACTTCATCTGATCATACAAGAATTGTCAAAAGAGTGAGTGAGCCGCTCCGTAAGTATTAACCCTTCAGCTACCGGAACATCATAGTGGTAGTCAGGAACACAACACATTTCCATTAAGGCAAATTAGGTTTAGGAAGTCTTTATTGTATTCAAGCAGTTAAAATTCCCATTTAAATTAATGGCCATTTATATTTGTTCCCTGTAGTGCAGTTAATTTGGATTATAGCAAATCCGCTGCACCACAGTGGAGCAATAAAAATTCCAGTTTATTTAAAAAGGGTTTTTAAAGTGATAGTAATGTTTCATAATAAAAGCAGCTCTAATTAATCATCATAGTATTTGGACTTTGGAGAGTGTTATTTCAATTCTCTCAGAGTTGTAGTTCAAGAGTAATTCAATGACAAAGTATCCCCCTCACGCCCCTTTTACTGATGTAACACTGTTCAGCCAGAGCAGAAGGGAGTTGCCCAGGTAGACTGCAGAGAGGGACAATCTTGAATTAAGATAAGGGAAAAACTTGAAAAACCTGTCGGGGGGGGGGGCAGGGCTTTCATTGTTCTCATAGGAAGAAGATTGTCTCTTGCTGTTATCTGTCTGGTCTATGGACTGGATTCCACATCTGAGAAGAGATGACTTACACTAGGTAGAAGGGGTGGGAGGGGAAACTTTACTTGTGAATATCTCTCAAACCAAAAAGGTTTGAGAGATAAGACTTTTTTAATGCCTAAAAAAATAAAATAAAGATAAAATTAAGTATTACTATCCCTTTAACTCCTTAAATACCTAGAGGGGGTCACCGATGCATTATGAAGCACTTCTATGGAGAACTTTAGTATTCAGGGGGTTAATAGCTCTATTTAAATGAATGATAAGTTGGGGAATATTTATCTCCCTTTTATGATCCTGTTGGTTTTCTCCAGAATTGTTCATATTTAGATTTCTTCATAAAGCCCTTTTTTCCCATCTCTTCTCACTGCATCTTGCTGCTACAACCTACTTTATCATTCTGATCTCTCACTATAGCTCTTCCATGGTAAAGTAGATCTTTGTACCTGTCTTATAAGTATTTTACCTTCTGCTCCAGAATTTAAAATAATTTTAAGTAGGACTCTGACTGGCTTTAGATTTGGGCCGGCGCTCTCATCAGTTATGTGTCAGCGAGTTTTGTGTGTTGTCTACTAAAGCCTTTTTATCCATAAGACAAGTGCTCGCCAATTCGTTTACCCAGTGCTAAATGAACCTTTGCTTACATTTCAGAGGGACGAGTGGATGACCTTAGACTTCATGTCTTTGAAAGCGACATCAGCTGCAGCCATAAGAGCAGAAAAACAGAAAGAAAAGACGCTGGAGCATGAAAAATCTCAGGCTGTAGAGATGGTAAGGAAATCGACAGACTGTAAGTCTTATCTGGAGAGTCTACTGTGAATTGAAGTTAATTTATATGACTTGGCTGCTTTGTCCCAGCAGCATGTTTCTGTGCTTATAAAATGAGACACTTGTTTTATTAAAAGGATCAGTTAAGCCTTAATCTAAACTAGTTAAAAAGCATGGTCATGTGTCCCTGACTATCATTAGTCCTGTCCTGTAGCTAATATAGAGTCACTTATCTGACCCAGTGCAGATTTCTGCAGCGTCGGGGAAAAAGCTTCCTCTTATTTAAACTTTTTTGATGACAGGGTCGTATGGGGACAGAGAAGGACAAACTTCTTAAGTTCTGAAATAGTGTTACTACTGAGGATGCACAAAACAGAAGTACCCGCTGTGCGGGATTGTAGTAATAAATTGGGTTTGAGAAGTCCAGAAGTTTGTCATTCTCAGAATTCATGTTATCAGTTGCTGATCAAGCTGGACGATCCTGCAGAAATGTACTTGGGATCGATTGAGAAAATTGGTAACTATTAATCCCTGAACTACAGGAACAAAATAGCAATAGTCTGGGACACAAGGCCGCCCTTTTTAGATAGTTCATGTATAAAAGGGATAGTAATGTTTCACAATAAAAGCCGTTCCAATTAATCTTCATAGTATTTGGGCCATGGAGACTGTTATTTCAATACTGTTGTAGAGTTGTAGTTCAAGTGTAATCGAATGATAAAGTATCCTCCTCCCTCCTCTTTTACTGATGTAACACTGCTTAACTCAGAACAGCAAGACTGTCCATATGGATTGCAGAGAGGTACAATCTTCAGTGAGCATAAGGAAAAACCTTTCAAGGGGGGAAGGGGTTTCCTTATGCTCACTGTAAGAAGATTGTCCCTTGCTGTGAGCTGTGTGGTCCCAGGACCAGATTCCACATCTGAGGGGAGGTGGCTTACACTAGGTAAATGGGGCGGGAGAGGGATATTTTATCATTCAATTACTCTTGAACTACAACTACGACAGTATTGAAATAACACACCCAAATGACGTTCTAAAATACTAAATTAATGAAATAGTTTATATAGCGATTATTTTGAGTATTTCATTAATTTTGTATTTTAAAACACCATTTAGGCAAAATAGAAGGAATAAATATTGCACTGATCCTACCTCCACATAGACTGTGGTTACCTGCTCTGTAACCACAGTCTGTCACTCTGTCTCTGCTTTCCTCCCTCTAGGGAGACTCCTCCGATGACAGAGGATTTCTGTCTGTAAGCTGGAGCTCTCTCATTGGCATAAAGGTCTACAAAATGTGCTTGCAAATCAGGAGAAGGGGAGAGAGGGGGAATTTTGAATCCCTATATCTCTCAAACCATAGCAGTTTGAGAGATAGGGTTTGTTGCAAATATTTTATGTTTTCAATATCTACCTAAATCTAAATATTATTTATGGGACATTACTGTCCCTTTAAGACCAACTTGTATAGGGGTGATAGATACCCTTTAACAGGTGTCACTTCTCCTTTTGGTCTACCATACTCTGTTCTTTCCATGGAGATCTTCAGGGGTTGGATGATTTCAGAGCTATACTCAGTACTGCAGGAAGATGATCTGGCAATGGGAGTGGGCTTTAATAGTAATAACAGCAATATTGTTCCCTTCCTTCATGGAGGTTTTCAGGAGAACAGAGAGAGAGTATTACACGTGTGTAAGCTATAGCAACTCTATTCCAATAGCTTTCACGTGACTTCCTATGCATAAGGCTCCTTCATCTAACGCTTAGTTTTCCCTTTAACCCATTGACCGTTATTAGATTAAACAATACATAGATATTTTTCACTTATTTGCTCTGAGCTTTGTGTTCTGTGACCTAGGTGTATCCAGTAAGGAAAGTATATATTAAATGGAGAGTAATGTGTGATAAAGTAAAATATATAATTTTCCTGGGTTTATCCTGCTGAGTAATGTAATGCTACTCACACTGCTGAGATGTCTTGTTCAAAAGCTACTGCAGCCACAACATGCATTTTTTTGGCTGCAGCCCTTCAATGGCCTGAAACTTTACAGCAGCCTGTGGAGGGTGACTGCCTTCTGACAATAGCTGTCCATAAACTACTGTAGGAAAAGAGCCATCATAACATTTCAGGACATCAGAAGTACTGCACCCAAGTGTCAACTGCTGTAACTTTAGAATAAAACATCTCTCAGTAGTCTGAGTACTCGGCAGAATCAACCTTGCAGTGTATATATTTTTATCCGTATTAACCCTTTTAGTGCCAGAGGGGTGTGTAATGCATTGCTTTGCAATGCGTTACACACTCCTCTGGCACTCAAAGGGTTAAGTAATTCTATCCAATTAATGTTGCGAGAGAGAAGATTATTTACATGAAAGCTTCTCTTTTTCATTCAGTGAGTTAAAAGACCCTGTTATAGCAAAAGGAATTCATGGAATTGTCATTTAATCCTTATTGTGCAGTTGAATTGCTCCAGAATTGCACCTCTTTATAATGGTGAATTAGGTCCTTTCATTGTACTGTATTTAGTCTGATGATTTTATTTAGAGCGAAAGCTTAAGCTGTAAGAGTGTTTCATCTCCGTTCAGCCTTGATCAGGTTGTACAGATCAGTCCCTATTGCTCTCTTAGCAGTTACTTATTTGGTTTTTGAAAATTCTAATTCTACAATTGACACAAGTTAAATATCTCCCTTGCTGGGCGCTGAAGAAGATGCTGAGATGAAAGGAATATTCTGTTTCAGATCTTGATATTCATTGCAGCACATTATGTAAAGGGAAAATATTTTATATTATTTGTTATTCTATAATCCAGGTCACCTGTGAACTCAATATCACCCTGCATTTATTGATTTAAAAATGACAACATTTTCTAGTGAGTCCTTTAGGTGTTAGAATTATGTAACTGAAGGCAATATTCTTCAAGCTAAAATTGTTCATGGGAATTCTTGAAGTTGCCTGTTTCATCTCGTTGATACTCTTCCATGTGTCACTCAGGTTACTTAGATAAGATATTCGGGATCTTGTTTAGGAAGCTAAAGAAGTGCTAATTTGGAACAAACCAATTGCATGATGAGGAAAAATAAACAATTCCCAAATAACCCATTAAGTTAAATGGCCATTTTTAACCCAAGGCGTTAAAGGGATTGTCTAATTTTTGTAGCCATTAAACAAAATAAACTAAACGACCCCAGTCCTATCTCTCAAACCTTTATGGTTTGAGAGATATTCACAGCTAAAGTTCCCCCCTCCCTCCCCTTTCCCTGACGTCAGCGTTCTGACTGACTGCAGGAGAATCCTGTCCTGGGACTGGCGGAGGCTCTTCATTGGAATGGTCTACAAAGTGTGCCAGGTTTGCAAGCACACTTTGTGAACCATTCCAATGAAATGAAAGGTGTGAGAGACAGGACTGGGCTCATTTAGTTTATTTTTTAATGGCTACAAGATTATTTTTTTTAAATTAGACAATACTATCCATTTAAAAAGCCCCATTTAAGTTGATTTGGGTCTATTTACCCCATGTTGCAGTTGGTTTGATAAATAATTGCTCCACTTTAGCTTATCCTATATAATAATTTGCTACGATGTTTGTCAGAAGCCATCATGCGCAGTAGAGACTGCCTGAACACACAGAATGCTGGGAGCACGGAATGCTGGAAGTTCTGGGCTAGGAGCATTCTGTGCTTTCGGGCAGTCTCTACAGTACATGACTGCATTGGCGGCAGGATGCAGAGCAGGACCGGCCTCTCTGGACTTTGGCCTGTGTACATGGGCCTTTATACTAGTTGAATATAAGACTCTTATGGCTGTATTCATGAAACTAAATAGATGCAGTTCTTGAGTAAGCCAACTGCTGCACAGGTTACAAATGCAATGTCCCATTTATTGCTATACTCCATTCCGTCTCTCGCCTCTATGAATCCTTACTGTGGGGCAGGGCTCAAAATTTCCACTCGCCACTAGCCAATGGCGAGTGAAAATTCAGCCCTGGTGGGAATGTTTTGGCTTGCAGTGGCGAGTAACTTTTCAGGTCTGGCTAGTAGCAAAGGACTTAAAATTATAAGCCCTGCTGTGGGGTATGTGACTACCAGCGGACAGTGGGACCAGTATTTATGGGTATGTGTGACTTCCTGTGGGCAATGGAATTGTGATGGAGTGGGTTCGGATGGTGTATGTGGGGATCTGTGACTATTTGACAAACAAGGATGGGAGGACACCCACTGTTTGTTGGCTTTTGTGACTAGGATTGGAATCAGGCTTGTGGCATCATATAGTATTTGTGGAGAGTGTATTTGGGGATCTGTGACATGCAGCGGAAACAGTCAATACAAAGGACTATCCAGTGAATTATTTACGCAAAGAGCCGAGTTGAGAACGAGAGGTCATCCATTAAGACTAGAGGAAAGGCACTTTCAACTTAAAGGCAGGGAATTTTTACAGTAAGAGCGGGAAAGCTATGAATTCTTTGTCTTTGGATGTTGTGCTTGCAGATGCTGTAACTTTCAAAAAAGAAATGGATTCCTGTCTAGCACAGAACAATACTGAGAATTATGACAGATGGCCTCAATTCAAATAGGTTGTTGATCCAGGGAAATATCTGACTTCCATTTGGAGTCAGGAAGGAGTTTTTTGCCCACTTGGGGCTAAATTGGAAATGGCTTCATCGGTTTTATTTTTGCCTTCCTGAGGGGAAGTGTTTAGGTATGGGCTGGACTTGATGGACCCATGTCTTTTTTTTCAGCTTCATAAACTATATTACTATGTTACGGGGGAAACAGGTAATATATATATCTATATCCTATATAATAATTCGCTAGAATGTTTGTCAGAAGCCTTCATATGCAGTAGAGACTGCCCGAACGCACAGCATGCTGGGAGCACAGAATGCCGGGAGGTCTGTGCTGGGAGCATTCTGTGCTTTCGGGCAGTTTCTACAGTGCATTACTGCGTCGGCAGCAGGTCACAGAGCAGGACCGGCCTCTTAACCCTTTGAGTGCCAGCGGGAACCCCCTGGAAATCAAACGCTTAACATCGCCCAGACCTTGGCCCATGTATGCGGGCTTTTACACTAGTATATATATATAAAAAATATTATTTTTATGCCAGTGGGATGTCCAATGCATCTCTTGACCGCCTTGTGTCTGATGAGTGGAAATCTCCGGACAGGAAACCTTCTGCTTCCAAGAAATTTGCCAAGCTTTACCCCTTTTCTGAGGCGGCGCTTGCTCAGTGGGTTCATCCCCCCCAAAGTGGATGTTCTTATCTCCAGGCTATCTAAGTCTACTGCCTTGCCAGTTTCTGATGTGTCCACTCTGAAAGAATGGACTGACAAGAAACTTGAGGTTTCCCTTAAGTCCATTTTTGCCACTGCTGGTACTGCCATGCGTCCAGCGTTTGCTGCGGTATGGGTTAACAGGGCCATTGAGGTCTTGGCTGAACAACTCACTCTGGCTGTCAGTCAAGGTGCTCCTACTTCAGATATGTAGCGGCTTCTTGCCAACATTTCTGAGGCCCAGCACCTATGTTTCTGCTGCCTTATTTGATGCCATCCTTTTGGTGGCAAGGGTTTCTACCATGTCTGTGGTTGCCAGGCGATCTCTTTTGCTCAAAATCTGGTCTGCTGACACTGCTTCCAAGAAAGCTTTGCTCTCCTTGCCTTTTCAAGGCACATCATTGTTTGGGCCAGATCTTAAGGATCTGATTAGTGAGGCCACATGGGGTAAAAGTACCTTTCTGCCTTTGGTCCCCAGGAAGAAAACGCTTCTCAAGCGTAATCATTGTTTTCATTCCTTCCAGACTGAGACACGTCCGGTGAAGCAGACGGTTCCCTCAGGTCTGCGTGCCTCCTCCAAGCCCAAACAGCAATGTAAGCCCAAGGTCTCTGCCAAGCCTAAGGCTTTCAAGCCTTCTTCGGCATGACTCACTGAACCCAGGTCCCCACTCAGCTGTGGGTGGCTGTCTGCATCACTACCACAGCATCTGGGAGGATTCAGTGGCAGACCCATGGGTTTTACAGGTGGTGGTAGAAGGGTTCAGGATCCCTTACATCTGTCTTCCTCCCTTTAGCTTTCTTCCCCTCTCATACTGCCCCGGGCGAAGAGAAACACCATCTGTTCAATGGCGCTATCTAGGCCCTTCTGGACGAGAATGTTCTGGAGCCTGTTCCAGTTTAGGACAGAGGTATGGGTTTTTACTCAAACCTCTTTGTGGTCTCCAAGAAGGATGGTGGTTGTTGTCCCATTTTGGATTTGAAGGATCTCAATTCCTTTGTGATCAGGACTCATTATCACCAGGAGTCCCTAATGATGGTGATTGCTGCTATGTCCCCCGGGGGAATTCCTTGCCTCTCTGGATCTTCAGGATGCGTGTCTACACATCTTCATTTATCCAGAGAGCAGGCAGTATCTCAGATTTGCCTGCGACTTAGGGCACTTTCAGTTTTCAGCTCTTTTCTTTGGTCTGACTACAGCTCCTCAAGTCTTCAACCGTGTCCTGGGAGCTTTGGTATCTCTCCTCCATCGGGACGGCATCAGAGTTACTCTATACATGGATGATCTGCTTCTGAAAGCCCCCTCTGTGGAACTTCTTCATCAGCAGGTTCAGGACTGCATTCATGCTCTCACCCATCACGGGTGGATCATCAACATGGACAAGTCAGATCTTGTCCCATCCCAGTGTCTGATCTTCCTGGGCCTTCTCTTCAACAGTCAGCAGAGCATGGTGTTTCTCACGACGAGGTGGCTCACCAGATCGCCCACAGGGTTTCTGCTGTTCTGGCTCACGATCCAGTTCCGGCGAAGAAGCTGCCCTCTCTAGTGGGGAAATTCATCTCCACCATAGAGGCGGCCCCTTTTGTCATGGCTCACACCAGGGAACTCCCAAAGGTTTGTGATCCAGGTGTGCAATGGTCAGCCGGACCTTCTGAAGATGTCAGTATCCCTCCCTCTTCATGTGGAACTGAGTTTGTCATGGTGGCTCAACCTCTCCAATCTACTGAAGGGCAAGTCCTTCCTGGTATCCTTCTGGACCACGGTGATGATGGATGCCACCCTCTCCAGCTGGGGAGCGGTCCAGGGTCTCCTCAGTGCTCAGTCGGTGGTCTCCGGAGGAATCTCTCCTTCCCATCAACGTGTTGGAGCTTCGGGCGATATTTCATGCCCTTCATCATTGGACACCCCATCTGGAAAAATTTCCAGTCCGGGTTCAGTCCAACAAAACCACGGCCGTGGCTTACATCAACAAGCAGGGCAGAACAAGTAGTCTCGCCACTTGGTTAGAGGTCAAGGCTATTTTGTCCTGGGCAGAAGAACACGTTCCTGCCATATCCGCAGTGCACATTTCCTGGCGTAGAAAACATCCTGGCAGACTTACTCAGTCGACACACAGTGGACAGTGGAGAGTGGGAACTGCACCCAGAGGTGTTCACCCTCCTTGTTCAGGAGTGGGGTCTTCCTTGCATCTACCTGATGGCGACAAGACACAACCGGAAGGTTCCAAGGTTCTGCTCTCGCTGGAGCTCTAGCGGTGGATGCCATGTCCATTCCTTGGTTATTTCCTCGGGCCTAAATCTTTCCTCCCCTCCCCATGTTGCACAGGGTCTTATGGAAATTGAGACTGGAGCACTGTCCAGTCATTCTGATTGCTCCGTACTGGCCTCGCCAGGCTTGGATTCCGGAGCTTCTAGATCTGTCAGTGGCTGAGCCATTCTGGCTCCCTTGCCGTCCGTATCTTCTTCTACAGGATTACCTGTGGAAGGAGGATGCTCATCGGCTATCTTTGATGGCTTGGAAATTGAATCCTCAATATTGAAGAATAAGGGTTTTTCTTCTGTTGTGGTGGCTAGTATGCTCAGTGCCCACAAACCTGTTTCTTCTAAGGCCTACCATTGTGTCTGGTCGACCTTTCTATCTTGGTGTGCTGATAGGGACCTGTCTCAGGAATTTGATCTGCCTACGGTCCTGGCCTTCTTGCAGGACGGTGTGGATAAGGGCTTCAGTCTTCTGCTCTGTCTGTTTTCTTTCAGAGGCGCATTTCTTTTAAGAATCCCGCTCCTCTGTGGGATCTTAACTTGATTTTGGGCGTCCTTCAGCCCCCTCCCATTGAGTCCTTGGCTACTATTCCTCTACGCCTGCTGACATGGAAAATGGACTTTCTCCTGGCGATCGTGTCTGTCCGCCGTGTCACGGCGAGTTGCATGCTCTGTCTTGTAGACCACCTTTTTGGTGTTTCACAAAGACAAGGCAGTGCTTTGCACTTCTCAGGAGTTTCTCCCGAAGGTGGTCTTTGAGCTCCACATTAATCAGGAGATTGTGGTTCCTTCTTTCTACCTTGACCCTACCTCTGACAAGGAGAGGGATCTCCACTTGTTAGATGTGGTGCGTTGTCTCAAGTTTTATTTACATCGCATCAGACAATCTGGCGCTCTGTTTGTCATTCCTGAGGGCCCCAGGGCAGGAAGACCTGCATCCAAAGTGACTATTGCATTCTGGATCAGGTCCACTATTCGTAAGGCTTATGAGCTGTGGAAGAAGCCTGTTCCCTTTCAGGTCATGGCTCATTCTAATAGATCTGTTGGGGCTTCTTGGGCTTACAAGAATCAGGCCTCCGCTGATCAGTTGTGCAAGGCTGCCACTTGGTCGTCTGTGCACACCTTTTTGAAGTACTGCCATGTTGATGTGCTGACATTGGCTGAAGCCAGTTTTGGGAAGAAGATCATGGAGGCAGTCTTGCCTGTCTTGGATCTTCTTTGGTTCTTTGGTGCTTTCTTCACTTTTGAGCCCTGTTGGCTCTAGCTCAGTGTGCTGTGTAACAGTTCTTGGGGTATTGTTACCCCCGTTCAGTGTCCATTGACACTTCATTTGTTTTGTTGGGCTTTCTCTGATCTGATATCTCCGCAACCGCTCCTTCAGTGTGTCCTACTCTGACTCCACCTCCCCACCCCTCCCACTGTCTGTTGGAGTGCCTCAAGGCTCGGTCCTGGGCCCCTTGCTCTTCTCAATTTACACTGCATCCCTGGGTAAACTAATAAACTCCTTTGGGTTTCACCATCATCTCTATGCTGATGACACCCAAATCTATCTTTCCTCCCCTGACCTCTCCCCCTCCCTCCTGTCCCAGGTATCTAACTGTCTGTCCGCTGTGTCTTCCTGGATGTCCTCCCGTCAACTCAAACTTAACCTTGACAAAACTGAACTAATTATCTTCCCTCCCTCTCCTAACAGTCCTACTCCAGATATTACCCTCACTGTCAACAACACTATCATCAAACCAACCCCTACAGCATGTTGCCTGGGGGTCACATTCGACTCCGCCCTATCATTTATTCCTCACATACAGTCAATCTCCAAATCATGCCGCCTCCACCTCCACAACATCTCTAGAATCCGACCCTTCCTTAATGAAGACACCACTAAAATTCTAATCCAAACACTCATCATGTCCCGTCTTGACTACTGCAACTCACTACTAACTGGCCTCCCTCTTGCCCGCCTAACCCCACTACAGTCCATAATGAACTCAGCAGCACGACTAATCTACCTAACCAACCGCTTCTCCAACACCAGTCCCCTCTGCCAATCCCTACACTGGCTCCCATTAGCACACAGAATTAAATTCAAAATCCTGGTGCTCACCTACAGAGCCCTTACTAACACCTCACCCCCCTATATCTCATCTCTCATTTCCAAATACACTCCCACTCGCCATCTTCGTTCTGCACAGGACCTTCTCCTCTCCACAACTCTCATTACAACCTCCCACTCCCGCCTACAGGACTTCTCCCGTGCTGCACCCAAGCTCTGGAATTCCCTCCCCCGCCCCATCAGACTCTCCCCTAGCCTTCAGATCTTCAGACGCTCCCTGAAAACTCACCTCTTCAGGGAAGCCTATCAACTACCTACATAAATATTATCACCAAGAACCCACCATTCCCTGGAATACTACACTCACTAGCACTTCTCTCTCCCACCCACTGACTGGCAGCTCATGTGGCAGGAGGCACTTACACCCAATAGCACTTACACCTTCTGTGTCCTACCCACCTTCCACTAGACTGTAAGCTCTCACGAGCAGGGCCCTCTGATCCTTCTGTTCTCCACATATGATTTGTTCTATTTAATATCCCTGTATGTCTATCCCCTATTGTAAAGCGCTGCGGAATAAGTTGGCGCTATATAAATAAAGATTATTATTATTATTATTATGATGTTTCATATGTGCTCTGGTGACTTTGGGGGCCTTGCGCCTGGTCCTTGCTTTATTTCCCACCTCTGGGAAACTCAATGGTTGGACATCCCAAAGTTAACAGTAACCTGTATTGGGTGACAGAGAAAAGAGGATTTTAGTCTTACCTGTTAAATCCTTTTCTCTTAGTCCATACTGGTTAGTGGTCTCCCGCCCTGTCAAGGGACCATGCTTGTCTCTCCTGTGGCAGACCGTGTAGGTCCTTCGGGGTCGTGCTCACAGGAGTCTTCTTTCCCTTCTACTATCTAGTCAATAGTTAGTGTCTCAAATCTTGCTGGAGCTGGTTGGCTAGCTGCAGCCAAAGAGGAAAGGTAGGCTTCACCCCCTGCATTCAATTCTAGAATTGTTCCTGCCTAATTAAAGGGGCGGATCGCCTACCCAAAGTTACCAGTAACCTGTATGGACTAAGAGAAAAGGATTTAACAGGTAAGACTAAAATTCCCTTTCAACTCAGTGGGAATAGCCCTATAAAATATGATCTTTTAGCCTGTGGGATGCTAGGAGGCTTCACAAGCCTTTTCAGATCTCTCTAACAACCTAGGGAGTTAACAGTTTTAAATCCCCTTATTTCTGTCAAATTCTTCATTTTCCTGTATTATTGATCTTTTCTGTATGTAATCTGTGCTTTGTTTCCATGGTAACTGTCTCTGTCCTAAGCCTGAAGGAGGAAAAGTATGATGACTCCAGTCTTGTTGTGTAAACGTGTATATATATATATATATATATATATATATACACTAGTGTAAAAGCCTGTGTACATGGGCCAAAGTGAATGGCACTGAATGGGTTAACCCTTTGAGTGCCAGAGGGGTACGCATAACAGAGCAATGCATTGCGTACCCCTCTGGCATTCAAAGGGTTAAGATAGAAGTGCACCCACCAGTCCCTGCACCTGCGGCCTCAGTAACAGCAGCACGTGAGGTACCAGGAGAGGCAGCTCGCCTCTACCTCTTCAGTCTCGGGTGTGCATTCAGGCACGTGCCTTGACCTAGAGCAGGGGTTCATGAATCGCCTCTGGGCTCAGCTAGACACGGCTCGACTGGGGCCAGGGCTCCCTCACACACCGGGATAGACTCCGGGCACACAGGGCTGGGAAGATGGCGCGTTTTGTCCATTTGGGCAGTCTCTACTGCGCATGACTGCATCTGACAAGCATACATCTTGCCTTTTATATTATAGGATAAATATATATTTAAAGTGAACGGCAAGATTCTCTTGCGAACCAAATTTCATTACCGCTTTATTAATAAACTAGTTGAAGAGCCCGTGTACACGGGCCACAGTGCCACCCAGCAACGGTCGCGGTGCAGTCATGCACAGTAGAGACTGCCTGTGCCTCGGCTGATAGGAAGCGGGGTGCTCCGAATTCCGTGCGCAGAGAGGACTCCAGTCTGAATTCAGAGCCCCGCTCCGTTATTAGCCGCGGCGCAGGCAGTATGTAGTGCGCATGATGGCTTCTGACAATTTAGCTAATTATTATATAGGATATGTCTTTGCAAGTAAATCAGAGCGACTGAGACTTGCCCTCTAGGTAAAAGAAAATACTTGTTTTATCATCGCAATCAATATGTAAATTTATCAAACCAAGACAAGTGTATGTCCAAGGAGCTGGCATGACTGTTGTTTAACCCTTTGAGTGACAGAGGGGTGCGCAACGCATTGCTTTGCACCCCACTGGCTCTCAAAGGGTTAAAGGACCACAGGGCCTCATACTCCAGCCACTGGGTGGTCAGTGAAGTCTGTCTTGAACCGAGGAGCAATTCATTGAGGCCATTAAGATTTTCTGGCGACAGTATTATCGGATGGTAAGGATTACAATTCTCTGAGTGCTTGAGCTTTCTCAAACGCAATGCATTGGAGATCCCTAGCATTGAAGCATACCAGAGAACTCTCCGGATTTGCCCCTGACACTCTGGTTTATGTAGTGAATTACTGGGCGGAGGAAGATCTCCAGTGGTGCGTTTCCTATGGAACTCTGCCTACTTCTGTTCCATCCACTTCCTGCCCACTTCTCCTCCTTACCTCCAGCCCACTTCCTACCCACTTTATGACACAAGCCTGATAAGCCCTACCCCACCCATGTTTTAGCCCCACCCCTTTGTGACACAATTCACGTTATTTTTACCTCCCACCGGTACCACATGAGTCAACCTGGGGACTCTAGAAGAAACATTTCCCAGGTATGCATTCAAGGGAGTAACATATACCCCCTGGCACTCAAATGGTTAACAGCCTAATTTAAATAATTAGAAATTGTAATTTCTCATCTCTGATGCAGTTGGTTTACTCCAGAATTGTGTTTCTTTAGCTTGAAGTATAAGACCTATAGTTACATAGCTTATGAGGTTGAAAAAATTCCATTAAAAATGAAAATAATATTGTCATTCTTAACCCTTTGAGTGCCAGAGGGGCACGCAGCACATTGCAGAGTAATTTTTTTCAGTTTGGTTAATGTCCTGGATGTCCTAAAATGCATTAAGGCCCCAGACAGTAGCAGAACCTATTATCTGCTCAAGGATCTAATCCAGGTAGGGCAACCTGTGACTCTCCAGCCAACCCACTGATTACAGCTGTATTTTAACAGCTGGAGAGTGACAGATTGCTCACACCGCTTGTTTATTTGCAGAACACTGCCATCCCGTTTGACAAGGAAGATTTAATATTCCTGCACACAATATTTGTCTGGTCTCTCGTGGACTTTCAAGGTCAAGTATTATGCAAATATTAAGGACATTGGAGGTGCATAGTATTTTCAGCTGTGTGCGAGTGTTGTAATCATTTTACCATTGTACTATCTTTACTGTCAAATCATAAATATATGGATGGTGTTGCATAAATGATGCATATTTATAAAACGAGTTTGTTAGTCTCTGGGCTTGATAAGGGAGTTGACTTTAATGCTTTGAGGATAGAAGGCAGACTGTATATTTAGATGCCTACAAATATTAATGCATTGACATTTATTCAAATATAACAAACTTTGATGATCAAGAGTAGAACCATGTAATTTGTTTTCTTTTAAATGTGCATGTCAGTACAGATGTTATTTAAAGTGATAGTAATGTTAATACTTAATAGTATTTGGGCCATGGAGAGCGTTATTTTAATACTGTCAGAGTTGTAGTTCAAGAGTAATTAAATGATAAAGTATCCCCCTCCCTCCCCTTTTACTGATGTAACACTGCTCACCTCAGAGCAGCAAGGTGGTGTCCAGATGGATTGCAGAGAGGGACAATATTCAATTGGCATAATGAAAAACCTGTTAATGGGGGCAGGGCTTTCATTGTTCTCACAGTAAGAAGATTCCCTTGCGGTGAGCTGTCTGGTCTGTGTGACCAGATTCGACAACTGAGGGGACTAGGTAAAAGGGGCAGGAGGGCGAAACTTTATCATTTAATGACTCTTGTACTACAAATCTGACAGTACTGAAATAACACTCTGTATGGCTCAAATACTATGAAGATTAATTGAAGCTGCTGTTTTTTGTGAAACATTATTACTTTAAAGAAGTAGTAAACTTTTTTGTGAAAAAGCATGTATTTTAGGTCTTTTCTTGCTGAGTAAAACAACTTTATAGAATTATTACAATGTAAACATTTTTCTCTTTACATTCACTGTGCCCGCTAATGCCCATATTCCGGGGAGTTATTCTATTGCATTATATGCCACAGTTCTCTGTAGAATGTGGTGAGGTACTTATTGAACTTTCAGGAAACAGCTTCCATGGACCTCTGCTTGCAGAGAGTATAACTGTTCTTAATTGTTATAACATTTGCATAAAACAACTGACAGCTTTTCAGGGGAGGGCTGGCAAATTGTGGCCTGGGGGGAAAACACAATCTACTGGCCATTTTCTACTGTTGCTCCAGCCTACTGTACCAGCCCACACCCTTGTGTTAATTTAATATTGCCATTAATGTTGTGAAGTAAGGCAAATGAGACCACAGAGTTTCCATTTGAAATGTGGCTATACTAGTGCTTCTACAGAGCTTACAAATGTAAGTAAAGCTACACTTGTGACACTATAGAGCTTACAAGGGAAATGAGTTATGCTACTAGTGTAGCTCCATTTAGACGGTAGCTCTGTGGTATTACTTGTGTAGCTGCATTTCAATTGTAATCTCTGTGGTATCACTATTGTAGCTACATTTATAGCAGAAAGCGAGAGATTGAGTGACGCAGTGGCCCACCAGCCTGGACAAATGACTGGGCCAGGGGGCAATTGCCCCCCAGGTCAGCACTCCTCTGCAGCTTTTTTACTTTGCAAGAAAAACCCTGTAACATATAGGTTTTCATAAAAACGTTTACAGTTCCTTTAAGGTCCCTGAGCAAGTTAGAATCACTCCCCGACACAGATTCAAGGTGCAGTTCACCACCGGAGATCTCAGAACTAGGTCTTTACATGATGGTGAAAAACAGAGAGGAAAATCCTTTTATTTGTACCTCTGCCAAGATTAATGACCCACATGCTGACAGTTAATCCTTTTAATGCCATAGGGATGTCCATCACATTGCTTTGCAATGTGTTAGACAGATACCTGGGGTTCAAAGGGTTAATGAAGAAAAGGAAAGGGGCTCGCCAACACTATACTTGCTGGCAACAGCCGTCTGTGATGATGTCAGCCTCCATCATGTGAGGCTGGAACAGTGGTGTGATTGGAAGATGTTGTGAGCTAGCGCAGGCCCAACTGGTCCCCTTGGTTGTTTGGCTTTATCAGAGCTGCTTCTCCAGTGGTTGGACCCTTGGCTGTTGCTGCTGTTTAACCCTTTGAGTCCCAGGGGTATACATTGAGATAAGGGGATTATAGGAAAGGGTAAAAAAAACAACAATAAAAAAACCTTGCTACCCTATAGATATAAAACCCCAGCCTATTCTTGTAATTCCATGTAACCACCAAACCACAACTACAGAAAAGCACTCCTGTGGTCAGAGTTCCAGTAACGTCTCTACATATTCAGTCCTTTATTATCCAAATTCTCACTCCTCATTAACATTGGATGTCCTGTTCTTGCTCTGACCTATTCATTTTGTGTTTTCTTCTTGTATAATTAATTCTTCCATCCTTTCCACCTTCACCCAAGTCATGTTCCATTATCCTTTGTTCATCACATTACTGTTTGTCCTTTGCCCCGGGCATGGTGTGTTTGTTTCACATTCTACTTCTATTGATGCTTTTGTCAGCTAAAACTCCTGCATCCTTTGTGCATTCCACAATGATTACCGAATCCGCCTTTAAATTTACCTTCCAGCCTTTTAGTTTGTGCTCAGAATCCCGCTGCTGTAGTCCTGTTACTGACGCCATCTAAGTCCCTTTGCCTGCTTGGATGCAGGCATTTACAGTGTTAACCCACTGAGGACTAGAGTGGTGTGCAAAGTATTTCAATCCCATCTGGCAACCAAGGGGTTAACAAAATGATAGTTTAACCCTTTGAGTGCCAGAGAGATATCCAACGCATTGCGTTGCTGACCTCTCTGGTACTTAAAGGGGACCTTTGCCTTTTATCTTTAACAAATGTGCCTAGGTTTCTATCCTTAACCCTTTGAGTGCCAGAGGGGTATACCCCTCTAGCACTCACAGGGTTAAAGCAGTAAGCTATATCTGTTGAATGTTTCTTTTGCATTTTAACTTTGCTGTAGCCTATCTGAGTAGAGATATATTACTGCTTTCAGAAGGTTTTCATGACCCTTTAGAACCACGGGCAGGCCTCTCTCACCTCATTCAGACAGATTGTCTATTTTATATTGTGTGGTAGTTGGTGCACAGCAAATACAGCCAACTACAGACGGCATGCGAAAATATAGAAATAGACACGTGACTGCTATATGAAGGTTTCCTCCCTAGGTAAGTGCTTGTATTAAAGTGTTAGTAATGCCCAAAAATAACTTTTAATAGACTTGTAGAGGGTAAAAAAATAATAGTATTGCCACAAATGCCATCTCTCAAACCTTTACGGTATGAGAGATATTTGCAATCAAAGTTCCCCTCTCCCTCCCCTTCTCCTGACGTCAGCGTCTAGCTGATAGCAGGAGATCCCGGTCTTTTAACTCCTTCAGTTCCAGGGAGGACTTCAACACATTGCATCTCGTTGGAAATTTGTATTTATCCCCTGATGTGCATGTGGTTTGCTCCAGAATTGCTCAACTTTTACTTTATTTACCTATGTCCCAAAAAGAGACACTTTATCCTACAGCTAACGTTCCCATTTCATAATATCAAAGCAGTGTTGTTCTGTTTTTTTCTTCCTCTCCATGGTTTTGGAAACCATTGTCTGCCTCTTGTGCTGTCCGGAGATGGCAGCTGCCTCAGGCACCTAATTGTGAAAGTGGGTATAGAGTAAAAGGGTTGTTCTGGCACACGAACTGCTTGACATTGTGGGTATGGACAAGACAATCCTGGTGCCCTTTTACTCTACACTCACTCCTGTTTTTGGTGGCTTCTTTACATACCACTGTTTATATTGTTGTAATATACATTTTTCTACCAATTTAGCCTGATTATTTAGCAATTTATATACACCCATACTGTCCAGTTTATTTAACCCATTTGATGCTAGAAAGATTTCCATCTCATTGCTTCTCAATGTGTTGGAGATCTCTCTACCATCCAAGAGGTAAGAAACCTTTTTGTTATTGTTATGTTGTATGTCATACACTGGGGATTAATTTTCTGCAAGGCTATAGTGTATTTAGCTGGAGTCATGTGTGGAATCAAGTGTAGACCTGTTTGGGATTAGGTGCATCATGGGACCTGCCTTTGTCTCTTACCTTTCCTTCTTCATGTGACGATGGCACAGTGTGGCACTTTATGGTAATTCTCTGCACAGTATGATAATTAGCTCGGATAGAGGCCATACTTATCGCTCACTGTGCTGTTACAAATACCTCCAGTGTATAGGCTCTGTCTAGACTCATTCCTAGCACCATGTGTGGTAACACTGCCCCTGCACAGACAATTAATTAGCATAAAGGGCCATGCTGTGCCATGAACAAATAAAAGTTTTTATTTCAAAAACTATATATATTATTAAAAAAAGATTAATAAAACATAAAGACCATTTTTAGTTTTCTCTAACATTCAACTTATCTTAGTATGGCAGGTCCACTTTTAGTTTAAATTTAGGATTCACACAAATGTTTTACATATTTTTTTGAGTAGAATACACTTACATACACCAAATCGGGAATGAACCTCACACATTGGTTAACCATTTGAGTGCCAGAGGGGTACATAACGCATTGCTCCGTAATACGTTGCGTACCCCTCTGGCACCCTAAAGGGTTAATACGCGAAGTGATGGAATCTGGGAGAATTGGAGCTCAATCCGTGTGATACTTTGTTTTTTTCTACTTGGAGCCTTTTCCTGAAGGCACAATATGAACACATCTTGATTGGATTAGTAACGTCGTATATCCTCTTTAATTCTAGGCAAGCCTCCAACACATTGCTTTGCAATGCATTAGAGTTCTGCCTAACATCCAAGGGATTAAATGATTTGATTGTTTGGGCTCCACTTGGCTTTATTTGAATCTTAAGCAGTGGCGTAACAATAGGGGTTGTAGCGGTCGCACCTGCGACAGGGCCCATCACTCCAGGGGCCCGGCCACCGCCTGCGACCCCCTCGCCTGCAGCAGTCACTTACCTTATCTCACACTCGGCGCGCCGCTGTAGTAATACAGAGCGCTGGGAGAGGACATCATCTCCCAGCCTCTGCATTACTACAGTGGCGCGCGGAAGCTCTGGTTGCAGAGATCTGTGTAAAGATACTCCGCTAGACCACCAGGGACTGGAGGTAGGGGAAATGTGATGAAGGGGGCATTGTGGAGATGAAGGGGACATTGTAGAAGGGGCATTGTGGAGATGAAGGGGACATTGTGGAGATGAAGGGGGGGCATTATGGAAGGGGGGCATTGTGGAGATGGAAGGGGGCATTGTGGAAGGGGCAATGTGGAGATGAAGGGGGCAATGTGGAGATGAAGGGGGCATTGTGGAAGGGGCAATGTGGATGAGGGGGCCAATGTGGGCGGGGGGGCCCCATGGCAATTCTTGCACCAGGGCCCGGTGGCTTCTAGTTACGCCTCTGATCTTAAGGGTTTCACCATAAACCGCTACCCTATGGAGCAAAAAAACAAAATCACACCAGCTCCTGTGCTATTCTGCGGAGTTTATATATCACTTTTGCAAGACTTCTGGAACCTGCAAAAGTGGCTCTCTAGGAAAGTGCTAGAACTGGAGTCTTAACTCTTTTAGGGAGATTTATTTTCCCTTGGTGCTTATCACCCCCTCACCCGTTTTTAGTATACTTTTTCAATCTTACTGCAAGCTATTTACTAGTTGGATACCTTTCATATGATATTCACACTAAATTATAAGCTCTTTATACCAAAAGACTGATATTGTTTTACTAAAATTAATGTGCTTCTTTCAGGAGAAACTGCAGTCCAGAGAACTCAACCCTTTCTGGAAGGATGGTGGTACAGGCCTGCCACCAGAGGAGGGCGATGTAACCTCAGCTAAAAAGGGTAAATGTTATCAACTTAGGATCTGCTGTCTTTGTGCGGTTGTCTCTTAACTTGCTGGGCCCTTGTCCAATTGAAAGTGTAATAATTGTGGAGCAATCCTAATGTACCCTAGGGTTAAGTTTCAGATGGGTATGCAATTCATTGCAAAAGCAATGCGTTGCGTACCCCTCTGGATCTGAAAGGGTTAACGGCAATCCTCAAGTACCCATAAACAGTGCAAGTTTTCAGGATACTGTTGTCTGTGCACGGGAGAATTAATCAGACTTATTTCACATCTGAATTTAGTCAGAGAGATCCAGAAAACCTCCACGGTATGGGGTACTTGAGGACAACAGTTAACCCTTTGAGTGCCAGAGGGGTTCGCAATGCTTTGCATAACCCTCTGGCATTCAAAGGATTAAGAAACTCTTCCATAGCAGACAAAAATAAATTCCTAGATTACTATTGATTGATAATAGATCTTTAGTCCTTTGAATGCTAGAAAGGTATCTAAAACATTCAAGGCAATTCATAGGAGACTTCTAGCATTCAAGGGGTTAAAGTCCCATATCACTCACTGAGCATTTTAATTTGTTTGTTGTATCTGGGTTGACTTCAGTGTTTAGGTACGATTCCTCTAGGTAAGTTGCTAATTACATATGGAAAACTATATATACATATAATATATATTTTTTTTATTTAAGAAAACACTTAGCCACGTTTTTGTGGTGAAGTACATTTTTACACTGTGACAAGCAATGTTGTCATAAATACAAAAAAATCTGTATTTTGCTAATATCATACACTATGGGCTGTATGTTCAAAGAAGTAGCGAAACAGCTTTTGTCGTTTGTAACGACTTTTCGAAGTACAGTGTCGTTGGGATCATTAATATTTTCAGAGTGTGTCGGTTGTGATCGAAAATATGTCGATTGTCCTGACAGAAATTGTCGTATGTAACAACAAAAAAAGTCTTAACTAATGACAAAAATGTCTTAACTAAAGACAATAATTCTCACATTCAGAACTTCACATTCCCTCCACTTTTTTCTTAATGTACAAATTTTGTCTTTTGGAAGTCATTTTTTTGTCGTTAGTTACGACAAATGTTCTCTTTCTCTATACGACATTGGAGAATAGTTTAGCCCCACCCTTGCCCCGCCCTTTGCCCGTCAATTCTGGAGTTGTGTCGTACACTACGGACATTACTAGTTTTTTGTTGTATACTCTATAGAAAATATATCGTTCATGCATTCAATGACTTATTTTTGTCTTTCATACAACAATTTTTTGTCGTTATCCCTTTGAACATACGGTCCTATATATAAAAGCGTTTATGATGGTTGTGAAGGTTTCAATTATTTTTAAAAACTCTCAATGTTCCGAGTACACTGCCCTGCACAGTCCCCTAATTAATATGCGCGTAAAAGGGTATTTTGAACTTCATGAACTACAATGCACATTTCGTTAGTAACCTGCTAAAACGACTGCAATAACATCTCAATAACTGTGTAAAGCATGTACAGTACTGTGCAAAAGTTTTAGGCAGGTATGAGAAAATGGTGTAAAGTAAGAAAACTTTCAAAAATAGACATGCTAATAGTTTATATTGATCAATTATCAAAATGCATGCAATGAGTGAAGAGAAGAAAAATCTAAATCAAATCAATGTTTGGTGTGAACACCCTTTTCCTTGCATACATTTCCTTCATATCACTAATGTTTATAACTATTTTAACACAGGAGGACAATTTCAAAAAGACAACATGTAAGTGTAGTTCAGTACTCTTGGCACCAACTGATGTATGTCAACCCATACTAAAGGGGTACCATTTTTCTCAGGCTGGCAATAGGTAGTGAATACAGTAGGACATTCCATGGCATTGAAAGATTTTAGTGTCACTGAAGTGTAAAAAGTATATGTTTCTCCTGTAGCACCACAGTCTAGCTATAGTTGTACATGCTAGTCTAGAGTTAGAAATTAAAGTGGTGGCTGGTTGGCCTCTTTGCATAGTGGTATGCTTTGTCTACATTTTCTTCATTTCTGTAGTTGTTATATCCATTTAAGTACAGTTAAATCATATCTGAACAATTAGAAATTGTAGTTGGTGTAGTTTTGGACATCTGGCATGGCATGTCAACTCCTACCAGTGGGGTCGCATTTTTCTCAGCAGTAGCTAATGAATGCAATAGGGAATTCCAGTTTTTTTAAAATATTTCAGTTGCTTTGAAGGGAGGAAAATGTAAAAAAGATACCTATACTCGAATATACATTTGTTGTAGTTCAAAAGTATTGAAATCTTTCAAAACTGTTGAATTTCCTACTTCATTCATTAGCTGCTCCTCTCCTGAGAGGAGTGCCACCCTATTGGTAAGACCTGACATACCACCGAGGAGACAAGGCACAAAGCTACCTTTACCAAAATCTGTAGTTTTACTTACATTCTTCAAATGGTTGTAACAACTAATGCTATACACAGGTGGATTCCCTTTTCCTATCAATCCCTCACACCCACACAGATAGACCTTCAGTTGTGGCTCCATCAGCCACACCTGGTGACAGGAAGGCTCTTTGTCGTTCCATAGTGGAACTTGGTGACGATGGACGCCAGCCTGACAGGCAGGGTTGCAATCTTGGGGCACTTTGGTGGACATGGTAGGAGAGCTTAATGTCAATTAACATTCTGGAGCTCAGAATGATTTGCCTGGCTTTTTCATTGGTCCGAGGTTCTCACGGGGATTCTGTTGAGGTGAAATTGAGCGTCACAGCCCTGGTGTACATGAGTTGCCAAGGGGGAACCCGCAGCAAGATGGCATGGAAGGGGGGTGAAGGATCTCCTCAGTTGGGCGGAAGCTCATGTTCATCTCAGCAGTACACATTCCAAATGTAGAAAAAGTACTGGTAAAATTAGTCAGTCCTCATGACTTCGATCCGGAGGCCTTCTACCCAATACACTTCATGGTGACAAGAGAGAGAACAGGAGGGTTCAAAAGTTCCATCCCATTGAGTTTTCATCTGTCCTATGTGTTTCCCCCAATTCCTCTCATATCCAGGGTGGGCATGGTTTGCTGATCTGGTCAGCCTGTCCATCCACTATCTGATTCGCCTGCCACTCAGACCGGATCTGTTGCTTCAGGGCCGCTTGTGATATGAGGATGTGTAGAGGTTGGCCTTGATGGCATGGCACTTGAGGCCACCATTCTGAAGAGGAAAGCATTTTCCGACTATCTCATGTCCAACATCATACAGGCTTGGAAGCCGTTTTTTTTTTTTTTTTTTTACTGCTAGTTGTTGTTCAGTAGTATTTGAACCAGTTTGCTTTTGTTTGGAGTGATGTGCTGATTCACAGTTGGTTAATCAGATCTAGAATAGTCTTGGCAAACTCTGGTACCATGGAGACATGTGGGTGGTCTTCTTGCCCTTCCTGGGAATCTGAGCTTTGGTATATCCCCACGGTACCTGTGTTTGATGTTGGATGTAAGAGAAAATAGAATTTTAGTGTTCTTACTGCTTACATTCTTTTCTCTTTAGACCGTATGTAATGCATGTCTCCCACCCTGGTGGAAAAACCTCTCCTGCTCTGTTTCCTTGGGCAGAATAGTCTTCTCTGCGTCTTCGTCCTGGAAGATTTTCTTCTTACCACAATTTTTTATTTATTTATTTATTTATTTATTTTCTTTTGCTGGGGCTTTTGTCACATGAATTCTGGAAATGGGCCGGGAGTTGATCTGGAGGAAAAGGAGGGAGTCTCCACACCAAAGACCTTGTCTTTTTGTGATTTGCCCTGACCTCCAGGAGGAGGGACTTAGACACATGGTACCTGTGTTCCATATGGACTAAAGAGAAAAGGATTTAACAGGTAAGAACACTAAAATCCTATTTTTCTCCTGATTCTGATCCTTTCAAACTCTGCTTGTCTGAAATCCACCTCTCTGTAAGACAAAAGAACAGGCTCCAAGTAAACCAGGCACTTTCTTATAAGACAGAGCTACACACCGCTGGATTCTGTATTTCAATTTGTGCAGAAACACGAAACTGTGTAAAATGCAATTAAAATCTAATTTTGTTCCAAACAAACATGCATACAGGGAAAAATACTTGATGAAAAGAAATAGTATGCTTTTTTGTGCATTGAAGACCTCTTCAGCAGTTGAGGGGCTAAGAAGCTCAATTTAAATCAGTGAGGATTTTGGGAATTTTAAATTGTCTCTTATGGTGCAGTTTGTTTAGTCTGGAATTGCTCCCCTTGTATTCATATGGGCCATAGTGTTACTTTTGTCTGTTTATTTCTGTTTCCACAAATGGCACTTACAGAGGAACAAGTGGATCTGATTCCCTTCTTCTAAATTAGCATAGTATTAGCCATTAGCATAATGGCATAGCTGTTTTTTCCTTTAATAAAAGAAAAAATGTTTTGAAAAAGGAATAGATGAACCAAGAATAATGATAGTAATCAGACATGAAGCCACTCCACCGTGACTTTAAAAAGAAAAGGAACTGAATGTGCTGTCTGCTTGATCCCTTGCTCTGCTTCTGTTTTGCACTCCGTGGTCTTTATTTATGTTCATACTAGTGTAAAAGCCTGTGTACACAAGCCAAGTTCAGGGTGATGTTAACCCTTTGAGTGCCAGAGGGGTACACAACGCATTGCTTTGCAGTGCGTGGGGTACCCCGCTGGCACTCAAAGGGTCAAGAGGCCGGTCCTGCTCTGTGTATTGCCACCGCCTCACTGGCGGTGCGAGCGATGCAGTCATGAGCTGTAGAGACTGCACGAGTGCACGGAATGCTCCCCTCATAGAACTCCCAGCATTCTGTGCTCCCAGAATTCTACGCTCCCAGCATTCTGTGCTCCCAGCATTCTGTGCATTTGGGTAGTGTGTACTGCGCATTACTGCATCGGATAAACATTCTGGCCTTTTATATTATAGGATTTATTCATATTACACCACATAATTTATTACAGAAGCAGGTGTTACAACAAATTATCAGACATACATACTCCCTCTCCCTGCATTTCTTCACTGCCATCTTTCTTTCCTCCTTCTCTTCCCTTTTCCCCCTCTTTCCCTTTTATCTACATCTCCCCCTTTCTACTCCCCCCTCTACATTATGACACTATTTTACTTTTCTGAATGAATGTGACAGTGATATATTTTAACTGTTTTGGTGAGTAAAATATGTTGGAGACCTCTTTAGCATTTAAGAGCTTAAAGGGATAGTAATGCTTTGTGTATTGTAAACATAAACTGGTAGGTTATGCAATAATATCAAGCATGGTTTTGAGTCCATAAAAAAGCATTGTAGAATAAATATTTAACCTGTTTCTCACCTTTGTGTTGAAAAAATTCATCCTTTTTCCCCAAGGAAATGCTTGCTCTTGCCACTGTGTCCTAATGGTGCACGCTCCTGATACAATTCAGGATGGGAGTGGGTGCCTGCGTCACTCTCGAGCGGGGAAGTGCCGCGAGAGAAGAGAGCCTATACCTCTCTTAACTCAACAAGAGGTATCAATACGCATAATATCCTATATAATAATTTGCTAAAGTCGTCATGTGCAGTAGAGACAGCTGTGCCCGCTGCAGTCATGCACACTATAGACTGCACGCTCCGTGGCTGATAACGGTGCGGGGCTCCAAATTCAGATCATAGTCTGAGCTGAGAGGACTACGGTCTGAATTCGGAGCTCCCCGCACAATATCAGCCGCGGCGTGGGCAGTCTCTACTGTGCATGACTGCACCGCGGACGTTGCTGGGTTTACACTGTGGCCCGTGTACATGGGCTCTTCAACTAGTAATATATAATTCCATATGCGCTGTTATTATGTCCAGGGAATATGGGATTTTTCAGCCATTTCTTGTGGAAAAGTACTACATGGATGACTACAAATAATAGTTACTGGTTAAAGGGATAGTAATACTTGAAAATAAGGTTATTTTATATTGTAGCCCTTAAAAAAACATGAATAAATGATATGTCTTATCTCCCAAACCTTTATGGTTTGGGAGATATTCAGAAGTAAAGTTTTCCCTGGAGTGACGTCACTGCTCCACCCTTCAGATTTGGAATCCGGTCCCCTGACCGGCTGTGCCTCTCCAGAAGTGCTGAGATCACATCTTTAAAAATAATTTCTTAATTGGAATGGTCTGCAAAGTGTGCTTTCAATCCAGGCACACTTTGTACACAGTTCCAATTAAGTAGTTCTTTTCAAAGATCGTGATCTCGGCACTGCTAAAGAGCTGCCGGTTGCTCTGTGGACCAAATTCCAAATCTGTCCACTAGATGGCAGACTTGGCTGAAACAGCCATGAAAAGAGAACTTTACTATATTTTACATGTGAGATGAGATTTATATCCTTTTTCGTGTTTTTTTTTTTAAGGGCTACAATATAAAATAAAATTATTTTCAAGTATTACTATCCCTTTAAAGATTTCTTCTACAATGCTTTTTTTTCCGCTATGCTAATTTTTCCCAAGTTTATTCTGCAGGAATGACAACAAACCCAAACATACAGCCACGATCATTTAGAACTATCTTCAGCATAAAGAACAACAAGGAGTCTTGGAAGTGATGGTATGGCCACCACAGAGCTCTGATCTCAACATCATTAAAGCGGAACTTTCACCCAAATAAAAATAGATTTAATCTGATGGCTCTCAGTCTACTGTTTTTAAAAGGATGGTAATGTTTAATTATTGAAGTAAAATTGAGTCTTCTTTATTCTTTTTTATAATTATGTGTATCAAGAAAACGTTATTAAACGCTGCCGTTTTTCATTTATAGACTAATAAAGTCCCCCCCCCGCTGCTTCCACTTACCTTAGCAGTCTTAGCAAGCCAGCCTGGACAGAATGCAATGAGTGACAATCTTCTTCCAGCAAAAGGAAAAACCTGCCCTCCTTTGTCAAGGGGGCAGGCTTTCCCTTATACTGAAAGTGGAAAGATTGTCCCTCGATGCAACCCGTCTGGTCCGCGGACTGGATTTCTGATCGGAGAGGAGGCTGTGGAAGTAAGTAGAAGGGGCGGGAGGGGGAAATTTATTAGACTATAAATGAAAAACGGCAGCGTTTAAAAACGTTTTCTTGATGCATATCATTATAAAAAAGAATAAAGAAGACTCGATTTTACTTCAATAATTAAACATTACTATCCCTTTAATGGTTATATTTATTTTTACAAAATTGGCATATTTAGAAAGTTATTTAATGTAAAAGAAATACCTGGTGACGTCCTTCTGCTGCCCACTATGGTACACTTTGCACCGCATGGCTCTCCAGCCCGTCCCCTTGCTGGACAGAGCCCACCCTTAACATTACCATGTCCCTAACTCTGTACCGTGCTCCATTCATATGCACATGTCCTACACACACAATGCAGGCTTATCACCGAAGAATGCTTTTTGTTTGGATGGAGAGCGCTGCCAATCAAGTGACGCAGCATCAACATGGCAGAGCTCACCCTCTTGCTAACGGGCAGAAAGAGTGGTAGATTTAAAATTCTGGGTAAATATAATAATATATGCAGAGTAGTTTTTATGCATATCGGGAAGATGTGCAGCGATGGGGGGTGTGAAGCAAGAATGTGAAAGTTCCACTTTGTCAGTCTGAGATTGCATGAACAGAGATAAGAAACGAATGGTGCCTAAATCCGCAACAGAACTGTGGTTAGTTCTCCGCGATGTTTGGAACAACCTACCTGCCGAGTTCCCTAAAACTGTGTGCAAGTGTACCTAGAAGAATTGATGCTGGTTTGTAGGCAAAGGTTGGTCACACCAAATATTGATTTGATTTAGATTTTTCCTCTGTTCATTCTCTATGCATTTTGTTAATTGATTAAAATAAACTATTAACATGTCTATTTTTGAAAGCCTTCTTCCTTTACCGCATTTTTCCACACCTGCCTAAAACCTTTGCACAGTACTCTATATAATATAATATATGCACCATATACAGATTAGGGCAGACTTCGGATTGCCCAATTCTGTTTTAGGGACCATGACCTTCAGCATCCGCCAGGGGATGGGTGCCACAGAAGAAGCCACTGAGGCCACATGGCTCACAATTCTGATCTGGTTTATTAAAGGTGATCACTGCCCTGTTTGTATTTCCTTAGTGGTACATGTTGAAGATGGTGGCTTGAGTTGGCTAAGGAAGTCCTATCAGAGGATGAAGGAGCAATCAGAGAGAGAAAACCGAAGTCTTGAGGATATTGTTGCTGCAAGATATGGGGTAAGTGGTAACAGCTTTATCACTAGCCAGATGCAATTTTTATGTAAGCTGGTCCTTCTTTGTTCAAGTAATTCAGGCTTTGTTTGAAGTATTATCCATTCATAACAGTTTCTTAAACTTTAAATCTGTAAGTGATATCTGTTACATTTTTGCATCACATCTCCAATCCTCTCCAGGTATATGATTCTTGTAAATCAGAGATGGCCAAAATACTCCAGTGGGTCAGATTTTTTTCACGGCCAGTGCTACTACACCTTTCTCTGCTGAGAAACAGTGATACATTTTATCAATATGCTCAAGTTTAAAGGGATAGTAATGGTTAATTTTAAGTTGATTTAATATTGGAGACATTAAAAAAGATTAACATCAATGTAAGCCATATCTCTCAAACCTTTATGGTTTGAGAGATATAACTTGCTAAAGTTAACTTTTCCTGGCTGTTTTACTCAACCATCTAGCTGACAGCTGCAGATTCCAGTGATTTGACCAGACAGAGGCTCTTCAGCAGAGCTGAAATCACGCTATTTAGAAATAAATACTTCATTGGAACGATCTACAAAGTGTGCCTGCAAGCCAGGCACACTTTGTAGACCATTCCAAATTAAGTATTTATCTTTAGATATCATTATATCAGCGCTGCTGAAGAGCCACATCTGGTCAATCGACCAGAATCTGCTTCTGACAGCTTTACAGCTCGTCAAGCAGAAAGGGGAGGGAGCAGAGAACTTTATTGTCCTATATCTCTCAAACCATAATGGTTTGAGAGATATGAATAAGTGCAAGTACTCTATTTTAATTGTATATACCATATAGTTAATACTTTTTTTCTGACATTGCTATCCCTTTAATACAAGATATCATTCTACCAATGCAGAGGGAGCAAAAATGAATACGTTTTCTATAGCAGCAAATCTGATCAAGGAGTGTATGTTCAAAAGAAAGGGAACAGCAAAAATGCTATTTTCGGTCATCTTTCAATCAAGAATAGGTGTTCTTAATGGTGCAGAGGTATTAGTTTATATTTTGAACATAGATGTTTCCTTAGTCCAAAATAATTGCCCACCATTTCATGTAAATAATGTATTTTCATTACTTTCTGATACTGCCATCCATTACATCAACAATTCATCTAACTCTTGCTTATATCCTTCAACAGGCTACTTGCCTACCTCTTGCTATTTATCAATGTAGGGATAATCCATGGCACATGCAGATGTTTTAAAACAAAATCAAGTCGGCATTGTTACAGGGTTGCTCAGTACACCTTCATCAATATAGTAAGGGGAATTTATGAACTAGGGGGCTGTTTCTCAGCAGCAAGCTTTATTGTTCACCTGGAAATACTAATGAGTCCATAACATGCAGCATGAAGAAGAAACAAAACAATACAGCAGACTATATTCAGTAGGAGGTCACTCACAAGGTAGGCTCTTACACCACCTTACATGTTTCATGTATCAAATTCTATGTTTCTGCTTCAGAGAAGGGCTACTAAAATGGTGACTGGTTTACAGGAAAATAAATATCAGGATAGACTAAAGGATCTAAACATGTATAGTTTGAGAGAAGAGAGAGTGGAAGTGATAGAAACATTAAAGGGTTAGTAATGCCCAAAATAAAGTTGATATACGTTAGGACTTTTTCCAAATATATTATTTTTGTAAAATCTATCTCTCAAACCATTTGCAATGCATTGCGTACCACCCTGACACTCAAAGAGTTAAATCTCTGTATTGCGGCTCTGCTGAAGAGCCTACTCGTGCCGGCCGACACGTATCTCCTTCTGTCAGCTTTACCGCTGACATCAGGAGAAGAGGAACTTTAGCGGAGCATATCTCTCCAACCATAAAGGTTTGAAAGATAGGACTTTTTCCAAATATGTTATTGTTGTAAAATCGAACATATAGCATCAACTTTATTTTGGGTACTACTAACCTTTTAACATACATTAACGGTTTCAACAAAGTGCAGGAAGGAACTATACTTCAAAGGAGTAAAAATGGTAGAACAGGAGGCCATAGTCTAAAACTAGAGGGACACAGGTTTAGATGTAATGTAAGAAAGTTTTACTTCACTTAGAGGGTAGTAGATAAGTGGAATAGCCTACCAGCAGAAGTGACAGAAATTTAAGCATGCATAGGATAGGCATAAATTGCCATTCATTTAAATCGGGATTTTAACCTCTTGAATGCTAGAGAGGTCACCAACGCATTGCTTTGCAATGCATTTTGAGATCTCTCTAGCTTTTAAGGGGTTAAAGTCCTATTTATGCAAAATATTATACACAATATTCTTATTTTTGTAATTCTGATTGTTAGACCTAAGAATAGCTATATATTTATGTCCTTGACAAATGAGCTACAAGATGTCACGGGTGCCCTCAAATCTGCAGGCAGCGTGATGAGGATGCCTTAAGCAAAACTGGATTGAACACCACTGTCTTGCTAGAGCACTGACAGGTACTCAGTGAACTGGGAGCGACTGCTAGTCCCTATTTAAATCAAATGCAAAGAAGTCCAGGGCACGGCCAGTCTAAGCCAAAAGAGACTGTGTGGGATTTATGTTGAGTAGAAAAGTGGAATACTTCTGGGATAACACAGGGGAGAAATAAAACATTCCCATTGATTTAAATGGGGCTTTTAACCCACTGAATGCTAAGGAGATCTCCAACGCATTGCAAAGCACCATTTAAAGGGAAACTATCACCCCCATACAAGTTAGGCTAATAAGTAACTAAATAGAGATTCTAGCTTCTATATATATATATATATATATATATATATATATATATATATATATATATATATATTATTTTTTTTTTTTTTAAATCGTGGTTTGGCTAAAGCTAAATGTTTAACCCTTCGAGTGCCAGAGGGGGTACACAATGTGTTGCGTACCCCTCTGGCACTCAAAGGGTTAAAAATGAGCTGTGCCCTTCCTTCTGGACAGACTGCGGGTACAGTTCTGCACCGCAGTCTGTCACTCTTCCTCTCTAACCATTAAGAGCTCTCCAGCTTACAAGGAGAAATCCTGTGTCATAGGAGGAGGCTGGATCGAGATGCTTCGTGGGAGGGGAGCAGAGGGGGAGTGACAGACTGCACTGTAGAGTGTTACCCGCACTCTGTCTGGAAGTAACAGCACAGAGCATTTTTAAACACTTTAGTTTTAGCCAAACCACGATAAAAAAAAGAATAACAAAATTACACAATTATCCATGCTAGACCCTGTATGTAGTTACTTATTAGCCTAACTTCTATAGGGGTGATAGTTCCCCTTTAAATTAATGGGGATTTGGGGAATATTTCCCATTTTTTTTAAAGCAATGTAAACAACCAAACAAAAAACAATTGTATGCATTTTAAAAATCTGGTAAATAATTGGTAAGATCAACAAAATCTTAGAACGAGAAATATATATATTTTATTTGGGCTGTGGAATTTCCTTTCTATTATATGTATACTTAGAAAAGTGCAAATCACTGTGAATGTTTACTATTTCTATATTGTATTTTTTTCTTTCTGATTTAGTCAATGGAAAATTTCCAAAACAAATTAGATGCAGCAGAAAGAGCTGCTTCACAGAACTGTAATGATGATAGAAGGGAAAGATGGAGAAGATCCAAATATCCTGACAGTGAATCACGAAGGTTTGTAAGGCCAGACCAATGTGATGAAAGGAGCAGAGTTCGCTATAGTGATTATCAGAGGGATGATAGAACTATTCGTAAAGAAAGTCAGGGATATAAAGACAACAAGCGAGCCGAGGAGCGAGACTCTGACAGACAAAGAACAGAACCAGAACACAGAAGATATGGACCAAAGTCTTATGGAGAAGCTGATGATTCAAGAAGAAGTCAAGATAAAAGTTCTTCTTTCAAGTTAAAACATCAGTTTCTAAAACCTTCTGAAGATGAAGATGGATCCTTTCATGGTGCTAGGATTAAACAACAAAAGGATAAGTCAACGTTCATTCAACAATGCTCTCTAAACAAGAACTTCCAAAAACCTTCAAGTGATGATACTGATGTGTCATGGAAGAGAATGCCTTCTAAAGACTTTAGAGAAGGGAAACAACAATCCAAAATGGAAGACAGCCAAGCCAAAGAAAATCAAGGTTCCACAGGAAAATGTGACACAGATCCCAGCAGTAGGGAGTTACTGGTTACTGAAGGAAAATCATCATCTCCAAGGTACACAAAGCTCCGGTCTAATGTTTCTTCACAACCACCACCAGTGGACTGGATTCTATTGCAGGTGATGACTTTATCACTTGTTTTGTTTCTTTTTCCCCTTATAGATCAATTTAATCTGTTTTATAATACCAGTTTAAAGATGTATTACCTGAAATGGAGTCCAGCCCATTGTTTAAGCATCTAGATCATACTATAATGAGCTACAACCATAAACCCCCTTCATTCCCATTTATCGTTTCTGATTTGCTCATGTTATATTAACCCTATGAGTGCCAGAGTGTACCCCTCTGGCACTCAAAAGGTTAATCCTTTTGGTGCTAGACAAACACTGAAGTCATTGCAAAGCCGCCTTTGCTTTTCCCTTTCCTGCAACTGTCAGAGTCTAACTAAGGGTTGGATTACATTGCAGGTGATAAATGTTATCACTGATTTTATCTCACCAGTTTCTATTGAAGCCTTTGGGGAAACTGGTAGATAAAATTGGTGATACAATTATGCCCTGCAATGTAATTCAGGCCTAAATCAGGTGAATTAACTGGGGGCATCCAGAAGCAAATTTGAAGTAGGGCTTTTAACCCCTTTAATGTTGGAGAGGTTTCCTGCACATTGCTTTACAGTATTCAAATGTTTTTTAAAAGCTGCAAATAAATCGGTGATTGTTTTGGATTTTTTTGTGCAGTGTGTTTGCTCCAGAATTTACCACATCACAATAATATATCAGCTTGACTGCATTTAACTAAAAGCAATGTTTCTCCACACAGGTGAATTAATACAAACCACTGATCCTCTGATTTACCCCTGATTTACACGTGTTTAGTCAGGGAGAACACCAAGGGAAATATTTATGAGACTAGGAAAGACCTATTGTATAGCAAACAAACCTGTGTCATTGGAGACCAGGATTCCCAAACAGAGGCTCCACCAACAGAGCTAGGGTTTCCAATGTCAACCCTACTGTCTGAACAAACCAAGATAAGAATTCCTTCTCTGACTCATTTTACTGTGTTCTGAGCATGAGTTGTGTTGGATTAGGTGTTCACGACACAGTAAAATGACTCACAGAGTAGGAATGTTAATCCATTAAGGACAAGAGTGGTGTGCAGTACATTATTTTGCAATGCATTGTGCACCCTCTTATCTGAAAGGAGTTAATCTTGTCTTCTCTCCTGTTGGTCAACCAACCTTATCATTTCTTTCAATACTGAAAGAGTGGATGTTCATGAAATCAGAGGAAGTGCTGTAATAAAACATTAAAATGCAGCACTTCTGAAGTTATTGATAAACAATATATTTAAATAACTTTTTTTCAAGCATTACTGTCTCTTTAGATTAGGATTTTTAATCCCATGATTGTTATAAATACCCTATTTAAATATTGACTTAATATTTTATAGCAAAAAGAAAAGTCATACTTAGACATGTAAAAATATATAGTAGTATTTATCCCTCCTGGTAAAACAAGAGTACTTCCACGACTGAAAGGTGTTTTATTCAAAAGTTATTACAGTTCAAACTTGAAATTTTTAGGTGATTTTTTCATTTGCAGTATCACAGTGGCCTGAAATTGTACAGTGGTGCTGTTGCTTCACCATCCTATCGACAGCTGTGGTCCGTTGACCATAAATAGGATGGTGTAGCTACAGTGCCATTATACAGTTTCAGGCCACTGTGATACTACACCTAAAAATTTCAAGTTTGACCTGTAATAACTTTTGAATAGAACATATTTTGGCAGTGGGAGTATCCTTGTTTTACTCTGGGGATAAACTCAAACAAGTATCTTTAACATTATCCTTGCTCACAAAGTTTCTAGTGCATTGCAAATAAAGGCTATGAAGAAACCTGTAGCTTGGTAATAGATGACAGACATCCCTGGGTCTGAACACTCCCCTTTGGGGCTTCTCCTGTGGCTGGATGGAAATGATGGGAGTTGTAGTCTCCAACAGCTGGAGTACTGAAAAGTTTTCTATCCCTGTTCTATGGGTATGGCCTAAACCTACAGAAATTGCAATATCATTGTGCCGATAATCAAACGTCAAATCTAAAACCATTCTAGGGCCAACATATATATTTTAGTTTATATAAAAAAAAACTATATTAAAAAATAATAATACAATAGTGATGAGCGAGCATTCTCGGCCGAAGCTCGGTTCGGCTCGAGCATCGCTCTGCTCGGCATGTGCTCGCCCGCCATGTTCGGGTCTCCTCCCCGCACGTTTCGCGGCTGCAGCGCAGCCAATAAACGTGCGGGGAGGCTCTGACATCAGTGTAATGCCAGCAGCCATGTTGGCTGCTGGCATTACACTGATTGGCTGGCCAGAACCCATGATCGGGTGCTGTATAGCACCTGACCAGCGAGTTCGGCTCAGTCTTAGCCAGGGAGAGATGAGGATAGGAAGGGAAAGTCAGTGTAGGGAGAAGAAAAGTGTGTTTCAACAACAAAAAGACCCAAAAGTCCTTTTTAGGACTATTGTGTGTGGGGGCAGCAGTTATATTTTGTTTTGGGGGGCAGAGTTTAAAAAAAAAACGTCACATATTCCGTTCACTGTGCCTAGCCACAGATTAGCAGCACATTCTGTTTAGTGTGCAAAGTTGCAGATTAGCAGCACATTCTGTTTAGTGTGCAAAGTTGCAGATTAGCAGCACATTCTGTTTAGTGTGCAAAGTTGCAGATTAGCAGCACATTCTGTTTAGTGTGCAAAGTTGCAGATTAGCAGCACATTCTGTTTAGTGTGCAAAGTTGCAGATTAGCAGCACATTCTGTTTAGTGTGCAAAGTGTAAAAACTAAAAGTCACATATTCCATTCACTGTGCCTAGCCGCAGATAAGCAGCACATTCTGTTTAGTGTGCAAAGTTGCAGATTAGCAGCACATTCTGTTTAGTGTGCAAAGTTGCAGATTAGCAGCACATTCTTTTTAGTGTGCAAAGTGTAAAAAATAAAAGTCACTTATTCCGTTCACTGTGCCTAGCCGCAGATAAGCAGCACATTCTGTTTAGTGTGCAAAGTTGCAGATTAGCAGCACATTCTGTTTAGTGTGCAAAGTGTAAAAAATAAAAGTCACATATTCCATTCACTGTGCCTAGCCGCAGATAAGCAGCACATTCTGTTTAGTGTGCAAAGTTGCAGATTAGCAGCACATTCTTTTTAGTGTGCAAAGTGTAAAAAATAAGTCACATATTCCATTCACTGTGCCTAGCCGCAGATAAGCAGCACATTCTGTTTAGTGTGCAAAGTTGCAGATTAGCAGCACATTCTTTTTAGTGTGCAAAGTGTAAAAAATAAAAGTCATATATTCCATTCACTGTGCCTAGCCGCAGATAAGCAGCACATTCTGTTTAGTGTGCAAAGTTGCAGATTAGCAGCACATTCTTTTTAGTGTGCAAAGTGTAAAAAATAAAAGTCACATATTCCATTCACTGTGCCTAGCCGCAGATAAGCAGCACATTCTGTTTAGTGTGCAAAGTTGCAGATTAGCAGCACATTCTGTTTAGTGTGCAAAGTGTAAAAAATAAGTCACATATTCCATTCACTGTGCCTAGCCGCAGATAAGCAGCACATTCTGTTTAGTGTGCAAAGTTGCAGATTAGCAGCACATTCTTTTTAGTGTGCAAAGTGTAAAAAATTAAAGTCACATATTCCATTCACTGTGCCTAGCCGCAGATAAGCAGCACATTCTGTTTAGTGTGCAAAGTTGCAGATAAGCAGCACATTCTGTTTAGTGTGCAAAGTGTAAAAAATAAAAGTCACTTATTCCGTTCACTGTGCCTAGCCGCAGATAAGCAGCACATTCTGTTTAGTGTGCAAAGTTGCAGATAAGCAGCACATTCTGTTTAGTGTGCAAAGTGTAAAAAATAAAGTCACATATTCCATTCACTGTGCCTAGCCGCAGATAAGCAGCACATTCTGTTTAGTGTGCAAAGTTGCAGATTAGCAGCACATATTCCGTGTAATATGAAGAAGGCGGGTAAAAAGGGACGGGGAAGTGGACGTGATCCTGATAGTTCAGGGCGCGGGTCAGGATGAGTAGAAACTGTGCCTGGTGCCAGAGCACAAGAAAGAAAGACATCCACCATACCTAGCTTCATGTCTCAGTTTACAGGGCATCGCAGGACATCACTCTCGAGGTCAGACCACTGCGAACAGGTGGTCGGTTGGATTTCAGGTGATACTGCTTCCAGTCGGTTAAGCACCACCCTGTCTTCCACCAAGTCCACTCTCAGTAGCCAAGAGTCTGGTCAACATAATCCTCACCCTGATCATCCTTCCTCCCACCATAGAGGGTCTGGTCAAAGAAGTGATCCTACACTGGGATATAGTGAGGAGCTCGTCTCATCACCAATCCTTCATTTGAACCTCTCTCCAAGCATGCTTGCAGAGGAACATGAAATCTTGTGCCCTGATTCACAACCTCTAGAGGGTACCCAATCACAAGAAGATGACAGAGGGGAACGGCATTTAAGGTCAAAGGAAGTGGATGATGATGATGATGAGACACAGTTGCCATCAAATCAACCACTATTACTGTCTCAAGACCTTGATGAGGAGGATGATATACAGTTGTCAATGACTGAGTATGTGGTGGGATCAAGAAATGAGGAGGATGATCAGAGTGAGGAAGTGGAGGAGGACTTGGTGGACGATGAGGTGACTGACCCCACCTGGGAAGGTGGAGAGCCGAGCGATGACAGCAGTCCTGAGGGTGAGCCATCTGCAGCACCGCAACAGGCTGGAAGAGGCAGTGGTGTGGCTAAAGAAAGAAGGCGGACCGCACCAAACCGGCCCGCAAATGTTCCACGGAGCACCCCTTTGCGTAAATCTCCCTTGCCAAGGGCTAGGTGTTCCGCGGTATGGCGTTTTTTTAAGGAAAGTGCGGACGACAAAAGAATTGTAGTTTGCAACCTGTGCCACACCAGAATGAGCCGAGGCATGAACACTAGCAACCTCACCACCACCAGCATGATCCGACACATGGCATCCAAGCACCGTAATAAGTGGGAGGAACGCCCGGATCGCCAATCTGTGTCTGCAGGCCACACCACTGCCTCCTCTTCCCCTGTTTTCGGTGCCAGCCAATCGCCTGTCGAAGGCGCAGGCCCGCATACCTCCCGCCCTGCACCTGTACCATCTGAAGCACCATCAGCGACCACATCCACTTCCCTGTCCCAGCGCAGCGTCCAAATGTCGTTACCCAGCCACCCACCCACAGGCCATAGCACTAACCTCACACCTTTCCAAATTACTGGCCATCGAAATGCTGCCATTTAGGCTTGTGGAGACTGAGTCCTTCCGCAGCCTGATGGCAGCAGCTGTCCCTCGGTACGCAGTCCCCAGCCGCCACTACTTTTCCCGGTGTGCCGTCCCCGCCTTACACCACCATGTGTCCCGTAACATCACCCGTGCCCTGACCAACGCAGTTACTGGGAAGGTCCACTTAACGACTGACACATGGACAAGTGCTTGTGGCCAGGGACGCTACATTTCCCTGACGGCACACTGGGTGAATGTCGTGGAGGCTGGGAGCGACTCGGACCCTGGGATGGCACAGGTGCTACCCACGCCGAGGATTGCGGGCCCTACCTCCATCAGGGTTTCCGCCAGCACCTACGTTATTGGCTCCTCCTCCTCCGTTTCCACCTCCGAATTCTCTGCGCGCAGCGCCACTCACCCATCAGCCGGTAGCTGGAAGCAGTGTAGCACTGCAGTGGGGAAGCGTCAACAGGCCGTGCTGAAGCTGATCTGCCTTGGGGACAAACAGCACACGGCCTCAGAGCTGTTGCAGGGGATTAGTCACCAGACCAAGCAGTGGCTCTCGCCACTCAACCTGCAACCAGGCATGGTTGTGTGTGATAATGGGCGTAACTTGGTGGCGGCTTTGGAGCTCGGCAAGCTCACACACGTACCATGCCTAGCGCATGTATTTAATTTAGTGGTTCAGCGATTTCTAAAAACCTACCCCAATTTGCATGATCTCTTGACGAAGGTGCGCCGCGTGTGTGCACATTTCCGTAAGTCATCTACAGCTTCAGCCGGCCTGTTGAAGCTGCAGCAGCGCTTACAATTGCCAGCTCACCGGCTGCTGTGTGACGTGAGCACGCGCTGGAACTCCACCTTCCACATTTTGTCCCGGCTTTGTGAGCAGCAGAGGGCAGTAGTGGAGTACCAGCTGTTACACGGTCGTCGCCTCTCCGTTCAACTTCCTCTAATCAGAAGTGAGGAGTGGGAATGGATGTCAGACCTCTGTGAGGTTTTACGCAATTTTGAGGAATCGACACAGATGGTGAGCGGCGATAACGCTATTATCAGTGTAACCATCCCACTTCTGTGTCTACTGAAACGCTCGCTGCTCACAATTAAAACCGACGCTTTGCATGTGGAAGAGGTGGAAATGCGGGAGAAAGAGCTTACACAAGGTGATAGCCAGAGCACCCTCACTTCGTCTTCTCAGCGACAATTGGAGGAGGCGGAGGAGGAGGAGGAGGAGGAGGAGGAAGACACGGTTGCCTCCGCTACAGAGGGTAGCCATGGAACTTTAGTTCCATCTCTTCAGCGTGGGTGGGCAGAAGAGGAGGAAGAGGATGATGAGATTGAGAGTCATCCTCCTGGTGAGGACAGCGAAATCTTGCCTGTTGGTACTCTGGCACACATGGCTGACTTTATGTTAGGCTGCCTTTCCCGTGACCCACGCGTTATACGCATTTTAGACAACACGGATTACTGGGTGTTCACCCTTCTGGACCCCCGCTACAAAGAGAATTTCTCATCTCTCATTCCTCCGGTGGAGAGGACAAGCAAAATGGTGCAATACCAGAAGGTTCTTGTTGAAAAATTGCTCCAAAATTTTCCATCTGACAACGCTGGCGGCAGAGTACGTGCTACCTTGGCCAACCGAGAAGGGGAGAAAAGGGGAGCACACAGCAGTTCCGACAAAGGCAGGGCAACACTCTCCAAGGCGTGGGACACCTTCATGACACCCCGCCAGCACCCTCACCCTGATGCGCAGCCTAGTGTCACAAGGAGGGAAAAGTTTTGGAAGATGGTGAAGGAGTACATAGCAGACCGTGTCAGCGTCCTCAATGATCCCTCTGTGCCTTACAACTACTGGGTGTCCAAGCTGGACACGTGGTATGAACTGGCACTCTACGCCTTGGAGGTGCTGGCCTGCCCTGCCGCCAGCGTTCTGTCTGAGCGGGTATTTAGTGCTGCTGGTGGCATCATAACAGATAAGCGTATCCGCCTTTCCACCGAAAATGCTGATAGGTTGACACTTATAAAAATGAACAAGGCCTGGATTTCCCCTGACTTCTCCACTCCACTGGAGGAAAGCCCCGGGTGAACATAAAGTGACTTTATATATGTTATTTAGAATGATGGGAATACTCTGTATTCCCATTCACCCCTTCCACCCAAAAAATGGGTATATGGTTGACTCTCTTCCATATACCCTGGGATATAATTTTTATATAGGGCCAGCTCACCAGCGGGCCCTGTGATATAATTTTTATATAGGGCAGCTCACCAGCGGGCGCTGTTTGACAATTTTTGTATAGGTCAGCTCACCAGCGGTCCTTCTCATATAATGTTTTATTGGGTCAGCTCTCTAGCGGGCCCTCTCATATAATGTTTTATAGCGTCAGCTCACTAGCGGGCCTTCGCATATAATGTTTAGGATGGTCAGCTCCGCAGCAGACCCTCACCCATAATGTTTTAGATGGTCGGCTCAGCGCACGTTTCCCTCTTAATCATGGCCCCAGTTCAGAAAAATCGAGGAAATTTTTTGCAGAATTTGCCTCTGCGCACGTTTCTCTCTTAATCATGGCCCCAGTTCAGAAAAATCGAGGACATTTTTTGCAGAATTTGCCTCTGCGCACGTTTCCCTCTTAATCATGGCCCCAGTTCAGAAGAATCAAGGAAATTTTGTGCAGAATTTGCCTCTGCGCACGTTTCCCTCTTAATCATGGCCCCAGTTCAGAAAAATCTATGAAATTTTTTGCAGAATTTGCCTCTGCGCACGTTTCCCTCTTAATCATGGCCCCAGTTCAGAAAAATCGAGGAAATTTTTTGCAGAATTTGCAGATGATATACAAGTAAATATACAGCAAATACTGTTTGGTAACAATTTTTCGCCTAAAGTCGTTTTTATCTGCCTTTTTGTGTGTTTTACGGTCAGTCTGTAAAAATGGCGTACTACGGGCGAAACATCGTTCCCAGCAGCGACGTTGGAGTCCAAAATGCATCCAGACATCCTCCCTATGCTGTCCCTGTGGTGTTTCCATCATTTTATGCCCTTTTCCTATGGACCAGGCACTCTCCCCTCATCAGAGCAGGGGGTGCCTGGTGTAATGCTCGAGTCCTCCCATTGACTTCAATGGGGCTCGGGTGCTCGGCCGAGCACTCGAGCCTCCGGGGGTGCTCGGCCAGAGCACCCGAACACCCGAGCATTGGGGTGCTCGATCATCACTATAATACAAGCATGTTTTGCTTATGTTCAATATGGCACGAATGTACCATGGGGTTGAGTACCTCATCCTGGTGGGCAGAGCACATCATAAATGATTAGGGTCTTCCTCCAGCTCAACCCCCACCAATTTCCCAGAATTCATGTGTCCTGTAGCAATTAAAGGTGCATCCGCTTTTTTTTGTTAAATTCTATTTTCTTTAGATATGGGACTTTACAGTACAACATTAGGCAGATTGCTTCACTGGGCTTCCCTGAAGGTGGATTGCCCAGTTCACAGGTGCCTTGTGGTCCATTTTTGCACTGTGGAGTTTGACTTTATGACAGGTCTGTTCCTTGTGGCTGAATCTCTCTGAGATTCTGCCATCTTTTATGATGGGAGCCTGACAAAAGAAGATTGGTGAGTAACTCTTTGAGTGCCTTGGTCCAGTGTATGTCCCATTCTGAGCCATAGTTTACACTCTGTGTACCTATTCTATGACTCATTATAGCTCTGTTCTCTCTCAGGGGGTCTTGAACTACAGATGGCTGCTTCCTTTTCTGTTAGTTAACCCTTTTATCACTCTCTTGATTATGGGAATGCATTGGGTGCTTTGGGGTTGGGGGCTTATTTCTGCTCCCACACCACTAGGACTTTATTTTATTTATTTATTTATATTTTACTTCCCCAGAACATTTGGGTCTTTTCCCTTTATTCTTTATTAAGATCAATTTTACTTTAAGAACCACAGCCCACCGGCGGCAGTCTTTGATCCATTGACTTCTATGGAAGAAACTTCTTTGGGACATACAGTATCTGACCTCTACAATGGTCAGAGAGGACGCTATCTTCCTGTCTCTTCATGCTCTATCATCCGGTTATCACGGTGCAGTGATTCCCGTCCTGTCACTCTCACTTGTGCTGCGTTCCGATTGGTTGATCCTGTTTGGCCCGCCCCTGGAGACCTTTTTATACTGGGCCATTGGCACCTGTCAGGTGCCCTTTCGTGGTGTTCCTGAGCCAGTTTTGCTGTGCTGTGTTCCTGCGTTCCTGATTTCCGGTGTACCGACTTGGCTTGCCCTGACTACGTTCCTGTGTACCTGCTCCGTGATTTGACCCAGCCTGGCTGACGTTCCTGCTTGTATCCTGATCTGGCTTGTCTGAGAACCTGCTCCGTGATTTGACCCGCCCTGGCTGACGTTCCTGTTTGTATCCTGATCTGGCTTGTCTGAGAAACTGCTCCGTGATTCGACCCAGCTTGTATGACGTTCCAGCTCCGTGACCTGCACCGGTTACATCTGCCCAGACTACGTTCCAGCTTCCCACTGTCGCCGAGACAACATTTTGACTTCCTCCAACTACTGTACTTCTACGGCTGCAGTTGTTAACCCGTGCTGAGCTGAGATCCTGCTACCGAGCTGTTCCCTGCTGAGCTGTACTCCTCTTACGAGCCGTTAAACCGTGCAGAGCTGTGTTCCAGCTATCGAGCCGTTAACCCGTGCAGAGCTGTGTTCCAGCTATCGAGCCGTTAACCCGTGCAGAGCTGTGTTCCAGCTATCGAGCCGTTGACCCGTGCAGAGCTGTGTTCCAACTATCGAGCCGTTAACCCGTGCAGAGCTGTGTTCCCGGTTCTGAGCCTCCAGTCTGGTACAGAGCATTGCTATTGTGCTGAGCCGTTTTCTCTCATACCACTATTACTGCTGAGCCGGTCCGGTAGGCCTTGTAGGCGATGGTTCATATCACTCCTTGCATTATAGTGAAGTTTGTTACAGCACCCGGTAGGCGCCACGGCTTTAGCTGCTACTGTGCAAGCCCCTGTTATTACGCCCGTGGGGGCTATTGGCTCAAAGCTCTTGCAATCCAGTTGCTTCCGTTATCACGCCCGTGGGGGCTATTGGCTTAAGCTCTTGCAATCCAGTTGCTTCCGTTATCATGCCCGTGGGGGCTGTTGGCTTAAGCTCTTGCAATCCAGTTGCTTCCGTTATCACGCCCGTGGGGGCTATTGGCTCAAGCTCTGGCAGTCTACTTGCTCCGTTTTTACGCCCGTGGGGGCTATTATTCAAGTACAGCAGGTTCTGGGTTGCAGGTTCCTCTTTGCTGGACAGTTATCTCAGTATTATGAACATTTGGTGTTGAGTCCTCTCCACCATTTACTGCTTATTATCACCTTGGGCGTGCCAAACACCACAACTGAGACGGACTGATTACTGTGTTAACCCTTGTATCTCTGTACTCAGTATCTGCTATTTGCCTGGGCTGTTTAAATCAATACCTGTATATTGGTCATACTATTGCCTTCTTGCTGCTATGCAGTGCTGCCTATAGGGAGCGATTGTTGTCATTCATTTTGTTCTTAATAAAACTGTGTTTTATTTCACCTACTGGTCTGAGTGTCTTGAAAACCGTGACAGTACGAAAGGGCCATGACCTCAGACAGTAAGGGGGAGAGTAATACACAAAACATCCACTGGAGAATGGATGTTCACGAACAGCACCTAGATCAATTGGCATTGGCCTTACAAACGTTACGTGAGCGAACGGTACACATTGACAAACCAAGCCAAAATCTGGTGGTCTCCCCGGTTACGACACCGGACAATCAGTCTGTGGCTCCTATTGCTCATTCCAGAGGTCTAACGGCGGCGCCGCAGTTACCATTAAGATATGATGGCGAACCTAACCTATGCAGGGGCTTTATTAATCAAGTGGAAATCTTTTTGGAATTAACGCCCCATGCATTTCCTAACGACCGTAGTAAGGTTGGATTCATGATTTCCCTGCTGACGGGCAGAGCACTGGCATGGGCCAACCCTCTTTGGGAAAATGTTAAACCCTGCACTCGGAACTTTGATGAATTCGTAAGACAGTTCCGCAGAGTGTTTGAGGTCCCTGGTAGAACTGCCTCTGCTGCCAAAAGGTTAATGGAAATACAGCAGGGCGAGCGTACCTTGGGCGATTACGCCATTTAATTTCGGACCTTGGCAGCAGAGGTTGATTGGAACAACGAGGCACTGGTGGCAGCCTTTGCTCAGGGCATGTCCGATATCATTAAAGATGAAATTGCTGCCAGGGAGGTACCCAGTGGCCTGGATGAATACATTGAGTATGTTATGCTCATTGATTCTCGCATTCACGAGAGACGGTTGGCAAGAAGGGCGAAATCCAGAAATATCGGGCATGGTAATCCTTTTAACCCACCCTCTCCTCCCATTCCTCCTGAATGGTTCCCAGAGGCAAGTGAACCAATGCAGCTAGGTTTCACCAGACTTACTAAGGAGGAACGGGCAAACCGCAAAAGGCTGGGGTTATGCTTATATTGTGGCAAGGCTGGGCACCTAATACGCACATGTCCGGTAAGAATGGGAAACGGACGCACCTAGGGTACCTTGAGGGACAGGCCCTAGGTGGTGTACAGCAGTCCCTAGATTCTAGTACACAGAAACCCACCGTCCAGGTGGAATTTTCTTGGGCAGACCTGTCTGTATTGGTCATGGCACTGGTGGACTCGCCACCATTTACTGCCTATTATCACCTTGGTATCACAGTGCCTGTGATTGCTGCATTTTCTTGTCTGTCACCAGTAGGGGGCTTCTATTGGTTGTCTGCATTTAGCCCGCCTCATATTGCCTATTTAAACCTGGATTGGGCACCCTTTGAGTGCCCTTTCGTGTTGTTTCTGACCTTTTTGCTATCACTATGTCCAGTGATGGTTGGGCCTCTGTTCCTGTGTTCCTGAGTTCCTGATTACAACTGTTCCAGTGTTTCCTGCATGCTGTGTTGTTCCAGTCCTGGTTCCGGCCTAGTACTCTGGGGTTGCAGTTCCTGCTGACCTTCTTCTCTGCTGTTTCCTGACCTGACTGATCGCTGCTGGTTCCTGTCATCTCCTCGCCTGCCTCCTGTGATCCTGGCGACCTTCTGCTTGGTCGCGTCGGCAACATTGCTTGTTAGTCCCAGCGTGCGGACGCTGGTTTGCTCCAAAGCCTTGCGGCTACATGATTCAGTTGTTAGTCCAGTGTGCGGACACTGGTTTGCTCCTAAGCCTATCTGCCACACTATTCAGTGGTTGGTCCCAGCGTGCGGACGCTGGTTTGCTCCAAAGCCTTGCGGCTACACGATTCAGTTGTTAGTCCAGTGTGCGGACACTGGTTTGCTCCTAAGCCTATTGGCTACACTATTCAGTGGTTTGTCCCAGCGTGCGGACGCTGGTTTGCTCCAAAGCCTTGCGGCTATACAATTCCCTGTTGGTCCAGTGTGCGGACACTGGTTTGCTCCAAAGCCTTGCGGCTGTACGATTCCTGTTGGTCCAGTGTGCGGACACTGGTTTGCTCCAAAGCCTATCAGCTACACTACTCAGTGGTTGGTCCCAGCGTGCGGACACTGGTTTGCTCCAAAGCCTATCAGCTACACTACTCAGTGGTTGGTCCCAGCGTGCGGACGCTGGTTTACTCCAAAGCCTTGCAGCTACACGATTCAGTTGTTAGTCCAGTGTGCGGACACTGGTTTGCTCCTAAGCCTATTGGCTACACTATTCAGTGGTTTGTCCCAGCGTGCAGACGCTGGTTTGCTCCAAAGCCTTGCGGCTATACAATTCCCTGTTGGTCCAGTGTGCGGACACTGGTTTGCTCCAAAGCCTTGCGGCTGTACGATTCCTGTTGGTCCAGTGTGCGGACACTGGTTTGCTCCAAAGCCTATCAGCTACACTACTCAGTGGTTGGTCCCAGCGTGCGGACACTGGTTTGCTCCAAAGCCTATCAGCTACACTACTCAGTGGTTGGTCCCAGCGTGCGGACGCTGGTTTGCTCCAAAGCCTTGCGGCTATACGATTCACTTGTTACTCCAGTGTGCGGACACTGGTTTGCTCCAAAGCCTTGCGGCTATCCGATTCAATTGTTAGTCCAGTGTGAGGACACTGGTTTGCTCCTAAGCCTTGCGGCTATACGATTCCTCTGTTGGTTTCAGTGTGCGGACACTGGGTTGCTTATGATCCTGTCACTCTGTCATTATCATCCGACAGCTATTGATACCTCTGGGCTGCCTTGCCCGGTATTGGTAAGGCCAGTAGAACCTTGCTTCACATTCCTCTTGAGGTTGCCTTACCCGGTATTGGCAAGGCCGGTAGAGCCTATATCCAGGGTTGTTGGGCTGCCTTGCCCGGTATTGGTAAGGCCGGTAGAACCTTTTGCCACATTCCATCTGAGGTTGCCTTACCCGGTATTGGCAAGGCCGGTAGAGCCTACACCGTGTACTTATTGGGGCTGCCTTGCCCGGTATTTAGGTAAGGCCGGTAGAAACTTTTCGCTATTCCATCTGCAGGTTGCCTTACCCGGTATTGGCAAGGCCGGTAGAGCCTATTATTCCATCATCACAGACTGTCCTGTCTGGTATATTGACAGGACCGGTAGAGTCTGCATACTGTCTTTGCTATTTACTCTTGATATATATTTATGTGATTGCCATTCTAAGTGATCATTTTATTATTTCAATAAAATTGAGTTTTTTACCTAAAACTTGTGTCTGAGAGTCATAACAAACCGTGACACTTGGGCGTGCCAAACACCACAACTGAGACGGACTGATTGCTGTGTTAAACCTTGTATCTCTGTACTCAGTATCTGCTATTTGCCTGGGCTGTTTAAATCAATACCTGTATATTGGTCATACTATTGACTTCTTGCTGCTATGCAGTGCTGCCTATAGGGGGCGATTGTTGTCATTCATTTTGTTCTTAATAAAACTGTGTTTTATTTCACCTACTGGTCTGAGTGTCTTGAAAACCGTGACACCGGTCCACTTTCTAAAGTAACAGTCGAAGCTAGGCAACAAGCAAAACTACAGTTACTATAATGCCAGTTTCCCAGGATTTCTTCCGATTGGCTAACTCTCTTTTTTTGTGCTAGCCATCTTTCTTCTCTCTTGCTTATCCTATACAGAGACTGTCTATCCTTGCTCTCCTCCAGCTTAAACCTTTGCATACCAGATAGGTTAATTTTCTAGTAATTGTATTCTAGCTTTATTCTGGGGACATTTAATCAAGTTTTTCTAGATATAGACCCTCTCTCAGGGGCATGTCTGACACTAAGGGGCATATGGGGAAATCTAATGCTAGGGATTCAGTGTCTTCCCTTACCCACTGTTCCTCATGGGCATCTCCCTCTTGTGTTGACCCCCCGCTCAGGCTTGGCTGGGAGGAGGAGGAGGATGCTGCGGGGTTCAAGGATCAGGCTGATAAGAGGCTTGACTCTTTACTCAAGGTCATTTTTGTGGCCACCGGGACAGCAGTGAGTCCTATAGTTGCCTCCACCTGGCTCAATAGGGCCATTGCCTTCGGGGGGGTAATATCTGTCAGAAGCAATGAGTGCTGATATTCACATTGATTTTGTTAGCCAATATCATGGAATCTAATGCCAATATATCACCGATGCATATTTTGTACATATTTTCTATATCTTGTTCAAAGTCTAAGTTGACAAACCTACCTCTGCATGACTCGCTGAATCATGGTCCATTATTGCCTGTAGAGAAATACATCTGCCTTTTTTGAGACACCTGGGCATCCTGGACCAGTCGATTTTGCAGGTCTTAATAGAAGGGTATTGCATAAATTTCAGATCCCTTCTTCCATATTGCTTATTTTTCTTAAACTTTCCAAGGAATCAAGAAAAAACAAAACTCTTCCATGAATCCATTGCCTCTTTGCTGGAAAAACGGGTTCTGGTGCTGGCACCAGTTCAAGAGCGCTTTTCAGGTTTCTATTACAACCCTTTTGTGGTCCCCAAGACGGACAGCAGCTGCTGTCCTACTTTGAACCTGAAATACCTCAACAAGTACGTGGTTGCTTTTCCACAGAATAATCACAGTCGATCATCAAGTTTTCTGAATCAATGAATCACTAATGTCTTCAAAAAATCTCCACTTAACATTCATCTGTATAGATAATTGTACTGGCCACAGGTATCAATTCTCTATAGATTTTTTATGTAAAATTAAAATTGGTGTGTCACCTTAATTCAAGTTTGCATATTTGAAAACTTAATTTAAGGCTGTCTACTTGTCTTGTTATCCAAAAGACAGGCAAATATACCATTAAGGAGAAATTCATACTTGATACCATATGTTAATATATGCTAGTTGTGGCACCAATGTGGTTTCATACTGTAATCAAGCTTTTTCAGTGACATTTCATATGCTCATTAAGCGCCTCAGCGACGTTTCATAGGCTAATGAAATGCTGTAAAGCATGATGGGACTTTCACTTTTCCCAGAAATAAAAGTGTAAATATTTCCTAAACCATTGGTCTCCAACAAGTCGCTCACAATCCACTGGTAGCTCTTTAGCTACCTGTGAGTAGTTTTTTCCACTGAAATCAGTTACTATGCTCCCGACTGTGCCAGAGACAGGGCCAGTGTTTGAAAACTGCTGCAGATACAGTGCCTCAAAGCATTTTCATGGTTTTCCTGCCACACTGTCATGATAGCTGCTTATAGATTGTTCCACATTCTTTGTAAAGATGACGTATATATATATATATATATATATATATATATATATATATATATATGTAATGTTGTTGGAAATATGGGGTGACTCCATTTTCACTCGCCCATTATAACAAAGGTTTCCAGTTTTCTGTTATATTCATTAAATTATTTAATAAACATCTCTAATAACTTCAAACTTGAATAGTAATATTGCAAAGTGTTATTAAGGAATGGAAGTCATTATCCATCAGAAAATCTGTGACTCACTGGAGTGCCACAGTTTTTTCTTGTATAGTGAATATGGGTTTCTTCTGATTAAAAAATGATATCCTATGTAGCATAATTTTATCCCCTGAGTTGACAAGATGGTCACTTTGTTATTGGAATGTGTGGGAAGGAAAAAAGTGGATAAGAGCAGTTGAGATGGCTTAATATATAAATGTAAATATTTTAATATATGTTTTGGAGTAACTCCGTATGTCTCGTTAATTAAAATCACTTCCATAAAAGCAATGGTTTGAGACACCTCTCCTAAATGATGTTACAATCTTCTGGACTTTTTGTTAACTGGACAGGGATGTGCCATATCATGGGTAAAATGATTGCAGAGCTCCCCAGGGTGTACAGTGATCATGCCAGGAAGGCTGTAACTGACTGCTCCAGGAAATAAGCAGTCAGCTTCTGTTTCTCCTTGGTGGCTCAGCACAGCGATCACATGTGCCATTTGAGCCAATGACAAAAGCAATGTATAGCATACAATGCCTTTGTCGCTGTTCTCTGCCTCTCTGTTCCTCATAGTGATTGAGAGGAAGAAAGAAGCAGAGAACACACATCACCACAGGGGGAAATGGCCACAATGGGGGAGGGGAACTTTTAATACAATTTTAGGTGCTGGGGGCAGAAATAGAGGTACAGCAGTTTGGTCAGCTGACCTTCTGCCACCTCTTTGTGTCACTGAATAATTGATTTAGAGCAAGACAAACGTATTTTATTTACACATGCAAATTTATAGACACAAATACTGATGTTTAAATAAACAATTAATGTGAGATTTATTACTGTGGACAATAGTCTGTGTAGGTCTGAGGACCTAAAAGAGGGACACCAGGGAGATAAAGAGGGGCATAGGGATTTCACCTCCAAAGGACAATACCCCCTTGAAAAGGGACACTTGTGTTTTCATTTTTTTCTTGTATTTTTTATTTTTATCAAATGAAATGGTGTGTTATACATATAAATGTGATAGAAAAAAAAGCCTTACTTATGCTTAAAAAATTTTATATATTTTGTGTGGCGAACTAAATCCTAAAAAGCCAAATTGCACTGGTCTTTAAAGGGACAGTAATGTCCCATAACATTTTTTTTGAGTTTTGTAGAGCTTAGAAAAATAAGCTAAATGCCACAAATCCTATCTCTCAAACCGCTATGGTTTGAGAGATATCATCAGCTAAAGTTCCCCTCTCCCTCCTCTTCTCCTGACGTCAGCTATAAGCTGACAGCAGGAGTTCCTGGTCAGGGGACCAACAAGTGGCTCTTCAGCAAAGCCGTAATAGTGCGATTTAAAAGAATTACTTCTTTGGAACGATCTACAATGTGTGCCTGGTTTGCAAGCAGACTTTTCAGACCATTCCAAAGAAGTAATTCTTTTTAAATCTCGCTATTGCGGCTCTGCTGAAGAGCCCCCTCATGTCAGCCGATATGGATTGGCCGGAACTTTAGCACATAACATTTGAGGCATTTAGCTTATTTTTTATGCTCTACAAAACTCTAAAAACATTTTATGGGACATTACTGTCCCTTTAAGGGGTTAAAATGTGATTCTGCTTATAAATATCAATATTATTTAAGCGTTCCACTCCTTTTGATAATGTTTTAACAGCTAACTTTTTACTTGCTGTTTAAAATAATTTATATGAAAAAGTACTTAAAATATTATAGCCTGCTTCAGTGCTGGTGAGGTCAGCCAGTCTGCTTTTAAGACCTGTCATGTTATGAATAGGTTACAAATGCACTATGAAAGCTGAAGGTAGCTCTAAGATTTATAAATGATAACCACCTACTGCTTTAAACCGTTTAGCAAGCAGAAAACTAAGGAACCAACAGAGAGAGAGTATATTTTTAACACCACAAAGCAGTTTTTATTTTTTAGATTTCCCTGTCGTCTAGCTGGGCAAATGTATTTGTATTTTCTTTTCTTTTTCACATGTGCTAAGCGTTATTAACACTGAACTAAACACACACTTACTGCAACTTGGGTATTCTCATGCTTTGAGCATGAACAAGCCTGATCCTCAAAGTGGCCTGTTTACCATCTCACAGACTGGAGGTTGTGATGCTGTTCACAATCTCCAGTTACTGGCTGATCCACATTGGCAAAGTCAATAATATTTGGCCTAGGCCCACTTGGGCCAGCCTTGTGATATATTTCTGTCACCCCACCCCCCCAGAAGCAGCCAAATTGGCTGTGTGAACATAGCCTCAGTGTTGAAGTTCAGCTGTATAATGTTCATATCTGAAAAATGAACCGGCTTGTCTTAAAGGAGAAGGGACACTTTACAAAATAACTCCCCACTTATCTTACTATGGCCAAAAAATCCTGATGATTCCTGTAAATTTTACCATTGTGCCTTTTTTCCAAGCAATAACATCTTCAGTTAGTCCTAAGGATCTTGTGCGTGGGGGCAGCCATGACAGTTTCTGGCAGGTCCACAGGATCTCAAACTCTGCTCACTGCACATGACAGTCTTAACTCTTTAAGGACCAGAGTGGTGTGTTGTACAAAATAGGCTCATACTCTGGTTTAATTAGGAAAAAACAAACAAATTGGCAGCTGTCATGTCTGTCTCCATGAACATGACATTCAGGACTGATTAAAACTGTTATTTCTTGACCAAGGCACAAGGGAGAAATTCATAGGGACCATTAGGATTTACTCACAGTAGTCATTTTAGTGAAGATATGTCATATGTGGGAAAAGTAAGACAACCGAAAAATTGTGATAAGTGCGCATACGTGTTTCATGAATTCATGGTGCTTAATTGTGAACATGATAAAGCATCTGGATACACAAAATGCATTGATCAGCTGACACCAGCTGTAATACTTTTATATGTGTATATATACATTTTTATACTGTATTTCAAATAAAAGGAACTGCTGCACATTAATTGGATTAATTTTCTATTGGTGTGAGCAATTTGCAAGATTATCCACTGTATGTTTTATTTGTTCAGTATGGTTGCTTTGCCCAAAACCTGTTCCTCTGAATAAGGTCATTGGTCACTCTAGGGATATATTACAGACAGGGGCCTACAGCTCATAAAATGGAACATTACTTGCTGTTTCAAAAAACCTAGTCTTACAGACATTCTGCACCAGTGAACATTGTTCAAATTCCTTAACTGGATTAGGAGAAAGCATGGTACATAGGGGATAGCTATAAAAAACTTTTAACAAATCAAGCACTACACAGGGACAATAGAGAGGATACTACTACTATCTAGATGTCAAATATAATACTCATTTGAAGACAATCAATACCTTATCTCCCACAAAAGGATAAAATAATTATTATGTCTTTAAATGTAACATATACAAGGATATAAATACAGTATGAAATGTAACCACTCTCCAGCTACTCTGATAACAAGCACAAGTGATATTATTGTATCAATACATGTGACACATACAAAGACCAATACAATCGGCAATACTCAATTACCATTCTTGTGAAGAATAATATATAATATTGCACAAATAATTCTCTCATCATATATGTATATCAATATTTTAATAAAAGCACATCGCAATATGTAATCCAATTGCAAACAGAAAATGAAATAAAATTGGATAAGACTAATCCAAATAAAGTGACAAAAGAATAAAAAACATACAGCAAGTAATATATGCTGCCAAAAATTGTCCCTGTTCTTGTAAAGCCCAGCTAAGGCTTCGAGAGTACAGAGTCCAGGGCCTAGATGCACTAAAGGTTGAAGAGGGCTACGAATAGGGAAACACAGAGGATGCTGTACAGAATTGTCGTAGTGTTGGTGATGTGTGAGGGGAGGAGATCACTTCCACACCGACAGCACTTTGAAAAATCCTGTATGCTAATAGAGACCTTCTCCAACCTTCCCCTTCCATCCAACAATTTTTGTGAATATGTCGATGTGTGTGTAAATCGAATTGTCGGAGTGATTCAAAAATATCATACCAACATCACATAGACATTTAGTGCATCTAGGCCCTGGTGTCCCAACAAACAAAGTATCTCACCTGTTAATGACCGCAGCTCTTACGCTGCAAACTTGTCGGTCCTACAGTGGGTCACAAGAAGGATTACGGGATTCACTAGCGATCACTCTGTAACGAATATGCCCAGTAGGTAAGTCACTCTACTCTCAAAGAACCAATCCTACACAATATCACTTAAAAACATATATACCTAATACTGACCCATGATCCAAACAAAATCTTATTACTTGGATCAATGGTCAGAAAAACCTAGAATTGAAATGGACACCCAGATCTAACTGCCAGATCCGTGGCTATAAGCCCTTAATATTTTCTGACTCAGACCACCATTTAAAGTATTGGACTTCTCATGAAATGGGAGGTAAGAGATTGATTGTCTTCAAATGAGCATTATATTTGACAACATCTAGATAGGGTTATCCTCTCTGTTGTCCCTGTGTAGCGCTTGATTTGTTAAAAGTATTTTTAGTTCTTTTTTGGCTCTTGGAGGGCCACCAGTCTTGGAGATGATCCCATTCTTGCACCACCTCATTTAAATGCTTCTTATTTTAATCTTGCTTCACTATAAAGGTTAAATTCTGTATTTTTTTCTTATTAAACAATGTTTTCACTGATATTTCAGCTTTTTTAATTCTCTTGCGTGACATCACTTTGGTGCAGGCTGCAGCACCGCTCCTTACCACAGCCTGTCTCCACCTCTTCCCATCCCCAGTTTTTCCCCGTTCCCACCTCCTTCTCTGACAGAGGAATGCAGCATGTGACCTGGAGCACTCTCAGTGGCAAGAGATTGCTCCGACTCCTACGCTGGATCCCTCCGTCAGAGGTGGAGGTGGCAACGGGAAACAGCTGGGGAGGGGAAGAGGCTGAGATTGACAGGCTGTGTTATGGAGCGGTGCTGCAGTCGGTACCGAAGTGACGGCATGCGACAGAATTAAAAAGCTGAACTCTCCATGAGACTATTGGAGAGATGGATAAAACTGGAGTTATAAAGAAAATGTCTGTAATGGTCTCTCTAAGAGATAAACGTATATGTATAAAGATTTAGCAACATTTTCTCTAAGTGCTAACTTTAGTTAGTTGACTTTTGAAAAGTGGAATAGAAATTGTTTTGGCCAAAAAATAATTATGTCCCAAAGTATTTCTACAAATATTTGCTAATTGTACCAAAAATAAAGGCAGTTTTAGGGTTTAAGTCTTAACTCCAGGTATAACCTGTTCTTAATGGAAGTATATAGTGACAGCTATGTGTGAGAATATATATCCGCAGGTGCGAATTTTCTCAGATAGATATATTTATAAAAACGTGACTGCTTTATAAATATGACCAGGCATTGTGAGTTTTAGCGACAATACTTAAAGGGATAGTAATACTTAAAATGTAAAAAAAAATATATGTTGTAGGGTTTATCCCCCTGAGTAAAACAAGGGTACTCCCACTGCAGAGAGATATTTTATTAAAAAATGAAAACAGCTCAAACTTGAATTTTTTTAGGTGCAATATCACATTGTCCTTAAAATTTACAGTGACACTGTTGCTACACCATCACACCATCCTCTGGACTGCTCTGTAGACCATAAATCTCCATAGGATGGTGTAGCAACAGCGCCACTGTAAATTTTCAGGCCATTGTGATATTGCACCTAAAAAAATTCAAGTTTCAGCTGTTATAGTTTTTTAATAAAATGTCTCTTAGCAGTGGGAGTACCCTTGTTTTATTCGGGGACATAAATCCTATAACATATATTTTCATTAACTCCACTTCTATAAAACTCCTCCTTAGAGACATATTTATAAATGCAAAGTGGAGTTATTCTCGGGTCAACCAACTTCACCATAGGGGACAAATAAAATGTCATATATTCCCATGCACTTGATAAATAAAAATCCCTATTTAAATAAATGGGAAGGGGGTTAAAAATCCCCATTTAAACCAATGGGGATTTTTAGTTCTCCCCTATAATGATTTGCCCCAGAACTCACATTCGGCCCTGTGTTCCACAGGAAGGAGGAGTAATTCTGAAGCAAACTAACTGCCACACATGGGTCCTAAATTCGGCTTTAACCCCTTCAGTTCTAGTAAGGTTTTCAATGCGTTTTGAAGCTGTTTTTGGACACCTTTATTATTTGTGATTTTAATATTCCCATTTAAATCTACGGGAATTTTGTTTGTTTTTTTCCCAGAATTATATTATTTTTCTTTTGTGCATAAGGCCTTAGGGTTTACACTTTTATTTATATTATTAGATTAACCATTTGAGTGCTGGGGTTCTTACAGCTTTCTGGTGCCCAAATTGTTAAGAAACAATGAAATCACAGTTGGATGCAATATGAAACATTGCTATGATTTAGGTGCATACTTATGGTACAGCAAAATTTACTGTTCGAGGTAAGTTTCTTCACATTAAAACATTGCATCCGCTCTGTGATGCATTGGAGTTCCCTCTGGCATTCAAAGTGCTTAAAACCCTATTTAAATTAGTGGGAATTAGAGGAATCCCCCCACACATTATTGTACAATTGATTTGCTTCAGAATTATTCATCTTCTTCTTTAAAGGAGCAGTAAACTTTTTTTTATGACAAAAATATATATTGTAGGGATTTTCCTATTGAGTAAAATAAGGGTACTCCCACTGCCTAGAGATTTATATTTCCAGAGTTATTACAGTTTAAACCCATGTTTTTTTTACATTAGCAGTACCCTCTAGTGGTCAAATTCTAATTAGATTTCCTGTTAGATTCTAATAGAGAGGAAAGTCAGACACACAATTCTCCACAGAATGTGATAGAAACTGCCTGTCACTTCCTGTCAGTTAGAACTATCAGGAAGTTAACACAGTAAATTCACTTCCTGATTATTTAAACTGCTATAATTTTTTAATAAAACATCTGACAGCAGTGGGAGTGACCTTGTTTTATTCAGCAGGAAATAATCTGTAAAATATGTGTTTTCATAAAAAAAAGTTTAATGCTCCTTTAAGTATATGGCTGATAATGTTTTCTCATAGGAAAATCTAACAGAAATCTAAATTACAAAGTATGAAATTATTCAGTACAATGCACATATCAGAACCTGTCTATGCAGTGGCCGACGTTTAACCCTTCGAGTTCCAGATGGGTACACAAGACATTGCTTTGCAATACGTTGCATACCCCCTCTGGCACTGAAACGGTTAACTAAGGCTGGGCAAGTGGTTTTAACCCGTTGCGGGCCAGTGGGGGTGTTAGCAAAACGCCTGTTCTCTTGCCGCTCTGCCAATGAAGAGACAAGATGGGAGGAGAGCAAAACAGGAATCTTTCTTTATTCGAATATAGAGAGAACAGTACAGCACATTAGCATGGAAAGAAAACTTGTTCTGTTCTGAAAATTATGAGCAGAGGGGGTATGTAATATACTAATATCACACCCTTGAGCAATAAGATGATTGGTTTAACAGAAAACAAGAATTGCAAAAATTACATATTCAGTAAACTACAACATTGCATATTTCGTTAGTCCAATAGTAAAGCATTAATATTGCTCCTCCACCCAAATAACATAATCAGTTTCCACCCCCTAATATTGCTCCTCCACCCAAATAACATAATCAGTTTCCACCCTCTATTAGAATTACAAGCTTTGCATATTTGGAAATAACAAAACATTAGTTCTCAGCAAATGCAATACACTATGATTTAACCTAACAGCAAAATATCTTATCAATCTATGTGAAGGGGGGAGAGAATGAGCTGTGAGTTTCTCTGCTTATCAATATGTGTGCAGGGAGATGGGAGGGGGGAAAGAAAGAGTGACATAGGTTTTCTTTTTTTTTGGAGATCATAAAATTTCTGCTGTCTCTTTAGGTGCTGGTTAACCCTTCCCTTGCTATATTGTGTGATGTAGCTTATTTTTAAACACTTGATATTTGATAACAATCCCCCCTTTGGTCATTGGATCGCCTTATAAGTGTGATCCACATGACCACCTAAATGACTTAACCCTACTTGCCAGTAGGGGAGGGGATGGAGGTTACCAAAAGTAAAATTCACAAGGGTAGTCAGAGAGGTACACTGATGAGACAGGTAGTGAGAACACCGGCGAAACAGTCATCACTTGTTGAGCCAGTACCAAATATTGTCCTGTGTGTATTTTCATGATGCACAGGTCCCACGTAGGTAGGTGATGCAATAAACCCACTTGATGATTCAAAGAGGCAGGCAGTGCCATAGGCCTGCTTTTTAATCCCACGGAGGCAGGTTGTCAGGGATTATTGTGCCCTGACAAAACACCTGCTTGATGATCTCACGGTGGCAGGCGGTGCAAGAAGCCTGCTTGCTGGTCTGTGGTGGTAGGTGGTCAGGAAGTATTATGCCTGTCAAAACACCTACTTGCTGGTATTCCGGAACAAAAGCCTCAGGCCTTCACCCTGTTCTACCTCCCACTGGGCATCTGCTGGGCACTGGGAGGGAGCAGGGCCTTTATCTTGCTCAGGCTCTGGTGCAGCTGTCACTCTGGTGTGGTGTACCCAGGTCTTTCCTTTATGTAGCTTGACTGCGCTGTGATTTGTCAACAAAATCTGGAATGGACCTTTCCACTGGGGCTCCAAACAGTCTGTTCTCTAGGTCTTTACATACACTCACCCTCCAGGCTGGAAGGCATGCACTGGACCAGCCAAAGGCAAAGGCTGTTGTTGAACAGAATATCTGTGAAAGGAAGAAAGGGTAGACTGCAGGGCAGTTAGATAGCCCCCGATCTGCTGATTACCAGTCTCTAAGGTAGGTCCCTGATGCTGAACAATCCTGTTCCAGGGCCTAACAAAAAGGATCTCATAGGGATTCAACTTTAGAGTCTTTAAGGGGGTTTGCTCTGATGCAAGTCAGAGCCATTAGGAACTGTCCATTTGAGTTCAGTATACAGTATGGTGATATTTCCATTCAACCTTCCACCAAAGTAATACACAATTCTTTACAATGTCTCTAGTCTGACTCAATAGTTCTTAGTACGCCAAATCTTGGAATTACTTCTCTCATTAACTCCTTAGCTACTGATCCTGCAGTAGCACTTTTCCAGACAAAGTCTCTGGCCACTTAAACAATTAATCAATTATAACCAAAAGATACTGTACAGGTGGCAACTCAATGTATCTGGTATGTCACACAAGTTCTAACAATTTTCTGACTTACTATGCACAAACCTGGTCCTACAGCTATCCACAGCAAGGTGTTTGTCATAACATTACTTCCCTGATGAGTGTTCTCATACATACTGCGCAAAATCTGCACCATGACCAACCTAGGCAGAAATACCCTGCCATCTGGGTTAACCCAGCTACTATCAATCAACTGGGCATGGTACTGATATGGCAACTTTACCAGTCCTCAGGTGTATATACAGCCTGCACCTTTGTTATAGGGGTTCAAGGCAGCTGCTGCAACAAACTCCCCCCCTCTCTCCCACAAAATAGCAAAAACATGAACAATGTCAAAAACATATTTTGAATCAGTGAAAACATTTACAGATTGGTCTCAGGCACATTGCAACGCTTTAGTCAATGCTATGATTTCAGCATCCTGAGCTGAGAGACAATTAGGGAGTCCCTCAGCTAAAACAAATAGTTCCAATTCAGGGTTAGGGAGGGGAACATCACTCAGGTCTGGTCTGGGTGAAGTCAATTCCTCCAGGGCTTCTACACAGTCAGGTTCTGGAGAGTCACTTTTGTCACTTGGCAATAGGGTAACTGGTTTTGGCAGAGTTAAAGCAGGGACAGACATCAGCACCAACTTCAGACTGTCACAATCACACACAGATAGTTCATCCCAGACTATCCTGTCAGGCAAATCATATTTGTCCACTATTGGTCTTAACCCTTGCCTAGCTTCTTTGCTGATGGGGAACTATCTGACTTAGATCAGTCCTGTGTTAGGCTACAAGTCAATAACGGGTTGGGCATCTCTAGCAACCCATGGCTTTCCAGCTGCCAAACAACAGAGGGTACTGAGCGCAGCACTTCCTCCAGGACTATCCTGGGAAATGTGTCTCAATTCCATCTGGAGTCAGTTCATAATACACAGATACATATATTTATATCTTGTCAGTGACAAATGTAATTCCTGTCCTTAATTTAGTCAACAGATCCCTTCCATATAGTGCAGTGGGGCATAACTCTGATAGGAGAAAACTTATCCTGGACAATAGTCCCTTCTATGGTAACGTCCATAGGTTGTATACATGGCATAGAGGAGGGACTTCAATCCACCCCTTCTATGCTGGTAGTTTTCTCACTAAGAATTCCCCTCTGTACTGTAGGCTAATGCTATAAAGACTGCTCCTGATACACTCTATTCTGTCCTATAATGGGAGTCATTTCTGTCTGTATCACCACTGCCATATACACCTTCTCCATGGGGATGTCTGTCTGTATCTTTGTACATAACTTCTCTCTTTGCTTTCTCCATCACTTCACTTACTGGCTTACACAACACACTCTGAGTCCTACTCGAATTCCTCTGAATGTCTGAATTATTCTGTCAACAAAGTCATCTGGTCTAAAAAGGGGTGTCAGAGTCTAGATACAATAAAACATTAATACATTATCAGTCGTGTCATTAAGAGGGCTTATCAGTCTCTAATTAAATCAGAAGTTAATTTTCTATATGTATCAACAATCCTTTAACCCCTTCCTGTCACATTCAGGGAAGCAGTATTATCAGTTTGCTATATATACATATATATAACTAGTTCTTCTGGAGGTTAAATCACATGAAAACACATTCTCATTACATTCAGTACTCTTATTGCTTAAAAACATTAACATTTACTTTTTCCTTAAGTTTTACACATTTTCTAAAAACCCAAAATCAGGATCCCACTTACCCAGCGACTGCAGTCTTTGTCTCAGATTAACCACTGTGTCTCTCTCCAAACACCCCCTGTCGGCGGCCAACCGACATCCATACTGTCCAGACCTTAGTACATAAGAGCACAAAAGTCTGCCAGTCAAATTCCTTAGACCCATGGGTAACTAGATGACTGGTCCCTGAAACACTGAAGAGGTTTACTCTTCACTTACTGGACTCAAAACCCATCGGCCTATACCAAGGAAAACAAAAGTACCTAGTACCAAACTGGGAGAAACTGGTATACCAAATGATCACAAAACAAGGATTAATGTATATAAAATACAACACCTTACCTACAGGATGAGACACACGGTTAGTCTGACTGATTCCTGTTAGCTCTTGTCCTGGATTCTTAGGACTCCAATGGATTGGAGTGAACTGGTCCTGTAAGATCAGTGAAGGTATGCACAGGGATGGACACAATGGATCCACTTTAGCCGGCTTACCTATACATGCCTTGTCACTGGTCCAGCAGGTAAGAAACGCAGTTCCTCTGTCGATTGGGGTCCCATCTGGGTCGCCAATTTGTTAGCTAAACGCCTGTTCTCTTACCGCTCTGCCAATGAAGAGACAAGATGGGAGGAGAGCAAAACAGGAATCTTTCTTTATTCGAATATAGAGAGAACAGTACAGCACATTAGCATGGAAAGAAAACTTGTTCTGTTCTGAAAATTATGAGCAGAGGGGGTATGTAATATACTAATATCACACCCTTGAGCAATAAGATGATTGGTTTAACAGAAAACAAGAATTGCAAAAATTACATATTCAGTAAACTACAACATTGCATATTTCGTTAGTCCAATAGTAAAGCATTAATATTGCTCCTCCACCCAAATAACATAATCAGTTTCCACCCCCTAATATTGCTCCTCCACCCAAATAACATAATCAGTTTCCACCCTCTATTAGAATTACAAGCTTTGCATATTTGGAAATAACAAAACATTAGTTCTCAGCAAATGCAATACACTATGATTTAACCTAACTTAGCAAAATATCTTATCAATCTATGTGAAGGGGGGAGAGAATGAGCTGTGAGTTTCTCTGCTTATCAATATGTGTGCAGGGAGATGGGAGGGGGGAAAGAAAGAGTGACATAGGTTTTCTTTTTTTTTTGGAGATCATAAAATTTCTGCTGTCTCTTTAGGTGCTGGTTAACCCTTCCCTTGCTATATTGTGTGATGTAGCTTATTTTTAAACACTTGATATTTGATAACAGGGGTATGCAGCGCAATGCTTTGCATACCCTTCTGGCACTTAAAGGGTTAATACACATAATAAGTTGGCTTTTGCTCGTGTTTATTAATCCATTGAACAAACACAGTTTTCATTGTTTAATAAAATTTGCTGTATATACAATTAAAATAATTATGAGCAGTTTTGGAGTCTTGGAAAATAGTGTAATCTGAGCTCAGTGTAAATGCTAAGAAATATCACACAAGTTTGTGACTTTTTTGGTATTTACACTTACAAAGCCTAACTTAGTATTATGGGAAATATCAACAAACAGAAGCAATTTTTTTTTTTTTTTTTTTTACAATTTTTTTTGTGACCTTTGTAATTGAGATCTACATTGTTCCCTTGTACTCAATTATTTACATTTCTACATTGAGACTCCATGTTCTACTTCAGTCTGAGACCCACTAATGTGTACATCTATCTTCATTCATTTACGAGTTTTATATTCTCTTCTCCAGACATGATAACAAATCTTATCCAGTCCAGATCCTTAGTGAAGAAGAGATGAACAAGCTTGGAGCCAAACTTGTCAAGGCGGAATTACTGGGGAACACGGTAAGACTACTTGAGGAATATCAATGTCATGACGTGCTCTGTACTGTGTATTATTGACTTGCACTTTGTAATTACAAATATACAAATCTAGACAACAACTAATGCATCCTCAACCTATTGGTCAATGCTAACAGAAGATCACTGGGTCAAACTCAGGATTTCCAGAGAGAGCGGTGGGGAAAAAAAAACAAGTGTACAATAACGGTACATATATTTTTATTTTATGAAATTTTAAACTCCTGATCAACTGTAGCTTCCTGGGGGTAACCTGTTGTTGCACTGTAATTACCATTATGCTCAGCTGGCCATGAATACCATTCTCTTTAGCATATTCATATAAATATAATCTCTACACTGCAGTCTGTGTGCAGGGACATAAACTCAATCACGCATTTAAATAAATTGAGGCCACAGTTATAATGTTTTGCATCTCAAATGTTTCATTGTAGGTAAAGAACAAGGTGGGAATTACAATGTTACCATGTTGATGAACTGCATGCAGTCCTAATTATGGTAATTGGGAGCTTCTGTGTACTAGAGGCTGAACTTCTGAACTCCTTCTGTATTGTGTCTTGGGTGGTTGATTGGTACTGTCTGATGGGGCTAAAGACCTAGGTCTCATGCTTAAAGTCCTGGGTCTTGTTGCCATCTTGAGTCATGTAGCGTTGCTAATCCCCCAAAGTGTAATAGTGCAGTTGGGCTACACAGTGCACTAGAAACATATAATATGACAGCAGAGAAGAACCATTTGGCCCATGTAGTCTACCCATTTATCCTACTGTAAAAACCTCAAAACGTATTTGGTCCTTCATCTTGCCTTATGTTCAGGTTAGCCTTATGCCTATCTCATGCATGCTTAGTTCCTATCACTGTAATGCACTGGTTTGGTCTAAACCCTGAGTCTCTGGGGAACCTAGTAACTTCTCTGCTATTATCAGCTTCTCACATGACGAAGGATAGCTATACTGGAAGCATGCTGTGGAATACCTCTCCCATAAAAGCATCTATAGTTAAGAACATAGGATACCTGTGTCCGTCACCTAGTTTGCTATGTGGATCAGGAGCCTGCCACAACTCCAGCAAACATCGACCTATTTCTAAAGATCTAAAAAAGCAACTGTGTAACAACTCTGAGACAAAACATGTTTATCATAGGGGAAACTATAATCTCCAACAATGCCATTGATTTAACCCCTTGAATGGTAAAGTAATCTCTCTTTTAACCCTTTGACTACCAGTGCACCCTCTGGCAGTAAAGGGGTTAAATCCATGGACATTTTTATTTGTTCCCAGTGATGCAGTTGGTTTATCTCAATTCCTCTACTTTTGATTCTGTGCATACTGCCCATTGAGAGCACCAGCAGAGTTAAAGGGTATCTGTCATCCTAATTTTTTTATATATACATATATCTAGTTTGTATATGTATTGTTATAGCAGTTTTCTATAAAATATATCATTTTTGATAAATCTTGATGGCACAGTGTGACACTTTATGCTAATTCCTTGCACAGCAACCACTTGCTGTGCTATTAGAAATGTCCCTAGGTGTTGGCTCTGTCTAGATTAATTCATAGCTCAGTGTGTTGTAATATTGGTCCAGCACAGGGAATAATTAGCTAATTTGCATACTGTGTCACCAGCAAATAAAGGTTAATTTAGCTTACAAACAAACGATTAGAACTACATGTTAAATTATATAAATATATACTGTCACTTAAAAACAAATTTGGTAATTTTGAGAGAGCTTTCAGAATCACCGGTATGTTATGATAGGTAGGTTTATTTATTTAACTATTTTTTAAGTTAAGATATATACATTATGATAATTAAGGCATTGCTCATCTCCCCTAGTACTGACAGTCCTTAGCAGTTTTAGGGGGGGCGATGACGATGTCTCACTGACCTCCTTAGCCGCCAAGTGGTTAAAGGGAACCATTCACATAAAAATAGCTTTTTTGCATGGGTTTTAATCAATAAAACTAGATCAGTGTTTTTTGTTTTTTATTTCCAAATCGGGCACTTCTGCATTCTGTAGCACCCTGTATGTGCTGCGTTGTGCGGCACATACAGGGTACTGAAGAACGCATAAGTGCCCGATTTGAAGTCTTCATATCTCTACTAGTAGGTGAGTAAAATAAATAAATAAATAAATAAAAACATTGCTAATCTACTTTTATTGATTAAAACAGACTAATTTATCATCCTCGTCCTATCCTTGTTCTGTCAGATTCCAGACCAGTTGTAGTGCAAAGAAGCCTTCAGCCATGTCCGTGGCTTCAGAGCCACCTTCTACATTAAGGTAGACACATGAATCTTCCCCTGGATCATCCATTGGGTGATGACTCCAATATTTAATTACACAGTGTAAAAATTAGAATAGAATAGCCACTTCAAGTGATGATACATTAGAAAGTTCAATAGTTTTCAAAGATTTCAGTACCTTTGAAAGGGTGGAAAAGTAAAACACTATTTCTTATTTTTCTTTTAGCTCTATATTCTGGAAACATTTGTTCTCATTTTATGCAGTGTGATATCTGATTTCAGGAAATGTATGCTTTTACAGAGTTATTTTGAATTAAATTTTCAAACAATGTGTTGTGCATTTTGGCTTCTTCCATAAAAATGTCAAGTGAAATTCTGTGTGCTCTCAACAATTTGGGGCCCAGAGGAAGGTTATACATTTGAGCACCTATACATATTGGGGATCAGAGTACTCCGATATGTGGCATTCATATGTCTTCCTTTTTTTTGTTACTTTAAAGGGATAGTAATACTTCGTTTTAACTTTATTTTATTTTGTAGGCATTAAAAAGACATGAAGAATGATATGTCTTATCTCTCAAACCTATATGGTTTAAGAGATATTCACAAACAAAGTATCCCCCCCTGTTCAACCAGATCAGAAGTGGGGAAGGGCTTTCATTGTTTTCATACAAAGAAAATTGTCCCCTTCTGTTATCTGTCTGGTCATACAACCAGATTCACATCTGAGAAGAGATTGTTTACACTAGGTAAAAGGGGCGGGGAGGGGAACTTTGCTTGTGAATATCTCATAAACCATAAAAGTTTGAGAGATAAGACTTATATCATTCTTCATGTTTTTTTAACGCCTACAAAATAAAATAAAGTTAAAACGAAGTATTACTATCCTTTTAAAATTGTATGAGATGTGCAGTAAATTGTAACTTTAGTATAAGTTTCTGAAAAGTTTCTAAAAACTTGGATTTCTAGATCAATTTGCTTGTTTCATCATGTTGCATAGGAAGAAAATTCAGCCATTTTCTGATTTGATAATCTAAGGAATTGGAGTTGTTTTAGTCTAGTTTTACCGAATGTGCATTTTTGGATTACCAGATCATTTGTTTAAATCTGGGCACATAAGAAAAATACCTGTTGTGTTTTTCTTTTTTTATCACATCATAGCTTGTTGCATGGTTCAAAATTGATATCACATGAGGCGCCATGAAAAATCAGAGTTTGCACTGAACAAACAAACAATATATTGCTTTTTAACTAGAAATGGGAATCCGATGACTAACAAAAAATACTGAAAATATATCTGGCCTCCAATCAATTTATATAAAAAAAAAAAGTTAGTACAACAAACAATAGCTAAACCCAGAAAAACATTTTTCCATCAGTGTTGGTGGATTCTGGGTCCCTAACGGTCACAGCTGTGCAAGAGCTGGAAAAATACATGCTTGGCAATATGCCCAGAACAATGTATCATAAAAAACTGCAGCATGCCAGTTGACAGATATCTGGCTATTTGTAGAGCACCTGCAGCTTGAATTTACAATGAAATCAATTAACTGCTAAGGACTTACCAAATTTCTTGTAAATCTCATAGTTAAATAGAAATCCATATTCTTCATATTCATATTCTACAGTACATTATGACCCTCGGGCAACTCTGGGCATATTTGCTAGTGATCTATATATAAAAATGGAGCAGTTGGAGGAGAGCCAGGGAGGACTAAGAAACAGAAATACAGGAACATGAGTCAGGTTTAGGGCTTTATGTGCAATAGAAAAGTGGGGTAATTTGGAAGCAAACCAGCTGAACCATAGGGGTGAAGTTACAATTCCCCAAATACTCATACATTTAAATGTAAAATGTAACCCCTAGAAAAATGCTAGAGAGATCTCCAATAGATTTCTGTTTGAAATCAATGGGAGTGTTTACTTGTCCCATATGGTGCAGTTGGTTTGCTCCATAAGTACTCCACTCCATATAACCTTATGTATAAAAGCAAACTCGAGCAATTCTGGTGCAAACCAACTGCACCATAGTATCACTAGTAGGCATTTGCTCATATTGACTTTCTTTTAAATGGCTTTTTAACACCTTGAATGCCAGACGTCATATTAAATCAATGAGGAGGTTTTTTTCGTCCCCCGTAGCGCAGTTGGTTGCCCCAAATTGCACCACTTTTCTTTATACATAAACCCATAGAGCCATATTCAGTAAGCTAAATGGATACAGTTCTATAGAAAACCAATTGCTCCATAGGGCAGATATGAAAGCACTGACTTATTTATAGATGCTTTTAACCCCTTCAATGCAAGAAAGGTCTCCATTGCATTGAGTTACAGTATTTTGGAGACCTCTAACATTCAGGGGTTAAAGTGGAACTACCACCCTATATAAAGTCGCCCTCCAATAATTAGGCATACTGTGATTAGCTTCTTAAAGGGATAGTAATACTTTGTTTTATATTTGTTATTTTGTAGGCATTAAAAAAACATGAAGAATGATATAAGTCTTATCTCTCAAATCTTTATGGTTTAAGAGATATTCACAAGCAAAGTTTCCCGTCCCCGCCCCTTTTACCTAGTGTAAGCCATCTCTGTGGAATGCAGTCCATAGACCAGACAGATAACAGATAACAGCAGGGGACAATCTTCTTTCTATTAGAACAATGAAAGCCCTTCCCCCCTTGACAAGTTTTTCAGGTTTTTCCCTTATCTTAATTGAAGATTGTCCCTCTCTGCAATCTACCTGGGCACCTCCCTTCTGATCTGGCTGAACAGTGTTACATCAGTAAAAGGGACGGGAGGGGGATACTTTGTCATTGAATTACTCTTGAACTACAACTCTGACAGAACTGAAATAACACACTCCTAAGTCCAGATACTATGTTGATTAATTAGAGCTGCTTTTATTATGAAACGTTACTATCCCTTTAATAGTGTTCTTATCTCACACAAGTAGCCGGTTCTGCAGTAATCCTTATTCTTTGGAGACCGGAAGCCAGAATTGCACACAGCTGTCTTGGCTTAGAGACGTTTGCTCGCCTGCGCTGTCCGTCCCAGTCTCCTCTAGGAGGCATTGCATGGAGCTGAAAGGCAATGGAACAGATTGACTATGCAGGCGTGCAGATGGCTCTCAAGCAAGAAGCCTGGTCGTCAGTTTCCGAAGAATAAGGATTACTTCAGAACCTGGTACTTGTATGAGATAATAGCACTATTAAGAAGTTAGTCGCCATATGCCTAATAATTGGGGGCTACTTTATATAGGGTGGTAGTTCTGCTTTAAGAGTCTGATTTATTAACCCCTTAGTGACCGGCTGTGTGCACACGGGGGCGTCACTTAACGCCAGGCTAAGAATTTTTTTAAAAAAAAAATTATTCCGGAGTCCCCGAACAGCGTGCAGCCGCGTGGGGACCTGGACTTCCAGGACGTACTTGTACGTCATCCGTCACTGACAGTTTTTGTGGTACATACATGTACGTCCATTGTCGAGAAGGGGTTAAAGGGATATTTGATGATTTTTAGTTTTCCCTTTTGTTCAGTTGGATTGCTCCAAAATAGGACCTCTTTAGCCTACTGAGCCCCCGCAGGGCCTTATGCACAAAGAAAAAGGCGAGCAATTCTGGAGCAAACTAACTGCACCATTGGGAGAAAATAAAAAAAGCAGATTGATTTAAATTGGGCTTTTTAACTCCATCAATGCTAGAGCGGTGTCCATGTCATTGATTTGTAATATGAGGGAGACTTCTCTAATATTCAGGGGTTTAAAAGACCCTTTACATTCACTGCAATTTTGCACGTTTTAATTGTCCCTCATAGAATAATTAGTTTGCTCCAAAATTGCTCTAATTCAGCTTATTGAATACAACCCTTAGATCTTTTTCCTCAAAAAAAGGATTGTTTCTGGGTTAAACCAGCTTCACCGTAGGGGACAAAGCAATCCGCATTGATTTTAATTGGGCTTTTAACCCCTTGAATGGTAGGGCATTGCTTTTGAGACCTCTTTAGCATAAAATGGGTTAATAGCCCCTTTTAAATAAATTATTATTTTTATATGTGCCCAGTTGGTCTGGCCCACTTATTTTTGTGCATAAAGCCTTGGTGCTTATTTATGTTAGATTAACACTTAAGTGCTCAAAGCATACCTCTCTGGCATTCAGAGGGTTAAACAACAATGGAAGCAATAAAAAACATTAGTGTGTGCTATAAATTCCTAATTATTAGATGTATAATTCATTGTGCATGCTAGTGGTTCTCAATATTTTATTGCTTTAGGCAAATCTGGTATTTGCAGGGCATCCCTGACATTTTATAGGTAACAAGTTGAAAGGCCTGTTTACACGGGCCACAGTTCCACCGCTGTAGTCAAGAGCAGTAGAGACTGCCCGCGCTGCGGCTGATATGGAGCGGAGTGATCTGAATTCAGACCAGAGTCCTCTCTGCGACTCCAGTCTGAATTCTGTGGGCCCCGCTCCTTAACAGCCGTGGCGTGGGCAGTCTGTACTGCGCATGACTATAGCGTGGTCAGCCATTTCTACTGCGCATGACGGCTTCTGAGATACTTCCTTAGCAAATTATTATATAGGATTTCTCAAGGACGTAATGAAGGGTACAATACATAAATAAATGTATCATTATTCTTAGGTCTCACAGTCCGAATGACAGCAATGCATACTGTGAAGACTGATTTCCATAAACATACATTAGAAACTCAACTTTTATTTTAAAACAGTTTTCAAAGTCTTCATAGAAAAAGTGGTATTCACTGCATCCTGTTTGAGAACCACTGGTTTATCGGAAAAGCAACATTTGCTGTACCAGGCAAAGCTTTTTCACATTAAAACACTGGATCTGCTTATTACCAACCACCTTAAGGGATAATACATTCCTTTTAGATATTAATTTAAATATTACTGTTTGTAGATTAATTGCAATGCATTGCATACCCCTTCTGCACTCAAAGGGTTAAAGGTGCATTTCAATAAGCCAAAGAGTTGCAGTTCTGGCATGAAACAATCCTATATAATAATTCGCTAAAATGTGTGTAACGCCGCAACATTTGAAGTAGACACTGCTGCGCGTGCTGCAGTCATGTGCAGTAGAGACTGCCTGTGCCGTGGCTGATACAGAGCTGGGCGCTCCGAAGGAGTGTCCAGCTCTGTATCAGCCATGGCGTGGGCAGTCTCTACTGCGCGTGACTGCCCCGCGACCAAGTGGCAGTGGCACTGTGGCCCGTGTAATGGGCTGTTCAACTAGTTGCTTTATAAGGGAGAACTAAAAATCCCTATTGGTTTAAATGGGGCTTTTATCCTTTGAGTGCAGGAGGTTTGGGGAATTTTGTCCACTGAGGAGGACACTTTTCAACATTTTGCTATTCATCTGTTTAGGAATGATTCCCAGAGGTAACTTTCTAGTTAAGTATGGAAAACTATATATACTGTTTTTTTCAGAAACAAAGCACAATACTTTGGCTTCTGGCCTCAGGAACATTGTATTGCCTTATCTTGCAAATTATTCAGTTTCAGTTTATACCCTATTTTCTCTCTGGGTAACCATCTGAAATAGCGACTATGATCTGCAACAAACATGCAAAAAAAGACCAAGATCGACAACATTTTTTCCAGTCAAAGTTTAGTGGCTCGCAGACTCTGGTACTGTCTAAGGTGGCAGAGACAGAAGATGATATACCAAACAACTTAACGCCACATCCCTCCTAATATAAAATACTGAGCCAGATTGATGATGGTTCTGATCCCGAGGAATTGGAGATCCCCTCTAGTAAACATGACCTAAAAAAAAAACTACTGGCGGACCTGAAATCTTTCCTCCGGGAAGAGCTTATTGAGGTGTGGAGAGAGGATGCACAAGTCGTAGGCAGAGTGGAGACGCTTAAAAAAGAGATGTCGAAGTTAGCATCCTTTCATTAACACTCACTGAAATATTTTACTTACCTTAAACAACAACAACACACCGACCTTATTATCAAAATGGATGATATTGATAACAGACACCGCTGCTGCAACCTTCGAGTTCAGGGGAGTCTATTGGTTATGATGGACTCCATGATTATCTCTAATTACTTTGATAAACTTGACAACTCTGAGGGCTCTTCCAGCTTTAGATTAGAAAGAGAGCATTGAGCTCTGCGCTTACGAGGCCCGTCTACTGAGCCTCTTAGAGATGTTAACATCAGATTCCATTCTTTCCCAGACCGGGGTAAAACTTTTTAATGAGGACCAAGCCCTTCTCACCATTGAATTTGAGGGTTGTCATGTTGCCATCTTTCATGATCTCTCACCTGTTACTATAGAGTGGTGTAGAGACTTACGGCCTTTAACATCAGAATTGAGAAAGCAACAAATCCAGTACAGTTGGGGTTATCCCTTGATACTGTTGGCACCCTTTAATGGAGTTATACATATATTGCGAAATAAATGAGATTACCGGGCTTTTTTGGTGGTTCTTCATCTACACCTCTCTTCTGAGGCCTTGATGGTACTTGGTTCCACATCTCACAGTGTGGCTCCAGGCGCTTCAGGGACTTCCTGGACACCAGTTTCTCGAAAGAGAAGTGTTTCTCAGTCTATGTCAACAGCCCCCATGAAGTCCTCCATGAGAGGAGCTCCTTGATCAATGTGTTCCAGCTCTAAATTTTGCTATCCTATATGGCGTTTCTATGTAAGGCCCTGCTTACATGCGATGGACTAGGGAGGTTGCTCTGGTACCTTCCATCATACCTGAAGGTTAATACATTTTTATGTTTATGTTTTTTGTTTGTTTTATGTTTTTCTTTTTCTTTTTTTTTTTTTTATTGTTTCCCTCCATTTCTTCTACTCATGGGGACTTACTCCCCATGTTTATATGTGTCTGTTATGGTGTTGATAATTGCCTATTACTCTTACATTGTATGTAGTGCTCAATTTTGACACTTCTATATACCTCTTTCTCCAGCACTGCTGGTGTTATGGTGTTATCCCCAAATGGCGTCCTTCAGAGAACCCTTATTTAGGGTGACTGGATGGGACTGGGGGGGAGCATTGCCCTGCCGGTACGGTTTTGATTGGTTTTACACAATACTGGTTCACTGGGGAGCTCTCCGCTCATTTCAGACCCACCTTCCTTGAGGGTAGTTAGGGATGTCCTCACTTTCTGTGCTTTCCTTAAATATGGTTTATTGACTGCAGCCTAGGGGTGGGATAAATGGGGTTTGTTACACTACGTATTTTTGATTCTGTTATTTCCTTTCCCAAAAGGCTGTGTATTTTGGCGCACATTCAGAACCCTCGATTATGGGGGCCCGGGTGTATGTCATCGATTAGGTGAACCCTGCCTCTACCACTTGAGAATGTTCTGGGAGGGGGTCAAATGAGTGTTGAGGTCCTTGTTATCTTATTACATTAGTTTGAGATCTTTGATATATGATAGTCGCACAATTCTATAGATCTTGCCTGTGAGATTGCTTGGGTGGGGGGCTTGGGTATAGGGATTGTTATATCTCCTATGAGTTTTATGTGATGTATTTATATAAATTCATTCTAGTCCTTCAATTGTCCCTAACAGGGTTGCCTTATAATAGTTCCTCATTCTAAAGTGCTAATTTGTCACACATTACATCTTCTATTTTATCTATTACCTCTCAAAAGTAGCCGATTGTAAAGATATCCTTTATCTTCCGAGACTGCCGGCCAGGTTAGTGCAGTCTGCATGCCTGCACTGTCAGTCCCTTCCTGTTATCTCGTGGCACACTGCACTTCTTCTCAATGGAGACTGGGACTTACAGCGCAGGCGTGCAGACAAGATGTCTGCACTGATACCTGGCTTCTCATCTCCCAAGATAAAGGATTACTGTACAATCGGCTACTTTTGAGAGGTAATAGATATATTATAAAGCTAGTCGCTACCTGAATATTTATTGCAGGGCGACTTTATATACAATGAAAGTTCCGCTTTAAAGGAACATTTTACATTTTCATGGCATATCTATGGTATTTAGGGGTCGATTATACTTAATAGGCTAGAAATTATTTATAAGTATAGTTACTTGTCCTTATGGAAGCAAATAAGTTGAGTTAATTGGATGGGGAAATCCAAATTTGTCCACTATGGGACGTATAAATTTGATAAAAAATAAATATTTGATTAATTATTGTATTAATTTATAACTTTGTAAATGTTTCTGAGATTTATTTAACATCAGCTGAGAATTAAATAGTCAAACTGATTTTAGCAAATAAAAGTCTGTGCGTTAATTAGAAAAACGTACATAGCAAAAAAGAGGCACTGCTGGTACTAGGTTTATTCCAGTATAATACGCCTTCATAACTGGTTTAGTTAGCACAGCTTCACAACATACAGATGGGAGTATATGTGGATACAAAAATCAAAGATGAGAAATGGAAAAAGTTCTGTAATACCAAAAATATATTGAAAATACGGAATAAAGCAAAACCGCATTAATTTATAGAGTTTAGGATTAAATTGCCTTTAATAAATAGAAAGATGTTTGCTTGAGATCAGGAGGATCAACAAAACCTGTGCAATGTATACTATGGGCCGTATGTTCAAAGGGATAACGACAAAAAATCATCATATGAAAGACAAAAATAAGTAATTGAATGCATGAACGACATATTTTCTATAGAGTATACGACAAAAAACTAGTAATGTCCGTTGTGTGCAACACAACTCCAGAATTGACGGGAAAATGGGCAGGAAAGGGCGTGGATAAACTATTCTCCAGTGTCGTATAGAGGAAAAGAAAATTTGTCGTAACTAACGACAAAAAAATGTCTTTCGAATTTGTACTTTAAGAAAAAATGTGGAGGGAATGTGTTCTGAATGTGAGAATTTTTGTCATTAGTTAAGACATTTTTAAAGACATTTTTGTTGTTGGTTAAGACATTTTTTTGTCGTTCCATACGACAACTTCAGTCAGGACAAACAACATATTTCCAATCACAACCGACACTCTCTGAAAATATTAATGATCCCAACAACACTGTACTTTGAAAAATCGTTACAAACGACAAACTATTTCACTACTTCTTTGAACATATGGCCCTATGACATAAAATGAACACTATGTATTTTATGTATAGACCAGGCTTATTAATAAGTAAGGTTTTTCAGGAAAAATATGGTAGAGGATTGACGATGCCAGATATGTATGATGTAAAATACCACAGGGAAATAAGTAAACAGTTTGTTAGGAACTGGACATTTGACTGCCAGATTGATGTACAGCACATTTAAAGGGCAACATAAATGAACTGTACCAACAGTATTTAGCTTCCTGAGCAAATGGGCTAGCAGATAGATTGGAGCAATATTACTATGTTCAATAAACATAGCATTGATGAGCAGATTTAATAAATGCTCCTGCAAAAATATCTCAATTTTATGAAAATGCTTATGACACATATTTTTTGGGTTATACAGTGGAGGGAACATTCAAACATATCTGGTGGGAATATAATAGGATGCAGAGTTTGTTATAAATTAAATGAAACCATCACTGGGCAATTCAATAAAAACATCACATTAATGTGTTGGGATATACTTTATTGACAAGACAACATATTTGTATGAGAGTGAGGATTTATGTTGGTGGAAGACCACTAAGTTTAGGTTGGAGAGAGCATGTTAATAATATCTACATCAATAAATATATCACATCTATTCAGCTGAATTGACATGAAACATTCTTGGAAGTTGGTCTCCATGGATAGAAATTGACTGTGAGAAACATTTACACTTGGTCATAAATGTTTTAGAATTGTACAATATAGAGAAACTAGTTGAAGAGTCCGTTACACGGGCCACAGTGCCACTGCCACCCGGTCGCGGGGCAGTCATGCGCAGTAGAGACTGACCGCGCCACGGCTGATACAGAGCTGGACGCTCCGTCCAGCTCTGTATCAGCACGCGCAGCAGTGTCTACTGCACATGACGCGGCATTACACACGTTTTAACTAATTATTATATAGGATGGGTACCTGTTCAATATTCAAAGTTTATCTGGGTTTTTTCTGTTTGTTTGCTATATGGTTAATTTAATTTACAGTAAAAACAAAGTTTAAAAAAAGGTGTATGTGTATATATTATTATATAAATAATTATACATAGTGCCTTGTTAACGTATACCCCTAACCATTTCTTTCATTTTACTGGTAGATTGCAATTTTGTTCTGTCGATGTTTTAAAACATTGAAACTCAAAATCCGTTATTGTAAGGTGACATTACTTTTATGTTGGGAAATAGTTATTTGCTGCTTGCTTATCTATTCAGCAGCTACACATTAATATTTGGTGGAGCACTGGCTTTAAAGTGATAGTAATGGCTGCTTTTAAGGAATTTTAATAGTGTAGATAATAAAAAATAAATTAAGTCCTGTCACTCAAACATGTATAGTTAGAGAGATATACGCTTATAAAGTTCTCCCTCCCCTTTTAAAGACATCAGCACTGTATCTGACAGCATGAGATTAGGGCCATGCGACCCGACTGCAGCTCTTCAGCAGAGCCGAAATAGCAGGCACAATTTGTAGAGCATTCCAATTAAGTATTTCTTTTTAGATAGCACTATTTAGACTAAGGTTATAAGTGGGGTGCTGCAAGGTTCAGTCCTGGGACCAATGCTTTTTAATTTGTTAACCCCTTAAGGACCGGCTGCACATGCACGCGGTGGTCACTTAAGGACCACGGATCATTTTTTTTTTTCCGTGATCCGATTCCAGATTCCCTGAACGGTGTGCAACCTCGTGGGGAGCCCGGAATTCCATGACGGTCCAGGACGGTCATGGGTCCTTAAGAGGTTAATGATCTAGAAGTTGGAATTGAAAGTAGCATCTCAATCTTTGCTGATGACATCAAGCTGTGTAAGGAAATACATACAGAGCTGGATGTTTTTTCTCTGCAGAAGGATAAAATAAGTGAATGGGCAGAAAAGTGGCAGATGTCATTTAATACAGATAAATGCATGTGGGCTGTAGAAACAAACTTGCAACACATACTCCAAATGGAAAACAACTTGGGAAATCCTCATTAGAGAAAGATTTAGGAGTACTGATAGACAATAGAGTTCACAGCAGTGTGCAGAGTCACTCAGCTGCTGCAAGAGCAAATAGGGCACTAGCCTGCATAAAAAGAGGTGTAGATGCAAGGGATGCTAATATTATCCTACCTCTGTATAAATCCTTGGTTAGGCCTTATCTAGAATATGGAGTACAATTTTGGGCGCCTGTTCTTAAAAAAGACATTACTGACTGGAAAAGGTGCAGAAACGTTCAACAAAACTGGTAAAAGGATTGGAGGAACTGAGTTATAAAGAGAGACTAGCCAAACTGGGTTTGTTTACATTAGAGAAGAGACGTGTAAGGGGTGATATGATTACTGTTTACAAACACATTCAAGGTCAATATAAAAAACTATCCCATCAATTATTTACGTAAAGAGCTGAGCTAAGAGCAAGAGGTCATCCATTAAGACTAGGGGAAAGGCTCTTTCGACTAAAACAAAGGCAGGGATTCTTTACAGTAAGGACGGTAAGGCTATGGAATTCTTTGCCTCTGGATGTGGTGCTTGCAGATAATGCAACTGCATTCAAAAAAGCAATGGATGCCTATCTAGCACGGAACAATATTGAGAAATATGACAGATGACTTCAAAGCAGATAGGTTATTGATCCAGGGAACTATTTGACTACCAATTGGAGTCAGGAAGGAATACATTATTTATTTATCCCCCTACACACACACACACACACTTGGGGCTAGTTTGGAAATGTCTCCAGAGGGCTTTTTTGCCTTCCTCTGGATCAACAGGGGTGTTTTTGGCATGGGCTGGATTTGATGGACACATGTCTTTTTTCAGCCTCATCTACTATGTTACTATTTCAGCTCTGCTGAAGAGCCGCCGGCCGGTCCCAGGACCAGTATCTCACGCTGTCAGCTAGAGCTCTGACGTCTGTGAAAGGGGAGGGGGCAGGGGAAGTTTTATGTTCTAAAGGAAACTAATTTCAGCTCAGTACAGTTCAGTAAACATAAGATACAATGTAGGAAGTATTTAAACAAATCCTACCAGGCTGCTGCATGAAGAACATCTGCCCTCATCCTCATTACTGATGAGCCAGTAATTCTTATTGGTATTGTTCCTGTTTATAGCAAGTCATTGGACTGGAAAAGTGGAAGAATTCCAGCAACAAACCAGCTGCACTAAAGGGGATAACTAAATATTCCATTGAAGACATCTGTAGAATTCAAGGTGTTAAAATCCCCATTTAAATCAATGGGGATTTTGGAAAGTTGACTCACTATGATGCAGCTGGCTTGCTGCAGAATTCCTTCACTTGTGTTTTGAACATGCAGCCCTTAGAAATGGCATTTCATTATATTTTAATATTTCATTGCATTGTAGTAATTATGTAAATTTGCTAATGTTTAAAACATTTCTTGCTAAGTATTTTTTTATTTATTTTTAAAGAATCTGGCGGCAAAACTTAGAACTCAGCTGGAAGAAGCACGTCAGCAGCAACAGAGCCAGCCTCAGGCTTCACCTGCTGTAAAGGACAAAAAGGCTGATCCAGAGGTAAGGCTTTAATGTATCACTGACTCATCATGGGCTGGGCGCTTAAAGGGATAGTAATGTCACAAAAAAGTATAAACTCTATGGTAGATACAATTAAAAGAGAGTACTTGAACTTATTCATATATCTCAAATCGCTATGGTTTGAGAGATCTAGGAAAATAAAGTTCTCCACTCCCTCCCCTTCTGCTTGACGAGCTGTAAAGCTGTCAGAAGCAGATTCTGGTTCCTGGATCAGACGGCGGCTCTTCAGCAGCGCCGCTATAACGATATCTAAAGACAAATACTTAATTGGAATGGTCTACAACGTTGTAGACTGTTCCGATGAAGTATTTATTTTTAGGTATCGCTATGTCAGCGCTGCTGAAGAGCTGCCGTCTGATCCAGGAACCAGAATCTGCTTCTGACAGCTTTACAGCTCGTCAAGCAGAAAGGGGAGGGAGCGGAGAACTTTATTTTCCTATATCTCTCAAACCATAACGATTTGAGATATATGAAGTGCAAGTACTCTCTTAATTATATCCACCATATAGTTAATACTTTTTTCTGGAGGCAAATATAGTTTTGATACCTTTTATTGGCTAACTAAGCAGATTTAGAATGCAAGCTTTCAAGACCTTAGGTCTCTTCCTCAGGTCTGTATTTCTACGGCTAACATGGTACCAACTCTCATCTGTTATCATACTTTTTTTCTGACATTACTATCCCTTTAATCCTTGGTTACCAGTGCAGCTTTATACCTTGGAAGCATTTTCTGCAGTTACGAAGAAAGTGGAAAAAAATACTTTCACTGCAGTTCGCCTACCGGTAATTTTGCAATGAGATAGATCTTATAATTGACTATTTGCTTTCACTTGCTGCTTATTGATCGGCAGTCCTGTTCCAGAGATATCGAGGTCTGAAATAAACCAGTTCGCTCATGCACATTAACCCTTTGAGAGCGTAGCAATGTTTTGCTCACCCCTCTGGCACTCAAAGTGTTAAAAAGGGGAAAATGATTTTGTGTGCCTGGTCAGTGGAGACTTTGAATTGGGCATGTTAGGCTTGAATACAATTAATATTTGATTGATCAAGAGTTAGAAGCACTTTTAAATGATGAAAGAAGAAACTTAAAGAGGAACTTTCACTCAATTAAAGTGCCCCCCAAATCATTAATCACATAAAGATACACATATCAGTACTAGTATTATCCTGAATAGGTGTGGCATTATTGAGAAATACAACTTGTTTCGAGACTCACCAGCAGGCATCTTGCTGTAGTGGCATCTGTGCGACTGCACTGTCAGTCCCTTCCTGTACCTTAACGTACAATGCAACTCTCCCTCACCAATACTAGAGGAGACCACAGACCCCGTCTCTTTGGCAAGATGTCTGCGCTGATGTCTGCCTATGAGTCTTCGAACAAACTGGATTTCTCAATAATGCCGGACTTGTTCAGTATAATACAAGTATTGATATGCATATCACTATGTGAATAATGATTTTGGGGGGCACTTTAATTTGAGTGAAAGTCCCGCTTTAAAAGATTGTAAAAATAGAGTGACGCATTGCCTACTTTCCTTGCATAACATTCCCGATTTATCAAACTATTGTTTAAAAAAGGACGATCCTAAGTATAAAGCACACTTGGACAAAATCATTGGTTAATTAATGTTGCTTTACCATATAAAGTGTGCTTAACCTTCTGAATGCCAGGGAGGTATCCAACACATTGCGTTGCAATTTGACTTATATGTTCTTGTAGAATATGTGAAGTCATAAAGAAGGTATACTGTCATTTTAAGTCAATGCAAATGTTCATTTGTCTTCTGTTACGTCAGTGGTTTGCTCCAGAATTGCTCGTCTTTCTAAATAAAGTCCATAGGGCATTAAATCTGTCACGCTATGGCACATAAAATCTGATGGGCAGTAAACTTTGGGATATTTTATGTTTTGTTGAAGTGAAAGTAGGTTATTGGCACACACTTTAAAAAAGGAAGATATCCTTAATGTAAGATTTTGTACAAAATGGATTTAGGTTGCGTTCTGTATTTTATCTTCCTCAATGAAAAAAGCATTAACTTTCTCGGTCACCTTTAATTTCTTTCTTCTTTTCTTTGCAAGTTTTAGAGGAGAAGCAAAGCTGATCATTTGGAATTTATTTCTGAACCCAGCCAAGCATGTCCACTAAGATTGCAATTGATTTTTACATTACACCACTAAATAGAATGAATAATGCATATTCATTCACTCCAGCCTTCCCTTAACTACTCCAGCTGACTTACACATAACCAGGCTAGAAATATGTGGCTTTGGTAGTCATTGCATCAGTCTGTGAATACTGCTTAGCTAGATATTTATATCTAGAGGGTTATCTCACTGGTAGTGAATTGCTTTGCTATACTTTGGAGTCACCTCTGGTACGTATGCTCTAAGATGGGAGTAGTCAGTTGTTTGATCGCCAGCTGTTGGCTGGTTAAAGATGATGGGAATTCTAGCCCCACACCAGCCAACACAAGAAGTGAGTAAATAGAATACCTGTTATACATGTATATATAGGGTTGCCACCCAGCTGGTATTTTACCGGCTGGCCGATAAAAAATTGGCTTTTGCCCAATGTTAAGTCTATGGTGGGAATGCCAAGGCCGGTATTTTCTTGAAGAAAAGGTGGCAACCCTATGTATATATCTTGTATAACTTAAGCGCCTCTGATTTGTTTTGTATTCTAAAACATTTAAGGGTTTAAAAGCACTATTTAAAGCGGAAATTTCAGATAATAGCCAGTCGGCATGCATTCATTAAATGCATGGCGACTTGCTTGAAAATATATATCTTACCAAAAAAAATACTTAAGTCTAGAGGAATCCGTCCCGTTTCGGGACTGACAGGCAGGTTAGTGCAGTCTGTGAGCCTGCGCCGCCAGTCCCTTCCGGTGACCATATGGTGCAAAGCAGTCTACTCTGTGGAGACCGGTACTGACAGCGCATGCGCACAGACAAGATGTCTACGCTCTAGCCTCAGTTCCGGTCTCCAAGCGGGATGGATTCCTTTAGACACACGTATTTTTTTTTGGTAAGACATCTATTTTCAAGAAAGTCGCCATGCATTTAATGAATGCATGGCGACTTGCTATTATCTGAAAGTTCCATTTAAATTGGTGGAAATGTTGGGAAGTTTTATTCATCCTTTATGGTGCAGTTGGTTTGACAAGAATCCCACGGCTTTTCTTTTGAAAAAAGAACCCTTAGTGCAGTCTAATTAGATAAGTGACTATGAGTAATTGAATGAGTTAAAGGGATAGTAATACTTGAAAATAAGTTTATTTTATATTGTAGCCCTTAAAAAAACATGATAAATGATATAAGTCTTATCTCCCAAACCTTTATGGTTTGGGAGATATTCACCTGTAAAATATAGCAACATTCACTTTTCCTGGCTGTTTCAGCCAAGTCTGCCATCTAGTGGACAGATTTGGAATTCAGTCCACAGAGCAACCGTCAGCTCTTTAGCAGTGCCGAGATCACGATCTTTGAAAAGAACTACTTAATTGGAACTATCAACAAAGTGTGCCTGGCTTGAAAGCACACTTTGTAGACCATTCCAATTAAGAATATTTTTTTAAAGATGGTGATCTCAGCACTTCTGGAGAGGAACAGCCGGTCCCGGGACCGGATTCCAAATCTGAAGGGTGGAGCAATGATGTCACTCCAGGGGAAACTTTTCAGAGGTAAAGTTTCCCCTGGAGTGACATCATTGCTCCACCCTTCAGATTTGGAATCCGGTCCCGGGACCGGCTGTGCCTCTCCAGAAGTGCTGAGATCACCATCTTTAAAAAAAATGTCTTAATTGGAATGGTCTACAAAGTGTGCTTTCAAGCCAGGCACACTTTGTTGATAGTTCCAATTAAGTAGTTCTTTTCAAAGATCGTGATCTCGGCACTGCTAAAGAGCTGCCTGTTGCTCTGTGGACCGAATTCCAAATCTGTCCACTAGATGGCAGACTTGGCTGAAACAGCCAGGAAAAGTGAATTTTACTATATTTTATAGGAGAATATCTCCCAAACCATAAAGGTTTGGGAGATAAGACTTATATCATTTTTCATGTTTTTTTAAGGGCTACAATATAAAATACAATTATTTTCAAGTATTACTATCCCTTTAATGATTTTTTTTTTATAGCTCCACAAGTGTATGCATTGCTTAAAGTGGAACTATCACCCTATATAAAGTCATTCCCCAGTAATTAGGTATATAGTGATATGCGTCTTAACAGCGCTATTATCGGGCACAAGTACCAGGTTCTGAAGTAATCCTTCTTCTTCTTAGACCGGCAGACAAGCATAAATAAATAAAAAATTGAATAGGTTTCCAAGTCAATTATAGTCCCTCTTTTATCAGAAACATGAAAGGAGGCCGCCATCGTGACACCACATTTTATGTAACAACTACATAAATCCAGTCAATTCATAACAAACTAACAATGAAAAATTGCACTGGATACACAGCAAAAATATTAACCCTTTGAGTGATAGAGGGGCACGTAACACATTGATTTGCAATGCGTTGCGTACCCCTCTGGCCCTCAAAGGGTTAAAAAAAATGAAATAGCAAACATAATGCATATTTCAATGAAATCATACTTAACCACAAGCTTAACATATATGTTATCTCTCAAAGAAAGAAACAATTAAAGGAGGACTAGGCAAACCTATGTATAAACTATTGCATCACTAATGCCCAGACTGCTGGTTATGCTTAAAACAGCAAATCTGTGATGAACACTATTAGCAAGGACAATTCTACAAGTGCATAGTGTGTGTGATAAAGAGAGAATAGCCAAGAGACATTAACGGGCTTGGTCAGTGGTAGGCAATGTAGGGTGATGCATTATTACCATACCTGGGAACTCTCAGGGTTTGACCGTGAGACTCAGGGTTTTGACCTAAATCTCAGGGTCTCAGAGTGAAGGGCCAGATTCTCAGGGTGTGAGAGTCCAGTGTTTCCTCTTATGTGATTTATACCAATTTTTCTGCTTATGTAATATCCAAATTAGTGACATTTGTACCAGAAAGGCAGAGGGAGTCCTGTTTGTCTTGTGAGTGTGTAAGAAGTGATATCTCACAACTGTAACATGATAAGAGTTCCATGAGGACTGATTGGATCATCTCTGGGTTAGACCAGACATTGACACAGCACTGAGAATCTACTTTCTTGTGAGTGTTAAAGATTAATAATTCAAAGGTCTTAGGGTGAGCTCATATCAAATGTTCCCAGGTATGATTATTACAACTCCTGTAGTTCCTGGTCACCCAACAATGGAAGTTGTTGTCTAGCTGCATCTGGAAGGCCTCTCGTTGTCCATCCCTGTGCTAGACTATGCAAATGATCTATTAAATCCTTTACCCTTTGAGTGCCAGCTGGGTATTGCTTTGCAATGTGTTGCGTACCCCTCTGGTACTCAAAGGGTTAAAGATCTCAGGAGTGTGAATTGCATTCCTCTACATTTTCTTGCATCCTCTTCTAGGGCTGGATTCTATTACAGGTGCTATTTTTATCTCTGCTTTTATCTCCAGTTTTCCTCGTAGACTTCAACAGGAAAATGTTTGATAAAACGGGTGTTAACATTTAGCACCTGCAATAGAATCCAGCCCCTGGTCCTTAAAGGGTTAATAATGCTTCATAATAAAAGCAGCTCTAATTAATCATCATAGTATTTGGACTTTGGAGAGTGTTATTTCAATTCTGTCAGAGTTGTAGTTCAATAGTAATTCAATGACAAAGTGTCCCCCTCCTGCCCCTTTTACTGATGTAACACTGCTTAGCCAGATCAGAAGGGAGGTGCCCAGGTAGACTGCAGAGAGGGACAATCTTCAATTAAGATAAGGGAAAAACCTGAAAAACTTGTCAAGGGGGGCAGGGATTTCATTGTTCTCATAGGAATAAGAGTGTCCCCTTCTGTTATCTGTCTGGTCTATGGACTGGATTCCACATCTGAGAAGAGATTGCTTACACCTGGTAAAAGGGGCGGGAGGGGAAACTTTGCTTGTGAATATCTCTCAAACCATAAAGGTTTGAGAAATAAGACTTATATCGTTCTTCATGTTTTTTTAATGCCTACAAAATAAAATAAAGATAAAACGAAGTATTACTATACCTTTAAGAGGTTGTGTAGAAAGGAGAACACACTTTCAGCTAACTGCAAATATATATCGGCTACCACTGAAGGTTTATGTTTCGAGGGTCTCGGTGCTACCCTTCACCAGGAGTAGTCACAACTAAGGCTAAATAGATACATAATTAATGAGCAATTAACCATGAAACCAGAGGCGTAACTAGAAGCCTCCAGGCCCTGGTGCAAGAAGTGCCATGAGCTCCCCCCACCACACTGGCCCCCCTGACCACAGTGACCCCCTCCACAATGTCCCTCAATCTTCACAATACCCCCATCTCTTACCTCCCTGGAGTTCCCGCCCAGTCCTCTTAGTAATGCAGAGCACTGGGAGATGATGTAATCTCCCAGCGCTCTGCATTACTAGAGCGCCGGAGAAAGATTCCGGGCGCCAGGTGGAGGGGTTGCAGGAGGTGGCCGGGCCCCTGGAGTGACTGGCCCGGTCGCAGATGCGACCCCTATAGTTACGCCACTGCATGAAACCTTGTGTCAGGTGACAAGTAGCAGACCTTGCTAATGGGAAGTATAGCATTCTGTGCATTCTCTTAGAGCAGACGGCCAAATCAGAGAGACTGATTCTTGTTATGTCATTGGGAGCAGTGGGTAGAGATACACTATGCATCTGGAAGCTGAAAATGTACCCTGCTGTTTCCAATATACTGCATCCCACAGCTGCATTCTAATAAGCATACCTGGGAACTTTTGAAGCAGGGCTACCCGGAGGGTAACCCTGTCAGTGCCGACCGGGGAGGAAAATGACGAGAATTGCGTCATAAAAGGGTCTGGGCTTAGTCGTGAGGGGGCGGGACCAAAAAAAAACCAAACAACAACTGCAAAATACCTGGGAATGGAGGGTAAGAGGGCGGGGAGTGGGAGGAACGGGGTGGGATGGAGTACAAGTGGGCAGAGTTTCTACTTAAACTCTGCCCACCCGGAGATTCACACACTGTCCCGGAGACCCAGTAATTCAGTTTGAAATCGGGAGTCCCCGGGGCAAAACTGGAGAGTTCCCAGGTATGCTAATAAGGAACAAAATAAGAATCATATTTCAATTGACTCTTAACCTTTTGAGTGCAAGAGGGGGTATGCAGAGCAATGCAAGGGTTAATAGAGAACTCTCACCAGTTACATCTGAGTAACAGCAGTTTTGCAATTTTAAGCCTAATCCAGCACTTTGCAGATATTTCAGCTAGTTTATATACATTTCTGTATAATCATTCTTTTGTTTTGTTTTTTTATTGGCCTTTTTAATTTTTATTATTTTGATTTGTAAGATGTATTATTTACGTTGTATATCCAGTCCAGTTTTTCTTTGTTACTCTGTATCAATTAATTGGATTACTTAAAGGGATAGTAATGTTTCATAATAAAAGCAGCTCTAATTAATCATCATAGTATTTGGACTTTGGAGAGTGTTATTTCAATTCTGTCAGAGTTGTAGTTCAAGAGTAATTCAATGACAAAGTATCCCCCTCCCGCCCCTTTTACTGATGTAACACTGCTCAGCCAGATCAGAAGGGAGGTGCCCAGGTAGACTGCAGAGAGGGACAATCTTCAATTAAGATAAGGGAAAAACCTGAAAAACTTGTCAAGGGGGGCAGGGCTTTCATTGTTCTCATAGGAAGAAGATTGTCCCCTGCTTTTATCTGTCTGGTCTATAGACTGCATTCCACATTTGAGAAGAGATGGCTTACAGTAGGTAAAAGGGGCAGGAGGGGAAACTTTATCCTTCAATTACTCTTGAACCACCACTCTGACAGTATTGAAATAACACTCTCTATGGCTCAAATACTATGAAGATTAATTGGAGCTGCTGTTTTTGTGAAAATTGCTATCCCTTTAAAGGGATAGTAATACTTCGTTTTAACTTTATTTTGTAGGCATTAAAAAAACACGAAGAATGATATAAGTCTTATCTCTCAAACCTTTATGGTTTATGAGATATTCACAAGCAAAGTTTCCCCTCCCGCCCCTTTTACCTAGTGTAAGCCATCTCTTCTCAGATGTGGAATGCAGTCTATAGACCAGACAGATAACAGAAGGGGACACTCTTATTCCTATGAGAACAATGAAAGCCCTGCCACCCTTGACAAGCTTTTCAGGTTTTTCCCTTATCTTAATTGAAAATTGTCCCTCTCTGCAATCTACCTGGGCACCTCCCATCTGATCTGGCTGAACAGTGTGACATCAGTTAAAGGGGCAGGAGGGGAATACTTTGTCATTGAATTACTCTGGAACTACAACTCTGACAGAATTGAAATAACACTCTCCAAAGTCCAAATACTATGAGGATTAATTAGAGCTGTTTTTATTATGAAACATTACTATCCCTTTAAGTTGTTGTGTATAAGGCTGCATCATAATGGTTACTGCCTTTTATGTTTCTGATGGAAGATGCAGTACATAGGCTCGGAAACAAGCTGAAATTGTTCGTTTTGGTAAACTGTTTGTCACTCTGTCAGCGTGACCCTTTTGCTTTCCCCACCTCTCCTTATCTGTCTAAGATAATTGTGGGGAACAGAGGTTATTTGAGTCTCAGGGGAAGGACACTTAGCCAGAGTGGGTGCTGGATTACAGTATCATCCTCAGGCTCAGATTATCACAGTGATTCCCAACCACGTGTGCCATGGATATTAACTTAGGGTGCCCCATGCTATCTATGAAGACATTGAAAAAATGTGAATATTTACTTTTAATTGTAGATTTATGGAAATTGTTATGCACAGTATGTTTATTTTTGTTAATATGGTTGTGAGATCTAATAATAACTGTATTTTTATGTATTGTACCCTTCATTATACACTTGATCTATTACATTAAATATATTAGGGGTGACCTGAAAATTCCAGATTGTGTGTTAGGGGTGCCTCAAGTAAAAAAGATTGAGTACCACTAGACTATCAGCTTGTCCGTATGAGCAGAATTGAAGGACATCATTTGTTATTACGTTTCAATTATCGCTTTTGGTGAGCTATTTACAGCATTAACCTTTTGAGCGCCAGCAGGGTTAGACAACGCAAAAGGTTAACCCTTTGAGTGCCAGAAGGGTACGCAACGCTTTGCTTCTCTTTCTTTCTCTTTTCATTGTGCAGCTGCTTGGTAAGTATTCCTGGGAAAGAAGTCATTTCAACCCTCTCGAGTGCCAGAATTGGTTGTGACGCAGTCTGACACCCAAAGGGTTAAAGCAGCGTGCCTCAGAAATAACATTGGTAAACGTGCTGAAGCCTCAGGGAGTCAGATCTGTTAACCAGTAAAGTGCTGCAGGATTGTTCAGGACATTACTCTGCTATGAATTATTCCTATCTCTGGCAGTCAGAGTTAAGTAGTTGTTGAACTCCACATGAGGTAACAGGCTGAAATATATTGCTTATTCTGTCTGAAAGCAAAATGACTCATTGCTTTTCTGTTTTTAAATGAGATTCTCCAATAATTATCTGGAGGCTCCATCTTTCTAAATAATTAATGAACCAATTAAACTTGTCTTTTATCTTTAATTCCATTATTTATTAGCAGTTTAAAGTATTGTTCTTCTTGGTTTATTACTTCTTGAAAGTTTGGGCGCCTTGATCTGGTATAGCATAGTAAATAATTAATGCCCACGCGTTACATGTTCAGGTCTTTGCTCGTATGGACATTTTTTGGTTCTGTTCCTTGGAATCACACACGGCTGCTACAATATGGCAAAGTGGGCAGCTGCCCAGGCACACTGGTGGAGGGGACCCGTCAAAGTACAGGGCAAGCTACGTCTGTCACACATCATGGTTTTAACCCATTGAGTGCCAGAGGGGTATGCAACACATTGCTTTGCAGTGCATTGCATACCCCTCTCGTGCTCAAAGGGTTAAACCCTCTGGATTTCCTTCTCTGTGATGATGGGATAGTAATACTTCGTTTTATCTTTATTTTATTTTGTAGGCATTAAAAAAACATGAAGAATGATATAAGTTTTATCTCTCAAACCTTTATGGTTTGAGAGATATTCACAAGCAAAGTTTCCCCTTCTGCCCCTTTTACCTAGTGTAAGCCATCTCTTCTCAGATGTGGAATGCAGTCCATAGACCAGACAGATAACAGAAGGGGACAATCTTCTTCCTATGAGAACAATGAAAGCCCTGCCCCCCTTGACAAGTTTTTCAGGTTTTTCCCCTTATCTTAATTGAAGACTGTCCCTCTCTGCAATCTACCTGGGCATCTCCCTTCTGATCTGGCTGAACAGTGTTACATCAGTAAAAGGGAAGGGAGGGGGACATTTTGTCATTGAATTACTCTTGAACTACAACTCTGACTGAATTGAAATAACACTCTCCAAGGTCCAAATTCTATGATGATTAAATAGAGCTGCTTTTATTATGAAACATTTTAAGATCTGAAAACTCTACATTGGGTAAAGCTGTGTGCAAAAACTCAGTATATTGTCAAGACACTGCAGGTGTTAAGACGTAGCACCATTCTGCTTCACTGTATCACGGAGGAATTTAGTGAGAAACTCTTCAGTTCCCCTGTGCATTCTATAGGTGTGCATAAAAGGAACTCACAACATTAGATCACCATAATACACATATATAAAAAAGGGAGCATAGGTGAACAAAATAAAGAGCACAACATGAAATGAGGATATCAGCCACAATCTCCAAATTAAAATGAAGACCTAACCAAAAACAATGCAGTTGTATTCAGTAAAAAATGAAGTAAGCACTAGAGTGCTAAATATGTACCAGACACGTCGTCTAAAATGTGTATCCGGATTGCCAGCCACATGTTATCTTCAGATCACCTGTAGATTGCCTATCCCAGTGCACTGCTGCCACCACTGGCATGCAGAGGTCTTTATGGTACTGCCTCTCTGCCCTGAGTCCTACTCCTCCTGCCTGGTCACTTGTTGCACCACTGAGCCGCCAGGCAGGTGTCTGCCACCTGACCTGTATCTTGCCTTGACACATGCTGCTGTACCTCTGGATAAGTCTGCTTCATGTCTTCCTCTGCAGGGTCCAGCATTATGAGAGCAGGTCAGCAGCATGACAGAGAAAAAACATTTTCATAAAATTGAGAAAGAAAATATTAAATCAGCAGTGCACAGGCCCACTAGTATCACATACTCAATCCTTGGAATGCTAGAGAGACTTTCAACTAATTGTGAAGCAGTGTGTATAGACCTCTGTGGCACTGAAGAAGTTAATTGGGAATGTTTGCTTTAGTGAGCTACCCTGAGTGTTTCCCCATAGGATTAGCCCTTACCGTGCTTGGTGCACCAGACATCAAGTGCTTGGTGTGTCCATCCTCTCCCTATCTCTGACTTACTCTGTGGTGTGCAGGCACAGCCTGTCTTCTCCTCAGACACTCATGAGCCTTGCTGGCTGGCCCTCTAGAGACAAATGCTAGCAAATGTGTGTCAGTGTGTGTCTGTTCGGTCCTATTGACTCCTCAGTTATTATAATTACCTTATTTTCCCACTGTTCCTTTACTCCATCCCCCCTGTGCCCTGTGTGACCCTTTTAACACTTTGGCACTCAGAGGGTGGAGCAGACCACCTGCAATATTCAGGGACAAATAACATTTCCCAAAATGCCCATTTGCATATAAAATGGAATACCCCCCCATACTATATTTAACCCTTTGAGTGCCAGAAAGGTATCCAATGTATCGAGCTGCAACACATTAGATACCTCTCTGGCACTCAAAGGGTTAAATAACGATTTTTTTTAAATTTTTTTTCCTCTGCTGCCGAAATCTCTGACCCTCAAAATTAAAGGTGTTAAAAGCCCAATTTTAAGGGATTGGGGGGCGCCATAACCCCTCTGTCATGCAGCTACATAAAGCCCAGAAAAAACCTCTGTTCCATGTGACCCCTTCAGGACTGGCACTCAGACATCTCCAACCTAGGCTCCTGACAAAAATTGGGAACTTAGATTTCATACGTTTGCCATCTGGATTGTTAAATACTGTGACTGTCTTTCTTCCCTGCACACTCAGCCTGACAGTCTCCAAACTTCTGGGTTATGTTTGAGGACCTGGTATCCCCCACTTGTGCCATCTTGAGAAGCAATACTTTGGAAACCTCTCTAGCATTCAAGGGGTTAAAACCACCATTTAAATCAATGGGAAGTTTTAATTCTCACTTGCAGATGGTTTGCCCCAGAACTCCTCCACATTTCTTTTGCACATACGGCCTTTTGAGTGTCAGGGGTTTGTGCCTCCCATTGGCACTCAGTTACTTTTGAAGATAAGGCGGGTTCAACCTGTGGCTCTTTAGCTGCTACTGGACAACAACACTCTCAGTAGGATCTGTAATTGAAAAATGTTAGAGAGCCACAGATGAACAGCTTTTATGTGTATCAGTCTTTGTGTGCCAAAGGGGTGCCTGAGGTAGATTAACTCTTTGACCATCAGAATCTGGTGATGGGGTCATCCTTTCTAACCATTTGAGAGGTAGAGGGCTTGGCACTCAAATAGTAACTGCTGTACATGAAGGGTAAACATTCTCAATTAAAATGTTTGTGACCTTGTTCTCATAGGGTTAAAGTTCATTAACTGTTTGAGTGCTGAATGGGTGACCAAATTTATGCTAATTAAAGGTCTAAATTGGATTAACCTTTTGTGTGTCAGGGGCTGTCCAACATACTTCAATGTAAGGCATTGGGAATCCCTATCACTAACACAAAAAAGTTATAACCGCAGTGTCTCTGGGATTGTCAGGATCTAGCTTTCCAGGGTAACTTGGGTGTGGGAGAGAACTGGCTGGGACACAATGGGGGAATCACTTTGGTAAACCACACACAGCACTAAACTGTGAGGCTGATGGACGAGGTGGAGAGTTGAGTGTTTCAGGTAGTGCAGGGTGATACTTTCCAGCAGAAGATTTGCTATAGCATGCCAGCAATATTGTGACTTGGCAGCTGAGATTTGTAGCAGGCTGGACCATAAAATATGTAATCAGAAAAAAGTAGAGATGTGAACACAAAATATTCAGAGCTTTAGGCAGCTTTTGTCAGTAAAAAATGAAATAACTCTGAAATAAGCACTTCAAGGGTGTTTGTTGTTATTGTAGTGTAACAAACACCCTTTATGTGTCAGCTGATTTTCTTAGACTAGTTAATTTAGGAGTTATCTTGTTCTCTCAGAGGCCACTTTATGTGGTTCACCTGATCATTAACACAAATAGGCAAACAGTGAATCATGTGGCTGCAACTTGGCACCTAAAGCCTGCTGACATTGTTGAGCAGTGTTTGCCCAAATGCTAGAATGGGAAAGATGCACAATCTAAGTGACTATGGTTATGATGTAATTGTAAGTGGTGGCTCCAGCATCTCAGAAATAGCTGACCTCCAAGGATTCTTACACACATTACAGTCTCTAGGATTTACACAAAGTGGTGCGATTAAAAAACAAAAACCACCCAGCAGTGAGCAGCAGGTTTGTCAAAAAAGCACATTGTTAATAAGAGAGGTCTGAGGAGAATGGCTAGACTTGTTCAAGCTGACAGGCCTCAGATACGCAAATAACTATTTTACAACAGTGGTAGGCAGAAGGCATGTCTGCAGTCATGTGTCAAACCTTGCAATGGATGGGATATAGCAGCAGACCGCACCGTGTTCCACTCCTGTCCGCTAAGAACAGGAAGGCTGACACATGATCAACAAAACTGGAAGATAGAAGATTGGAAAAATGTTACCTGGTCTGATGAATCTCAATATCTGCTGCAACATGCAGATCATAGAGTCACATTTTGACATAAACTGCATGAATCCATAGATCCATCCTTCCTTGTTTCAACTGTACAGGCTGGTGATGATGTGGGGGATGTTTTCTTGGCACACATTAGGCCCCTTAATATTAAACTGACCATGGTTTGCCACAGCTTACCTAAGTATTGTTTCTGACCATGTGCATCCCTTTATGGCCACAGTTTACCAGTTTTCAGATGGATACTTCTAGCATGATAATGCTTCATGTCAAAAAGCACACGTCATCTCAAGCTGGTTCCATAAACATGACAGTGACTTCAGTTTGCTCCAGTGGGCAGTACAGTCCCCAGATCTCAATCCAATTCACCACTTTTAGGATGAGGTAGAAGGGGAGGTTCATAGCATGAAAGTGTGGCTGACAAATCTGTACGAACTGCATAATTCTATAGAGTTAGCATGGACCAAAATTCTTAAAGGGATAGTAATGGTTCTTTTGAACCCATTTTAATCTTGTAGACATTAAAAATATAAATAGAATGTGGTGTATCCCATGTCTCAAACCTTTATAGTTTGAGCGATCAAAGCATCTAAAGTGCCCCCCTCCCGCCCCTTTCAGAGAAGTCATCGCTCTAGCTATCAGAAGTTGAACCTGGTCCTGGGACTGGTTTGCAAGCTTTGTAGACTGTTCCAATTAAGTATTTCTTTCTATATATCGCTATTCCGGCTCTGCTGAAGAGCCCATGTTGTGTACAGTACTAACAAGAAGGATCAATAATGAGTCTGGTAACATCAAATACATTGCACCATACATAAGTGACAATGCTTTGTAGCCCGTTACCCCACAATGTAATAGAGGATAGTCACACCAATATATAGGGGAAGGACAGAGAAAAAAGTGAGAGAAGGAGAGAAAAGAGATAGAGGAGAAAAAAATCCTTTTATAAGGTGGGGGAGGGTGTTTTCCTGTGAAGCAAAAAAGAGCTAGGGTATACATCACTTTTTCCCTTAATTCCACAACTGGAACATCTCGTCTATTATCATATCAGTTTCCAGTATCCCCAGATGTCCTATATAGCATTGGGATTATAAGAAAGTAGATGTAAAAAAAAACTTGTTAATCGTATCCTGATCCTTCCCCATTTTCATTAAAGTTATTCTAAGTCGTAAAAGTCGGGACCTGACTAATTATTTCCATTCTTCACACGCTGGGGAGGTAGTCATCCTCCAATGCCTAGGGATCCACGACTTTGCTGCTTGAAGCACCGTGGCCAATAGAAGGTGCTGCAGTGGTGGTAGAGAGGGGAGGTGTAAATAGAACAAACGTTGCCAGGGACTTTTGTTCAGAGGGATATTTAGGTAACTCTCAATGGCTGAGAAGGACAGAGTACATGTGGTTGGTTGCCTATAAAAAACTGGGGATGGCCGAGACGGCAAGGGGGATAAGAAGCTCCTGAAGTTGAAGGTATTCCAAATAGATACAACTAGATGAGACCTCTGAGCTTTAAATGTCTGGGCTTTAGGGAGCATGACCTCAACTAGTGGGTCTAGTGATGGGATTACCCCCTTAACTAGCTCAACCCATCCTTTATTCTGGGAGCTAAACATTCAATCAACAATGGACGACAGAACAAAGGCTTGGTAGTATTTTTTGATGTCAGGGAGTCCTAGACCCCCTAGTGTCCTATATAGGTGCAATAACACATACCTAGTCCTAGGCCTCCGAGACTGTCAGATGAACTTAGACAACATATGTTGTATCTGTTGAAAACAGCAGGGGGGAATTTTGATAGGGAGAGCTTGTATCTAATATAAGATCCTCGAAAGAACATTCATTTTAACCATATTAACCCTCCCATACCATGAGAGATATAAGGGCGACCATCTGTTAAGATCTTTTTGGATCCGGTGTAGGAGAGGAGGAAAGTTAACTTGGTAGAGAGTTACAAAAGTGGGGGAGATATATACACCCCAATATTTAATGGTAGCAGTAGACTAATGGAAGGCATACTGAGATTTTATTTCCTGCAAGTCTGAGGAAGCCAACCCTAGGGCTAAGGCCTCAGATTTAGAAAAGTTAATAAAACAGCTATTTTAAATTAAAGCATTTAGCAATAAATAAATACCTGTTCATATGTAAAGCTGCCATAGTAATGTTTAGGAGATGCCTACCATCATTGTTAGAAAAACATCTTGTCTCCTCCAACTCATTATCAGATTGCCTTTGCAGACAACCCCACAGTCTTTAAAGGGATAGTAATACTTAAGATGTAAAAAAAAATATGTTGTGGGGTTTATGTCCCTGAATAAAACAAGGGTACTCCCACTGCTGAGAGATATTTTATTAAAAAAATTATAACAGCTCAGTGGTTCTGTTGCTACATCATCCTATGGAGATTTATGGTCTACAGACCAGAACAGTCCATAGGAATGGTGTAGCAACAGTGCCACTGTAAATTTTCAGGCCACTGTGATATTGCACCTAAAAAATTCAAGTTTGACCTGTTATAATTTTTTAATAAAATATCGCTCAGCAGTGGGAGTACCCTTGTTTTACTCATGTTTTTACATTATAAGTATTACTACCTGTTTAACACCTTTCAAATTGTCATGCATTTAATCAGTTAATTCATATCCTTCGAGTGCCAGAGGGGTTTGCTGTTAAAGGGTTTAAGCTTTAACATATCCAACATAATTCTAAAACATAATATGACAAATACTGTAGTACCACCAAGACCATATATATAACACTGTTTCTTTAGCATCATTAAGGGATGCAGGGACCATGGAGGATAGAGTGCATCCTTCCAGAAGGCAGAGCATTCCAAAAAACTCCTCCCACTCCCTGCCCTCTGTACACCTCCACCTACTGATTTAAGAGGTTCAGACCTATTTCCCTGTGATGAAAGGTTATTCAATTTTTCCCTTTATTTCTATTTTATTTTGTTCCTGTTATTACTGAGGAAGCACTCACTTTGTGTGTCCCTGGCCCTCAGTTCCTTGGTGATTAATGAATAGGAGACCATGAAGACTGGCACACACTATTCCTTGGGATCAGGGAGCTTGTTACCTAAGGTGTAAATTGGTCTGCGGAAGCAGTGAGTACAGATGATGCTTCCTTTGCATGCATTGTTTGGTGTGCTATTACAATGTACTGTGACTATGGACTTGGATAACACCTCTTGAAGACGGCCACTTTCTGTTTTGGGGACCTTTCTTGGAGGGATTCTCCTATGCTGTGCTTCTGACCATTTGGACTTGCATGTTCAGACCAGTGGTACTTATTTTTATCCTTATGTTACACCTCTTGACATAGTCAAGGGTCTGCGGGCTGTACTGGTGTAGGACCCATGTTGGGCCTGTATGAGGCAGACCCATGGGGTTCTCTGGGGACCTTTTTCAGATATCTGTGATACTCCACTGCTTGCTTAATCATGTTCTGGATAAAACAACTGCCTGTAGAGGGGGCCTGCAGGGAACAAGGAGCCCTCAGCTGTGAGCCCTTCTTTTGTGCCTTTTTTGTTACATTTAGGTTGGGGCTGTCTCCAGTACCTCGTCACCTCTTATATGACGTGGTTACGATGTGGGCGGGGCTTCTGGTTTCTGGTGGAGTAGTTAGCTGGTACCAATAGATGCTCACTTACCTTCTTTTACTGCTGTTTCTCTTTTCTTAGGTCATCATGACAGAGCCTAGAGAGGTAGTCAGCAAGTTCTGATGCAACTTCTGTGTCCTGTGGAGCCAAGCTTTCTGGGGTTAAACCTCCAAGTGCACAGAATGTCCATCTTCCATTACCGAGGTACAGCCTGTAAGAGTTTACAAGGATTCTTCACCAGTGTTGGTACCAGAATGGGCTAAAACCCTGCCATGCTCTATTATCCATTCCCTGGAGAGAGTTTTGTGCAAGTGGCTATCTAATCTGCCATGCGTTCTGGTTAAATGGCCTCTGCCAGTTGTCATTTGGATTCCTTTTTTGCTTCGGAATATCCATCACCAGATGATGAAGGGGAGATTCACAGTGAGAGTACTGATCCTCCACATTCTATGTCTGACTTGTTCTCCATGGACAGTCAGTGGAACCATTAATTAGGGTGGTACTGGACATTTTACAGGTTTCTGAGGCGCTCCCTAAGGAAGGATCCTCTCTCTCGCTATTTGAGCGTAAAATGAAATATTTTCTGTCATACGCTGTACTAAACCAAATTGTATTGGATGAGTGGCACTTTCCTGGCAAAACTCTGTCCATCCCTAAAAAAAATCCACAGCTCTGTCTTTTTCCTCATGATAAGGTGGACCTTTGGTACGCATCACCAGGAGTGGATTCAACAGTGCCTCATTTCTCTAAGCACACTACTATCCCTGTGCAAAGTACCGGACTCTACTGCTGTTTTCTTGCCAGGGTGTGATTTATCTGGGGACCGTTCACTTCAGCATGGGCTTGCAGAGCGATGGAAAAATGTTGCATGATCAACTTTTGCAAGCTGCCCAAGACAATGCTTTCAACAAGGATACATGGCTTTAATAAGTCTCCTCCATAGTGCCACAGTTTAAAACTGTGAGTTGGCATTGGAAATTACTAAGGTGGTGTCCAAATGCAGATTCTTGTTCCAAAAAAAGCATTGGTGGCATTTCCCTTCTCTGAATCACTTCTGTTTGGTCCTGAGGTGGATAAAATTGTCAGTCAGGTTATGGAACGCAAAAGCACTCTAATGCCGCAAAATAAACCTTGCAGGTTTGATTTTAAGATGATTGGAACATCTTTTTGTCCTAATAGAGATTTGGATCACCATCTGCAGGGTCTTCCTTTCTATATGCGGGAAAGTCCAAGCTAAAAATTACTTCTTCAAAGTCTCCAGATGGCAAACCCTCTTCAGTCTGAAAGCTGTGGTCAGAGCCTCCCAATGGTCCTTCATTGAGGGGAAGACTCCAACATTATGTTTTTCAGTGGAGGATGTCCGTTTCAGATGGCTGGGTAGTTCAAATAATTTATGAGGGATGCAGGATGTTCTTTGCTGCTCTACCACCGTCCCGCTTTTTCATTTCCAAAGTTCCCACAGACAGACGCCTTCTAGTTGCATTCCATCAGTCTATTCAATCCATTTTAGAGGCTATGTTGCTAGTTGCGGTAACATGGGACTAACAATTCAAGGGCTTTTATTCCAATGTTTTCATAGTCCCACAAATAGGTGGAAGATTTCATATTGTTCTAAACCTAAAGGCTCTGAACAAGTGTCTTCGGCTACCTAAATTCAAAATGGAGTCCATCAGATCTATGATAGCTGACATAGAACTGGCAGAATTCATGTTTTCCCTTGAAGTCAAGGATGTGAACCTAGATGTTCCCATTCAGCTAGGACAATACTGGTTCCTCCGGTTTGCATTACAGAGCCAACACTGTCAGTTTCCCACCCTTCCCTTCAGGCTGTCCACAGCTCCAAGGGTTTTGGAAAAAGCCATGGCCCCTCTGGCAGCATTCCTGAGATCTCTGTAAGTGAATGTGACCCAATATATGGATGACCACCTGCTGAAGGCTCATCATATGCCTCACTATGACAACTCTTCTACAGCTGTATTGTCAACCATCCCAAGTCCCTACGCAATGACTACTGTTTCTGGGCTTGCTTTTCAATAAAACGTTCCAGAAAATCCCTCTTACCTCATTACAAACTGGCAGAACTACAGTTGAGGTCACAGCAAACGTGGGACTGGCTAACACAAGAAAAAGTGTTAAAACAATTGAATGGTGTTAAGGTAGACAAAGCTCCGGGGCCAGATAGTATACACCCACGGGTACTTAAAGAGCTAAGCCAGGCCCTGGCCAGACCGTTATATTTGATTTTCAGGGATTCTTTTATTTCAGGTATGGTGCCCATGGATTGGCGTAAAGCAGATGTGGTGCCCATATTTAAAAAGGGATCAAAGTCACAGCCAGGAAATTACAGACCTGTAAGCTTGACATCTGTGGTAGGGAAGCTGTTTGAAGGGTTGCTAAGGGAATATATTCAAGAATTCTGCTGGAACAGGAATATTATTAGCAGGAGTCAACATGGCTTTGTGAAAGACAGGTCTTGTCAAACTAGCTTGATCGCATTTTATGAAAAAGTGAGTAATAATATAGATGTGGGAGCGGCGGTTGATGTGATCTATTTAGACTTTGCCAAGGCATTTGATACGGTTCCACACAAGAGGTTACTGTACAAATTGAATGAAATAGGCCTAGGGGAAAATGTTTGTGTGTGGATTGGAAATTGGCTGAAAGATAGAATGCAAAGAGTGGTAGTAAATGGCAAGTTCTCCAGTTGGATAAACGTGATAAGTGGAGTACCTCAGGGATCTGTCCTGAGTCCTCTTCTTTTTAATTTGTTTATTAATGACCTCCCAGAGGGCATAGGGAGCCATGTATCAATGTTTGCCGATGACACAAAATTAAGTAAGGTAATAAAGTCTGAACTGGATGTGTCTTCATTACAAGAGGATTTGGACAAATTGAGTAACTGGGCAGGCAAATGACAAATGAGATTCAATATAGACAAGTGTAAAGTTATGCATTTTGGGTATAATAATAAAAATGCAACATATAGTTTAAATGGTGTTTCTCTGGGGAAATCTACAAACGAAAAGGATTTGGGAGTAATGGTAGACAATAGATTTAGCAGTAGCATGCAGTGCCAGCTGGCAGCTGCAAAGGCCAATAAGATATTGTCATGTATTAAAAGGGGTATTGACTCAAGGGAGGAAGATATTATTATGCCTCTTTACAGGTCCATGGTAAGACCCCACCTAGAATATGCTGTTCAATTCTGGGCGCCCTTTCTGAAAAAGGACATTATGGAACTAGAGAGAGTGCAGCGGATGGCTACAAAACTAGTAAGGGGAATGGAAAGTTTTAGTTATGAAGAAAGGCTAGAAAAGTTAAACTTGTATACACTAGAGAAACGGCATCTTAGAGGGGATATGATAACACTATATAAATGTGTTCAGGGCCCATACAAAGGGCTCTCCAAAGACCTGTTCATTAACAGAACAGTACATAGGACAAGGGGCCACCCGCTTAGACTTGAGGAAAGGAGATTTAATCTACAACAGCGGAAGGGTTTCTTTACTGTAGGGACAATGAAGGTATGGAATTCACTGCCTGAGGAGGTGGTGCTTTTGAATACATTAGATGCCTTTAAAGGGATAGTAATACTTAAAATGTAAAAAAAAATATGTTGTAGGGTTTATCCCCCTGAGTAAAACAAGAGTACTCCCACTGCTGAGAGGTGTTTCATTCAAAAGTTATTAATTTTCAAAGTTGAATTTTTTAGGTGCAATATCACAGTGGCCTGAAATTGTACAGTGGCGCTGTTGCTACACCATCCTATGGAGATTTATGGTCAACTGACCAGAGTTGTCCATAGGATCATGTAGCAACAGCGCCACTGTACAATTTCAGGCCACTGTGATATTGCACCTAAAAAATTCAACTTTGAAAATTAATAACTTTTGAATGAAACACCTCTCAGCAGTGGGAGTACTCTTGTTTTACTCAGGGGGATAAACCCTACAACATATTTTTTTTTACATTTTAAGTATTACTATCCCTTTAAAAAGGGCTTGGATACTTATTTAAAAGAGCATAACATAGAGGGCTATGTACGTTAGTATTGGGATTAATATTTACTTAGGGCTTGTTGATCCAGGGAGAAATCTGATTGCCATTTGGAATCAAGAGGGAATTCCCCCCCCCCCCCATTCAAGGCAGAATTTGAAATTGCTATATTGAGGGTGTTTTTTTGCCTTCTTTTGGATCAACGATGGTAAACAGGAATAGGAAAAGGGTTGAACTAGATGGACGCAACTCTTTTTTTCAACCTAAATTATTATGTTACTATATTTGTCAGGTTCTGGAGCAATCAAGGCCTTCAGTCACGGACTGCATGTGACTGGTGTGGACTATGGTTTCCACAATAGTCCCTTTGCTCAATTCTACTTGCAATTTGAATCTGATTCAGCAATGGACCAGGAACCTTGATCATCTTCATCATAGGATGTCACTGTCCAGGGCTTCCAGGCAGGCTCTCCAAGTCAGGCCATGTACAAGAGTCTGTCCTTCTCCTTGCTAGACTGGGCAGTAGTGACAATGGATGCCAGTCTGCTATGGTGGGGGCCTTCACTCCATTAGTGGCAACTGGTCCTCCACCAAGGCAAATTTTCCAATCAATATTCCAGAGCTTTGGCCAACTTGAATGAGCTTTTGACTTTGGTAAATGTCTTGGAGGGACTTCCCATTTGGGTTCAGTTCAACAATGCCACAGCAAGGGAAGCAGAATGTCAGTACAGCACCTGGATGGGGCAAGGGAAGCATAATGTCAGTACAGCAACTGAATGGAGCAAGGGAGCATAATGTCAGTATAGAAACTGAATGGAGCAAGGGAAACATAATGTCAGTACAGCACCTGGATGTAGCAAGGGAGCATAATGTCAGTACAGCACCTTGATGGAGCAAGGCAGCATAATGTCAATACAGCTCATGGATTCAGAAAGGGAAACACAATGTCAGTACAGCAACTAGATGGAGCTAGGGAAACATAATGTCATGTCAGTACAGCAACTGAATGGATCAAGAGAACATAATGTCAGTACAGCAACTGAATGGAGCAAGGGAGCATAATATCAGTACAGCAACTGAATGGAGCAAGGGAAGAATAATGTCAGTACAGCACCTGGATGGAGCAAGGGAAACATAATGTCAGTACAGGGCCTAGATGGCGCAAGGGGGCATAATGTCAGTACAGCAACTGAATGGAGCAAGGAAGCATAATGTCAGTACAGCACCTGAATGGAGCAAGGGAAGCATAATGTCAGTACAGCGCCTGGTGGAGCAAGGGAAACATAATGCCAGTACAGCACCTGGATGGAGCAAGAAAAACATAATGTCAGTACAGCAACTGAATGGAGCAAGGGAGCATAATGTCAGTACAGCGCCTGGGTGGAGTAAGGGAAACATAATGCCAGTACAGCACCTGGATGGAGCAAGGGAAACATAATGTCAGTACAGCAACTGAATGGAGCAAGGGAAACATAATGTCAGTACGGGGCCTGGATGGAGTAAGGGAAACATAATGCCAGTACAGCACCTGGATGGAGCAAGGGAGGATAATGTCAGTACAGCAACTGAATGGAGCAAGGGAAACATAATGCCAGTACAGCACCTGGATGGAGTAAGGGAAACATAATGCCAGTACAGCAACTGAATGGAGCAAGGGAAACATAATGTCAGTACAGCAACTGAATGGAGCAAGGGAAACATAATGTCAGTACGGGGCCTGGATGGAGTAAGGGAAACATAATACCAGTACAGCACCTGGATGGAGCAAGGGAAACATAATGTCAGTACAGCACCTGAATGGAGCAAGGGAAACATAATGCCAGTGCAGCACCTGGATGGAGTAAGGGAAACATAATGTCAGTACAGCAACTGAATGGAGCAAGGGAAACATAATGTCAGTACAGCAACTGAATGGAGCAAGGGAAACATAATGCCAGTACAGCACCTGGATGGAGCAAGGGAAACATAATGCCAGTACAGCACCTGGATGGAGTAAGGGAAACATAATGCCAGTACAGCACCTGGATGGAGCAAGGGAAACATAATGTCAGTACAGCACCTGGATGGAGCAAGGGAAACATAATGTCAGTACAGCAACTGAATGGAGCAAGGGAAACATAATGCCAGTACAGCACCTGGATGGAGTAAGGGAAACATAATGCCAGTACAGCAACTGAATGGAGCAAGGGAAACATAATGTCAGTACGGGGCCTGGATGGAGTAAGGGAAACATAATGCCAGTACAGCACCTGGATGGAGCAAGGGAGGATAATGTCAGTACAGCAACTGAATGGAGCAAGGGAAACATAATGCCAGTACAGCACCTGGATGGAGTAAGGGAAACATAATGCCAGTACAGCACCTGGATGGAGCAAGGGAAACATAATGTCAGTACAGCACCTGGATGGAGCAAGGGAAACATAATGTCAGTACAGCAACTGAATGGAGCAAGGGAAACATAATGCCAGTACAGCACCTGGATGGAGTAAGGGAAACATAATGCCAGTACAGCAACTGAATGGAGCAAGGGAAACATAATGTCAGTACGGGGCCTGGATGGAGTAAGGGAAACATAATGCCAGTACAGCACCTGGATGGAGCAAGGGAGGATAATGTCAGTACAGCAACTGAATGGAGCAAGGGAAACATAATGCCAGTACAGCACCTGGATGGAGTAAGGGAAACATAATGCCAGTACAGCAACTGAATGGAGCAAGGGAAACATAATGTCAGTACAGCAACTGAATGGAGCAAGGGAAACATAATGCCAGTACAGCACCTGGATGGAGTAAGGGAAACATAATGCCAGTACAGCAACTGAATGGAGCAAGGGAAACATAATGTCAGTACAGCAACTGAATGGAGCAAGGGAAACATAATGCCAGTACAGCACCTGGATGGAGTAAGGGAAACATAATGCCAGTACAGCAACTGAATGGAACAAGGGAAACATAATGTCAGTACAGCAACTGAATGGAGCAAGGGAAATATAATGCCAGTACAGCACCTGGATGGAGCAAGGGAAACATAATGTCAGTACGGGGCCTGGATGGAGCAAGGGGGCATAATGCCAGTACAGCGCCTGGATGGAGCAAGGGAAGCATAATGTCAGTACAGCGCCTAAGAAAAGTGTGATGTGCCAGCCAAAACAGTACAGCACCTGGATGGAGCAAGGGAGGATAATGTCAGTACAGCAACTGAATGGAGCAAGGGAAACATAATGCCAGTACAGCACCTGGATGGAGTAAGGGAAACATAATGCCAGTACAGCACCTGGATGGAGCAAGGGAAACATAATGCCAGTACAGCACCTGGATGGAGCAAGGGAGGATAATGTCAGTACAGCAACTGAATGGAGCAAGGGAAACATAATGCCAGTACAGCACCTGGATGGAGTAAGGGAAACATAATGCCAGTACAGCAACTGAATGGAGCAAGGGAAACATAATGTCAGTACAGCAACTGAATGGAGCAAGGGAAACATAATGCCAGTACAGCACCTGGATGGAGTAAGGGAAACATAATGCCAGTACAGCAACTGAATGGAGCAAGGGAAACATAATGTCAGTACAGCAACTGAATGGAGCAAGGGAAACATAATGCCAGTACAGCACCTGGATGGAGTAAGGGAAACATAATGCCAGTACAGCAACTGAATGGAACAAGGGAAACATAATGTCAGTACAGCAACTGAATGGAGCAAGGGAAATATAATGCCAGTACAGCACCTGGATGGAGCAAGGGAAACATAATGTCAGTACGGGGCCTGGATGGAGCAAGGGGGCATAATGCCAGTACAGCGCCTGGATGGAGCAAGGGAAGCATAATGTCAGTACAGCGCCTAAGAAAAGTGTGATGTGCCAGCCAAAACAGTGCAGTTTTAGTGTGTTTGGGACCTTTTTATCATTCAAGGGTTTAAAATCCCCATTTAAACCAATATGTCGTTTTCCTTCTCACTCTGTGGTGCAGTGAATTGCACCACTTTAGTTTACTGAATAGGGCCAATAACAGGAACATCTGAGACACAGTGACCTGCTAAATTGTTGTAAGATTAACCATTTGAACCCATTAGATGCTAGAAAAATCTCAAAGGTGTTTGCTATGCCAGCTGCTGGAGATGTGTGTGTAGCTCCTAAAGGGTGTATTTAAGGTATTAGACATGCCATTGACACTAGATTTTTCATCCTCTAAATGTTGTCCTTTTAGATTACGAATCTCACTGTGTACTATGTACTGTGTACTGATGTGGAAAATCAATTCCACATATCATCGATATAGTTATATATTCTCAGTAAGTGAGGCTTTGGTCTCTTTCTGGAAAGCTTATTACATGCCTGTTATGATGTGTGACTATTTTTAGATTCTACATTAAGCTAATACCAGACTGTGCAATCTGCAAGGCTACTTCATTTTATAGTAAGCAGACTCCTAACTTATTCATATGCTCTTCTGTGGTAGCATATGGTTTGTAATTGTATATGATGTTAAGTGACTGGACTATTTAAACTGTTTTTTATTTAGGTTTATTTTTTGTCACAGTTTATGCAAAGGAGACCACGCAAGTTAAAAATGTGTATTATGAAGATAAAAGCTGAGAAACCACAAACTGGTTACTACTGCTTTAGACCAGTGGTTCTCATCTTGTGCCTTCAGGGCTCCCTAACAGGCTTGGATTTGAGGATCTCCTTGTTAGAGCACATGTGAATTGATCAAATTGACTGTTCCCCACACGTGCTCCGGCAGGGAAATCCACCTGTTATTGGGACTTGAGGGCATGGGCTAAGAACCTCTGCTTTAGACTCCCAGTGGCAGTTCACCCTTGAATGCCTAGCAGCTAGAGAGAGATTGGGATGATGTATTTAATTAGCATCATTTGAGGAATGCAGGGACCAATAGGATAAGGAGACCTTCTCCAGGAGCCAGGGCACAAAATGATGAAACTCCTCAAGCATTCTGCCCTATATAGCCCTCCCAGCAGCCAGTTAGTTTAATTTTCTGTATGTCCTGAGGAGTACTAGGGCAATTTTTTCTTGTCATATACTGGGGAAATTCGTGGGAAAATTCCTGGCTTATTCAGGAGGGTTGTTCTGACCTCTCCGCTCTCTCAGCCACATAGGGATGGATAGGCAGAAGACCTGATCTCAACGGGAATTTCTCTGCATTGCTGGAAGATTCTCAGGGAAAAACTAGGGGTTTACTCTTATGTTCAGTATGTCCTTAGAAAAGAATGAAGAACAGTGAAACAAAAGCTATGAAAATGATACAATGTACTACTGTGAGGGGACTAGACACAAAGCAATGGCAGTGCATTGGGAGGACCTTAACAGCTTCGTGAGTACTGAACAGCTGGATCATATCACTGAAATGGTATCACCTGGAAACGCAGTTCGCATCAGGACTTCATGTTGTGAGATCCAGAAATCTTGGTAAAAGTGGTTCATACTGTACTTGGTTCTCAAGAGAAGCAGAATCTTGTGAGAGCTGCCATATTGCTTTCTTCCACTGGGCAGTCCTTTGAGATGTGGAAAATCTGACTGTTACATAGCTTTGGCAGCCCAGAGGCCAAGCGTCATTTGCTCCTCATATAGCAGACTTTTTGTTTTGTGTTTTTTTAGTATTACGCTATTCTAGGATAGAAGCTTTTCTTCATATCATGTCTGATTTCGAAGAGTGGGAGAATACAAGAGGTAGCAAAACGTCCTTCACTGCCTCTGGATGAAACTTTCTAGGACTAATTCTTCTTGCAATGTATGTTCTTCAGCATTTCCTTCTGACAATATTTCTTCTTCTGTTCCTGAACCAGAATGGGTCAAAGTCCTTTAAGGTTCATCTGGCAACTTTCTTGAAATCATTTTGTTTAAAGACCAAGATGCCAGATTTGGTCACCAGGCCACAGTTCCCTAGATCTTCTCTCCCTGCCTGTGTGACTGCTTTGGGACATCCTCATTGGTCCCTGCATCCCTCAATTATCTTACCTATAAATCCTTTTCTCTAAGTCCAGTTAAGGGATGCAAGGAATCCCTCCCTGTGAGAACTACATTCTAAGTTGGGGGTGCCCTGCCCTTGCCTTTCTCAGCTTTGCTATATGAGAACTAAACTAGATGGCCGTTGGGTGGACTATATAGGGCAGAATGTGGAAGAATTTCATCACTGACTGCCCTGCCTCTTGCCTTTGCATCCCTTAATGCAATTATTATTTGTTATTATTATTTATTGGGTAGTAACCCCCCTCCTTGCATTTTTTAAACAACCAAGACAAAGCTGAGCTGCAAAGTTGCCCCCACTCTTGGCATATTATACAATGTTGGCCCAGCTGATGATTATATTATACAAAATGTAAATACATTTTTTCCTTGTCTTGATTATTTTTCAAAATGACAGGTAGTATTTGTTGTGAAGAAACTAACAGGAAGAGAATGCATGATGCAGTCGCTTGCAATGCATTATGGGTCATCACCTCAATTCCAGTGTCTGCAAAACACTACAGTAATTTTGTATTTTATGCTCATAGCACTACAGGCTGAAGTGAAAGCCCCACAATGCTCTTCACATCTTACTTATAAAGTAACTGAATGAAACTTGATCACAGCAGGGAGGCATGGGGTCTTACAGATAAGCAAGAAGTTCTGTAGATGCAAACTGTAATACTGTGGCAAAAATATGATGGTTGTGCAAGATAAACTGCTATACCAGCTTGCCAAAGATGTACCCACATTAACACAATGCCTTGTTAATCTCTTCATAGTATCAACCCTTCGTACCAGTATAAATTCAGGGGGTATACAGAATGTTGTGGATGCAAACACAATGCTGAATTTCATTACTTCCCACTTGATTCTTATTTTTGTTAGGCTGGTGTTTTCTGTGTGACCTTGCCCACTTTCATTATCCCCTGCCCACTTCTCTCTCCATAACCCCAATTCTGCCTACTCCTTCCTTCTGCTGGACACATTCTCCAAGCACCTGCACAGAATGCTTCTGTAAACCTAAAAGTGCTTTCAGTACTGAAGAGCTGTGATTCTAAACCTCTGTCATAAACTACCACCAACAGGGCAGGATTTAAGTATTTCCTTGTTGAGTCCACATGAGTCAATCAGAAGCTCAGTCGTTTTGTTTAACTCACCTGTGCTCAGCTAGGGAAATCCTGAAGTCATGGCCTGTTACTGGCTTTTGTAGATAGGTTAGGGAAACTGGGATGTAGAGTACGGATCCACTATTGTTCCTTGTTATGAAGATAATGCATTAGAAGAGCAAGCAATATGTTGATGACCTCTCTAGCACTCAAAAGGTTACAAGCCCCATTTAATAATCCCCCACCCACACACAGACTTAGCTTACTATGGCCAGAAAATCCTAACGAATTTAGTCATTTTGCAGTTTTTCAACCTGAAGCAAGCAGAGTGCACAAGTCTGCTTAAGGCTACAGTATGCAGTGTTTGTGTCCTGCTAACATCTGTCATGTCCGCCTACTAGACATGATATCCATGAATGATTGAAGAGGTTATCTTTTGAATAAAGGAAAGAGAAAAAAATTCCGATTACAGATAGGGTTACTTAAAATTTGTACTCTTAGCATACACTTTAGGAGTGGAATAAAAAAATCATTCTTCCAAATTAGCAGATTGATGGTTCTCAATGCATTGGCACCCTCTCCAGCATTCAAAAGGTTTAAATAACCATTTAAAGGGATAGTGATGTTTCACAATATAAGCAGCACCCATTAATCTTCATAGTATTTGAGCCGTAGAGAGTGCTATTTCAATACTGTCAGAGTTGTAGTTCAAGAGTAATGAATGATAATTATCCCCTTCCCTCCCCTTTTACTGATGTAACACTGCTCACCTCAGAGCAGCAAGACTGTCCGGATGGATCACAGAGAGGGAGAGAATAAGGAAAAACCTGTCAAGGGGGCAGAGTTTTCCTCATGCTCACAGTAAGAAGATCGGCCTTTGCTGTGAGCTGTCTGGTCCCACGACCAGATTTCATATCTGAGGGGAGGTGGTCTGCACTAGGTAAAAGGGGTGGGAGGAGGATACTTTATCCTTCAATTACTCTTGAACTACAGCTCAGATAGTATTGAAATAACACTCTCCATGGCTCAAACACTATGAAGATTAATTGGAGCTGCTGTTTTTGTGAAACATTGCTATCCCTTTAAAGGGATAGTAATACTTCGTTTTAACTTTATTTTATTTTGTAGTCATTAAAAAAACATGAAGAATGATATAAGTCTTATCTCTCAAACCTTTATGGTTTAAGAGATATTCACAAGCAAAGTGTCCCCCTCCCGCCCCTTTTACTGATGTAACACTTTTCAGCCAGGGCAGAAGGGAGGTGCCCAGGTAGACTGCAGAGAGGGACAATCTTCAATTAAGATAAGTGAAAAACCTGAAAAGCTTGTCAAGGGGGGCAGGGCTTTCATTGTTCTCATAGGAATAAGATTGTCCCCTGCTGTTATCTGTCTGGTCTATGGACTGCATTCCACATCTGAGAAGAGATGGCTTACACTAGGTAAAAGGGGCGGGAGGGGGAAACTTTGCTTGTGAATATCTCATAAACCATAAAGGTTTGAGACATAAGACTTATATCGTTCTTCATGTTTTTTTAATGCCTACAAAATGAAATAAAGTTAAAACGAAGTATTACTATCCATTTAAATCCACTGAAATGTTGCTTTCCCTGCTATAGTGCAATTGGTGTGCCCCAGAATTTCTCCATTTTTCTTTTGAGAATATGTCCCTAAATGTGGTTAACCCTTTGAGTGCCAGACATTCAAAGCCTTGCGTACCTCCTCTGGCACTAAAAGAGTTATGGATAGAGAAAGAGAACGCACAGACCCATAATATTCAAATACACTGATTTGTGTGCCTAATGAAACCAGTTTGGATTGTTCTTGCAGATTCTGTATTATTATGCAGAATAAAATATTAATTTAGTTAAAATGTTAATAAAACCTTTATAGCACCGAGTTCCTTTGAATCAAACATTTGTGAGAAGTACTTCCTTGGAAAAAAAAAAATAGCTGGACTCTCTCTGTAATGTGTGTTAAATTATTCAAAATGTACAGAAGGCTTTTAACTTTTATTACTAATGAACCACTTGCTGTGCTTCTACTCTTAAACAAAACGATTAGGCCACTTCTGGGGGGGGGATACTGTGAAGAGGGAAATAAGTAACATAAAGAAATTAAAGGGGAAGTACTTTACCTTACGATGGATAGAACAGCCTAATAGCCACTGAAGTTTTACCTTCTGACATTGTTCAAAAGATAACATGTTTAACCCTTTGAGTGCCAGAGTGGTACACAATGGATTGCAAAGCAATGTGATGCGTACCTCTCTGGCACTCAAAGGGTTAATTAGGCCTGGTGGTCATGTCCATTGAGGCAAAAGTGATGGTTGCTGGCAGTTTTTTTTCAGATTGTAACATGCAGAATGCATGAGCCTAATCAGTCAACGCTTTAAAGACCAGAGTGCGTTCAACACATTGTGATGCGATGCGTTACACAACCCTTTGGCCCTTTAAAGGGTTAAGATTACCATGTGCAGTGGGCAGAGTTTGTGTCCCATGGTCTTTTTAGCATCTGTCATGTCTAACTTAATGGACATACAACGAACACAACTGAATTAAGTTGTTTTCTCATTGCTTCTTGATTAACCCTTTGATTGCCAGTGGGGTTCACAACGCATTGTTATGTAATGCTTTACGTATACCTCTGGCATCAGAGGGTTACAGGAATAGTAATGTTTCACAAAAACAGCAGCTCCAATTAATCTTCATAATATTTGAGCCATAGAAAGTGTTATTTCAATACTGTCAGAATTGTAGTTCAAGAGTCATTGAATGATAAAGTATCTCCCTCCCATCCCTTTTACCTAGTGTAATACTGCTCACCTCAGATGTGGAATCTGGTCTCTTGACTGGACAGGTCACAGCAAGGGACAATCTTCTTACTGTGAGCATAAGGAAAACCCTGCCATTGATAGTTTTTTCCTTATGTTCACTAACGATTGTCCCTCTATGAGATCCATCCGGACAGTCCTGCTTCTCTGAGGTGAGCAGTGTTACACTAGGTAAAAGGGGCGGGAGGGGGTACTTTATCATTCAATTACTCTTGAACTACAATTCTTACAGAATTGAAATAATACTCTGCATGGCCCAAATACTGTGAAGATTAATGGGATTAATGGGAAACATTACTATCCCTTTAAAATGAAAATCCAGAGTGGCCATTAGGATATACTGGTTATAGTAAGGTAAGTGAAGGGTTATTATTAGAAGGTGTTATTTTCTTTTAATTTTCACAAACTGATAAACCCTAATAGCTCAAACTGTTGTTTTAAATATAGAAATGGCTAGCATAAATATATATTAAGTGACAGAACCACTTTATCTTACATTAAAAGCAGCTTATAGCTATAGGAGACCTGTGATGGGGGCTCAGTCCGACGTCTTCATGCAGACCTACTCTCCTTGTATCTATCTTTACTCATCCTCACCTCCCATTCCTATGTTAGCTTTTTGTTATCTTATTGCTCTTTCTCTTTGCACAACTGCTGACTGATAAACTATACTCATAACATTCTCATTCAGACCTTTACTTTCAACACAATATATTCCTTGCTACTGTAAACCTGACTTTCACCCACCCTGGTCCTATCTTTCCCTACTTTGTTTCCTCCTTCTTTTCTATGAAGCACCATTACATGGTTTACTTTTTCTTTTCTCATCTTCTTCTATTTTTACTCTCAGCGGTACTTAGTATTGGGCTCTGAATGTTACAATTGCAGCATTGTTATACTTTTGGCTTTCCATTATATGTCACTATGCACCATTTTCCAGTGTATTTCAAGACTACTTGTGTTCCATGTCAATGCTTATTGTATATCTGTACACATTTATAAAAAAAACAGCTTATACTGTATTCTAGACTCGATTTTATAGCAGTTTTTGTTTTAAAGCGGAACTACCATGTCACAAAATGTTTAGCTTAACTAACTCCCCTTCTGGCGACTTGCTGCTTAATAGCGCTAGTCGCCAGAATTATTACCTGATTTAATAGATATATGCTTTACTCCCCAGATGTCAGTAGCACAGAGCGCGGACATCTTGTCATAATGACGTCTGCGCTCCTGCTCTTTTAGTCCCAGCTGGTGCCGGCCGGCTCCTAGCAACACCACCTAGACCCGGCTGGGACTGACAGCACAGGCGAGCGGACGTCATTCTAGCAAGATGTCCGTGCTCTGTGCTACTGACAGCTGGGAAATAAAGCATTTATCTATTAAATCAGGTAATAATTCTGGTGACTAGCGCTACTAAGCAGCTAGTCGCCAGAAGGGGACTTAGTTAAGCTAAACTTTTGTGACATGGTATTTCTGCTTTAAAGAGATTTAATGTTTTATTTTGATTCCACTCTCCTTCGTGGTGATGCCACTTTCTCTAGATGCTGGTCACTTTATATGTAAATAAGCTGCTTTGCACATGGTGCAACAGAAAAACCAGGAGAAAAGAGTATTCCTACTACTGGCAGGTACTTCAGTCAAAAGATATTACAGCTTAAATCAGGCTTATTCTTTTGCATTTTGTTATCTTTGGAAAACATCTGCTTCCAGACTGTAGTCTGACTGTTGATTTCCATAGAATTCAATAGCAGTATCACCAACTAGTGGTTACTTTATATAAATTGAATTTTTGAATAGAAAGGAAATAAACTTTGGGGCTGTACTAACATTTCAGTGAAGTGTGTCTGCAGTGGGAGTATCTTTGTATAGGTATATACTTTCATTATATACCTATTTTTAATATGCATTGAGTGCACCAACAGATCAGAGAGGGAGCCAAACTGGCATCAGAAAGTAGACTCCCTTACACTGACTTGCTGGTTCTGTGAGAGACTCTTAACTGGGAGACTTCCTTTCCCTGTCACGTGGGGTACACCACAAAGTCCCCATATACTGCTAGGGATGGATTCTCTGTGAGCCACAAACTTCTGATTTGTGTTCTGTCCATGTTCCAGCCCAGGGGTTCCAATTTCTGACAAATTAGCTTGCAGAATCTAGACCCGGACTTGATACTAAGTATACTCACTCAGGATCTGTCTTAGTAAAATGTCAGAATTGTTTTTTTATTGATAAGACAGTTCCTGGGTGTGGCTCCTGGAGCAGAAATAGTTAGTTACTCTCCCTTTCAAATAAATTGCTTTTCTTCGTCTTCTTATAGGAAACGAGACTGAAGGAAGAGCAGGAAGTTGTCCTTGTCAGAACAGATCAATCAGGGCGGGCATGGCCAGTGAACTCGATGGCAGATCCACTGGAGCCAAAAGGAGGAAGGAGGAAGAGACAGATGGTACGTGTTGGGTTCTCGTTTCACTTTTTCTGCTCCTTGTTGACTAGCTGGGCTACAGTATATATGTGTTAGACTTACAGAAGAATCTATTTTATGAAGGGCGCTGTTATTTGCAAAGTTAGGATTAAACTAGCTAAACATTAATTTTCTCAAATGACCCTTTATTTAACTGTAAAAAGTAGAGAAACATGTAACAAACTGATAATGGGGTTTGAAGATTTAGTTATAAAGAGACTTCCCAATATGGGGTGTGTTCACATTAGCCAAGAGGATTCTAAGGAGGATCATGACTGCTATTTACAAATGTTTTCAATTCCAGTACAAAGAAAACTAGGGAACGCTTTACCTGAAGAACTGAGCAAAACATAAGGGGCATTCATATGACTGGAGGAAAGTTGCTTTCGACTAAACTAAAACCCTGGAATTTTCTTACAATAAAGTCAATAAGGATGTGTTGGCAGTACACTATAGCAGACTATGGCAGTTGGTTACAATGCAGATAAGATGTTGATCTGATTGCCTTTTGAGTCAGGAAGGACGTTTACTCACTTTGGGCATAATTGGAAATGGCTTAAATGGGTGTGTTTTTATACATTCAATTTCATCAACTAACTTATAAAGGTGACGACATGGGGGGGGGAGCAGCATGGCTCCCCTGGTTCCATCCTACATTAACTTCTGGGTAGGAGTCGGCGGCATCAGGAAAAAATCCTGTCTCTGGCGATGTAGAAGGCTTTCCCCAATCCCGTCCACAAGGTAGTTCAGCTAGGGCCATGTTGAATCAGTGTTGAAATCAGTAGTTGAGGGACTATCAGGAGTGGTCCTGATGCCCACCATGAGGTCTTAATTTAACTCTTTGAGTGCAAGAGAGGTATCCAGTGCATTGCAGTATATTCGACACCTCTCCAGCACTCAGAGGGTTTAAATACATCAAACAAATATAATCATAATGAAAAAAATAACATTGTGTGTCAGAGGGCTGTGCAATGCATTGCTTTGCCTAATAGCAGGTCAGTAACATAGTTGATGAGGCTGAAAAAAGACATGTCCAAAATCTGTTCCTTACGCCACGTGGCAGTCAGATACTTCAACATCATATCTGTCTTTAAATTGCCTGTCGTAATTCTTAATATTCTGATCTACAATGGTATCCATTACTTTTTGAAAGCAATTATAGTATCTGCAAGCATAGCATCCAATAGCAAATCCAAAACTTTACTACCTTACTGTAAAAAAACAAAAAAAAAAACAGCCTTTATTTTAGTCAAAAGTACCTTTCCTCTACTCAGCTCTTATAGTAAATAGTTCCTTAGAGAGTTCTGTGTATTGACTTTGAATGCATTTGTAAATGGTAATCGTATCACCCCTTATACATCTCTTCTCTAATGTAAACAAACCCAGTTTGGCAAGTCTCTCTTTATAATTCAGATCTTCCAAACCCTCTATCTGTTTCCTTGCCTGTCTCTGTACTTTATCCAGTTCAGTAATATACCCCTTTTTTATACAGGATAATACCCTATTAACTCTTTTAGGAGTTGGGTCACACCACACTGCTGTGAAGTCTGTTGTCTATCAGAACTCCTAAATCTTCTCTAACAAGGATTTACCAAAGTGGTTTCCCATTAAGTGTATATGTAACATATTTGTTATTAACCCTAATATTAAACCTAATATCTTACCCACTACGGAAGTCAATCTTCCAGGCATATAATTTCCTGGATTATATCTGGGCACTATGCCTGATGAAAGTGAAATATTAAGTATAAGTTACTGAACTAAGTTCCTTAACAACGTATGATGTGCCAGGACTGTCATACCAGTCCAGACGTTAAGGACTGGTGGCGGTTCAGGCACTTTATGGAATTCGGGGATGGCAGTGCGGCTGCACGCAATCAGGTCCAGATTCTTTATTACCGTAACCTTTTCCAGTCAGTTATGGACTTTGTCCTCAGTAAGTCATGTACCTGATGTAATACAATATAATATAAATCAAATTTCAGTTTAGGAGTTGAATTTCCTTTTGAAGAGAGCAAATTACCATATCTGCTCGAATATAAGGCAAGGTATTTTTCAGGCATTTTAGCCTGATAAAGTGACCTCGCTTTATATTCGGGGTCACCCTTTATTTGGGGGCCAGCATTCTTCTTTGAGTATCTTGTCTTAGACCAGGGACTAAACAAAGGACAAACAACATGAGAGTCCCCTCAATATTCAAACATAATGTCAACAGACAAAGTTCCAAAATATGAATATGCTGTAATGATGTCTGGCTGAAATGACTGGAGATGGCCCTCAACAAGTGGTCTACCACATATGGGGAACAATAGGGTTAGTTCTCCTAGAAGAAGAGGACTCAAAACAAGAAACACCAGGCATTCTTCTTTGAGTGTGCCCGTCTCCACGTTGATGACACGTGACACAGAAGGGACTCTAATGTTGTTTGTCCTTTATTTAGTCCCCGGTATTAGACAAGACACTCAAACGAGACTGCCAGGCGCATTATTGAAGATTAAAGGTAGAAAGAGAATGTGGATGAGAAAATTAGACAAAATCCCCGGTATAAGGGATTTCCTTATATTGAGGATTTTTTCTTTATTCACATCCAACATTTGAAAAGTTGGGGGGAGGTCGCCCTGTATGCGGACAAATACTGTATATGTCCATTTTACCTTCACCCAGCTTCACAGAATTCTTAGTTTGTGCATTAAAGCTTCTTCTTACTAGCTATGTAGATTATGTTTTACACTGTAATTTCTAATTATGAACTCCTCACCCTTACTTCCTGGGAACATGACAAGGGCCTCAAACAGTGTAGTCCTGTTTCCTTATGCTTCAGAGAAGTTTAGGGAAGTAGCAGGTTGGGTTAATGTCCACAAGCATATATCTGTCTGATACTGGGCATACAGTAACAGGATGCATAGCTAGTTTTACTTTGTAGAAATATTGCTGTGGACCATTGAGAGTTCCTTAAGCCCTTGAATAGTAAAGACATATCCAACTTATTGTGCAAATATTTTGTGGACCTCACTAGCAATCAAGGAATTAAAAGCCCCATATGAATCAGTGTTAGCTTTTTAGAACTCTCCTTGATTGGCACTGGCTTGCATCAGAACTGATACATTTTTCTTTTGAACATATGGCTGATGTTTTATTTTAGGTATCTGTATTACTTCTGTGTATCTCAGTTGTTGTTTACTGACGTGTGGTATTTGTGGGTTACACTGAGGAAAGTACCACTAAGCGACTGAGGCCTCTGTACAAGGTTCAGGGAGACTGAGGCTTGCTTACTGTATATTTCCCATAAACATTTTCATTAACTATCAGTTGGTGTTTTTAGGTTGTTACTCATGTTGATAAGGAGAGAGTCAGGTACTTTCATGACGACGATAACCAAAGCCTCAAAGATTTGGTCAAAAGAGAAAAGATGGGGACCGCTGAAGACCAAAACAAGCTGTATATGCGAATGGCATCCAAGGTAAGAGTTTACACATTTTTTTTATATTGGCATTGGTAAGATGTAACAGTATATAGCTAATTAAAGAGCACTAAACTTTTATTATGAAACATACTTATAATGTTGGACTTTACTTGTTCAGTAAAACAAGGTTACATGTACTGCTTGTAATTACTTCATTCAAATGTTATTACAATTCAGACTGTTTGTTTCCTTCAATGAATCTGTTAGCATTAATACCACCAGATGTCCGGACAGTTATTCTGTTGCATTCTGTGGAAGAGATAAGCCACTGGCTACAGTTCTTCATAGAATGTGATAGCAACAACTCCACCACTTATTGGTAGTTTGAACTGTAATACCTTTTAAATAACACGTCTGCCTGCAGTGAGAGTGCCATTGTTATAGTTTGCAGGAAAAAAGTGCAATATGAGTTTTTTGTTTGAGAGAGAGTTATTATCTGATTATTTTGTTTGAAAATTTTACAGCTGCAATCATACTTATGTCCCCCAATACTGGAATGCATCTCAGAATAGTAATGTCAAGCTAAATAAATTGAAATATATTGTTTTCCTTCATTTTATTACATTATTTCGGCTGTATGCACAATGTGTTGGAATGTTTTATGTGTTCCCTGTGGTGCAGTTGGTTTGCTCTGGAATTGATTTTGAGTTATTTAGATTTATAGATTATGCTAATTAAGGCAAATCTGTAGGCACTTTCTGTCTCCCCCTCAAACACACACACACACACACACACACACGTATTGCTGAACATTGAGTGCGGGAGGTAATGTAGGGTAGACAAAAATTACATATTTTTTCCTTTAGGTCCACCTTCTGGAAACGTTTATGGACACTGGGCTAGTCGTAGGAAGGCAAGTGACTAGTGTTGAGCGAGCATGCTCGGCCGATGCTCGGATCGGCTCGAGCATCGCTCTGCTCGGCACATGGCGGTACTCGTACGAGTACCGCATGTGCTCGCCCGCCATGTTCGGGTCTCCTCCCCGCACGTTTTGCGGCTGCTGCGCAGCCAATAAACGTGCAGGGAGGCTCTAACATCGGTGTAATGCCAGCAGCCATGTTGGCTGCTGGCATTACACTGATTGGCTGGCCAGAACCCGTGGTCGGGTGCTGTATAGCACCTGACCATCGAGTTCGGCTCAGTCTTAGCCAGGGAGAGCTGAGGATAGGAAGGGAAAGTCAGTGTAGGGAGGAAAAAAAGCAAAATTGTGAAAAAAAAGAACCAAAAGTCCTTTTTAGGACTACTGTGTGTGGGGGCAGCAGGTTATTTTGTGTGGGGGGAAAAAAAAAAAAAATATATATTCTGTTTAGTGTGCAAAGTTGCAGATTAGAGCACATTCTGTTTAGTGTGCACAGTTGCAGATTAGAGCACATTCTGTTTAGTGTGCAAAGTTGCAGATTAGAGCACATTCTGTTTAGTGTGCAAAGTTGCAGATTAGAGCACATTCTGTTTAGTGTGCAAAGTTGCAGATTAGAGCACATTCTGTTTAGTGTGCAAAGTTGCAGATTAGAGCACATTCTGTTAAGTCTTCAAACTAAAATATCAAAATCACATATTCCATTCAGTGTGCTTCGCCGCAGTTTAGCAGCACATTCTGTGTACTGTGCAGAGTTGCAGAATAGGAAGAAATACTGTTAAGTCTTCAAACTAAAATATCAAAGTCACATATTCCATTCAGTGTGCTTCGCCGCAGTGTAGCAGCACATTCTGTGTACTGTGCAGAGTTGCAGAATAGGAAGAAATACTGTTAAGTCTTCAAACTCAAATATTAAAGTCACATATTCCATTCTGTGTTCGTCAGCGCAGTTTAGCAGCCTATTCTGTGTACTCTGCACAGTTGCAGAATAGGAAGAAATACTGTTAAGTTTTCAAACTCAAATATTAAAGTCACATTTTCCATTCAGTGTGTGTCACCGCAGTTTAGCAGCCTATTCTGTGTACTCTGCACAGTTGCAGAATAGGAAGAAATACTGTTAAGTTTTCAAACTCAAATATTAAAGTCACTTATTCCATTCAGTGTGTGTCACCGCAGTTTAGCAGCCTATTCTGTGTACTCTGCACAGTTGCAGAATAGGAAGAAATACTGTTAAGTTTTCAAACTCAAATATTAAAGTCACATATTCCATTCTGTGTGTGTCACCGCAGTTTAGCAGCCTATTCTGTGTACTCTGCACAGTTGCAGAATAGGAAGAAATACTGTTAAGTTTTCAAACTCAAATATTAAAGTCACTTATTCCATTCAGTGTGTGTCACCGCAGTTTAGCAGCCTATTCTGTGTACTCTGCACAGTTGCAGAATAGGAAGAAATACTGTTAAGTTTTCAAACTCAAATATTAAAGTCACTTATTCCATTCAGTGTGTGTCACCGCAGTTTAGCAGCCTATTCTGTGTACTCTGCACAGTTGCAGAATAGGAAGAAATACTGTTAAGTTTTCAAACTCAAATATTAAAGTCACATATTCCATTCTGTGTTCGTCACCGCAGTTTAGCAGCCTATTCTGTGTACTCTGCACAGTTGCAGAATAGGAAGAAATACTGTTAAGTTTTCAAACTCAAATATTAAAGTCACTTATTCCATTCAGTGTGTGTCACCGCAGTTTAGCAGCCTATTCTGTGTACTCTGCACAGTTGCAGAATAGGAAGAAATACTGTTAAGTTTTCAAACTCAAATATTAAAGTCACTTATTCCATTCAGTGTGTGTCACCGCAGTTTAGCAGCCTATTCTGTGTACTCTGCACAGTTGCAGAATAGGAAGAAATGCTGTTAAGTTTTCAAACTCAAATATTAAAGTCACTTATTCAATTCAGTGTGTGTCACCGCAGTTTAGCAGCCTATTCTGTGTACTCTGCACAGTTGCAGAATAGGAAGAAATACTGTTAAGTTTTCAAACTCAAATATTAAAGTCACATTTTCCATTCAGTGTGTGTCACCGCAGTTTAGCAGCCTATTCTGTGTACTCTGCACAGTTGCAGAATAGGAAGAAATACTGTTAAGTTTTCAAACTCAAATATTAAAGTCACATATTCCGTGTAAGATGAAGAAGGCGGGTAAAAAGGGACGGGGAAGTGGACGTGATCCTGATAGTTCAGGGCGCGGGTCAGGACGCGTAGAAACTGTGCCTGGTGCCAGAGCACAAGAAAGAAAGACATCCACCATACCTAGCTTCATGTCTAATTTTACAGGGCGTCGCAGGACATCACTCTCGAGGTCCGACCACTGCGAACAGGTGGTCGGTTGGATGACAGCTGATACTGCTTCCAGTCGGTTAAGCACCACCCTGTCTTCCACCAAGTCCACTCTCAGTAGCCAAGAGTCTGGTCAACATAATCCTCACTCTGATCATCCTTCCTCCCACCATACACGGTCTGGTCAAAGAAGTGATCCCACACTGGGATATAGTGAGGAGCTCGTCTCATCACCAATCCTTCATTTGACCCTCTCTCCAAGCACGCTTGCAGAGGAACATGACATCTTGTGCCCTGATTCACAACCTCTAGAGGCTACCCAATCACAAGAAGATGACAGATGTGAACGGCATTTAAGGTCAAAGGAAGTAGTGAATGATGATGATGATGATGAGACACAGTTGCCATTAAATCAACCACTATTTCCGTCTCAAGACCTTGTTGAGGAGAATGTTATACAGTTGTCAATGACTGAGTATGTGGTGGGATCAAGACATGAGGAGGATGATCAGAGTGAGGAAGTGGAGGAGGACTTGGTGGACGATGAGGTGACTGACCCCACCTGGGAAGGTGTAGAGCCGAGCGATGACAGCAGTCCTGAGGGTGAGCCATCTGCAGCACCGCAACAGGCTGGAAGAGGCAGTGGTGTGGCTACAGAAAGAAGGCGGACCGCACCAAACCGGCCCGCAAATGTTCCACGGAGCACCCCCTTGCGTAAATCTACCTTGCCAAAGGGTAGGTGTTCCGCGGTATGGCGTTTTTTTAAGGAAAGTGCGGACGACAAAAGAATTGTAGTTTGCAACCTGTGCCACACCAGAATGAGCCGAGGCATGAACACTAGAAACCTCACCACCACCAGCATGATCCGACACATGGCATCCAAGCACCGTAGTAAGTGGGAGGAACGCCTGGATCGCCCATCTGTGTCTGCAGGCCACACCACTGCCTCCTCTTCCCCTGTTTTCGGTGCCGGCCAATCGCCTGTCGAAGGCGCAGGCCCGCATACCTCCCGCCCTGCACCTGTAGCATCTGAAGCACCATCAGCGACCACATCCACTTCCCTGTCCCAGCACAGCGTCCAAATGTCGTTACCCCAGGCATTTGAGCGCAAGAGAAAGTACCCAGCCACCCACCCACAGGCCATAGCACTAACCTCACACCTTTCCAAATTACTGGCCATCGAAATGCTGCCATTTAGGCTTGTGGACACTGAGTCCTTCCGCAGCCTGATGGCAGCAGCTGTCCCTCGGTACGCGGTCCCCAGCCGCCACTACTTTTCCCGGTGTGCCATCCCCGCATTACACCACCATGTGTCCCGTAACATCACCCGTGCCCTGACCAACGCAGTTACTGGGAAGGTCCACTTAACGACTGACACATGGACAAGTGCTTGTGGCCAGGGACGCTACATTTCCCTGACGGCACACTGGGTGAATGTCGTGGAGGCTGGGAGCGACTCGGACCCTGGGATGGCACGGGTGCTACCCATGCCGAGGATTGCGGGCCCTACCTCCATCAGGGTTTCCGCCAGCACCTACGTTATTGGCTCCTCCTCCTCCGTTTCCACCTCCGAATTCTCTACACGCAGCGCCACTCCCCCATCAGCCAGTAGCTGGAAGCAGTGTAGCACTGCAGTGGGGAAGCGTCAACAGGCCGTGCTGAAGCTGATCTGCCTTGGGGACAAACAGCACACGGCCTCAGAGCTGTTGCAGGGGATTAGTCACCAGACCGAGCAGTGGCTCTCGCCACTCAACCTGCAACCAGGCATGGTTGTGTGTGATAATGGGCGTAACTTGGTGGCGGCTTTGGAGCTCGGCAAGCTCACACACGTACCATGCCTAGCGCATGTATTTAATTTAGTGGTGCAGCGATTTCTAAAAACCTACCCCAATGTGCATGATCTCTTGACCAAGGTGCGCCGCGTGTGTGCACATTTCCGTAAGTCATCTACAGCTTCGGCCGGCCTGTTGAAGCTGCAGCAGCGCTTACAATTGCCAGCTCACCGGCTGCTGTGTGACGTGAGCACGCGCTGGAACTCCACCTTCCACATGTTGGCCCGGCTTTGTGAGCAGCAGAGGGCAGTAGTGGAGTACCAGCTGTTACACGGTCGTCGCCTCTCCGTTCAACTTCCTGTAATCAGAAGTGAGGAGTGGGAATGGATGTCAGACCTCTGCGAGGTTTTACGCAATTTTGAGGAATCGACACAGATGGTGAGCGGCGATAACGCTATTATCAGTGTAACCATCCCACTTCTGTGTCTACTGAAACGCTCGCTGCTCACAATTAAAACCGACGCTTTGCATGTGGAAGAGGTGGAAATGGGGGAGGAAGAGCTTACACAAGGTGATAGCCAGAGCACCCTCACTTCGTCTTCTCAGCGACAATTGGAGGAGGCGGAGGAGGAGGAGGAGGAGGAGGAGGAGGAAGACACGGTTGCCTCCGCTACAGAGGGTAGCCATGGAACTTTAGTTCCATCTCTTCAGCGTGGGTGGGCAGAAGAGGAGGAAGAGGATGATGAGATTGAGAGTCATCCTCCTGGTGAGGACAGCGAAATCTTGACTGTTGGTACTCTGGCACACATGGCTGACTTTATGTTAGGCTGCCTTTCCCGTGACCCACGCGTTATACGCATTTTAAACAACACGGATTACTGGGTGTTCACCCTTCTGGACCCCCGCTACAAAGAGAATTTCTCATCTCTCATTCCTCCGGTGGAGAGGACAAGCAAAATGGTGCAATACCAGAAGGTTCTTGTTGAAAAATTGCTCCAAAATTTTCCATCTGACAACGCTGGCGGCAGAGTACGTGCTACCTTGGCCAACCGAGAAGGGGAGAAAAGGGGAGCACACAGCAGTTCCGACAAAGGCAGGGCAACACTCTCCAAGGCGTGGGACACCTTCATGACACCCCGCCAGCACCCTCACCCTGATGCGCAGCCTAGTGTCACAAGGAGGGAAAAGTTTTGGAAGATGGTGAAGGAGTACGTAGCAGACCGTGTCAGCGTCCTGAATGATCCCTCTGTGCCTTACAACTACTGGGTGTCCAAGCTGGACACGTGGTATGAACTGGCACTCTACGCCTTGGAGGTGCTGGCCTGCCCTGCCGCCAGCGTTCTGTCTGAGCGGGTATTTAGTGCTGCTGGTGGCATCATAACAGATAAGCGTATCCGCCTTTCCACCGACAATGCTGATAGGTTGACACTTATAAAAATGAACAAGGCCTGGATTTCCCCTGACTTCTCCACTCCACTGGAGGAAAGCCCCGGGGGAACATAAACTCACTTTATATATGTTATTTACAATGATGGGAATACTCTGTATTCCCATTCACCCCTTCCACCCAAAAAACGGGTATATGGTTGACTCTTAATCTTCTCATCCTCCTCCTCCTCTTCCATATGCCCTGGGATATAATTTTTATATAGGGCCAGCTCACCAGCGGGCCCTGTGATATAATTTTTATATAGGGCCAGCTCACCAGCGGGCCCTGTGATATAATTTTTATATAGGGCCAGCTCACCAGCGGGCCCTGTTTGACAATTTTTATATAGGTCAGCTCACCAGCGGGCCTTCTCATATAATGTTTTATTGGGTCAGCTCTCTAGCGGGCCCTCTCATATAATGTTTTATAGCGTCAGCTCACTAGCGGGCCTTCGCATATAATGTTTAGGATGGTCAGCTCTGCAGTAGACCCTCACCCATAATGTTTTAGATGGTCAGCTCAGCGCACGTTTCCCTCTTAATGATGGCCTCAGTTCAATAAAATCAAGGAAATTTTTGGGAGAATTTGCCTCTGCGCACGTTTCCCTCTTAATCATGGCCCCAGTTCAGAAAATCAAGGAAATTTTTGGGATAATTTGCCTCTGCGCACGTTTCCCTCTTAATCATGGCCCCAGTTCAGAAAATCAAGGAAATTTTTGGGATAATTTGCCTCTGCGCACGTTTCCCTCTTAATCATGGCCTCAGTTCTGAAAATCAAGGAAATTTTGGGGAGAATTTGCCTCTGCGCACGTTTCCCTCTTAATCATGGCCTCACTTCAGAAAATCAAGGAAATTTTTGGGAGAATTTGCAGATGATATACAAGTAAATATACAGCAAATATTGTTTGGTAACAATTTTTCGCCTAAAGTCGTTTTTATTTTCCTTTTTGTGTGTTTTATGGTCAGTCTGTAAAAATGGCGTACTACGGGCGAAAGATCGTACCCAGCAGCGATGTTGGAGTCCAAGATGCATCCAGACATCCTCCCTATGCTGTCCCTGAACCATTTCTGTGGTGTTTCCATCCTTTTCTGCCCTTTTCCTATGGACCAGGCACCCTCCCCTCATCAGAGCAGGGGGTGCCTGGTGTAATGCTCGAGTCCTCCCATTGACTTCAATGGGGCTCGGGTGCTCGGCCGAGCACTCGAGCCTCAGGGGGTGCTCGGTCAGAGCACCCGAACACCCGAGCATTGGGGTGCTCGCTCATCACTACAAGTGACCACTCATTTGATGCAGTGGGTTGTCTTATTTCTAATATGGTATACCTTGACTACCTTTTCTTTTTGTCTCAAGCTGTTACAAACACTTATGTCCAGTTGTGTCATTAGCAAAAATAAAAATATAATTTGACTGCATATAATAACCATTTGGACCAGTTTGCTCATTCTTGCTAAAGTAAATACCTCAAACCTTATTTGGTCCTTGGTCTTGTCATATGTTCAGGATAGCCTTTGACTATCCTACTCATGCTTACGTTTTGCCACTGCATTATCCTCTACCACTTCTGCTGGTAGGCTATTCCACTTACCTACCATCCTCTCAGTGAAGTAAAACCTTCCTACATTACATCTAAGCCTATGTCACTCTAATTTTAGACTATGACCTTAGAAGCACTTCTCTGAATTCTCACTAGAATATCTACATCCTTCTGGAGATGGGGTCTCCTTTACTGTACACAATTCTCTAGGTGAGGTCTAACTAGAGATCTGTAGTATGGCATAACCAGATTGTGATATGTGTAGTTTTGTGGTCCTGGTGCCACCTATGGTATGTCTACTCTTGCCAGTTGGGTACAGTTTTACTCCATGGTTTTCAGAACTTGAAAGAATGTAAATATAAATATCCACAAACCAATGATATATTTTGAAAATATAGGTCCTGGTGACAACAACTGTGTATAACTTGTGGGTTGTTCACAGAAAGGCACCAAAAATTTTCATTTCACTGTACACTGCAACGAAGGTGTGAGAAAGCATGCTTAGCATAGAAGTGGTTAAAGGGACATAATATGGGGGAATGCACTTTGTAACTTAGCCAGTTACTTGATAGCTATAGCTATGAAAATTTAGTTCCCATAGCTAAAGTGACAGCTGACCTGCATTTTGACTTAATGTTTTCTGCAAGTGCATAATAAATAAAATCAAATTACTATTGTTTATATTAAAGTATTTATTTACTTTTCATCTTCACCCAGTTTTTATTTATTTTATTTTACACTTTAACCCCTTAACAACCGGCCAGTTAAGGGGTTAAGGCAGTTAAGGACCACGGAAGATGTTTTGTTTTTTTTTTTTTGCTCCAATGGATTCAGGGCTCCCTGAACTGTGTGCAGCTGCGCGGTGACCCCTGAATTCCATGACGTACAGAACCATCATGGGTCCTTAACAGAGGTTTTCCCATGATAGTCGTGGCTCGTCATGGGTCCTTAATGGGTTAATGTCCCTGACAGGGAGTTCACTGAATTTCTGTTTCCAGAGAGCTTTGTGTCAGGGACTTTGAAAGCAGCGATGGTGATATAATACTGCACTATTCTTGCAGCAGACATGTCATCCTTCAGTACAACATACAGAGCACTCAATGTTGCAGGTATACAGCAATGTTGCATCACTATCCCTACTTTGAGTTTTAAGCTATGGGGACTCAATTCCCATAGTTGACTGATAACTGCCTAAGTTAGAAAGCCTGTTCACATAACCCTGTACTGCTCCTTTAAAACAAATCTGTAAAACAAAACAAAAAGCAAAAATACCAGTTGCAACATAAATTCACTGTCAATGTTATTTCCATGGCATAATATCAGGGATATATATAGTGTTAAACAAAGACTGAACCCCCTCTTCATTCAGCCACTTACTTCCCTGTTATTGCTTATGATCAGTATTGAGTTTTACTAATCAGTTCTGACTGATGCCAAATGCGCAAAATCATTACTCCGTACAGATGTCTGCGTTGTCATGCATTACCTCTGTGCCACTGGAACGTGTCAGGAGTTCTGTGCATGGGTTTTACTAAATTAAATCTCTCATCCAGCAACACCTTGTCTTCGTGACCAGACTGGATACGATCAAATTAGCCAAATATCCCTAAAAGAGCATTACAGAAATTCTAGGCTCTGCTGAGAGCTTTGGTCTGTTAGTCACATTATCTACAGAGATGCTAATGAACAATACATGTAAAGCAAAGGTAAACATATATGTTACTTTGGGAACACATACACACACACACACCATCACAACCCTATAGAGACAGACATAAATGCTTCTTCATACACACACACACACACACACACACACACACACACAAATCTCAGACATAAACACACCTTCATACACAAATCTAGACAGACACACACTCACACACATCTCACAGACATAAACCCATCTACACACACACACACACAAAATCTAACAGATATAAACTTATTTTCATACACAAACACATCTCACATACATAAAAGCATCTTCATACACACAGGCACACTCTATATCTCTCTTTCTCATTACGCCTCTCTGTTTTGTGATGACATTTTGTTTTTTTATTGTATACTAGTGTAAAAGCCCGTGTACACGGGTCAAGGTCCCGGTAACGTTAACCCTTTGAGTGCCAGGGGGTACGCAATGCAAAGGGTTAAGAAGCTGCTATCTCACAGCTTCACGTGATGCAGTCTTGCGTCGCCTCACTCACGCGATGCAATCATGTGCAGTAGAGACTGCCCAAACACGGGCAGTCTCTACTGCACATGACTGCATCGTGACAAACATCCTAGCGAATTATAATATAGGATATTTCAAAGCAGGATTCTAGAGGTCATTTGGAAGGTAGAATTCTGTGTGTGTAGTCTGATCCAGTCTCAGACTGGCATATAATTTTACTTAGATCAATGTGAACGTTGTTATTCATGCACAGAAACAATAGGTAGCTAATATCCAATTGTTGTCAGTTCCAACATTTTTCTAGTTGCCAGTACCTATATAAATTATTTTGGTCACATCTTGTCAATATGACAATTCTAAGCTGCCGTTTTGTTGTACTGAGCTTCAAAATGTATAAACACTGCAGTTTTTGCTCCTTTTAAAAATGGGGCCTGCATTTGTGGCAAGATTCTGCAAATGTTTTAACGGACACTGTCACCTAAAAAACAAATTTGAATATGGAAGAGCTTTCAAAACAACCTATATGCAGTACTAGACTTTTTAATTTACAAACCTACGTTTTGCATTATTAGGCTTATACATTATACTAATTAAGGCATGCCATTTAGAGACTTCCTGTCTTAGCCCTTTATTAACTTCCTCACTCACTGACACTTAAACCTTTCAGTGCTATAGAAGGTGAGGCAACTTAGTGTTAAGTGCCAGTGAGTGAGGGAGGTAATATACAGCTAAGACAGGAGGTGTCCCATTGCATGCATTAATTAGCATAATGTACAGATCTAAACAAGTCTTGTCAATAAAAATTGTCTAATACAACATATAGGTGACTATCAGAAATGTCCCAGAATTGCTGTGGTGAGTGCCAGAGTTGCTGTGGTGAGTAACATGCACAATAATTTTCACTGATCCCCCAGAGTATTTTAGTTTCTTTCAGTTGCCGAGTCTCTTGTTGAGTCTGCCCTTAAGTCTTCTCTCTGTCAGTCTGTTGTTTAGTCTTTCATTCTCCCTTTTTCAATCTGTCATTCATTTTCTTTCTTTTTCAGTCTTTAATATTCTCTTTTTCAATCTCTTTTATTCCTTATTTTCAGAGTCTCTCTCTCTGTGTATATAAAAGAAAGAGAAAATAGCGCAAAGAATAAAATCCACTAAGTGTAGTATTTAAATAAAAGGAAGAGATAGAAAGGTGTATATATCCAAAATATGCTTATGAATGGCTTCTTACTTGAAACTCATGAAAATCACGCTTCATGGATAAAGGGAATCAGTCCTGATGAGCTCCTTCTGAGGATACGTAGGTCAGCTTGCTCAATTTGATCTTTGGTCCTCTGGGTCTCTGAGGTGAAACCTGTCCCTGGTTGCCAGTCCACTTGTAGCTTTCGATTGTTTGATGGTGTGGGGTTCTCTTGATAGCTCAACGCGGTTCTGCTTTCTATGGCGTCTTCGTCAGGAGCAAATGAAAGGGCATTGACATGCAAGCTAACTCTATAAATACTATTCCAGATACCAGAATAAAGCTGGTGGAAGAACATTTCCCATCATTACTTGGTGTCTGCTATCAAATTAACCATTCTGTCCATTCAAACAAAATGAGAAGAAAGGGATGGGGAGGACAGCGCAAAAAGAATTCCTCTAAGTGTAGTATGATTAGAGATAATAACGTGAATAAATATACATAAAATAGTGTGTATTTATTAATGAAAAATAAAGAAATATATCATATATACAATGACATAAATATATCTCAAAGGTGTTGAAATGGGAACCCCGTGGGGTATCTCCATATAAGGTATAAAACGTATGATGGGTGGAATTCCGGCTGCACAAGAGTTAAATATAAAGAGACAAGGTATATAGGCAGAATGTATGCTAATAGTTGTCAATGTTGTAAATGGTAAGTATATATGCTTACTAGACGCATACAGTAAACGCTCATCTCATCATGTAGTGTGCGTATGTGCTTACTAGATGCCCAGAAAAAGTGCGCTTATCTGGGTAATAGTTCTCCGTCTCTTTGATGCTGTCCGAGTTCAGGCTATGTTCCGGAGTTCTGGTCAGATCGGCCTCCTCCTTCCACTATAGCTTCTGTCTCGGTGAAGTCTGTGCCCGGATCGTTCACCCTGTCGGTGCGGCAAATAGTTTTTCAAAGTCGTGGTCTTGGCGTCTGGCCCAACCACGTGGCTCAACGCGTTTCGGCGCAACGAAACAGCGCCTTCGTCTGGAGAAAGGGGACTCGTACTGCCTGGCCCTAATTTGTATATGTATAAGCCAATCAAAATGAAGCTCCATCCCATTCGAATTGGCAGACACATACAGCATGAAGAAATAAATAAAAAGATATTCTAAAATATTCCTATTATTCTTTTTGACTGTGTGTGGGTACTGAAATGCTACAATTGGCAATTTGTATAGACTCGATTTGATACAATGAAATACAGTGTATATATCGTATCAAACACAGATAGACAGCTGCAAGAGGATGGAAACGATGCTATGTTACCAACGATATTCCTTAAGAGAAAGAACATGTATTCAATGGTTTTTTCTCTATTTATCATTGTAATTACTAGTAGTTGGTGGATATTTGTTGTTAATATTTTATTTTATATTATATTTTAATAAGGAATGATGTTTCTTATTGGTTGTTAGGTATTGGTTTACTAAAGTAGTTTTGAAAGAGAAGATTAATATGTATTTTTAATTATTTGTGCTTAATATATTTGAAGTGAAATGGAAGAGGGGTGAAGAAAGCTTTGGAATTTATGAACTTAACCTTGTTAAATTATATAGGTATTGTTTAATTTGTATATGGGGTATATATCTTTTTTTATATATATATATACACATGTTTTTCTTACTTAGGATTCCATTATTTATTTTTATATTTTTCGAATCTATTTTTATTTTTGTGTGTATATATATCATCTCCTGCTTCTAAATTAAGTGAATTTCCATGATAAAGGCTATCATCCTTATACCAAAAACCTTCTATGTGGATCTTTAGTTCATACACCACAAGTCCAGCTCCTCATTCAATCCCATAGGCACCATGGTTTGTAAGGTGAATATCCAATAGGACTCACGTTGTGCAAGCTTCGTAAATCTGTCCCCACCCCGTATCTGGGGTGGAATCTGGTCAATAATATAAACTGAAATGCCCTTGGGGTTCTGTTTATGGCACTTAAGGAAATGCTTAGATACACTATGTTTGGTGTATCCATTGTTGATATGGCTCTTGTGCTCCAAAAATCGTTCTTTCATGGATCTAATAGTTCTACCTACGTATTGAAGTTTGCAAGGACATTCCAAAAGGTAAATCACGTATTCGGATGTACAATTGTAAAAGCCTTTAACTGGGAAAGTGGTGCCTGTGGTGTTACTGTTGAAGCTCTTGGTCTTGTGTTTTATAAATTGACAAGTAGTGCATGGGTTATGTCCGCATTTGTAGATTCCCTGGATCACTGTTCCGTCCATTACACTTCTGAATCCCTCACTCCTAGTGATCTTATTTTTGGTATGGATATTGCTAGGTGCTAGGCTGGCTTTCAGATTTTTTGATTTTCGGTAGATTACTTCAGGCCTGTTGGGAAGCAATGTGTGTAAAATTCTATCACCTTTCAAAATTTGCCAATGTTTCTTTAGGATCTTCTCAATTTGTTTCCCAGCACTATTGTATCTGGTAATGAAAGGGACCACAGGGGCCTTGTTCTTTTTGTGCTTCTTAATCTTAGTTGATAAGATGGTATTTCGTGGAGTTTCTTTGACTTTTTTAAGGGCTAAATTGATCTTTTCTTCTTTATATCCCTTAGATAGAAATTTCTTTTTTAATTCTTCGGCTTGCTCGCTGAAGGTCTGGTCCTCTGTGCAATTTCGGCGTACACGATAAAACTGGCTCAGAGGTACACTGTTCAGCCAGTTAGGATGATGGGCACTAGAGGCTTGAATGAAAGTATTGCCATTCACTTCTTTATAGTGGGTTTTGGTGATGATCTTCTGTTGTGAATTAATGCTTAGAACCAAATCTAGAAAAACAACTGATTGTTGGTTATGTTGGAAAGTGAAATTGATCCCTAAGTCATTATCATTTATTTTCTGTTGGAAGATTTGTAGTTGGTCTTCACTTCCTTTCCATATGATTAGTAGATCATCTATATATCTAGCATATAGGCCGAGGTTCGCCCCAAATGTGTGGTATAGATATTGCTCTTCCCAATAACCCATGAAGAGGTTGGCATAACTGGGTGCGAACCTCGTACCCATCGCTGTGCCACAGATTTGTAGGTAATGTTGTTGTTGAAACATGAAGTGATTGTGAGTCAGGATAAAATGTATGGCTTGTAATATAAAGTCCTTCTGTTTTTCTGGTAAGGAGGAATCTTGTGTTAAATAGTAGTTTACCGCTTTAATTCCCAGATCATGTTTGATACAGGTGTATAAGGAGCTGACATCACAAGTCAGCCAGATGAATCCTTTTTCCCATTCAAAGTTATCCAGTTTATCGATAACGTGTGCCGAGTCCCGTGTATAAGAGGCTAGGCCTTGTACATATTTCTGTAGATATTGGTCAATGTACTGAGATAAATTGCTTGTCAAGGATTGGATTCCTGAGATGATCGGGCGTCCTGGGGGATTTGTTATGTTTTTATGTATTTTCGGCAAATGATAGTATATTGCTGTCTTAGGATATTGTACATTTAGAAACATAAATTCTTGTTTGTTGATTATTCCTTGGTCTTTGGCATACTGAAGTAATTTTGTATATTGTTTTTGAAATTCACCCATTGGATTGATGGCAAGCTTTTGGTAAAATTTCACATCTCCCAAAAGGCGGTTTGCTTCTTCTATATAATCTTGTCTAGATTGAATGACAATGCCACCACCTTTATCTGCTTCTTTTATAATGATCTCTTCATTGTTCATTAGTAGTTGTAAACTCTCTCTTTCTTTTCTGGTGAGGTTTGACTTAAACTTCCACGGAGTTTTGAAGAGTTCATTTATGTCTTTTAACACTAATTCGGTAAAAGTCTCCAAAAAAGGGCCCTTGGAACCTTGAGGATAGAATCTAGAAGTGGGTTTAAGATTGGAATGCATTACTTGTATTTCTTGATCAAGTCCAGTACATTCATAATCATCCATTGATGTCTCTTTCAGGAGAAGTTCTAGGGTTTCCAGAATTTCTCCATCATCCTCTGGTTTTTCTTCCATTCCTGATCTTTCTTTTATCAAAAAATGTCGTTTTAATGTGAGTTTTCTTATGAATTTATGAAAATCCATAAACAGCTCGAAATGATTGGGTCCACTTGTGGGGGCAAATTTTAAGCCTTTGGATAATAATTTTTCATCATGTATACTCAATTGGTATCCTGACAAGTTGAAGACATTTTGGAACAATTCGGTGGAGATGTCTGGCATTGCCGTTTTACGCATCTTTCTTCCTGCTCTTCTCCCTCTTTTAGTCTTTTTTTGCTGTTGCTGTGTGGAAGTGTTGTCTGAATATTCTGGCAATTCTGCCACTCTTTTCTTACCCAATTTTGAATCGGTCTCCTGGTGCCTTGGGATAAAAAATGTTGCTGTTGAGGATTTTTTGGTCTTGCCCCCAAATCTAGTTTGGGTGTGATTTTTTCTCTATTTACTGATGGATCTTCATGTATCACTTGGTTGGAAGCTGAACTACCACTGGTTTTTGAAGTTGATGATTCTTGTTTTATGTTTATTGGGTTTTTGTTTTTCTGTTGTTGTTGTTGTTCTGTTTTCTTAGAGTGTGTATTTTTCCGTTTATTTTTATTCTGTATCCAAGGTGTATGACTGGTTTTAGCCTTCAAAAAATTGGAATTGTTTCCAGTGGTTGAATAGTGTATTGAATTCAAACCTGTCATAGAGCTGGAGTCTAAATTCTGATTTATCGTGGATAGAGGTGGGCATGTGGATTGAGATGGTTGCTTTGTTCGGTCATTCACCTGCTGTAGTTTTGGAGATATTGTCTTATCGTCTACTAGAGTCTCTTGTGTCTCATTATTTGTAGTATGGTGTGTTGTCATCCTTATCTGAGGTAGTTCTTGAACAGAATAAAAATAAACGGAAAAATACACACTCTAAGAAAACAGAACAACAACAACAACAGAAAAACAAAAACCCAATAAACATAAAACAAGAATCATCAACTTCAAAAACCAGTGGTAGTTCAGCTTCCAACCAAGTGATACATGAAGATCCATCAGTAAATAGAGAAAAAATCACACCCAAACTAGATTTGGGGGCAAGACCAAAAAATCCTCAACAGCAACATTTTTTATCCCAAGGCACCAGGAGACCGATTCAAAATTGGGTAAGAAAAGAGTGGCAGAATTGCCAGAATATTCAGACAACACTTCCACACAGCAACAGCAAAAAAAGACTAAAAGAGGGAGAAGAGCAGGAAGAAAGATGCGTAAAACGGCAATGCCAGACATCTCCACCGAATTGTTCCAAAATGTCTTCAACTTGTCAGGATACCAATTGAGTATACATGATGAAAAATTATTATCCAAAGGCTTAAAATTTGCCCCCACAAGTGGACCCAATCATTTCGAGCTGTTTATGGATTTTCATAAATTCATAAGAAAACTCACATTAAAACGACATTTTTTGATAAAAGAAAGATCAGGAATGGAAGAAAAACCAGAGGATGATGGAGAAATTCTGGAAACCCTAGAACTTCTCCTGAAAGAGACATCAATGGATGATTATGAATGTACTGGACTTGATCAAGAAATACAAGTAATGCATTCCAATCTTAAACCCACTTCTAGATTCTATCCTCAAGGTTCCAAGGGCCCTTTTTTGGAGACTTTTACCGAATTAGTGTTAAAAGACATAAATGAACTCTTCAAAACTCCGTGGAAGTTTAAGTCAAACCTCACCAGAAAAGAAAGAGAGAGTTTACAACTACTAATGAACAATGAAGAGATCATTATAAAAGAAGCAGATAAAGGTGGTGGCATTGTCATTCAATCTAGACAAGATTATATAGAAGAAGCAAACCGCCTTTTGGGAGATGTGAAATTTTACCAAAAGCTTGCCATCAATCCAATGGGTGAATTTCAAAAACAATATACAAAATTACTTCAGTATGCCAAAGACCAAGGAATAATCAACAAACAAGAATTTATGTTTCTAAATGTACAATATCCTAAGACAGCAATATACTATCATTTGCCGAAAATACATAAAAACATAACAAATCCCCCGGGACGCCCGATCATCTCAGGAATCCAATCCTTGACAAGCAATTTATCTCAGTACATTGACCAATATCTACAGAAATATGTACAAGGCCTAGCCTCTTATACACGGGACTCGGCACACGTTATCGATAAACTGGATAACTTTGAATGGGAAAAAGGATTCATCTGGCTGACTTGTGATGTCAGCTCCTTATACACCTGTATCAAACATGATCTGGGAATTAAAGCGGTAAACTACTATTTAACACAAGATTCCTCCTTACCAGAAAAACAGAAGGACTTTATATTACAAGCCATACATTTTATCCTGACTCACAATCACTTCATGTTTCAACAACAACATTACCTACAAATCTGTGGCACAGCGATGGGTACGAGGTTCGCACCCAGTTATGCCAACCTCTTCATGGGTTATTGGGAAGAGCAATATCTATACCACACATTTGGGGCGAACCTCGGCCTATATGCTAGATATATAGATGATCTACTAATCATATGGAAAGGAAGTGAAGACCAACTACAAATCTTCCAACAGAAAATAAATGATAATGACTTAGGGATCAATTTCACTTTCCAACATAACCAACAATCAGTTGTTTTTCTAGATTTGGTTCTAAGCATTAATTCACAACAGAAGATCATCACCAAAACCCACTATAAAGAAGTGAATGGCAATACTTTCATTCAAGCCTCTAGTGCCCATCATCCTAACTGGCTGAACAGTGTACCTCTGAGCCAGTTTTATCGTGTACGCCGAAATTGCACAGAGGACCAGACCTTCAGCGAGCAAGCCGAAGAATTAAAAAAGAAATTTCTATCTAAGGGATATAAAGAAGAAAAGATCAATTTAGCCCTTAAAAAAGTCAAAGAAACTCCACGAAATACCATCTTATCAACTAAGATTAAGAAGCACAAAAAGAACAAGGCCCCTGTGGTCCCTTTCATTACCAGATACAATAGTGCTGGGAAACAAATTGAGAAGATCCTAAAGAAACATTGGCAAATTTTGAAAGGTGATAGAATTTTACACACATTGCTTCCCAACAGGCCTGAAGTAATCTACCGAAAATCAAAAAATCTGAAAGCCAGCCTAGCACCTAGCAATATCCATACCAAAAATAAGATCACTAGGAGTGAGGGATTCAGAAGTGTAATGGACGGAACAGTGATCCAGGGAATCTACAAATGCGGACATAACCCATGCACTACTTGTCAATTTATAAAACACAAGACCAAGAGCTTCAACAGTAACACCACAGGCACCACTTTCCCAGTTAAAGGCTTTTACAATTGTACATCCGAATACGTGATTTACCTTTTGGAATGTCCTTGCAAACTTCAATACGTAGGTAGAACTATTAGATCCATGAAAGAACGATTTTTGGAGCACAAGAGCCATATCAACAATGGATACACCAAACATAGTGTATCTAAGCATTTCCTTAAGTGCCATAAACAGAACCCCAAGGGCATTTCAGTTTATATTATTGACCAGATTCCACCCCAGATACGGGGTGGGGACAGATTTACGAAGCTTGCACAACGTGAGTCCTATTGGATATTCACCTTACAAACCATGGTGCCTATGGGATTGAATGAGGAGCTGGACTTGTGGTGTATGAACTAAAGATCCACATAGAAGGTTTTTGGTATAAGGATGATAGCCTTTATCATGGAAATTCACTTAATTTAGAAGCAGGAGATGATATATATACACACAAAAATAAAAATAGATTCGAAAAATATAAAAATAAATAATGGAATCCTAAGTAAGAAAAACATGTGTATATATATATATAAAAAAAGATATATACCCCATATACAAATTAAACAATACCTATATAATTTAACAAGGTTAAGTTCATAAATTCCAAAGCTTTCTTCACCCCTCTTCCATTTCACTTCAAATATATTAAGCACAAATAATTAAAAATACATATTAATCTTCTCTTTCAAAACTACTTTAGTAAACCAATACCTAACAACCAATAAGAAACATCATTCCTTATTAAAATATAATATAAAATAAAATATTAACAACAAATATCCACCAACTACTAGTAATTACAATGATAAATAGAGAAAAAACCATTGAATACATGTTCTTTCTCTTAAGGAATATCGTTGGTAACATAGCATCGTTTCCATCCTCTTGCAGCTGTCTATCTGTGTTTGATACGATATATACACTGTATTTCATTGTATCAAATCGAGTCTATACAAATTGCCAATTGTAGCATTTCAGTACCCACACACAGTCAAAAAGAATAATAGGAATATTTTAGAATATCTTTTTATTTATTTCTTCATGCTGTATGTGTCTGCCAATTCGAATGGGATGGAGCTTCATTTTGATTGGCTTATACATATACAAATTAGGGCCAGGCAGTACGAGTCCCCTTTCTCCAGACGAAGGCGCTGTTTCGTTGCGCCGAAACGCGTTGAGCCACGTGGTTGGGCCAGACGCCAAGACCACGACTTTGAAAAACTATTTGCCGCACCGACAGGGTGAACGATCCGGGCACAGACTTCACCGAGACAGAAGCTATAGTGGAAGGAGGAGGCCGATCTGACCAGAACTCCGGAACATAGCCTGAACTCGGACAGCATCAAAGAGACGGAGAACTATTACCCAGATAAGCGCACTTTTTCTGGGCATCTAGTAAGCACATACGCACACTACATGATGAGATGAGCGTTTACTGTATGCGTCTAGTAAGCATATATACTTACCATTTACAACATTGACAACTATTAGCATACATTCTGCCTATATACCTTGTCTCTTTATATTTAACTCTTGTGCAGCCGGAATTCCACCCATCATACGTTTTATACCTTATATGGAGATACCCCACGGGGTTCCCATTTCAACACCTTTGAGATATATTTATGTCATTGTATATATGATATATTTCTTTATTTTTCATTAATAAATACACACTATTTTATGTATATTTATTCACGTTATTATCTCTAATCATACTACACTTAGAGGAATTCTTTTTGCGCTGTCCTCCCCATCCCTTTCTTCTCTTTTTGCATGTAAACATTGATGGACTATCCGTGTTTATAATTACCGGAGGAACAAGCTGCAGGAGAAGGGGGCTCATTAGAGACTTTATATAAGCACTCTAGGGAAAGAAAAAATGTTATTTTTCTCCCATTTAAATTTGAATTTTATTTAAATTCAAATTTACACTATATAGTGGTAGTTTACAGCCAAGTGGAGATCATTTTTATTTGAATACAATCCATATACCCTTCTTTCCTCCTCCATCTTGCACTATACTACCACATTTACCCTCAGCTCCATTCTATTTATGACATTCTCTCATATGTACAAGCGCTTCTTTTTTCTTCTCTGCATTCAAACAAAATGACAGTTATTAAAGTCTTGATGTTTTCACAGTATAATACATTTTGGGTATATGTAATATGGCATGTTTTTATGTCCTCCCACCATCTTTAGATTGACATCCGCTATAGTATTTATAGCGTTTGCTTGCAGGCCTGCGCCTTTCATGTGCCCCATGACGATGGTGCCATTGAGTGCTGAACCTCATTGAGCTAACAAGAGAACCCCATGCCGACGAACTATCGTAGGCTACACACACGGACTGGAAACCAGGGACAGGATTCACCGCAGAGATTCAGAGGACCGGAGATCAGATTGATCAGATGCATCTCTTTCTGAGATGTGTCTTAAAGCTGTTACTCAGCATACACATACTCTGAGAAATCCATGTATAAAGTGGAATTTGAGGCAAAAAGGTGATTCCTTGCTAAACTCATTTGCATATGCCTACCCAGAATCCCTTGCAGTAGTAACAGCACTGCAAAAGTGTGATTTCTGTGGGAAAAGCAAGTCTTATGGCTTGACTGGTATGTCAGATTTTTGTTTAGCATTGTATCTACCACCCACTATATATATATATATATATATATGTTTCAGTATGCTGTCTTTTATGGACGTCTTTCAAATATTACCCGTACCAAAGTGTCTCTTATCTATATATTGTATATTTATATAGATATATAAAATATATTCTCTAGTATTCCATCTTCTCTTACATCCACTATGGAACACATGTGAACCAGGAGGTTGAGTCCCTCCACTAGAGAGGAGGACACATCTCAAAAGTCAGTCTTGTGGGTGGAGACTCCCAGCCACTCCTCCAGCTCAACCCTAGCCCCACCTCCAGTAAGAATGTGTTCTCTGCTGAATACAGATAGTGCAGCAACACTTTCATAGTTTTTAGCTTTTTTTATTATTTTTCTGCTAGATATGGGGCTGTCAAAATTCCCCCATTAGGCGGGCTACCATTACTGGGCTACCCCTGAAGTGAATTGACCAGTTTACAGGTGTTGTATGGACCCTTGCAGCACTGTGGAGGGAATCCTGCAGGCCAAGTTTTCCCTCCCCACAGAGTATCTCTGAGGCTCTGCAAAAAAATGATAGAAAAACAGAGAGAGCCTCTGTGTACATCAGTATGGATAAGGATGTATTGACCACCACCAACACCCTATAGGTGTGTGCTTACAAAGGAATCCGTTGGAGTGAAAGCCTATGCCACCTCCAACCTCAAGACAGCTGGGGAATTACAACGGCTCACAGACGCAGTATGAACAGATGATTCGCCTTTAAAACAACTGCTTTCTTGATCACTCTCTCCCAAGTTGCACAAAGATTCCCACTCCAAACCAGAAAAGAGAGAAAGCGCCAATAGTGAAATACCACCATAAACTCTTGTTTAAGATTAAAAATGTACCCACATGGTTATATGGTTAGACGGACTGGTATCAGGCAGTCTGACTAAATACTCATGCAGGGAATCATTAACCCATCTCTGCTTGGGTACACTGTGCACAGGAACACTTCCTTCAATGGAACTTAGGTGGGGGCTCCAGATTTCAATATAGATTTATTAAACCAATTCAGTCATATAAAAAACATATAAGATATGGCTTGAACGCTCAAAGCTTACAAGCCAATTTTAAAATCAAACAGATGAATCATCCAACCATTCCTACTCCTATGGGGACTCTGCCCCCCTTCCCTCATTAAAGCTATTTTGGAGACTCTTCAATGCCACTCTTGACCAGATCCTTCTGGTTGAGCGGAAAACTCCAGACAAATTGCTGGCTATTACCAAAAGTTTCTCTAAACTGTACCCTTGTTCTGAGGCAGCTTTAGCTTAGTGGGCCTCTGATCCAATGGTAGATCCACCTGGCTAAAACTGCTGCCTTGACTTTAGCAGATTCAGCGGTACTTAACGATCCAATGGACAAGGAACTGGACTCTATTCTCAGGGCCACGTTTGCGGGCACTGGTGTTGAACTTAGACTCTATTTTTTCTGCTTGGGTTAATAGGGCAGTTACTGTTTGGGGTGAACAGATTATGGAGGCTGTTCATGCCATGGTTTCCAAGGATGACTTGTTGGTTCTTTTAGCCAACATTATAGAGGCCAAACCTTATGTGTCTGAGGCTCTATTTGAGGTAGTCAGGTTTTCCGCCAAAGCCTCTGCTTTTTCTGTTGCTGTGTTACACACCTTGTGGCTTAAGATTTGGACTGCAGATCAATCCTCCAAAAAGTCACTGGTTTCCTGACACCCCATATCTAAAGAAAAATAATAAAATATCTAAAACTAAGCAGAACTGTTCACAGCCTTCCCACCAAGATGATGGAACAAATCTAATGGAGGGGAGCAGATTTCTAACTGGAGGGGAGCAGCTGTGTAGCCTGCTATGGAGGAGAGGGAGGCGCCATCCCCTGCAAATCACTGGAGAATTGTTCCAGCCTACTGGGAGGAGCTGTCACCTCCCCATGGTACCTGTTAGCTATATGAACTAAGAGAAAAGGATGTAACAGGTAAGACTAAAATCCTTTATTTGATTGTTCATCCTGGCTTCAGAATCTCCTTGTGGTGATATTGATTTGTGTGTGGCCTCTTCCAGGCCCATCCCTCTTTCAATCTGTTTTTTTTCTGGCTATCCTAGTTTTTCAGTACGGGTTTTTAATAACGAAATCAGTTTCTACCTCCCGTTTGTTCAAATGACAACAGTCTCTGAACATAAGGTCATTTGCAATTTGTTGCTGTGTTAACATAGGATAGCAAATGTTCAGACTGCTGTGGATTGCAGCTGAGTGTATCCACTTTCCAATTCACTTGCTATTAAAACACCTTGTTTTGTTTAGTTATTTAATTGGCTGCATCATTTCAAGTTGGGTATAACTGAAATAGCACAAAATATCTGTACATCTCAATGTCTGTGATTAACCCTTTGAGTGGCAGTTTGGTGTGAAATGCATAGCTTCACAATATGTTGCCCATCCCCCTGGCACTCAGCTGGTTAAAGGAGAACAAACACCTAATAACCCTTAATATGGAGAGAAAATATTCATGGCCACTATGAATTGTGTGGGTTAATATTAGGAGGTGTTATTTCTCCTTTAAAGGGGACACACACACACACGCACGCACGCACGCACGCACACACACACACACACACACACACACACACCCCCCCCATCCGCACCACTTGGGGTGCTGGCACTGAATGCCACATTGCCATTGATGCACGGGAATTTTCTGCCTGATATTGTAGGTGATCTTACAATGTGGGCCAACCCCACCCAAATACCTTTAATCTCAGAAATGTTGTTTAGTTTATTTAAAATTAAGAGGCCCAACAAACAACAAAGTCCTTTTCACAGCCATGTAATGTTTGTTGAAGAAGCTCAGCCTAATCGTAGTTTATACAGCAACCTTGAATCTGGACAGTCTTTGAACTGGATGATATCACCCCATAAACGTTGTTTTTAACTTGAATTATTCAACATAGTGTGTTTCGTGCTACTGCCCATTATGAGGTGTGTGATACCTGATATTTGCCAGCATGTGAAAAACAATTTCATGGATACTTTCTCCTGGTCAGTCACATGACCTAACATGACTAGTACTTCAAAATACAGTGTAGCCTGACACCAGCAGAAAACCTTGTGCAGCAATTTTAAAACTGCACTTTCAAAGCAGAATAGACATCACCCACACCTAAATACGTCATTAAAATATATAAGCAATATTAATATACAGAATGGCTCAGAGCTATTTAATCTTTTAATGGTAAGTGCACAGAATATGGGACTGAGTTTCAATTGCAGGGACAGTAGAATCTGGGTCAGGTTGCCAAAACAAGGGACTGTCCCTGGAAATCAGGGACAGTTGGGAGGTATGATGAAGCAGGGCAGTAGAAAAATGGTGCAGTTGATGCACTAAGACGAAGTGGAGCAATTCTGAAATGTATTTAAATGGCTACTGCCACATATGGCAGTTCCAGTATTCATTAGTATTCATTAGTCAAAAGTTTTTACAAGAAGTGATGAGAACTGTAGCCAGTGGTTCACCTATTGCATAGAAAGCAATACATTTCTGGTCACCAGAAACTGCCTGTATACTAGGTAGCTATGTTACTGTTTAATAAAAAAAGAACATTGTTTAATCCTTTAAGAGTCAGTGGTCCAGAAAAGTTACCTTCCCTTAAGGACCGCTTTTTATCCTTGCTGACACACCTGTAAGAGGGGCCGGTACACATTAGCTCTTATGTGTTCTGGTGCATCGAGCAGGGGTCTGAGACTGCTCTGGTCTAGGAGAGGTCAATTTCAGACCTCATTTATACTTACAGTGCTCCCACGAGTATGTTGTAAGTAAAAAGTTTGTGACATGCCATAACTGTCACCTGTTCTTAATGGAAAAAAACCTTAAGGGGTTAAGATGTTATCACTTGTAAATTAAGCATATCCCAGCACTGGGGAGTACCCTTGTTTTAGTCCTCATGAAAGGACTTCTATATTTTTAATTAAAATGTATGTTCTTTTGTATCAGTTTGAATGTTTTTGTTTCCTATAGTGCACCACTGTTATTCAGTGCATTTGCCTTATCGTGTGCTGAATCAATTAACATGAAAGCAGAGCTTACGAGGTGCAATTCTTGAGCAAAACCAACTGTACTTTAGGGGACAAATGGAAATTACATTGACTTTAAAGGGCCTTTAACCCTTTCAGTACCAGAGGGGTATGCAGTACTTTGCTTCGCAGTGCATTGCATACCACTCTTGTTTTCAAAAGCGTCAAACCTTCGAATACTATAAAGGTCTCAAACACCTTGCTTCCCAATACGTTGAAGGTGCCTTTAGCATTCAAGGGGTTAAAGCCCCCATTTAAATCAGTTAGAATTGTAGAAATGTTTAGTTGCACCCTAATGTGTTTTCTGTGCCCAGAATTGCTGTAGTGAGACTACTGCCTTTTGAACATTTGTCCAAAAACAAAAGAAACCCTGTAGGGCCAGATTTTCCAAGTTAAGAGAAGTGGCCTCAGCTGTGCTAGCCACACCCATATTCTGTCATGTAGGTGTGGTCAGAACAATCCAAGTGCCTGGTTTGCTACCTAGTTTATTTACCAGTGTTGACTCCCTTCATTGGCTGTTATATAACCTCTTGGTTTCTAGAGAAACCTCCAATGCTGTGTGAAGCAATACAGTTGGAACCTTTCTAGCAACCAAGGGTCAAGAGCTTTTTTTGTTTGTATGTGTTAGGTTAGGTGTATTTTCTACGACAGTGAATTTGGTTAGGGGTGGAGCTAAGTAAGGTGTGGAGGTGTGGCAATGGGCGAATCTAAGGGTACACTTGCTCAGGGGAACGTGAAATGGTAATCAAACCCTTAATATCTCTTTCATAAGTGCTTAAGTATTTAACCCTTTGAGTGCCAGAGGGGTATGCACCTCTCTGGCACACAAATGGTTAATGTACACAAAAGCTGTGATATGGTGTGAGCATTCATGTAAGATTGGTGACCTGTTTTGCTTCAGGGTGAAATGTCTTGTCCTGTGCAGCAGAGTTCCCCACCTTATATCACGTTGTTTAAATCTGAAGTCTATCCACTCTGTTATCATGTTCCTGCATAGTCTAAAGGAGATATCATTACAGTGTTTGCAGTGTCTGCTGATAGAGCTGTCCAAATTCATTAAGGCCAATTTTTCCCTTTACTAGAGCCTCTATGACCTAGTTTTCTTCTGCTTGTACTCCACATGCTCTGTGGTATAAATAATTTGTTCTTTTCTAATATTATATGATGTTTAACCCTTTGCGTGTCAGAGGGGTACATAACGCATTGCGGAGCAATGCATTGTGTACCCCTCTGGCACTTAAAGGGTTAAAGGAGAACTAACTCCTAATAATACCCCGTCCCCCTAATTTTCCTTACCATGGCCATGTAGTACTAAAGAACTCTGTGAATTTGTCTATTGCTCCTTTATGAATGTTCCTATTTAGATAGATGACCCCTTCAGTCAGCCCTGGATGTCACGTACATGAAGGTGGACATAAAACAGGACCTCACACTCTTCTCACTACACCTGGTAAACTTAACCCTGTAAGGGCCAGAGGCATGTGCAGTGTCTTGCTTTGCGAAGTGTTGTCCACTGATCCTTAACACTTTGAGTGCCAGAGGGGTACTCCTCCCTACCCCTCTGGCACTCATAGAGTTACGTTGGTTCCCTCCTTTATTTATGCATTGGTTACCAGGAAGCAAAGATGGAGTATATGGGGATTGGGGGAGCAGTGTTCTCAGTTTATCCAATTGGGTTTGTGGGGAAATGGTGATAAATTGCTATATTGGGGTTGTAGGAGCTCCTTCGGTCTATAACGGAGCCTCTCATATTGGATAACAGGAACTGGAGAGTTTATCTGGAGAGTTTAGTAGTGGGAGTCATGGTTATAACATAGTAACATAGTAATTTAGGTTGAAAAAAGACTTGTGTCCATCTAGTTCAACCCTTTTCCTATTCCTGTTTACCATCGTTGATCCAAAAGAAGGCAAAAAAACCCCTCATTATAGCAATTTCAAATTCTGCCTTGAATGAGGGGAAAAAATTCCTTCTTGATTCCAAATTGCAATCAGATTTCTCCCTGGATCAGCAAGCCCTAACTAAATATTAATCCCAATACTAACGTACATAGCCCTCTATGTTATGCTCTTTTAAATGAGTATCCAGGCCCCTTTTAAAGGCATCTAATGTATTCGATAGCACCACCTCCTCAGGCAGTGAATTCCATACCTTTATTGTCCTTACTGTAAAGAAACCCTTCCGCTATTGTAGATTAAATCTCCTTTCCTCAAGTCTAAGCGGGTGGCCCCTTGTCCTGTGTACTGTTCTGTTAATGAACAGGTCTTTGGAGAGCCCTTTGTATGGACCCTGAACATATTTATATAGTGCCATCCTATCCCCTCTAAGACGCCGTTTCTCTAGTGTGTACAAGTTTGAAGGGGCAGAATATATATATATATATATATATATATATATATATATATAATATACATCAGTAGCTAATTAGAGCTATAAATTAGCCCATTTAACACAGCACACGTCGAGTTTGCAGTAGGTGCGGGAGTTTGGGTTCCTTACCTACATACCTTTCCAAAAATATATTGGGATGAGGGGATTGAAGTATCGATGTCCATCCCCTACCCTTTGGGTTGGAGAGTCCAGTATTAAATAACTTTGTGCTAAAACAAACAAAGCCAAACAAAACCTATGAGGTATTTATTTTACTTGTTACCAGGGAACTAGTGGCAATCGACAGCTATCCTGCATCCTTAGACTTTCCCCATGAACACTTAGCAAAATCAGTGGCTAGTCACCTGCAACAGAGTTGCACATTTTAAAAACAAAGCAAAGCGTCTGATTTAACCCTTATTTCTCTGTCGTCCAATATAGGTTACTGGTAACTTTGGGTAGGTGATCCACCCCTTTAAGTAGGCAGGAACAATTCTAGAAGTGAATGCAGGGGGTGGAGCCTACCTTCCCTCCTTGGCTGTAGCTAGCCAATCAGCTCCAGTAAGATTTGTTCCTTGGATGAAGATACAGGCAAGAGAACAGTTCTGCTGTAGTTTTAGCTATTTTTTTTTATTGTTCTGTTAAATACGGAATACCACCATTAGGCAGGTTACCATAACTGACAGTGCCCTTAGATGTGGCTAGCTCAGTATCCAGATGCTTTTGTGGACTTTAAGCCCTCAGGAGTTGCCCACTGAGGCTTCTTCTTAATACATGGTAGTCTGAAGACAGATGATCTGCAGGAAAGGTGAGAAACCATTTGAGTGCTGAAGGTCCACATGTCCCACAGTGCCCCTCCTCACAGGGGTTTTCCTTTGGAGTTCCTATTGCACATTCCTGCACTCATTGGGTTTATCTGTATGTCTGTTGGGTGTTTTGGAGCAAGTTTCTGTGGTAAATTAAACCGTTTGGCTGCTGGTTTATCATCTTTTTTTTTTTTTTTTTTTTTCTGGCACTTTACCTACTGGGTTCAGTGTTTATGGGGTCTAGTGACATGTTTTAGTTATGTTTGGCTCACATTTACTTCTGAGTTACAACTTTGCAAAATTTGTGTTCCGCGCACTTTTACCGCATAGGCACGCCATTGCTCCATTCACTTCTATGGTACTTTATAGTTTGGGACATATCTCTGCAACCGCTCATCGTAGCAACTTCAGAGATGGCTCTTTTTAATTGTCTGCCCTTGCTCTGTTATCTGGTGTGTGTTGGGGGGCTCAGGGCGCTTCGGGCACTGTTTGGATACTTTTTCTGGGAAAACTACATTTCCCATGAGCGCTTGCATCGTGCACTTGTTTCTGATTGGTAGCCATCTTGTGCTTTCCCTGAATGAGTATCCTACACATGGCTTGAACTCTCCTTCTCTCCTCTGCAGATTAACCCTTCACCTGCCAGATAAGTGTATTTTAGCAATTTCTGGGGTGAACTTTTAATCATACACACTTTATTTGGGTGATATCTTATACTTGGACTATGACACTGTGAGAATGTCTAATCCGTTGGAGCTTGGGGCCAGACCTAACACTAAGGACGCTGGGTCACCTAGAGAATTCTCAGGTCATTTATGCCCAGCATGTTCGGCTGTCCCTAAGTCTCCCTCAGGGACCTCCAGCCATGTATTAGAGCCAGTTTGGGTGCAAGAGTTTAAGGTTGCTACTAAAGACCTCCGGTCTACATTACAACTCTTTCCATCCCAGTTACAGGGTGTCTTCCACTCCTTGCAAACCCCTACTTCTGTCAGATTTTCCCTGCCAAAACCGCATAGAGTACCTGACGTATCTGATTCCTCTGAAGAGGAACTGTTGGTGGATTCTGAAGAAGAGGAATGTTCTGCTGTGGGCTCGTCTCAGTTTTTTGGGGACCCCTTTGAGGCTGATCCTGATCTCTCGGCTGTGGGCCTGATCAGGGCCGTTTTAAACACCCTATCCTAGGACAGGGAAGCCTGCTTCCAAGGTAACCATTGCTTCTTGGATGAAGTCCACAATTTGTAAGGCTTACGAACTTTGGAAGAAGCCTGTTCCCTTCAGGGTCACTGGTCATTCTGCGAGGTCTATTGGGGCTTCTTGGGCCTACAAAAATCAGGCCTCAGCTGATCAGTTATGCAAGACGGCCACTTGGTCGACTGTGCATAACTTTTCTAAACTCTATCGTGTGGATGTGCTGGCATCAGATGATGCCAGTTTTGGGAGGAAGATCCTGGAGACAGCCTTGCCTGTCTAGGATCTCTTTAGTCTCTCACTACTCTTTCACTTTTGAGCCCTGTTGGCTCTAGGTCACTGTGCTGTGTAACAGTTCCTGGGGTTTGTTTTACCCCTGTTCAGTGCGCCTGGTTCTTACCTTCCTTCCCACCTCTGGGATACTCAATGGTTGGACATCCCAAAGTTACAAATAACCTGTATTGGACAACAGAGAAAAGAGGATTTTAGTCTTATGCTAAATCCTTTTCTCTTAGTCCATACAGGTTACTGGTCTCCCACCATGCCAAGGGACCGTGCTTGGCTGTCCTGTGGCAGAACGTGGGGGTCTTTTAGGTTCATGCTCACAGGAGTCTTCTTTCCCTTCTACTATCTAGTCAGTAGTTAGTGTCTCAAATCTTACTGGAGCTGATTGGCTAGCTGCAGCCAAGGAGGGAAGGTAGGCTCCACCCCTACATTCACTTCTAGAATTCTTCCTACCTACTTAAAGGTGCAGATCGCCTACCCAAAATTACCAGTAACCTGTATGGACTAAGAGAAAAGGATTTAACAGGTAAGACTAAAATTCTCTTTTTCACCTCCCTGAGTTTATTATACCTCTTTGAATCTAGCTTTTGTTGAACAAATAAACAAAAGGAAAATTTTGAAAAATGTTCAAACTCAGTATTTTACTAGTAAGTTGTAACTTTTAAACTCATGACCAACAATGTACAGATCCTCTCCCTGGACATCTCCTCCCCAGAGCTGGTGCTGTGATATCTAGAGTGGAAGTTCATGATTCCTATTGGCTGCTGTGATTTCACAACCTGTCACTGTTACCCAGAGAAGTTCAGGAGTCAGTATGGTTTAGTTAATGCAGTTTATTAACAAATGAAATACAGAGGATATATACAATATATACAATAAGAATAAGCACAGGGTAATAGCCAGCAAGCCTGCTATCAGAAATAATAGGTTGCCAAGCTAAACCACTATGCTGGAGACTAGACTTTAGCCACTGGAAGTCTCGGCTGGAACCAGGAACAGGAACTGGAACAGGAATCCAGGATCTTGATCCGAAGAGGAATAGGGTCTGACTCAGCCTGCAGTCAGATATGCGAGTCTGCCAGAGCCCCAGGCCCGCACTATATTGGGTGTCTGATCACCAAGGGAAAAGATGAAAGAATAGTCAGACACAGCCACTAGTCAGCACCAGAGGGGGGGGGGTAGTCAGACAAGCCGGGTCATACACACATCAGGTAGTCATCCAGAGCCACAAGTCTGCACCAGATTGCATGTCCACTATTAGGGGTTAGGCAAAAGAATAGTCAGACAAAGCCGCAGGTCAGCACCAGAATGGATGGAAGACTAGCCAGGTCATACACGGAGCCCAATGCAACAGAGCTGCTTTGAACAACAACGCAAGGGCATCTGAGTCAGCGTCAGTCTGCCCTTTAAATCCCTCCACAGGAAGTAGGAGGAGCAGCTCAGAGAGAGGAAGTAGGAAGTTGGTAGGAGGAGACTACAGTAAGCAAACAGATAAAACAGAGGCCTGCAACATGCTTTGAAGCCTTGCACCTGCAGGTGATGCTGAAGTCAAGGTAAGCTGTAACACAACCATATGTGCAACCAATAAGAATGAGATTGCAATTTCAGCTTTATGGGGCAAAAAGCTTGGGATGGACCTTTACATTGTGTGTTGCAAGCATTTAAGGTTGCTACTATTGGAAGTGGAAGTAACAGTAGCTAAGTATTGCTGTGCATGTTTACATGTCTTTGAGTGGTATATTAAAAGATTAATGACTATAACAGGAATTGTTACAATGAGTTAGTGAATATGGAGTCACATTGTGGCTCTTACCCACTTTGACACCACATATTTCCCACAACACTTACTATATGTCAGCTTTACAAAGCATGCAGAATAATCTATAAGTAGCTATTATGACTGTGTGACAGGAAAACCATTAGAATTCTGTGAGGCTTCTATTTGCATTACCATCACCTCTCATATTGACCACTGCTGGGTACAAGAGATGAAAGCTATGCTTAGATTGACTGCAGACAATGGGGGAGCAGATTTCAACCACTGGACCTGTCTCTGGTAGGTCAGATAACTTTGATATTTGATTTGGCTGGAGAGAGCTACTCACAGGTAGCCAAAAAGCTACCATTAGCTGTTGAGCTAGTTGATGGAGTCCCTTGCTCTATAAAATATGATTTCACTGTCGTCCAATACAGGTCACTGGTACTTCGGGGAGGCGATTCGCCCCTTTAATAGTCAGGAACAATTATGCAAATGATTGCAGGGGGCGGAGCCTCCCCTCCTACTTAAGCCACCTTCAGGCCAGAGCCACTAGATTGATTTGTTCCTGGGTGCTGTGCACACCAGGTAGAGAACATCTATGCATTCAACTTAGTATTTTGTTATTTTTTATTCAAATATGGAATACCACCATTAGGAGGGTGACCATGGCTGTGAATTGCCCTCTTTAAAGTGGCTGGTGCAGCTTCCAGGGATTTTCTGTGGACCTTATGCCCTGAAGAGGGAACAGCTTGAGTTAAGCAGCTTCCCTACTGGGGAATTTACCTCTGGTCTATTCCCACTTCATCATGGTCACCTGAAGACAGAAGTCCTGCAGGAAAGGTGAGCCACCCATTGAGTGCTGAAGGTCCACTTGTCCCCACAGTGTCCCTTTGCTGGGCTTGTATTTGGGAGTTTGCTTTGCACTCCAGCACTCATAGGGTGTTTTTATTTGCATTCAATGTTTTAATGCAGTTTCTGTGGTATTCTCTGGGTTTGGAGCCTTGAATAGTGTTTATTTAGGTGTTTAATGTATGTTTGGGCACTTTTTAATGTTTTGTTAAACTTTATTAAAGATGGTGTTCCGCGCCTTTAAGCGCGGCTTTTTCCCGCTTAGACGCTATGGCTCCTTTACTCTCTATGAGATTTCACAGTCTGGGACATATCTCTGGAACCGCTTGTCACAGCAACTCCAGAGAGGGCTCATTTTCATGCTAAGCTCCTGCTCTATCATCCGGTGTGTGTTTTATTAGTGTGGGGTGTTCAGGGGGGCTTCGGGCACTGTTTGGGGTACTTGTATGGGGAAAACTACATTTCCCATGAGCGCCCGGTTTGCGCTCGTTTCTGATTGGCTATCCTGATGGCCGCCATTTTGTGGAGCTCTTCCTCAGCGAGTACACTACGCAGGGACCTAGCCTTCTCTCCCCTCAACAGATTAACCCTTCGCTGGCCAGATAAGTCCAAAATTAGGCATTTCTGGGGTGAAACTTTAATCTTCCACACTTTTACTGGGTGATAGAGTTTAAAGTGGGGTATATTGACGCTGTGAGCATGTCTACTTCACTGGAGCTAGGGGCTAGACCCAAGTCAAAGGAGGATGGGGGGTCTGCCCCCCCCATGGCGTTTTGCTCCTCTTGTCACACTGGGCTATCTAGTGATAATGTGGGGGATCTATGCCCTAACTGCACTGGTCAAGATAGCAACCCTGGGCTTCCCAGCCATGCTATTGAGCCATCTTGGGTGAGGGAGTTTAAAGCTGCCACTAGGGATCTCAGATCCACTCTTCAACTTTTTCCCTCTCAGGTACAGGGGGCTCTCCAGGTCTGGCAGACCCCCGCTACAATCAGGACCTCCCTGCCTAAGCCACAGGGTGCTCCTGATGTGTCTGATTCTTCTGAGGAAGAACTCTTGCAGGATTCTGATGCTGAGGAACGTACTGTTATTGAGTCTAACAGGTCCATTGGGGACCCTTATGAATGTGACCCTGAAGTCTCGGCTGAGGGTCTGATTAGAGCTGTACTGAATACGCTCAACCTTCCACTGACTCAGGAATCCACTTATGATCCTACTGAGGTTTTTCAAAAGAAACCATCTAAGCCTGTTGTTTGTTTTCCAACTAACCCTACTCTTGCCCGTCTAGTCTCTGAGGCATGGAAGAATCCTGATAGATCCTCCTCTGTCTCTAAAAAGTTTGCTAAACTGTACCCTTTTCCTGAGACTGAGCTGGCAAAATGGGTTCATCCCCCCAAGGTGGATGCTCCTGTTTCCAGACTATCCAAGTCTACCGCTTTGGCTGTCTCTGATGCCTCTGCCCTGCAGGATTGGACGGATAAAAAGCTAGAACTTTCTCTTAAGTCTATTTTTGCCTCCATTGGCACTGCCATGCGTCCAACCTTTGCAGTGGCGTGGGTTAATCGAGCCATTGCGGCCTGGACTGAACGACTGACTGACGCAGTTCGCCAGGATGCACCAGTATCTGAACAGTTGCAGCTTCTTGCTAATATCACTGAAGCTCAGAATTATGTTGCTGACGCTGCCTTTGATGCTGTGCGCATGATGGCGAGGGCCTCCACTGCTTCTGTGGTGGCCAGACGTGCCCTTTGGCTGAAAATTTGGTCTGCTGATACAGCCTCTAAGAAAGCCTTGCTTCCTTTGCCCTTTCAGAGGAATTTGCTATTTGGATCTGAACTCAAAGAAATGATCAGTGAGGCTACTGGCGGTAAAAGTACTCTTCTACCCTCAGTCTTTAAGAAAAAGTTTCCAGCCAAACGCAATCGGTCCTTTCGTTCCTTTCAGACTGAGACACGCTCCTCGGCCCAAACGGGTCCTCCCGCTACGTGCTCCTCCTCCAAGCCCAAACAGTCCTGGAAGCCCAAAGTGGCCCCCAAGGCCAAGACCTCCAAGACTGCTTCGGCATGACTCGCCGAACCCGGGTCCGCATCCGGCTGTAGGTGGACGTCTCCGCATCTTTCGCCGGACTTGGGAGGAGTCAGTGGCGGACCCATGGGTTGTTCAGGTGGTGTCAGAGGGATACAGGATCCCTTTCTCCTCCCTTCCTCCTTTTCGGTTCCATTTTACTCGTCCTTCTCAGGAACCCACAAAAAGACGTCTGTTCGACGACGCTATTCAGGATCTCTTGGACAAAGAGGTTCTGGAAGTGGTTCCTCCGGAGGACACAGGTTCAGGATTTTATTCCAACCTGTTTGTGGTAGCCAAAATGGACGGAGGGGCTCGTCCTATTTTGGATCTCAAAGATCTCAATGCCTATGTGGTGACTTCCCACTTCCGCCAGGAGTCCCTGCGCTCTGTGATTGCAGCTATGTCTCCAAGGGAGTTCCTTGCCTCCCTGGACCTTCAGGATGCTTATCTTCACATCCCTATTCATCCAGAGAGCAGGCGGTATCTCAGGATTGCCTGCCACAGGGGACACTTTTAGTTTTCAGCTCTTCCCTTTGGGCTGACTTCAGCTCCTCAGGTCTTCCAGAGAGTGTTGGGTTCTTTGATAGCTGTGCTTCATCAGGACGGGGTCAGGGTGACCCCCTACATGGACGATCTCCTCAAAGCTTCCTCGGCGGAGCTTCTTCACCAGCAATTGCAGAGGTGTATCCACACTCTGACCCGCCATGGCTGGATCCTGAATCTGGACAAGTCGGACTTGGTCCCATCTCAGAGGCTTCTGTTCCAGGGTCTCCTGTTCGACACTCGCCAATGCATGGTGTTTCTGCCGGAGGATGTGGCTCATCAGATAGCCATCCAAGTGGCGGGGATTCTGGAACTGGACTTAGTGCCGGTAACGAAGTTGACGTCCCTGGTGGGAAGTTCATTTCCACGATCGAAGCGGTACCTTTTGCCATGGCCCACTCCAGGGAACTTCAGAGATTTGTGATCCAGACGTGCAAGAATCATCCAGATCATCAGCATCTGTCAGTCTCTCTACCTCCTCATGTGGAATCGAGTCTGCACTGGTGATTGGATTTCTCCCATCTCCTGAAAGGGAGGTCCTTTCAAGTTCCTTGTTGGACCACAATCACAACGGATGCCAGCCTTCGGGGCTGGGGTGCTGTGTTGGGTCGCTTCAGTGCTCAGGGGAAATGGGGTCTGGAGGAATCTCTTCTCTCCATCAATGTTCTGGAACTACGTGCCATCCGGCTTGCCCTGATTCACTGGGAATCTCAACTGACCGGTCGTCCGATCAGAGTGGAATCCGACAACGCCACTGCGGTGGCTTACATCAACAGGCAAGGCGGCACAAGAAGCGGCACCGCCTGGTTGGAAGTCAAGGATATTTTGTCTTGGGCAGAAGATCACGTGCCTGTCATCTCTGCAGTTCATATTCCAGGCGTGGACAACGTCATGGCGGACTTCCTCAGTCGTCATACCGTCGACAGCGGAGAATGGGCTCTTCATCCAGAGGTGTTTCACTTGCTCACCCAGAGGTGGGGGATGCCGGAGGTGGACCTGATGGCCTCCAGACACAACAGGAAGGTTCCGGTGTTTTGCTCCCGGCGGAGGGACTCCCTTGCTCTAGCAGTGGATGCCTTGTCGATCCCTTGGGATTTTTCTCTGGCTTACATCTTTCCTCCTCTTCCTCTATTGATCAGAGTCATCCAGAAACTGAAGCGGGAGCGTTGTCCTGTTATCCTGATCGCTCCAAACTGGCCTCGCCAGTCCTGGTATCCGGAGTTGATGGCCATGTCAGTGGCGGATCCGTTCCCACTTCCTGCCCGTCCGGACCTACTTCTTCAGGGATATCTGTGGAAGGAGGATGTTCACTCTCTCCATTTGATGGCATGGCGGTTGAATCCTCGATTCTAGCAAAGAAAGGATTTTCTCCTTCTGTGGTGTCGACTATGCTCAGTGCTCGTAAGCCTGTGTCTTCCAAGATCTATCATCGCATATCGTCAACCTTCGTTGCATGGTGCACTGATAAGCAGTTATCCCTTGATTTTCATCTTCCCACTGTCCTGGCCTTCTTGCAGGATGGTGTTGATAAGGGGCTCAGTCTGAGTTCCCTCAAAGTTCAGACTTCTGCCTTGTCTGTGTTTTTCCAGGAAAGGATTGCTATCCTTCCTGATGTGAAAGTTTTCTTCCAAGGTGTGACTCATGTTCGACCTGCCTTCAAGAGTCCTGCTCCCCAGTGGGACCTCAATTTGGTGCTGGGAGTTCTCCACCGACCCCCGTTTGAATCCTTGGCTTCCATTCCATTACGTCTCTTGACTTGGAAGATGGCCTTCCTTTTGGCTATTGTTTCAGTACGCCGGGTAGCAGAGTTACAGGCTCTGTCTTGTAAACCTCCTTACCTTGTGTTCCACAAGGATAAGGCTGTGCTTCGCACTACCAAGGAATTCTTACCCAAGGTTGTGTCCGAGTTTCACATCAATCAGGAGATTGTGGTTCCCTCTTTGTGCCCTAATCCTTCATCTGACAAGGAACGAGATCTCCATTTGTTGGATGTGGTGCGTTGCCTCAAGTTTTATGTTCATCGCACCGAGTCTATCAGGAAGTCTGACGCTCTATTCGTCATTCCTGAGGGGCCTAGGGCAGGGAGACCGGCCTCCAAAGTTACCATTGCCTCTTGGATTAAGGCTACTATCCGTGAAGCCTACAAGTTGCGGAATAAGCATGTTCCCTTCCGGGTGACTGCCCATTCCACCAGATCTATTGGGGCCTCTTGGGCCTACAAGAATCAGGCTTCCGCTGATCAACTGTGCAGAGCGGCTACTTGGTCCTCTGTGCACACCTTTTCAAAGCACTACCGTGTTGATGTGCTGGCCTCGGCTGATGCCAGTTTTGGAAGGAAAGTCCTGGAGGCAGTTTTGCCTGTGTAGGTCTTCCACTCTGTGATCCTTAGTGCTTCTTTACTGTTGAGCCCAGTTGGCTCTAGTTCCGTGTGCTGTGTTAGTTCAGGGATTGTTCCCTTGATTGGTGTCCGTTGACACTTACATTTTGGGCTATGTAATTAACTGGTTCATAGCAGTTTTAATGACTTGGGCCTTGTTCTGGTCCTTGCCTTCTTCCCACCTCTGGATCAGCTCAATGTTTGTACATCCCAGAAGTACCAGTGACCTGTATTGGACGACAGTGAAAATAGGATTTTAGTCTTACCTGTTAAATCCTTTTCACTTAGTCCATACAGGTCACTGGTCTCCCACCCTGTCAAGGGACCAGACCTGGCTCTCCTGTGGCATTCAGTGGGAGACCTTTGGGGCATGCTCACAGGAGTCTTTCTTCTTGCTTACCTGGGGTCAGTTTTAGTGTCTCAAATCAATCTAGTGGCTCTGGCCTGAAGGTGGCTTAAGTAGGAGGGGAGGCTCCGCCCCCTGCAATCATTTGCATAATTGTTCCTGCCTATTAAAGGGGCGAATCGCCTCCCCGAAGTACCAGTGACCTGTATGGACTAAGTGAAAAGGATTTAACAGGTAAGACTAAAATCCTATTTTTTCATAAGCAAGGTTTACTATCCTTTTAATGATTTAACTTTTTTGCTACTAATACATTTGCTGTTAAGCAAGCATCTGTTTGTAGATTTGCATCAGTGAAACGGCATGATACGTATAGCATGTGGGCCTAGGCCAGGACTAGGTAACCAGAAGGGACATCACACATGTATATTATTAGTAGTTATTATTTAACTACTCCATTAGTACTATAAGGCTGTAAAACCTAGGACTAAGCCAAGAGTGTGAAACCCAAGGAACTCCAGCTCTTGTTGGACTTCACAACTCTTATCATACCCAGCAGTTGTAGCCCAACAACAGCTGTGAGAAGGACCTCCTTTTGATCACTGCTTACATTGCCTGCATGAATGTGTGTACACCTCACTTTTTGTCACATGTAATTTCAGGCTAAACCTGAGACCGGGACAGAAATGTTGGGTTTGTAACTTCTGCCCAAGCAACACAATGGTCTTCATGAAGTACTCCACCATGTTTTGTTACTAGGACTGTAGTATTTAGGTGGCATAATCCTAACATCGTAATGGCCCATTAACGTAAAACACAGATCAAGATTTATTCAGCATGTAAACTGAGCAGTTTGCATAAGCTGTTTTGTACAGAAGCAGCACAACAGGCTTACTGGAGATAAAAATAAAGCTGGCAATTAAAACTGAATTAAGAAAGTTATAGTATTTATTCATAAGCTTCTGTAGGTAGAGAACAAATTATGCTTTCTACTCCTAACCGTTAAATAATCTATCCCTATTGATCTAGAATTTATTTTAACCCTAACTTGCGTAAATATCCTAAAGAAGCAAGTAACAATGAGTTTATTTTGGACTGTGGTACATACAGCAAGTCAGACATAATCTAGACTTGCTTTTACAACTTTATAAGCATACCTGGGAACCTCATCCTCTTAAGCCCCAGAGAGGGCTCATGTGCTTCAACCAGGGGGATGTAAATTACATGATTTGCATCATAAAGGGGTGGGTCTTAACCCCTACGCTTACTGTGATGTACCCGGACCGTCACGCTGGTCCAGCACTTAAGGACCAGTGACGGTCCTGGTACGTCACGTACTATTACTCACCGCACTCCTGCAGGAGTGCGGTGAGTAATACCGTGGACTGAAGTTGATCGCTCCAAGACCGGAGTAATCTCTTTCAGTCCTTCTTTCGACGTGCTGCCCCACGTGATCAGTCACGTAGGACGGCACGTCGAACTCGTCCATCTGGTCCTTAAAGGACCAGACACACTGGGATCGCTGGACCTTAAGGGGTTAATCAGGTTTGTTGGGCTTATCATCCTTTTGACAAAGTGGGCAGGAAGTAGGAGGAACAGTGTAAGAAGAGGAGAGGTGACGTAGGTAGAGTTTCAGAGGAAACTTGCCACCACCGGAGAATCATCTCTGCCCCCTGAGACCCTGACTTTCCAGGTATGATTATAAGATGCTAGATGTCATCCTACTTACACAGTCGGCACCTGTCCCTGTAGCTTTACGGCTGCTATTTGATTATAACTTCCATAATGCTTAGGGGCTTATGCAGAATGCAAACAATGGTTAAATCAATGGTAATTTGGTGAATATTTCTTCCCCTCCTAATGTATAGTTGTTGGTATGCTAGAGGAACGCTCAAGACTTTAGCATACCAACAACTATACGATAGGATGGAATAAATATTCTCAAAATTACCATTCAATTAAATGGGGGTTTGACCTATTAACGTTGAAGCTATAGAATAGCTAGAATAGTCAAAAGATTAAAAGTGCCTTTTAAATCTGTGGGGGGATTTTTAGTTTTCTCTTTTGGTGCAACTAGTTTACTACAGAATTACTCATCTTTTGCTTTCAGCATATGGCTGTCAGGGTCATATTCCAAAAGCTAGAGACACCGTTGCAGCCCTGCTGCGCCACAGGGGAGAAATAACCCCTTGAACGATAGATAGCAAGATCTCTGCAAGGAGTAGTACGTTAAAAAAAAATAAAATGTTTTATATTTATTTTTCTGCTGAGTAAAACAAGATTACTCACACTGCTGGGCAATTCTTAATTCATATGTTAATACAGCACATATCCAATAGGTTGTGCATTATTTTTCATAACAATCTGGGCACACTCCTCTTGCTCTCAAAGGGTTAATCAAACCACTGAGAGAAGATGAGGTGGATAATCCAGATTTGTTGTTTTCTGTTGGGGATTATTTTGAGGAAGACCATGGTTCTCCTGCTGACGGTCTTATCTGGGACATCCTGGAGACCATGAAAGTCTCAGAGGCCTTCGATTGCAGTTCTTCTTCAGATGTTTTAAGAGACACAAAAAGGTGGCTGCCAGATTTACTCCTCACCATTCCGTAGACCAGGTTCTTCTGGAGGAAATGATTACACCTGACAAGAAGTTGTTGCTTCCCAGGTGTATCTCTGTCTTTTATCATGCTTCTGCTGAGGCTAATGGGCAGTGGGCTACCCACCAGCAGTGGATCCCCTGATCTCTCGCCTTTTCGTGAATACAGTTTTGCCATTTGCAGACATAGCAACGATTAAAGATCAGGCAGACGAACACTTAGACTCACATTTGAAGGGGAATTTTTGCAACTTCTGGTACCTCTTTATTCCCAACCTGTTGTTGGGGTTACTAGGGCTAGGGCCTTTTATGGAGAATCAGCTTTTGGATGCTGCCCAAGTGGATGTGCCAAATGAGGATTTCTCTGTCGTTCAATATAACTTACAGTTACCGCGGGGAGGCGACAGCTCCTCCCAGTGGGCTGGAACAATTTTAGAAGAAGTGCAGGGGTGGAGCCTCCCCCTTCTCCATATCAGGCCACCTTAGCCACTTCCTACCAGACAGATTTGTTCCAAGAACCTGGTTAGAAGGCTGAGAACAGTTCTGATTAGTTTTTAGTATTTTATTATTTTTTATTAGATATGGGGTGTCCAAATTCCTCCATTAGGCAGATTACCATTACTGGCTTCCCCTGGAGGATTGCCCAGTTATCAGGTGCTGCTGTGGACCCTTTGCTGCCCTGGAAGAGACTCATGCAACCCATGTCTGTCTCTCGAGGAAGAGTCCCTCTGAGACTTCTACCTTCCCAATGGTAATCTGAAGGAAGAAGACCTGCAAAAAAGGTGAGCAACCCTTTGAGTGCCATGGTCCACTTTTTCGACTGTTCCCCTCCGCACAAGGGTCTTTCTGAAGTTCCTTATAACTCCTGCACTCATGTTTGGTAATGATCTGTCTGTTATATGGGTCTTTGGAGCATTTTGTAATTAACCCCTTTCCTGCCATGCTTATTGGGTTATGGGACTTAATTAAATTTTTTTCCCTTGGATTCATGAGTTTATAATCTTTATTATGTGTTTTATGTGTGTTTTAGGACTTTTTATCCCTTTTAACTGTTTCCATTTATTTAAGTTCCATGCCTTTAAGGGAGCACTTTACCGCATAGCCACAACTGCTCCATTGACTTTTATGGGACAGGCTGCTTTGGGACGTACCTCTGCAACCGCTCTATGTACCAAGTTGAGAGAGGGCTCATTCTTCTTGTCTCCTCTTGTCCTGTACTCCGGTTCCCCTTTGCAGTGTCTTGGGGTCTTTGGGGAGGGGTTCAGGTTCTGTTTTTTTGATACCTTCATGAGAGAAACTACATTTCCCATAACGCCCATTTTGCAGGCTTTTCTCTGATAGGCTCTGATTTTGGATGCCATTTTCTTTCTCTCCTGGGCTGAGTATCCTACGCAGGGCTTGGATTCCTTTACTCTCCTCCTCAGGTTAACGCTTCACCTGCCAGATAAGTACATTTTAGGCTTTCTGGGGTGATTTTACTAATCTGTGTGACATTATTTGGGTTCCCTAGTACTGCAAGACACTTGTCCTGTTAGTATGGCGGATCAAAAGGGCATGGGGCTAGGCCTAAGGATAAGGACTCAAGGGCGTCTTTGACCCTCCTTGCTTACTGTTCCTCATGCCAAGCGGGGCTTCCCAGAGAGTACTCAGTTCATTTATGCCCCTCATGCCCTGCGGCCCCTGCTTCTCCACTGGGGCCCTCCAGCCATGAACCACATTGGGTCAAGGACTTAAAGTCCTCTATGGCACAGTTTCCTCTTTCTCTTCAGGGGTTTTTGAGTCTTGGAGGCCCCCACTTCATTCAGGTTTGTGTCCCCTAAGGCCCCTGGTATTCCTGATCTCTCTGCTTGCTCTGAGAAGGATTCTTTTGAAGAGTCTGAGGATGGTGATTGTGCAGAAGTGGCTTCTTCCCATGACTATGGTGACCCGTTTGAGGCTGACCCTGAACCTTCTACTTAGGGTCTCATCAAGGTTGTTTTGACTACCCGTAACATTCCTGTTAACCTGTAGGGTAACAGTCTACTTCTGACATCTTTCAAAGGCGCAAGAAGTCCAGTACTACGTTTCCAATTAATCCCATTCTAGATCAGGTTATCCTGGATGAGTAGAAGACTCCCTTCAGATTCTTCCTTTCTCGTTCCCCTCAGGTTCAAGAAAAAAGTTATTTTATTGTACAATAAGTGTTTTTCCCCTGAGGAAGTGGATAGAGTTCCACGATACGCATTGGGACTTTTAGCACTTGATAGTATTGGTCCCCTAGCTTGGCCCCCTGTGAGAAACTCTCACTTGATCGCTGCAGTTAAATATTGACTTCCATGTCCACTTGGATACATTGGAGCTCTCCATAAGCATATATAGATCTTAGTGACATCAGCTTGGAGATCATTCTAATTGGCAGAGGAAGTAATACATTTTTTGGAAATCGCTGCAAGAGATATCGGGTTGGAGAGACACGGTACCGTGGCTGAATAAGGGGGACCTTTGATACGCATAAAGCCCAAGAGGAGGGCAATGTGAGTGCACATTTTTATTGTGTATTTATTCAATTGTTGGTGTAATAAAATACTACACTTAGTTGTACTCTTTCTGTTCTGTTGCGCTTCTTTTGTTTTTAAGTTTGGAGTAGTTTGATGGCACAAGACCATTACCAGAGATAGCAGCAGCAAGAGGAGGGGAGTGGAGTTACAGAAATTGCTTGATTGAACGTTGAATATCTCATCCAACCATCAATTTTTTATTAATATCAAAACATCATTTCATCCATCCTTTCTATATTGACAGACTACTAACAGGTGACAGACCTGAACATTATATTAATATTTGAAGACTGTATTGATCGGATATTAACATTTATTGTTTATCCCTAGATCTTATCTATATAAGAGTCTGGTTTGGTATATTTAAATGGCCATTATTGTGTTGATTATAATTTATTAACATACTAATTATTGTTGTGGCCATTGGGGGATATTTGTCCTCTAGCGCTCCTTTCTTTTTGGTATTTTATATTTGTATAAGGGAGTCCTGACTCTGGTACCTCCGCAAGAGAGATGTTTAGGTTTCTATTCAAACCTCTTTGTGGTTCCCAAGAAGGATGGCAGCATTTGTCCTATTCTGAACCTCAAGGACCTCAACTCCTTTGTGGTCCATACTCACTACAAGATGGAGTCTTTGCTATTTGTTATCGCAGCGATGTGTCCAGGGAAATTTCTGGCCTCTCTGAATCTGCAGACTGCTTACCTGCATGTTCCAGTTCATCCGGACAGTCAGAAGTATCTCAGGTTTACTTGTACTCTTGGACACTTCCAATTTACTGCACTCCCCTTCGGGCTCACCACTGCTCCTCAGGTGTTTGCACGTGTCATAGGCGCCTTGATTGCCTTACTGCAAACCAGAGGGATTCAGGTGACTCCTTACATGGACGACCTTCTGCTGAAGGTTTCTTCCAAGGACCTCCTGGATGGATTCTGAACACGGACAAGTCTACTCCAGTTGGGAGCTGTAGGTATTAAAAAATTACATAAATTGCACCCAGTCCTATCTCTCAAACCTTTACGGTTTGAGAGATAAAAGCGTTAAAAGTCCCCCTTCCCTCCCCGTGAGCTCTGACGTCAGCTTTCTGTGTTAGAGATGGAGATCCCATTCAACAGACCGTCCTGCGTGCTTCAGCAGTGCCGTAATCACAACAGTTAGGCAGAAATACTTCATTTGCACGGTCTACAATGTGTGCTTGCAAACCAGGCACATGGTGTAGACCGTTCAAATTAACTATTTCTGCCTAACTAGCATGATTATGGCACTGCTGAAGAGCATAGGACTGTCTGTTGAACGGGATCTTCATCTCTAACACAGAAAACTGACGTCAGCGTACGGGGAGGGAAAGGGGAACTTTGAAAACTTTTATCTCTCAAACTGTAGAGGTTTGAGAGTTAGGACTGGGTGCAATTGATTTTATTTTTTAATACCTACAACATTAAAATTACTTTTATATAAGTATTACTATCTCTTTAATACAAACCTTTTTGAAGGAAGGATGGTCTGATAGTATCTCCTCCTATCAAGTGTTTAAAGGAAAAGGAACACTTCGTAATAATAATAACTCTGCAAAACAATTCGTTTTGGCCTCTAAGAATGTAGTCCTTGCCTCTCTGTTCAAGAGATAAGATCCTCAATCAGTCCTTGATGTCATGTCGTTTGAGGTACACATAACGATTGTTAGCAGGACCACAAGACCTCAAACTCTGCTCAGTGGACATGGTAATCTTACCCTTTACAAACCAGAGCAAGGTGCATCGCATTGCTTTGCAATGCACTGTCCACCCATATGGTCGTTAACGTTTTAGGTAAGCTCATTAACTCTGCCTGCTTCAGTGTGAACAAAATGCTTGCAGCGTTCAGGGACATGACATTGAGCAATGAGTAAACATGAATTTTCCAGCTATATATGTGTGTGTGTGTGTGTGTGTGTGTGTGTGTGTGTGTGTGTGTGTGTGTGTGTGTGTGTGTGTGTGTGTGTGTGTGTGTGTGTGTGTGTGTGTGTGTGTGTGTGTGTGTGTGTGTTGTTAACCCTTTTCATGCCAGTGGGTTTCACGGCTCTTTGCAATACAATGCATTGTGTACTCCTTTGGCACTCAAAGGGTTAATAGGAAGTGTTTTCGCCTTTAATGGCTTTTGATAACTAGAACCAGCAATCACTGTAGCCTGGTGCAAATTATCATTTCAGTCCTAAGCAAACTGTCAGTCATTGCTCAATAGCTAGCAGCACACATATCAAATACAGCCTATTTTAAGAATAAAATGATCTACAAAGCCAGATTTCAAATGCATTGCCTTGTTGAACCACAAAGGAAGCAATTACTGGTTACCTAGGGATTCTACTGTATGATCCCTCATAGTCTCTGTGCATATAGGTCAAATGGATGTGTTTTATCATTTAATGGCAAACCCCTATCTAATGACTTAAATAACAAGGATTATTGAATGCCTATGGGTAAGTTATGAGATTGGAAACAGATTGCCGTCAGTAGGCTCAAATATAAATTATTTACTTTCTGTGAAAAAATACCAAATGAACCAATTTTGCTGAATGGATCTATACAACCTAAAAAATGTTGTCTTCCCTTCATTAATAATGCATTTCTTATAGTTTAACACAGTGATTCTGATACTTTTTGAAGTGACAGAGCCCATTTGTTTAAAATAAAATCCCTTCAAAACACTTGCAGGCAGTGGATGCTAGAGAGAGATTTCTCTAACATCTAAGGGGTTAACGTTGTATCAATATGGGATATATTAGTGTTCAACTTGGTACCAGCAACATAAAACTGGAATTTAAGGCTACAGTGTGTTGGGTAAGGACAAGTCTGGGGTGTAAATCTATCTGATAATATTGTTGTCCTGGAAAGTTCTAGGTTATAATGCTTCTTTGTTTCCTTCCCAGGTCCTTTATTTTCATAGTCATGAGGTTTGAGACCCTCCATATGAGAGAGTTTCTTCCAGATGACAAGATTTGGTTCTTGTCCCTTCAGGTGTCTCAAGCGATATCCATGTCATCGGTGATTGTGTGGGAATACAAAGAAAGTATCGAGTTACCTAGTTTTGCCTTGGAGGGAGTTCTCTGTACACAATTCCACACAGGGGAATTGGACATTCTTAGGAATTCGTCCAGTCACTAATCTCATGTATCTTATGTCATATCTCTGTTTCTTCAGTGGTCCCATCTGATGATGGGACGTCTCATTGCCATCATGGAGTGGATTGTGGTTACCATGGTTGCCAGCCTGTAGGACTGGGATGCTACCAGACTCCCCTGATGGTCCAAGGCCTTTGGAATAGGGAGGAGACCTTACATCAGCTTTCAAAGAGGAAACAGAAGTTTGTGATCCTGAGCCGAGGTTCGTGATATCTTCAATGGGCCTAGGCCCACATGCCAGCCCTCCCCATGGTTCACATTCCAGACATAACAAACATAGCTGCAGACTTTTTAAGTCATCAAAACCTGGACCCTGGAAATTGGAATATTTGGGGATTACCAATTTTGGATCTCTTTCCTGAACTGCAAGCTTCCTCTGTTCGGTAGCAGGGCCTTCTGGCCACTGTGATGAATCCCATGGAATTATCCTCTAGCATACATGTTCCCACTGACCTCTCTTTATTTGTCAAGGTTCTGAGAAAGGTCAGGATGAACATACTGGCCCTGACGGACCTGGTTTTTGGATCTTCTAATATTCTCCGTAGAGAAGCCTTTTTGCCTCCCCTTGAGGTCGGATATTCTGACCCAAGACCCAGTATGCATGAAGCTGGATTTGACACCTTGGCTCTTGAGGCTAGCATAGTGAAAAAAAGGGCTTTTCATATGCTGTAATTTCTACTATGCTCCAAGCTAGAAAACTGGTTTCATCCAAGGCCTGTAATAGGGATTGGTCCCTCTTCTACCAGTGGTATGCTGATTGTAATTCACAACGTAACCTTTTTAGGCTTGACCTTTCTTCGAGGTGGTGTTCAGATAGTGCTTAGTCTTAGCTCAGATTTCTGCTCTCTTGCTTCTTTTCCAGCGGTACGTTGCTTTGCTCCCTAATGTTAAGACCTATGTGCATGGGGTAGCATATTCTTACTCTGTCTTTCGGGATCCCACACCTCCATGAGAAGCTTCCTTTTTAACCTCTTTCGTCTGCTTCTTTGAAACTACTCACGCTCGAGACGTCCTTACTACTGACCTTTGTGTCTATTCAGCCGGCGGCTGAACTTCAAGCTTTGTCCTGTAAGCCCCCCCTTTCTGGTTTTACTTACTCCTATCGCTTCATTTCCCAAGGTTGTTTTGGACGTTTAACTCAATCAGGCTCCTTCTAATAGACAGGAGCAGGAATTTCATCCGAATATAGTATGTTGCTTGAAGTACTATGTTTAACACACGCATACGTTTTTTAATTCTGATTCACTGTGTCATCCCCGAGGGTATGCACGCAGGTCTACGTTTACTTTTGCGTCCTGGTTCAAAGCGACCATCCAACAAGATTAAGGAGAAACCAATTTTCTTTAGTCATGACGCACTTCACCAGATCAGTGGCGTATGCTGTGCCTGTAAGAATCAGGCTACTGCTGAGCCACTGTGTAAGGCTGTGATGTGGTAGTCTCCACACATTTTTACCAAACACTAATTTGAATATCCTGGCCTTGGCTGAAGCCAGCTTTGTACGGAAGGTCCTTCAGTCTGTGGTGTCTAAATCAGGGTCCTTCTTGCTTTCTTTTTTCTCTGAAGATCATAACCCTGTTGGTTTCTTGTTAGTTTATGGTTGTGTGTGTGTAAATTCAGTGTCTGATGACACCTGAGGTTGACGCTGTACCAGTTGGTCCTGTGGAAACTGGTCTCCAGCAGGTCACGACATGTGCTAATGAGCAGCTTTAGGGCTCGATCCAAATGTTGGAGTTAAAAATGCCGGAAGGGGAAAATGGATACCGACCGACAAAATAAAATGTCTTGGTCGGTATTCAAATGTCCTACCGGCATTAAGCACAACGGACGTTAGGCCACAAAACTGGTATTGTGTCCAAACGTCCGTTTTGTGTGTTACGTTCCCAAAACGCCGCTAAATACCGGCAGTTTTGGGAACTTAACAATAAAAAAAGCTAACAATCAGTGCCTGGCATACTGCCAACCACCAATCTTTAACTAAAGTGTCTTACACTTACCTGTCATCCACTGTCTGTCTCCATTCTTTCTTCTCTTCTTTCTTCTTGCTGTAAAAAACAAAAAGACAAGTATAAGTAGAATGTATAAATATCCAGCACACTAATACATAGTTTAACCCCTTGAATGCCAGAGGGGTATGCAATGCGTTGCGTACCTCTCTGGGGCTCAAAAGGGTTAAAGTATGCAGTGGTGTGACAGCTCTGTAATATACAAAATGCCCCCATGAATAGTAAATATGTCCAAGGTAATCCAAGTACATCGTATTGCCACAAGAAAACTTATAAAAATATACATAGCTTGCAAACTTTGAAATCGCTGTCTCCACCGCTGTGTTCGGCCTCTGAGGTGGCAGCAGAGACAGAATAATGTGCCTCAGTCTTCCTTCCTCCTCATGTGCAAGGGCCGATGCCCTCTCTGCTCTGAGGGAATTAGAATTGAGACTGCCCTTATATATGGACAGTCTTACTTTCAATTCTCTCACAGCCATTGGCTGGGATATGCTTACACATCTCCCAGCCAATCAGCTTTGAGCGGATGTGCTTTAAACTGATTTGCTGGGAGATGCATAAGCATATCCCAGCCAATGGCTGTGAGAAAATTGGAAGTAATTGGCAGTCTCAGTTCTAATTCCCTCAGAGCGGAGCAGGCATCGGCCCGTACACATGAGGAGAGGGGGACTGTGGCACATTATTCTGTCTCTGCCGCCTCAGAGGCAGCGATTTCAAAGTTTGCAAGCTATGTATATTTGTATAAATTTTACTAGTGGCAATACAATGTACTTGGATTACCTTGGACATATTTACTATTCATGGGGGCATTTTGTATATTACAGAGCCATCACACTACTGCATACTTAAACCCTTTTGAGCCCCAGAGAGGAACGCAACGCATTGCTTTGCAATACCTTGTGTACCCCTCTGGCACTCAAGAGGTTAAACTATGTATTAGCATGTTGGTTATTTATACATTGTACTTATACTTGTCTTTTTGTTTTTTACAGAAAGAAGATAGAAGAGAAGAAAGAAAGAAGGACATAAGAGAACCAGGAAGCTGAGGACTTCGCTGGACATCAGGATTAATGGTAAGTGTTACTTGTAATGTGATTTTTTTTTTTTTTTTTTAAACTTAGTCGTGTTAACCCTATGAATGCTGACGGGGTAATTATACCCCACTGGCACTCATAGGGTAAATTCTACTAACGGCTGACACGTTTTTCATACTTTGGACGTATCGATATGGGGCTTAGGGACCCATATCCACGCATCCACTGAGGACTTTTTTTTTGTTATTCAAGTTTCTGCGTTGGATGTTTAAACAGCCGATAAGGGTCTCAAGGTAAAAAAAAAGTAGGTCTTAACTTTCCTGCGTTAACTTGAGTCCCTTATCGGATTTTCATGGCTAACGCAGACAATTGAATTGCAATTTGCAGTGTTTTCATCATTTTTTATGGCTGAAAACACCTCTTAACTCTAACACCCGATAGCACTTTTTTTTACCGATATTTTTTCACAGCACAGACATTTGAATAGCTTACTGTGCTGGAAAAAAATGCCGTCGGCACAAATAACAGCCATCTCCAACATTTGGATCGAGCCCTTAACTCTTTGTGTGGTATCCAAACCCTCTGGTGTTCAGTTAACACTGTGAGAGCAAATGCAAGGCAACATATTAATCTACAATTTATTGTCCATCTCTCTGACACTCCAGGTGTTAATTGAACAGTACCATTCGATGGATACCAAATCAAGTAAAGGATTTAGTCAGACTCTTCTTGGTACTAATGACTTTTAACCCTTTGAGCACCAGAGAAGCATCCAGTGCATTGCAACACAATGCATTGGATACCTTTCTGACACTCAAGGGGTAAAGTGCATCCCAAACAAGCACAAGGATGCCAGACTTTGCATATAAAGTGTCCCATGACATCAGCAGTGATATAATGAAATTATCATAGGTAAACAAGACATGATATTAAACATAAACATAAAGAAAAATAAAAAATACTCCATGTAATACCTTCAGGGTTATCAGTCACGCTCTAAATCAAATAAGTCCTTAACCCTTTGAGTGCCAGAGGGGTACAGAACGCATTGCAGAGCAATGCGTTGCGTACCCTTCTGGCACTCAAAGGGTTAAAAGCTGTAACTTAAAATCTAAAAATAAAGGAAAATTATATTCAAAAGACATTGAAGCCAAAAGTAGCAAATGGAAAAAGGGTTCATCATTACATTGGATAGTAAAAGGAGCAGAAAAAAAATAAAATAAAAACCAACACTATAATCTTCATTTAGACTCTATGGAGCTTTTGTGTTCAGTTCGTCGATCGATCTTGGTTCTCTCTGGAGTAGTACTGTTTCCTTATTACGTCCTCTTTTAGGAAATGTAAGCACATCAAGCGCTAGTCAGCGTAACTGTCAACACAGAATTGAGAGCACAGCTGACAGGACTGATAAACTTATTATCCCCTCTAGTGCAAATGATTTGCCCAGGGCTCCTCCACTTTTCTTTTGAACATACAGCCCATATACGTAATAGAAAAAAAGTAGCATTCTAAGTGGTTGTCCATGACACACTAAAGTGTCATGGCATCCTGGTTGAGAACTGCAGAAATAAAAATTGTAGTAGATAAAAGTTTATGTTAACTGGAATGTGTATATTGTCATTTCAAAGCAATTATCTCTCTTTATTTTTATAAATACAGGGCAATGTCCCTTTAATCATTGGTTTATGCTGTGAGTCTAGAAATTTGCCCAACATACATGTAGCCATTGGGTCATTTGAGTAAATAAACAACATATGAAATGGTACAGGTAGCATAATTTGATCATTTCCCCTAGAGGGATGCTGATGGTATTATAAAATGACAGCTGGGACAGTCAAGGCATGGAAATGTTCCTGTTTTGGGATTACAAACATATCTGCTTTTTAGCATTTTTACCAGTAATGTCAGCTAGAATCCTGTGTCCTATGTTTCTCACTCTTTTGTATGAAAACAATGGTCATTTATTTGCAGAAAAACCTAACTCAGAATCAACATACAAAGTGTGCCAATTTTTCATAAATATAGATTTAACTATCGATGAATGCATTCAGTAGGTTGAAGCAAATATAGTTAGCTCACACCTTAGAGTTATGTGGAAACTCTAGAAAAGTGGATCTATTAATTTATTGTACACTAGCAATGTGGGACGGCGTTGCCCGTCATGTTATGACCGTTGGGCGCATGTGTGTGAAATGCAGACACACTGATAAACACAGACATATACAACATACAGGCAGACACATACCATACATCCCCAGTGTCCCTCTTTAGGAGGGACAGTCCCTCTTTGAAGGCCAAATCCCTCTGTTCCTCTTTCCCACCCTGTTGTCCCTCTTTTTAGGAGGTCAGACTGCGTGCAGGGCCGGCTCCACCTATAGGCGAGGTAGGCGCCGGCCTAGGGCGCACAGGTACTGGGGGTGCGGGCATGCAGCGGAGAAGAGCTGCGCCCGCACACACCATGCCGGGAACCACAACACAGTCAGGTCTGTGTCGCTACTGCGCTCCCTCATTGGGTCGGATCTTTAGTAATGCAGAGCGCTGGGAGTCATGATCTCCCGCCGCGCTCTGCATTACTGAAGAGAAGACTGCGCGGGAGCTACAGGTATGTGATGGGGGGCAAGTTGGAGCTGAGGGGGCATACTGGAGCTGCTGGGGCCAAGTTGGAGTGGATGGGGGGCAAAGTGGAGCTGCTGGGGGCAAGTTGGAGAGGATGGGGGGCAAAGTGGAGATGATAGGGGCAAGTTGGAGCTGAGGGGGCATAGTGGAGCTGCTGGGGGCAAGTTGGAGCTGATAGGGGTAAGTTGGAGCGGATGGAGGTCAAAGTGGAGCTGATGGGGGCAAGTTGGAGCGGATGGGGGTCAAAGTGGAGCTGAAGGAGGGGCAAGTTGGAGCGGATGGGGGCCAAAGTGGAGCTGATGGGGGCAAGTAGGAGCTGATAGGGGCAAGTTGGAGCTGCTGGGGGCATAGTGGAGCTGCTGGGGGGCAAAGTGGAGTCGGTGGGGGTAAGTTGGAGCTGATAGGGGCAAGTTGGAGCTGAGGGGGCATAGTGGAGCTGAAGGGGGGCAAAAGTGGAGCTGGTGGGGGCAAGTTAGAGTGGATGGGGAGCAAAGTGGAGCTGATGGGGGCAAGTTGGAGCGGATGGTGGGCAAAGTGGAGCTGATGGGGGCAAGTTGGAGCTGCTGGGGGCATAGTGGAGCTAATGGGGGGCAAAGTGGAGCCGGTGGGGTCAAGTTGGAGCGGATGGGGTGCAAAGTAGAGCTGGTAGGGAAAAAGTGGAACTGCTGGGGGGCAAAGTGGAGCTGCTGGGGGGCAAAGTGGAGCTGATGGGGGCAAAGTGGAGTTGATGGGGGCAAGTTGGAGTTGATGGGGGGCAAAGTGCAGATGATAGGGCCAAAGTGGAGCTGATAAGGGGCAAGTTGGAGCTGGTGGGGGGCATCTCCAGACCAGGGGCAGACTGGCCCAGGGGGCAGAGAGAGGACAATCATGAAAAGAGGTGGGGTATAAGTAGGCAGGGTATAAAGGGGTGGGGCGAAATGGGCGGCAAAATTAGGTTTTGCCTAGGGTGGCAAAAATCCTTGCACCAGCCCTGACTGTGTGGTGTGTATTACTTTGCTCTACAGCAATAAAGCAATAAACTTCAGTATATGTGTTTATACATTAGTCTGTGCAAATAAAATACTTTGGTCTTGCACTAAATCATTTATTCAGTTACATAAATAGCCAGTAATAGGTCATGAAATAACCTAAAAATTCTTACTAATGCCCCGCCCACCAGCCACGCCCCAAAAAATATCACCTAAAAGTAAAGTGTCCCTCTTTGGCCATGTGAAATGTTGGGAGATGTGCACATACATACAGTGAGCGGCAGAGACATGCAAAAGACACGCACACACACACAGACACACTGGAGATGGACACACATATGCAACAGAGATGTACACACGCAACATATATGAGCAGAAACACATGCATGCATGAGTTGTATACCCCTCTGGCACTCAAATGGTTAAGGTATAGAGAGGCATGTGAGAGTTAAATAGCAGTGGGAAGTGTATTCATACCTGGGAACTTTGACTTGTGGAGTCCCTAGAGGGGACTGATGTGGTGCTAATGTGGAGAGACAAATGGGGCAATCTGGGTTAAAAGTGGGCGGGGCTTCATCACGAGTAGGGGGCGGGGCTTAACATAAATGTGGAAAAGTGTTAGTAATAGGCTGGGGAAGGAGGAGAAGTGGGAGGGGAATGCAAGTTTACAGTGTGAGGGGTTTGAACACACTCCCTGAGGGGTTAAACTTGATACCCAACCCTGTGGCAGTCAGTGGGTTAAGTGTGTAGCTGATGGTTGTCTGTCTTGTGTCTTGCATGGCAAATGATGACAGTGAAGAAATAATTCAGCAGAGGGCCTACCTTAACCCTTTGAGTGCCATTTTGTTCCCCTGGTGCTGCACTACAGGTCCTGCTGAGGCCACTGGGAGTCAGGGTGAGTGACTGTGTGTGTGTGTGTCAGCCATATTTATTTCTGGCTTTGTGTATGTATGTGGTGCTGTGTGTGTGAGTAGGGGCATGTGTGTTTGGTGCTGTGTGAGTGGGACATGTGTGTGTGTGTGTGGTCTGTGTGTGTGAGTGGGACATGTGTGTGTGTTTGTTTGGTGCTGTGTGAGTGGGGCATGTGTGTTTGTCTGTGGTGTAGGAGCAAGTGGCAGCCATATTGTTTTTTTCTGACTTTGATAGTGGTGGGCGGGCTGCATAGTGGGGGCGGGGCAACTCCCTGCATGATTGAATCACCCAATAGGAGTAGTAACTCCTGCTTTATGCCTCCCCTGGGTGTGTTTTGGCAGGCACAAAGTCTTCTTTTATATATATAGATATTTCAGGCATTCATCTATGATTTTAGAATCACACCCTACATTTCATCAACACTTTCTTGACATTCTGCTTTATCTGAGACAATGGGGAGATGCAATGCAGGGTGAAAAGGAGCCAGTGTGGCAATATGGTGGCGAACTTGTGTCACTGGCATATTGACAGCATGTTTATATGTTAACGAGGCTGTTCATCACATTCACTAAGCTTTGATAGCTGCCTCTGCTGTCAGAGTTCACAGTTACAACATTGCCTACCTGGGGTTGGCGATGTTGGGATCTCCCTGTAACTCTCTATGGAGCCAGTGGACATTTTGCTGTCTCTGCTCTGGAGAGCAGAGACAGAAGTTGCCCTCCTTTAACCCATTCAGTGTCATTGGGAGGTGCCTTGCATACCTAGAAATGGTTAAAGTGTTAGTAATGTCCACAAAAAAAGTTTTTTTGCATTTAGAAGAGCTTAAAAAGCTGAGCTAAATGCAAAAAAATGTATCTCTCAAACCGCTATGGTTTAAGAGATACAGGCGTTTAAAGTTTGATCTCTCCTACTGGCAGCTGTAAAGCTGTCAGCAGGAGATCTGTGTCGGTCAACACGGAGGCGCTTGAGAAGTGCTGCGATCTCGTTATTTACCACAAATCCCTTCACTGAAATGGTCTAAAACGAGTGCTTGAAAACCAGGTACATTCACCTGGTGTATGTGTTTGCTCCGTCCCACTTTATTCCCAGGATGGAGCAGGCTCCCATAACTCTGATCACCCCCATTCTGGTCCCATCCGGCAGAGTTTTCGGATCTTCATACTCTATCCATATTAGAACTGTTTTTGGTCCCTCTGCATCCATACATCTTGGCTCGGGGTCTGCTGTGTCGTCCAGAGGTATAGAAGCTGGTTTTTACAACTTGGCTCTTGAAGCCAACATTCTCAGGAAGAAGAGTTTTTCTGATTCTGTCATTGCTACTTTGCTGAAGGTTCTTAATCTGGTTTCATCCAAGGCTTGCCACTGGGTATGGTCCTTATTCTGTAGGAGATACAAAGACAAGATGTGCAGTGGTTTCTCCACTACTGTTTATAAGTGAAAATTGCCATTGACTGAACCATTTATGGGGTGTGCAAAGCACTGAGCACTGCTTTGGTCCTTAACCCTTTGAGTGCCAGAGGGGTATGCAACGCATTGCAAAGCAATGCGTTGCATACCCCTCTGGCACTCAAAGGGTTAAATGGTTAAAACATTGCAAGGAGGTGACTCACTTAAAGTTGTGTGAATTCTGGGAATATTTATTTGTCCCCATGGGGTAGATGGTTTACTCCAAAGCTGCTCATCTTGCTTTGTGCATACATCCCTTAGGGGCTAATGCACAAAGAAAAATAGCTATTTTGGAGTTAACCAGTGGCATAACTAGTCATTGGAGGGTAACTAGTCATTGGAGGGCCCAAGTGATGTCCAAGCACAGAAATGATCTCCCAGAAGCATGACTAGAACCTGTGGAGTCCTGAGGCTGACGGCCATCTTGGATGCCAGGCCCATGTGCACTTCCTGAATAAAAATTCACCATATTCCCATTGATTTGAATGGATATTATGCTCTTATTGCTTTTCATTGCATTTGAGACCTCTAGCATTCAAGGGGTTAAAACCCAATTTAAATAAATGGGTAATTTTCATTTGTCCCCATTTAGCGCATGGGGAATTGCTTTCCCCTTTCTTTTGTGTATAAAAAAACATTTTTTAGTGGTATGTTGAAAATGGTTGATAAATTTTACAGTGACAAGTCCTATTTATATGAAGTCTCTAACACCACCCAGGCTGTGTTTTAAAGCTGAAGGCCTCCTGTTTTCTATGCTAAGTTGCTATCAACCAGTATATTTGAGTGTCAGGGAGTTATCCAACCTCTCTGGTACTCAGAGGGTTAATAAAATGGGTCACTTCATCTAGTCTCTGTCTCTGAAGTGGAGGAGTGTTAGTAGTCCAGTGTATCAGGATACATTTAATTGTTAATACGTCTGTGAGTTTATTTGTATTGCTGTTTTGCTTTTCCATTGCATTATGCAATAGATCCCTTTAACCCCTTAAAGGGATAGTAATACTTCGTTTTAACTTTATTTTATTTTGTAGGCATTAAAAAAACATGAAGAATGATATAAGTCTTATCTCTCAAACCTTTATGGTTTATGAGATATTCACAAGCAAAGTTTCCCCCTCCCGCCCCTTTTACCTAGTGTAAGCAATCTCTTCTCAGATGTGGAATGCAGTCCATAGACCAGACAGATAACAGAAGGGGACACTCTTATTCCTTTGAAAACAATGAAATCCCTGCCCCCCTTGACAAGCTTTTCAGCTTTTTCCCTTATCTTAATTGAAGATTGTCCCTCTCTGCAGTCTACCTGGGCACCTCCCTTCTGCCCTGGCTGAAAAGTGTTACATCAGTAAAAGGGGCGGGAGGGGGATACTTTGCTTGTGAATATCTCTTAAACCATAAAGGTTTGGGAGATAAGACTTATATCATTCTTCATGTTTTTTTAATGCCTACAAAATAAAATAAAGCTAAAACGAAGTATTACTATCCCTTTAAGGACCCTTGACGTACCAGGACCGTCACGGTCCTTGAACTACTCAAGGACCGATGACGGTTATGGTACGTCACGTACTTTTTACTTACAGCGCTCTACCGGGAGCGCTGTAAGTAAAAATAGGGCCTGAAATAGACCGCTCTAAGATCGGAGCGATCTCTATCAGGCCCCATAATGACGCGCCGATACACGTGACAGGTCACGTGTACCGGCACGTCCAAGTGCCCCTATGCGGTCATTATGGGACGGAAATGTCCCATGACCGCCAGTCCTTAAGGGGTTAATCCTTTGAGTGTCAGAGGGGTACGGAATGCATTGCAAAGTAATGCATTCAGTACCCCTCTGGCACCCAAAGGGTTAATTAAAGGGTGGTTCTTTTCTGCTCATGTTTTATATCAATATTGTCATACAGCTCCAAAACATAAGTAATAGTGGCCATTTCCACAGTGGACGCATTAGATTCTCCTGAGGTTCTTTGCACTTCAGACAGTGTTTGGTGGAAACGAGCCCTGTTTTGTTCTCTGTGTGAGGGGTGAGATAGGCCTTGTGAGGCAATTTACATTGGATTTTATGGAGGTATGCTGTTGGAGTACGCACATGGTAATTGTAACCCTTTAAAGAGGAACTACCACCTCACCTAATCTTGCCCCTAAAGAGTTACCCATCTAGTGACTAGCTGCTTTTAGAGAATTCCTACTGCTCTCGGGAAACAGTGCAGACATCTTTGCACAGTGATGTCTGCGTGCCTGCGCTGTCAGTCCCTTCCGGTGCCATTGCGACTCCCAGTAACGCTTCCTAGAGCAGTCTGGGACTGACAGTGCAGGCGCGCAGACGTCACTATGCAAAGATGTCTGCGCTGTTTCCTGGCTGTCAGTCCCGGGAGCAGTAAGAATTCTCTATAAAGCGGTAATAATTCTGGCGACTAGCACTACTGAGCAGCTTGTCGCAGACAGGTAATTATTTGGAGACAAGTTTAGGCAGGGTGGTAGTTCCGCTTTAAGGAAGAGAGGTGTATTGCTTTGAAGTTGCATTTTGCACCACTCTGGTCCTTAACCCTTTGAATGTCAGAGGGGTAAATGCGTTACGTACCCCTCTGGCACTCGAAGGGTGAAAGGGTAAAGTAGGTTCATGCACTCTGCCTGCTTGAGTTTGAAAAATCTGCTAGCAGCTATCATGTGTGCCTTCATGGATATGACATCAGGACTAATTGAGGGTGTTATCCGTTTGAACAGAGTCACAAAGGTATAGTGGCCATTAAGATTTTGTAGCCATAGAAAGTGGGGATTATTACTTATTCCTTTTATTTATTTCTCCTGTGCACAAGAAGGGAAATCCTAGAGGTAGCTTGTTAGCAGTCCTGGAGGACAGACTTGGGAAATGCTTTTCTAGGTTAGGGATAGACGACCATTGGCTCTCCAGTTGTTGGAGACTACAGCTCCCATCATCCCCAGCTACCTGTCAGATCTCCTTACCATCTGAAAGATAGATTTTGATGTTAGATAAGAGGTAATTGTCCCATTCAGTCTGAAAATGTTCCTCTCTAATTAAAATACACAACCATACATACCTCTCAGAATAGACTTATGGCTATCATTTTTTTTTAACCTTTTGAGTGCCAGAGGGGTACACAACACATTGCAAAGGGTTAATCACACCTGGTGGGAATCAGTCCCAAGAGTCTATCCACCCTGTCTGTAAAAACTGTCATATCTCAAGGTATTGGGGACCACAGCTCCACTTGTACACAAGCAGCTGTTGGCTGGTTGGGGCTGATGGGTTTGTAGTCCCCAACAATTGGAGGATGAACTGCTGACTAACCCAGTGTAGACTGTAGCATTCGTCTTCACCATTCAGGCCCCTCTGACTGGTAAGGCTTTTCAAGAGTTTAAAACAATTCCAGTGCAAACATCAGATGAAATCACATTGCTGCCATTGATTTATCACCTGACTACATAATTTCACTTGTCTTTATCATCAGCAATTACTGCAGAGTCCTGTACACTGGAGTTCTGCAAACACCATATGTAGCTGCACCATTATCTATCATTGATTCATATATCTGTTAGGCTGGAGAAATGAGAGGGCACATTCTTGGAGCAGGTACTGATTCAGATTGATTTATGTTGTCATATTATGACAGGTGCCTGAAGGATTTAGGGTGTCTGATCAACAGACTATAACAAATAATAGATTGTATTCCCTGCTGGCAAAGGAGTGTTCAGTATGCAAGGCACACCAAAAGCCGACTTTAAAGTAAACAACTCTTATGAAAGAGTAAGTTATTCCACATAATTTTCTTTACTAGAAACAAAAGAGGATTTTGAGCGATATGTGTGTGTATGTATATATGTATATATATATGAAGAACTTTAAGTATGAGTGCGATACCTTTACTTCCTGAGTCTACTTATAGGGGAATTGTACCCTTGGAATAAGTGTCTCTTAATTTGATTAAATAAATTGTCCTTCATACAGCAGTCAGGTACATCTGTAAACATTCCATATTTGTAATAAATCTCTGCGTAAGTATTTCAATTTAAATCTGATAAACACTAATATCCCTTACAAACCACCCAAGTATAATGAAACATATTGTTTGTTGTGAGAAGTGTAAACTGCTACAATATGTGAACAGAGATCATTATATACAGGGAACAGCTAATATAATGCAAAAAACAAATAGATTTACCTGACTACTGTATGAAAATTAAGAGCAAATTATTCCTATAGTATAATTCCCTTGTAAAGTGCAGGCTTTTAACCCTGTGAGTGCCAGAGTGGTACGCAACGCATTGCAGAGCAATTCATAGCATACCCCTCTGGCACTCGAAGGGTAAAGACCACCATGCAAGAAGAGATCTAAATGTGTTTTTCTGGGAAAAAGCAATTTTATCCCTTTTGTTATTAGACAGGTCTCTAATGCATTCATAAAAGTAGCAAAGTGGTTAAATATACCATCTTAAAGAACTAAAGCACATTTGTAATGAAAGCAAATAATACATACGTTGCAAAATGCCGTTAAAGAAGGAGCTGGCAACCCGATGGCATCTAGCTGTTCAAGACTACAATTGCCAGCAACCCAAGCCAGCCATTTCTGTCTAGATATAATGGTTGATTGTTGTTCTAAACTGCTATAGCGCCTTTTGTTTACCTTCCCTGCTTTAACCCCTCAAGGACAGTCCAATCTGAGTTGGATTTCACTTAATCCCTTAACGACCGGCCAATCGGCGCGGTCAGTTAAGGACCACGGAGCATTTTTTTTTTTTTCTTCCTTTTCATTTCTGCTTCCGGACTCCCCGAACGGCGTGCAGCCTCGGTGGGAGCCCAGAATTCCATGACGGTCATAGTACAATCATGGGTCGTTCAGTCAGATTTACCCATGACGTACTATGACCGTTAAGAGTTTAAGGACCGGAGCAATTCTGACCTTTTTGACTATGTCTTTGTTCAACAGTGTTTTCCCTCTAAGTACTTAATTTTACCCAAGAAAATTATATACTGTTTTTTTTACGCACAAATAGGGCTTTCTTTTGATACCACACTTATATGGATAGCACACCATTTATTTTAATAAAATTCTCTTGTGATCTTTTGGCCGCAATGGGTTACATTTTTATGGAGACTGCATGAAAGGTATGACTGGTCAGTCATACCCACAAAATGGGCAATTTTAAGTGGGCTCTGTGCCCCTGGGTGAAAATCCCCATGTCCCTTTTTCCCACCCTATTTTCCCACTTCCAATATTAGTAATTGACTTTTTTTTTTTTTTTTTTTTTTAACTTTAATCGTAAGGGACAGACAGGCTGAGGAGAGACACAGAGACAGTGGAATCAAACGGTCTCATTCATTCCAAATGCCGGTACAAGTGATGGCTGCTTCAATGATCACATGACCCGGCACAACTGAGAAGGGCTGAGACTGAATGCTCCGGTACCGGAGTGCACGGAGGCACGCTGCTATCATTTAACCCATGACAGTCCTTAACTGCTTTCTACCCATGACGGTCCAGGACTGTCATGGGTCATTAAGTGGTTAAAAGAATAGTAAGGTGTGTGCTTTTTTTTTTTTTTTTTTTTAATATGATAACCTGCCATTTAGATATTTCTGCTCAGCAAAACAAGGGTAGTCCCACCGCTGTAATTTGTTTTATACAAATGTGATTACAGTTTAAATTATCAGGAAGTTAATTACAGTGTTAGCAGTTTCTATCACATTCTAAGGACTGTTTGTCAGTGACTCACCCCTCCAAGAGAATGCAACAGAATAATTAGATTGTGACCACTAGAGGCCACTGTTAATGTTATTAAAAAAAAAAACTTTAATAACTGAAAATGTGCATCGCTCAGTAGTACCCTTGTTTTAATCAACAGGATAAGTTGTACAATATATTTTTTTCATAACAAAAGTTAATTGCTCCTGTAAAGTGGACCTGTCACCTTAATTCAAGTTTGTATATTTGAAAACTTAGCCCCACAAATGTACAGGGGAAATATTCATACTTGGTAGGTTATGCTATTATTGTATGCCAGTTGTGGTACTTGTGCAGAACCAGTGACATTTTGTATGCCAGTTAAGCTTTTTAGTTATGTTTCATGCCTTTTCCAGTTGATCCACTAGTGTTATTTTTCGTAAGATCTCAGAATGTATTTGACTCATTAGGCCTTAATCTAAATTAGATGATGACAATTCAAAGGTGTAATACATTCTTTGACTCTTGGGGTGTACTTATACTCAAAAAGCATGGGCTCCTCTAAGTATCTGACTGAAGATTAGAAAATAAAGATAAACAACCAGCCCAAAGAAGGGAAAGGCTATAAAAAGATATCTAAACTCTTCCTGCTTGTAATTTCAACTGTACAAAATGTCGTTAAGAAATGGAAGATTAGGGAAATGTTGCAGTCAAGACAAGATCTGGAAGAACAAGAAAAATCTTCAATAGAACTGCTCGTAGACTGACCAGGAATGCAAAGCTAAAACCCCCATATCACTGCATAGGACCTGCAGCAAAGTGTCATGGGAGTAGTGGTGCACCAGTCCACTGTGTAGCTTTGTTTCTGAAAACCTAATCTGCATGGAAGAGTCATAAGAGGAAATCTGGTGATAGTAACATGGGCACTCCTTATGCTTTTGCACTGGAACGGGCTCCAGTATAGTTATGGATTAATGGACACAATCTAACCTGCTTGATATTTTATGGGCAACTCCTTGTGCTATGGCACAGGAATGGACCCAGATATAGCATGGACTAATGGACTTGTTATATAATATAACCTGTTGGATCTTATATTTCAAACCACTACCATCTAAGTATGCACCAATTTTGGGACACATGGATAGTGCCACATCATCAAATATCAGCATAATTATGGAAGATATTTATCGATGAATTTACAGATTGGATTTATCGATATATTCGCAAATAGTGCCATTGGTAACATTGACCTCCCAGTGTTTGGACTGTGTTTATCCCATAAGCCCCCTCTTCATCGCTATCTATACATTGAGGTTTTGTCACTATATATGTACATTATGTAGACATTGTTATCAGTATATATGCCAGTCACTTATACAAAGCCTTTTTTAAATAAGAATCTCTTTATTATATCACGTTGGTTTGCTTTGACAGGTGCGTTTGGATGTGGCGTTGTTCTCAGCACTGCTCTATCGCAACATTTGTACTGGACAATTTGAATATAGCTGTGGACTTCTAACTACACATTTGTGCAATTTTTATGTATTTGTCTTTATTCCCCTACTTAGTGTTGTTGAGATGCGGTGGTGGCTCTGATTGGTCCCACTGTATCGCAGAATCACTATTGTGGGTACCAGTTACTTCGCAACCTGGTTCCCCTTCCAGTGACATCCCCTGACCTGGTCACCATGAGAACGCCAATTTTGGAGCTACCATACATGGGGACATGCAGAGGATGGGGTTACGTTTGCTATTTACTATATATACATCTTATGTGGTGTTGGGCGCCCTGTTTGACCCGAGGGATCCTAGGCTGAGTATATCTATATATTCTTTTAATAAGGGTAAGTATGTGGGTGAAGCACAACTAAGAGGGCTAATCCCAAATATTTTGCTGAATAGAAGTATCTATTAAAAATAAATTCTATTATTACCTTCTGTTCAGGAGCTTTTCTTGTTGGCTAAATAAGTTGCATTTATATGTCATCAGCGTTCATTTTATTTACCTATATAAAGTTTCATCTGATTCTGTGTTTTGTAACTTATTACTCTTGACAGCAGTAGTTTTCGTTGTAACACTCTCTAATTTAGCTGCCTGTGTGATAGTTAGGATGTGAATTAAATTGATTGCACGTGTGTGCTCAAGCACAAGGCAAATTCAGCAGGTTGCAATGGTATTTAAAGGGATAGTAATTCTTGCAAATTACTAATCTCCATATTGTAGCTTTGTTAAAAAGAAATGTATTGCCCGCATTGTCATCTCTGAAACTCTTATGGTTTGAGAGCTGATAGCAACCACACGTAGAAGAACGTTTGCAACCACACGTAGAAGAACATTTTAGTGAAAGATTTCTGTTTTATAAACGCGATCTTGGCAATGCTGCAGAGCCACCTGATGCAAGTAATACCGGATATCCCTGCAGTCAGCGTTCAGTCAGGGAAGGGGGAGGGAGGGGGAACTTTGAGCGCTATCATCTCTCAAACCATAAGGGTCTGAGAGATGACACTGGGGGCAATAAGTTTCTTTTTAACAAAGCTATAGTATGGGGATTAGTAATTTGCAAGTATTACAATCCCCTTAACAGACAATTTGAGGGAATTCTATAAAAAAATAAAAACCACTCCCAGTAGATAAAACAATGGAATCAGAACCTTGCCAAGTTTAAAACCTAAATGACTTTATTCTCATTGCTAGTGTCAGTTGCTGTAACAAAATAGAGGGTAGTGGATAGACAAGGTAACAACTGCAGCCAACAGCAGTTTTGTGCTATAATACATTGATGGAGGTATGGGGAAAATTAATTCAGTGTACTGTTAAATCTGTAATGTTGATCCTGAAGAGGTATTGCTAAAACAAAGTGTCTTTCTATATAGCACACAGAATCTCTGTCCATTCTTCCTACTCCACTTAGCAAGAACTGTTAGTGCACCCATTATTCTTTTGTGGATGCATAAAAGAAAAGTAGAGCAATTTTAGAACATTGGAGGCCTTTCTAGCATTCAAGGGATTAACCCTTTGAGTTTTTTAAAAAACAAAAAGAAAAAACAGAAAGGGACTAACAAGAGGCACAAGACTAATATAAATAATAATCATACATAATGTATATAAAAATATCAAATTTATTAATGACACAATGTCACAATCGAAAAACAAAAAAATCATCAGCAAGATGAAACAATCCCACCTGAACACATCCCCCCACCCTCTGTACCACCCCAAGGCCGCCAAGCCCTACATAAATAATAAAAACCACCATAAAAAAGCAACAAATGACATATAAGGAATACACATAAACTTAGTGTCCATAAAGGATGGATGTTGGACGTATTATATATAAGTATATGACCGGCAAAATATACCACAAACCCCACCAGATCATACAAATGTTCACTCCAAAGTCTATATGTGAAGATTCATATTGCACAAGATACCAAGAATTCACACATGCGATGAAATGAATATGGAGATAAATATGGAGATGAATGTGATGATATAGATGGATGAATAAACAAGGTCGTCACACACACAACTGAGTCTGGCTCGAATATATCTCAAAGCGGGCGGCCACAAAATAAGAATAAATATTCTCACCAATCTTCACCCATGCATCAAGGGCAATAATCCGAATGCCTCCTTCCGCTATCACAACACGCCACTCACAAGTTGTGCGGACGCCTATAATTACTCCACTTCACAAACTATGCAACGGAGTCTGACTCCAGACATAATCAATAGACTACCGTGTATGATGTTTGAAGCAATCCGAAATCACTCGAATCCGTTCACGGAGTCTCTGGGTCACTCACAGGTTGATGCAGTGTTGATATACGATACCTCGATCATCTCCATACATATAAATAATTCTGACAGTTCCTCCAGTATAGGCATGCACCTCCATGTATACTCCTTCAATACATCATACCATCCTATTGTCAATTCGTTTCGCCCATATCACAACGGGCTTCTTCTTCTTCTTATATACATTATGTATGATTATTATTTATATTAGTCTTGTGCCTCTTGTTAGTCCCTTTCTGTTTTTTCTTTTTGTTTTTTAAGATATTATTGAGGGACTGAGTGCACCCCATGTTATAATCATATGGGTTAGACGTTATAGAGTATTATAAGTGTGCTCTCAATTATTTTTTTTTTTGTTGTTGTTGTTGAATTAACCCTTTGAGTGCCAGAGGGGTTCCGTACCCCTCTGGCACTCAAAGGGTTAAAATTTCCATACACATCAACGGGAAGTTTTATTTATCTCCTTTAATACACTTGGTTTACTCCAGAATTGCACCACTTTCTTTTGTGCATAATGATTATTATCTGGGTGAATAGGTTTACTCTTTATTACATCACACAGATTGCAGCTTATTGGATAAGGCCTCCAGTTCTAGGAAACATACCTATTCTCCTGTATCATAGGTCAATATTCAGTTGGTAAGGATAGATTGTGTATTTTATCATTAAATCTGGAATTATGGAGCAAACCAGCTGCACTCTAGGGGAAAAAAGGAAAATTCCAATTGGTTAAATGGGGCTTTTGATTCAGTGAATTCTAGCGAGATGTACAAAACATTGCAAAGCGACGTGTTGTAGTCCACTTTATCATTAAAGGGGTTGGAAAACCCATTTAAAGGGGAACTTTTACATGTAAAATCTTTTGACCAGGTGCTTAAGTTATTAAAATATTAGGATTCATATGCCCTGCTCCCTTCTACAGGCTTAATGTCTGCTGAAGATATTACCTCTTCCCTGCCCGTAAAAATAGGATAAACTGGTGCAGTTATTTACAAGTCAGACACTGGGCAGAAGCAGCCAGACTGAAGGGTTATACCCCTGGACATTTGACAACACTAGAAAGAAACCTCACTTCTCCTCCCTCGACCCTCAAGTCTCTCTCTTTTTGTTACTCCATCATACAATCCTCCATGGACAACCGCAAATTCTGTTTCTTAAAACAATGGGAGAAGGAATTAGGCCTAACGATCACGTTAAAAACAGTGGAATGTAATTTATAAACTGAATTTCAGATCTGCACATGATACAAAACTGAGAGAACTTAAGTACAACATTACTGCTAGGTGGTATATAACCCCAGAGCGGCTCTCTTATATATCACCCTCTCGCTCCAACCTCTTCTGGAGGTGTACCAACAGCCCAGGCACAATGTTGCACATATGGTGGTCTTGCCCAATAATAGCTGGATTCTCACTCATACTTAAGATCATAAACTTCCCTGTCCCTAAGGATCCCTGGTTATGTCACTTCTCATTTTCCTCCAGATCTTAACAGCCACCTCTCAACTACCTTATGCCCATGATGCGCCTGATGCTCTCGGTTGCTAGGGCGCAGGTCCCCGCTTTCTGGCTTTCCAAAGATTCTCCACCAGTGAAGGCTGGCTACGGGGTATGGATGATCTCTTTCGTATGGAAAAGCATTATGCCATGTACACTTCCTCCATGCCCGCCTTCACTAAGCTATGGACCAGTTGGTCGGATTTCAGATCTCGAGATCTGCTTACATGGTGCCCTGTTGATGTCAGATGCCAGACTGGTGAATAGCCTTACTGCCACCTTATCGCAACTCCTCCCATCTCTTTCCTTGATGTTGATGGCACGCTCCTTATTATCATATCTCCTAGGTTCGACTCAAGTCTAGGCTTCACCTGTGATTCGGACTTTCTATTGCGATGCCTGACTTGTTCAAGAGCTGACATCCTCAATCTGTTCTGGATGTTACATCAATGCAGGCGGACATGACAGTACTCTGATGCAGGCAGAGTACATGAGTCTACTCAAACCTTTAAAGGAGCAGTAAACTTTTTTTTTTTTTATTTTTTTATGAAAACTTATATAGAGCTTTTCCTGGTGAGTAAAACAAGGTCACTCCCACTGCTGTCAGTTGTTTTATTCAAAAAGATATAACAGTGAAAATAACCAGGAAGTGAATTTACTGTGTTTGCTTCCTGATAGTTCTCACAGACAGAAAGTGACAGGCAGTTTCTATCACATTCTATGGAGAGCTGTAAGTCACTGACTTTCCTCTCTGTTAGAATGTTACAAAAACTCATTGGAATTTGACCACTAGAGGGAACTGCTAATGTACAGGTTTAAACAGTAATAACTCTTGAAATATGCATCTGTCAGCATTGGGAGTACTCTTATTTTACTCAACAGGAAACACCCTACAATATATATTTTTTTCATTAAAAAAGTCTATGGCTCCTTTAAGTACCAGATTGGTGAGTAGGGAATTGTGAGGCAATGTGTTGCACACCTTGATGCTCCTTAAAAGATTAACCCTTTGTGTGTAATCAGATAGAGGAACTGTCATGTCCGCTAACCTGGATATCACATCCAGAACTGATTGTGAATATGTTATCTGTTGGACCAGGGAGTAAAGGAAAAATCCGTTGGGGCCGTTAGGATATTCCAGCTACAGTAAGGCAAGTGGAGTGTTAGTATAATAAGATGTTAGTGTTCCTATAAAGTCCTGTCTTCAATATTCCCTAATAAATGAAGCATTTCAGTTGCAAACATCCTGAGGAAAAAATTGTCTAAAAGTAAGTTGTACTTGGTTTTCTTATTATTCTGTTTAAAATCTATCCATTTGAAGAAAAATCTGTATGGAACAAATGAAATTCCATTTTTATCACAGATGCCACAACAGGCTGAGACAGAACTTGAATCCCTGTGTGTATTATGGTCAGTTGGTCACACTTTAAGGGGTTCCCTGGTGGATTTTGGGCTCAGTTGACCACTTATTCCAAATGACAGTGCTGTCAGAAATGTCTTCAGTATAAAAAGAGACATGGCATGTGGGTTTTTTAGGTGTAGGAATTTTATGTCTGGATCTGAAATTACATTTCTTGAATTTCTTACTTAGCATTCCCTGTTAGTCCTATGAAACTGTGACAGACAACCAAATTCACCCCAGGGGACAAATGTGGCCCTCAAGTCCAACAAAGGGCTGTATATTATTGTTAAAAATTCTAAACAATGGTTGGAAAAAGTAAATTAACCCTTTATGTATACTCAAGGAGACAAAAAAAAACAAAGAGAGGGCGCCAATAGTTCTTTATCAGAGTTCAACTGAATAAATTAAAAATTGATAATGTTATACACTCACATTTATGTATTGTTGGTAACTAGGCATACGCATGTAACCACCTAATAAAGCATACAGGGTACTTTACCCATCCCTGTTTGGGTTCTTTTCCTCGGGGAGTGCAACGACTGGGAGATCCACTAAAGATCGAGGCGTGGGATGAATAATCCAGATGATGAAACCATAAATGATATATAAAAAATAAATACTAACAAAAAATAAAAAGTAAAAATAAAATGAGGAGTAGCCGTCCCTCTAAGAATAAAAACTTTTATTAAAAGCGATGATACTGTCAGGGCTTATAATTTTAAGTCCTTTGCTACTAGCCAGACCTGAAAAGTTACTCGCCACTGCAAGCCAAAACATACCCACCAGGGCTGAATTTCTACTCGCCAGGACTAAATTTTCACTCACCATTGGCTAGTGGCGAGTGGAAATTTTGAGCCCTGATACTGTTATAGGCTGAAGGGGACGCATCTCACGTCTGTAATCACCTCTTTATCAACCTATTACAGCCTTAAAGCGGAACTAACACCGCTAACAAACATTGTCTGTAATAATTTCCTATCTGGCGACTAGCTGCTTAGTAGCGCTAGTTGCCAGAATTATTACCTCTTCATGGAGAAATTTGAAGTGATCCTCGGCTGACAGGCAGGACGGAGCGCGGACATCTTGCCCTAGTGACGTCTGCACTCCTGCACTGTCAGTCCCAGAAGGCTGTAGGAGGCATTGCTAGGAGCCATTCGGCTCCGGAAGGGACTGACAGCGCAGGCACGCAGACGTCACTAGGGCAAGATGTCCGTGCTCTGTCCTGCCAGTCGCAATAGATGATCAATATTGACATGTGAAAGGTATTCACTGTCTTCCCTTACCTCCCTCCTCCGGGCAGAGTTTTTAGACCTTGGAGGCACACTCACTTCAGGGCCTTAAAGGTCTTCAAAGTCAGCCGGGAGGTTGGGAGAGCTCTGGGTTGAGGAGGAGAGGTAGGGGAAGGCAGTGAGTGCCACCCAGGTCCAGTGTATGTCTCTTATAGTGATCGGATTAGTGATCGGTACCAGGGGAGGATCATGATTGGTCTTGGTGTCCCACAGCAAGGTCTGGGGAAAAACAAACAAACAAAAAAAAAAAACATGTGAAATGTGTGCTAGTGGGGTGTCCAACATATTGAAATGTGTTGGACACCCCTCTGGCACTCAAACATATACTTTTGCTCCTCAACCTTGTACCACTGTCGACTTGTCGACACATATTAACTATCTGGCATCACAATCTTTCACCAGTTCCCTTTGGTAGCCTCAGACGCACACATACATTTCCCACTAATAGCCATGGAACCATGCACACATGTCTGCTTCCCCAGCCTTCTTCCACTGGCAGCCATGCTCTCGGCATTTTTCGGACAATGGTACTAGATACCTTAAGAAATTCAGCTGCATTATAGAATTATAGATTTTTGTAATTTTGAAGAGATTTGAAGTATAAAAAAAATTGTTTCTTCTTTTAGCTCAACCTTCAGGAAACATTTGATCACTCCAGGCTAGGGGTATAAAGGCACGTGACCCCTCATTTGATGCGGGTGATTAAAAAATGGGGCTGGTGTAGGTTAGTTTTCTTGGCATCCAATAAATGGGATATCTTTTTTCTTCCACTGGTAGCAGGTGGTGAATACATTTATATATATCTGGGTAGGAGTCTGTAGGTTCTTCAGCCAAAAAAACTCTTTTTCCAAAAGGCACCAATTAAGTCTATACATTCAACAATTCATCGTTGAATATATGCCACTGGTACTGTATGAATGGCGTCCTGACGCCTATACTCTTAAAAGATCCAACTTCTTCTTTTCCACCAGAGACCGACATAGTGAAAACAAGCCTGGCGCTGACCCCACTCTGGTATATAGACAACCTTAAATAAAAATAATATAGTCAATATCTCATATATAGAACATTTCCAATGGTTAAATATGCAGCTATAAATAATATGACACATGCAAACATAAATCTAAATCAGATTGTTTTATATATTAGAGCACTAGAAGTACATCTGGAAAAGGTCTATACCCAACGAAATAGACAGTCCAGTGTAAAAGCTCAGTATAATGCCAATGAAAGGGACGCCAATGTATTATATATAATGTCACAAAAACTTAAATCTTGATGCAGCCCTCTGGGTCAATGCACAACAATGGTAACTAAAACATACAAATGATATCCAAAATAGAGTAAAAATATATCCCTACAAACACGATATAGAGGAAGAATAAATAAACCTGGCGTAATAAAAAGGAGCAGCAAACCAAACAACTATAATACCCGCTGTAAGTGAAATATAATGCACACTAAAACCCATAAATAAAAATAAACTAAAACATGCATAGAGCAGAATATTGTAGACATATATATCATATTTTGAATCTCTTGCAAGTCACCATTTCTGACTTTTCACCATGACAGGGTGGTTTTGTGAATCCCTGAGGCTTTTTTCCATAGGCTGTCTTGGAGTTAAACGTCAACCAGGAAATCGTCCTTCCTTTCTTCTGTTCAGCTCCTTTAAATAGACAAGAGCAGGATCGTCATCTTTTGCTCGAAGCACTACTTTTATTGCATGCAGCCTTTATACAGGCTGCTTCTAAGGTTACCATTGCTCCCTTGATCAAGGCGACCATCGATCAGGCATATGCCACCCGAGCTACTGTGCACTCCACCAGAGATCACTGGGTGCCTCCTGGGCCTACCAGATTGAGGTCAGTGCTGAGCAGTTGTGTAAGGTTGTGACATGGTCATCGTTACACACTCTCACAAAACACTACCAGATAAATGTCCTGGCCTCAGCTGAGGCCAGATTTGTCTGGGTGGTCCTTCAGGCTGTGGTGCCTGAATAATGATCTTTCTAATATTTTTTTCCTCTACAGAATTCTGAACCCTGTTGTTTCCTGTTCTAGTGCAGTTGTTTTATCTGTAAGTTAAGTGTCCATTGTCAACTCCGGTTCATCTTGTACCAATTAGTCCTACAGAATACTGGTCTACAGTGGAGGGTGTTTTCTTAGCTTTGGCATATCCCCATTGTTCCTGTATTCCACTTTGGAGGCAAGAGAAAAGAGGATTTTAGTGTTCCTTACCTTTAAATCCTTTTCTCTTAGTCCTGAAAAAAAAACACTTGTGGTTTAGTTCCCCATGTAGAAGGGTCCTCTTTGGGTCTCTGTTCAGAGGACTTCTTTCTTTCCTCTTGCTTCTTCTTTCTTTTATCTTTGCTATATGTTGAAAATGGAAGTAGGCAGGGGTAAAGTGGAAGGAAGAGTGGAGTCTCCACCTTAGAGTCCTTACCTTTTTTTGACGTGCCATACCCTCCAGGAGGAGAGAACTTTACACACACATGGACTAAGTGAAAAAGATTTATCTGTAAGTACACCAAAATCCTCCTATGCTCCACTGTTGTTTAGACCTTAAAATCTAACCTGACTAAATCAGCAATTTAGCATCTCCATTATGCTTCTCAAGGAAATTACAAAATAATTGGGATACTTATTACTAACTAGTTGAAGAGCCTGTTACATGGGCCACAGTGCCACAGCCAGCCGGTCACGGGGCAGTCATATGCAGTAGAGACTGCCCGCGCCACGGCTGATACAGAGCTGGACGCTCTCTACTGTGCATGACTGTAGCACGCGCAGCAGTCTCTACTGAGCATGTCTGAAGCATTACACATATTTTAGTGAATTATTGTATAGGATATATATGTATAGCTTTATTTATATGGCGCAAAACAGTGTATGCAGCGCCTTACAATAGAAGTAAGTTACATTAAATAAGAGGGGATAAAATAAGTGCTACATTCATAGAAACATTAGGAGAGGGTTCCCTGCCCCAAGGAGCTTACAGTCTAAATGGGTAATAGGAGACAGACAACAGGGTAAGAGGGTGTCAAGTGCCAAGATTACAAGTGCTGGCTTTGGCAAAAGGTAATGCATGGTCCTAGTGCTCCAGATGATAAGATTTAAGGGTAGACTTAAAGACAGAGGGGATTGTTCTAGACGTAGGGAAACGGGTATGGAGTTCCAGAGGTAGGGAGCAGAACGCGAGAAAGGTTTGAGACGGGATAGGGCAGAGGGTGTGGATGGTGTAACAAGAAGGGCATTGTGTGCTGAGGGAAGAAGGTGGCCAGGAACATAAGAATAGATGAGGGAAGAGATTTTAGGAGGGGTAGCAGTGTGGAGAGCATTAGAGTTGAGAAGAAGGACTTTGTAAATGATGCGTTGCTGAATAGGGAGCCATGACAGATGTCTAAGAATTATGTGAGCAGGTTCAGTTTTTTGGGAGAGTGTGGTTATTCGTGCAGCAGAGTTTAAAACCGATTGCAGAGGTGAAAGATGAGTAGCAGGAAGGCCAGATAGTAGAATATTGCAATAGTCTAAGCAGGACAGAATGAGGGCATGTACAAGAGTTTTAGTAGTTTGTTGGGAGAGGAACGGCCGGATTTTAGCAATGTTGCGGAGAAAGAAGCGAGATGTTTTAGCAACAGAGTTAACGTGGGGGGAGAAGGAAAGAGAGGAATCAAATATGGCCCCAAAGCAGCGTGCTGAGTTGACCGGATCAATGTCAATTCCATCAACTGTAATGGTGAAGCTAGGTGTTGGACAAGGTTTTGGAGGGAAAATGAGCAGTTCCGTTTTGGACATGTTTATCTTCAGCTGATGGTGTGTGATCCAGGAGGAGATGGCCAAGAGGCAGTCTGAAAATTGTAGCTGGATTTGAGGTGAAAGATCAGGAGTGGAGATGTAAATTTGGGTATCATCAGCATATAGATGGTACTTGAAGCCAAATTAATAAGTTCACCCAATGAAAGGGTGTACAGTGAAAAAAGCAATGGACCCAGAACAGAGCCTTGAGGCACCCCCACAGACAGAGGGACTGTGGAGGAGGTGTTATTGCCAGAGGATACAAAAAAGGAACATCGTGAGAGATAGGAGGAAAGCCTTGCAGCAGCTTGATTTCGGAAACCAAGATTGTGGATAATGAGAGCAAGAAGAGAATGGTTAACTGTGTCAAAGGCAGATGATAAGTCAAGTAGTGTAAGTATAGAAAACTGTCCTTTGGCTTTTGCAGTCTGGAGATCGTTAGCCACTCTAAAGAGAGCTGTCTCAGTTGAGTGACCACACCAGAAACCAGACTATTTGGTTATTTGGGAGGCAATGCGTTCTAAGAGTTTTGAGGTAAGTGATAGAAGGGAGACAGGTCGATAGTTAGAGAGACAGGAGGGGTCCAGGTTAGTCTTCTGTAGTAGGGGTTTAATTTGTGCCTGTTTGAATGAAGAAGGGAAGTTGCCTGTGGAGAGAGGTGCTGAAAATGTGTGTTAATACAGGTGCAAGTGGTTTGAGTAAGTGGCAAAGGGTCCAAGGAGCAGGTAGTGAGGTGGGTAGATAGGAGAAGCTGAGAAACTTCTTCTTCTTTTACAGGTGTAAAATTAGCAAAGTACGATCAAGGGGATTTGGGGAGAGAGAGTTTGGAGACAGATTAAATAGTGGGAATCTGTTTTTGAATAGATTCCACCATGTGTTTGAAGTGTCCTGCAAAAGCTTCAGGTGAATGGATGGGGTGAGAGGAAGCTGTGGGAGGATGAAGCAAGGAATCAAAGACTGCAAAGAGACAGCGAGGATTAGATTTGTTATTGTGGATCAGTGTGGTGTAGTATTCCTGTTTAGCTTTAGATAAAAAAAATGTAGACAGGACAGCATAAATTTAAAGTGGATAAAATCTGCATGTGAGCGTGATTTCCTCCAAAGGAGTTCAGCAGAACAAGTGCGTAGGAATCGGGTATGGGAGTTGAGCCAGTGCCATGGATTGACTCGGTGACTCTGATGTAGTTTCAGTGGGGCAAAGGAATCAATAGCAGATGATAGGATTGAGTTGCAGGAGTTAACAAGAATGTCTGTGTCAGAGATGGCCAAGACAGAGGAAAGATTGGAGTTAAGTGAGGTGCTCATCCCAGAGAGATCAAGTGAGCGGGTATCCCTTATATATCTGTTGGGGGGAGGGAAGGGGCAGAGTGGGGGAGAGAGAGAAGGAGATAAGATGGTGGTCTGAAAGAGGGAATGGGGAAACTGTTAAAGAGGAAAGATCCAGGCTCTTAGTAAAGACAAGATCGAGGCAGTGACCAGCTTTGTGAGCGGCACAGTCAGTCCACTGCCGGAGATCAAGTGAGTAGGTTAGTTCTAGAAGAAGAAACCCAGGGGACAGAGGGGTCATCAATATGACAGTTAAAATCACCCAGAATAAGAACAGGATTGTCAGTGGAGAGAAAGAAGGAGAGCCAGTATTCGAAATCTGAGAGAAAGTTTGAAGGAGAAGAGGGGTTAGTAGGTGGCCTGTATATTGCAGCCACGTGCATTGACAGAGGGTAGTAGAGCTGGATTGCATGTATTTCAAATGAGGAAAAGTGCACAGATGGTGGGATTGAGAGGGTTTGGAAGCGGCAGTGGGAGGAGAGAAGGAGACCTACCCCACCCCAACCAGTAGAGCGAGGGGTGTGTGAGAAGCAGAACCCACCATAAGAGAGTGCAGCCTCCACCGCTGTGTCCTGTGCAGACAACCAAGTTTCTGTGTAAGCAGACAATGGATGAATGGGGGTTGTCTTGTTAACTATGGAGCGGGTGTTCAGCAGAGCACAGGAGAAGGGGAGAAAGGATGGTAAAAGACAAGGAATGTTTATGAGATTTGAGGGGTTAGAACCCTTCAGGTAGCGGTGGGAGGACATGGTAAACCGTGGTTTATAACAGGTAGGTATGGGGTTTGGGCCTGGATTGGGATCAATATCCCCTGCAGCAAGCAGAAGGATAAGACAAAGGGCAGAAATATGGGAGTGGGACTTGTATTGTTGTTTTGGAAAAGCAGAGGGTGAAGGAGTTAATATCTGGAGAAGTGTGTAAGAGCAGGCAGGTGTGATGGGGAGGGAGAGAGGGGGAGATGTGGATTTAGTTTGGAAAGTCATTGGGAGAGTTGAAGCTGATAAGAATCCCTGGGAGCAGTGAACATATAACAACAAGGTAAACAGCAAATGTGAGCATGGTAAATCAGTTCCTGGTGCCAGAGGAAAAATGTCTTTGCTGATTATCTTCCTACATCTGCTCCTTACAGTTAATGCAAGATTTCTGGTGCCTTGTGTGTTGTCCTCGTTGTTGAACTCAGTTGTTAAACTCTTGCTGGCTCTTTAGAAGAGGGGCATCAATGCTCTCCCCCAGAATGTGTCCAGATATATAGGCCTAAAATAGTGATTAGGGCTCAGACTATCAGCATATCAAAGGATTGAGCATAAGGCTGAAGAGGAATGGAAGGTGTGACAGCGAATTAACTCCTCTGCAGGGGAATGCTGTCAGACAGTCTATGAGTTAGCAATGTTGATAAATTAAATACACAAGATGTTAAAGTGGATGTATCACCTATGCACAACATCCTCTAAATAGTTAGGTGACACATCCAATAGCATTAAAACTTTATTATTATTTTATTTTAAGCTTCCGTTTGGTTTAAATGTGACTTATAAAAATCTGGGCTGCAACCACTTCCACACAGACTGCAGCCCAGTGCTCTGCCTCTGCTCTCCTCCTTCCTCCAATGATAGAGGCTTCTGTCAGTAAGCTGGAGGAGTCTTATTGGCTAGATATCGATCTCTGCCAATGAGACTGCTCCAGTTTACTCACAGAAGCCTGTGTCATCGGAGGAGGGAGGGAAGCAGTGGCAGGGCTCTGTAACCGCGGAGAACTGCAGAGAACTGCAGTCACCTGGAAGTGGCTGCAGCAGATACTTTTATAAGTCACATTTAAACCAAACAGAAGCTTAAAAAATAATAATAATAAGGTTTTAATGCTGTTGGATGTGTCACCTAACTATTTAGGGGATGTTGTGCATAGGCGATACATCCACTTTAATATATGTGCATACCCAGATTAATTGCTCCAAATGCACCAGGCACACAAGGGTTAAAACAAGACAGATAGACTGTTAAGACTTTTCTTACCCAGATGAATTGCTCCAAATGCACCAGGCACACAAGGGTTAAAACAAGACAAATAGACTGTTCAGACTTCTCTTACCTGTGGATGAGAAGAGATATGTGTCACCCAGTAACTCAGCTGTTAAACTCTTGCTGTTTTTATGGTTTGTTTTTGAAGGCTCTTTTTGTTCTTCCAACATACCTGAGCCCATGTGAGCGCTCAAGTATGTAGATAACACCCATAATGCCACATTTTAATTAGGTGAGTTTTGTTTTTATTCATATGCACCTCAACTATTGTATAAAAACACTAAATACAAATACAAACTAAATACAAATTGTATCTATTGGCATACAGTTAAGATATGTGTATATATATATATATATATATATATATATATATATATATATATATATATACTTTAAAATAGACAGTATTATAGACTTCTAATAAAAAAATATATAAGAAAAGAGATTAAGTCCACCTGTATGTGATCATATGACACTTTAATGGAGATCTGTAGCCATTTCCTGTAGAAGTCGGACGGTCTCTACTAGGGTACAGGTAAGTCGAGAAAGAAAAGAGAACAGTGCCATCTCCTTTAAGTGTAGCAAGCCTCTTAAAGGTTTATGTGTATATCCAATTCGAAACCTTCCTTTTATCGGGGTACTCACATTTACTTGAGGGCTAAACCTGCCTCTCTGTAGATTCGCCTTCACTGAGTCTTACCCTCAGTCCTGGTCTCTCTCAGGTTCTTTCCAATTCCTTGAAGAAATTACCTTACACCTCAAGGTTTCGGGTCAATGGAATACCTCCAACCATCCCCTTGTGTAGAGGTAGGTTTTTATGCTTCAATGGGGATACTGAGCAAAGACTCATATATAATAATTATATATTTATTGGAGCAAATCCTAAAAGCCTTTTAAGGAGCAATATGAAATTAACAATAAAACATCACACTGTACGTGTCTCTTAACACTTGTTACTTCATCAGGGTCATCATTCAATCAAGCCCACAAATGTTCAGATCAGATATACCATTTGTATGCTAAAAATGGAACTTACATCCAGTCAAGCCCAAAGGTATAGCTCATCACTAAGAATGTATAATAAGTGTGGCTAAAGATAATGAAATATCTCCAATATATCAAGAGGATCTTCCAACGCGTTTCAAAGTCATGTTCCAACTCCTCAGGGAGTCTATCCACAGTTACCAAATGCTCCTCTGTATACATAGAAACATAGAATTTGACGGCAGATAAGACCCATTCGACCCATCTAGTCTGCCCATTTTCCTACTGTAAAAACCTCAAACCTTTTTTGGTCCTTGGTCTTTTCTTATGTTAAGGACCGCCTTATGCCTATCCCATGCATGCTTACATTCTGTCACTGTATTAACTTCTGCCACTTCTTCTGCCATGCTATTCCACTTATCTATTACCCTCTCAGTGAAGTAAAACTTTCTTACATTACATCTAGACCTGTGTCCCTCTAGTTTTAGACTATGGCCTCTTGTCCTAACTTTTTTACTCCTTTGAAATATACTTCATCCTGCACTTTGAAACATTCAAATAGATGAAGGGATTGAACAATCATATCCCCTGTCTCTCTCCTCTCCTCCAAGCTATACATGTTCAGATCCTTTAGTCATACCCATATATGCTTCTCCTATCCGAGAGAGGAGATACAAAAAAGTCTTAACAAAGTAACAACCATTCAACAACTATATGGACATAAAAGAAAAATTAGTAATAAGTTTCCCAATCATTCAGTCTCTCGTCAGTTCCTTCAAAAGCATAACAGCTATCATAAATTGCTGAAGGGATATAATTCTGATTTAGAATATTAGATTTCCTTAAGGTGGTTTTTAACAAAACTCTGAACAGACATGAAGCAAATTTGATTTTTACAGTGTGGACATTGTACACCAATATTCTAAATAAAAACATTGAATTGACGTCTTTCTATCTGTCTTTCCAATGTGCTACTTATTTTGGGATAAAATTTTGAATTGATAGTTTTTTTTGAGTAAATGGATTAATTTTTAGAGATTTAGCTGGGTAACGTTATTTTATAATTGTTTTATATGTTTATACAGGAAGTCGATTGAGTCTCCCATACAATGAATGAATTTGAGTATTTTGTTTCAGTAGAAATGTTGTAGCTCTTTCTGTAGTTAAGTCTGTTAACCCTTTGAGTGCTAGGGGGTGCGCAACTCATATTTCAAAAATTCCAGGCAGGAAAAGAGACCTCAGACGACTAGTTTCACAGCTTACTGGTGTTTTATCAAGCTATGCATAGTCACAAAGCTATGATACACAAGACAACGGCTAGTTAAATAATGAATTGGCTTAACCCTTTGATTGTCAGGGAGGTATTCAATGCATTGTGTTGCAAAGCATTGGATACCTCCATGTCCCTCGGTGGAGTGGAATGAGGGATTTAGCAAGAGTGAGAAGTGAGATGATGTTTTAGAGGTTACACGCTGCAGAAGTGAGTAGCAGAGAGAGAGAGGGAGTCGAGAGAGCAGGTGTTCAAAGTATGTGAGGGCTTTGTTGAGTGGACCTTTCTTTTGTTCAGAGCAGAGCCAGTGTTGCACCTGTAGGAAAGCCCGCCAAGGAGTAAGCTCCCTGCCAAGGTGAGACTGGAGGACACCAAAAGGTAGAATGGTCCCGTTGTTTGTCAAAATAAGTGTGGTAGAAAAATTCCTATTGTGCCAGGCTTCAAAAGCCGAGTTGGAGAGACCTGGGGGGGGGGGGGAGTCTGGGTTACCTACAACTGATGAGAGAGGTGAAGGAGAAGGAGTCACCCTGTACTTGCTATTGACCATATTTTGAGTATATGACCCAGAATCTGATGATTCCAGCAGCTGGGTGGGGGGATGGCCCTGTTAAATGAGGAGTTGTACGTGCGACACATCCTTGAGGCAGGATTCAAGAGATTCCATCCATCTCATCTGTCTACCGGGGAGGAAATAAAAAAAATCTGGCAATAGCGGATGCCCTATAGAATCTATGAAAATCAGGTAAATTCAGCCCACCCATCTTAATTGTCCTAGATAGAATGTTGTAGCTGAGACAAATATAGTGTTTCGGAAGAGCATTGAAGAGATCTTGGGTAATACCAGCATCTTTATAAGGTTGGCTCTGCCCAGTCTGGATATGCAGCACACATGTCCTTAATATTCAGTGTATGATAAGTACTTTTTTGTTTTTTACACAATAGCCTGTTGCAAGATGCAAAATTTACTTCACATGAGTCCATGAAAAATGTGTATTTGTTATAAAAGGACAATATATCCTTTTCTATATATAACTAGAAATATTGAATTGAGATGAAGCGAAAAAGTAGTGGGAAGTAGTACAAGTACATACCAAATATTAAACCTTTTCCAGTGTCATTGAAATGTACAGGTAGGGAGGTGGGAGGGAATACATTTTTCATTTTTTGTAAACATATTAATATAACTTAATTTGAGTTTGTGGCTCAAGTCGCTTTGTAGACTGTAAGCTCTGATACTTCAGCTTCCTACAGAAATCAGGCTCTCATGGTTCAGTTTATATATTGATCTGAAACTCTAATTGTTCAGTTTCTCTATTGAGTGCAAAGTTTGTGGCTTTCTGTATCTGTACTGAAAGGGATATGTGTTAGTTCTTGTGATGTAAGTCTGTTGCCAGAATAGGGCTACACCATAGCTTCCTGTCCTTTCCCCCAATGAAAATCAGGATTTCAAGCTCTAATTGTTCAGTTTCTCTATTGAATGCAAATGCTGTGGTTGCCTGTATCTGTACTGAAAGGTAGGTGTGTTAGTTCTTGTAGCCAGAATAGGGCTACACCGTGGCTTCTTGTCCTGTTACCCAGTGATAATCAGGATTTGGCTGAAGTCAGAACAAATGGCCACTGCTTAGCGATGGAACAGAGGAGCAAGTGATTTAATTTGAAAAACCCAGGATGTTTCCTTAGATCCCTACCAGTAGACCAGCAAGGCAAGTGATTTAGCTCTTACTGGCCCTTCCAGGAATATAGCCAAGTGAAGAGGGCCTTTTACATACTCCCAGCTGGAAAATTAGGACTTTTTACTCTGATACCATTGTTTAATCATGGAAAGCCACAGGGGACCAAGCAGGCACAGTACTTAAATCTACAGTCGGTGTTGTCCTTTCCAAAACCGGGCGAAAGGTTCTCTCACAGTATCAGCCAGTTAGTATTCCAATTAGTTCTTTGTTGTCACTCCACTCAGAGCCTCCAGCCAAACCCCCTAGCAGTAATTGATAATTACACATCAGAAACCATTGTACACAAGAAAGCACAGCAAAATATAGAACAGTGTAATAAAGAGGGTGCATGACACAGGCCTGCAGTGTAGTATATGGGGCATATACCATGCGACATATAGCAGGAGGGGCATGGCACTGGGGAACAGAGTGCTGGTCTTATTTAATAGACACGCTGGTTCCCTGCTGCAATCAAAGTATACACAACTTATATTACAATAATAATATACACCACCACCATATACATATTGAATACAGTACAATGATCCTCTCTAAGATTGTGGGTGGGTGGTGGGATATGTAGTATGTTTAACAGTGGGAAAAGGAGCAGGGGAAGCGACCAGTGCTTCAGCCCAACACATGAGGCAAGCCTGTTTTGTTCTTCTTTGCCTAGGTCCCCAAGGTTGCAGAATAGTTCACTGAACCTAGTTCTAAGGTCGCTGAAGTGGGCTTCTAGCAGCATCTTGGCAGGAACCTGGTGCTTGGCTGCTGGATTCTGCCTGATTCACCATAGTCCTGGGGGCATATTGCCACTGTTATCCTATAGTCCACAAGTTTTAATGGTTTGGTTGCCCTGCTTATTACAATCTCTGTGATTCAGTTTGGATCTGCACTGTAAACTATGTGGTTGAGTTCTATAGAATGCAAGCCCTGATCCTTCAGTATCCCTATTGATTGCAAGCTTATTAATTGCAGCTTCTTGATTAATTACAATAAATTTTTATTTAGTCTGTATCTGTATTGTTTATTAACTGTATCTGTTCTATAGATTGCATACGCTGATGCTTTAGTTACCCTATTGCCAGCAGTAGGAAAGGGCTGACCTTGGGGAATGGAGGACGTCAGAATCACTGGACAGCAGTATATTTAAAATATAGCCTCTTCTCACAACTTCCTCCTTGTGCATCTGCGGCTATCAATATGATAGAACATGTTGTCTTTGAAGTGAGAAATGCGCATGACTGCATTTCATCTCAAACCTCCTCTTTACATTTTGTTTTTGGTTTGTTCCTGGTTTGTGTTATCATAACCATGGATACATTGGCCCTTCTGACACGGACAACACCAACTCAGCTTTGGTGCACTGGCTATTTCCCTGCTTACAAATAAGCAACTGTGGTGCCATTTACATGGGTGTCTATAACACTGCATGACGGCACCAAAGTTGTGGTGCACATGAATGAAAGCAGTTAAGTTGCAGCAGATCAGGGGCTGGATTCTATTACAGGTGCTAATTTTATCACTGCTTTTATCTCCAGTTTTCCCCATAGACTTCAGTAGGAAAATGTTTGATAAAACGGGTGTTAACATTTAGCACCTGCAATAGAATCTAGCCCCAGGGCTGCTGTGGGCGTCAATAATATTTGGCTGAAACTCACTTAGGCCAGACATCAATTATAAGAAGGTGAGTAAAAAGAATGCGGGCGAGGGAATGTAACAGAAGGTTACTACATTTGTTGCTCATGTGAAAGAGCGCTTCCTCACACATCAGTGGTGCAAGAAGATGAGAAGGAGAGACATGGACACTTCCTCCTACTTTGCTTCTAGTTCTGTGTGCTCAGTAGGTTACATAGATAGCTGTGTAAGACACTTAATGTGGCATGCTGCACTCTTTTCAGGGCCCCTTTGTAACAAAATCTTGGGAGGTTAATTTGAGATACGCACCCAGCCCTATTCTGTTACAAAAGGTTGTTCTCTTATATCTGACAGTTGATAGACATTACTGCACTACAGTGCTGCGGAATAACTAGGTGCCTGAGACACCACTCAAGCTTGCTTAACCCCTTGTAGCAGGGCTCAAAATTTCCACTTGCCACTAGCCAATGGCGAGTGAAAATTTAGCCCTTGCGAGTAGAAATTTAGCCCTGGTTGGTATGTTATATATTGCAGTGGCGAGTAAATTTTCAGGTCTGGCTAATAGCAAAAGACTTCCAATTTTAAGCCCTGCCTTGGAGTCTAAAGATATATCCAACCCATTTCTAAAAAGTCCAAGGAGTTAAAAGAACAAGGCCGTGTGTCTGTTACAGACTATAATTTGGATCCCTATATGAAATAATGCATTTTTACAGCTGCTATCCTGAGTACAGGATTTCACCGTATTATTTTAGATGTTATTGGGCCTAATCCACAAAGAAAATATGAGCTATTCGGGAACAAAAGAACTGTACCATAGGGGAGAACTAAAGCTTACCACTGATTTACATGGGTTTTAAACCCGTGAATACTAGGGAGCTCTCCAGTGCGTTGCGGAACAATGCTTTGGAGACCTCTTACATTCAATGGGTTGAAACTCCACTTGGATCTATAAGGATATGATGATTTCCTTATTTTTCCCCTATGGTGCATTTGCTTTTTTCTAGAATTGCTCATCTTTTCTTTTGTGGATAATGCCCAATTGTTCTTTAACCCCTTAATGACCAAGGATGTACTTGTACACCATGAGGTACATGTACGTCATGATTTCAGGGCAACCCTCGCGGCTGCACGCCATTCAGGGGGCCCTGAATCGGATCCTAAAAAAATAATGCTCCAAGGTTCTTAAGTGCCGGCCACATCTTTAACCCTTTGAGCACCAGAGGGGTACGGAATGCATTGCAGAGCAATGCGTTCCTTACCTCCTCTGGTGCTCAAAGGGCTAAGGGGTTAAAGTAGCTAATATCCACTATAAAAAGGAAATGTGTTTTTATATATAATTTTCTTACGAAACAAACTGAAAGAGGAAAGCTATCATTTTACCGTTTATTAAGATTTCCACCTTTCTACCTATGATTGTCTTATGAACATGGTTTTTCTTACAATAGACCAGATTTCTTGCCCTCTATTTGAGTGCCTTACAAAAGCCTTGATGATAGTGTTTCTTCATTGTGCATAAGGTCACACAGGTTAAATGGGGTTACTTGATATGGCCGCACAATTCATCTCTTCATTATTCGTAGGAAACCATTTCAGAGAAGTGTGAAGACTAGCTTTCTGGGCAGAGTAAAACAGGCAAACCATGTGGGCATGCTGTAGGTGCAATACAATAAACTAAACATGAGTAATTCTGGAACAACTCGGCTGCAGCATAAAGGAAAAACTAAAATTCACATTGTTTTAAACCCTGAAATGCTAGATATATGTCCAGTGCATTTAAAAGCTGTGTTGAAGACCTCACTAGCATTTAAGGAGTGGAAAGCCCAGTTAAATCTATGGGGATTTGGAGAATTTTTATTTGTACCTTGGTACATTCCAGAACTGCTCCTCTTAATATATAGAGGCTCAATCAGTAATAGGTGTTGGAACAGGTCTGGAGCAAATCAGCTTCACAACAGGGGACACACATTTCTCATTGATTTAAATAGAGATTTTAAATGATTGAATGTTAGGTGTCACACACGTGGTGGCTCATTTATAACTTTCATTTGATGCAACTCCCACTTACTTCCACAGTGAGTATGTATAGATGCAACATAATTTCTATGTTTCGTTTTAAGGGGGCTAAATCCCCAGGACTTATGTTTAGAGACTGGGGCCTTGTTGCCAGCTTGGAACATGCAGTTTTGACAGTCTCCCGTAACACCTTAAGGACCCATAACATGCCAGGACCGTCATGGGTAAACTTCCCTTAAGGACCCATGACTGTCCTGGCATGTCATGGGTTTACTGATGGCTTCACGGCTAGGGACAGGAGCACTCCATTTCATTCATTCCCCCTGTGCCGGTACATGTGATCGCTCCTACAGCAGTCACATATACCGGCTTTCTCTGCCGTCCAATACAGGTTACTGGTAACTTTAGGTAGGTGATCAGCCCCTTTAAGTAGGCAGGAACAATTCTGAGAAGTGAGTGCTGGGGTGGAGCCTACCTTCCCTACTTGGCTGCAGCTAGCCAACCAGCTCCAGTAAGATTTGTTCCTTGGTGAAGACACAAGGCAAGAGAACAGTTCTGCTACAGTTTTAGCTTGTTTTTTATTTTTGTGTTAGAAATGGGATACCACCATTAGGCGGATTACCATCACTGACAATTCCTATCACCCTAATGTGGATAGCTCAGTTTACCAGGTGCTTTCGTGGACCCAAGCCTTGAGGGGGGGAATCTTGGCTGCAAGTTCTTTCCCCAGGAGTTGCCCACTGAGGCTTACTCTTGATACATGGTAATCTGAAGACAGAAGATCTGCAGGAAACCCTTTGAGTGCTGAGGTCCACATGTCCCACGTTGCCCCTCCGCACAGGGGACTCCTTTGGAGTTCCTATTGCATACTCCTGTGCTCAGTGGGTTTATCTGTATGTGTTTGAAGCAAATTTTTGTGGTAACTTAACCCTTTGGTTGCAGTCTAGCATTTTTTTTGGTCAAGACCCAATAAACATTGAACCCAGTAGGAAAAGTGTCCAACCCCCCAAAAAATGGTTTTAGTGATATTTGGTGCAAATTTACTTCAAAGTTATAACTTTGCAAAAATTGTTGCTCCATTCACATCTATGGGACTTTACAGTTTGGGACATGTCTCTGCAACTGCTCAATGTAGCGACTTCAGAGACTGCTCATTTTAAAGTGTTAGTAATGTCTACAGTTTGGGACATGTCTCTGCAACTGCTCAATGTAGCGACTTCAGAGACTGCTCATTTTAAAGTGTTAGTAATGTCCAAAAAAAAGTTTTTTGCATTTAGAAGAGCTTAAAAAAGCTGAGCTAAATACAAAAACCGTATCTCTCAAACCTCTATGGTTTAAGAGATACAGGCGTTTAAAGTTTGCTGTTTCTTACTGACAGCTGTAAAGCTGTCAGCAGGAGATTCGTGTCGGTCAAGACGGAGGCGCTTGAGACGTGCCGAGATCTCGTTACTTACAAGGAATCCCTTCATTGCTTCAAGACTGAGACACATTTGGCGAACCAGGAGGTTCCCCCAGCTCCGTGTTCCTCCTCCAAGCCCAACCCACAAGGGAAGCCTAAATCCTCCTCCAATCCTAAGGCTTCCAAGCCTTCTTCGGCATGACTCACCGAACCCAAGTCCCCACTTGGCTGTGGGTGGCCTTCTGTGTCACTACCACAGTGTCTGGGAGAATTCAGTGGAGGACCCATGGGTTTTGCAGGTCGTGGCAGACAACGAGTATGGTGTGTCCAGCATTTGGCTTGTGGGCTAAATACAGCCTGCCTGGAATTTTTTACCTAATTAGCCCATGTGAACAAGTAGTGCAATAACACCTGATCGCCATCTTATTACTACTTTCTCAGTTCTCAAGAAGCGATCGATACCAGTTTTCTCATTGACTTGATCAGAACTGATAAGTCCCTAGTTCTAGTCTTAAAACTATGTACTTTTGTACGAAGATGGGCTGTAATTCACTATTAGTGTTAACCCTTTGAGTACCTGAGAGGTATCTAGAGCATTGCAGCGCAATGCATTGGACACCTTTCCGGCACTCAAAGTGTTAATAAAATAAATTAATGTGGCCCTCACACAAATTAATTTGTGATCATGTTGCAAGTGACTGAAAAAAAATTGAAAGCCCCTGGTATAATATTTCATTCATAAATATGCTTTATAAATAAAACTAGTAATTGTAATTTTGGAGTTAGAGCAGTGCTTTCAGCACAAGATAAACAGTGTATTATACAAATATTTGCATTCTAAAATGAAGATCAAGTACCATAATCCTGCAAGTTAGGTTCTTTAAAACTGTTACTAGTCCCATATAATTTGTTTTTTCTGTTTCATTTTTTTGTTTGATTCTTTTACCATACATGGCTGAATTTTTTTGGGGGGGAAATGGTTTATTGTGTTGTGTACCCCTCTGGCATTCAAAGGGTTAAGATGAAATACAGTGATAAATGTATCACTCACTATAGAATCAAGACCATCGGTTGACATCAAATAGAGGATAGCTAAACACATATGGGGGCAAATGTATAAACACAACAGTGAATCAATTCTGAAGCAAATAACTATTCTTAAAATTACCATTGATATAAATAGGGCTTTTGAATGCCACAGTGGTCTCCAACATATTATGTTTGACAGCCCTTTGTAACTTAAAGTGACAGTAACGTTCTTTCACTGCTGAAGGATTCTTTATTAACAGTCATTGCAGCTCAGATGTACATGTTTGGGTGCAGTACCTCCTCGTCCAGACATTTTACATTGATTTCTGTTGCTTCAGCATCTTATGGATAGTTATTGTCAACTGACCAGAGTAGACCATAGACTCCTGTAACAACATCACCAGGCCTTGGAGACACTGCACCAAAAATGTAAATCTGAGTAGTGGGGAGTACTCTTGTTTTACTCAGCAGAATAAACACTGCAATATACATTACTCTTGCTTTCAATGGAGGACACAAGGGCCATGGGGCAAAGTATTCTCCACCAGGGGGTAGGACAGTCAGACAGTTAACTAAAAGAAAGTGTCCTCTCCTCTGTCCTACTTTACCTCTCACAGTGCACCTTTTGGCAATTTTTCCTTTTAGTGTCACTAGGAGGTACAGGGCTGGTGTCTTGCTAAAAACAATGCTTACTTTAGTTTACTTTTTATCTTTATTTTTATGGGCAGTTCCCAAAGGGAAGTAAGAAAATGCCCTCATGGGATACTCTGCTACTGGTAGAGGACTCCATATCACCCTATGGAGTCCACTCCATAGTGCAGTGGGTGTGACCAGGGGCCCCTTTATAATAGCCCTTGCGGTTTTCAGGCTACAGAGTTCCTGCACACCCTTGTCTGGATAACCACTGATAACTGACAGGACTAACTCAGGAGGGAACCAGCTGTCAGATTTGCAGTGAGTACTGGCAACCAAAGGGTTATTGACCCTGTTATGAGTAAGTATGTAGTTGTTCATAACAGTCCATAAAAATAGATGTAAATGCCATGGCCATATTCAAACCTATAACAGTACCTTGAAGGTGTAAATAGAACTTAATTGAAAATAAATTAATTTAAAATAATTATTATTTAAAATAATTATAGGTAGTATAACATCAGTTAGTAACAAACAGAATAATATTGATTGGTGGTCCCTCATATTCTCTAGTTGAAGGTAAACAGGCTCTACTGGATCCATGCCCAGCAAATGTGGTAGTTTGGTATACAGAACAGACACATCTTATGTTACCAACAGTACGTCACTGCTAGTCCTAGATGGAAGGTAGGGGGACTCGTCTTAGTCTTTAACAAACTCTTAATTTTAGGCATACAAGATTGGATATAATAATCAACAAACTGAGAATATGGTTGGCAGTGTGATTCCTTTGTATACTCCTCTCTCTCGCTGTGTGTGCTTGTGTGTGTGTATATACACACACATATATATATATATATATATATATATATATATATATATATATATATATATATACACACACACACACATTAGCAAGTGTGTGGCATGGCTTGAGGTGAGGCATCAGGACCCCTACTAATGCCCTCCAGCTACTGATCTCCCGCACAGTTTGGTTGGGAGATCAATATTGGTGACACAGGAGATCAAGATATCTCCCTTGCTTCCATTCTACTCCATCATTGACGTGAAAGGATTTCTCAGTCCCTCCCACTCCTATTATGCTCTTGGTAGAATGTAAACAGAGGGCTCTGTTGCTTCCCTTAGTCACCACTATTAACCCCTTAAGGACTACGTGATGTACTATGACCATCACGGTCCTTAAATACTTAAGGACCAATGACGGTCATAGTATGTCACGTACTTTTTACTTACAGCACTCCACATGGAGCGCTGTAAGTAAAAATGTGGCCTAAAATTGACCGCTCCAAGACTGGAGCGATCTCTTTTAGGCCCCAAAGCAGTGTGCTGATACACGCAACAGGTCACATGTATCAGCACATCGGCAAAGATCAAAGCAGTCCTTATGGGACGGAAACGTCCTCCTCAACCATTCAGCATTTTCCAGCCACGCCCCTGACAGCGAATCAGAGTAACTTAGATTTTTATATAGATATAATATATATAATACACAAAGTACGGTGGGAATCACTCAAGTAAAGGGCCACTAGTGTGGGTGCTATGAGAACGTAGAGTAGTTGGATGTACACAAAAAGACTTGCAATTACTCTCAGGTCTTCTGTATTACTATATAGCTTTACATGACATGTCAGCGTGTGTAATAAGGATGATGATAGTGTGTTAGTACACTCTGGAACTTTGACACTTCAATAAATCTATATTGTTGTATAAATAATAGGTAGAAGCAAGAACTCACAGTTCTTTTAAGAAGTGTATTTCTAACCCTTATGAGTGCCAGAGGGGTACGCAACACATTGCTTTGGCACTCAAAAGGGTTACTAAGCTGTCAATGTTTGTGTGCAGTTTGACATTTTCATCAGGACAAGGACATGTATCTAATTCTCCCCTACATATATATATATACAAATTTGACGCCCAAAACCGCTGAACCAATGTAATCAGTGATGTCATACCCATCCCCTAATTCATATGCAATAGGGGCAGGAATACCCTATAACCATGTTAGGAAAACATAATCTGAATAGAAAACAGCCATAGCGTGAAAAGATAAAATGAAAGAATTATAAAAGAAAAATGTATCTACATATATACAACTGGAATATGACCCTTACTGTCCATGATCTTACACTGAGGCAATCAAATAGATCACTAGTCAACATTTAGAAATATATATATTCTTACCATTTAGACAATATATACATAATAGAAAATCTCCTATATCTTTATACCAAATATACATGGCTTATGAGCTGTAATGACTTTTGAATAAAAAATCTCCCAGCAGTTGGAGTACCCTTGTTTTACTTGGCAGGAAAAAAGTTTATCGCTCCTTTAATATTTTCCTGTTTTTAATGTTCCTCAGCTGTGCCTAATGGTTTGTTTTTCTCATTTACAGTTTTAAAGTCTTTATGAAAGGCAGTGTTTACTTTGGTTACATTTTTTTTTTTTTTTTTTATGAAAATTAATTTTCTTCCTTTACAGTTTATGGAGAAAACAGACCAAGATTATTACACACTGGATGACATGTTTGTCTCTAAAGCTGCAAAGAAGGAGCGTGGCAATGAGGAAGAGGAAAGAGAAAGAAGACAAGCCATATCAGAGCATCAGAGGCTTGCTGCCAGGATGGAAAAATGTCCATATTGCTTTGACAATGCTGAACTTCCAAAGCATCTGATAATTGCCATTGGTGTAAAGGTAAGCCAGAGCATTTCTGTACATTAGTGTGTGTGTACCAGGGGAAGGCAATCTGGGGCTTTGTGGGCCCTATATTCCAAAGAAAATCAAAAATGGAGTGAAGGAGAAGCAAACATTCCCACTGATTTTAGTGGTCCTATGGTTAGCTTAATGCCTCCATTCACACAGACTGTTTCAGCAAAAGGCAAGCAACATGAGCTGTAAGAAACCAATGAGATTAGTCCTCTTATGAGTCTAAGATAGTCGAATCACCTAAACTTTAGAAGTTAAACATGGGGGACCTTAATGGGGCAAGTTATATAGGATTCCAAGCACTGTGAGTGATATATGTACTAGACTGGAAGTAGATGACCTCCAGTTTTTTCTTCATATGGCATAATCTTACATTGTATCACTATCACTGCTTTCACTGACCTGACAATGTCTATATGGTAAGATATATACATGGAGCTCGCTGTTGGGGACCTAGATAAATATTAAAAAAAAAATATTAAAAGTATATGGAATTTGAGTTTATACATATTCTGTGCTTCCACAGTGCTGTAGAAATGCCATAAAACTTGAGATTCCTTCATAGGAGTTGTTAATTATTCATTGTATTACATACGGAGTGGATTTTGGCACTCGCAGCAGAAAATGGACATGATTTAAGCTTAGGCTTTCTCTATAGGATCCCCTATCTATCTGTCTGTCTATCTATCATGTGTGTGTTTTATACATTTACTAGCGTAAAATCCTGTGTACACGGGCCAAGGTCCGCATGATGTTAACCCTTTGAGTGCCAGAGGGGTGCATACCCCTCTGGCACTCAAAGGGTTAAGAGGCCGGTCCTGCTCTGCGTCCTGCCGCCGATTCAGTCATGGACTGTAGAGACTGCCGGAAAGCACAGAATGCGTTCAGCACAGAACTCCCAGCATTCTGTGCGTTCGGGCAGTCTCTACTGTGCATGACGGCTTCTGACAAACTAGTGAATTATTATATAGGACTGAAATCTAAGCTGTGTAAAAAAGAAGAAAAAATATTCGTCTGAGATTTGGATTTTTATTTGATTTGTTTTTGCACAAAGAGGCATCACAATATCCGATATCTGCAGGTTTTACACCAGTTTAACCTTGGGTCATCTAAGCCTCTGTGAGAAACAATGCATTTTTTTTATTCAGCTAATTTGAGTGAGAACAGTATTGCGAATAAAGGGAGCTGTAATTTGTGGAGTGTGCCCCACAGACTCAGGCTTCCCGCAGGCTGGAGACAATAGAAGGGAATAGATGAGTCAGAGAAAAGGCAGCTTAATGTAATGTATTCTTCTGAAGCATAAATATCAGCACACTTGGGTATTGTCTGAACACAGTTTATAAACAAGCCAGGTTTACTTGTGCTTGGAATGAGTCTTTTGTCGCTTAGCATATGAAAACGGTATTGTCTTGAGGATGGGTGAGTTACACAGTTATGAAAAAAAAAAAATAATGGACTATTTTGGATTATGCTAAGGGACATTGCTTTTTAGATGCAGACTTTTAGTTTTGGGCATAATGCAGCAAGTTTGTCGGATGCCAATTTCTGCAATATTCTAATAGCCTGGCATGGTGCCAAATGGAAGCAAATGCTTTTATATCGCTACAAAGGCTACTGTAAGAATTGCTTTGTACTATATTAACCTTTTGAGTGCCAGAGGGGTACGGAAAGCATTGCTTTGCATTTCGTTCCATACCCGCCTGGCATGCAAAGTGTTAAAAACACCAAAGCTCTAAACAGAAAAGTAACCCTTTAACCTGTTGAGTGCCAGAAAAGTATGCAACTCATTTCAAAGCAATGTGTTGAACTGGCACTCAAAGGGTTAAAGACTAGACACGAGTGCAGCCCATTTCTTCCCAAAATGTGCACACACCCCTAGTCCTTGAAGGGTGAAAAGAGAACCAGCACCTGCCCACATATCTTACTGCAGACAGCAAATCCTAATGGCCCCTATGTATTTTGCACTTTGAAAATGTTATCTCACACTCAGTCAGCCTGCTTGTTATATCCATGGAGGCAGACATGACAGTTGCTTGCTGGACCACAGGACACCAAACTCTGCTTACTGCACATGGTAATCTTAACCATTTAAGGACCAAAGGGTTGAGTAGGCTCAGACACTCTGCTTGTTTCAGTTAGGAAAAACTGACAGCAGCACTCACGTCTGACTCCATGGACGTGACCTCCAGGAGAATGATCTCTGGAACAAAGGCTGGGCAGAATTTGTAGGTACCATTATGATTTTCTGGCCATAGTAAGTAACATAGTTGATGAGGCTGAAAAAGATATGCGGCCATCAAATCCAGCCCATGCCAAATCACCCATGTTGATCCAGAGGAAGGCAAAAAAAACAAAAAATACTGCAGCCATCTCCAATGAAGCCCCAAGTGGGTAAAAAAATTCCTTCTTCACTACAAATGGCAGTCAGAGAGCTCCCTAGATCAACATCCTATTTGCATTGAAGACAACTGTCATAATTCTCAATATTGCTCTGTGATAGGTATTTGTTGCTTTTTTGAAAGCAGTTACAGTATCTGCAAGCACAACATCCTGAAGCAAAGAATTCCATAGCTTTACTGTCCTTTCTGTAAAAAAATCTCTGCCTTTGGTTTAGTCAAAAGTACCTTCCTCTAGTCTTAATGGATGACCTCTCTTCTTAGCTCAACTCTTTGCGTAAATAGTGGGAATATAGTAAGAGATGTTAGGTCTCCTTTACAGGCATGCTAAGAGCCTTATGTACAAAAGTAACCTGTGAAGAAAATGCACTAACACGTGATGAAGAAGTGATTACTCCTCCAGTAAAAGAAATTATTTGATTATTGTATTATGCTATGGCACATATGAACAAAGACCTTAATACATAGGCATCATGGAATAACATAGGAATTGGAGAGTTTATAGCACAAAGAGAAATTATCTTTTTCTTTTAAACATAAAGCCTGTCTTAGTTCACACTGGTGCCTTGAGCAGTGATGAGTGGTTTGTCACTCAGGAGGCAGACATGATACCTTGTCATGGGACCCCAGGACCTCAAACATCTCCCAATGAGGTTTTTCTTTATTAAAACACTTTAGTTGGATTAGCTGGGGTTCTGCAGTCCAGCAGCGAGGAATCATGTCGGTGTAGTTTTTATCAGTACTTAATAAAGATTACATTATGAGAAACCAGTCCATGGAGACTTGATTCATACAGGCCTTTACAATTTTTGACCCACGCTAAGGTAAGTGGGAGTTTATTGTTATGACTTTTTTAATGTTTCTTTAAAGTCCTTGGGCCATATACCAAAATTGCAGCAATTTGGGGGCTAATGAATTACATCATTGGGGACAAATAAAAGATCCCCAAATTTCCTTTGATTTAAATTGAACTTAAAACCCTTTGAATGCTAGATAGGTGTCCAACATGTTTCATGCAAGGGGTTAAAATCACCTTTTAAATAGATGAATATTTGTATTTATCCCCTATAATGCAGTTTGTTTATCTAACCCCTTTATGTCTTCTCCAGGCGCCTAATGAGATTTGTAGTCTATCAGCAACTGATTGGTCACAGTTTCCCATGATTCATTTATGGTGTTTGTTGCAGTTAGAATGTATGTTAAAGTGCTTCACATAGAATTTGTGGTAGAAATAATGTGCCTTATGCACAAGCATTAAAGGGACACTAATGTCCAATAATAACTTTATGTTGTTTTGTAGATTTAAAAAAATAATAAATTATATGGCACAAATCCCATCTCTTAAACCTTTATGGTTTCAGAGATATTCGCCACTAAAATTCCCTCCTCCCTCTTGTCAGCTGTAAAGCTGACAGAAGGAGATCCGTGTTGGCCGACACGAGGAGGCTTTACAGTAAAGCAGCTATAGCGATATTTTAAAAGAATTACTTAATTGGAACAGTCTACAAAGTGTGCTTGCAAACCAGGCACACTTTGTATACCGTTCCAATGAAGTAATTCTTTTACAATATCGCTATTTTGGCTTTGCTGCAGAGCCGCCGGCTGGTCCCCAGACTGACGTCGGGAGAAGAGGAGGGAGGGGGGAACTTTAGATGCGAATATCTCTTAAACCATAGATGTTTGAGAGATGGAATTTGTGCCACATAATTTATTTTCTTAAAATCTAAAAAACAACATAAAGTTATTCTTGGATATAAAAGACTGCCCATGTATCCCTTACTGCCACTAAGTTGCTTCAGTAGCTCAGGATTTAACGCTTTCCTAGTCCTATGGCTGATCCCATGCAGTATTCTGCAGACTAGAGAAGGCATCCTTCAACTTCCACCTGTGATTGTCAACTGGCGTTATGAGAGCTGGAACTGATGTCTCAAGCCCTCCATAGAACCAGATTCAGTGTTGCGGAATCGGCCATTTTTCCTTAAAGAGTGAAGCAATATTGGTGCAAACCAAATTCACCATAGGGGATAAATAAAAATTCCACAGATTCCCAATGAGTTAAAGAAGGATCTTAACCCCTTTAATAATAGAGAGGTCTTCGACACATAGCGAAGCAATACATTGGAGACCTCTCTAGCATTAATCCCCTAACGACTGCTGGATCGGGAGCATTGGAGGTCGGTAAGGCCCACAGAACCTTTTTTTTTCCTCATTGAATTCTGCAATGGCAGAGTGGTGTGCAGCCATGCTGCCATCCCAGAATTCCATAGCATTCCAGGACCATCGTAACAGTCCTGGCACGTCATGGGTCCTTAAGGTGTTAAATTAGGTTAAAATCTTTTTTATTTGTGCCTTAAGGTGCAGTTGGTTTGTCCCAGAATTGCTCCATTTCTAACATTATGCATATGGCCCTGTGTGTAAATAATTGATGGGAGTTGTTGAAGGAAGCGTAGGCAACAAATCAAAGTGTTGATTACATTGATGAGAAGAGGGAGCTGGTTATAGATGGAGATATCATTTCCTTTTAGTGTAAAGGCAGCTTCACTCACTTCTCTTCAATGTATTTGTAACACAACTCCAAATAACAAACTTAAAAACAAATTCCTGTTGAGATCCCACCGGAGTGAAGCCATTAACTCCTCATTACTCACAACTCGCTCTGGGGCAAATCGTCCACACGCTTAATAGAAACATTCAAGCGGATCTTTATATAGGAAGATTACAACACACATTATAAAAACTCCATTATAAAAACTCCATTAAGCAGTGGTGGGAATGCTGTGTGTCACCAGTTGTTGATGGACTACAATTCCCATCTTCCTCATCCAACTGCGGCTAACTTATGGGGCTTGGTGACATGAGGGGCCTTATGTTCAAAACAAAAAGTGGAGTAACTCTGGGGCAAACCAACTGCACCATAGAGGGCAAATATAACTGATTAATTTAAATGGGGCTTTTAACCCCTTGAGTGTTGGAGAGAGATTTCCAGCTCATTGGTTTGCAATATCTTAGCGACCTCACTAACATTCAAGGTTTTAAAAGCCCCATTTAAATAAACTAGACATTTCGTTTCACCCTTATGGTGCAGTCGGTTTGATCCAGAACTGCTCTTCTTTATCTTGATGAGTTAGTCCCTTGGGACATTTTTCATCAGACTAAATAGGTGCAATTTTGGAGCAAACTGAAATTCCACAAATTCTCACTGAGCTGAATGTGGCTTTTAACTCCTTGAATTCTAGAGCGTTTGTAAGGTGTTTGCTTTTAAATATTTTAGAGACCTTTTTTGATTCCCCATTTAATATGGGGACTCTTTAGAGGATGACCCTCCATCACCTACTGATTCTCCAAACACTACTGTATTAAGATACTCTTAGGGCCTCTGACTCAAATTCCTTTTCCCCAGATTTTTTTGTGTCGAGAATGGGATGGTGCGTTTCCTTCCCCATCATTCCTTGGACCAGGTGGTTCTAAATGTAGTTGAATCGCCTGTGAAGATGTAAATTCCCAGATGATGTTCTCTTATGTTCCTTCTCTCCTGATGCCCTACTGTAGTGTGCTACCACCCCCACCAGTGGACCCCCTCCTTTTTTAAGCTTGCAGCACTGTCACTTGTGGATGCTGCGACATTTAAGGATCAGACATATGGTGTCCATTTTAGGACATCTGTCCTCCATCCCCTAAAACTCTCTCTTCCCTCCTTCAAAACTCTGTCAACCCTCCTCACTCCTCCTAAACTCCCTCCACCCTCCTCCAAAACTCTCTCATCCCTCCTCCCTCCCTTAAAACAGGAGCCAGGCATCAGGTATTAGGAGTTAGGTATCAGGAGTCAGACATCAGTTGTCAATTATCAGGTATCAGGAGTCAGACATCAGTTGTCAGGTATCCGGCATCAGGTATCAAGAGTCAGATATCAGGTATCAGGCACCAGTTGTCAAGTATCAGGCATCCGGTATCAGACATCAGGTATCAGGAGTCAGACATCAGTTGTCCGGTATCAGGTGTCCGGTATACGGGGTCAGGTATCAAGAGTCAGGCATCAGTTGTCAAGTATCAGGTATCAGATGCCAGGTATCAGGCATCAGTTGTCAAGTATCAGGTATCAGACGTCAGGTTTCAGGAGTCAGACATCAGTTGTCAGGTATCAGGTATATGGCATCAGGTATCAAGAGTCAGACATCAGGTATCAGGCATCAGTTGTCAAGTATCAGGTATCAGATTTCAGGTATCAGGAGTCAGACATCAGTTATCAGGTGTCAGGTATCAGGCATCAGTTGTCAAGTATCAGATATCAGACGTCAGGTATGAGGAGCCAGACATCAGTTGTCAGGTGTCAGGTATGAGGAGTCAGACATCAGTTGTCTGGTATCAGGCATCAGTTGTCAGGTATCAGGAGTCAGACATCAGGCATCAGTTGTCAGGTATCAGAAGTCAGACATGAGGCATCAGTTGTCGGGTATCAGGAGTCAGACATAAGTTCTCAGGTATCAGGAGACAGGAGTTATTTTTCTGCCATGCTCCCCCCCCCTCCTCACACACACATCAAGTTGTTACATTGTAGGTAATCTACAAGCCAAAAAAAAAAACATAGAGAGAAGGAAATAAGTGCCCCACCCAACTCAGAGAGGAAAAGTATTGCAACTTTACAGACTGCTGGTGTTTGAGCCAGAAGAAATAAAAAGGTGAGACTGGGCAATGTTTAAATGACTGGGAGATAAGGTAGGGTTAGATCGTGTTATATACCAGCAAGTAAAGCACTGCAGCCATTTTAATACAGGGGGAATATGAGCTAAAGTGAAGAGACTAATGCTCTGTATCAGTCGCGGCGCTGGCAGTCTCTACTGAGCATGACTGCACCGCGACCAACTTCCAGTGGCACTAAGGCCTGTGTAATGCTCCTTCGGAGCACCCCGCTCTGTATCAGCCGCGGCGCTGGCAGTCTCTACTGCGCATGACTGCAGCACGCACAGCAGTGTCTAACTCCTGATACCTGACAACTGATGCCTGATGTCTGACTCCTGATACCTGACAACTGATGCCTGATGTCTGACTCCTCATAACTGACACCTGACAACTGATGTCTGACTCCTCATACCTGACATCTGATACCTGATAATTGACAACTGATGCCTGATACCTGACTCTTGATACCTGACTCTTGATACCTGACTCTTGATACCTGACTCTTGATACCTGACTCTTGATACCTGACGCATGATACCTGACTCTTGATACCTGACTCTTGATACCTGACACATGATACCTGACACATGATACCTGACACATGATACCTGACACATGATACCTGACACATGATACCTGACACATGATACCTGACACATGATACCTGACACATGATACCTGACACATGATACCTGACACATGATACCTGACACATGATACCTGACACATGATACCTGACACATGATACCTGACAACTGATGCCTGACTCCTGATACCTGACATCTGATACCTGATACTTGACAACTGATGCCTGATACCTGACGTCTGACTCTTTATACCTGATGCCATATACCTGATACCTGACTCCTGATACCTGACGTCTGATACCTGACATCTGATACCTGATACTTGACAACTGATGCCTGATACCTGACATCTGATACTTGGCAACTGATGCCTGACTCTTGATACCTGACGCCGTATACCTGACACTTGATACCTGACAACTGATATCTGACTCCTGATACCTGATACTTCACAACTGATGCCTGACTCTTGATACCTGACGCCGAATACCTGACACCAAATACCTGAAGACTGATGTCTGACTCCTGATACCTGACGTCTGATACCGGTTACCTGATACTTGACAACTGATTCCTGATACTTGATGTCTGACTCTTGATACCTGACGCCGGATACCTGATACCTGACAACTGATGTCTGACTCCTGATACTTGACGTCTGATACCTGATGCCTGATAATTGACAACTGATGTCTGACTCCTGATACCTGACTCCTAATACCTGATGCCTGACTCCTGACTCCTGTTTTAAGGGAGGGAGGAGGGATGATAGAGTTTTGGAGGAGGGTGGAGGGAGTTTAGGAGGAGGGAGGAGGGTTGACAGAGTTTTGGAGGAGAGAAGAGGGAGTTTTGGAGGAGGGAGGAGGGAGTTTAGGAGGAGGGAGGAGGGTTGACAGAGTTTTGAAGGAGAGAAGAGAGAGTTTTAGGGGATGGAGGACAGATGTCCTAAAATGGACACCGTACAGACAGATAAAAATCTGGATTATGTCCTGAAGGCGAGTTTTACAGCTTCTGGTGCCGCTTTATGTAGCAGCTTCGCGGTTTCTTGGGTCTCTAGGGCTATTGCTGTCTGGGGTAACAACTCTACGCAGCTGTCCATGTGGACATGCCTAAAGAGGATTATGTTCTGGCTGTTTATAAGATCATTAATACTAATTCACACATAACTGAAGTGGCCTTTGATTCTGCTAGGCTTATTACCAAGGCACTGGCACCTCTGTAGCTGCGTGGTTTTAGTCTTTGACTAAAAACATGGTCAGCAGCCCAGTTTTCCAAGAGGTCCTTGGTCTCTCTCCCATTAGTGGGCAGGCAGTTGTTTGACCCAGAATTGGAGAAGGTTATTAGCCATGCTATTGGAGGTAAGCACATTCCTTTTATCCAAGGAACACTTTTGATTTTCATTACCCATGCAAGTATTGGTATGTGCCCGGTGTGTCTACTCCTACATCTTCCCAGGCACACCCTCCCCAAAAACCCAAACAAGCTTCAGCAGTCCTGTAACCTACCAGAATACCCCCAGCTGAGTGACTCGCAGAGATCTGGCCCGCCTCAGTAAATCTGAATTCATGTGAACTTTCTACATGGCAGACCAATGGGTTTTGATGGTGATCATGGAAAGTTATCCTACAGATTTCAGTTTCTTCCTCCATGTTGTGTCTTCATGTACAGAATTCCTTGGTGAGGGACTGTTGTTTTTTTTTTTTTTATTTTATTTTTTTTTCCGATGGGGTATCTTTACTTGGACGTGGTACCTGTTCCTTCTCAAATATTCATGGGATTGTTTTCAAACATAGTTTCCTAAATGCTTAGCAGATGCTGTTGTATTCTATACTTGAAGTATCTCAACTGTATTGTTCTAACACCTAGTTTCAAAATGTCTTTTGCACTTCATCATTGCCGCTATGTGGCAAGTGGAGTTTTTGGCATCCCTAAATATAGAGGAGGCATATCTGCTTATTCCAATCCATGTAGATCATCATGACTTTTCACTTTGCCTCCAGACTGTCTTTTTCAGTCCACTGGCCTTCCTTTTGGGCTGGTGTCTGCTCCTCTGGCTTTTTTTTTTCTTTTTTCAAAGGTCTTTGCAGCCATGTCTACTCACATTCATTCTCTAAGTATGTCTCTTACTCTTTATCTGGGCAACCTTTTGTTAATGTCTCCTTTAGTGACGGCTCCACGTGTTCAGTCTCAGACTTGTGTGTCCTTTATAGAGCAACATTTCAACAAATCCTCTTTGTTTCTTTCCCATGTCCTTCTCCTTCTCAGCATGATATTTAACAGGTCTTTCTTCAGGGACAGGTCTTTCTGTCAAAGCACAAGATTTAATTATCTCAACAGGTGTCTAAGGCCTTACGTCATCCATCCGCAACAGAGCGGGAGTACATGAAGGTGGGTTTCTGTTCTCTGTCTTGGCGGTGGTCCCCTTTTCCCAGTTCTACACTTGGGAGCTACAGCTGGAGATTCTGAAGAAATAGTCCCAGGAGAACTGCAGGTGAAGAGTCTCAATAAATGGTCCCTGCATCATTGTCTTTTCTCCCTTGTCATGTATCTAGCTGGTAGGCTGAAGTCAGATCTTTGTCGATAGCTTCATTGGGATGGTCGTTGTTCATTCTGAGTTGGTTAATAGTCACAACAGATATCAGCCTGATAGACTGGGGAGCCACTTTGGGTGCTCAGATTGCTGTAGACAGAGAAATGGAGAGCGAGTATTCATTCCGTCAATATGCTGGAGGTCTGGGCAGTTGGTCAGTCTCTCTCTCTCTGCTGCATTGAGCTTAGTCCATTCAGGGTTTTCCAGTGTCAATTCAGTCTGAGATTGCAACAGCGGTGGGCTATATCAAGAGTGCCAAGAGTGTAGCAATATGGTCAGAGGATTGGTTTCACATTCCAGGGGTAGAAAATGTGGTCGACTTTCTCAGCTGTTACTTACTAGAACCCAAGAATTGGGAACTCAGTCAGATGGTGTTGTACTCCATAGTTAGTGTGTTGTGTCTTCCAACCCAATATAATGACCTTTTGGTCGAATTACAAGATTCTCCTGTAATGTTCCAGTTCCCATTACCCTCTTTCTCTTGCTGCATATGCGATAGTCATTCCATGGCAGTTTTCCCTGACATATGCATTTCCTCCACTCCCTCTGATTCTCAAGGTAATTAGCAAATTACAGATGGAGCAGGCTCGTATGATTCTGATCACCTCATTCTGGCCTCATTGAGCCTGGCTCTTGGTTCTTCTCAATCCATCTGTAGCTGGTACTTTGTGTTCCTCCTATGCTGTGTCCCCTACACCATCTCCTCAGTCGTTTCTATCCCCTCATCTATTCAAAGAGTCCTAAGCTCTTGGTCTGTGGAAAACTCTTCATCAGGCACTTCAGTATTGTATTTGGAGGACTCTGTCAAATTGTTGGTGATTCTTTGGCCGAGGAAGGGGGGAGACTGATAGAGATGACTTGGTTTTGTCTCTGCCATTAGGGGACATCTGTGAGGATGACTTTAGCCACTTGGCTGAGGGACTTATCTGGGGAATCCTGGAGACTGTCTAGGTCCCATAGGTTTCTGGCTGAAACTGATGACTTCAACAGGCATCTTAAGTTGTCAACACCTGGATCCCAGAAACTGGAATCTTAAGCTGCTTCATTGCCCCTTCTGACACTCGAGACAGCCTTTCCTACTGGCCATTGTGTCCCTTTCGACGGCTGGCCAAACTCAAGGCTTTGGTCTATAAGTCCCACTTTCTATTTTTTTCAGTAGGATAGGGTCGTTTTATATACTCCTAGCAGTTTTCTGTCCATAGTTGTTTTGGCGTTTCATATCAACCAGGGAATTGTCTTTCCTTCCTTTCTGTTAGGCTTCTTCTAATAGACAGGAGTAAGAACTTCATTTGTTGGATATAGTAGATTGCTTGAAGTACTATGTTCATCTCACCCAGCCATTTCAAAAATCTAACTCACTCTTTTTCATGCTGGAGGGTCCGCGTGCATGTTAGACTGCATCTAAGGTTACTTTTGCGTACTGGAACAAGGAGATAAGCACCAGGCGTATGTCCTCAGGAAGAAACCTGTTTCCTTTAGAGTCCAGATACATTCCACCAGTGGTGGGCACATCTTGGGCCTATAAGAATCAGTCAACAGCTGAGCAGCTTGTGTAAAGCAGCAACGTTGTTGTCTTTGCGCACTTTCACCAAATACTATTGTGTGAATGTCCTGGCCTCTGGTGATGCCAGCTGTGGCTGAAAGACTCTCCAGACTGTACGTGGGTCCTTCTTGCTTTCTTTTTTCACTAAAAAAATGTTTTTTTCCATATTAAACTATCCCTGTTTCTTGAATGTTGGACATAATGGTGTGTGTCAGCCTAGTAATGACGATTCTGTTTAGCCCAAGTGTGGAAATATACCAGGAGCCCAGGCTGCTAAAATTTTACTTCTGGCTCCTAAATTGTGAAAGGTATTTTATAAACATCTGTGCAAATGCCATTCTTCACTGGCTCCTAAAAATTCTATATGGCATTAACATTTTCAGTGGTTTTTTTTTTTGTTCACACCAGATTTCACCTGTAAAATAGGCAATAAAACCACTACTTTATGCTGATCCCAATGATTAGTGCCTTATAGTGGGGGGAGTATTTCCATGTGTCAGTGAAGCTGAGAAATATGCCATCGGGAATCTTGGCAGGGCCACCCATGGGGACCAGATTAAAGCTATAAGTCACTAGACTCCATCATTTCAAAATCTGCCAACGTGCACTGGACGAGAGTGGCGGATTAAGGTCCATTCCCTCACCATGGTTTCACAACAAAATAAATGTCCCACATTCCCTGGAGGCTTGCGAGCTCACTACCTATGGCACCCAGAAGACCAGCTCAATATCAGAGGTTGCTGAAAGTCACTATGTTCTATCAGGCTGCCTTTGGAACACTTACCATTCCATCTATGAGTACGGTTTCATGCCTAGAGGAATTAGTGTAAGAACTGAAGAACATGAATTGGAACATTATCGCCTTATGTGAGACTCATAAAAAAAAAAAGATGAAGATTTGATCAAACACTGCCTATATACCACAAAGGAACCAATGATGGATGATGTGTAGGAATTAGATTTTTGATTAATTAAAGACTGACATATTTTTTTCATAAAAGTAGAAAGTGTTTCTGAAAGAATTGCTTCCTGTGCTTTCAAACTAAACAGTTGCTGTGTTCTTCAAATCATTCAAGCTTATGCTCCTACAAGTATACACAGTGATGATGACATTTCAAGAATTTTATGAAGATTTATTACACTTCTACAAACAGGATAATTGCCACTACAAATTTATAATGGGAGATTTCAATGCGAGAGCTGGTAAGATCCAAAATAATGAAAAATAGGTCAGGCGATATGAAACTGGAAAGAGAGATGATAGAGGCAACCAACTAATCGAATTTGCAGAACACCACAATTTGTACATCATGAATTCATTCTACAAGAAAAAAAAGGCACAGGCAAAATGGACATGGAAGAGCCCTAATAGAAATACAAGTCAAATCAACTTTATACTTGCAAATAATAAAACTATATTCACTTCTCAGTTTTAAACCGTTTTACCGTTGGAAAGGACCATCGTCTACTGAGCACAAAAATCAAAATTGACTGCAATAAAGAAAGAAAATGATCAAGTCAATACTTGATGCGGCACAACCTAAAAAAAACAAGCAGACTTCATAACTGGTTTCAGTACAATGGACCATATCCAAACAGTGCAACAAGTTATAGAGTGGAATAATTAATACAAACTTCCATTATGCATAGCCTTCATTAACAATGAAAAGGCATTTGACTCCATGAAAAAAAACAAGCAATACTCAATGCCCTAATCAGCCAAGGAATACACAGCGCTTACATTAAGATCCTTCAGTCAGTATATGAAAGCGCAACTGCATCAACGCTAATCAGAAATTCTAATGGACAGATCAGCGTAGAAAAAGGTGTCCGACAAAGAGACACAATCTCCCCAAAACTGTTTTCTACTTGTTTAGAAAACATTTTCCCCAAATTAAACCTGGACAAAAAAGTGCATAAGATCAATGGAGAGTATCTATATCACTTACATTTTACATGCAATATCATACTCTTTGCCAGTCATCTCAATAAACTGCAAGACCGCATTGAAGAACTACAAAAGGAAAGCAAAACGTTTGGTCTGAAGATGAATATCAGCAAAACGCAAGTCATATTTATCAAATTTACTATACTAAGGAAAATCACAGTAGAGAGACTAGAACTAGAAGAAGTGGAAATTATATTTATCTTGGACTTAAAATGTCAACAGATGGAAACACCAAAATCGGGATGGCAAGCATTTGATAATTTGTTTTCTTCAAGACAAAATTACCACTCTGTCTCAAGCAAAAAGTTTTTGACCAAATGTTTTGTCTCCTGTTCTTGCGTATGGCTATGAAACATGGACAGTAAATGCCAAAGCCATACAAGAGCTTAAGGTCAAGCAAAGAATTATGGAACATTGAGTTTTGACCTTAACAGAAAAAGACCAAAGGTGTATGACAAAATTGACAGAGCCTAAAATGGAAATGGCAGGTCATACAGAAAGAAGGCCTAATGGGAGATGGACCAAACAAATTTTGGTATGAATTCCACTTAATACTAAACTCCCAAGAAGACCAAAGACAAGATGGGTTGATGAAATTTGCATGTTTGTTGGTGCACAGTGGCAGGAAAAAGCACAGGTCTAAAGTTGTTAGAGCATTGCTGAGGAGGCCTGTATCCTGAAGTAGACTGGCAGTGGCTGAAGATGGTAATGAAAGTAAGTCTACTCCCACTGCTTGAAGATGATTCATTCAAAGCTAGTACAGCCCCATTTGTATCTGCTTCATTAAACAACTGTGGAGAGTTTCAGTTTATGACTCAAGCTCTCCCATAAAGAGCACTATGAAAGGAAAATAGCTTCGCTGGTAATAACGTTTCAGTGTAAAATTCTGAGGTATTTGAATTTTCTTGTTTTACTCTTCTATTAATGGATAGTAATGTTTAGATAATAATTCAAGCTCGATTCTTCAATGTACCTTTTTTTAAAAGAAAATGTACCTCTCTAACTGCTCTTAACGTCGTCAGCTTCATTTTATTCTAATTAAAAGTGTCCCCCTCCCGCCCCTTTTCCATTCATCACAATGCTTCCCTTCAGAGCAGCAAGCTGGTCCAGATGGCTCGCGATGAGGGGCAATCTTCTGTCAGCATAAGAAAAACCTGCCCTCCTTCATCAAGGGGAGCAGGGGTTTCTTTATACCGACAGAAAGAAGATTGTCCCTTATTGTGATCTGTCCAGTCAAGCAACCAGATTTCAGATCTGAGGGGAGGTAGCATATGGAAAAGGTGTTGGGGGGCACTTTTAATTAAAATAAAATGAAGATGACAACCTTATGAGCAGTTAGAAAGGTACGTTTCGTTATAAATATATATTGGAGAATCAAGCGTGCATAAGTATTTAAACATTATTATCTCTTTAAAGCTCTGTAACGCATGTCAAACTCAAATACCGCTGAGGGCTGCATACTCAACAGTTTCCTCTAAGAAGGGTTGCAGTGTAGAATCGGCAATTTCAGGACTTTTCCAGGTTTCAGTCAATTGCTATGTATTTAGAATTGGTCAGTGTTTTGATCAGTACCTTATCATAGTGCACCCCACCCCCCTTAAATACCCAGTGTAACCCAGTAAAGAAGAAAATAAAAATCCAAAACGCATTAAAGAAACAGTAACCTTTCCTTTAGGAGAAAGTAAAAGGATTCAATATAAAGTCACATTACTACAGTATATAAAATAATTAGTGAATTACCTTAGGAAAAATAAAGGCAAAAAAACATTAAAGGGTTAGTAATGTCCGGATATAAATGTATACGATATTGTAGATTTAACAAAATAAATTATGTGGAACAAGTCCCATCTCTTAAACCTTTATGGTTTGAGAGATATAATGATTTATAGTTCCCCCCACCTTGCCCTGATGTCAGCTGTAAAGCTGACAGAAGGAGATATGTGTAGACCGACTCGAGGAGGCTCATCAGCAGAGCTGCAAGAGCTTTATTTAAAAAGAACTACTTCATTGGAACGGTCTACAAAGTGTTCTTGCAAACCAGGCACACTTTGTACACCATTCCAATGAAGTAATTATTTTTAAATATCTCTATTTAGGCTCTGCTGCAAAGCCGCCGGCTGGTCCCAGGACCAGGATCTCCTGTTGTCAGTAGTGAACTGACGTCAGGAGAAGGGGAGAACTTTAGCACCGAATATCTCTCAAACCATAAAGGTTTGAGAGATGGGACTTGCACCACATAATTTATTTTTGTTAAATCTACAATATTAATGAATTAATAAATGTATATCCGGACATTACTAACCCTTTAAAAGTACCAAACGAAACATCACCATATACAAAAGTGTCCACACACTATTTACATATGACCAACAGGACGACCATGTGACACCCACCAATATACATATGCAAATGTCATGTGATCATTGCATAAGCACAGGTGTTATGTTTACTTATTATACTGGGGGGTTTTACAACGCTCTGGCTTTTAGAGGGTTAAAGTGACCGACAGAAAAAGATCCATTAACCTAGAGGTTTTTAACCCCTTTGATGATGGGCTGTAGGGCACTTAAAAGGTGCCTCTCTATGGAGGGCCTCACACTGCATTCCGCAGGCCTCATGTTTGACATGCCTGCTGTATAATTGTTTTCACAACAAAATGTTTACAGCTCTTTTAACCCTTTGAGTGCTAGAGAGAAACCCAACACTTTGCAACACAACATGTTGGATACCTCTCTGGCACTCATAGGTTTTGAAAAGGTGGTTACTATACCAATGCATCGCTCACCCTTCTGGCACACAAAGGTTTAAATGAGTCTGAAGTTAAGAGCTCAGTTTAAATTCTAACTGCTATTTCTCTTTAGTGCTGCGGCTTTTCTCTTGTATGTGTATATGGTCCATTTGTCTTTCTATTTGGAGATCTGACTGACCTTTACAAAACGAGAAGCATAAGTGAGTAATATCTGTCTCCTGTGTTTATGTCTGAACAGATTTTGTGGGATGTGGAATCCTGGATGGAAATGAGTTCTAGAGGAATGGAAGCAGGTGTTATGTAGATATGGGATGCTCTGTGGATTTTCTGCAGTTCGCGGGTTTCATGCTGCTGTCTTGTTTGATAATAATTGTTACGCCTCTGAAACAAATGAAGGTTCTGGGGTGTTTGAAGGTCAATTTTACAGAGATGGAAGCTTCTGAAATTCTCCTGGAGAGGGTTGAGTGATTGGCTTCATTGTCATGTCATATTTGTCGACAAAGATCCATATCACCATGTTAACCCTATCAGTGGACTTGTGCCATGCTGGGTTTTCACATTAATACTGGAAGATTTTGCTTCTTTGCTCAGTGGGAAGTTGTATGCCAGCCGCTTCAATTCACCTGGTCTTAGATGTTCAGATGAGCATAACAAATTGGTATCTGTAAAGTTAAAATAATCCATGTGTCACAACACTTTGTCACTTAGTAGAAATAACTTCCAGCCAGACGGCTGAATTGCTGAAGTAACGCAAACACATATACACAGTCACACACACGCTCACATAGTTTCATTCACACTCTGTCACACTGACAGTTACACACACTCACAGCACATAAAGGAAGAGACCCCACAGCTTTGTTTTCTACTTCACTGAGGCTGCTTCAGGGGACCAGTGGGGTGAAAGGGAGGCAGGGAGTGTGGGAAGTGGGAAAGAAAAAGAGCTGGAGCAGCGCAAGTGATGGTGGAAGGTGAGAAAAGGAGCCAGAGGTGTGAAACAGAGAGGGGGGAGCCTAAGAGGTAAACAGGAGGTTGTGAAGGATAGAAACAGAGGCAAAGAGGTGGACTGATGTAACACTGCACACCTCAGAGTAGCAAGACTGTCCGGATGGATTGCAGAGAGGGACAATCATCAGTGAGCATAAGAAAAAACTGTCAAGGGGGGGCAGGGATTTCCTTGTGAAGTGATCTGTCCAGTCAAGGGACCAGATTCCACATCTGAGGGGAGGCGGCTTACACTAGGCAAAAGGGGAGGGAGGGCAATACTTTATCATTCAATTATTCATGAACTACAACTCTGACAGTATTGAAATAACACTCTCCATGGCCCAAATAATATGTCTTCTTAACCCAGTTCCTTTATATAGCGTTGTGTGTTTATTTAATCATACATACAGCTGAATGTGACTTTTTAAAATGTATTTTATTATCAGTACTGACGAAGCCGTGCCAATATTGCTAGTTTTTAATACAGCACTAACATGAATTGTCATCTGGATGTTAAGTTGAACATTGTTATAATGGATGTGCATTGTGTATTAGCAATTATTTAGTGTAACTTGATAAGATACATTTTTGTGAACTTTGGTATCTTTCTAGGTATACCTGTGTCTTCCCAACTATCTTTCACTCACAGAAGGACATTGTCTGATCGTTCCACTGCAGCACTTTACTGCATCTACCTTATTGGATGAAGATATATGGAATGAGATCCAGGTCTGTAATGTCTTTCTAATTATTATGCTCTAATTCAGAGGTTGTCAAGTTTGGTCCTAAAGAGCTACCAACAGTCGAGAACTTAAGGATGTCCCTGTTTGAGCACTGGTGGGCCAGTCAAAAGAGCCACTTATTAAATAACCTGTGCATAATCCGGGAAATCCTTATATCCTGGCCTGTTGGTGGGCCTTGAGAATCAAACTTGGACACTAATGCTCTTCTTCCTTGGTTCTCAAACCATGTTCTGTGAAACCAAAGGGTTTCCTGAAGGAAGTGCAAGGGGTTTTGAAAAATCAGTTTGTGTTTAATGGCAAAACAGGGGGCCAAGGTATGTGTGGCAGATAGTGGTCCTTTTGTGCAAAAGAAGAGTAGTTGTGAAGGAAACCAGCTGCACCACTGGGGTCAAATAGAATGTATTTTAATTTATATGGTTTATTCAGCATGATGAATGCTGAATAGGCCTGCCTATACATTTTTTTTCATTGATTCTCATTTACACCAATTTTTGTTTACACATTAGTTTCTGACAATACACTCCATGGATCTCTATTTCCAGAGAGCTTTCTGGTGAGTCAACCATGAAAGCTGGACATGACACAAATTAGCACTATCCCCTGCACTATATATATGATATATATATATATTTTTTTTTTTTTTGCTTTGTATATTTTTTTGTATTGTATCTCTTTATCTACTTTCATAATCCTGGAGCAAAAAGCTGTTTGCAAACAGATCCAAGAAGCTCAACATTACAGATATAAAAGTGTAAAAAATGTAAAAATAAACAAACATAATGCATGAAGTGTAACAAGGAACGAAGGGACCCTCCACAAATTTGCAAATTAAAAACAAGGCAAGATAAGACAAACCTACACTCCTTCATATAGATTGCTTAAATGTCATATAGCTTCCAGACTGCTCCATATTAAAAGCTCTAACTTGTGCCTTTGTAGGCTTTTGTTGAACTGCCCTTAGGGCCGAATAGCTTTTAATTTGTAATGACTTTTCAAAGTACAGTGTCACTGGCATCATCAATATTTTTGAGAGAGTGCCGGTTTTGATCTGAAATATGTCCTTTGCCCTGACTGAAATTATCGTATATAAAGACAAAAATGTTGTAAAAAATGTTTTAACCAAAATTTCTTAAAACAGAAGTGAGAGACTGACTAACAGTTGTAGGAAATGCTTACTTTAGGTTGTTGCTGCTCAAGGGGGTTCCATCAGCTACTGAATATAAAGGTTCACATACTTTTTCTTTCATGGTGATTGAACGTTGAATCAGTTGTGGATAAACAAATGTTAACGAAGCATCATGTTTAGGTGTCATTTGTTTTATAGAATTATCTTTATCTGTTATTGGGATTTATATTACAATGTGATGACATTGTTGGTATGAAATAGGTGACAACCTGAAGGGGTTCGCAAACTTTCTCACCACTGTAAATACTTCAGAGAACTACCCCAATCCACTTTTCGATTCCTGCTACCTGTTGAAGGATTAAACATATAAATGTCAAGGCTATTGTAGGAAAAGAGGCGTTGGTTGAGTAGAAGAGTTACTTGATACAACTAGAACTAGTTCCCAGGGAAGTATTAACTTTTCAGAATTCAGATTTGATCCAGTACAGTTGGAAATTAACAACAAACTGGAATGACAAGATAATAAACTACAAGTTTTGTGCATCTTACTGTAAACCAATGTACAAAACATTGTTAACAAGAAGGAGGCATGACATTGAAACAGTTAGTGTTCTTCTGTTGAGCCTTTATCAAAAGTGCTTATAAAGTTGTCATATAGTATTAATAAGAGCTTGCCTATTCAAGTCTGTATTACTGCAAACTGTGCACATGGGAATTAATCAAGCATTCACTGAACTTCAGTATGTGATACTATCAACAGCACAGGTTGTTAGGATTTTGCAGTTTAGGGTTTAACCTTCAAGGGAGACATACACCCTACAAACAGTTGGCTTCCAAGTTGTTCAACAGATTAATCCACCCAAGCCAGTGTCTGCACACAGTACTCTACAGCACTCTAGTAAATCGAATTACTGCATTATATCTGCAGTATCCTGTATATAGTAATCTCTGTTGAAATCGGCCTCTAGATCGCATCTGCTCACAGCAGACAATAAGACCTGAATATAGGTTATCAGATTGTAAACTTGAACACTTAGATGTAGACTACGAACAAGACTAAAAACAACTAAAATAGGATATAAATGTGACTGGTGTCTGAATGATACCCCCCCACACACACACCCAGGCAAGTCCCTCTGCCAAACAACTTGTCACCCACTCCAATAGCACACTTCTTTATGAACAACTCAAATAACCTATTGTGTAAAGATAACAACAGCACACTTTCACAACACACACAGGTCACTCTACCAGTACTGCACAGGAAAGTATTCTCACCTACTAGAAATCATCTCGTGTTAGTGAAGATGATATGACTCACACAAGCATTAGACTACAATTGTGTTTTTCTTTGTGCTTAAACAGAAATGCAGTAGGCTCCAAGAATAGAACCATGAAGATTATAGCATGTTGTGACTACAGTGCTATTTCATCTTACAATAACGTGGAGCTACCTTAATTCCACTTTATAAAGTAAACATTTTGTGTATCCAACAAAGAGTCCAGAAAATATTTTAACTTTTTGAAGATCTTTGTCCGGCATAACTGCATTGATCATTGTTTGAAGTGTCTTAATATTTCCAAGTGTTCCTTCAGTCTGGGCTCAGACGCAAGCAGTCCTATGGTTTTTTAATGCCGAAATGAACTTATGAACTAGTGTTTGTTTTCTTGTTCTTCTGCAGTGATGTTAAAATGCTAATTCTCTGGACTTGTGAAGAGTCCCTGCTTATTCTTCCTGCCTTTCTTTGCAGGTTTAGCAACAGCATTGTCCTGGTCGGTGGAGGGTTTTTTTCTTGCTGTTATTCTTAGTGCAGAAGAGCCTAGGTTCCTGTGACTGAGCAGATAATAATAACCACATCTTGCTGCTGCTTTCTTCCCCTCTGTCACCTCCACCTTTCCTGGTGCTGGCTTCAGGTGTAACCACAGCAGAGCAATGGAAAGCCCTAGAAATTAGGGCGATGGTTGAGAACTACCGAAATCCCAACTGTAGCAGACTGCTCCATATCACAAAACATCTCTGGCAAATCACGTTGTCCTTCACACCTTAAGGACCAGAGGGTGTGCATTTGTTTGGTGAAGCCATGCATTTTACACCCCTCTGGTGCTTAAGAGGTTAAGTATGGCTACTCATGTTACTGCCACTACCTTACTTTTCTACGGATTTCACACTGCAAGAATATTGTCTGTTGTAGCACAAAGGAAGAACAGAGTAATAGGGCACAAAAGGCTGAGATATTGTATAACATGGGTGAATGTGAGACGATCTGTCACAATTTCAGACTAAGGTAAATGGGATTTATGATTAGGAAATGTTAATAGCCATAGCTTAAGGTCATGGGCCTGAGACCAGATCGATACTTATGTCTTCTCCTCTCTTTATAGTTGTAATCACTCTTTCACCTGTCTGTAGGTACCGTGATCCTGCCACTTTAGAAGTATAACTACTTTTAGTTGTCTGATACAGAGGTAATCAATTGCACATAAAAATTACCCTTTAACCCTTAATAGTAGGGGTGGTTAGTTATTTTAGCCTGAGGGCTACATTTCGGTTCAAAATGTTGCCAAAGGACAAACCTACTCACCCTCTGGCACATGATCAACAGCTGCAGATGATGGATAGATTTAGAGATGCTATGAGGAGAATATCCTAAATCTACAACTTGATTGATACAAAACCTTCACACAGCATGAATGTCTACAAAACTCTGCTAAGAAAGAAAATTTAAAAAAAGATGACATTTGTAACTACTTCCCAGGATATGTTTTTGCTACATCGATCAAACACCATTGACCTCTACTCTCCACTGTACAAAACCTTTAATTTTTTGGTAACCAATTGCCTCACATGGGCTGTAAAAGAAGAAGGATTCTGTGGGATATACTAATGTAACAAGACAGACCCATTGATACTTCCACAACTCAAACTAAAGGCACAGCTCTGCTTGACAACAGAAGTTAGGTTGTTACATATGCTCTAAATGTACTATCTGCAAATTTATGCCCAGAGGAATTGCCTTCAAACATCCACACACCAATTGCTCCATCCAGATGTATCATAAGGTTACTTCCATGTCAGAGTTTGTAATCTACATTCTTAATTGCCCTTTTGGATTATTTTATGTGGGGAAAAACTGTAACCAGATTTAAGGAAATAATGGGCAACTACTGCTCTAGCATCAGGGCAGCATTTGTAGGAAAAAAACACTTCCAGTAAGCTATTGGTAAGGCATTTTTTTGGAACTCCGTGATCCTTTGGCAAGTAAATACTCACAGGGGACTGAATGGTACCATTGTCCAGTACATTTACCTTCCCTGCTTGTGCTATTCTTCATAGACCACTAACAATGAGCAATGACCTATGCCTATGGAGTAATTATCCAGGACACTTGACCTAACTTTGGGATAGACCTTATAATTGGATGTGTGGTAAGTCTGTCCCTAATTTCTACTAATCACTCACTGTTGGCCTATGTGCTTTGTGACATCCAGTTTACCACCCATGCCTGCATTTTGAGTAATTCTACCTTAGTGTTTCCTACAAAGTCACATCTCTCCTTTTTAATCTTATAAAATGTATTACATGTATTAATTGTAGTTTAGTTGGGGCACATTGAGCTATCATAAACTGTTATCGTAAACTTTCGTAAACTTTTGGATTAATTTGTAGCATTTAACATAATTGTCTCTCTATTTTGCTTATATGATGCATCATCTTGTATATTATGTAAACATTATTTAGGTTTGTCTTTATGCAGATAGTCTCGTCATACTGATTCTTAGGCCTTATTTATTTGTGTGTGTCCTATGCTGTGTTCAAGAGATCATGCTGATTGCGTCTGCATTTCATCTATTTCATGGATCTATGCATTATTACATCTCATGTATAATGCATGTTTAGCCTGCTGTACCAGCTTTTTATTGGACCATATTTCATATTCTCAAACTGTTACCTGGGTGCCATGGCTGTGTGAACTGCAGTTCATTCCCCTTTGCCCAGTGTGCATCAGTGCAATGGTAGCCCATGTGATACTTTCTTTTCAGCTTTTAAGCATTGCAATGTTCAAGACCGTGACAACCATTGTCTCCTCCTAATTATCTTATGCATTATTATCAAGACATCTTTCCTCTGTTTTAGTGCTTGTCTTAAATTGTCTAGCTATTATTAATATGTGTTGTTTCTACTTAGGAGTCTTTTCTTTCTCTTTTATTTAATTTCTTCTGATTTCTTCACTACATGGGACCGCTTCAAAAACATCTGTTGTTTTGCAATCACTACTGTCATTCATTATTATACATGGGAGTCCATACCCTCATTGACAACATCAGTATGGATTGAAGGACACCAAGTTTGTTGCCCTTTATATGGGGGTAAGCAGTATTTATGAGTGCTTAAGGAAAGGCTGAAATTGGTGTCTGGAAGCCATTTTTCTCTTGAAACAAAAATCAATTACTATTCTTCAAGTGTACTTTTGGTTAGCTTTTTAGAATCTAAATTTACAAGTGTTACTTCTTTGGAATAGTTACCTGTTTAATTGAAATCTTGGTAAATTATGTCATGAGCCATAGCAAACAACAGGTTTGTTACAGAGTGATGGTTTGAAAATTTGGGCACTTGTATACAAAAACAAAAGTGGAGCAGTTCTGGCTAAATCCAACATATGAGTCAAAGAGCCTGTGCATTCACTCCCCTTCTCCTGTTGATACGAGACAAAAACTTGCTTCTCCAGCTTAGTGAACAAGTGCAATCAGCTTCCTTCAATGACTCAAGTGCAATGCAAAGGAGGTCTGCTCACCTCTCAGAATAAATCAGTGATTGATAGAAGCTTCACAAAGGTGTTCTCTGGATACAGTTTTCTTGTTAAAGGAGATCTAACATCAGCTACTAACCAACCACTGAATTTACTATGACCAGAGAGTCCTGATGGCTCTTATGAATTTTAACCTGTGGCCTTTGTAAATGAGTTAACATCTTCATTTAGTCCTGGGTGCTATCAGGACCACAAGACTTCAACGCTGCTCACTATACCTTGTAATAATAACCATTTAAGGGTTTAATAGGTGCACTCCCCTCTTTTTCTTAAAGGGTTGAGTTGGCCAGCAACCATCACGTCCGCTTCCATGTCCGCAGCAGACAGGACCCATCCCTATCTATATGTCAAAAATTATATGAAATTGAGTGGAATGATTGTTTGCACCATGGAGGCAGTTCCCTTTGTTTGGTTCCATCTGAGACCATTACAACTGAATTTGCTCCAACACAAACAGGAATCCTCCTCATCTTCATCACAAAAAGATCTTGTTTTCAGTCATGCAGCAATCACTCCACTGGCGGCTGACAACTCCAGTTCTGACCAACAGATGTCCCTTCTCAGTCCTGGACTGGATTGTGATAACAGCTGATGCAAGTCACCTAAGCTGAGGAAAAAGGTTTGTATTCTAAATTCAAGCTGCCGCTGGATTGGTGGAAGATCAAATCCAGCAAGTAACCCGATTCATCTGTCTCCCTTCTTTCCTGTAACTGATATGGTGCATCTGCAGCCTTTCAGGACTCTGGTGGGGTGAGACAGCCGACATATCTGAATTTTCTGCCCGCCTCCTTGCATATGGCCTGGTATATCCCATCTGCAGCCTGCTTCAAGTGCATTGTGGTGAGGTGGGCAACACATTTGAATTCAGCACCTTCCTCCTTGCAAATGTTTACGTCATTTCAGGTCCTTTCAGGACCCTTTGAATGTGCACACTCCAACCGGATGTGGTGTGGATACTTCTGAAAGGCTGCAGATAGAATATTACCATATCAGGTAGACAGAGGATACGACTGAAAAGAGGATAAGATGATAAGAAGATGGATTTATGAAGGGAATGAGGGAGAGGAGAGTGAGATGGATTTATGAAGGGAAGGAGGGAGAGTGAGATGGATTTATGAAGAGAAGAACGGAGAGGAGAATGAGATGGATTTATAAAGTGAAGGATGTAGAGTAGAGTGAGATGAATAATGAAGGGAAGGAGGGATATGAGGATGGAGATGAAGGGAGGGAGGGATGTCAGGATGAGATGACAAGGGTGAAGAGAAATTAAGGAAAGGGTGAAGGGAGGGTGAGAAAAATCAATTGAGGACCTGTGCTGTCCATCCCTTCTAGTACGCTGATAGATTATTTGCCAAAGGGGAAGTTGCATTGCACCTTAAGGTACAGGCAGGGGCAGACAGCACAGACACACAGGATCACTCTTCCGCAAGATGTCTGCACTGTCCCACTGATGTAAGTTGCATATGAAGTTACGATTCCAACTCATACTGGCACTTAAGCAATGTTATTAAGCTATTTACATGAATAAGAAGCTGCTAACAATTAACTGGAGATAATTTATTGTAGCATGAAAGTTCCTCTTTATATACTGATAAAACTGTCATAATGGTATTTGATACAAAGTACAAGCTACTTAAACTCTGCAATACCCATTTAATCATTGTAATAAAAAGTCTATTCGTAACCTGCCCCAGTCTGTTCTTACAACTATCCTACCAGAGCAGTATGCTTATCCCACAAAACAGGAAAGAAGCTGGTCAATTTGTCTTCTCGTTCAGAGCTCTGAAAGCCTGGAATAACCTACCTGAAAAAAATCTGATCTTCTTCCAGTCTAAAATCCCTAAAAACAACTTCTTCTTTATATCTTAAAAAATATGTACCTGTATATACATTTTTTTTGTAAGTATGTTTATGTGTATATGTGTGTATATATTTGTGTAAATAACTTTTTACTGCTAAAGCTCTCCAGGACATACTTGGAAATGAGAGATATCTCTGTGTATTCTCCCTAGTAAAACATTTTCTAAATAAAATAAATAACAGAAATATGGGTTAGTTTGGACACACTTTTCAAAATCACCTATTTGTTGCAAAGTGCCATTTCCACTTTAATAACCGACTTTGTTAGAAATTGAATCACATTAAAGTTGTTTGGTGTCTCTGTTTTCCTTGCAGACTTTCCGGAAAACCTTAGTCAAGATGTTTGAATCTAGAGGATTAGACTGCGTCTTTCTGGAGTCAAATATTAATACGAAAAACCGTTTCCATTTGGTATATGAGTGTATCCCTCTCCCAAAAGAAGTGGGTGATATGGCCCCGATATATTTCAAGGTACAGCATAGTATTTGTGTACTTTTTATAATGTGAAAACCTGCTGTTTTCTGTTTATTCCCCCCCACCGACTCTTTTTAGTGGACCTGTCATGTAGAATTTACATTTGCATAAATTAAAGCAGAACTTCCATGCTTACCTAAGTTATTTCAGATTAATCATTAGTTACTTGTTAATCATGGAAATAGCATAATAAAATGTAAGTGCCGGCATGAGTTGAAATCATAACATCATATGAAACTTAAGCACAGACATCTTGGCAAAGAGTGACCTGTGTACCTGCACTGTCCGTCCCTGTCTCATCAGTGGTAGGTTATTTGCCAAAGGGAGAGTTGCATTGCATGTTAAGTTACAGGCATGGACTGTCAGTGCAGGCACACAGATCACTCTTCGCCAAGATGTCTGCGCTGTCCCGCAAGTTTCATACGGTTTTATGATTACAACTTATGCTGGCACTTAAGAAAGTTAATGAGCTATTTCCATGATTAACAAGCTTCTAATAATTAATTGGGTATAACATATTTAAGTATGATAGTTCCACTTTAAAAATGTAATCTAGAATTTCATTCAGGGGGTTCCCAGACTTTAGTGACATGGAATATACTTTTTTTGGCATCTTAACATGGGCTGTTATCTTACCAGCAAGCATCAACGGTCCCCTGCCATCATATTCAAATATTGTATGACATATTTATGATTATATTGCCTGTATATATATAATACAATTGGACCAAAACAACATACACAATACTGTAAAAAAAAAAAAAAAAGTTTAACCATTTGAGCACCAGAGGGATAAGCAACGCATTGCAAAGGGTTAAAGCAATTCTGCGTAAAACCAACTGTGCAATAGGGAATAAATAAAATCATCCACATTTCCCATTGATTGAGTGGGGTTTTTAACCCATTGAATCCTGGAAGTATCTAATGCATTTAGAAGAAATATTTTGGAGACCTCTCTAGCATTCAGTGTGTTAAAATCCACATTTAAATCCATGTGAATTTTCAGTTGTCCCCTATGTTGCAACTTTTAAGTGACAAGACTGTGACCATGTTAACTCCTTCAGTGAACTAGCTATCTGCTACCTGGGGGAGATGTACTAAGATGTGATAAAGTACAGATTATTTCCAAGTGTTCTGAACTCCCCAAGTCCTATGTTAGAGATTTCTAACTTCAGAGATCTTAGTTCATTGGCTCCATCGAATAATGTGTAGGGTTTGGAAAACAGTAGAAATGATCTCTACTTTATCAGCAATGTATCACCTCCTTATGATATATTCGTGCATAATCTCCCTGGATTTTTTCACTTTAGGAGACGTTCATATTATTATTTCTGAGTGTTTCTCGTGCAGTACAGAGCATAATTTGCATATGAAAATGCACCAATAGCATCAGTATATATAGTAGCATAAGGTACTTCACTCAGAGAGCTCACCATACAGAAATAAGCATGAATATCTCCTAAATCGTGTACTTTCTGTGTTTTGGCCAATGTGATAAATTCATAGTTTTGATTAAATTTTCAGATACATAAACGTGAATTGAAGGCGACAGGTTGGATTTTAATAGAACGCACATTTCATGGAGAGAAAAAGAAAGTGAACTGTTTTTAAATGCATATGAATCATTTTAATTTCATAGTCGGTGAGGCTGATGTATTAAGGAAAAGTGATTTGTTTTTAAGGAAAACAACTAATCATATATACGTACATACATACACACACATACAACCATCTTGAATGCATGAGCAGGCTGCAGCACATGAAAGATGTTGGTAACTCTTAAATTTATGAGATTTCCAGTTCCAAAATGATTGGCAAGTCCCCCCCCCTCCCCGCACGGGCACACCAGCTAACACCAGATGTATGTTTCAGTCTTGTTGGCCCTCATCAGTGAGGTGCAGCTGGATTCCCTAGGCAACACAAGTGGTCCATGTTTGGATTACCTTCACTCTTAGGGAGACCCCCTAAGAGTTTTCAAAATATATAAAAAATGTGAGAAGCTTCTGAGGACAAACGAAAAAGAGGATTTTAGTCTTACCTGTTAAATCCTTTTCTCTGTCGTCCAATACAGGTTACTGGTAACTCTGGGTAGGCAATCCACCCTTTTAAGTAGGCAGGAACAATTCTAGAATTATGTGCAGGGGGTGGAGCCCACCTTTCCTCCTTGGCTGCAGCTAGCCAATCAGCTCCAGAAAGATTTGTTCCTTGGTGGAGATAACACAGACAAGAGAACAGTTCTGCTATAGCTTTAGAAGTCTTTTTATTTTTCTGTTTGAAATGTAATACCACCATTAGGCGGATTACCATAAATGATAATGCCCTTAGATGTGGCTAGCTCAGTGACCAGGTGCTTTTTGTGGACCTTAAGCCCTGGTGGAAAATCTTAACTGCAAATTCTTTCCCCAGGATTTGCCCACCGAAGCTTCTTCTTTAGACATGGTAATATGAAGACAGAAGATCTGAAGGAAAGGTGAGCAACCCTTTGAGTGCTACAGGTCCTTATGTACCATGGTTCCCCTCCGCACAGGGGTTTTTCATTTGGAGTTCCTATTGCACACTCCTGCACTCATTGGGTCTATCTGTATGTCTGTTGGCTGTTTGGAGCAGGTTTATGTGGTATTTAACCTTTTAGTTGCTGGTTTGGCATTCATCTGGGGGGGTTTCTGACACTTTTCCTACTGGTTCAGTGTTTTTTGGGTATCCTTACATGTTTTAGTGATGTGTCATGTCTTTTAATATTACACCTTAAATTTTGTAAAATTTGAGTTCTGCGCATTTTACTGCATAGGTGCAATTGCTCCATTCACTCCTATGGGACTGTACAGTTTGGGACATATCTCTGCAACCGTTTAACATAGCGACTTCAGAGATGGCTCATTTTACTTGTCTGCCCTTGCTCTATCATCCAGTTCATGTTTCTAGTGTGTTGGGGGGCTCATGGGGCCTTCAGGCACTGTTTGGGTACTTTTCTGGGAAAACTACATTTCCCATGAGCGCTTGCTTCATGCGCTCATTTCTGATTGGCTCCCACCACGGCAGCCATTTTGTGCTCTTTCCAGAATGAGTATCTTACGCAGGGCTTGGACTCTCCTTCTCTCCTCTGCTGCTTCACCAGCCAGATAAGTCTATTTTAGCGATTTCTGGGGTGAAACTTTATCACACACACTGTAATTGGGTGATTTCTTATACAGTAAGGTTATTGATACTGTGAGAATGTCTATACCATTGGAGCTTGCGGCCAGACCTAAGACTAAGGATGCTGGGGTCTCTGTATCCCCTATTGCGCATTGCTGCTCCTGTCATTCAGGGTTACCTAGAGAATTCTCAGGTCATTTATGTCCAGCATGGTTTGATGTCCCTGAGTGTCTCCCAGGGACCTCCAGCCATGCATTAGAGCCAGTTTGGGTGCAAGAGTTCAAGGCTGCTACTAGGGACCTTAGGTTCACTTTGCAACTGTTTCCATCCCAGTTACAGGGGGTCTTTCATTCTTGGCAGACCCCCTCCTTCGTCAGGTCTTCCCTGCCAAAGCCTCAGGGTGTACCTGACGTGTCAGATTCCTCTGAGGAGGAACTGTTGGTGGATTCAGATCTTGAGGAATGTTCTGCAGTGGGCTCCTCTCAGTTTTTTGGGAACCCTTTGGAGGCTGATCCTGAGCCCTCGGCTGAGGGCCTGATCAGGGCTGTTTTAAATACCCTAAACATTCCCTTAGTGCAGTAGGTTCCTTCTGACCCTTCTGATGTCTTCTCAGGAGCCTAAAAAGCCCCTTACTTGTTTTCCACCTAACCCCACTCTTGACCTCCTTGTGTCTGAAGAGTGGAAGTCTCCGGACAGGAAACCTTCTGTCTCCAAGAAATTTGCTAAGCTTTATCCCTTTTCTGAGGCCGTGCTTGCTCAGTGGGTTCATCCTCCTAAAGGGGATGCTCCTATCTCCAGGCTATCCAAGTCTACTGCCTTGCCAGTGTCTGATGCGTCTGCTCTAAAGGACTGGACTGACAAGAAACCTGAGGTTTTCCTCAAGTCCATCTTTGCCACTTCAGGTTCTGCCATGCGTCCAGCATTCGCAGCAGCATGGGTGAACCGGACTATTGCGGTCTGGACTGAACAGCTCACTCTTGCTGTCCGTCAGGATGCTCCTACTTCAGATAAGTTGTGCCTCCTTGCCAACATTTCTGAGGCACAGCACTATGTTTCTGCTGCCCTATTTGATGCCATCCATTTGGTGGCTACGGTTTCCACCATGTCTGTGGTTGCCAGACAGGCTCTTTGGCTCAAGATCTTGTCTGCTGATACTGCTTCTAAGAAAGCATTGCACTCCTTGCCTTTTCAAGGTGCTTCTTTGTTTGGGCCGGATCTCAAGGATCTGATCAGTGAGGCTACAGGGGGTAAGAGTACACTTCTACCCTTCGTCCCTAGGAAGAAAACACAGCTTAAGCCTAACCGGTATTTTTGTTCCATTCAGAATGAGACACGTCCAGCAAACCAGATGGTTCCCTGAGCTCCGCGTACCTCCTCCAAACCCAAACAGCAATAGAAGCCCAAGGTCTTCTCCAAGCTCAGGACTTTCAAGCCTTCTTCGTCATGACTCACCGAACCCGGGTCTACACTCTGCTGTGGGTGGTCATCTGTGTCACTGTCACAGCATTTGGAAGGATTCAGTGACGGATGGGTACAGGATCCCTTTAGTCTCTCTTCCTCCCTTTCGCTTTCTTCCTACTCATACGCCTCAGGGCGCAGAGAAACGCAGTCTGTTCAATGGCGCTGTTCAGGCTCTTTTGGACAAGGACGTTTTGGAGCCGGTTCCAGTTCAGGACAGCGGTATGGGTTTTTACTAAAACCTCTTTGTGGTCTCCAAGAAGGACGGCAGTTGTCGTCCCATTTTGGATTTGAAGGATCTCAATTCCTTTGTGACCCGGACTCATTATCACCAGGATTCTCTACTGACAGTGATTGCTGCCATGACCCCGGGGGAATTCCTTGCATCTCTGGATCTTCAGGACGCGTACTTACACGTTGCCATTTATCCAGAGAGCCAGCAGTACCTCCGGTTTGCCTGCGACCGGACAATTTCAGTTCTCAGCTCTTCCATTTGGTCTGACGACAGCTCCTCTGGTCTTTAGCCGTGTCCTGGGAGCCTTAGTGTCCGTCCTCCACTGAGACGGCATCAAAGTTACTCCATACATGGAAGACCTGCTTCTGAAAGCCTCTTCTGCGGAACTTCTTCATCAGCAGGTTCAGCAATGCATTCATGCTCTCACCCATCACGGGTGGATCATCAACTTGGACAAATCAGATCTTGTCCCATCCCAGCATCTGGTCTTCCTGGGCCTCCTCTTCGATACCCAGAAGAACATGGTGTTTCTCACAGACGAGGTGGCTCACCAGATCGCCCACAGGGTTTCTGCGATACTGGCTCAAGATCCAGTTCCAGCCAAGAAGCTGTTCACTCTCATGGGGAAATTCATTTCCACCATAGAGGCGGTACCATTTGCCATGACACACACCAGGGAACACCAGAGGTTCATGATCCAGGTGTGCAGGTGTCGTCTGGACCTTCTGAAGATGTCGGTGTCACTTCCTCTTCATGTGGAACTGAGTTTGTCCTGGTGGCTCGACCTCTCCAATCTGCTGCAGGGCAAGTCTTTTCTAGTTTCCTTCTGGACCACGGTGACGATGGATGCCAGCCTCTCTGGATGGGGAGCGGTCCTGGGTCATCTGAGTGCACAGGGTCGGTGGTCTCCGGAAGAATCTCTCCTTCCCATCAACGTGTTGGAGCTTCGGCGATAGTTCATGCCCTTTGTCATTGGACATCTCAGCTGGAAGACTGTCCAGTCTGGGTAGAGTCCGACAGCAACACGGCAGTGGCTTACATCAACAAGCAGGGTGGAACAAGAAGTCTTGCCGCTTGGTTAGAGGTCAAGGTTATTTTGTACTGGGCAGAAGAACACGTTCCTGCCATATCCACAGTGCACATTTCTGGTATAGAGAACGTCATGGAGGACTTCCTCAGTCAACACACAGTGGACAGCAGAGAGTGGGAGCTGCACCCAGAGGTGTTCACCCTCATTGTTCCAAAATGGGGTCTTCCTTACATCAACCTGATGGTGACAAGACACAACAGGAAGGTTCTGAGGTTCTGCTGTCGGTGGAGGGACCCTCTAGCTCTGGCAGTGGATGCAATGTCCATTCCTTGGTTATTCTCTCTGGCCTTCATATTTATTTCCCTCCCAATGTTGCACAGGGTGTTATGGAAATTACGACTGGAGCGTTGTCCAGTCATTCTGACTGCTCCGTACTGGCCTCACAAGGCTTGGTTTCTGGAGCTTCTGGATCTGTCAGTGGCGGAGCCATTCTGGCTCCCTTGCCGTCCTTATCTTCTTCTACAGGGTTACCTGTGGAAGGAGGATGTTCATCGTCTAGCCTTGACGGCTTGGAAATTGAATCCTCAATATTGAGGAAGAAAGGGTTTTCTTCTGGTGTGTTGGCTACTATGCTCAATGACCACAAACCTGTTTCTTCCAAGATCTATCATCGTGTCTGGTTGACCTTTCTGTCTTGGTGTGCTGACAGGGACCTGTCTCAGGAATTTGATCTGCCTAGCCTCCTGGCCTTTTTTGCAAGACAGTATGGATGAGCATTGCCATCCTTCCTGATGTCAAGGTTTTCTTCCAGGACGTTGCTCATACTCGTCCTGCCTTCAAGATTCCTGCTCCTCCTTGGGATCTTAACTTGGTTTTGGGCGTTCTTCAGCCCCCTCCATTTGAGTCTTTGGCTACTATTCCTCTACACCTGTTGACGTGGAAAATGGCTTTTCTCCTGGCGATTGTGTCTGTCTATCATGTTGCGGAGTTACATGCACTGTCCTGTAAACCACACTATTTGGTGTTTCACAAGGACAAGGCAGTGCTTCGCACCTCTCAGGAGTTTCTCCTGAAAGTTGTTTCGGAGTTCCACATCAATCTGGAGATTGTGGTGCCCTCTTTCTGCTCTGACTCCACCACTGACAAGGTGAGGGATCTCCACTTGTTAGTCGTGGTGCGTTGTCTCAAGTTTTATGTACATCGCACTGAGTCTATCAGGCAATCTGACGCGTTGTTCGTCATTCCTGAGGGTCCTAGGGCAAGAAGACCTGCATCCAAGGTGTCTATTGCTTCTTAGGTCAAGTCCACTTTTCGTAAGGCTTATGAGCTGAGGAAGAAGCCTGTCCCTTTCATGGTCACGGCTCATTCTGCTTGATCTATTGGGGCCTCTTGGGCTTACAAGAATCAGGCCTCTGCTGATCAGTTGTGCAAGGCTGCCACCTGGTCGTCTTTTCAAAGCATTACCCTGTTGCATTGCTGGCATCAGCTGACACCAGCTTTGGGAGGAAAATCCTTCAGGCAGTCTTGCCTGTCTAGGATTTTCTTCAGTTCTTGGTGCTTTCTTCACTTTTGAGCCCTGTTGGCTCTATTTCAGTGTGCTGTGTAACAGTTGGGGTGTTGTTACCCCTGTTCAGTGTCCGTTGAGACTTCATTGTTTGTTGGGCTATCTCTGATCTGATGGTTCATATGTGTTCTGGTGACTTTGGGGGCCTTGCACCTGGTCCTTTCCTTACTTCTCTCCTCTGGGAAAGTCAATTGTTGGACATCCCAGAGTTACCAGTAACCTGTATTGGACGACAGAGAAAAGAGGATTTTAGTCTTACCTGTTAAATCCTTTTGTCTTAGTTCATACAGGTTACTGGTCTCCCACCCTGTCAAGGGACCATGCTTGTCTCTCCTGTGGCAAACCGTGGGGTTCCTTCGGGGTCATGCTCACAGGAGTCTTCTTTCACTTCGGAAGGGCCATTGAACAGATGACCTTTCTCTATGCTCAGGGCCATATGAGAGGGAAAAAAGGGAAAGGGAGGAAGAGAGACGAAAGGGATCCTGTACCCTTCTGCCACCACCTGTAAAACCAATGGGTCCACCAATGAAACCTCCCAGGCGCTGTGGTAGTGACATAGACGGCTACCCACATCCGAGTGGGGACCTGGGTTCGGCGAGTCATGCCGAAGAAGGCTTGGAAGCCTTAAGCTTGGAGGAGACCTTGGGCTTCCATTGCTGATTGGGCTTGAAGGAGGCACACAGAGCTGAGGGAACCGCATGGTTCGCCGGACGTGTCTCAGTCTGGAAGGACCGATTATGTTTAAGAGGCGTTTTCTTCCTGGGGACCATGGGTAGAAGTGTACTTTTACCCCCTTTGTCCTCACTAATCAGATCCGTAAGATCTGGCACAAACAATGATGTGCCTTGAAAAGGCAAGGAGAGCAAGGCTTTCTTGGAAGCAGTGTCAGCAGACCAGATCTTGAGCCAAAGAGCTCATCTGGCAACCACAGACATAGTGGAAACCCTTGCCACCAAACGGATGGCATCAAATAAGGCAGCAGAAACATAGTGCTGTGCCTCTGATATGTTGGCAAGAAGCCACAACATATCTGAAGTAGGAGCACCCAGAGCGGATGCATCAGAAACTGGCAAGGCAGTAGACTTAGATATCCTGGAGATAGAAGCATCCACTTTGGGGGGATGAACCCACTGAGGAAGCACCACCTCAGAGAAGGGGTAAAGCTTGGCAAATTTCTTGGAAACAGCAGGTTTTCTGTCCGGGGATTTCCACTCATCAGACACAAGGCAGTCAAGAGTGGGGTTAGGTGGAAAACAAGTAAGGGGCTTCTTAGGCTCCTGAAAAACATCAGAGGGATCTGAAGAAACCTCATGGACTAAGGGAATGTTTAGAGGGGTTAAGACAGCCCTGATCAGGCCCTCAGCCGAGGGCTCAGGATCAGCCTCAAAGGGGTCCCCAAAAAACTGAGAGGAGCTCACAGCAGAACATTCCTCAACGTCTGAATCCACCAAGAGTTCCTCCTCAGAGGAATCTGATACATCAGGTACTCCCTGCGGTTTCGTCAGGGAAGACCTGACGGAAGAAGGAGTCTGCCATGAATGGAAGACCCCCTGTAACTGGGTTGGAAAGAGTTGCAATGTAGACCGAAGGTCTCTAGTAGTAGGCTTGAACTTTTGCACCCAAACTGGCTCTAATGCATGGCTGGAGGTCCCTTGGAGAGACTCAGGGACATCAGAATATTCTGAGCATAAATTACCTTAGAATTCTCTAGGTAACCCTGAATGACATGAGGAATAATGCGCAATAGGGGACACAGAGACCTCTGCGTCCTTAGTCTTAGATCTGGCCCCAAGCTCCAACTAATTTTATATCCTCACAGTGTCAAAAACGTTTAAAGTATAAGGAATCACCCAAATACAGTGTGCAAGATTAAAATTTCACCCCAGAAATAGCTACAATAGACTTATCTGGCAGACGAAGGGTTAATCTGCAGAGGAGAGAAGGAGAGTCCAAGCCCTGCGTATGATACTCGTTCTGGAAAAGGCACAAAATGGCTGCCACGGCGGAAGCCAATGAGAAATGAGCACACGAAGCAAGCGCTCATGGGAAATGCAGTTTTCCCAGAAAAAGTACCCCAACAGTGGCCGAAGCAAGTGGACTGTATGAACACCGCTTCTTCTTTTCAATGGAGCAATGGCGTCTATGCGGTAAAGCACGCATTTACACAATTTTTTTCAAAGTTGAAACTGTGAATTAAAAGTACATGAAACATCACTAGAACATGTCAGAGGACCCAAAAAAACACTGAACCCAGAAGGGAAAGTGCCAATAACACCCCCCCCCCAAAAAAAAAAAAAAAAAAAAGATGCAAAACCGACATCTAAAGCAGTGTTTCTCAACTCCTGTCCTCAGGACCCACTAACAGGCCAGGATTTGATGATTTCATTGTTAGAGCACAGGTGAGTTAATCAATGTGAATGAGCCTCTGATCATCACACCTGTGCTCTAGCAGAGAAATCCCTAAGTCCTGGCCTGTTAGTGGGTCCTGAGGACAGGAGCTGAGAATCACTTAGCTAAATGGTTAAGTTACCACAAACTTGCTCCAAAACACCCAACAGACATACAGATAAAATCAATGAGTGCCAGAATGTGCAACAGGAACTCCAAAGGAAATCCCCTGTGTGGAGGGGCACTGTGGTACATGTGGACCTGCAGCACTCAAAGGGTTGTTCACCTTTTCTGCAGATCTTCTGTCTTCAGATTACCATGTATTAAGAAGAAGTCTCTGTGGGCAACTCCTGAGGAAAGAACTTGAACCCAAGATTTTCCCCCCAGGGCTTATGGGCCACAAAAAGCACCTGGATACTGAGCTAGCCACATCTAAGGGCATTGTCAGTAATGGTAATCTGCCTAATGGTGGTATTCCATTTCTAACAGAAAAATAAAAAATTAGCTAAAGCTATAGCAGAACTGTTGTGTTGCCTGTGTCTTCACCAAGGAACAAATCTTACTGGAGCTGGTTGGCTAGCTGCAGCCAATGAGGGAAGGTAGGCTCCACCCCCTGAATTCAATTCTAGAATTGTTCTTGCCTAATTAAAGAGGTGAATCGCCTACCCAAAGTTACCAGTAACCTATATTGGACGACAGAGAAAGCACAATGGCCTGTTCTAGGGCTAGTCACTGCTCAGAAGCATCATGTTTTAGCTCTCTAGTGCCATTACAGAGGAGAAATTTCCACATACATATTAGACTAATCCATCCCAAAAGCGCAGTCCAGTTCAGCATGATGGGCAAGTCCCCCCCAGTCGTACTTTTTGGACTTGTTGGCCTGAGTGAATGGTAATCCAGGAGTGGACCCCTTGCTCTTAATGCCTAGGGAATCCAGCTGCACCTCACTGACGAGGCCCAGTAAGGCTGAAACATATGTCTGGGGTTAGCTGGTGTTCCTGTAGGATTCGTCTAATATATATGTTGAAATTTCTGCTCTGTAATAACACTAGAGAGCTAAAACTTGACGCTTCTGAGCAGTGACTAGCTGTAGAACAGGCCTGTGTGCTGTTTGTTCATCCTCAGAAGCATCTCCCATTTTGAATGGAATACTGATTAATATTACCTGCATAAAATAGGAAGAGGGGAAACCCATCATTGTTTAACCCCTTGATGACAAGAGAGATGTATAAATAATTTTTTGTTCACAATGCATTGTGCACCTTTCTGGTCTTCAGTGAATTTGGAAGACAAATTATTATGGTCCATAATTATTAACACAAACTGAGGGCAAATAAAAAGTCCTAAATTCCCATGTACTTGAATAGAGCTTTTTACCCCCTGAATGCTAGAGAAGTCTCTATTGCATTGCTTTGCAATGCATTGGATGCCTCTGTACCTTTCAAGGGGTTAAAAATCCCAATGTATTTGAACAGGAATTTGATGTATCCCCTATGGTGCAGTTGGTTTAATCCAGTTTGGTTTTTATGAATATGAGCTGTTGTTTCTTACCTTTTTTGTTCAGTTAAACCTTTCAGCGCCAGAGGGGATACACAAAACATTGCTTCGCAATGCGTTACATACCCCTCTGGAACTGAAAGGGTTAAAACATGCAATCCATAACCATAAAAATCCTCCGAGCTGATGTTCCGCCAGGTCAGTAACCCTGTGCTTTTTTGCCGATGACCTGGTGCTTCTTGTCGGTGACCTTGTACCTTTTATCAGTTGCTCTGTATATTGTTTGTGCACTTTGACCACAAAGAATAAGGTGACCTGGTTCTTTTCTTATTCGAAAATCACCCCTCCAAATCCTATTTATTCCATGATGTTCCGGAATAATATTACACACGAAGCCTAAGAATGAGCAGGCTAAAGATCACGTTGTTTCAATCAAGTAACAATTCTCTGTACAGAGGAATTTCTTTCATACCAACTAAAAACTCATTATCAAAGATGTATGGTTAGATATTGCAGTCATAAATCACCTTAATATATTCAGAGGAAATCCTGAAAAGCATTGCACATTTAACTCCAAACAATTGAGCGACACTGGTTGTCTGACAGTCTTTATTTGTCTGTTACGCTATACACTTTTCTCTATGATAAACAAGGCAGGCTTTCATTAAGCAAACACTGACAGCATCAGATTCACACACAAGATTTGTGCCTGAGAAATGCTGTTATTATAGTGGAATCTGCGTGGAGTCAGTACTCCCTGTTACATTTTTTTCATTTAACCCTTTGAGTGCCAGAGGTTTACGGAATGCATTTCTTTGCATTGCATTTTGACACTCAGAGGGTTAATAGCAAGCACACTCGTTTTGGAGTTACCCTGCTCATTGAATATGTGATATATATATATATATATATATATATATATATATATATATATATATATATATATAATTTTTTTTTTTTTTTTTTTTTTTTTTTTTTATTCAGGGCATGTTTTCCTTCTTTAACCCTTTAAGGACCAGAGGGTGTTTAACGCATTGCTGAACTATAAAGGTTATAATTATTTATTTTACAACTAAATGGCTAGTAAGTAAAACATACATACAAGCAGATTTTAATTTTCTTTAAAATTAGCAAAACTTATCATAAGGCAGTGGTTCTCAAGCTTTTTTTTTTTTTTTTTTTTTTTTTTTTGCCCAAGGCACACCTAACACTCAGTCTGGCTTTTTTGGGGCACCCCTATCATTTTATGCCATTTGTCAAGGCTGAAATGAAGGTTAAAGGGATAGTATTGTCTAATTTAAAAAAAAATCAGTCTTGTACCCATTAAAAAAATAAACTAAAAGATACTAGTCCCATCTCTCAAACCTTTATGGTTTGAGAGATATTCGCAGCTAAAGTTCCCCCCTCCCCTTTCCCTGACATCAGCGTTCTAGCTGACTGCAGGAGAATCCGGTTCTGACATAGGCTCTTCAACAGAGCTGGGATTGCAAGATATAAAAAAAAAGTACTTCATTGGAACGGTCTACAACGTGTGTCTGTGTCCTGGGACCGGGTTCCCCTGCAGTCAGTCAGAGCACTGATGTCAGGGAAAGGGGAGGGAGGGGGGAACTTTAGCTGCAAATATCTCTCAAACCATAAAGGTTTGAGAGATCGGACTAGGATTACTTAGTTTATTTTTTTTTAATGGCTACAAGATTTAATTTTTTTAAAATTAGACAATACTATATATATTTATTTTTGAGGTATTAATAAATATTTTACCCAATGGGATCGCTTTACAGTAGTTCTATATTTTAAATTAGAGAGTCACACTCTAATATTAGGATTGCAGATGGTTTCTATTTGGTAAGTATTTAGATGTTATATATGTATTTCCTATATTCTCTTCTTTCCTTTTACTACAAAATCTTACATTTAGGTTTTATGTATTTTATATAGTTATATTTAGTACTATAGTTGCATAATACATAGTTGCGATCACCTCTTTTTTCCCAGATTTTTAGCTGTGATTATAGTATCCGATTTTTATATTCTTTTGTTTTAAACAATATCAATATATTACAGAATTAGAGTTGGAGCACCTACATCAGACAGACATCCGGTATACTTTTTCTGTTTGGGCTCTCGTAGTCCATGGCTAGTAATTTTAACTCGGTCAGATCCACATACATAGTTCATCAGAACCAAGGGTGGCACTTGGCTTTTTATCATTCACACTGTTGAACTCAATTGCAGTGGTTCTCACTCTGAGAGATTTTCCATGGTGTACCAAAGTACCAAGGGAACTGATTGAGTTCCACTGGACTGCTGTGAAGGCGTGTACTAAACTGAGACTTCAATTGTGTACAGAAATTTAAAAAATGTAGCTGAAGAGAAAAACAGATTAATAGACTTATAACAGACTGCTGCATGAACTACACCTGTGAGTGGAGATGTGTGTTGCATCCAGTTTGTTTAACAAATTATTCTTAAGTAGTTTCCCTTTAAATGTACAATGTTATTTATCTCTATTATGCTTTGTAATGTGGCTGGGGGTAGACCCAGCTTAAACCCCTTGTAGTCCCAGTCATGCTAGCATATACCACTGTGCTTAGTGCCTTATAAATTATTTTATTCAGCTGAGTTCATATACATGTATTGACATATTGCTTTTCTTTAACTCAGAAAGCCATAATGGAGTCTGACGAGGAATGGTCCATGAACAAGAAGCTGATAGACCTTTCTACAAAAGATATTCGCCGATCGGTAAGTAACAAAACCGAGCACTGTAATGAAACAATGGTCAAAATGAATTAGTTGATGTGTGTGTTATGTGTGCAGGAATTTATCCTAGAATGTAGATTTGTGCATGGTATGTACAGTTACAGCAGACCTGTCATCCTAACATTTTAGTTTATTTACAGACAATTAAAACCTGCCTGTATGTTGTAGTAGACATTTTCTGTAAAATAATTACTTTTTGAGATAGTAACTATTGTGTGTTGGTGGTACAGTCTGGCACTACAAGCTAATTCCCTGTACAGCATGCTAATCTGTCCTTTTTTTTTTTAAATCCAAACACATCTCTCGCAGTGCTATTAGGAATGCCACCTATATATAGGCTCTGCCTAGAACAGAGATGGGCAAAATATGGCCTGTGGGCCAGTTTAACATGTACAGAGGGGTGTGTCCCTCTTAAGATATTTGCTCACCCTTGATCTAGGGTAACATAGTACATTAGGTTGAAAAAAGACACAAGTCCATCAAGTTCAACTTTTGCCTCATAACCCAGAGACATGAGGATTATATATAGTTTCTGACTGCCAAGTAAGTCCATCTTTATTAGACCTTCCTGTTTTGCCTAACAATACACAGTATAACCCTATAAGTTCCCTTTTGTAAGAAATATATCTAATCTTCTCTTAAATATAGCCATTATATCTACCATAACTACATCCTTGGGCAAGGAATTCCATAATTTAACAGACTTTACTGTAAAAAAACCCTTTCCTCTGCTGAAGACGAAACCTCCTTTCCGTTTATCTCAATTGGTGGCCCCTGGTTATTTGATCAAGCCTTGGAATTAATAGCTCACCACAGAGATCCTTGTATTGACCTCTCATATACTTGTACATTGTGATAAGATCCCCTCTTAGTCATCTTTTCTCTATAGTAAATTAACCAAGTTTGTCTAGTCGTTCCTCATGCGTCAAGTCCTCCATTCCCGTAATTAATTATGGGAACAGTATTTAATTTTAGCACAGTATTGTAACAGCACAGAAATTAATTCACATAAATTACTATAAGGTTAATTTTTCCTAATAAATGGGTAGCACAACATATAGATAATGCTTACTTCTTAAAGTGGACCTGTCACTTTCATTCAAGTTTTCATATTTGAAAACATCATTACAGACTGCCTGTGTCATGTTAGCCAAAAAAACCCGCAAATATACAGTTAGGAGATATTTATACTTGTTACCGTATGTTATATATATACTAATTGTGGTACCCATGCACTACCAGTGATGTTTCATATGATAATGAAGGTTTTCAATGATGTTCATAAGCACTGTGCTGCACCAGGAGACTTTCACTTTTCACAGAAATTAAAGTAGAAATATTTCCTAAACTATACTTCTGCTGGAGTTTGTTTAACATAACACTGTCCATTTTGAATTAAGCTTTCAAATATGAAGAAAAAATATTCAAGGTGGCAGGTCCATTTTAACCTTTCGAAGAATAGAAAGGTGTACAAGACAGTGTTTCTGCAGGGGGTAAAATTAACTAAACTTATCTTAAGGTGACAGGTCCCCTTGAAATGTATAATAGTTTACTGTTTTCTGTTTATTTTTTTATTTTCACTGATACACAATTCCTGTTTGTGCTGGCTCATTTTATTTTTATTCATTATTAATTGCTGCACTTCCACCTCTGGGAGAAACAACGTTGTATGCATTCAGCTTTGATTTTAATGGAGCAGTAAACTTTTGTTATGAAAAAATATATATTGTAAGGCTTTTCCTGTTGAGTAAAATAAGGGTACCTCCACTGCTGAGAGATGCATATTTCCAGAGTTATTACCGTTTAAATCTGTGTTGTTGTTGTTTTTTATTTATTTATTTATTTACATTAACAATTCCCTCTAGTGGTCAAATTCCAATTAGTTCATCTGTTACATTCTATTTAAGAGGAAAGTCAATGACAAACCACTCTCCATAGAATGTGATAGACATTGCTGAGTCACTTCCTGTCAGAACTTTCAGCAAGGAATCACACTGTAACTTACTTCCTAATTATTTGAATTGTTATAACTTTTGAATAAAACAGCTCACCGGCATGGGAGTGCCATTGTTTTACTCAGCAAGAAAAGATTTAGAACTTATATGTTTTCATTAAAAAAAAAAAAAAAAAGGTTACTCCTCCTTTAAGGGCCTCCCTCAGCTTTTTTTGCAATCTCATGCAAGAAGTAACGTTAGAGGTGGCAGCCTTATTCCTATCATCAGTTCAGGTAGGTGACATCACAAGAGCCAATACGAATCATCAGCTGCTTCTCTGTAGCTTACAGGAACAGTTGTGGTAGAAGTCCAGGGGTGACCTATGCCCTGATGGCAGTAGGCTTATTCTGACTGCTGTTACAAACAGAAGTGGGAGAAGTAAACACTGACTAGGCTTCAACAACAGGTTTGTAATTAGGCAGCTTAAGAGATGCTATTCGGGAACATCCTAACTGTAGCATAAGGGGCAAATAAAAATTCCCCCAAATTCTCATTGATTTAAATGGTGCTTTTCACCCCTTGAACGGAGCGTCCATTTTGTCCTTGCAGCTCCCTCTAAAGACATCTTTATGAGTAAGACCGTGGAGAGCCACTGTAGTAAGACTTGCTATGCCTACATGCCTGGAATCCCATGCAGAGATTAGAAATTATGTCATAGTCTGCTGTTATCTACAGTCCAGGCCTGTGCTATATTCAGAATAAAGACAGGTTGAGTTAACCTATTATCAACTGCCTCATTTGTGTTAGCTAAAAGAACAACATTCATTCTTTTAAAACTCCACTATCACCATATGCAAAAAGTAAAAGAAAAGCAATTCTTTTTCAGATCAATTGCACCAAAGGAGAAAAATACAAATTCTCATTTATATAATGAACCGATTGAGAGGTCTCCTATGCACCACTTTTCAGTTCCAGGAGTTGGAAAATTATCTCCTGTTGAAGGGGTTAAAATCTCCTTTAACCTCACATATATACCCCCTTTTGATCTACTTCCCACTCCCCCTCACATATACTCCTTGATCCCCTGTGTGGTTCCACTACAGATTCCCACTCCCCCCCCCCAACCTGGATCCACTGCCTACTATTAGTTATATATCTCTGCATACACACTCTGACCCCCCAAACCTTGCTTAGTGGTAGTCATGGAATTGCACATATACTACCTGCTGCCCCAGTACCCATGCTTCTAGCACCCACTGCAGTCAACTCCTATCAATGTGCTCACAGTTTTTCTTGGGCTGGCATTAGGTACTGAATGCACTAGGAAATCCCATGGTGTTTAAATATTTTAGTGTATTTGAATTTACTGAAGTTCCCTGTAGCACCTATTTCTGGAAGGAGGTATCTACACTAGCCTTGGAGTAAAAAAGGCAAATTGCTCATTTTATGTGGGTGAATGTCTTCTTTCCAAAATTGTATGTATTATTGCCATTTTCCTCATATCTTGAATGATTATGACCATTTTAGCGCAGGCAGGTAATTTTACAAAAGAAAAGTGGCAAGTGTACCGGTAGTTTTCTGCTTCTTGCTTCCCCATATGCCGGTGAGATGACTCAGTTGGTTAATGCACCAGCTGTAGAATCTGCTCAAACACCATGGTCACAGGTTCTAGTCCCTGCAAGGTCATCTCAGCCTTTCACCTTTCTGAGATAGATAAAATGAGTCCAGGGCATGCTGGAAAACGAGAGACAACCTCAATGTATTATTCCTGGCAAAAAAACTTTCACAAAAATAAATAAATAAATAAATAAAATGTCAGCCCATACCACCAACAGGGTACTATTTTTCTTATGGAAATAATTGCGCACAACAGCCTAGAAGTAAAAAGTAAAAACAAAATACCCTAGGTTAATGCAGGGGAATGTCTAGTTTCCAAAATGCTATGCCTTTCATACTTTCCCACCATATGTCTAATAGATAAGACCATTTTTGTGCATGCAGCCTATTTAAATTGAAAACAGGTGTAATTTTGTTCTTTTGACTCCCCCCAAGGTATGTCAACCCATTCCAATCGGGTACCATTTTTCTAGGAGAAGTAGTAGCTAAATGAATGCAGTAAGAATTTACATAGCTTTCAAAGATTTTAGTGCTTTTGAAGACAGGAAATGTACACAAAAATGCCCTTTATCGTCACCTACTGTAAATCTTTACACACCCCAAGTTAAGGGTACAAAGGCAAGTGACCTCTTATTTGATGCTGTTTGTTATCTTCTTTCCAAAATGATGTGCTTTGCCTAGTTTTCTAGTTGGGTACAACCATTTTAGTACAGCAGGATGTTGGTGTAGCTTTTTGCTTCTGGTACGGTGGTACCCCCTACAGTATTTCATCTCATACCAGTGGGGTGCCATTTTTCTCATAAGCACAACAGCTATTGAGTACAAAAGGACATTCTAAAGTTTTCAAAGATTTCAGTACATTTGAAGTGGTGGAAATGTAGGGGAAAAAAGCCTATTCTTCCTGTAGCCACCTTCTGAAAGCATTTGTGCACCCCATGCAGTGAGAAATTTACCATTTTTCATTAGCAGCATGAATGTCTTTGATATACAGGTTATGATGGTGGCAAAATAACACAGAATGTTTTTTCTACCAGATATAGACGTTTCCTTATTAATCACTTAGGACTTTATGCATAAAGTGAAGCAGATCTGGGACAAAGCAAATTCACTGAACATGCGAGATAAAGCTTCCCATTGATTTAACTCTTTCAGTGCCAGAGACTTGGTCATTTTTTTTGTACCCTGCTGTCATGACAATTTTCAGTATTTCAGCTACCCATCAGTTTAGGTGTGATTCCTGTTGGTAACTTTCTTCTTCTATATGGAAAACTATCTTTTTTTCAGAACTAATTATCTAATTCAGCTTTTTCATGATACCTCACAAAAACTAAATGTTGCATCGTGTGACAAGCTATGTCTTAAATACAAAAAAAAAAAAAAAAAAAAAAAAAAAACACTTTTCCAGATACTGCAGGTAATTAACACTTTCTTGATTAGGAGTTTTGCTTTATGCTGTTAGCAAGAATAAAATGGTTTTGTCAAATGAAAGCATTCTTTAACCCTTTGAGTGCTAGAGGTACACAATTCATTCTTTTGCCATTTATTGTGTACCTCTTGGACACTTGAAGGATTGAAACGGAGTTATCTGGATAGCTGCATTTGGTAATCTTGTGGTTTAGGATTGTTAACTTTTTGTATGAGATTAACCCTTTGAATGCCAGAGAGGTATCCAATGCATTGCAACACAATGCGTTGAAAACCTGTCTAGCACTCAAAGGGTTAACAGTTTTTTTCTTTTTTTATTCTTTTTTTTTTTTAATCTAAATCATGTGTATCAAAGTTTAATTTGCTTTCACTTCTCTAATGCAGTTATATCTCTGTTCCTGATCCATTTTAATGCTTGGAATAATATGTATTCCCTTATTATTTTGCTTCATCTACAGTGTTTTCAGTGTGATCAGTCCCATTGATCTTTGATATTGATCTACCCTATTTTACATAAGTAGATTTTACAGTATCCAGAGGCAAACTCAGGATTTTCAGGGAAGGGTTACCAAAAAAAATAAAATGAGTATACAGTAGGAAACCTAACCTAGAACTGTTTTGGGGGAACTGCAATCAAAATCTTCTGTAACTGACTGTGTTTCTATCCGGTAGGGGAAACTTTCAGCTTTCTTCTAGGTCTTGTTGGACTACATTAACCCTTTACTGTGCGGCATTGTGCTTGCATATCACTTTTATATTAAAGACTAGTTGAACAGCCCGTTACACGGGCCACAGTGCCTCTGGCAGCCGGTCGCGGGACAGTCACGCGCAGTAGAGACTGCCCGCGTCACTGCTGATACAGCTCTGTACTGTGCATGACTGCCTCACGCGCAGCAGTGTCTTCTGCGCATGTCCGGCGTTACACACAACTTAGCGAATTATTATATAGGATGAGGATTTGGGCACATCATATGGCCATAGAATGCTAAGCTAGCCACCAACGCCAAGGTACCTCATTTTTGGCATGTACCTAACCTTAATATGCTTTGTCTTATGAGCTGAAACTCTCCTGCTTTAGGCATTTACTAACCTTAGCCCTGTGGCCCTCTAACTGTGGTTCATACACATTACAAGTTCAGTGAGTGGATAGAGGGTATTGTTTTGTAATTATGATCCATTGCAGATGTTGGCCAACAGGTAGTTAAAGTATGAACAATATAGGGTGAATTTGTTGCAGTCTGGCAGATGGTGGGGTGGTGAGTTCATGTCCAGTGATTGTCTGTATTGGTTCCTATTGATTTATAGTGTACATTGTTATTAGCTCCTGGTTATATAACCCAGTTAATATATATGATACATTTTACCCAGTATTATTTTATCTGCAGGGCATCACACTTGTGTTAACATATTTGATATCCTATTTGTATGTGTATTTCTGGTATAGGTTCCAAATGATGTATATTCATATTTCATTTCGGATATAAAGTGTGACCCTTAGTGTTATTTTTTTCCCCTCAGTCATGAGGGACAACTTGTGGACATGCAGTGTATTTAGGAAGTAGGTAGGCGTTCCTATATGTTCCATCGTGTTCAGCCAGCCAACATACAGCTGAGGATGGATGGAAATTGTAGTCCATCAGCAGTTGGAGGGCTTCAGTTTGTCCATGCCTGATCTATACTGACACATACACTACAGCAGCAAAATATTTTCAGTTTTGGGTACTAAAATACTTCATAAAAACAAAGAAGAGCAGTTCCGGGGCAAACTAACTGTACCATAGGGGTCAAATACACATTTCTGTAGATTTAAATGGCGCTTTTAATCCTTTGAGTGTCAGAGGGGTATGCAACGCATTGCTTTGCAATGCGTTGCATACCCCTCTGGCACTCAAAGGGTTAAAATCCTTGAACGCTAGAGAGTTCTCCAACGCATTGCTTCATAATAAGTTGGAAATCTCTAGCATTCAAGGGGTAAAACGCTCCATTTAAAAGAACTGGAAGTCTTATTTATCCCATATGGGCAATTTGGTTTGCCTCAGTTTGCTGTTCACTTAAGTGGTTTCCTGACAACTGGATTTCCCTTTCGGTTTGCCCTTGTCTTTGAATAGAGGACAAAGTGTCTGCAGACTATTGCTCCACTGTTCTGTGTAATCTCGCAGTCTTATTTAAATGGCCATTTTAGCCCAGGGGCTGTTTCTAACCTTTTTAATGTGTGTTAATGTCATATGCACCCTAGCTGATTTTCTTTTCTTTAATTTAATTCTGAATTTGCCTTTGGAAATGTGTTGTTTGATTTTTAATTTTTTTCATTTGGATGCCTTTAAAGGAGCAGTAAAACTTTATTATTAAAACCACAACATTGCTAGGTGTTTCTTACAAGAGTTCTCCCACTGCTGAAGCATGTTTTGTTTTAATTTTAAACCCTTAAATGCCAAAGAGGTATCCAACGCATTGCTTAGGTGACCAGATACCCCTTTAAATGTAGAACACTTATGTAAATGTTATTCTACAAAACTGTACAGAAATCACTGTAATCCTGCATTGTGTGTGTTTCATTAGCATCCTGCATTTAAAGTATTATCTTGTCAAGTCTATAATAGTAAGACTTTGCAGTGGCATAACAATGGGGGTCGCAGGGGCTCTCACCTGTGACTGGGCCTGTCACTCCAGGGGCCGCCCACAACTAGGTAGCAGCTGACTGGCTTCTTCCACACTCTAGTAATGCAGTGCACCGGGAGATCACATAAACTCCCGGTGCTCTGCATTACTGAAGAATCAACCACATGGCAGCTCAAGCTGTAGAGAGGTCTGTGCTGAAGGAGGCACAGACCTCTCCTGCAACGCCGCTGGACCACCAGGGAGGTAGGAGCTTGGAGGCATTGTGGAGTTTGGAGGCAATGTGGGAAGCAATGTGGAGATTGGGGTCAATGGGGGAGTGATGTGGAGTTTGGGGGCAATGGGGGGTCTGTCAGAGACTTTTTCCTGTTGGAATGTAGAGTGTTAAATTCTTAGACACCAGCGTGGGCTTTCTAAAAATTCTTTTTAAATCGTTGTGTGTGGATGACCTCATTTTTAGACACAATAGGCCTGTTTACCTCAATGGGGGTGTAAATATTTAAGTGACTTTAATGGTTACGGATGACTCTTTTCCAGTATATATGGCTTTGACGAGATGTACTCCCATATGGGAAAGCATAGATAGTATGATGTGTTTTATATGACGTTTTATGACCTTGTGGCCACATCATTGATGATAGAATTCTTGTCTATTGATAAAAAAACAGTTCTAAGGGAAAATTTGAATATGGAGTAAGTGTGCCATCTTCTGGGTTCATGGATTATTACTAGCAGAATGTATGATTTCATAGTAAAATTAGAAATTTAGAGTGTCCAATCAGATAATGATGATGTCATTATGAAATCCAACCAGAGGACATTGGGCTGGGCTTTCTGATAACAGTAATTTTACCTTATTAGATACTAAGGCCTAGGATAGTTCAGTCTCTTGCCTTCCTGATTTTTCTGGCTCTTTGTTTTTCCTGTGCTGTTCCTGGCTGCCAAAGAAACTCTAAGAAGCACACTTTGATTGTTTGGTCACTGTATCTTTCTTTTTTATTATTAATTTTGCAAAAACTCAGAATAAAATATATGTTTCCTCTATATTTGAGGAAAAATAATTATTTCTTATAATTTTTTTCTTAGGTGGACTGGCCAACCATTTTAGGATTAATTATAATAAGCCATATTGGCTGAGGTAATTCTGAAACTATGCAGAATTAATTAATTGGTAATTGTATCCAGATAATTGAGAAATAGTTGATAGCAGTTAGATCTATATAGCCTTGTTTATATATTAGTTAATATAATTATTGATACTTCTAGAATAATATATTGTGTTTGTGGAAAGGTTATTTTAGCTGGGGAATTCTTTTAATTATTTTATTAACTCTTAATCTGTTATTTGTCTATTTTGGTGTCTGTCACAAGGAATTTCTTTGTTGCATGTGTTATTGGGCCTAACTTTGTACAGTGAGAAGTTTATTTAAACCTTTCACTAGACAAAAGAAGCCACCATCTTGGGTGGGGCAGCCATACACTTTGTATCTGTGTGTTAACCCTTGAAGTGCTGTCATTCTTGACCATTAAAGTCACTGAAATATTATCATCCCCATTGAGGTAAAGAGGCCTATTGTCTCTAAAAATTAGGTAATCTACACACACGGATTTAAAAAGAATTTTTAGAAAGCCCATGCTGGTTTCTAAAAATGTAACCCTCAACTCTCCAACAGGACAAAGTCTCTGGCAGGTCAATGTGGAGATTGGGGACAATGGAGGAAGCAATGTGGAGATTGAGGGCAATGGGGGGTCATGTGGAGATTGGGGGCAATGTGGGCAGGGGGGGCTCATGGCAATTTCTGCACCAGAATGTGGGGGCTTCTGGTTACGCCTCTAAGGCTTTGTGATGGTTTGAACTGTTATAACATTTGAATAAAGCAGCTGCTATCAGTTTGATTATAAAGCTTTAACAATCCTTTAAGCTTCACTTTAGTCTTTTCACAAAACTGCAAACAAAATATGCAATTCCTATTGTCCATGTGTTATTGTCATCATTGTATGTTTATTGTTGCATAGAAGCATTTTTTTCCACATGTGGAACTATTGCTTTGTGACAAATTTGTGATCTTGATCAGAACCAACTATGTTTGTTAGCATTTTTTTATTACAAGCAATAGTTTAAGATATTTATCGTTGTCAGTTTTCATAAATGAGCTAGTACTGACCATCAGGAAGTGGCAGTTGGGATGGGGAGTAGTGTGGAATGTTAGAATCTGGCAGGTACACCTGCCACTTGTTTCTTATCTGCATAAACAAATGACTAAAACAGCATAACATTAAAAAGAATGAAAGCCTGACCTAAATATAGGTGATTTTGAAAGCTATTTGAAAATCTCCTGTTGCAAAGTGACTGTTCTACTTTAAATTTAAGTTGCATTTCCTAAAGGAAAAGGTCTTGAAAAAATTTGCTTGTAAACTGTGTTACATCAATTAAAATAGTTCTTGCAGTAGAAAATCTGCATAAAATGGTTATCTCCTGGTCCTCTTGTGGCAAGGTTCTTTTAGGTCTGACATAAAAACACAGATCTGTCATATAGTGACTCCTCCCCTTCCTCCTCAGTCATTTTCTGTCCTCACAGGCTGTTGGAGTGGATATCTGTTTTCAATAGGAAAACCTTCATGTATGACATACCTGCACTTGGGAGTCTGCGTTATGTTGTACATTAGGTTATCCTCTATTCCAGGGGTGTGCAAGCTGAGGACTACAATTCCCATCATACTCAGCCAACCAAATGCTAGCTCTGGATGATAGGAGTTCTAATTCTCTCCAGCTGGAGTGCCTCAGGTTCCCCACTCCCACCCTATTCTCTTAAGTTACAGTCCACTAGTAAAGGATAAATATCACCAAACAAATGTCCCAAGGTGCCAAGAAACAGTGTAACAGTATGGCACAGTGCCTTCCCATATAGCCAGGGTGCCACTCGGGCATGCTAAAATAGGTTCATGGTAGAAGGAAGGTCCTTGTCTCTCCTCCCCTTTTTTATAATTAGCCATGAACAAGAGCCACCTTGGTTCAAGGTCTTAATGTCCTCTATGGCACAGCTTCCTCTCTCTATTCAGGGGGTTCTTCAGTCTTGGAGGCCCCCACTTCCTTCAGGTTTGTGGCCCCTAAGGCCCTTGGCATTCCTGATCTCTCTAATTCTTCCTTTGAGGATTCAGATATAGACTTTGAGGATGTTGTGTACTCTGAAGGGGCTTGTTCCCAATTTCATGGTGACCCCTTTGAAGCTGACCTGAGCCCTCTGCTGAGGGTCTCATTAAGGCAGTGTTGACCACTTTAAATATTCCCTCTACTCCTGTAAAGCCACAGGCACTGTTTTTCCTCCTAATCCCACTCTGGATTATCCTGGATAAGCAGAAGACTCCTGACATGTGCCTTTCTCTGTCTAAAAGGTTATGAAAACTCTCTCCCTTTTCTGAAGCTGCCTTGACTCAATGGGCAACTTCTCCTCAGGTTGATTCCTCCATTTCCAGGCTTCTAAGTCCAAGGCCTTGGCTGTGGTGGACGCTTCAGTTCTCAATGATTTGACTAACAGAAAACTTGACACTGTTTTGAAGACTAACTTCGCTGCCATAGGTGCATCCATGAGACCCAATTTGGCCTCTGCATGGGCCAATAGGGCTATTGCTGTCTGGACTAAACAGCTGACTGCAGCCGTCCACAATGGTGCTCCAAAAGCTGACCTTTTATCCCTTTTGTCCTACATTTCTTAAACTCAGCACTATGTTACTGATGATATCTTTGATGCTGTTTCACTTGAAGCCAAGGCATCCACTTTTTCTGTGACTGCTAGGTGCATGTTGTGGCTGAAGATCTGGTCTGCTGACTTGATTTCTCTTCCCTTTCAGGGTACCTCTCTTTTTGGCCTTGAACTGAAGACTCTCATCAGTGAGCCCACTGGGGGTTAAGAGCACATTGTTTCCTCAAGTTCCTAAACAAACCCCTCAGACGGAGAGGTATTGTCTTTTTTAGTCCCAAACAAAACAAAGCGTTTAGGGCGAACATGGTGGCTCCTCAGGCCCCACGTTCCACCCCTAAGCCCAAGGAGCAGTGGAGGACTAAACACACTTCCACCAAACCTAAGCCCACCAAACCTTCTTCGGCATGACTCAATGAATTCTGCTCCGCGTCCAATGGGGGGTCACCTGCATCACTTCTTGAGTGTTTGGACTCGTACTGTCGTGGATCAGTGGATATTACAGGTGGTTTCCGAAGGCTGCAGGATTCCCTTCAAATCCCTGCTCCCCTCAGGGACAAGAAAAGCTCAGACTTTTCTGTGTGGCGATTCAGTGTTTCTTGGACAAGGGAGTTCTGGCACCTGTTCCCATACAGTAGAGAACGGTTCAGGCTTTTATTCCAACCTCTTCATCATTCCCAAGATGGATGTTGGCTGCCACCCTATCCTGGAACTCAAGGCTCTCAACAAGTTCGTGGTCAAGACATGGTCCTTGCGCTCAGTCATTGCAGCAGTGTGTCCAGGGAAATTTCTGCCATCCCCGAATCTTCAGGATGTGTTTCTGTACATCCATGTGCACTTGAACAGTCAACAGTACATCAATTTTGCCTGCAAAATGGGCCATTTCCAGTTTATTGGTCTCTCCTTCGGACTTACAACAGCTACTCAGGTGTTCAGTCATGTTCTGGGAGCATTGATTGACTACCTGCACACCAAGGGGATTCAGGTAACGTCATACATGTACAACCTTCTCATCAAAGTGCCTTCCAGGGATCTTCTGGAAAGCTAAGTCCAAGAATGTGTTCAGAGCCTCCTCCTCCAACACGGTTGGATTCTGAATATGGACAAGTCTGCTCCGGTGCCCTCACAGAACCTGGTGTTCCTCAGTCTCCGATTCAATACTCTGAGGAGTATGATCTAACTGATCGAGGACTCGATTCAACAGCTCACCTCCAAGGTGTCTTCTGCTCTGTCGTGGACGTCAGCTCCAACGAGGAAGTTTTCCTCTCTAGTTTGGGAAGATGATATCCAACATGGAAGCAGTACCGTTTGCCATGGCTCATGATAGGCAGCTTGGGAGGTTTGTGATCCAGGTTTACAGGTGGGCCCCGGACCTTCTGAATCAACCTGTCTCCCTTCCTGTGGAAGTAGTACAGAGCCTTCAGTGGTGGTTGAACCTGTCCAACCTGGAGAAAGGGATGCCATTTTGTGATTCCATACTGGACCATTGTGACGACAGATGCCTGTCTGCTGAGTTGGAGTGCAGTCTTGGGTCACCTAAGTGTTCTGGACCATTGATCAGAGGAGGAGATGCTTCTTCCCATCAACATCTTGGAGCTCTGCCCCACAGATCAGGTCTCCTTTGCCACTGGTACTTGTGGAAGGAGGATGTGGACCATCTGGCTTTGATGGCATGGCTGGTCTATCTTCCTTGCTTGGTGTGTGGACAGGGATCAGTCCTCACAGGACTTTGATCTTCCAGCTATCCTGTCTTTTTTGCAGAGGCGGATTGCCATTTTACCAGATGTCAAGGTCTTCTTTCAGGGTGTTGCTCATACTTTCCCTGCTTATAAGGCACCCACTCCTCAGTGGGACCTTAATCTTGTCTTGGGAGCATTGCAGTGGCCTCCTTTTGAGACCTTAGCTACCATGCCCTTACGTCTTTTGACGTGGAAGATGGCATTTCTTTTGGCGGTGGTCTCTGTCCACAGAGTTGATGAATTGCAGGCTTTGTCCTGCAAGCCACGTTTCCTGGTGTTTCTCAAGGAGAAGACTGTTCTCCGTACCTCCCAGGAATTTCTTCCTAAGGTGGTCTCTGAGTTCCACATCAATCAGGAGATTGTTGTGCCTTCCTTTTGTCCTGACCCTAAATCTGACAAGGAGAGTGCGTTTTCTCAAGTTCTGTTTGCACCGCACTGAGTCTGTCCTTTAGACTGGTGCACTTTTTGTCATCCCTGAGGGTCCCAGGGCCTGTAAGGCAGCGTCCAAGGTGACTACTGCGTCTTGGATCAAGTCTACCATTCACAAGGCTTATGAACTCAGGAAGAAACCTGTTCCCTTTTGCATCACAGAGCATTCCACTAGGTCTGTTGGGGCCTCCTGGGCCTACATGAATCAGGCCTCTGAGATCAGCTGTACAAGGTGGTCACTTGGTCCTCTGTGCACACTTTTGCCAAACACTATCATGTTGATGACCTGGGTTTGGCTGAAGCTAGCTTTGGCAGGAAAGTCCTGGAGGCAGTTTTGCCTGTCTAGGACTTTACTTTACTGTGCCCTATAGTTCTTTATCGCTTAGAGCCCTGTTGTCGCTTGTTCTGTGTGCTGTGTTAGTTATTCAGTGTCCATTGACACTCTGTTAGTTCGGGCTGTTCCATGTCTGGATAGTCCATGGGAGCTCTGGTATCATGGGGACCGGCACTTGGTCTTTTCCTCTTTTTTTTCCCACCCTGGGAACTTATTGTTGGTACATTTGCATGGTACCTGTAAGCTATATTGGACAACAGACGAAACTGGATTTTAGTCTTACCTGTTAAATAATTTTCTCTTAGTCCATGTAGCTTACAGGACTCCCACCCAGTGAAAGAGAACATGCTTGGTTTCCTGTGGCTGGATGCGAGAGTCCTATTGGGACCATGCTCACAGGAGGTTTCCTCCTCTTCTTCTTGCTATCTTGCTGATTGGGTTTAGTATCACAAATCTAACTGGAGGGGAGTAGCTGGGTAGCCTGCTATGGAGGAGGGGAGGCTCCGCCCCTTCAACTTCCTACTGGCAGGAGCTGTCACTTCCCCATGGTACCTGTAAGCTATATGGACTAAGAGAAAAGTATTTAACAGGTAAGAATAAAATCCTATTTTAAAAATGTCAGCCAACATCTGTGTTCAAGGGATATCCTTGATAACTTGGATGACCTTCTACTCAAGGCTCATTTGGGGCTGTGCTCAACTCACAGATAAGGAATATGTCCTTATCCTGGAGCAACACAGTTGGGTGCTCAACCTCAAGAAATCCCCTCTTGTGTCTTCCCAGGTTCTGTAATTCTTGGGTATGAGATTCAGTACCCTCCAAAGGAGAGGACAAGGTCCAGGCTCTGTCTGTTCATGTTATTCAAACAGTATCCTGTCCATCGGCTGTAGTAAGGGATTACATGAGAGTACTAGGTCACCTGGTCTCCACTTTGGAAGCAGTTACCTATGCTCAATTCCACACAAGGCAGTTACAGCTGAACATTCTCAGGAGTTGGTCAAGACAACGCACTCATCTGTGTCATGCCATGTCCCTGTCTCAACAAGCTAAGGAGGACAGTTGCTGATGGCCTCACCATCCTCCCCTAATGCTGGGATGTGCCTTTGCCATACTAGATTGGGTGATAGTCAGCACGGACACCAGCCTGACAGGTCGGAGAGCCACTCTGTGTAATCAAACAGCACAGAGCCGCTGGACCCGAGAGGAGAGTCTTCTTCCAATCAACATTTGGAAGATGCAGGCCACGTTCCAGCCATCTCAGCAGTTCACATTTCAGAAATGGAAAACCTGGCCACAGACTTTCTATGTCACCAACATCTGGATCCTGGAAATTGGGAGCTCTGAGTGTGTTCAATCATATTGTACAAAAAGCTGGAGTCTTATAGCAGTGGGTTTCAAGGCATTTTGCAACAACCAGAAGGTTCACACTTCTGCACCTAGAAAAGGGATCCTCTAGCATTTGCAATGGACGCAATGTCCATTCCATGGAACTTTCATCTGGCTTATGTGTTTCCACCTTTTCCCCTGATTCCCAGAGTACTGAGGAAGATCTCAAAATTCATTCTGCTCAACCCCTTTTGGCCCCATCAAGCTTAGTTTGCTGATCTTCTCTATCTGTCTATTGCAAAACCATTACATTTTCCTTTCAGGTTGGAACTCCTGACTTAAGGTACACTTTGTTACTATCATGTGGAAAGGTTGGCTTTGACGGCATGGCTCTTGAATCCAACATACTGAAAAGAAATGTTTCTTCAATGGTGTTATTTCTAATATTGTTCAGGCTAGGAATCCTGTTTCATCCAAGGCTTATTGTGGTATTTGGTCTCTGTTTTTCCAGTGTTGTGCTGATCAGGACATGTCCCCTCAGTCTTTAGGTCTACCTACTATTCTGTCCTTTCTTCAGGATGGTGTCAAGGGTCTGTCTCTCTGATGACAAGACCTTTGTTCAGAGGGTGACTCACGTCTACACTACATTGAGTGATCCCAATCCTCCGTGGGACCTGAATCTGATTTTAGGAGTTCTCCAGAGTCATCCTTTTAAGTCTCTTGTCTCTGTTCCTTTGCACCTTCTGACTCTTAAGATGGGCTTCCTTTTTGCCATTGTTTCTGATTACAGAGCTACCGAAATACAAGCTCTGTCTTGTAAACCCTCCTTCCTGTTTTTTTTACCAGGGTAAAGCGGCTCTTCATACTCCCAGTGGTTTTTTGCCCAAGTTATTCTTGAATTTTCACATCAACCAGGAAATTAACATTCCTTCTTTTTGCCCTCATCCTTCTACTAAGCATGAACTCCATTTCCTGGATGTGGTACATTGTCTAAAGCACTTTGATCATCGCATTCAGCTTTCCGGAAATCATACTCTTTTTGCCATTCCTGGGGCCCCTCGAGTAGGCCAGGCTCTGTCCAAAGTAACTATTGCTTCTTGGATCAAGGCCACTATCCCTCATGCATATGTACTCAGGAAGAAACCTGTTCCATTCAGAGTCACGGCACACTCCACCCAGATCTTTGGGGTGCCTCTTGGACCTAAAAGACTCAAGCCCCTGCTGAACAGCTGTGTAAGGCAGTGACGTGGCAGTCTTTGCACACCTTCACCAAATATTACCATGTCAATGTCCTGGCTTTGGCTGAGGCTAGCTTTGGCCAGAAGGTCCTTCAGGCAGTGGTGACTGTTTAGGGACTTATTTCCTTGTTTTCTGTATGCAGAGTTCTGAACCCTTTTGGTTCTTGTTTAGTTGTTTGGTGTGCAAATTTGCTGTCCGATGACACCTGAGGTTTATATATAAAGCACATAGTCCTGTTCAGTACTGGTCTCCAGTGGAGGGTTTCTTTCTCTTCTCCCACCCAGGAATCAAGGAGGATACTTTGGTATATCCCATGTTCCTGTGTTCTACGTAGTACTTATAGAAAAGAGGATTTTGGTGAACTTGCTGTTAAATCCTTTTCTCTTAGTGCCTGGGTAGTGGGGTCTGTGTTCCCTGGTTTTCTTTCTGCAGTTTTGCTGAGTACCCTTTGAAAATGTTGCGCAGAAAAGAGCATGCAAAATAAAGGTGCAATAACCACATTGCCATGATGAATAGGACGACATGAGAATCTCACCCTGCATGAAAAGCACAAGATTTTCATGTGGCTGCATTAAAGGTCATTTAAACCCGTCTCTGCATGCAGAATGACAGGGCGAAGCGGAGCATGCAGAGAAGGGGAGATAGAGCATGATTTGAGGTACATTTTTAATTAATCTCTGTTGCAGAATTGTCAGTTCTTGCAGAATTGTGTGCTACACTTGTCTATATGCTGTCTGGGACCTTGTTTTAATTAGTTATACATTTTTCTTAGCATGGGCAAAAATGAAAAAAAGCAACAGTTTAAAGATAAAGGTATCGCTCTAGGGGAATGATTATCAAGTTAACACAGCAATCCGAAGGGCAGGGCTTATTTAGTTCAAGGTGTAAAAATATGTTTGTAGATTCCAGAGTTCAGTGGAGAACGTGTTGAATATAACCTATTTCCCAATGAGATCGTTATCGATCTGACACCTGCAGAATGCACAAGAATCCGAGGCTTCAGGTAAACTGCATCTTGTAATACTCTGTATCCTGTAAAACTTGTTATATGTTACATGTATGATGGTGATTAAAGCAGGGCACTAATAAAGCGCTGTGATTACTGTTTACCATTAACAACCTGCGAGTGCCTAGGATTCGCTCCGCAGCTAAGAGGTTGGTTCTACAGCTCCTTGTACAAATTGCTAATTATAATTTGACAGCTCTTCTGACTGTAATATGATTCTATGTAACATTAGTGTAATAAAAGACTTGGGTTCTTTCCTTTCTCAAATCTTGCCAAGAGTCAACAGAACCCTCCTCTTGGTCCACCAGGGTGAAGCGACGTTTAATACGGCGACATGAGAATCTCGCTGTTTTGATGCAGGGTGAGATTCTCCTGTCGCCCTTTTCATCACGGCAACGTGTTTATTGAGCTTTAATGTCGCTCTTTTGTGTGCAACATTTTCAATGTGAACCGTTTTGCTGTACGTGAAACTGGGGCCGTTGGTAAAGGGTGGAGGGAAAGAAGGGAGTCTCCCCCTCCTCCAGAGGTAAGTGCCCTGACCTCTGGAGGAGGGAACTTTACGCCATGATCCCTGTGTTCCACATGGACTAAGAGAAAAGGATTTAATGGTAAGTTCACTAAAATCCTCTCTTATGAATCGTTCAGAGCTTGAAAGGGCTGCCAATCAGACCTGGAATCCAAATTGCTATCCAAGTTCATTTTGTTGTCCTGCATGTCCCGGAGCACCAGTACAAGGAGAAGAGTAGATGTGCTGTAATGATAATTTTATGAGCAGTAAAATACAGATTTAAGGTGCAAAATCTATAATTTAGGCAGCAGTTTCCTAATCCTCATTTCTACAAAAAGTATATAATGAGTTGTATTTTAAAACTATATTAGAACATGTTCTATTTACAACATAAAAGAATGCACGCTCTCTTGCTTTTTATTCTTAATCTTCGTAAAGGAACTGTTGAAAAAATATACCAGGTATGACGTGCGTATAAAAAAATTATGTCCTTAAACATACAAAAACCTACATTTTTAACACTGAGTACGATTTTCCACTTTGTTAATTAATTCTTGTTCTTTGAACTGTTGAAAGGAAAATATCAAAAGTTAAATAAAGCATTCTTACCTCTCAGCAATCATAAACTGCTGTTACAATGTTGGTTATTGAGAAAATTGATGCCTTTATTTCATTTATATCGTTTACAATAACCCCAGATTGTAAGAAGGAATCCCTCCCAAGCTTTCCCATTGTCAAGCTGCACAGCTGGCTTGCTTTGAAATGGCAATGTCTTAAATAGACATTAAGTAGCATCATTTGTGGCATCACTAACGCAATAGTTGAGGAGAGCTGTTATGATTTCTCTACTCCGTTAGCTGGCCATTATCTTTCACCATAGCTAGCATTTCAATCTACGAGGGCCGAATTCAGTGGCTAAAGAGGTGCAAATCTGGAGCAAACCAACTGCACAATAAGAGAACAAAATTAAAAATCGCTTTATTACCATTCATTTAAATTAGAAACTTAACTCCTTCAATTCTAGCAATTCAGTTAAAGCAGTGCCTTGGAGACCTCTCTAGCATTCAAGGGGTTAAAAGCCACATATCGGTTCTTGAAACTATTCTGGTCTGCAGTGTGGGCAGTTGAACCTTTGCTTATGGAATTAACCCTGATGCCCTTATGAGCAAAATAAGAGAGGAATAATTCTGGATCAACCCAAGCACACAAATAAATAAATAAAATGCCTATTTATTTTAGGGGGATTTTAAACTTCTTGAATGCTAAAAAGGTTTCTAACGCATTGCTCAAATCACGTCTGTGCGTGACAAGTAATATTACTGAGTTGAGCATGAAGGAAGATTGTCCCTGCTCACACACGTAAGCTAGGCCGCTGATCAAACAGGAAGAGTGCAGAGTCTTCATTCTGGGAGGGATTTGATGAGTGGCATGGCAAGTATGGTTTTTTAAAGTACCCATGGTTCTTCTCGTGGCAGATGGATCACCTTTTTGTACAGGGTTACTAATCTTTTAACATGCACAGTGAAGCTACATAGATGCTGTACATCATACATTTTTATCTAACTGAATGACAATAGAAATTAAATGGTTCCTGCAAAGTTTGATAAGCCTCCAACATTTCTGGAAAAACCCAACTGCACCACTGGAAGGAAATAACAAATCCCATTGATTTAATAAGGGCTTTTAACTTCTTGAATGCTGGAGAGGTCTCCAATGCATTGTATTATTACAATGTGTAACTCACCCCTCTAGCATTCAAGGGGTTAAAAAGATCAATCCAAAGTGGAACTGTCAAGTTTTAACAAATAGGGAGCTTTGAAAATCACCTATATTACGGTTAGTCATTTTATATTTAACCCTTTGAGTGCCAGAGGGGTATGCAATGCATTGTGAAGCAATGCATGGCGTACCCCTCTGGCACTCAAAGGGATAAAACATTAGTTTGAGATACTTGGCTTTATTTTATTTTATAGATTGTTAATATGTGGCAGCCAAGGAGTGGCAGATGAGAGGAGGGAGAGTAATATGGAATGTTAGGATGTGGAAGGCAGGGAGCGGCAGATGGGAGGAGAGTAATATGGAATGTTTGGATGTGGAAGGCAGGGAGCTGCAGACGGGAGGAGAATAATATGGAATGTTAGAATGTGGAAAGCAGGGAGCGGCAGATGGGAGGAGAGTAATATGGAATGTTAGGATGTGGAAGGCAGGGAGTGGCAGATGGGAGAAGAGTAATATGGAATGTTAGTACGTGGAAGGCAGGGAACAGCAGATAGGAGGAGAAGAATGTTAGTATGTGGAAGGCAGGGAGCGGCAGATGGAAGGAGAGTAACATGGAATGTTACTATGTGAAAGGCATGGAGCGGCAGATGGGAGGAGAGTAATATGAAATGTTAGTATGTGGAAGGCAGGGAGCGGCAGATGGGAGGAGAGTAATATGAAATGTTAGTATGTGGAAGGCAGGGAGCGGCAGATGGGAGGAGAGTAATATGAAATGTTAGTATGTGGAAGGCAGGGAGCGGCAGATGGGAGGAGAGTAATATGAAATGTTAGTATGTGGAAGGCAGGGAGCGGCAGATGGGAGGAGAGTAATATGAAGTGTTAGTATGTGGAAAGCAGGGAGCGGCAGATGGGAGGAGAGTAACATGGAATGTTAGTATATGACAGGCAGGGAGTGGCAGATGGGAGCGGGGTGAGTAATGTGGAATATTAGTATGTAGCTGTCATGCCAACAAGTACTATACAATGTGCATACACTGACAAATAGAGCTAAATGTGTCATAAAGGGATAGTAATGCTTTTATCTTTATTTTATTTTGTAGGTATTAAAAAAACATGAAGAACGATATAAGTCTTATCTCTCAAACCTTTATGGTTTGAGAGATATTCACAAGCAAAGGTTCCCATCCCGCCCCTTTTACCTAGTGTAAGCCATCTCTTCTCAGATGTGGAATGCAGTCCATAGACCAGACAGATAACAGAAGGGGACAATATTCTTCCTATGAAAACAATGAAATCCCTGCCCCCCTTGACATGCTTTTCAGGTTTTTCCCTTATCTTAATTGAAGATTGTCCCTCTCTGCAGTCTACATGGGCACCTCCCTTCTGATCTGGCAGAACAGTGTTACATCAGTAAAAGGGGCGGAAGGGGGATACTTTGTCATTGAATTACTCTTGAACTACAACGCTGACAGAATTGAATTAACACTCTGCAAAGTCCAAATACTATGATGATTCATTAGAGCTGTTTTTATTATGAAACATTACTATCCCTTTAAACTATTGTTTTAAATATAAAAATGGTTAACATAACTTATACCTGTTGGTCAAAAAAAAATCACCAAAAAATGAGAGAATGCGTTGTATCTCCTATATGCTGCAGTTGGTTTGTTGCAGAATTCCACTTCTATTTCTTTCTGAATACAGACCTAAAAGAGTATAGTACAGAACAGCTTGTTCTGTAATAACATTAGCTATGATTGCCTAGCTTTCCTTTATTTGTGCATAATCTTATTTGCTCGTTTTACTTGTATGATTTTTGCTTGCGTATATGTGATGAACAGATGCTTGTTTTATTTGTGAAATGAAATAAAGAGGCATGGCACATTAATTCCCTTAAAGAGATAGTATTGTTTTATGAAAAGGATTCTAAGGCTTTTCTCGTGGAGTGATTAACCAGAACATTCCATAGGCTCAATACCAGCAGCACCATCATGCAATGGAATGGACATACACATTCCTATGTAGCGGCTTGAGGACCAGAGGGCTGTGCAACACATTAAAAATCACCCCTCTGGTGTCCAAGGGGTCAGTAAAGTGGGGTTTTTAATCCTTTGAACCCTATAGAGTTCTGAAACACAATGCTTCACAATATGTAGGAGTCCTCTCAGGCATTCAAAGGGTTCTCTATGGAACCTGTGGTTTAAACCAGAATCTTTCCTCTTTACTTTGTCAATATTGCCACAAAAATGCAGGTTTTCTCTGTAATAAGATTTACGTGAGGCATACCCCAGCAGTGGCAGTATCCTTATTTTATTCAGATTCAGATAAATAAATGTTTTTTTATAGTAAGTTTTACTATACTTTTATAATGAGTTATTCAGTGCACTTCTGTATACAGGTCTTCAAAATTGTGTTTTGTGTTTTTTTTCCTAGGTTCCAAAAGGTTTACCCTATTTCTCTGTGGACTTTGGGCTGCAGGGAGGCTACGCCCACGTTATAGAGGATCAGCACAAATTCCCGCATTATTTTGGCAAGGTACGTTTACATTTTATCACTGGAAACATAGGACCTAATTCATAAAAACTAAATTGGTGCAAGTATGGAGCATACAAAATGCACCACAGGGTACTAATGAACAAACTTCATATTACCATTGATTGAAGTGGGGATTTGACCCCTTGAATGCTAGAGTGATGCGCGCAATGTGTTGGACACCTCTCTAGCATTCAAGGGATTAAAAGTTCAATTTCCATCAAAAGAAAATTTTCATTTGTCCTCTATTGCGAAGCTGGTTTGAACCAGAATTACACCACTTTAGTTTGAGGATTAGGCCCCCCGAGGTTTTGGGGCAGAGGTGGGCAACCTGAGGCCTTCCAGCTGTTGAGGACTATACATCCCATCCTCCCTGACCAGCCAGTGGTCAGCCATGATGGGAACTGTAATCAATAACAATTGTAGGACCTCTAGTTGGCGATCCCTGGTTTAGGTTCTAGCTGTGTGAGAAATTTCAGGCTCATGCACAGAGAAAGTGAGGATCAATTCTGGACACCACAGGAATTAATGTAAATATCCCCATATTTTAATCCCTTAACCCCTTAGGCACCATGGGAAAACCACCGTTAAGGACCCATGACGGTTATGTATATCATGGAATTCAGGGGTCCCCTTGCGGCTGCATGCCGTTTTGGACCCCTGAATCCATTGGAGAAATTAAAAAAAAGCTCCATGACCCTTAACTGCTAGAGGTGGCCAGTTGATAAGGGGTTAATGTTAGCGAGGTCTCCAGTACAATGTGACATATTGTGTTGGTGACTACGCTCTACAACATTCAGCCCACATTTGGATGGTAATTTTTATTTGTATCCTAAAGTCCAGTTGGTATACCTCCAGAACTGCTCTACATTTGGCATGTCCCTTTGCTGTTCTTAATCCCTTATGGAACAGACAAGTGTGCAACAGATTTCTTTACAGTGTCTTGCACCTCCCTCTGGTCCTTGACAGGTTAAATGGAACAAAATGGTGTCTTGAAATTCTAGATATTAGAATGCATATCAATCCTCGATACACTTAGTTTTCTCAGTAACAGTAAATGATGAGGGCTCAGAGATTACATATGATATATAAATAATAACAGACCTTGCTGAATGAGACTATGGAGTGAATACTATTTACTTCAAACACGTTTTTCCCTGTGTGGGTCACCTTGTAGTAATATATTCCAATATTTTCAGGTGCGGATCCATTCAATAGTTTATTTGAAATTCATAGCATATTTGACTCCGTTTATCTGCTGACACAGTCTTCGAAATGCGTTTTCTTTCTGCTTGAGTTGGTGTGTGTTGATGAAAATGTAAAACTACGCACTTTTTTGTCAATAATTTTACATTTTTTTTACTAATACTGAGTAGGTAAAATATTTAAAGGGATAGTAATACTTCATTTTATCTTTATTTTATTTTGTGGGCATTAAAAAAACATGAAGAACGATGTAAGTCTTATCTCTCAAACCTTTATGGTTTAAGAGATATTCACAAGCAAAGTATCCCCCCCCCCGTTCAGCCAGAGCAGAAGGGAGGTGCCCAGGTAGACTGCAGAGAGGGACAATCTTCAATTAAGATAAGGGGAAAAAGCTGAAAAACTTGTCAAGGGGGAAGGGCTTTCATTCTTTTCATACAAAGAAGATTGTCCCCTGCTGTTATCTGTCTGGTCTTACAACCAGATTCACATCTGAGAAGAGATGGCTTACACTAGGTAAAAGGGGCGGGAGGGGAAACTTTGCTTGTGAATATCTCTTAAACCATAAAGGTTTGAGAGATAAGACTTATATCATTCTTCATGTATTTTATTGCCTACAAAATAAAATAAAGTTAAAACAAAGTATTACTATCCCTTTAAGAATCAAAAATAATCTTTTAGAATGTGTCTGCATTTGTACAGCCTTTCAATTAAGTTTTATGTATTTAACCTTTTGCCCACCACAGTGGTATGCAACACATTTATATTGGTTGGAGTTGTCTGAGGTGCGTAACTTACACAGTATTATACTCACACACTATCGTGCCAGTTCCATTGGGTGAGAGAAAAAAAATACATCAAAAATTAAAAAAAAAAAAAAAAAAAAAAAAAAGCTTAAGAATGTATTCACACTGAGAGACATGGAGAAAAAAAACATTAGGTTGCATGGGGTGCTATGCAGAGAGTGACTTTATGTGAATAAAACCTTATTGAAAACAGGGACAAGAACTAACCTTGTTTTCACCAGGAGATAAGACACAAGCAGAAGAGAGCTAAAGTGTCCTAGGCTCCTGTGAAAACAGTGTTTGTAAAACCAGCGAGACAGGAATTGATCAAGGTTAAAATAAGTGGATCCTACTCCTGTCTCTCTAACACTTTCCTCACACTATCTCAGAAAGCAGAGTTCATAGCAAACCTTCAAGTAAAGGAACCTTTGTGCAGTGGTGATCATAACATGGTATCACTTGAGATTCCTTCCCAGAAACATCAAGACATGGGATTAAGTAGAGCCCTTCATTTTTGGGTAAAGATGTAACCCTGTGAGTACCAGAGAGGTATCCAGGGCATTGAAACACAAAGGGTTAACAGTTTAAGGGCTGAGGTAGTTAAGATTTTGACCTAAAGATATTGGGTGCTACAACTCCAGTCATCTCCACCTACAACCAACAGCTAGTTAGGGGTGATAGGTGATGTAGTCCCCAACTGCTGGACGTCCAAAGACTTTCTACCACTGGTCTAAGGACATCAGTGTAGTGCATAGAGATGGTATCTTGGGGGAGATTCACTAAGTGGTGATAAAGAGCTGATAAAGAGAAGAAGATTTCTCCAGTGATATCACTTCTCCAGTTCCTATGTTATTCTATAGAGCCTATGCATTAATATCTCCAAAGTTGAAGAAATATTAGTGAACTAGTATTGAAGGCTCGTGTACACAGGCCAAAGTGCTACCCAGCGACCTCAGCTTCTGTCCCAGAGCCGGGAGTGGGGACAGGCGTGGGCCGTTTGGAGCGCCCCGCTCTGGATCAGCACGTTCGGCCAGTCTCTACTGCACGTGACTGCATCGTTCAGGCAATCTCTACTGCGCATGTGTAGTTATGCACACAGGGAGCGTTGCATTCTAGCAAATTATATATATTGATGATGGGCTCCATAGAATAACATATGAACTGGAGAAGTGATATAACTGAAGAAGTCATCACCACTTTATAACATCTTTAACACCTCTTAGTGAATCCCCCTCAAGGTCTTCTGAGGAAAAGCACAGAGTAATGGGCATCATTTAAATTGCTGTTAGATGAATCATAACACTATACCACAGGAAAAAAAAATTGATATATACAAACCAATGTTATTCACTAGGAAACTAAGAAAAGAAATGTAAAGGAAAATGTTGGCATTTGAAGCTTATAACCTGGAATGCACAGTGGCAGGATATAAATATTAAAATGAAAACTGCACAAAAGTATTTAGGTTATAATAGAAAAATAAAAACTATTTGCCAATTTTAAGGCCAGTAATGTTCAAGTGCATAAATGGTATAAAGCTGAAGACGGATAATTTGTTCCTTTGAAAATTGGTACTGTATTAGTAGGAATAAGGGCTAACTTCTTAAAGGGATAGTAATGTTTCAAAATAAAAGCAGCTCCAGTTAATCTTCATAGTATTTGATCCATAGAGAGTGTTATTTCAATGCTGTTAGAGTTGTAGTACAAGAGTAATTGAATGATAAATTATCCCCCTCCCATCCTTTTTACTGATGTAACACTGCTTACCTCAGAACAGTAAGGTGGTGTCCAGATGGCTTGCAGAGAGGGACAATCTTCAATTAGCACAAGGGAAAAACCTGTCAATGAGGGTAGGGTTTTCATTGTTCTCACAGTAAGAAGATTGTCCCTTACTGTGATCTGTCTGGTCTTATCTCTCTGGTCTTAAGACCAGATTCTACATCTGAGGGGAGGCGGCTTACACTAGGTAAAAGGTGCGGGAGGAGGATAGTTTATCAATCAATTACTCTTGAACTACAACTCTGACAGTATTGAAATAACACTCTTCATGGCCTAAATACTATGAAGGTTAATTGGAGCTGCTTTTATTTTGAAACATTACTAGCCCTTTAAAGAAGAACACCTTTTAATAACCGAGCACAAGCTTTGTTCTTCTATCAAGTCCTGTGAGTGCTGTCTTTCTTCCAAGTCTATATATACATATATATAATATACTTATATAAATAATGTTGGACTAGAAAATATGCATTCGCAGGATGTGTATCAAAATCATATTAAAAATTACATGTATAGCACCATGTGGAGAGAAGTAAGCAGCAACATATCCGCCTGCTGTCCGGGACCTGTGTCAAGCCAAAAATGTACATAATAAAAGTTACCAATATATAGAGAAATGTGTGCTCACCACGTGTGTGAAAAATAATTCTAAGAACTGGGGCTCTACACCAAGAAACAGATCATGCATCGCACTGGAGGTGATAAAAGCCTATAAAAGTCAAGTGATCAGATCTGGTAATCAGACGTGCATTCCAAACATGAATTGCTTGCCTTCCAATCGGTCATGTAAGACTTTGTCATCAACCCGTGCAAAGATGAGATTTACAGTGCAATAAAGTGACAAACATATCTTTATATGAGTGGTTGATATTCCTATATTTTGAGGCAGAAACAGAAGTTACTTCAAGGAGAAAAAACACCTCTTAATCATAACCCACCACTTATGTTTCTATGGGCAGAAAATCCTAATGACCCTTAGAATCTTCAATCCATTTTTGATGCTATGTCCACTGCGGTTGATGGACATGGTACTTGTTAGCAAGACCTCAATCTCTGATCCCTGTAAATCGTAAACATAACTGTTTTAGGACAAGATGAGCGTGCATTGCATTGCTTTGAAATTTGTTGCTCGCCCTTCAGGTCCTTAAAGGGTTTAAGTAGTCGTATGCAATTACCTGCTTGAGTTTAAAAAGAAATAAATCAAAAGAAAGAAACTGTCAGCAACTGTTATATCTGCCTTCATTGACATAGCATCCAGGACTGATTCAAGGTGTTATCTTTTCAACCAAATCACAAGGGAAAAATTCACATTATGATTTTCTGCCCATAATAAGGTAGGTGGGGGTTTATTACATGGGATTAGTTCTCATTTTAGTACGTTTTCTGTTGCTTCCTCTTGGACCACATAGTGGATCTATGAAGAGTTGAATTTGATTAACACGTTATTTTTCAAAGCTAATAACAGTGTACTTATAAATGCATTTAATATATTGGACTTTATCCTTCTTTTTGGTAACTGCATGTACTTCTCATTAAAAGGAAATCATTGGTGGAATGCTGGACCTGGAGCCAAGAGTCTGGAGAAAAGCCGTCCGTGAAAATTTTGATGACCAGAGGAAGAAGGTTCTGGAATTTGCTCAGTGGTGGAAACCATTTGATATCACAAAACCTAAAGATGAATAGTGTTTAATAAGGGGGTCTGTTTATGAATGCAATTGGTTAACTATACAAGGAAATGTCTTTGTTTCCTTGGAGATGGCGCAGATTTATCAGTGGATTTTTTTTTCTTTTAAAGTTGGTCATTTTCAGTGATAAAGTAGGATGTGTCACTGTAATATCCATGTGCCAGGTTTTGGTTGGCATGTCCTATGTAAGTTAATGGGGCAGTCATATATACAAAAATGCAATAAATGCGTAAATGGAGGGAATAATCTAGGTCTTTTGTCGAGGAAAGTCCTACTTCCATTCCTTTCTTTAATCCTTTGAGTGCCAGAGGGGTACGCAACACATTGTAAAGCAATGCATCGCGTACCCCTCTCGCATTTAAAGGTTTAACTCTTTCTGTGTCCCCTGTCACATGCTTCTAAACTGATGTACTGAGTGCTGGAGCAATACTGGAACCAAGCCAGCTGCACCATAGGGGACAAAACAAATACCCAAATTCCAGTTGATATAAATGGAGTATAAGGTGTTAAACGCCTCATTTAATTAAAAGACAATGTGAATTTTTCTTGTATGGCAGTGTTTCACATTTTGTGGTATTAGTATCACTGGGGGTGCTTGGCACAGAAGCAGGGGGACTTGCCACAGAGTGGGCCTGTGTGTTGTACAGCTATGTCAGGCTGTACCTTAGCAACATTATGCATGCTCTGACTGTATCTGTGCTTGCATATTGAGACTAAAAGCCAGCCTGGCATCTCTAAACTGTGTCTGTGTCCTCCAGATTAATAAACACTAGGGAACGTATGTATAAAAGCCAATGTGGAGCAATTCTGCTCCACAGGGGACAAATAAAGATTCCTAAAATCCTCATTCATTTAAATTGGTCTTTTAAACTCTTTGAATACTCAGTGAGTTAGACACTTCTCTAGCATTCAAGGGGTTAAAAGTTCCATTTAGCTGAATGGTAACATATACTTGTCCCCCACAGTGCATTTGGTTTGCTTCAGAATTACACCAGTTGCTTTTATACATGGTTCATGTGGCCTGCATTCTACCATCTGTACAGGGTAAGAATAGGTAGGAGGCTCAACAGGAAGTGGCTTCCCATGTGTAGCAGGAAGCACTGGGTTGCAGAGGAGCCACCTGTACCACTTTCCCTGTTATAGCTGTTAAGTGATGGGCCTCCCATTCTGTACTGTATTATTTCCGTCTCAGAGTGTTTGTTTTCTGTGTTTCAGCAAATGGTCACCCCACCCCAAACTGTCCTTTCCCACATTCACCAACTGCCCACCAAAACAGGTTAAAGAGGAACTTTCAGTACATACTTAGTTGCCATGCGTTCATTAAAGGCATGGCGACTAGCTTTGAAATAGATGTAAAGGAATTGTTCCCATTTGGAGACCGGAACCCAGGCTACAGCACAGACATCTTGTCCGCTCACCTGCGCTGTCAGTCCCGGTCTCCATTGAGTAGCACTGCAGTGCACCATATGGTTACCGGAAGGGACTGACATTGCAGGCACACAGACCACACTAACCTGCCCGTCAGTCCCCAAACGGGAAGGATTCTATTACACTGGCTATTTTTTCAAGGTAAAACATCTATTTCAAAGCTGGTTGCCATGCATTTAAGGAATGCATGGTGACTAAGTATGTACTGAAAGTTCTGCTTTAATATTCATGCATTTTATTGAATCTGTTACAATATAATACCACCATGAGGAATGACTCAAATTTGTGAAAAAGTGTGGGATTTGATTGAGTTGACCTCTGTGTGTATCTGGTGGTGGTGGTGAGGGTGGTGTTCTTGCATAAGCTCAGGCAGTCCTAATATCAGTCTGTCCTTCCATTCCTATCACAAGTTGTAGTAGTTTGCAAATATTGAATCAGTAGAAATTGAATTTAGGGGGACTTGTGAAATTAGAGCTGGGAAACCCTTTCCTGTGGTGCAGTTGGCTTGTTCCAGTTCTTCTTAGTAAATCAGCCTTTTTGTGTTAACTGCTGCTTGAGTAATAAAGTTGTAGCAGCCTGGACTCTGTCTTCAGACTACTGATAAGTATCAGGATGGCCTGTTGCAAAATCATACTAGGGCCTGTATTTATTTTTTAATTAGGAAATACATGGTTTTGTTGTTTGTTTTCTTGTTATAGGTGTGTTACTAATGTGCGAATGGTATATATTAGTTTTATAGTGCAATACTTGTGCACTGTGGACCTTATGTATAAAAGCATAATAGAGCCATTCTGGTGCAAAGCACCTGCACTATCAGGAACAAATATTCTTCCCCTTTGATTTAACCCTTTGATTGCCAGAGGGGTAGCAAATGCATTGCTTCATAATGTGTTGGCTACCTTTCTGTCACTCAGAGGGTTAAATGGGGCTTTTAATTCTTTTGAGTATCAGAGGGGTACCCAGTGCATTGCTTTGCAGTGCTTTGGACTCTGGCACTCAGAGGGTTAACCCCTTTGAATGATAGATATCTCCAACACATGGCTCTGCAATGAGTTGAAAACATGTAACATTTAGGGGCTTAACCCTTTGAGTGCCAGAGAGGTATCCAATGCATTGCGCTGCAAAGCATTGGATACCTCTCTGGCACTCAAAGGGTTTAAAGCCCCATCTAAATCGATGGAGTTTGGGGGGGAATTCTTATTTACACACTACTGTGCCATTGGTTTTCTCCGCTTTACTTTTATACATAAGGTCCTGTAATTGCTCCCACACTGCAGATTTAGTATACACTATAGCTTCAGGCTATCTCTGGCCAGGGCACTGATGTATTTTTATCTTATGAAACATGTACATACGTTATTGCTGAATAAGTATTATTATAGTCTATGAAACCTGGAAATTAAACCAGTGACAATTTCAGGGCTGAGGCCGGTATTCATCAAGGTGCGAATGGCTTAATGCGCAAGAAAATGGGAGGGTTTCTTTGCACATTAACCATTCGCCCATCAGCAACTTATGGATTGTATCTTGCCATTGCTTATTCTTCATTAAGTATTTGCCAGATAGATCCACCAATCTGATCTACTAGCTTCAAGCTGCGGATCCCATTCTAATGTATGGGGCGAACACATGCATACACATTTTCATTTATGCGTATGCTTGGGTTTTTCCCCTGCCTGGCCAATTTATACAGTTTTCCCTTCTTCGCATTTACAAAGCAGGGAAACACTCCAAATCATTGATGAATACCCGAAGGCATCCATCAATGATCGCGGCGAAGAGCAACGTATTTGATACGCTGCTTTTTCACCACAGCTTGGATGATGCATTTTAAAACAATGTATTTGAGACTTATCTAGCAGCCAATGGGCTTAGGAGCTTTTTTATGCTTGTATTTTTGCAGACTGTATTTTCTGGGTTAAGAAAGTGAATTTTGCTGAGGATGGAGTCTAGAGTGGATTGAGCATGTGGTCATAGGTGGAACTAAAGGGTCTTTCGGTGTATTGTCTTGGAGCAATTGAGATGTAGATCTGGCTTTGGATAAGTTTGCTAGACAATATCATCCAGCCAGTAACCTCCTTCAGGAGATGAGACTGAGGAGCTCCATAATTGGCAAAGATTCAAGCTTTGTTATCAATGTCTTTGGAGGATGGGGAGTCTAGAGGGCAACTCCTGATCTTGTTTTGCTCTAGGGTAGGGGTAGCAAACTTACCAGCCCTCTATCTGTTTTTGGATTGTATTTCCCATCATCATCATCATTAGCCAGCTAATGGCTGCCAGAGGATGATAAGAGCTTCAGTTCAACAACTGATGGAGGGCTTAAAGGGTGCCCATTCTGTTCCAGAGCCTCCTCCATTTACGTAGTCATGTGCTTGATGCAAGGAAAATTCTATAATCAAACTTTTCCAAATGGATTCTTATGAAAAACACATATTACATGGACTGCACTTTAACTAGTCATCCGCTATGAGTTTTTCATAAGCATCCCCTTTGATATAGAATTATGGAAGCCCAGGTGGTGAGCTGCTTCCAGGACATTGCCTCACCTGGTCATGCCATTTCCCTTCGCCAGGAGACTCTCCAGTTCCTTCACACACACACACTTTTATTACCGCCTCACATTTACACCCACACTGTACCTCCTGTTTTTATTCTAAGAATAGAAAAACATGTTTATATAAAGCAAAAGAAAATCCCATGTTATGTGTTATTTTTTTAATGTTTGTTTATTAAAAGAACATTACGGTTGCTGCTGTCTCATTTTCATGTTGTTTGTATGGACACATTCAGAACATTTTGAACACCATAAAAGGGAAAATGTAAGGAAACCCAAGATGTTGATTGTCATGTATTATTTTATGAACATTATGTATCAAAGGCACATATTATATCTATTAAAAACTTGTATCTACTATGAAAGGCTAAAAAGGGAGAAATATGGGTATTCGGGAAAAAATAACTTACTGCATTTGCTTTGTTTCAGAAGCCTTGATGCTTTATATTAATACTAGCAGCTACTAATAATAACCCACCGCTTACCTTCATCTGGACACAAAATCCTAATGACCACTATGAAAAAAAATATACATGAACTGATTCTCCAAAACGAATCTTTACTTCGTACTGAATTTCATGTCTGTAGAGACGGGCATGAATTCTTCTTGCAGGACTCAATGACCCCACATTTTTCAGTGGTATGAGTCTTGCCAAAGTAATAATGGCTGCCTCCATAGACATGGCATTCAGTACTAATTAAAGATTAATTTCGGAGAACCGGTCCATGTAGTATTTATTCACGAAGAATTCGATCTTATTGTCCGTGGAACATTTTTTTTTTTTTTTGTTTTCCGAACCCGAACAGGCGTGCAGCTGCGGGGGGAGCTCGGAACTCCATGACGGTCATAGTACATCATGGGTCGTTCAGACAGATCGACCCTTGACGTACTATGACCGTCAAGGGTCGTTAAGGGTTTAAAGATAACACACCACATGAAATAGACATATATATTATTTTTGTTTTGCTGCGTCAACTAGTTGGAGTAGCACTTGTCAGAAATAATTAATGTTACTTAAAAGGGAAGTAAGCTCGCCAGGTAGACCCTTTCCCCAGCCTTCCCATGAATATTTTATTATGTCGTATATATGGCATTGAAAGGGATTCCAATGTTGTCTCTTCATTCCTTTAAGAAGGTTTCTTGCTGGAAAAAGCTACGGGAGAGTTTAACCCTTTGAGTTCTAGGGGGTATCCATTGCATTGCAAGACAACTCAGAGTTAAAGGAGTAGTAAATTATTTTTTTTTTTTTTGGTCCAATGTGGAACACAGTAACCACGGGGTAAGGTAGTTTCATCTAGGAGGTAGTGCACTTGCATTACAGAATTCTCTTGAGGCCTACACTCCTTCCCAACTCCACTTTACCCCACCTAGTAGCCTCAGTTTCAATGTGAAAAAGAAAAAAGCAAGGGGTGCTTCTAGTGCAATATTGTTAAGAAAAACTGGTTACACCAATTCCTGTCACCGGGGGTAAAAACATTTACTCACAAAAATGATATCCAGAATAGCACTTATATGCCTCCGGGAGGTCAAGCTGAAGGGATCTTTATACTTCCCACACTACAGTACAGCTGGTCCACTGCCAATGGTTATCTTCTATATGGGCTGCTCCTGGACACATCCATCCATAAGAAGTATATAGAAGAGAAACACACAAGGGGGTGCCCAGTAGTGCTTGATAACCAACTAAATGATAACTATACGTACAGTGATCAGAATACTCACAATTGTGGTGGTTGAAATGGGCATATACCACCTTACAACTGACAGTGCCTGCAAAGAAATTAAACCTGTCTTTGCTCAGGTAGCCAGATAAATGCTGAGAAGAAGAGATGCTGCTCCAAATCTTCGCTTGTGAAAAATATTTTAATTCAAATAAAAGAAAAATAAAACTGTTAAAATTATGAAATATTTCTAGCATGCCATCAAGAATCAACTTTTAGAGATGCACTGCTTCTTCAGGATCAAATTGCGACAACACTAATAAAGACAAATCAGCACCAAACATTATCATCTTTAAAGGGATAGTAATTTATTTTATTTTGTAGGCATTAAAAAAATATGAAGAACGATATAAGTCTTATCTCTCAAACCTTTATGGTTTGAGAGATATTCACAAGCAAAGTTTCCCCTCCCGCCCCTTTTACCTAGTGTAAGCCATCTCTTCTCAGATGTGGCATCCAGTCCATAGAGCAGACAGATAATAGCAGGGGGCAATCGTCTTCGTATGAGAACAATGAAAGCCCCCCTTGACAAGTTTTTCAGGTTTTTCCCTTATCTTAATTTAAGATTGTCCCTCTCTGCAATCTACCTGGGCACCTCCCTTCTGATATGGCTGAACAGTGTTACATCAGTAAAAGGGGCAGGAGGGGGATACTTTATCATTGAATTACTCTTGAACTACAACTCTGACAGAATTGATATAACACTCTCCAAAGTCCAAATACTATGATGATTAATTAGAGCTGCTTTTATTATGAAACATTACTATCCCTTTAAATATCCTGCCCTAATTGCTTATTGTTTGGGTAGATAATGCATATGACATTGACAATTTATTGAATTAAGGCAGCACAATTGTATTGTTTATACAAAAATAAAAGTAACGATATTATTAGTAGGATTCAGCATGGTTTTATGAAGAATTTTATGAAAGAGTAAGTAGTAATTTGGACAGGGGAATTGCTGTTGATGTAGTGTACTTAGATTTTGCAAAAGCCTTTGATACAGTGCGTCACAACAGGCTACTGCATACATTAAAATGCTTTGGTTTGGGTGGTGTTATCTGTACATGGATTGAGAACTGGCTAAATGATAAATGGCAGAGAGTTGTTGTAAATGGAACCTTTTCAAATTGGTCTAAAGTTACAAGAGGGATTCTACAGGGTTCAGTCCTGGGCCCAATGCTTTTTAATTTGTTTATTAATGATCTAGAAGTGGGAATTGAAAGTAGCGTCTCAATCTTTGCTGATTACACTAAGCTATGTAGGGAAATATATACAGAGCTGGATGTTTTTTCTCTGCAGAAGGATTTGGATAAATTGAATGAATGGACAGAAAAGTGGCAGATGACCATTTATGTAGATAAATGTAAGGTTATGCATTCGAGATGTAGAAACAAACATGCTACATATACTCTAAATGGGAAACAACTTGGGGAATCCTCATTAGAGAAAGATTTAGGAGTACTGATAGACGATAGACATCACAGCAGTGTGCAGTGTCACTCAGCTGCTGCAGGAGCAAATAGGGTACTAGCCTGCATAAAAAGAGGTGTAGATGCAAGGGATGCTAATATTATCCTACCTCTGTACAAATCCTTGTGTAGGCCTCATCTAGAATATGGAGTACAATTTTGGGCGCTAGTTCTTAAAAAATACATTGTTGAACTGGAAAAAGTGCAGAGACGTGCAACAAAACTGACAAAGGTATTGGAGGATCTGAGTTATAAGGAGAGACTAGCCAAACTGGGTTTGTTTACATTACAGAAGAGACATCTAAGGGGTGATATGATTACCATTTACAAATACATTCAAGGTTAATACAAAAAACTATCCAATGAATTATTCACGCAAAAAGCTGCTCTAGGAACAAGAGGTGATCCATTAAGACTAGAGGAAAGCTGCTTTCGACTAAAACATATGCACAAATTCTTTACATTAAGGGCAGTAAAGTTATGGCATTCTTGCTTCAGGATGTTGTACTTGCAGATAATGCAGCTGCTTTCAAAAAAGCAATGGATGCCTATCTAGCACAGAACAATATTGAACATTATGACAGACGGCTTCAGTGCAGATAACTTGTTGATTCAGGGAACTATCTGACTGCCATTTGGAGTCAGGAAGGATTAAGTGAATATCCATGCTAGCTTATATCATTCATTAAACTGTAAACTAAATAATTAAAAAAAAAAAAAAAAAAATCAATGTTTCGATACAGAAAACGTTTCACAGCAAAGTGCCTTGGTATTTTTTTTGAAGACGCACCAAAATCGTGAATATGTTCACTTCTTCTGTTGATAGTGGGCTTTTTACTTCTGGTTCATATACATGTTGGTATGAAACTTTTGAATTTCCGATTTATGGTATAAGAAACAAAAGTACTTCCAGTGAAAAAGTTTTATTGAAACATTGATTTTTTTTGTGTGTGTTTTATGTACCTTACAAACTTGATAAAGCATCAGAAGAAGCTGAAAAATGCATACATTTAATTGTTTTTAAGTGATTTTTATCATAATAAAGAATCTGCGTAGAGATGGTAGGAATTTTTCTGCAAGTCTTGATTGCTATGTATATTCATTTGTTAATGTTAGTGTGAAATATGTAGATATTTTAACTTTTATATCCAGTCTGATATATGAAATAGCTGTGTTAAATGTACAGAATACTTCAAGCAATGTGTAACATCCAGCAGATGAATTTCTTGCTCCTGTTTGTTGGAAGGAGCTGGACAGAAGGAAGGAAGAACAGTTTCCTGACTGATGTGAAAGTCCAAGACTACCTTGAGCAAAAAAAAAAAAACTTGGGAGTCCACAAAACCTTCTTATTTTGGTGAAAAAACGTAAAGCAGAGTATACAGGATAAAGCCTGGGGTTTGGCTGCTTGGGCAAACAGACAAAATGGCAAGGAGGAAGGCCATCTTTAGCATCAAATGATGCAACGAAGCATCTGAAAGAGGTTCAAGTGGAGGCTTCTGCCAAATCCAGGCCCCATGGGGGGGGCTCTCTAAAGACAGGATAGACGTGAGCCAACCCCTGAACAAAAGTCGTTGCATCAGGGAGCAAAGCAGTGCGCCGTTGGACAAGAACAGAGATAGCGGAACCTTGGTAGAGCTTATGGCTCTGAACTTTGTTGACTCCATCTTGAAAAATAAAAACTGAACCACCAGGAAGAATGAAGGTCTGTGGAAGAACACCACAATCAGCACACCACTGATAAAATAAGGAACTAAACCTATGATAGTCCTTGGACGAGACTGGCTTCCTAGCCTGTAGAAAAACCCTTCTTCAAGAGCCAGGCCGTCACAGCCAATCTCTTCACCTGAGAATGACAAATTAGACATTGGGTCAAAAGATCCAGCCTCAGGGGAATATTAAAGGGCTCCATGATGGACAGATTAAGAACATCCAAGAAACAGGCTCAATGGGGCCGACGGGAGCAATCAGAATAATCTGAGCTCTCCCCATCCTGACCTTTCTCAAAAAAAACCCCTGGGAGTCAGAGAGATTGGATGAAACACATACACTAGGTGAAAGTTTCATGGAATGGACATCACATCCATCTCAAAGACTCCAGGGTCCTTTGATCTGCACAGAACAGGGGTACTCTGAAGTTCCTGCAGGAAGCCATGATATCCAATGATGGTAATCTCCAGCGGCGGACAATCAGGTTCCCTGGTTTTCTTTTGATTTGCTGTCGCTTTCTGGTATCCAACTTACTTCTTTGTTGCTTATCTTACACAGAGGCTGACTCTCATAGCTTTCCTCCAGATTTAGGGTATTTAGGGACATTACTTTATTCTGGGGACATTTATCTACTTGTAGCTAGATTCTAGTAAATTTCTCAGAGACTTATCTGACACTAATGGGCATGTGGGTATATCCAAGGCAAAAGATTCAGGGGCTTCCCTTACCCCCTCACTCATTGTTTCTCTTAACACACAGGGCTACCACATGTATATTTGGGGTCTCTATGCCCATCTTGTGCGGTGGCCCCTACTACTCCACTGGGCCCCTCTAACACTGAACAAGAGTCTGCATGGGTTAAGGCATTAAACTTTTCAGTGGCACACATTTCTTCCTCAGTTAAGGGGGTGCTTCATTCCTGGAAACCTATGCCAACCTTTATGCAGGTTTTTGGGGTATCCTCTGAGGAAGAGGATGCTGATCCACTTCCCTCAGTTGAGTGGGCTCATCAGGGCAGTGCTGAAGATCCTTCAGGTCTCTGATGCTGTTGATGGCTGATCTCCTTCTCAGGATATTTTCTAGAGGTGTAGAAAGACTTCACCTGTATTTCCACCCAATAAGAATCTTGAACAAATCCTTGATGAGTGTAAAACTCTTTTACGGGTCAAACTCTGGCACAGTGGGCTTCTCCACCTCCAGTTGCCCCCCATCTTATACTTGGCTAAGAATACTGCCATCCCCCAGACGGATGCTGCAAGCTCAAGTATCAGGTGAATAAGAGGCTTAATTCCCTTCTTCAGACCAATGTTTTGGCTACCGGGGAAGCACTCAGTCCAATTTTTGCCTCCACTTGATTCAACAGGGCTGTAGCCTTTGGGGTGTGAACAATTGCTGACGCTGCAAAAGAGGACTTAATGGTTCTGATGGCCAATATCATGGAACCAATACCTATGTCAGGGTGGCCTTGTTTAATGCAGACGGGTTCTCGGCTAAGTCCTCTGCTTTTTCGGGTTCTGAGCAGTGCACCTTTTGGCTTAAGATTTGATCTGTGGAAGTCATTGGTTTCCTTTCCTTTTCAGGGCAAGGCTGTCTTCAGGCCTAATCTGAAACATGTAATCAGTGATGCTGTGGGTGGAAAGAGCACCTTGTTGTCTCCGCTTTCCACCAAGCATTCGTTTGTGGTAAGGAAGGCGCATAATTTTCATCCCTCCACCAAATGGGGGCACAGAGAGAACAACTCCTCTGACCTTTCAGATGCAAAGCCCAGCAAGCCCTGGCAGCCCAAGTGCTCTGCTGCTTTCAGGAGAGTTCTTGGCTCACCACATGCAAGAGTGTGCCCACATTCTGGTTCATCACAACTGGATTCTCAGTCTCAAGAAGTCTTCTCCAATCCTGTCCCAGGTTCTGGTGTTTCTGGGCATGAGATTCGACACCCTTCAAGGGAAGGTCTCTCCCAGAGAAGAAGATTCAGATTCTGTTCCACGAATTGTCTAAGGTACTGGAGTGGTCTTCGGTCATGATCAAGGACTATATTCGAGTCATGGGTCATTTGGTATCTGCTCCAGAGGCGGTTCCTTATTCTCAGTTCCACACAAGGGAGCTTCATAGCGACATCCTCAGGTCCTGGTCCAAAAATTTGAAGCATCTTCTTCAGCAGATGATTTTGTCTCTAGAGGCCAGGATGGATCAACAGTGGTGGCCTCATCAGTAGAACCTGGTGATGGAGAGACCCATTGTTGTACCATAGTGGGCTCTGGTCACCACAGATGCCAGCCAGAGGGGCTAGGGAGCAGTTCTTGGACACTTGGGTGTCCAGGGCAGATAGACAACATTCAAAGTGTGGAAAACGTATTGTCAGACTTTCTAAGTCAGCAAGATGTAGATCCAGGAAATTGGGACCTCCATCCAGAAGAGTTTTACTAGATAGTCCAACACTGGGGGGTCACAGCGATATACCTCATACCAACCAGGAATAACAGGAAAGTTCCAAAGTTCTGTTCCTGCAGATGCCCATTCCATGGAGCTTCCATCTCTCTTACGTGTTTCTCCTGATTCTGCTCATCCCCAGGGTGATCCAAAGATCAGAATGGATGGGACACTTGTTATTCTGATTGCTCCTTATTTGCCCAGGAAACTGTGGTTTGCGGACCTGGTCAGTTCTTCCATTTAGGACCTGATTCTGCTGCCACCCAAGCTGGATCTGTTGTTCCAGGATCACGTGTGGCACGAGGGTGTGGAGAGACTGACTTTGATGGCATTCTGAAGTGGAGTGGGTTCTCAGCTGACATTATATCCACCACGATTCGGGCACGAAAGTCTCTTCCAAGGAATACCATAGGGTCTGGTCTATTTTTCACAAGTGGTACAAAGACATGAATGTGTCCCCACAGATCTTTGACCTTCTCTTGGTGCTGTCTTTTATTCAGAATAGAGTGAACAAGGGTCTCAGCTTCAGTTTCCTTAAGGTTCAGATTTCTGTGTTCTGCATTCCATTTCAAAGCAGAATTGCTATCATCCTAGATGTCAAGTTTTTTTGCAGGGCGTGGCTGATACCTTCCCTTCTATCAAGAATCCCAGTCAACCATGGGATTTCAATCTGGACTTGGGTGTCTTGCAGAGGCCTCCTTTTTAGATTCTCGCTTCTACCTCTTTGAGCCGATTGACACTCAAGGTGGCTTTACTACTGACAGTTGTCTCTGTAAGGAGGGTAGCTGCGTTACAAGCTATGTCTTGTAAACCTCCCTTTCTGTTTTTTTTCACCAAGGTAAGGTGGTACTTCGTACCTCTCAGGAGTTTCTTCCCAAGTTGGTCTACAAGTGTTGCATCAATCAGGAGATTGTTGTATTTTCTTTTTGTCCTGATCTTGTGTCTGACAAAGAGAGAGATCTCCATCTGTTGGACATTGTGAGCTGCCTTAAAATGTATGTGCACTGTACTAAGCCTTTTAGGAAGGCTGACTCTTTGCTTGCCATGTCTGAGGGTTCCAGAGCAGGTCAGGCTGCTTCCAAGGTAACCATTTCCTCTTGGATCAAGGCTACCATATGGCAAGAAAATAAGATTAGGACAAAAAAGGTTCCCTTTAAGATCACCACACATTTCACCAGATATATGGATGGTTCCTGGGCTTAAAAGAACCAAGCCTTGGCTGAGCAGCTGGACAAGGTTGCAATGTGGTCCTCCTTGCATACTTTCACCAAAAAGTCTTGGCCTTGGCTGAGGCCAGCTTTGGTCAGAAAGTCTTTCAGGCAGTTTTGCCTGTTTGAGGACCTGTCTCTTTGTTCTTACTGCCAGATATTGTTCAGTAGTTTCTGAGCACAGTTGGTTTTCATTTGGTGTGATGTGTTAGTTCACTTTCTGTTGACACATGCTTTTTTCTGGGTTATTCAGATCCTGTGTAGTCCTAGGGAAGTCTGGTATCATGGGGATGTGTGAAAGGTCTTTTCTTCTTTCCCTCCCCAGGACTTCTTGCTTTGGTATATCCCCCATGGTACCTGTGTTCCATATTGAACGTAAAAGAAAATAGAATTTTAGAGTACTTACCTGTTAAATCCTTCTCACTTTCATCCATAAGGAACACAGGTCTCCCTTCCAGAGGAAAAAAACTTACCTGTGTTGCTTTCCTGTGCAGAGGAGTCCTCTTAGGGTCCTAGACCTGGGAGATTTTCTTATTTTCTTTCTCGCTTATTTCTCTTCCTTAGCTGAGCTGGAAGGAAGGAGTCTCCAAACCCAAAGAGCCTGTCTTTTTTGATGTGTCCTGCTGTCCAGGAGGAGGGGCTGTACCCCATATGGACTAAAGAGAAAAGGATTTAACAGGTAAGAACACTAAAATCCTGTTTACCCCATGGTTCCTGTTTTCCACAATTACTAAGAGAAAAGGATTTATCAGTAGGTACACAAAATTCTACCTTTACGAAAACTTATTTGTTAATCAAGCTTGTCCAAGTGAGTAAAACAAGGGTACTCCCACCGCTCTGTTTTTATTCAAATGTGATAGTTCAACTGGAAGTGAATTGCACCTTGTTTACTTCCTGAAAGTTGTAAATGACAGTTTGACTAGAGGGCACTGTTGGTGTAAAAAAACACAAGTTTAAACTGTAATAACTCTGAAAATATGCATCTCTCTGCAGCTTGTTTTACTCAACAGAAAAATCCCTGTAATATATATTTTTCATGACAAAACTTTACTGCTTCTTTAAACTAGATCTTCTGGATGGGCTCTCACGACTGTCAGTATAGAGGAAGTGTATGCATAGATGCTTGTGCAGACATAAAATAACCATTCCTACCTATGAAGGGGACATTGGTCTGTAGGCATGAAAAGCAGTGAAGTGTAGAAGACCGGTATGAGAAGGAATTATAAACTTGAATAACATCAGAATAAAAAATCCTGAGTAAAGTTAATTGGTGATATTTCAGTTTTTTTAATATGCTGGTGAACATAGCTTTTCTGTTCCCTGCAAATGCAGTAAAATATCAAAAGTAAATTAGGTTATTAAATGGCTGCATACATCATACATTTTCCTGGAAATAAAGATTTAAAAATGGCTTAACTCTGTTTAGCATTTCAATGCACACCAAGAATACTAAGAATCTTAATCCTCTCTGCACACAATACAAAATAACAAGATTGGAAAAAATGTAAATCACCCTGAGTAAGAAAACTGTTACTTTCTACATATTATCTGATTTTAAAGCACTAAACTGAAAATCTATTTCCATGAATATCAAAAAAGTTAAATACTTTTATTTTAGTACTTTCAGATGTACCACACTTCTTTGTCATATCTTCCCAGTAGTCAATATGATAAGGACATTTTTTACTTACCAATAAATGCTTTTCTCTTAGTCCATTTTAAGCATACAGGGACCAGTGAGCTATTGTCTCCTTCTCCAGTTGTCAGGGCACTCAGTGATGAAACTCCTCCTACAGTCTTGCCTATATAGCCCTCCCTGCCAATAGCTAGTCTAGTTTACATTTAGTAAAGTCGAGAGAAGTAAGGACAGAAAGAAAAGATGCAGGACACCCCCTCTCCAATGCTCTCTATATAAGAGAATGAAACGAGGATAGTTAGACTGAAAACAAAAAATGGAAGTATTGTAAATGAGAATAAAGGAATAGCCGACTGTCTTAATGAATGTTTCTGTTCAGTTTTTACATAGGAAGGTGATGGGAAGGGACCTCTGTTAGAAAAAATAAATAACGAGACATCGGAAGCATGCATGTTTACAGAGAAATTAGTTCTGCTTCAACTCCCTAAGGTAAAAACAGATAAATCAATGGGACCAGATGGGATACACCCAAAGTTATTAAAAGAACTTAAGAGTGTTCTGCTAAAAGCTTTAACAGAATTTTTTAATCAGTCGCTATAGACAGGACTAGTTCCAGAAGATTGGAAGGTAGCAAATATTGTACCTCTTCACAAAAAAGGTTGCAGGGAAGAGTCTGGCAATTACAGATCAGTAAGTCGTACATCAATTGTGGGAAAATTAATGGAAACCATGTTTAAGGAAAGAATTGTTAAATATCTGAATTTAAATGGCTTGCAAGATCCCAAACAACATTGGTTTACAGCAAAGAGATCTTGTCAAACTAACATCATAGATTTTTTTTGACTGGGTAACTAAAATAATAGACCAGGGGGGTGCAGTGGAAATAGCTTATCTAGATTTCAATAAAGAATTTGACACTGTGCCTCATAGAAGACTCATTGATAAATTGCAGTGTTTGGGTCTGGTTGTAAAAATAGTTGAATGGATAAGGCAATGGCTGAGTGACAGGAGACAGAGGGTAGTAGTCAATGGACAATATTCAGATGAAGGGAGTGTTACTACTGAGATACTTCAGGGATCTGTACTGGGGCTCATTCTTTTTAATATTTTTATTAGTGTTATTGCAAAATGTCTTCAAAGTAAGGTATGCCTTTTTGCAGATGATACCCAAGATCTACAACAGAGTAGACAATCCTGAGGGAATACGCCAAATGACAAATGGTTTAGGTAAATTAGAAGAATGGACAAGAGTGTATAGAGTGTGTAAAAATCCAAAGAAAGAATATAGTATTAATGGTACTGTTCTGTCAGAGGCAACAGAGGAAAGGGATTTGGGACTAACTTAAAGGTAGGCAGGCAATGTAACAAAGTGGTTGGGAATTCAAGCAGGATACTAGATTGTATAGCTAGGGACATTAGTAGCAGAAAAAGGGAAGTGGTCATGCCACTGTAAAGATATCTGGTTAGACCTTGCCTAGAGTATTGTGTATAGTACTGAAGACCCCATCACCAGAAGCATATATATATACTCTAGATAACAGAAACTAAAATAGTGACTGGTTTATAGGAAAAGAAATATCAGGACAGACTAAAGGATCTCAACATGTATAGCTTGAAGGAGAGAGGATATGAATGATAGAAACATTCAAATACATTAAGGGATTCAACAACGTGCAGGAGGGAACAGGGGTGTCCGTAGAAAACTTTCCGGGGGGGGGGGCAAAACCATAATATGACCCCCAGGGCAGCCCATCCAGCCCCTTTGTTTATATGGATGGGATAATTGTAGGGGGGGGGGGGCACTCCAGAAGCCCATGGTAGGGAAGTACATTACAAAGGAGTAAAACTGTTAGGAGAAATGGCCGTAGTCTAAAACTAGAGGGACAGAGGTTTAGAGGTAATGTAAGAAAGTTTTACTTCACTGAGAGGGTAGAAGATAAGTGGAAGTAAACAGTTCTGGTGCAGGTGTACCCTTACATTAGAGTACCCAAATACAGACATCTGTAGAAGAGGACAATGAACCTGGTCCACTATGCTCTGCTATGCCGTGTTGTTCTATCTAGCTGATTGCTGTGATTCTCGGTAGTCAGGTCAATGAAGTCTTCTTGGAGCATGATCTCTTTCTCTGTGTATATCACAGTATAACATCATTGTGTCCAATGCATTTCGGCATGTGAAATTGAACCTTTCTCAAGGAGTATTAGAGACAAAAATACATATTAATTATTTGAGTGCCAGGGGGATAAGCAACGCATTTCAAAGCAATGTGTTGCTTACCTCTCTGGCATTTAAAATAGAACCAAATTACTAATTGGCCCATTATCCTATCGCATAAAATACACAGTCTTACCTACTTCTCAGAATTGACTTATGTCTATCCCAGGCAAATTCCTTTAATGTATTAGCACCTACCACTTCTGCTGTGAGACTGTTTCATTTATCTATCACCCTTTCGGTAAAGTAGTACTTACACACATTAATTCTGTATCTTCCACCCTTTAACATTAGGTCATAGCCTTTTTTTCTAGTATTTCTGTTTCTCTTAAAATATAAATCTTGACTTTATCAGCCCATCTGGTGTGCACACATTCTTATCTAGATAACATGCACAATGTTACATATTTCTCTGATTATGTTTGTCCATCCTAGACATCTGGGGATCCCTTACTGCATTATACTTATAACTTCCACTTTGGGGCTGCACCCCAATTCTTTCTTTTCATAAATTAGTACTTGTATCCATTACTTTTGAGTCTTAACCCTCTTAATTTAGATTAGTGGTTCTCAACCAGTGGCTGTGCACTTTGGTGTGTCATGGACACCAGTTTATGGTGATCCACCTTTTCTATGAAGTCTGTGACAAAATTGTTGAAGATGAGCTTCTAATATATATTTATGGAAATCATTGTGCACAATATGAACTTTGTTGTCATTCTGACTGTGAGCCATAAGAATATATGTATGTATTTCTGTATTTTCCCCTTTATTAAGTCCTTGTAAAGTTACTATAAACGTATAAGTATATCCTGAAAATTGCAGATTCCATGTTGGGGTGCTTTGAGCAAAAAAAAAAAAAAAGGGGGAACCAATGCTTTAGACCTTTCAGAACTATATTAAATTCCTTATTATATTTAAAGGTTTCTATCATATCACCACTTTCCCACCTCTCTTCCAAGATGTACATATTAAGTTCTTTGAGTCATGTTTTGCTACCCTGTGCCATGAAGACCTTGCACCATTTCTGTGATTCTTTTTGAACATCCTCCATTTTATTAATGCTCTTATGGAGATGTGGCCTCCAGAACTGAACACAGTACCACAAGTGAGGCCTTCCCAGTGATTTATACAGTAGTGCCCCCATCTCCCTGTACAACCCAGTACCCTGTTAGCTTTTTCCTTATCAAAGGGTTAATAATTTATATGCTTGAGCACAGCTGATTCCAGTTTTCTGTATATTTTCAATGCATTTGTTTAATGCTGTATCACATCAATTTTTATTTCTGTCTTCTGTACATTTTCATTGTGCCATTAGCAATCCCTTAGGCTTCTCTTGTAACCTTTCCACTGTAAGCCCAATGCCCTAGTTATCAGTGCTCCCTGTTGCTGTTCTGATATGGATTCTACATGTGTTTTCATTTTATAGGAACATTGCACACTGTAAAATGCTGATACACACACACACACACACACACACACACACACACACACACACACACACACACACACACACACACACACACACACACACACACACACACAGAAACATGACCTCGATTCGGGTTAGTCTACAGATAGAATGTCCTCATGTTTGCATGTGTTGGCCCTGTTGTGTTTGGTGCTAGTTTTTTTTGTGGATTCTACCAATAGCCTTGTGGACAGACTTATTTTTGTTCAGACTTGTGTGCCCATTCTGGAACAACAATGTTGGGTACTCAATTTCAAGAAATGCTGTCTGGTTCCATCCTAGTTCCTTCTCTTTCTCAGCATGAGATTCAATACTTTTTTGGGAACAGGTCTTTCTGCCAGAGGACAATATCCAGTTGTTGCCTCGGCAGGTGTCACAGACCTTATCTTGCCTGTTTGTTGGTGCTGGAGTACATGAAAGTGCTGGGGTATCTGGTTTTTGCCTTGGAAGCAGTCCCTTATGTCCAATTCCGCACTTTTGCACTGCAGCTGGAGATTCTCAAGAAATGGTCCTGGCATCCGTGGCATCTCTCCCATGTCATGCCTCTCTGCAACCTGATGATCAGATCTTTACTGATGGTTTCAGGTGTCCCATCTATCTCTCTCACAGACATTGGTTTTTCTGAACTGGGTGATGGTTATGATGGATGCAAGTCTGACAGGCTGTGGAGCCACCTTTGACGCTGCCCTCCTGGCTTGAGGATACTTTACACCAGTGTTTCTCAAGTGCGGCTACCAGCATGCTCGTGTGCAGCCACCATGAGAAACTCAGCCCACATTGATGTGGTCGCTGTGCTGATTTGGATACGTTGCCTCAGCCAGCCCAGCATTGATATGTTACTGTACAGATCTGGATACATTGCCTCAGCCAGTCCCACATTTATATGCTGCTGTGGGAATTTGGATTAATTTCAATTCTGACTAGCTGAGGCTTCCCGTCTGAAGCTGCCTCAGCCAGCCAATGCTTGTTCAGCCCACCCCAGCTGCAGCTCCTTCTTAATGTCCCGCTGCAGACAACACGAAGAAGAGCTGCAGGTGGCAGTAGGACAAGGTTGCAGTGGAGTCGATAAACAGATAGGTACAGTATTAGCTTTGCAATATAATGGAGTCGGACACCCCTCTGGAATTTTAGGGGATAATGCCCTTTAAATAAATGGGTAATTGGGGGTAGTTTTTAATCCTATGTAGTTTCTGGAATGGTTAAATTGTAATATGATGTAAACCTATTGTAGCTGCACATATTTATATGCAATATTTGTTTGTCTTAATCCCCTTATACCATTTGGGCATGTAATGTCATAGTGTAGCCACCACAACATGGATGTGGCCACAGTGATGGCCACCAGAACAAATAATCCCTTGAGGATCACTGCTTTACACCATTATTTCTGTAAGGGAAAAGGATTTATCAGTAAATACCTTTTGGAAACATGTGCTTTCTCTAGTTTTGGGGTAGAAAAACAAGACCCCTAATTTCATGCTGTGTGTTATCTTCTTTCCAAAATGGTTTGCTTTGTGTCCTTATTCTACATTCAGTAGTTGAGACAACCGTTTTAGTATAAGCAAGTCATGTTTGACTTAAAAAAGATTTTAGTTGGTGTAATTTTGGGCTTCTGGCAACCCCTCCAGCATGTCATCTCATACCATTGGGGTACAATTTTCTCATAAGATTAGTAGCTAATGAATATAATAGGAAATTCCATAGTTTTCAGTGATGTTAATTAGGGGTTTCTGCAGGTCATGTAACATTATACATATTTTTATTTTTGCACTCAGAGGAGTCAAGGCTTTTAAAAATAATTTATATTCTCACGACCAACAAAATTGATTTTGATATATAGTTTATGATATTGGCAAAATAAGTACATTTTTTGTATTTTTGTATTGTCTCATTATGTACATTTAGCTCATGAGGAGCCATGAAAAAGCTGAAAAAAATATATGATTCAGTTTTCTATATATAAGAATAAAGTTACCAGCAAAAATGCTGAAAATTTGTCCAACCAGCAGAGTACAAATAATTCCCAATGCCACTGGCACTTAAAGGGTAAAAAATAAATCTTATTGACTCTCTCTCTCTCTCTCTCTCTCTCTCTCTCTCTCTCTCTCTGAACAGTAATACTGTGATAACATCTCTGAAATAGTTATATTCATCAAAATGGAAATGGCCTTGCAGATAACCTTACTTTATGCCACAGGCTAAGCACCAGCTCTAATCAGTAGGTATGGGCAAACATTTTTGCCTCAAACTGAAATCGGCGAATAATGGCATTTTCCGCTTGGTGAAAAATTTCCAGCGAAAAGTGCCTTTTTTTTTTTTGCTTTTTTATGCCCATTGAAATCAATGGGAAAACAAATATTTCTACACCATACAAAAGTTTTCTACAGCCATATAAAAGGCTGTCAGGCTCTCACAGCAGCCATTCTGTGTTTGTGAGAGGAGAGAGAGCAGCATGTTTTTTAGCTAGAGGAGATAAGCAAATAAAGGGGAAATGAAGCTTAGTTTAGGAAGTCATTTAGGTAGGACATTTGTTCTCTATATTAGGGGAGTCTGGGGGCACTTTAGGGGATAAGAAGGGAGGAAGGAGGTTGTCCCTCAAATACTCCATGTGACTGACAGGCAAGACACAGGCAACCTATTTGCTTGCTGATCTTGCTGTTATTGTCCCTGTGCTGGGTGGGGAAGTCTGGGGAAAGACATCGTTGATTTTCTTTTTCAATTATAATTTTTTGTGGACAGACTGTGGTAAGACAACAGGGTGGACAACTTAAAAAAATTAAATAAAAAAAAATAAGAACTAAAAAAGAATAAAAAAAACAAATATCTTAGGTGACAGTGACAGCTAACTGGGATTAGGCAAGGCAACATACAAGGAGGAGGGGTTGAGCAGTGTAGGGACGTAAGAGTAAATTAGTAGTCCAAAAACCTACTGCAGCAATGGTTGTTGCAGCATGTGCAATCAATTATGATGATCCCTTTACTCTAAGCGAGGATGCAGTTTGTCAAGGTCCCAGCAAAACTAGGTCCAGCACCACCAGTGCCAGTAGAAATATAGAACCATATAAGAAGAATACTGAAGACGACAACAAGTCACATTCAAGTGTTTATGATGCTGGCAACAGCATAATAGAGGAAGGTGTAGCAGCTGAACCGCCTGCTGCATCAGACAGTGAGACACCAAAACACCTGTCCTCAAAGTAGTGAATTTTGTTATAGTAAAAGTAAAAAGAAATTGTTTGAGACCTCCAAAAGCTTAACCCTTTGAGTACCCCTCTGGCACTCAAAGGGTTAAAGGAATATAAAGGTAGTAGTGTGCAAGAACTGTCAGGTGATGCTGATGCTGCTGAGGATCACCTAATGATGACTGATGATGAAGCAGATCTAGAATATATCCCTCAAGCATCCTTCTCTTGTTCTGATACAGATGAAGTTGAGAGAGTAGGATGATGACAGGTCTATAAGGTTAGCAGAAAATCAAATGCTGTATCTTCCTCCACATTTAAGGAGCACTGTGCCCGTCTATAAACTGTCTGAGAAAGCCATTGGAAAGTCTGAACCTGGACAAGTACAGATGTCTAAAAGCACACAGTCATCCTCAGCATTATTGCCTCTTCAAAGTCCAAGTCCCACTCAGCCACACACACCTGTTTTGAGTACCCAGCAACACAGGTTGTGTTAGTTATGAGGAGTACCTCTGGTGCTGCTGATATAAGTGCTGCACCTTTGACACCTAGTAGTAGTGGCAATAGAATTACATCAACATCCACCTCCAGTAGTTTTAGTAGTAGCAGAAACCACACATGACAGACAAAGCCAGGACAAATTTATTAACAGCAGCACAGATGAGGAGGTGGAGGACGGATGTGAAGAAGGGTTGCCACCATTTACCCCACTTGGGACCACTGCTATGACCGATTAGTAATATGTGTCAATAATCTGAGGATGGAGTATGACAATGGTAAAAATACATACACACATCACACCATGCCAGTCCCCCCCACCACCACTACTACAATACATATCTGCCACATTGTAGGTTGTACTTTATTTTTTTTAATTACTTGATATCATCATGAATATGTGCCAGTGTCACTTAAGCAAGAAAGTGTTGTGGGCAAAGAACAAATGCATTCTGCATGCAAACACATTTTTCAAGCCATATTTTGCTGTAGGACTCACAACTTTGACTTTTAGCCGCTTATTTCTAAACTTCAGGCCTCAGAAGAAGTAATATTACAGTGGGAAATGTAGTACCTATAGGAAATATAGGCGAAAAATGTGTTAAAATAGGCGGAAAATGTGTTAACATAGGTGAAAAGGAGGAAATTTTTGCATAGGTGGAAAGGCAAAATTTTTTGTGGGAAAAGCGAAAAATTGGCACGTTTTCGCGAACTTTTTCACAGGAAATCTTTCACACTTTTCATCCCACCCCTACTAATCAGTACTGACAGCTGAATGGCTCAACTGGCAACACAATCACATTAACTGACTACATAGCTAAAAATTCTATTATATAATGTGTGTATAAATGTGTATGTGTGTATATAATATATATTTATACATACACTAGCAAAAGAAACCATGTTACCCATGTATAAGTATTTCTAAAACTGACATTTTGCATACTAGTGGGGTGAGCAATGCATTTCTATACAACAAATCACTCATGCCTCTGGAAGTCAAAGTGTTGAGGGTGTGTGAGTGCTGTCAGTTTGAATTATGAGACATAATCCCGGCACTTTTCAAGCGTCTCCGTGTCAAGCGACACGGATCTCCTGCTAATGGCTTTACAACTGTCAGTAGGAGAAATCAAACTTTAAACGCCTGTATCTCTTAAACCATAGCGGTTTGAGAGATACGTTTTTTGCATTTAGATCAGCTTTTTAAGCTCTTCTAAATGCAAAAAAGTTTTTTTTAAACATTACTAACACTTTAAGGATTACAGTATGTGAAAATCTTACTACTTTTAAATAAATATTAAAGAGAATAAGTACATTTTAATATTGTTTTTCAATAATTGTCCATATTCACTTTCTTTAACCCAATTGAGTGCCAGGGGAATATTCAGTACATTGCTTCTCAATGCGTTGGATACCCATTTGGCACTCAGAGGATTAAATTAACATTACATATAAGGAACCTAAAGAGGTGCAGGTCTAGAAAAGACCAACGGCATCATAGCTGAACAAATTCCCCCTGCCAGAGGTGTGGCATTCAAAAGGTTGACTTGGTCTTTTAGCAGATTGAATGTTTTGAGATGTCACCTACGCATTGTGATGAATTCATAGCGTTAAATGTCCCATTTAAATCAATGCTAATTTGAATCATTTTCATTGGTCTCCCGTGATTCAGTTGGTTTGCTCCAGAACTGCACCTCTTTTGCGTCCTGATTCATACACTACTTTGCAGTATCTCACTTAGATTGTCAGTCCAAACTGCCTTTGTCCTTAGTTCCTGAACAAGCTCTCTGAAAAGATAACAGATCTATATCTCTTTACTTCATATACACCTTCACACATGCTGACTTTCATCGGGTGATTTCTTCTATTCACTTTCATTGTTCTTCTATATTGACTTCTTGATGTTCTGTTTGAAATGTCTCCAAAGATGATAATGTATCTTCCTTACTTTATTTTCTTTTCTTCACTTTTTGTAAAACCCAGTGAAATTGGACTGCAGTTTATTCAGAGTGCTAGCCTATTTTTAACTCTACGCAATCAACTGCAAGCCTCCTTGACACTCAAAGTGTTTAACCTAGGTAGGTGGTTCATTTATGGAAATTAAAAAAATCAACAGACACCTTTAATAAAGGGGTCTCATTCCTAGCTGTCCTAAGTCAAGGCCTTTGCAATGCATTACATACTCCTCTGGTCTTAAAACAGATAAGAACATTTTTAATCCTTTTCATTTTCTGTTCCTTACAGTTGCCTATAAATATTTTGCTTTTTGTTTTCCAACCAGTGTAATGGTTTTAGAATTTTTTTGGTCTAGTAGTTAGGGCACAGTCTGCATAATTACTTACTCAACCAAATTTGCCCCTTCCTCCTCACTCCTCCTTCTGATGCTGCCAGAACTTAACAGCTTCAAACAAAGTGGAGCAAATTAAAAGGGAGAAAAGGATGATGGTCCATAGAGGTGAGGAGTTGGAAAGGTGACATATCCACTTTAAAGTGGAACTAATATTTTTCATGATTTGGGTGACTTTGAATGTGGTCCTGACCTGACTGGTGCCCAACGGTCTATGCACTGAATCAGTAATCTGGTATAGAAGGAGAACACAATTTCCCGAACTAAAGCAAAACATTAAAAATAAAAACTTTTCTTGTATGATTTGGGAAGACCAAGGGGGTTATGCACTAAAGCATGATAAAGCAGAGATGACTTCTCCTGTGATATCACTTCTCCAGTTCCTATGTTATTGTGTAGGTCTTATGCACTAAGATCTCCAAAGTTGTAGAAATCATAGTACATTGACTCCATAGAATAACATAAAAATTGGAGAAGTGATATCACTGGAGACGTCTCCTCCATCTTATCACCTCTTTAGCAAGCCTTAGTGCATCTCCCTCCAGGTCTGATAACTCATATTATTCTACCTCTATATAAATCCTCATCTATGGAGTACAGTTTTGGGCACCAATTCTTAAAAAAGACATTACTGAAATGGAAAAAGTACAGATGCACAACAAAACTGATAATGGAATTGGAGGATCTGAGTTATAAAGAGAAACTATCCAAACTGGGTTTCTTTACATTTGAGAAGAGATGTGTAAGGGGTGATATAATTAACATTTACAAGTATATTCAAGGTCAGTGCAAAGAGCAGAGCTAAGAATGAGAGGTCATCCATGAAGACTAGAGGAAAGATACTTTTTACTAAAACAAAGGCAAGGATTTTTTACACTAAGTGTGGCAAATCTATGTAATTCTTTGTCTCGGGACTTTGTGTTTGCAGATACTGTAATTGCTTTCTAAAAGGCAATGGATACCTATCTAGCACAAAACAATACTGAGAATTATGACAGATGGCTTCAGTGCAGATAAGTTGCTGATCCTGGGAAATATCTGACTGCCATTTGGAGTCAGGAAGGAATGCTTTTTACCCACTTGGGGCTTATTTGGAAATGGCTTCAATGTTTGTTTGTTTTTTTTGCCTTCCTCTGGATCAACAGGGGTGTTTTGGCATGAGCTGGACTTGATGGACGCATGTCTCTTTTTCAGCCTCATCAACTATGTTACTATGTAAGGAGTTAAAAAAAAAAAAAAGAGTTAAAAGCTCTATTTAAATCAATGGGAATTTTAATTTGTCCCCTGGGTTTCTCAGTTCTTCTCCCCAGTACAGCAACTCCATTCTGTGCCTACCCTTAATTTAACCCTTTGAGTGCCAGAGAGGTATCAAACACATTGTGCTGCAATGCATTGGATGTTTCTCTGGCACTCAAAGGGTTAAGAACTGCCAAAGCAGCTGTTCCTTCTATGTTGCGTGCTTGGTTTTTCCCTTGGCACCAAAGCAGTACATGTAGATTACACTAACAGATGTCACCTGAAACCTTTAATATTTCATATTTAATAGCTTAATTTTATATCTGTCTAGATAGCTATAGATTTATCTTAATTTGCAAGTTGTCAATACAGTGAAATTACTGAACAAATAATAGTCACTCAATCATCTGAATTACTGGAATCATCCTTTTAGTGAGCAGTGAAATGTTATTTTCTGATATAATTTATTTTGTATTTAAAATAAACAATACATAGAAACAATGGAAGTCACATTTATCATTGCTTTTGGGGGGAATATTAACAACCATTATATTGGAGATCACTTTGGCACACAAGTTAAGTTTTTAAAAGTAAAGAGTGCCCTGTCATAGCAACCAAGGAACGCTTCCACTATATGCCCATCGCAAACAGCTCACTACATTCTGATTCATCTTATTACTTCCCTTATTACTTCCCTTGGCAGACGACAGAGATACCAACCCTGACACACTAGCAGCAATAAAAAGCATTTAAAAAAGGACTTTCTTTTGTCCATTAAAACATACTTGGTATACTGCCCAAAATGGATGAATTAAAGTGGAACTGTTATGTTCCAACCCCCCCATTGGTTTATGCCCCCCAATAAGCGTAAAACCCCCATGAAATCTAAATAATTTACCCCCTATGATGAATAACTACCTTATCCCTCTTCGGTAGGAAGACGGAGAGCACTGCCATCTTGATGACATTTAGAATGATTGACAGTGCTCTCCTTCTACCCTAAGCCTGCCCCCAGTGTGTAAAAAATGAAGCACAGGACTGAGTGTACCCAGAAATAAGTTAATTAATTAATCACTGTGCCCTAAATAGCACAGGATCAACTTTCAAGGCTTAAGAGCAAATGCAAAACAAGTAGTGCTGTAAGCGGACCTTGATTGCTTTTTGATGATCTAGTTTTAGTATAACTGATCATTACATCAGCCTGTTCCCAGTGCTTCCTCTATCAGGCCACAAGATGGATAACCCTCTTTGTCATCCCCATCCAAGAAGATGTGATAACGGGTTAAAAAGCTTTAGTGCTGCTCTGCTAATTCCTGACCGCTCCTCTCCTTCTCTGCTTGCTCCAGCTGGTCCTCTTAATTCTCACCGTGCTCAGATGCCACACTCCGGACTCCCCTTCCTCTTGGGTTCACATCTTGCTCCAGTTGCTGACAAGATAGAAATCTAAGTGGGAATGGAGTCCAGAGCGAGGCATCTGAGCATGGTGAGAATTAAGAGACAAGAGGAGCAAGTAGAAAAGAAGAGGAGTGGTCTGGGTTTGACAGAGTGTTTGCAATGCATCAATCTGGGGAGCAAGGGGAGGGGAGACATTCGCCAAGGGTGCAGGCAGAAGAGGAACATTGGTGGGGAGGAAGATGAAGGGAGCACACTTTCTGCTAGGGAGAACTGGGGAGGTAGGTGTATGGAGATTTTCTGAACAGGGGACGTCCTACAGAGCTGTGAGGTACAACTTGTACCTCAGAAGGAGGAACTGGTGACATCACTGGGTAATTTATAAAAGCCAATATCTAATAAAGTATTGTAATAAAAAATCGAAAAGAAAAAAACATTTACAACCTAAAGATAATTTTAAGGGTTACATCCAATGAAATAGTGTCTTGAGGGTGAAAGTTACAGTTTAAAAGCATGGTGTTATGCATAAAAACCAAAAAGCCTTATTCTTGCTAAATTCTGGCTGAGCCCTAAAATGCCTGATACTGCCATCACCACTCAAGGACACTCATGCTTTTGAAAAGACTGAACAAATTGAGGAGCTGGCATAACCATATCCACACAAGGGTCTATTCTTCTAAATTACTCTTGTACTTCTATCATATACAAATTAATTGCTAGCAAAATTATTCTTCCTTCCTCAAAACAAATCCTAATTACTGGCATCCACTGAGCACCTAATATCCCAACACAGACCCTTTTGGGCATATTCCACCTCCTCAATGAGACTGACACTCAACAAGAAAAGCGAGTTGTTGGTTTTTTGAGACTTTAATGTTAATTGGCTGGTCTCAAGTAATGACAGATTATTTTCATTGTTTAAGACATTGAACTTATTACAATTAATCTACTCCCGTACACATATATATAAAAACATCCAACCATACTCTGCTGGACTGGAACCTTTCATCCTGCCTATGCAGAATACAAGATTTAAGTGTACTAGCAAATATGTTTAGCAATCACTCCGTAGCCTACTGTGTTGGCAAAACTAAGGCAATCAAATCATGTCCCAAAATAAGTTACAAGGTCTTTCAGGAAATTTAATCTTCAGCCTTTCCTAAATGATCTAAGAAATTGCCTGTTATTTAAAATAAACGTAATACCTGACCTAGACTCGCAACTTACTTTTTTCACTGGGAGTTCTTGCAGGTCTGGAATACCCATGCCTCACTAAGGAAGGTCAGGGAAAGTTGACTGCTGACCTACTTGAGTTACACAGTTTTAGAGATTATGGACAATATTTAAACAAACTGCACTTGCTTACAGACCATTGTAGAGTACCTGCACAAAGAAAAACTAGCCAAAACTCAGTATTTTGCTGACAACCAGAACAATAACATAAAACCTAAATGTTGGGAGATTATTAAAATGCCTACATCCCCCTAACCATTCTTTTCTCTCAACTATAAAAATAGGCAATGAATCAATACATTGCCCCATATCAATAGCTAATGCAGTCAACAACTACTTCAGTGGATGTTCTTCCTTTCTGATTACACAAAACGAAGGGAATGACGTAGAATGTGCATTCAACAGTCTGTCACCCTCTCCCTGGTTCAGTAGCACTGCTGAATTCAACTTCTTGCCAGTATCCAAAATACATGACCACTTCTTCATCCCAAAACTGAAATAACAATCCAGTCCTGATCAACTGCCAACAATGTTACTAAAGCCCAGTGCCATAACACTGCATCCCTAATTAATGCCTCCTTGTCATCTGCGTATATACCAAAGGCCAGGAAAGTGGCTAGAATTGTGTCTGCCCATAAAAGTGGGGGAAAATGTGGTATCAAATCACAGACCAATATCCTTACTTCAACCCACATTATCTAAAGCACTGTAAAATGTGTCCACTCTAAGTATTATCAACTGTCCAGATTTTTCACCCCATTTACATCAGGCTTTCGTTCAAACCACTCAGCCATCATAAAAGTATGCAGTGATATCCAGACTGACATGGATAAAGATAAACTCACTGGAGCTGTTTTCATTCATTTTACAAATGAGATACAGTAGATAAGATCTGACAATTAGGCTCTAAAGCTCAAGACTGGGCAATGATTTTCTAAACTGGTACTGATGCTATTCGGTACCAGATAAAGACTCTATAGTACCCTAGGCAGGATCCCTGCCAGCTTGCCCCCCGCTTACCCTCCTCACACACACACTCTTGCCGCAATCCTCTCTCGATTTGTCAGTTGTTATTGTGGATAAAGCTATTAGTACCACCTTACTAAAATACAACATGAATGCTTTAAGCCCTCCAATACCAAAAAGGTCACCAAAACATTGCCAAGCAATGCATTAGGACACTCCCTGGCATCTAAGGGGTTAAATATATTAAAAATGTACAACAGAGCTTAAAATTGAAATGGAGCTACACTAGTGACACCACAGAGCTTATAATTGAAATGGTTGATGAAAAAAAAGGAAAATCCTACACAACGAAGATTATAGAAAAACAACACCTAAGAACAATATATATATATATATATATATATATATATATATATATATATATATATATATATATATATATATATAGGCGAAGGTGCCAAGTATTAATAATCATAAAGAAAGTTTTTTTTTTCTATTTCAAGAAGAAACACCTAGAGTTCCCCATGGTAATAACGGTATAGACCATCCCAGCACATCCCCACCACTAGCATATTAAATAAATCAAAAACATAACCTTTATTATTAAAAGAAAAAGGAAATGATAAGGAGGATAAAAGAGATACAAATAAACCCTCTATAAAATGTAATGTATGATAATAGCCAAATGATACATAACTGTGCTCAGTATCCCAGATCATTATATAGTCACTAAATACTTAGGAAGTGTGTTATCTATCAGATAATTACATTCCTATATCACTCAATAAAGGTATGCTATTATCTGATCTATATCACTTCCTAAGTATTTAGTGACTATATACTTATCTGGGATACTGAGAACAGTTATGTTGAGTCCACATTGGTATGGGATACTGAACACAGCTATGTATCTTTTTTTATTTAATTTATCTTTCAAAATTTCCCATTTACTGCCCCTCCTACTTACCTACCTTTGATGGCACAGGAGGGGGCTGCATGCCTGGTGGTCTGTGGTGCCACATCCCTGGAGGTCTGTGTCGTCTTCTGCACAGATCTCTTAGCCGCTCCTTCATGGTCCTCTCTCTGTGAAACAATGCAGAGAGCCGAGAGATTACGTCATATCTCATTGCTCTGCATTATCACAGACTGTGGACAGCGATGGAGATGTATGGACAGGTCTGTGCCTCAGCTTGCCGGTGAGGAGATCTCTGATCTTCCTACCATCCAGCTGTTTTGCTGCAGGGCTGGATCAGTGGACCCTCCATCATGGCCAGGCCCTAGGCAGACTCCTAGCGTGCCTTGCCTATGATCTGGCACTGATCCTATTTATCAGGCAGAACATGATATATGCCTATTGCTGACAACATTTCCTTTCCGCTCAAAGTAACAAGTGGGTTTCCCAAAGGCCTCTTTCTTGGTCATCTTCTATTTTTCCTATTTATAAATGATATGCCCATATTTTGCAAAACATCTTCTGTGCACATGTATATAGATGACACTATAATTACATTAAAAACCAAAATGTATCACAACTTGAGGCAATGTTACAGGATGATTTCTCTGAAGTTGAAAGATAGGTAAAAAAACAAAAAAATGGTCACAACAGTATTTGCTACAAAGCACAAACCACATAAACTCTGCTATATCCATTTAACCATCACAATAACGTCTAATTGTAACTTGGCCCTGGTTGATTCCTACATATCTCTTGGTATGTGGCTTGACCCAATCCTTACCTTTGGTCTTAATACTGATAAATAAACATCAAAACGTTATCTAAAATAGGCACTCTGTTTAGAATCATTTGTAAGTCCCATGGTAAGAAAATGTATTGTTCAGCAGATGCCAGTCATAGACTATGGGCATGTAGTGTATGCTTCTGCACCACAAATCCATCTTGGTAAACTTGACGCTCTTGATAATTCATTATGTTGGACAGTATGCTCACTCCAGCTTTTCATACTAACGATAACCTCCACTCCCGTCTAATAACTAATTGAGTATCCCACACTATGAAAAAGAAGCGATTTGTCTTCTCCCTCATAGCTCCAAAAGCCTGGAGTAAGCTACCCCCAAAAAATCAAATCTTCTCCCAGTCTAAAATCCCTAAAAAAAACTGCTTCTTTGTATCTATAAAGAATATGTTACAGTAAATATTTTATGTGTGTTTATATTGTTATTGTTTCCCTATTTTGTGTAAATATGTAATTTCTTACTGTAAAATATTTCCAGGATACTTGAAAATGGAAGAAATATCATTGTATTCTTCCTGGTAAATAAATGAATGCTTTCCATCTGAGTAATAAATGGGTTCTCCCATTTAAATGTTTCTCTTAAACATTTATAAAAATTACCCACTAGTGGGTGCTGTTGCTATTGTTTTCTATGAAGAATTACAAGTTACAAAGGTAAAATGCATTTTGTGGTCTGGTTTGAGCTGTAATAACATTTGAATCATGCATCACTCAGTTTGGTGTACCTTGTTTTACTTACCATTTAACCATTAGAGTGCCAGATGGGTATCCAACTCATTGTGTTGCAATCAGAAATATACCTCTCTTGCACTCAAAGGGTTAAGTACCACAATATATGTTTTTACATTTAAAGAATATTTCTTTTGTTGCCAGGTTTATAACACTAAATTATAAGTGTGCTGCACTGAAGAATTACAAGATGCAAAGGTAAAATGCATTTTGTGGTCTGGATTGAGCTGTAATCATTTTTGAATCAAGCATCACCCAGAGTTTGGGTGTACCTGTGTTTAACATAGCAATTTAACCCTCTGAGTGCCAGAGAGGTGTCCAACTCATTGTGCCGCAATGAGAAAGATACCTCTCTTGCACTCAAAGGGTTAAGTACCACAATATATGTTTTTTACATTTAAAGACTATGTCTTTTGTTGCCAGGTTTGTATCACTAAATCATAAATGTCAAATACACTGACCACAAATATACTGTAGTACAAAATCTAAATATACTCTTAACCCCTTGGGGATGGAGAAGTCTCCTGATCATTGCACTGGAGCCCTCTCTAGCATCCAGAGGGTTAAACAATGTTAATAGGATTGTATAATTTCATTAAATATATCTAGGTTCAATAACTGAGGAGAGAACTGTAAGACTTTTTCTATGTAAGACTATATCAATATCTTTATATGTTTAGGCTAGAAAACAAAGCTTATGTTCTCTTAGTCTCTGCAGAAGGCAGATTGGTCATAAAAACACACAAACCCTCAAGACTCTGTAATATTTCTGGCTGGTGACTCTTAGTACGATCATTTGTATTCAGCTGCCATCTATGTTGTCAACAGCACAATAAAACAGACACAATCTTGAGCTTGGTAGATATTACAATCTATCTACTGCACATGGATATAAAGTCATTTAACAAAATGTACTCACGTGCAACCTTGTATGCCTTTAATATGAACACAACTCCCAGGGCAGCTCACCAAAAGAAATGCTGATGTCAAACAAAGTTAATTCTTATTTGCTGTATAGTAAACAAATGTGATACTTTATTTCAGGGACAGATACCAAGTTCAGCAAAGCATGCAGCTCTGTATGCTTAAGCCTTTGAGTGCAGAGGGGTGCAATGCAATACATTGTGTACCCCCTCTGACACTCAAAGGGTTAAAAGAAAATGAATACTTCTAATAATAACTCCCAATTTACCTTACCATGGTCTGAAAAATCTAACGATCCTATGAATGTTCTACTGTTCAAGATTTTTTCTGGACTCCCTGTCAGGGGAGTCCTGTGGTGCTGTTGGGGGAGATAAATGATGCAATTAGCATCGCAAGTGGGGACGGGCTTAAGAAACTAGTAAAAGATAGGCAGAATAGGCTGGGGAAGTGGGAAGGAAGTGGGAGGGAAATGGGAGGAACAGACAGGGAAGGAGAAGAAGTGGGCAGGGTTTCAACAGAAACTCCACACATCCGGAGAATCAGCCTCTCTCCCAGAGACCTGGTAATGCAGAGGGAAAACCAGAGTCTTCTATGCAAATCTGGAGAGTTCCCAGCTATGGTCATTAAATCAGTTCTGGGTGTCATTTCCAAGGAGGCGGACATGACAGTTGTTAGTAGGACCACATGATCTCAATCTATACTCACTGCACATAGTAATCTTAACCTTATAAGGACCAGAAGGGTGTATATCACATTGGTTTGTGTTCTTTAAAGGTTAATCCCGCTCATGCACACTTCCTGCTTCGGTTTGACAAAAGTCGTCCGCAGCCATCATGTCTACCTCCATGGACGTGACATCCAGACACTGAAAGAAAGGCACAAAAGCAAAATTAATTTGAGCCATTGGGTTTTTACAACCACAGTAAGGTAAGTGGGGAGTTATTGTTATTAGGTGTTAGTTCTCCTATAAACAGAGGAATTTTAATGCATGGGCATACCCAGTGTTCGCCCGGGGTTCATGTTGGCTTTCCATTTGTCTCAGTTTTTCTACAAGAAACCAGTTACTGTGGTCAGATAGTAGGGAGAACTACTTAACCAATGAAAAGTAAAATTACCTAATGAAATTCAGTACTCAGCTTAATCATTTGGATGCTAGACAGGTGTCCATCACATAGTGAAACAATGCTTTGGAAATTCTGTTATTTCAACAGGAGCCTTAAAACTGCCCTGACCTTTACAAAACAAAGTTATCTCAACACAGGGGTAGATTAAAAAAGTATCTGGTCCAGAAAAGTGACATTTATATGATTGTTAAACCAGTACAGGACTTCTGCATTACTGATTGTAAGCAATTACCACTAAATGGGAGCAAAATGATTCTGTAAGTTCAGTATTCATAACAAGTTTGCTGTTTCACAAGACCTGAAAGATATTTCAGAAAAGAGTAGTATCATATACCATTTCAGAAGCTGTTTACATTGCAGGAAAAGTTAAAAGAAAAATACCACTAATGATTGGTTTTGCATATACTCAATCTTATTTAAAATTAAAATAGGTTCCTGTCCAGGTCACCACTACTCTTTATAAGGTAGGATAACTGGCCGAGCTGGTTACTGCCTCTTTCACTATGAACAAGGCAGGAATGCTTAAAGGAGCAGTAAACTTTTATTTATGAAAATACATATTTTATAGAGCATTTCCTGCTGAATAAAACAAGGTCACTCCCACTGCTGTCAGATGTTTTATTCAAAATTTATAACAGTTCAAATAACCAGGAAGTGAATTTACTGTGTTTACTTCCTGATAGTTCTAACTGACAGGAAGTGACAGGCAGTTTCTATCACATTCTATGGAGTACTGTATGTCACTGACTTTTCTGACTTTCCTCTCCATTAGAATCTAACAGGGAAATTAATTAGAATTTGACCACTAGAGGACACTGCTAATGTAAAATAACATGGGTTTAAACTGTAATAATTCTGGAAGTATAAATCTCTCAGCAGTGGGAGTAACCTTATGTTACTCAATAGGAAAATCCCTACAATATATATTTTTTCATAAAAAAAGTTTACTGCTCCTTTAAGTGTGTGTGTGTGTGTGTGTGTGTGTATAATAGATTTGTCCACAGTTTTCCCAATATCAAATTAACCTGTGAAATTAATCTTGTAAGTTTTACTCATCTCTAATTACAACACTTTTTCACCTTGGTAATCAAGCTGCATGACAGCCACTGTTGTCTACTTCTTCCTAACTTGTACAAAAATAAAGCTATTCTGATTCAAATCATTTAAAAAGTCAAGTAGCTCTCCTAATTTTGCTCTATTACAAACCATTGCTGTTCCCCAATAAATTCTAGCCGCTGCCACATGCTCTTTCAGATTGCTAGATAAAAGGATATAGCCCAATTTCTATTCATAAATTTCAACATACTGAGTATTTTGCAGCCTCCATTAATGATTAACAAACCAAATTAAAATATTTTTTTTTGCACAATTTGACTGATGTGCCCTCTTCTTCATAATATTAAGTTTAGGAAGAACTCATTAGTGAAAGTACAGATCATGAACGGATCTACAATTTTACTGGACACAGTTTTCTCAGCTACTATGTCCACAATTTAAGACAAACAAACTTTGAGAAATCTAACTAGTACTGCTAATCTGCCTATTAGCTTTTATTTATAAGCACCAATACTTTCCCTAGTGCTGTACAGAACTGGATTAATAAACACATGTTAGAATATGCAAATACTGTCCGATACACTTAGTGAGAGGGAGTTCAGAATCTAGAGCAGTTTTATCCAACTCTTTTTTTGGTGTGCTGCATTGGATTTATTATTCTCACATAGTGGTGGTGGGCAAGATTTTTTGTATCCACGGGTTAGCGGTCTGAATTTCCTCCACCAGTCCTCCAAACAAGATATAGGTGAGAAAGTTGGTGGGAGAGGAGCCAGGTCGAGGGAATGAGAAGCTGGATCCATGGAGGAAAATTATTGATGGATGGAGGGAAAACATGGAGGGTGAAATGGACTCTAGTCGAAGCTGAAGGGAAGGATGTATGAAAACATTGAAGAGCGGTATAAAGGAAGAGGTTGGAGAGGTGTTGAAGAAGACAGAGAGAGGGATGGGGATGCTGTAGAGTGTTGGAGAAAGATCTTGGAGGGAAGGTTAAAAGAAGATGATGAAATAAGAAAAGGAGAAGCTAGAAAACAGAGGCAGAAGATAGATGGAGATGGAAGCTAGAGAGAAGGCAGGAGAAGCTGGAAGGAGAAGATGGTGAATAGAAATTAAGGGGAGGGAGGAAGTGGAGGGAGGCTTAGAGGAAGAAAATTGAGGGGAACCACTGTAAACTTCTTTCCTCCTTTTGGGGTGACTGGGACACCTCTTCTGCAGAAAGGCTTTAAACACTCCCCGGGGAGAGTTTTCTCCTACACCCCAGAATACTTGCCTCAAGCTCCTGGAGCAGCATTCAAATGAATTGACACCACACAAGTATCAATGCACAAAATACTACTAGTTTATTTAACAACCACATAACTTTTTATACCAAGAACTGGGAGGGTCTGCAGAGTGGAAAATCACAAGCTTCACCTAGTGTATTATTTAAAGGTCATACAAATATGGTAAAGAGGTAATTAGGTAGTGAGGTGGTATGGAGCACATATAGTTAGTGGTTAACATGCATCTCTTGGTTCTAATGGAGGACATTCTACAACTATATGCAACTGTAAAAATTATACTTATCTCTTTTCTACATCAAGGCCTCTGGGAAGGGCACTAAGTAACCTTCTGCATGTAGAACAAGCTGCTAGTTAAAAGTATAATTTAACCCCTATCGCTCTTGTTAGTGTATTAAAGCAATTGCCTACTTATAAATGTCCATTTTAACCCTTTCAAAGATAAAGGAAGATGCAGGAATGAGAAAGGATGGAGGTATGGGGCAAAAAAGGTTATAAGATGGAAGAAGGGAGATGCTGGATAAAGGGAGGATGAAGGAAAGGAGAAAGAAATAGAGTAAGAAGCATAAGGGAGGTATAGAAGAAGATAATGGCTAGAGGAGCTGGCGTGAAGCATGAGGAAAACAATTGAAGGAAGGAGAAACTCAGGGAAGTAAAAGTTGGTAGGATAAGCCAGAGTTAGGGAGAAACTTGGAGGAAGCAGATAATATAAAGGGAGGCATGGAGGGAGGGAGGGATGGATGGAAAGAGAAGTTGGAGAACAGGATGCAAGGAGAAGCTAGAAGGAATGGTGGAAGAAGCTGAAGGGAGGTGTGGATGGACAAGGAAGAACTGCTGGAAGAAGACACTGGAGGGAAGGAATGAGGAAGACAAAAGATAAGCTGGAGGGAAGGATGGAGGGAGGGGGAAGAAGAAAAGGAAAACAAGCAGGGATGGTCAAAAACGTTCCTCACATGCCTTCTGGTGCAGTGAGTGAATGCATGTGTGAATGTTAGAATATGTTCGCATGCATGCATACATTACGGTGTGTGTGCATGCCTATAAGCATTCATGTGCAAAGGTTTAGCCCATTGATTTCATGAGTTTAACATCACAGCCATACAAAAATCTTCTCTCTCATCCCATGAAAATTCTTGAAGGAAGGAAAAGGTTCAATGAGAAGCTGGAGGGATGGAAGGAAGAGAAAGCTGAAAGGAGAAGCTGAAAGCAGAAAAGCATTAAGAGAGACAAATGAATGAGGGAAAAGAAGGAAAAAGGGATGGAGGAGGATGATGGAGAAGTTAGAGGCATGAGAAACACTTGAAGGAGGGAGAAGCTGAAGGAAAAATATTGAGGAAGGGTTAAAGGAAAAAAAGCACAGAAATAACCCTGTCAATGTCAGAGGGGTGAGCAACACATTGGGGTGCACTACAATGAGCTGTCCACTGTTTTGACACTCAAATGGTTAAATAAAAGCTATTCTTATTTTATCAAAGTAGCTGGTTGGGTCCTCAGCACCGGATGTGGCTTCTATAATTACTGATCCTCCATGCTCTCAATTGCAGGAGCACTCTGTGATGACATCATCATGACAGGCCTTCAATTGAGAGCGCAGGCAATGGAGGATCAGTAATTATAGAAGCTGGACTTGGTGCTGAGGATCACATCTGCCAAAATAACATGGTATATTAACAATGTTGTTCCTGGTCTGAAATGCAGGATGCAGCCCACCATATGCAGGTTGGACAGTTCTGATCTAAAGTATACATCCATAACAGGGAAATTTTGCAGTTTGTCTTCTGACAAAACCAGATACATATAGTTCCAAATTTCACTCACCACTAAAGCCCGGGATTCAAATGAATATTCCACTTCATTAGTAATGTCTGTATAATCCATAGCAATTAAATGAGGCAGGTCAACTTTGTTGCTTAGAAAGGGAAACACAAACCACAAGCAGTGGGTTACGGTCAATGGAACACATTCAGAGAAAGGATGGATTCATAATGGAGTACATCAAGCATTAGTGCCAGGGCCTGTTCTATTTATATTTTGTATTAGTGATGTAACAGGTTGCCTTCAAGGGATGGTGTGTCTTATTGCAGATGACATGAAGATCTGTAACAAGGTTGACATTCTCAGATGGATAAATCAAATGAGATGTAATTTGGTTTGTCCCAGAATTGCTTCAATTTTGTTTTTGTGCCTTTGATCCCAAGTTAATTATATCTTTCCAACCTTATAAACCCTTATATTCACATGGTTAGTTATTCAATACAACTGTCATAATAGTCAGTTTTTACTTGTCTTTCACACCTGTGACATTAAGGCAATGATGGTGCATTTGTGAAGTCACCAGGTATAGTGCTTATTATTGTCTTTAGACTATAGCTTTGCATGAACACACTTGAGTTCAGCAAGCTGTACCTTTACTGTGCTCTCACTAGAATGTGTTAAAATTGCAGCAGAGCTGGTCTACACTGAGGCTTGTCTATTTGATAGCAGATCTGTTGCATGAGCAAGGAAGTTCAGTCACCAACTGAGCTGAGCTGTCAATCAGCTCAATCTTCCTGTTATGGGGTCATTGAGGGGAACACAGCAGAAGCTGAGAGACAGAATGATCGAAATGTAGCAGGAGGCTGCTACCATTCTGCTGCCTGTGTGAAAGAGTCCTTACTCGTAAGGGGTTTAGTAGGTGTGTATTAGCCCTATCATGTTTAAATAAAAAATGTATTACCATCCATCTACAACTGCAATCTTTATTTTCACTTTCCATAGAAATTTGGGCCAAATTTAACTCAACACTCTAAAAGTTAGCCACAGATTTGGTACTAGGGGAACATTAAAGGTAAATATGGGACCCCTTTAGAAGCAGTAACTACAGAAGTTGGCCATAAACTCTGTACCTTCTTACTTACCTTCTCAATTTATATCTGGTAAAAGATTACAGGAAATGCTCAGAGCAGCAGCAAGTCACCTGATGCTCCCTTAGTTCTAATGTGAGGCGACAACCATTGACTTCCATTCTGAGTGGTGTGGGTGGCCAATGAGACCAATTCTTTTGTGCATTTTCATTGTCTGTTGCATCATGCCACCTACATGGCACAAAATAAGAACTCTATATCATTTGTATACAACTACATAATTTTCCTGTGGAGGAAAAGTACAGTCAATTCTATCCCTTAAAAGTAACTGGATTTTAATATGGTGTTACATATTTGAAAATATTAAAAGCAAATGGCAGAGATAATGTTATGTATTTTAACATGGGGCTTGTTTATCTCCAAATTTCCCATCAGACTTCATTAGGAAACTGAGCTAAAATCCATTGGTAACATTTCCCACCTGCACTCACATCCAGCCTATAGCAAGTGAAACATGCAATATCTTGCCAGAGACATACTAGCGGCCTTTAGTGTATCTTGAAGACAAATAAAAATGTCCTACATTTTCATTGATTCAAGTGGCGCTTTTAACCATGAATGCTAGAGGGGCCCATTTAAATCAATGCAATTTTTTAAAAATGTCTCCCTTGTTGTGCAGTTCTTCCACGTTTTCTTTGAACACAATGCCCTAAAAGTCCTTGCCTCATCAAAGAAAGAAATTGAATATGCACATTGGTCCAGATTTGCTTATATTTCCTTTTAACCCTTTGAGTGCCAGAGTACACAGACCACAAGTTGGACAGTGTAGAGTACACCCATAGAGTACACCAATAGCAATGCATTTTGCAATTTGTCTCTTGACAATATTCGAAAGTCAGGATTTTATTAAAGACATGGAGGCAAATATTATGCTTTACTTTCTCCAATAGCAGCATAGTAAATGTTATGTACATTGAAAGAAAAAGCGTTTAGAATTCAAACAAAATAACCCCACCCCTTTAAGATGCAATCCCCTTACAGTGCCCACCATAAACTGTCACTCTGTAGTACTTTCTTCCTCTTTCTTTGATGGTCTTTATAAATGCATCTCAAATAAATGCAACAATTTCTTTCTCTATTGTTTTCATCAGAGCTTCAGATTTTCTTCAACATATCAGTCTTCCTGGTCGATAAGAATCAGCCTAAAATAAAACAGAAACAAAGTGATAGGGCGGGTATATTAGGGAGGGATAGTATTCACCTCCTTGTCTTTAATAAAATCCTGACTTCCCTTCACAAATTTTATTACAAGACAGGAGGCTCCTATTATGCTAGTTCAAAGCTGATCAATAATATTATGAGCAATATGAGAGATTGGTCTACAATAAAAAGTTTTGCAATGGGTTGCGGACCCCTCTGGCACTCAAAGGGTTAAAGGTAGATTCCCTAGACCAATACGCTGCTTTGAGAATATCAACTAGACTACCTCCTGCAAGAAAAGATTTTGATGTAGTAGCGCCTCTAGAGGAATGCGCTCCGAATAAAGAGACCTCAATACTAGATAACTGCACAATCCACCTAACCCAGCACGCTAACCTAGCAGAAGAAATTGGAAGATGAGGTTTGCAAAAATAAATGAGAAGTTGATGAAGATCCTCAGATCTAATAGAGAGAGTAACTGCTTCATAAGTTTGCAGACATAGAAATACACAAAGTAGTGGGTTTTGATGGAAAGATGGCTAAAACATTTATTTAGTTAAGGTTTTAGTTGTTCTACAGATAGATTATCTAACACTGCCTGGAACAAAAGATGTACCTGTGATGTCTAAAGCACGGACATCCGAAACTCGTTGACATGATACCAAACATAAAAGCATGGTAAACTTAGCAGAAAGTTGTTTTAAAGGCAAATTATTATCTGGCCAAGATTCTAAAAATCAAAGAATATAGTTAACATGCCAGAATATCTAGTTATGGGGGATTTAACTAATCTGATGCCTTTCTTCAATTTGCATATTAATGGATGTTGGCCAATAGGTAAACCTTCAAAATATGAATGGCCAGTTGAAATGGTTGATCTATAACAACTTATTGTTCCATATGCTTTCCCCAACTGAAAACATGTAGAAAGAAATCTACACGATTTATAACATGCTCAAGTTCTGGAGCCCAAGCTTCTGAGATGAGATTTTGAGCTGATTCCGAAAGTTCCTTGACAAACCAGGGACTCCTGCCATCAACCAGGCCATTAAATGTAGTTGGTTCGTTACCAGCATCTGGTGGGGATTCCCTAATGGATCCGTCAATAGGGATGGGAAAGTAACTAGATACCTTGGATAATCTATCAACATTTCCAGAAGTGGAGGGAACCATGGTTGAGATGTGCAGAATGGAGTGATCAGTACTATGGTGGACCTGTGTATCCTGACTTGTAAGAGTACTCTGAGGATCATCGCAAAGGGAGGAGATGCAAAAATTATGTTTCCATCTCAGGATTGTATGAACACAGCTAGAGCTTTTGGATCCGGTCTCCAGCTGAATAATTTGGGAAGAAGTTTGTTTAATCTGGACGCAAAAAGATCTATTTCTAGGGGACCCCATAATCGATAAATCTTTTAGAACACTGAGTTGTGAAGTTTACAATAGCTGGAATTACCTCAGGTATCTGGAGTTCCAATCTGCTATTGTGTTGGATAGCCCTGGGAGATATTCTGCTTGAACAGAGATGTTCCCGTCCAGGCAAATATTCCAAAATTCCTTGGCCAAGTTGTCTAAGGTCTTGGACTTGGTTCCTCCTAGATGGTTGATGTATTTTACTGCTGATACATTGTCCATCTTGAGTAGAATACAACAATTCAAGGAGTCTTTAGTCAGGCTTTGAACTGCAAACGAGCCTGCTAACAATTCTAAGCACTTGATATACAGATCCCGTTCTGAACTGGACCATTTGCCTCCCAAGGTGATCTTTCTGCATCGAGCTCCTCAACCTTGCCTGCGTCTGATTCTATAATCAGGTCTGGACTCAATCCAAAGATTGCTCTGCCATTTCAGGCTTCCATGTGATATAACCACAATAATAGTTCTTCTGTTGCTTCTATTGAAAGGGGATCAAAATCTGTATAATTCAGACCTTTCTGAAGATGTAGGTTTTTTAATCTCTGAAGGGCTCTGTAGTGCAAGAGACTGGGAAAAATCACTTGAATTGAGGCATAGAAAAGCCCTTTGATTCTCGATATTGATCTCAAGGAAATTAGATTTTTTTCAATAGTAACCTAATCTCTTTCTGAATCATTTTCAGTTTTTTGGGGGGCAGAAGAAGTGATGTGGTTGGAGAATTGATATTGAACACTAGGAACTCTACTGAGTGGGTTGAACAATCAATTTTTTTTCCAATTTATCAGGAAACCCAATTGGGTGAGAAGCTGAATAGTCATCTGGGGATAAGACAAGAGAGTTGACTTCTCCTGTGACATGATAAGCATGTTTATGAGATAAATGATCAAGCTATTCTCCTGATTCTCAGAAAGGAAATCGCCGCTTGGTGAAACACCACGGGGCTGATGACAGGCCAAATGGTAGGCAAGTGAACTGCCATTTTATTCCCTCCCAAAGAATTGAAGGAAAGGTTGAAAAAGGTAAGCCATGGGAACCATAAGATACACATCCTTAAGGTCCAATTTCACCATCCAATCCGATCTCTGAGGCAATGAATGCCTTCCATCTTGAAGTGTCTGTAGGCAGTGTGAGAGTTTAGTTCCTTTTGGTCTTAGACCTGAATCTTTTTTCCTTACCAAGAATAAATTGCTGATATAACCTGGGTTCTGAAAAGGTACCTGAATAATAGCTCCTTTTGCCTCTAAGGGGTAGATTTAAAGGCAGGTGTTAAAATAGCCAGTAGGGCCAAAGCGAATAACGTCTGAAAAACTAAAATGTCTAATGCGGTATTCATTGGCCTTACCATCTAAAACCAAATAGGATGTTAAGCCACAAAAACAGCCTTGTGGCTGACCGTCCGTTTTGTGCATTTAGTTCCCAAAACGCCGCTAAAAGCAGCGATATTGGAAACTTCACAGTAAAAAACAATTAACTATCGGTGCCAACCACCGATCATTAACTAATATGCCTGACACATATCTGTTATCCATTGTCTGACTCCTTCTGTCTTCTCTTCTTTCCTGTCTCTTCTGTCCTTCTCTTCTTTCTTCAGTCTTCTTCCTGTAAAAATACTGATGTCCAGTGGAGTCCTCAGCATGCTGATCATCTTCTGTCCTTCTTTCTTCTCTTCTGTCCTTCACTTCTTTCTTAAGTCTTCTTCCTGTAAAAAAACAAAGAGATTTAAGTATAAGGTAGAAATAAGCGTCACCCTAATACATACTTTAACCCCTTGAGTGCCAGAGGTGTACGCAACACATGGCAAAGCAATGCTTTGCATACCTCTCTGGTGCTCAAACGGGTTTAAGTATGTATTAGCACTGTCCAGTTCAAAAGATATGCTGCCATTTAGTACTATATGAGATGCAAGTTGTGCCCAATAAATGTCGCCAAATATATCACATTAAAATAATGCCATGTTACAAATATCCCTGTAAAATACTTAGCTTGATCATAACACAATCTCTGTGGTCAGCTAGACTGGATGGCACCATTCCTCTGTACATCATACACATTAACCAACCCATTCAATGCTGGTAAATGGCCAACGCTCTCTAATGCATGCATACACAGTGAGATTAATGTTTTCAAGAATGGGAACACATATGAAACAATGGAGATCACTGAAAACAGACACGGTTCATTCTCAGGGTAACAACCATTCCGTCACAATCAGTATTTGCATTTCCCAAGAAACAATGGCCTCTTTGTATCCACCCTATAATATTTGTGTCAAGAGGGTTCTTGTTGCTAACCAATTCTTCGGTTGATTCAACAATGTTGTCAAGTGTGCCAGCTAGATCTAGTAATTTGTCCTGAAAAATTCTAAGAGATATATCCATTGCCTTTCTGGGATCTTTTCCAAACTTGGATAGATATTGCACAATGCAAGGATCTAGATAAGGGGTATTTGGGGCTTTGCTGATACTAGGTCTGGGGCATTCAACATATAGCTTATTTTTAGTAGCAGTCTCTAATGATCTTCTAATCCAAAGTTCAATGAACTTGGAGACATGCTCCCTGGTCCCCCATTCTGAGGATCTAGGGTGTTTACTGAGTCAAATAAGGGTTTCCCCATTTCATCCAGAATAGTATTGCAATCATCCTCGTAAGACAAGATGTTTTTCTTATCACCCTGTTTTCTGATAGGGTTATCTTTAGAATCAACCTCTGAGGTGTCATATTCTAGAACATCATTATCCTCATTAGAGGAAAAAGATGAGAAGGAGTCAGATCCTTTTTCATTAATTCCGCCTCCCGAGATGAGGGTCTTTTTTGTGGTTTTGACCCGCATTCATCATATTTAGAATTCTTATCTTTTGTAAATTGTGATTTACTAATAAATTTGAAATTTGTATACAATGTTTCAACTTGAATTTCCTTTCATCAGAGAAAACCTCATATTCATTAACTTTCTGTAAATTCTAAGTAGCTTTGGAATGTTCAATAGACAAATTCTTAGATTTTGAGGAAAAAAACTTTGGTAAATGATTTTGCTAAAATGACATTGCATTCATGAATGAAGAAATAGCAGATGTAAAAGACTTATTGACAGTCGCATCCATCAAGGCTTGAATATAGATGTCAGAAAAATTTTCCACAGGTACAGTAGATATATCCCAAATTTCAGGACTACCTAGATGTCTGTCCTGAGAAGAGGGGGTAGAAGGAGACCTGTTCTTAGAAGAAATTTCCCAATAGATATGAATAATATTAAATTAATAATATTAAATGAAATACAACGAGATACAAAATAAGTAATTATCCCCAAGGAACAATAATGTAAATTAAAGAAAAGTCAAAGCTAATAAAGGAATAATAAAACAATATTCTGAATATATATACTAGTCAGAACACCAGAAAATCGCTGTGTACTGCTGTGACTACAAGTTTCCTCACAGAACTAAAGGTTAAATGTTGGCCGCTTCTCTGCGCATGCTCAGAGTGAAGAAACAGACTAAAACCTAAACACAAATGGCCTCTATAACTTCACTCTGTCTAGCATCAAATAGAGCGAATAGAGAATGCTCCATACCTCCGTCGGTTCAGGGCACACTGACAGAGAGGGTCCGGCTCTTAAAGCAAACACAGGCTAAATATAGAATAGAAAAGAATTAGAACAAAACGAAAACACAAAGATGAAGTAAAATAAAAGGCAGAGATAAAAATAACAATACAAGATGCATATAAAGCAATAGAAGAAGGAATTATGACAAAATGAAGACACAAAGGAGAAATAAAATAAGTAGCTGAGGGAAAATAACAGGACAAGGCGCATGAACAAGCGACCAAAATTATGAAAGGGTTATTTACACTATATAAAACTCAACAGATAAACGCAATAATAATTTATTAAAACTTGCAATGTATTGCTTATCCTCTACTGAAGCAGCAAAGAAAGAGGAAGATAGTACTACAGAATGACAGTTTATGGGGGCCCCTGTAAGGGGATTGGTGTACTGCATCTTAAGGGGTGCTTCCTGACTTGTAATAAAATTATATATATATATATATATATATATATATATATATATATATATATATATATAGTTCCAAGACTGGTATTGCATTGGATATATCTCTGGCACTGAAAGGGTTAAGGCTCTAAATTCCTTTAATGAAAATTATACTTTATGTATTTTAGCATAATTCATCTAATTTAGAGGTATGTTTCCAGTAACAATTTTAATTATACTGTAAACCTCTCTTTGTAGCATTAATAATTCATGTATAACATCAAGTCACACTACACACTATATGAAATAATTTATTTTGAAATAGATATAAGCTAAAATATAAAATGAAGTCCATGGTGTATATTTTCTTACAGATAATTTAGAACTCACTATGGCTGACTGAACGCTTTCATCTCAAAAGCAAAATATGTGGAAAAATAGAACTTCCCACCTTCCATAGAAATTCCAGTGAAAAGAGTTTTTTCAATGACTTTCACTGCATCGAATGCACTTAACATAATGAAATCACCCCCATGCATACATCCCCCCATGTATTCCCACTGTGTTGACTCAAGTATAAAAGGGTGTCAGTTTACCAGAAGAAGAAAGCTGCTGAATTTTTGTCACTAGGTATTGTAGACTGACAATGAGAGGGATCTGGATCTTACTGATTTAGGAGTACTTGGTGGAAGCCAATTTTTCACTGGAGAGGTGGGATGTGGAGTAAAAGGAGATTAAAAAAAAAACAGGTAAAAAAGTGCCTTTTTGACTGATTGGTAACAGAGACAGTGGTGGTCAGCAATACTGACAATCAGACAGACGGGTGATCCTTCCTATCTGAACTGGCTGAGCCTAAGACTCGACTGAGACTGAGTGACAGTCTTAGTCTGATATTACACACAAAGGCATAACACAGCATACCTTCAAGACAAAATAAAGAGACAACAGGTAAAATTTGACATATTGTGTTACTCATGCTAACTCCTGCATACTTGGAGGAGAATAAGAGGGACAAGTATATACTGTGGTGTGATGTACTCTGGTGCTGTACCTGCTGCGTGGTGCATTTCCCTTTATAGCAATTTGCAAGCTGTTAATTCTGAGGCTAACAGGTCTATTCTGTACATTATGGTAAACATTAACACAGCTGTTACTGAGAGAGAAAGAGAAAGCTGGTGAAATTTTGATCTTAGCAGGTAGTGTACAAATGAAAACTAAAATAAGATAAGAGGGCAAAAAAGAGCAGTTCGTATAAATCCATAAAGAAGGAAAGTGGCTCCAGCCTTAGATGAGCTAGGTGTATGCTGTCCGATCAAAGCGTTTCACTTATAATAATTCATGTGATGTAAGCGTTAATATACGCAAAACTCATTGATTGGACAATGTACACCTAGCTCATGAAGATGTCTCTCGGTCTATAACTCTAAATTACTACTTTTCATGTTCTCAAATCCTGTATGGGGTTTAAATATTGAATACAGTACAGAAACTGATGTTTTTATCAAAATACAAAGTGTCCAGCAGTAAATGTTTGATGCAGCCAATGCTTTGTTTATTTAAAAAAAAGAGCAGGGCAAGCTAGTAAATGTATTAGAATAAAAGAAAAACACCTAAAACTGTAAAATCTACCATAGACTGACATGATGTCCATCTTAGACTCCAAGTGTATCTGGGGTCCCTTCCCCTTGTAGCCAAAGTGCTGTGTCAACCTCAATGTTCTTCTTAGATCCAATTCTCAGGTTCTGTACAGTCTTGATGATGACTTTCACTTGAGCAGCCTCTGATCTAGATCACTTTCAAGAGGAGTTTATCCTAGCCCTCAAATGTGAAAATATTCCAGTGTTTGGAAAATGCCGAGAGGCAGCAGCCGGCAGGTTGCTGGGACAGGGGCAGGTTCTCACAAGAGGCATAGGAGGGACCTGTGTCATAATGGAAGTGCTAGAATGAATTAATGAATTGTTTATTTATATACCACCACAAGTGTACGCACCGCTTTACAATTTAAGGGTTTAAACAATACAGGGTTACAGGTGCTTTGTAGAGTGAAACATTGGGTGCGAGGTCCCTGCCCAAAAGCTTACAATGTAAAGTGGTAATGGGAGACATACAGAGTACAAAAGGGTCAAGTGCTGAATACAGTGCTAGTTCTGATGATGACAGAGGACATCAGTAAAGTAAATAATTTATGAGAGCATTCAATGTACAACACCAGTGCCTTCTAGCATGTTAAGATTTTATCCATGAAGTACATTTTCAAGTGAGATTTGAAGGCCATCAGAGAGGTGCAGTGGCACAGGTTGGATGGTAGAGAATTCCATAGATACGGAACAATGAGAGAAAAAGGTTTGATACGTGACAGGGCTGTAGACACAAAAGGAGCTGAGAGAAGACAATCATTGACTGAACGTAAGTGGCGGGATGGGGTATAGCGGGAGATCAGACTGAAAATGTAAGAAGAAGTAGAGGAGAGAAGTGTCTTGAAAGAGAGAAGTAAGATTTTGTAAGATATCTGGAGTTTGATAGGCAGCCATTGGAGAGTTTCGAGGAGGAGCGTGGCAGGGACAAACCTAGGTGACAGAAGAGTAATTCGTGGTGCAGAATTCTGTATAGATTGAAGTGGATGGAGATGGGAAGCAGGAATGCCAGACAGAAGAATGTTGCAATACCCATGTGGGAGAGGATGATTGCATGTATAAGAATTTTAGCTGTGGAGGAATAGAGGAAGGGTGGGGGGCAGAAAGCTCTTGCGCTGTTATCTTCTTTTTTACGCTGATTTTTTTATTTTTATATATTTACTGATTTTCATTGTTATTATTTATTTTATTTGGTTTCGTTTTTATTATTATCTGGATTGACATTCTAGCCCAGCCATAGTCCTTTTTTGTGTACACTGTTCTTTCTAATTTTAGTGTAGAGGTAGAAAGGCAAATAGGGGGAGCTAGAATTGCCTAATTTGAGGAGTATTGGTGCTATCAAGTTCATTGGATGGATGCAGAGAGTGTAGGTTTGTAATTGTTATCCTCTTTTTCTCAAAATTCAAAACTGTTTAAGAACTATTGCCACCAAAATTTTCACACACTTTACCCATTCCTAAAGTGTTTGAAATGCATTACATTCCATGCTCCCTAGCAGTTGTAATTCCACATGGTACATGGTGGAGAGTTTGAATGAGCAAGCCAAGGCCATTACCATTAGTGAATATACATTGCTTAACTAGAAGAATTAGGAGGGGGCTTCTTTGTCATTTGGTAAATGTCAGCTAATGTGTGACTTACGTGAGCTCTGGAAGCCTTTTTAGGAGGCCAACTTGTTTGTTAATTGTGCTGGCACTTCCATAATACATTTTTACAGAAAAAAAATTACGAGCATGGGCACCAATTCATACAATGAAGACATAATCCAGCTGGTGAATCATGTGTCAGCTTCCTTTGAGTGGGAATCTTGCCTAGTCTCCATTAAAATCATTGAGGAAAATATTCTTGCTACATTGCTGGAGAACTGCTTTAAACACAAAATGTCCAAATTTGTGCTAAGGAAATCCAGTTCTGTGAAAGCATTTACAAAAACTTTATAGATCAAGAGGAAGATTTCATTTTGGAGGATGAGAAAGTAGGGTAAAACTTAAAATAAAGTACAGTGAAAAGGAACTAAGCAAAACAATTATGCCCTCAGCATCAGGCAGAACATGCCATCATCAGAGAAAGCAATTAATAGGTCACAGGAGTGGTAGTGATAGAATTGGCACATCTCTATGGGACTTGCTCTCAGAATATGAATTGGTAAGTAATGCACAAAAACGCTTTATAGCTCAAAGCGGTGGTCCAAATGCATGTGAGATGGTGATAGCGTACTTGCAGGATAATTATATTTTGGCCAAAATAATGGTCCATTTGAGTACTAGCAAAAAAATGGTGTGTATGGTCAGTACTTATGCATACTGCAGTGGAAACCCTTAGTTGTCCACCAGCAAGCATACAGTCAATGCAGGTTTTAAGTGCAGCAGGTTATATAGGTAAATATTGTAGGGTGCTTACATCCCGCATCAGTGTTGGTTGGCTTACATTTTTAAAGATGAACCAGCATCTAATATCATACAAGTATGTAGCAGAAGTGGAAAAAACACAAGACAGAAAAGCATAAGTCACACACAGACAGTGTTAGCAACAATACTGAGGAGAAGGAGCAAAATGGATTTGCACAATTGCCACTATCTATAACAGTTGGGTCCAGCAATATGAAAATTTATATATGATTAACAAATAATGCAATGTATTATACAGTCACCATTACCCTTCTACTCCTCCACCTACCTTAAAATCATCTGTGTGATGATATTTTTCCTTGAGGGTAGGCTAGACCAATGAATGTGAGGTAAGAAGAGATGAAAAGGAGGATGGGAGGTATGAAAGATGGAGCAGTGAAAAGGAGGGAGGAAGGGAAAGAGCAGTGAAGGGGAGTTTGGGAAGGAGGGAAGAAGAGCCGGGGCAGTGAAATGGAAGTGGGAGCAAATAACAGAGTGGACATGTTCCTGCACTGATTTGACCACAACTGGGCATGGGGGAGTTGGTCCCCTGCCAAATCTTGCTCAAATTACTTCCCCAGTGAGCATGTTTCTGCAGTGATTTGGATTATGCAGGGAAGCTTGTCCCCCTCCCTGCCCAATATGTATATTTGAACAATTCCTCCTTACTGCCACTGGCACAGATGCAGGATTATTATAATATATATATTCCATACTTCTCTGTGTAACTTTAAGTTTTTTTGTATGACTTTGTCATTCAATGTCTATGTTTCATTGTCACCTTGGTCAAATACTTTTCATTTGAGGCAATGTGGCAAATTTGTCTTCTCTGTGTAACCTTAAGTGATTATATGGCTTTGGCATTCAGTGTCCATATTTCACAGCCATGCATAAGAACTGGGAAGACACATTGGTCAAAAATGTTTTGCTTAAGGCAGAGTGGCTAATTTGTCTTAGAAACAATACAGATAATACAATACAATAAGTTTTCTAGAGAAGTATGAAATGTCAAATTTTGAACATAACAAAAAGAGACCAAAAACACGTGCATGGATTTGTCAATGAACAAAGGCTTATGACATCACCGAAAGAATAAAGTGCCTACATATGGAAATGGCCAGGTCACATAGCAAAAACATTTGATGGTAGATGAACCAAACAAATTTTCAGGCAGATTCCACTTGATACTAAAAGCCCAAGAAGACAAAAAACATTAAACTGTTATTATATTTAAGAGTATGCAAAGTTAAATTAAATTAGACATTTAAAGGGATAGTAATACTTCATTTTATCTTTATTTTATTTTGTAGGCATTAAAAAACATGAAGAACAATATAAGTCTTATCTCTCAAACCGTTATGGTTTGAGAGATAGCCACAAACAAAGTTTCCCCTCCCGCCCCTTTTACCTAGTGTAAGCCATCTCTTCCCAGATGTGGAATCTGGTTGTAAGACCAGACAGATAACAGGGGACAATCTTCTTCCTATGAGAACAATGAAAACCCTGACCCCCTTGACAAGTTTTTCAGGTTATACCTTATCTTAATTGAAGACTGTCCCTCGCTGCAATCTACCTGGGCACCTCCCTTCTGATCTAATCTGAGCAGTGTTACATCAGTAAAAGGGGCGGGATGGGGATACTTTGTCATTGAATTACTCTTGAACTACAACTCTGACAGAATTGAAATAACACTGTCCAAAGTCCAAATACTATGATGATTAATTAGAGCTGCTTTTATTATGAAACATTACTATCCCTTTAACCTCTGTTCTACATGAAAACATCTCTCCTCTTCTATGATATTAATATGTTGTAGTAATGTTTATTTGTACTAAATAATCAGATTACTCAGATTATGAACATTGACCCTTTTCTTTTTTTTTGGTCAACGTGAAGCACATATAACTGCAAGAAACTTCCCAGACTCTAAATCTGGGTCACATTTATCTGCAAAAGAGTAAAACTTTCAGACATAGTTTTATCATTTAAGTAATGTTCCTAATACTTTTTAAGCTAGACTCTGACATTCCTTTAAAGCCATCCAATTATTTTTAGGATCTACTCGAAATGTTATCTGTTTAATGTTTTACATGTTTGCTGTTGCTGACAAATTTTTAATAAGTTGGTAACAGTTTTATAAATATGGATGTAGCCGCGCATACAAATCTATGAGTCATGTTTCTATTTATTATTCACAGAATTAGATTTTTTTTAAATAAGGGCACAGTGTTCAACTTCTAAAAAATATTTGCTGTAACCTTTTGACTTTTCACACAGCCTTGTTGGACTCTACTAGTTCCAATGCAGAAAGTTTTTCTTTCTTTTTTTTTTCTAACAGAAATAGTAGGGTCATGAGAATCTGCTACTGCTGGCTGTTTGTTTGGAACTTTCCTTCAGTGTTTCCCCTGATGTTTCCATGTAACGTTCATGGTATGCTTGTGTTAAAGGGATAGTAATACTTCGTTTTAACTTTATTTTATTTTGTAGGCATTAAAAAAACATGAAGAATGATATAAGTCTTATGTCTCAAACCTTTATGGTTTAAGAGATATTCACAAGCAAAGTTTCCCCTCCCGCCCCTTTTTCCTAGTGTAAGCCATCTCTTCTCAGATGTGAATCTAGTTGTAAGACCAGACAGATAACAGCAGGGGACAATCTTCTTCCTATGAGAACAATGAAAGCCCTTCCCCTCTTGACAAGTTTTTCAGCTTTTTCCCTTATCTTAATTGAAGTTTGTCCCTCTCTGCAGTCTACCTGGGCACCTCCCTTCTGATCTGGTTGAATGAGGGGGGGGGGATACTTTGCTTGTGAATATCTCTTAAACCATAATGGTTTGATAAGACTTATATCATTCTTCATGTTTTTTTAATACCTACAAAATAAAATAAAGATAAAATGAAGTATTACTGTCCCTTTAAAGTGCCCCAGAGATATTCAAACCATAGCAATGCAATGGGCTGGATACATCTCTGGTACTCAAAGGGTTAAAGTCTACCAATTGTTTTAGTATTGATTTTTCTGTAAAATAGCTTTATGAGAAATGAACCTTTATGTGTTAGTGACATGTTAACCCCTTAGTGACCTGCTGCGCGCACACGCGGCTGACACTTAATGCCCCGCTAGGAATTTTTTTTTCCACCAAAGTTGTCCCCGAATGGCGTGCAGCATCGCGGGGACCCGGACTTCCGGGATGTACATGTACGTCGTCTGTCACTAAGTGACACTTTCTGCGGGACGTACATGTCGGGAAGGGGTTAAACTAATTCCTTGCACAATATGCTAATTTATATATTTGAAACCAAACATATCACTCTCTGTGCTGTTAGAAATATTTCCTGTGTGTGCTCATCCTAGATCTGTTCACATAGACATATGTGGTGATATTGACCCAGCACTGAAAATATTTAGCATAAAGTGTCACACTATATCACCAACAAGTAGCTTTATAATTGACAGGGTTAAAGTCCATTTAAATCAATGAGAATTTTTATTTCTCCCCCAATTGTTCTGTTGGATTGCTTCTCATCTATCTGCCTTCCTGCCTCTGGCTGCTACTTATTATGGTAATCACCCTGAGGTGGATCTTGCACCTTTATGTACCTACATGCTAGCATAATTTTAAAGATATGCATGCATAACTCTTAAGCAAAGAAGTTATATGTGTTAAATTGTTGGTGCTCGAGAGGGATGCATTACTACTGCATATTAGTAACAGATGAGAGTTGGTACCGTGTTAGCCGTATAAATACAGGAGGCAAATATAGTTTTTGATACCTTTTATTGGCTAACTAAGCAGATTTAAACGCAAGCTTTCAAGACCTTAGGTCTCTTCCTCAGGCATGTTATACAGATAAATATGAAAACATCTCTCTTAAATACAAGTACACATCACATTGTTTAGCATGGAAATCAGATAACAGAATGCAGTCCAGATCCAGATATCTTTGATCAGTCAATGGTAAATTGCACTCTTCCTCTGAGGCTTTAGAGGTATTTACGATGCTCTTGGGTCTGTGGAAAGGTCAGTCAACTACCAGGTGCTGTAGGCTTTTGCTTAGAAATTATATTTTGTCATAAATTCCTTATCCCTGTTCAACCCACTACAAATTGCATTAAATTTTAACATTAATTTTACCTCCCATACCTTTCTGTCCCTCTGAGTGCGAAACAGTCCCATCAATACAGTTAATTTAATATCCTTGACACTGTGCCCATTTTGGCAAAAATGTTCTCCCACTGGTGTCTCTGTCTTTTTGTTATTAACACTGGATCTGTGGGAATTAAATCTCCTATGTAGTGCTTGTCCAGTTTCTCCCACATACAGAGCTGTTGGGCATTTTGCACACATGATAAGGTATATTACATTGGATGATTTACAGGTGAAGGTACCATTGATCTTATGGTGTAACTGGGTGTTTGGAATTGGTATGTTGTCCGTGGTGTAAATGTGTGCACACGTTTCACATCTCTTTTGTAGGCAGGGAGATGCGCCATTTTTTGTATTTTTACTCAGGGCACTCCTCACCATCAGTTGTTTCAAATTTGGAGGCTGTCTGAATGAGAGTAAGGGAGGCTGTGGGAATATGTTCTTGAGTCTTTCATCTGTATGTAATTTCTTTTGAAGTTCTCTTGAAATTTTGCGTAGCACTTCAACCTGGGGGTGGTAAGTGACCACCAGTGGCACCCGGTTTCCCTTATGTTGTTCTTTGTAGTGTAACAGATTTTTTCTTGGTATTTGGGTAGCCTTCTGTATCTGACTGTCAATAATACTTGCGCTGTAACCGTGTTTTATAAAGTCTCCTCTGAGTTCCTGGAGGTGCTTGTCACGGTCCATCCTGTCAGAACAGATGCGGTGGTATCTGATGGCCTGGCTGTATATGATGGAGTTCTTTGTGTGTTTTGGATGGAAGCTATTGCTTTTCAGGTATGTTGGTCTGTCTGTTGGTTTGCGGTATAGGGATGTGTGGATGGAGTTTTTCTGAATACTGATAGTTGTGTCAAGGAAGTTAATGCTTGTGCGTGAGTGACTGAGTGTTAGGTTGATATTGGGGTGGAATGTATTGTAATTCTCATGGAATTTGAGAAGTTCCTCCTCACTGGCGGTCCAGATGATAAGAATATCATCTATGTAGCGGAGGTAGACCAGGGGTTTAATCTGGCAGGTGGACAGGAAGTCCTCTTCCAATTTTGCCATAAACAGGTTGGCATATTGTGGTGCCATTCGGGTACCAATTGCAGTCCCCATTTTCTGAAGGTAGAGGTCCTGTCCAAACTTGAAGTAATTGTGGGTGAGAATAAACTGTATGAGTTTTGTTACCGGTTCCATGGGTGTGTTATTTTGTTCCAGATATCCCTGGCATGCTGCTATGCCATCTGTGTGTGGAATGTTGGTGTAAAGGGATTCTACATCCATAGTGGCCAGGATGGTGCTCTCTGGAATTGGCCCCAAGTCAGCTAATTTGTTTAGAAGATCCGTGGTGTCCTGAAGGAAGCTGGGTGTTTGTTTTACAAGGGGTTTCAGGGTATTTTCTACCCAGCCAGATATATTCTCTGTGAGTGTACCAATCCCTGAAATTATGGGTCTTCCTGGGTTTCCTTCCTTGTGTATTTTTGGTAGCATGTAGAAGGAGCCTATTTTTGGATCTGCTGGTATTAGGGGCCTTATCTGTTCTTCAGTGTTGGAGGGCACTACATAGCACTACATAGGAGATTTAATTCCCACAGATCAAGTGTTAATAACAAAAAGACAGAGACACCAGTGGGAGAACATTTTTGCCAAAATGGGCACAGTGTCAAGGATATTAAATTAACTGTATTGATGGGACTGTTTCGCACTCAGAGGGACAGAAAGGTATGGGAGGTAAAATTAATGTTAAAATTTAATGCAATTTGTAGTGGGTTGAACAGGGATAAGGAATTTATGACAAAATATAATTTCTAAGCAAAAGCCTACAGCACCTGGTAGTTGACTGACCTTTCCACAGACCCAAGAGCATCGTAAATACCTCTAAAGCCTCAGAGGAAGAGTGCAATTTACCACTGACTGATCAAAGATATCTGGATCTGGACTGCATTCTGTTATCTGATTTCCATGCTAAACAATGTGATGTGTACTTGTATTTAAGAGAGATGTTTTCATATTTATCTGTATAACATGCCTGAGGAAGAGACCTAAGGTCTTGAAAGCTTGCATTTAAATCTGCTTAGTTAGCCAATAAAAGGTATCAAAAACTATATTTGCCTACTGCATATTAGTAAAGAGATGTCATAAATTAGGCTAGCAGGCCTCCTTAAGTTAGAGCTGGACTTCCCAATAGGCAGAATAGGCAACTACTTAGATCCAAACTTTGTGGGAATTCTCAGCTGTGCTGGCCACAAACAAATACTGAATTGTGGGTGTGGTCAAAGCAATCTCAGCATTCCCACAACAGTTTATATACTTCTTTAAAACCTATTATTTAACCTCTTGGATGCTAGAGAGATCTTCAGCACATTGTAAAGCAATACATTGGAGATCCTTCTAGCAACAAAAGGGTTAAAGCTTTTTTACATTTTTGCTTGGATTTTCTATGCCAGAAGACAGTGGATGGGACTGGGGGAGGGGTCATGTGATGAGTGGAGATGTGTCCATGGGTGGAGCTAGACGCACCTATAGGGTATTGTATTGCCTAGGGGTGCCTGGGATGTATATCCAGCCCTGCTTTCATGGCAGTGTCTTCTTGAGGAAGGCTTGCTAGCCAAAAGGTTGGCATCTTTGTGAATAAAAATGTTGATTGAAATATATTACGTGTGCCCTGGAATTTATCTTTATTAGAAACATTTCACAAGTATAGGAGAGGAACAAAATGCACAGAGACTTTGTTTTCATGTGTGAATTGTTGTATATGCCTGAAAATACTTCTTGCTCTTAACCTTTTGAGTGCCAGAGGGGTACGCAATGCATTGCCAGGCGTAAAACAATTCCCACTGAAAAAAATCTGGTTATAGAGAATTTGAGAAAAATAACCGTGACAACCTACACAGCTATGGACAATAGTAACATACTGATAAATGGGAGAGCTGTACAAAAAAAAATTACTATCACGATGAAAACGGGATTGTCCTTCAGTATATTTTGGAAAATTATGACAGGGAACAGCCGTTTCTGCCTTTTCCAGGGCTCCAAGTACGACACAATCTTGAGGTGTTTATCTGTAAACAGCCTTTCGGAATAAAGAAGCAATGGGCACTGTTTGCAATACTGTAGCTCTCATTTGTCACTAGTAAAAGGGTATCCCAGGCATGGGGCCTTGCTTCCATGTGCCTAGAGGGAGCCAGCTGCACCACACCTACGAGGCCCACAAGCGTGAAAACGGTCATCTATGGTTTTGCTGTCTCTCTCATACAGAGAGGATTTGCCTGACATTTCGGAGCTGGACTGTGGGCAAGACCAGTCTGATATGGATATGGAGATTTCCTCTCTGAAGTGTGACTTTTTAGCACCACTGAAAGGCCACCATGCCTTAGAGCAAGACACTTTATCTTGTTCATGCTTGATAGGTACTCGTCACATTATTTGTTGTAGGTCTCCCCAATGGAGGGTTATCCCAGGCTTGGGCCCTTGCCTCCATGTGCCTAGAGGGATTCAGCTGCACCACACCAACAAGGCTCACATGGCCTAAATGTATGTCTGTGATTTTTCTGGATCTCTCGTGCAGAGAGGATTTACCATGACATTTCGGATATTTCTTCTCTGCAGTGGCACACGGGAGTGTAAAACATGACTTGTAGCACCATTGAGGGGCCACCATGCCTTAGAACAAGACACTTTATCTTGTTCATTCTTTATGGGTGCTCGTCACATTTGTTTGTTTGTTGTAGCTCTCATTTCTCATTAGACAGCACAAACAGATTAAATAAATACTCTAAAAAGGGCAGCCTATACATACTTTAAAATTAACGTTTCAGATTATATTTTAGAGATGTAACAAATGAATAAATACTTTTTACATATGCCAGCTTTCCAAATATAATATTTAAATTGATATCAACCTGTTTCATTTTCAGGGGTTAGTGTTCATTTAACCCTTTGCGTGCCAGAAGGGTATCCGATGCATTGCAGATCAATGCATTGGATACCCCTCGGCACTCAAAGGGTTAACTAACTCTACAAAGTAACTATTTAACTAAAACGGGTTACAGGCATCCTAACATTAGGACCATTAGAGGCCTTCAGCTATGTTCACATGTATAATATGCACCCTTGTTTTCCCCCTTGCTAAAAACATTTTTAAATGCTGGTGATCACTTCTCTCCCTCCCCCGGCGCTATCCGCTTGCATAATAAACCTTACTGTGCTCCAATGAGGTACTGATGTAGGCAAAAGAAGAGAAGCCAAACTTCATCTGGGTAAATCTTCTCTGCGGGCGGCATGCTTGAGTTTGACGCCCTCTTCCTTGAATGGGCTTTCAGGACCTTCAGCCTCCAGCCAATGGTAATGCCCTGTGTATAATACAGCCCCCACACTTCACATAAGGTGAAGTGAGGTAAAAGTGTGCGCATTATACCTGAGATTTTATGGTAATTTGTAGCAATGTTTGATGTGAATGAATTGCATTAGAGAATAAAAAAAAGTTTTCCATGTGACAAATTGCAAAGTTTTTTTTCTTCCATAATCCCATTGACAACATCGCATGAAAAAAATTCTACCCGTAATATCTGATTCTATTGCTATTCCATTGAAGCCCATAATGCAAATTTAGAGGTGTGTTAAAGTATTGTAGTAAAGCTGCACCGGCAGGCAACATAATCTGTTAGAGTGTCTAGTTTCAAAAGCCTTATACAACATAATGATTCCTAATGTGCTTTCTTGTCATGTGCTATTATTGCTGTGATAATGATGTCCATGTGAACATTTCTCTGCCAGGTAGAGATGTAGAATAATTCAGGGGTGATAGGAAAAGGAATGGGGGGTGAACTCCCTGCACACATGGAAACAAGAAGACATTACTGTTCTCAGTTCAGTGTTTTATGTCTCTTCTTTTAACACATTTAAGATGACATCACTGACTAATGTCTCCATACTGTGTGATTCATGCACTGAATCAGCCATGAAATAATAAAAGGTCAGAGCTTTCATACAGCAATGTCAAGAATGAATGCGCTTCCTACAGCTTCCTTCCAAGGCTTCAAAGACAAATGGAAGCATTTGTAACATAACCTACAGTAACTATTAAAAGCAACAGTTTGCATGAGCACGAGACAGATATAGTCAGATAGGTTAAAGAACAAAGAGAACTCTCTATAGAAGGCAGAGGAGTACAGGTATAAATAGATTGTTCACTCTCACAGCCTGCTGTGTATGACAATATGTAGCTCTCTCGCTGTTTATGGACTACAACTCCCATCTTTCTCAGCCAGGCAGCTGAGGATGGTGGGAGTTGCAATCCAACAACAAATTAAGGTAGTCAAGTGTTTGCGCATGAAGAACTATACTATACAAAAGCCTTGTATATTCACAGATAGGTATACTGTAATATCTTCATTGGGAGTTGTGCCATTCCATTGATATATATAATGCAGAACATTATTGACAGTGCATTGATATTGTAATCGCTTAACCCCTTATGGACCAGCGGTCCTGGGATGTTTCCATCTCATAAGGAGCACTTTGATCCTTGCCGACATGCCGGTACACGTGACCTGATACGTGTATCAGCGCGCCACTTTGTGGCCTGAAATAGATCGCTCCTGTCTTGGAACGGTCAATTTTAGGCCCTACTTTTACTTACAGCGCTCCCGGTGGATTGCTGTAAGTAAAAAGTACCTGACGTACTATGACCATCACAGGTCCTTAAGTATTTAAGGATCATGACAGTCATAGTACGTCATGTAGTCCTTAAGGGGTTAATGTGTGCATGCTAAGGCTTAGCAAACTGATCTAAGAACTAAGATTTGTTTATATTAGATTGCAAGCTCTATGGAACAGGGACCCTTTATCCTAATGTATACTCACCTTGGGCTCCCATTATGATTGTCTATATAAGCACTTAATCACTGCACTTATTGTACCCCTTCTATACTAAATGTAAATTGTAAAGTGCCAAGTACACAGGTTGGCGCTATGTAAATAAAAATATACATACATACATACATTATATTCCATTTTAACTATCTAAAGTGCAATATAATAAAATGTTTGATGAGAAATACATACTATTCGGCTTTGCAGAGTTACTCAATAAAATCATGTTACTGAAAATAAAACTACAACTATGTCCTTCCTCTGCACTCTGAAGGCAGAGCTTAGCAACATCATTTTGTCAATAAAGATATGCAGTGTTGTTAATTACACTTTTCTCACTATGCTTATACCTCCCACCTTCAGACTAGACCTGTAGGACACTGGTCTTTCTTCCATAGACTGCCTGGTAGATTCGGCCATCTGGTTCTCTTCCCGCTATGACCTAAGAGCAGCTTAAAGAGGAGATGCCATGTTGTAACAAATAGGTGATTTTGAAAGAACTTTCAAAATCACCAATATTTATAGTTTGAGATAATTAGCTTTACTTGTCAGTTTATGCAAATGAGATAGTTCCAGCTGGCAGCAAAGGATAGTTGGGATGCAGAGCAGCGTAGAGTGTTACCATCTGGCTGATAATGCCCATCAGTGCTGTCTACTCTGCCTAAACTAAAAAATGAATAAAACTAAATATATCATACACTATTCATTTAAATAAAAATGGTTAACATAAATATAGCTGATTTTGAAATATCTCAAAATAACCTATTTGCAAAATGTCCATGATACTTTAAGGGATTTCAATGTCCTGGTATCACCAGATATAACAGTAGAAGTTCAGAGCCGCACTTAGTGGTATGGAAAGTGGGCAGATCAGTAGAAGAAGTGGGAAGAAAGGGGCAGAAAGTTGGATGAGCATGAGAAATTACATTATCTTTGGAAATCCAGTAATTACCATTAATTAATCCAAAATTCCTTATTGTAGTTGCTGTGGCAGATGTGTGTATCCTAGAAACTGTGATTCTGTCTTACCGGTGAATTCATTCACTCTCCATATTCAGTAGCAGCACAGATGAGAAATCAACCCTCCCTTCATGTCTGTGATAGGAAATTGTAGCACAGAAGAGAGATGGGCCCTCCTGACATCCAAAGTATGGAGTCTCTCCTCTTCTTCGTGCTTTGGATCTGCATAGGAGGGAAGAATGATTTTCTATGAGCTATAAAAATATGAAATAACTTTAGATATAAATTCATTGAGATTAAGTATGACTGTCTCTCAGAAGTTTCAAGAAAGGCTTCTTAGTGGATAAGGTATGAAGTTCTATAATTCCAACTGAGATTATGTTCACTAGAAAACGATCTTAATGATCACCATCGTAATAGGGATTTCAGGGAGTGGCTGAAATTGAGATCTGCAGAAAATGTTGATCACCAAATTAATGTAAAGGAATTTGGCAGGAGTTTAGATCCCAGGTGAGCTGGGTCCAGGCAAGGATGAGTACACTCACTATGGTGAAGAGCAGCAGATTTATAAATTAACAGCTACCACAAAATCAGAGCATAATCACAAACCAGGAATAGAGTCAGAATCAAGCACAAAGTCATGGCAGGCTGAGAACAGAGTCCAGAATTGAGTCAGAAGTTGGGGCAGGCAGAGTATCTTGTCAAAACAAAAGCCAAGGCAAATGAACCAGAGAAGCAACACAAAAGGCTGGACTCGTAGGTTTAACAAAATACTTTTTTAACAGGAGTTTCCTGCAGAAAAGAGACATGTCTTTAATAAATTCAAATTTGTCAAGGACACGACTTGGAGAAAAGGATAAACCTTTTGAATGTACGCACCTCTGTGTATCCGTGAGAAAATGTGTTGAGAGATTGACAATACTCAGTTGCGTTTGTGTCTCTTATCTTTCCTGTGGGGTCGAGGTTGTTGAAATTGTCCCCTGTAGCCCCATTGTAATCTGTTTCTGAGGAAAGGTTTCCTGTGGTACATCCCAAAAAAGGAATAGATGAAATATGGTCCTCGTCACTCTGTGGTTCATTTTCTGAGGCAGAGGAAGCTGTATGATCAGTAGATGCATTAGTAAGATCATCATCTTGCTCGAATTAGTGTGCCAATATCTTTATATCACATTATTGTATAATATTTGGATGATTGGTCATGTCTTACTACTTATGCTTCCGGTTGCTCTGTGTTTTCATTATCCCTGATGAAGCCACCAAGGTGGCGATACACTTTGCATGTTCAGTGCTTTAGGCAACTTTCTATTTCTCATTCCCAGTGTGTTTACCATTTTGACACTCACAATAAGATAAGTATACCTTTATTCACAATTTATTCTTTAATATTGTCACTAGTCAATGCACTTTATTAGGCTCTTATGTATATTTATTTGAGCCATTTTGTGTGTTTTTTGTTTTTTCACTTTTTGGTATCTCTTATCTATTATTCTCTTATGTACCTGGGTATATATAAATATACATTTGTCTGCCTACATTGACTGATTTTAATTGTTTTTATCCTGTCTGTGTAATTTTGTATTGATTAATAAAGCATATATATTCATCTATCCCTATTGTTTGCCTCTCCTAATGAGCTTCTTTTTGGTTGGTCTTTTCGGTGCTTTTCACTTTAAAACCCTCTGTTTTTCCTGTCAGTATATATATTGGTTTATGAGTGCACCACCATATATTCATTTTGATTTTTTGATATAGTTTACTAGTTGGGCATGTGCAGCAAATATTTCTTGTACCATTGAGAAGAAATGATTGACTGTGTAATTTTTATATTTCTTATATTAACAAATTAATCCAATACTTATGTCAGAACTTAAGCCATAAATCTGACAGAGAACTAATTGGAATCGACAGAAGATGGTCTGGGAATAAATGTAATAGTGTCTTGAATTTATATGGGTTTCCTGATAAATCAAAGACAAGCAATCTTTAAAACTGAATTATATACCAATATATATTTCCATACATTTTGTGTGGATTTCAGTTTAACCTATTAAGGACCAGGTGGGTATGTATTCATTCCATTGCAATACTATGTACAGCCTTATGGTTCTTAAAGGGATAGTAATGTTTCATAACAAAAGCAGCTCTAATTAATCTTCATAGTATTTGGTCTTTGGAGAGTGGTATTTCAATTCTGTCAGAGTTGTAGTTCAAGAGTTATTCAATGACAAAGTATTCCCCTCCCTCCCCTTTTACTACTTTAACACTGTTCAGCTCATCTTGAAAGTTCCCAGGTATGCATATACATAGGTATGCTGGAACTTCTCTAACAGTCAAGGGATTAAATGACTCATTTAAACCAATTGGAATTTTTATTTCTCACCTATGGTAGAGTTGGTTTTCCCCAGAATTATTAAAATGTTTTGTGCAAAGCCCCTTAATTTTCATCTTGCAATGAATATGTGGGTGTTTTTGGAAGAAATATATAACAGGTGACCAAGTACACAAAATAAAAATCAATAAAGCTTAGAAATAAAATATTGTCCTTGAATAAATGTTGCACATTAAAAATACAAAACCAACATATTAAAACTCCCTTATACCATTATAATGAGTAGGGATGTGTGAATAGACTTTTGTTTGTAATATAAATAAATTTTTTGAGAAATTAAACAGTGCAACATTCTGGTACTTCATGCTAATTAGTTAATGTATTGGGCCAGTATTACCACACACTGTCCTATGAATATATCTAGACAGAACCCACCTACCGTGAGCATTTATAATAACACAGGCAACAATAGGATTGGCCTTGAACCAAACTGATTAGCATAATGTGATGGAATTAGCATCAAGTGTCACACTGCGCCACAAAACATAAATGTTGCTTTCACAAAAGGTGACAGGTCACTTTAAAAACTGCACATGGAGAAGTTGTGAACCACTGCAAATACCAATACAATTAATTGAGCCACTTGGATTGCATGAAAGTATTTAATTAAATGTTTAGACTATTTTTTTTTTTATTAAATAGCCACATTTTTAACTTTATTTTTTAGTACAGTATAAAGTCCAACTGCTTATAATTTTTATTTATTTATTTTGTTGCATTGCTGTATTTTTTATTTATTTTTTCTAATCTTCTACCTCCAAGATTTAGACTTCCAGGTTCTCTCCCTAGAGGGAGATCCTGGTCCCTGACCACAATGTACCACTATCCCTAATGCCTGAAAAGGCTGGGGAGATTGAGCTTGGGGAACTGTTTTCTTCCAGTTACCACTTACTCACATAATACAAAGCTTAGCACTTTATATAACTTAAGCAGAGTTGTAACTCTGGCCCCAGGGCTCAACAAATTCTAGTTATCCTAGGAGAATAGATTTATATTAGCGCGTCCCCCAAAAAATGTTTGTACTGGTGCCCTCAGATGATTAGTTATTCCAATGACCATGGGTATGTCTATATTTGTATCCTTAGACAACATGCCAAACTAAGGGTCCAGAGCTGTGGAGGTATTCTTCAAAGAACACTGTTATTTTGATTATAGACATAATGGATCGACAGCTATGCACATAGTTAGCCAATCCATGTTTAGAGTACTGATGGGGTCAGGAAAGAGCCACTGATATAATGAAGAATCAGTGGGATCTCTTAGACATCAGACATGACATGTAAAGGGTCCAAATATGGACAAACAAAGGTGCAAACACTCATCACTCAAGAAATTATCCTGCTTGGCCTGACTCAGATTGCTTACCCTGCCTCAACCTACTTATTCAGACCCTCACTTTGTACTTTGCAGTATACTTTTTTGACCACAAAAAATGGAGTTCAACCCTCGGTGTTGAGCAGTTGCTTTTCTTAGGTACTGCACCCAGCACCCCAGTTCTTGTGAACTATGCCACTTATTAACAGGATAAGCCACTTAGCAACAGGTTACTAGTAATCTGTTCCTAAGTGGTACCCTGCCACCAGACTTCAGCACCAGATCCAGACATATCCTTCACAAATTCTTGCAGCTGCAACCCACTAATAGGCCATATCAGCTGCTCTTGACATTGTTTATAATGCTGCCCACCTACAAATTCTTCACTCTGTAACTTGGCCCTTAACTGGCTGTTATCTCATCTAACTGATCCTTCAGTGTCTCTATTGCCACCTCTTCATTCTCTCCTGTCCACCTCTCTGTTGGTGTTCTTCAAAGTTCTGTTCTAGTAGGACCCCTTTGTTCTCTCTTTACACAATAGCACTTGATGAACTTATTAACTAATTTGTATTCAAATACTACCTGTATGCGGATAACATCCAGCTTTATTCATCTTCAGCTTGACTGACTCCTGATATTCATTCTAAAGTCAGTTTGCCTCTCTGATATCTCAAACTGGGTGGCTCGTAGGTGCCTCAAGCTCAACATATCTAAAACTGATCTAATCCTCATCCTGCCTAGACCTGGTCCAGTAGTGCCTTTCCAGTTGACAGTAAATGTCACCACTACAGTATCAAGGGTGATAATTGACACTGTTTTCTCATTCTCTCCTCACATTAGTATGATCAACAAATCCTGCAGCTTTGTCTTACATAACATAGCAAAAATCTGTCCATTCCTCTGTTTCCAGACAGCTAAAATTCTTAAACAAGCACTCATCCTATCATCCATGGACTACTGTAACCCACTTCTCTCTAGTTCTCCTGCCTCCCAACTCCATACACTTCAATCCAAACAAAATACAGGGCTGAATTTACATTTCAGGAGCCTGTAGGCACAGAATTCTGAAGTGCCCCCCCCCCCGATTTGCCAACTCCACTGAACACCTCCACAATGCTCATCAGCTCCATATTGCCCCATCATCTCCATATTGACCCTCACATTGCCCCCATCATCTCAATATTGCCACTCACATTGCCCCCATCACATCCATATTGCCCCTCACATTGCCCACATCATCAATATTGCCCCTCACATTGCCCCCATCATCTTCATATTGACCCCCGTCTCCTACCTAGCTGGAGAGGAGAGGTATGTACCCCCTTTGGCACACAGCTGTAGCTGATGGAGCTCCTGCGCGGTCTGTAATGCATTATTACTAAAGAGCCGACGGTGACGAGGGAGCTCAGTAGCTACAGGTCTTCGGCGCATGACCTCTCCTCTCGATGTTGTTGTGGGCGCTAAGCAGGGGGGGGAGGGGAGACAGACGAGGCTAATAAAAAAATGAAGCCAAAAATCTATCCCAATGACAGGCACCCCTCTGTGGGATGCGCCTGTAGGCAGGTGACTACTCTGCCTTATTGCAAATCCGGCCCTGACAAAATACTGCAGTGCGAGTTATCTTAATGTCACCTAGGCTTGTCCCTGCCCCCTCCTCCTCCAGTCTTTCTAATAGCTGCCTATCAAACTCTGGATATCTTATGAAATACTGCTATCTCATTCAACACCCTTCTCTCCTCTACCCCTTCCTAAATCTCCACTTTGATTTCCTGCTATAACCCATCCTGCCACTTGTGATCAGGCAACAACATTCTCCTCTCGGCTCCTATTGTGTCTACAGCCCTCTGTCATATCAAACCCTTTTCATTCAATGCTCCTTATCTTTGGAATGCTGTACCTCCCAGACTGTGCCACTGTATTTCTCTTGTGGTCTCTAAGTCTCACTTAAAATTACATCTCCTTAACACAGCTTCAACAAGCTAGAAGGCACTGAAGTTGTACAAGCAAGGCTCTTATAATTTACTTACTTTATTTAAGGTTCTCCTATCTCAACCAGATCTATAGCACTGTGTTGTTCACTTAACCCTTATATACTCTTATATGACCCTTAACCACTTCAGACTGTAAGCTTTCAAGCAAGGACATCCCTTCCTTTGTTTCACTTTACAAAGCACTGTGTACACTTGTGGTGCTCTATAAACATATACATTCATTCATTCATTCAATCAATCAAAATAATAGTTATGTATATTTAATTTGCTCTTCCAGGCAAACATTCCACACTGCTTACGCTGTTTTGTACAGCAGAGATTTGTTTTATGAGCCCCCTTTCTCCATTACTAAATAGAAAGGATAAAGAAATAAAATGAAGGAGTGTCAGCAGGTAGGGAGAGCAGTGTAGAATGTTAGTATTTAGCGCACAGATGTGTAAGTCACATCTCTTAAAATCACATAAAATGACAAAGCTACATATCTTGTATGCTATTATTTTACATAAAAATGGGTATTTTAACATACAGGTGATTTTGAAAGCTCTTTCAAATGAATCTATATTGTCATAACTTTGGTGTCACTTCAAGCACCAGAGGTGTGTGTAACAGTGGGGGTTATGCACTATGGTTTGAGTTAAAACAGTAATGTTGTGAAGATGACTTCTCCAGTGATATCACCTTTCCAATTCCTGTTATTCAATGGAGCCTTTGCACTATGATCTCTCCCAAATGAGAAATCTTAGTGCATAGGCTCCATTGAATTACATAGAGAGTGGAAAAACAATGTCACTGGAGACGTCATCTCCACTTTATCACCCCTTATTGCATCTCTCTCATTGTTTCTCAGTGTGTTGCGTAATTAAAAGGTTAAATAGCAGATTACTGTAGGAGCAGATTTAGATGTAAATGCCTTGTAGGCATGAGACCTGGGACTTTAGCCCTCTCAGGCAGTACCTAGGAGCACATCTGGTAGTATAACAAAGAACCAAATGTGCCCTCAAAACTGTTCCTAAATCAGATTTCTCAGTGAGATGTCAGCTGGAAGCGGAAATCTTACACATAGAGAGAAGAGGTGACAAAAATATAACCCTGGGGAAAGAGCATTCATGCCATCTCATGTTAAATATACCAAGATGTTAATTGGTTAGGAAAGCCTAGAAAAATAATTAAAGCACATCAGTGAAAAAGGTGAATAAAATTACACAAAACAAAATGGGGGAGATCCACTAAGGCGTGATAAAGAGGCAATAAAGTGGACATAGCTTCTCCAGTGATATCACTTTTCCAGTTCCTATGTTAATCTATGGAGCCTATTCACTAAGATGTTAAGAACTTTGGAAATCTTAGTGCATAGGGTCCATAGAATAACATAGAAACTGGAGAAGTGATTATCTCCACTTTAATACCTTAATATCATAACCCCCCAATGTCATCTTAACTGAATTTACAAAAGAAAGGAAAGAATCTAATATCCTCTATATGGGAAGATCTGTTATTATACTGTACCCTACCAAATCTGTTTACTTCAAAGTTTTCTACTAGTGAGACATTTTTAAATGGCAGACAGGATACGTTGAGCCCTTAAAATACCATGTTATGCAAAAGACACTGCATTAGTACTCTCAGATTACAACCTTATATGTTGCACAAACCTGATGTATTGTAACTCATGTAAATTCTAATAAAACCTGATTTTGTTTTGGTATATTTTCTCTGCAGCACCTTTGGATACTTGAGTTCTCCAATCCATTATGTCTAGCATCAGGGTTTAAACGGAAAAAAGCTTTACAGGTGTCAAGAAAAAATAAATCTTCCCTACATGTTTTTAAATGAGAAGTAAAGTCTATTTAAATGCATCTCTGTTAAATTTAGAATAGAAAATCAAAAGCTAATAGCTTTATTTCACCAATAAATTTAAAATCAGAACATGTTGATAAATGGAAGACGTTGCCAGATTTGCAAAATCAGAACATGCTGGGAATTGAAGGAAGCTGTCATCTTTGTGAAATACCTGATATTCTGATCTTAAAGGATACTTAATTATTACTAATCCCTATATTTAAGACATATTAAAAATAAACGTATTGCCCCTAGTGTCATCTCTCAAACCTTTATGGTTTGAAAGATAATTGCTCCTGAAGTTGCCCTCTCCCTCCCCCCTTCCCTGAAGTCAGCATTGTAGCAGACTGAAGGGAAATCCGGTCATAGATCATCAGGCAGCTCTGCAGCAGAGCTGCGATCACATTAATAAAAATAAAAAAAAATCACTAAAACGGTCTTCTATGTGTGCTTGCAAACCAAGCACACGTAGAAGACCATTTCAGTGAAAGATTTATTTTTTATTAACGCGATCTTGGCTGTGCTGCAGAGCCACCTGAAAGTCGTACAACAGGCTTCCCTGCAGTCAGCTAGAATGCTGACTATGGGGAAAGGGGAGGGAGAGGGCGATTATCTCTCAAAGAGAGATATAGGCATTTAAAGTTCGATGTCTCCTGCTGACAGCGGTAAAGGAGATCTGTGTCGATCGACACAAAGGCTCTGCAGCAGAGCCGCAATCGCATTAGTTACAATGAATCCCTTCATTGGAATGGTCTAAAACATGTGCCTGGTTTGCAAGCACACATTTTAGATCATTCCAATTAAGGGATTCGTTGTAACTATTGAGATTGCAGCTCTGCTGCAGAGCATCCGTGTCGACCGACACAGATCTTCTGCTGACAGCTTTACAGCTGTCAGCAGGAGACATCGAACTTTAAATGCCTGTATCTATCAAACCATAGCGGTTTGAGAGATACGTTTTTTTGCATTTAGCTCAGCTTTTTAAGCTCTTCTAATGCAAAAAACCTTTTTTTGGACATTACTAACCCTTTAAAAGTATAAGTAAATGTAAGCTAGTCTGTGTTGTTTTATGGTTTTACTTTCCCTTGAGGAAAAAGGTGGTACTGTGTAAGCTAGTAGAGTTGATGGGATTCAGTGTACTTTTGTAACAAAAAACTTACAAGTAAAAGTGAGATATTTACATTAGCCATTAAAATGTATCATCTTTATGTCACTCTTGTGAGTTCATAGTTGCAAATGTGCATTGAATTCCAACTTCCCCAGAAAAATATACATGCAGTCTTTTACTATAAGTGGGTAGACTACGATACCATTCTTAAGTTTGTAGAACAAATTAAAGTTAGATAAAAACAAGGTGATATTGTCACCTGCCATGTCATCTCTCCTCTGTGTTTAAAGCTTGAAATTACCGAATATATTAATAACTAAATGAAGTGCTGCTAATTCAGATTAGTTTAATAGGAAACATCAGTACCACGTCACTGAGGCAGGGCTAAATTTAGACATCCGTTTGTGTAGTAACATTATATAAGGTGGGATAACAGTGCTCCAAGTTAGTATTTATTACTTGGCATACCGATGTAATGAGCTCTCGGAAATATACTGCATCAGTGCAGAGGGAATTAAATTTTAAAAAGCCATTATGTCTGTTACCATGGAAACAATACCTTAACAATGTAATGAAATGAACTGATACCCACAGGCTTACATTTTATAACACTTTTGATGAACATTGACATTACCCTTTTCTTACTCAAGTTTTTCAAATTATTCAGCAGAAAAAATGAAATTGTCTGTCTATGTTTCTCTGTCTTTCTGGCTAACTATAGAAAGAGGGCCTCAGATATACCTGGAGGACCTCTGGTTGGCCATCCCTGATTTATAGGGCTGAAATTTCCCCACTGAGTCAATGTTAACATATTTACCTATTCATTATGATATGAAAGACATTTACTAAAAGGCAAGATGTATCTTCTACACAAAACAGCATGTAAGAACAGTGATGATTTTTTATTGTGTAACTAATTGAAAAGCCTGTGTACACGGGCCGCAGTGCCACCCAGCAACCTCAGCTGGTGGCCAGATCCTGTTGGCCGCGCTGCAGTCATGCACAGTACTGACTGGCCGAACACACAGGAGCTGATAATGGAGCAGGGCGCTCCGAATTCAGACGTAGTCCTCTCTGAGCACCTTCCTGGGACCCTTGGTCCCAGGAAGGTGCACAGAGAGGACTACGGTGTGAATTTGGAGCACCCCGCTCCGTTATCAGCCACGGCACGGGCAGTTTCTACTGAGCATGACTTAAGCGTGCACAGCCATCTGTACTGCACATGACGGTTTCTGACAAACATACTTTAAGTGAATTATTATATAGGATAGTTATGGAACTGATTTTCTTTTGAGGCCCCAGATAATTCTTATGATTACATTCCCGTTGATATGGCTTCTATCTCAGGTGATGCATGTGCAAATCTTCTTCCTGCACACATTACCCTGTCATGGCCTAATTCATTTTTCTACATGTCGATCATAATGTCAAAAATGTTATTCACTTTTTTTACTGAATATATGTATTACTCCAAAAAAGTAATTAAGAAACAATGAAATTAAAGTCATACAGTCACCTTGAATTCAAATTTGCATATTTGAAATCTTCATTACGTGCCAGAGAGGTGTACAGTGCTTTGCATTGAAATGAGTTGGATACATCTCTTGTAATAAAATGGTTACAAACTGCTTTTGTTCATGTTAGCCAAAATACCAGCATTTCTACATTGTGAATTCTGAGTGCAGTACTGTATTCTATTGATGCTATCAGTGCAGCCCAGATCTTAAAGGGATAGTAATGTTTCATACTAAAAGCAGCTCTATTTAATCATCATAGTATTTGGACTTTGGAAAGTGTTATTTCAGTTCTGTCAGAGTTGTAGTACAAGAGTAATTCAATGACAAAGTGTCCACCTCCCGCCCCTTTTACTGATGTAACACTGTTCAGCCAGATCAGAAAGGAGATGCCCAGGTAGACTGCAGAGAGGGACAATCTTCAATTAAGATAAGGGAAAAACCTGAAAAACTTGTCAAGGGGGGCAGAGCTTTCATTGTTCTCATAGGAAGAAGACTCTCCCCTTCTGTTATCTGTCTGGTCTTACAACCAGATTCACATCTAAGAAGAGATGGCTTACACTAGGAAAAAGGGACGGGAGGGGAAACTTTGCTTGTGAATATCTCTTAAACCATAAAGGTTTGAGAGATAAGACTTATATCGTTCTTCATGTTTTTTTAATGCCTACAAATTAAAATAAAGATAAAACAAAGTATTGCTATCCCTTTAATTAGCATATATAACCTCCCTGAAAGAAATATTTGTTGGTCTTTGGTGTAACATAACACATAGGGAGTTTACAATAAAGTTTTAATATGTGCAAGCTTAAGTTCAACTAGGGGTGGGTGAAAAGTGAGAAAAATTTCCCACAAGACTTTTCTTTTTTTTTCGCAAAAGTGATCTCTTTTTCTTCAAGGCAACATTTCCCTTCTTTTCACCTATTCCAGCAAATTTTTTAGCCTATTCCAACACATTATTCTCCTATTCTAACACATTTTGTGCATAGTCTAAAGCATTTTTCGCCTATTCAGCACATTTTTGTCCTATTGTATCACATTCCAATACATTTTTCTCCTATTCCAACACATTTTTCTGCTATGTTTAATATGGTGCAACCTTTCCCAGCACAATATAACTTCTTATGAGGGCTGTAGTTGAGAAATAAATAGCTGGAAGTCAATAGCAACATACTTTGAAAAATGTGCTAGCTTTAGAATGCCTTTGTCCTTTGCCCACAGCACTTACTTCCTGCTTAAGTAACGCTGGCACATATTCATGATGCTCCACCTTTCCTCCTTCCACTGGTGAATTTGATAGCCATTACTCAACTTCTGTGTGTGTTTTACTCTCTACAGTACACAACTGATGGAGTGTGATGTCTTGCCTTGGCCCTCAACAAAATTCTCAGTGTCGTCTGCTGTCTATCAAGTCTGCGTCAGTCACAGAGCTCCCCCAGTCAGTTGTCTAATATATTTATTTGCTTAATTATTTATGTTTTTTATTTTTTTATTTATTTACTTATTTTTTTAAGTTGTCAACCATATCTTATCACAGTTAGTCCCAAAAAATATATATAACTAAAAAAACAACTTCTTTCCCCAGACTTCCCCAGCACAGAGACAATAAAAGTAAAAGCAACAAGCAATTTGGACCCCAGCTGCCTATGTCCTGCCAGTCATTCACACCAAATTTTGGGGTATTTTGGGTCAACCTCTTTCCTCTCTTCTTCTCCCCATCCAAAAATAAAAAAGCCCCATGTGTCATATTTTCCCTAAATAAAAATGTACTTCTTGATCACAATCATGTCTGTGATTTCTTCAGGTATCTAACAAGGTCAGTGGCAGAGATGTTTCCAGTGCTTTGCAGAACAATGGACTGAACACAACTCTTGCACATTTTACTTGGTGGGAAAGTGTAAGAGCATTGGTAACCAAACACTCCACATCCGCTGTTGTCCAATTTCAACTCACAATACACCTAGCAAAGGAAAATCTGGAAGCTGTTGTCTGGCCATGATATCAGTTGAAATTTAACAACAGCTGAAGGGAAACATATCACAAGCTAAGTCTGTTCACACACACACAGGATCACTGTTAACATACAGGGACAATAGCACTCCAACACAAAGGTACACATTTTTCACACAAGATCATGTCAGGCATGTGGCACAGGGATCACACTGCGCAGATGCACAACTCACAATACACAGTGTGTGGAACACAGCACAGCAACCAGTGTGCATCCCCTAGGGTATGTGTGCATCAGAGGTATGCTTGATGGTGGTGGGGTCTTAGAGGACTCCTGGGATGCCAGTGGGGCACTCAGTGCAGCACACATATACATTGTGTAACCATCTTTCATCCCAAACTCCAGGCTGGCCGAACATATGCAAGATCCACATGTTGTTCTAAAGGACAAACTACTCAAACTTCACTGCAAGCCATGTTCATGTTGGGATCCTTCTCAGTTTACTTTCATGAGGAGGTGTGTGATGGAATGGTTGTCAACCTGAGAATGAACACTTCCTGTTTTCAGTTACCTCTATTGTATTAACCATGTATTCCCATTCTAGAAAACATTAATGTCCCCTGTGTGTGCATGTATTAGAGAGTGTTGGCCATTTACCAGAATTAGTATGTATGTTTGAAGTACAGAGTGATGGTACCATGAAGTCTAGCTAACCAAAGAAATTCAATTCAGATAGCCCACCTTCTGGGTCACTAGAACAACTTGAAGAAAGGAATTTCAAATACCTGGGCAGATAGAGGGTGTAGAGCAAATCTGTGAATCGAAAGTGTGTCCCTTCCCCCATACATCAGGCTAAGCAAAATAGACCTTGTAAATGGTAGCTGTGACACTAGATCCTGTAAGTGGTGGGTAGAAGGAAGTCCAAGAGAGAAACTGAGGGAGAAGAAAGGAGAGAGATGGAAATGTTGAAGCAGGGAAGAATGTCTGCCTAGAATGGAGGGAGGCCTGGGGCCAGTCTGGAGTCTGACTGGCCCATGTGCTTGCTAAAAGAGTACTGGGGAAGCTCAGACTGGTGTGTGCCCTCACCGGAAGAGTAAAGGTGAGTGGACACTGAAGTGGGCAGGTCCCCCTTCCAGTTATGGGCTGTAAGTCAAGTTGTGGTGTCTGCAGCCACAGAAAGTACCCTGATGTTCCCATAACAAGGATGGTGGTATTGAAGCTAAACTTTGGTGGCTATTGCCCAGTAATAAGGAAAGTAACAGTGACTAATCTCTTAGGATGCCTTCTCCAAATCATCCGTAAGGACTAAAATGTACAGAGAAACTTCATGTTATCCAGCACCATGCATAGTGGATTGGATACCCCATGTTTGCTGCTATTGAGACTATGTGTGAGCTCCAGCTTAAAGGGTTAGTAATGCTCTCTTATAAGTTTATGTTATATTGTAGATAAAAAAATATAAATTATGTGAAGCAAGTCCCATCTCTCAAACTATGGTTACAGAGATATTCATAGCTAAAGTTCCCCCTCCCTCATGTCAGCTGCAAATATGACAGAAAGAGATCCGTGTCGGTTGACTTTAAGCGGCTCTCCAGCAGAGCCAAAATAGCAATATTTAAAAAGAACTACTTCATTGGAACGGTCTACAAAGTGTGTTTACAAACCAGGCACACTTTGTAGACCGTTCCAATGAAGTAGTTCTTTTTAAATATTGCTATTTCTGCTCTGCTGACGAGCCGCCGGCAGGTCCCAGGACCGGGATCTCCTGCTGTCAGTAGAGCACTGACGTCAGTGCAAGGGGAGGGAGTTGCGAACTTTACCTGCAAATATCTCTCAAACCATAAAGGTATGAGAGTGTCACGACCAGAAGCAAGGACAACTAAGGGACTGGGAGTACCTGGGAGCAGGAAAAGGGCAAATGTCACGACCAGGAGCAAGGACAACTAAGGGACTGGGGGTACCTGGGAGCAGGAGCAGGGCACTCCTCCAACAAGGGGCGGCTGAGCTAGATGCTAGGGAGCAAAGCTAGGGAGCGGAGCTAGAGACCGTAGGTTGCCTAGGCCAGGGTTGTGCTGCAGCTGAGCCGCCTATAGGTGCTGGCCGCGAAGCCAGATGTTGCGGTCCCCAGCAGAGAAGCCGCTGGGTAACCCCGAATAACCCCAACCCAGACAAACTATACTCAGAGGACCCCAAGAAGCGGTACTTACTCAGGTCTCCTAGGAAGAAGGATCCCTCGTGGCAGGAACTGCTGATGGGACACACCAAGGCTGGCGGAGAAGAAGTAGGCATGGTCCTGGAAGATCCACTGGAAGCTGGAACAAGAAAAGGCAGGGTCAAGAACTGGTCCGGGTCATACACAGGAGATTGTAGTCATAGGATACAGGCAGAGGCTTGGTCAAAGGCTGGTCTGGGTCATACACAGAAGAACTAGGTACAGGGTCAGGCAGAGGCTTGGTCTAATGCTGGTCCGGGTCACACACAAAGAAACAAGGCACAGAAATACCACAGGAAGGCACGAAATAGACGCTATACTAACGCGTCTAAGCAGAGCAGGAAGCAGGCAGATAAAGGCCCCCAGCCAGAAGGAGCCCTGAGAGTGAGGCTAGGATGCCGGAGGACCATAGAGAGGAGTCAGTAGAATGTTCGCCACCGGAAGCAGATGCATGCGCGGAGAAGCCAGCCCGGAGACCGGTGAAGCAACAAGGAGCCATCAGAATGCCCAGGGTAAGGGGAATGGCGAGTGGGACGTTACAGAGAGATGGGACTTGCGCCACTATTTTTTTTAAAATCTACAATATAGCATAAACTTATAACAGGGCATTACTATCTCTTTAAAGCTAAAATGTACTGTGGGTATTAAGTGGGACCCCTGACAATCTGTACAACTTTGCTGGCATACCAAGAAGAGAACAGCAGAAGTGTGTGGTTTTACCCCTGTTTGTTTGCCTGTAAATGTTGTCCTATGTTTGTGTTCCATGACCTCGCTAATAAATGCAATTTATTATCTTTTTGTCTGGCTGGATAATCACTTAACCCTCAGTCTACCAAGTAGTAACCCCTGTACCCATCACACGGTGCATATCTGTTACAGCTTACCTTGTTTTCAGCGTAATCTGTAGGCATGAGGCTTCAAGCATGCAGCAGGCCTTTATGTGCCATGCTTCCTGTACTCCCCTCCTACCTACTTCCTTCCTCTGAGCTGCTCCTCCTACCTACTTCCCGAGGAGGGGTTTAAAGGGCAGTCTGAGTCCTGACTCAGGTGCCCTTGCATTGTTGTTCATGGCAGTTCTATTACTATTACTAGTTCTATTGCTCCAAGGGTTATATACTTGATATGAATATGTTGAACTTCTGGGAAATTATGGACATATGCAGTCAGCAGTAGCAGTGTTTGCAGGGGGATAGTTGATATCTGAGAAGTGGCAATGTCATCATACCCAATTGGAATTGTAGTTGAATTCACAGCCTCCATTGGCATGTCAGCTGCATGTGTTCATAACAGTGCAAGCGGTTGTTGTGAAGTTGAAGCAGGCAATTTCAAGGCTGGAGGCTCATGTGAATCTTAGCCATCCTGTGGAGTGAAACATATTATTATATATTGTGTGACTGTGTTTGCACACATTCCCCATGCCTTATCATGGTCATACATGCACTGTGTTTGATTCATATATTTTACTCACAACTAAACAAGTCCCTTAAGAGCCTGTCAGGATCACATCATTCTCAGGCTGAGGAACAGACATCTCAACAATGGTTTGTGGATCCAGATCCTCCACCATACATATGTCGACTGCGATATATTGGAGTTATCCAGGAAGTGGAATCTTGTTTTAAGGAGGCCAAAGGTGTGTTCTATAGCATTCCTGGTCCTGATGTGAGCCTCACTGAAGCAGTCCTGTGCAGGTGTTTGTGGATTTTCTATATGTGTGAGGAGCCACAGTTTGCAGCCATATCTTGCATCCCCTGTGGAAGAAAAATGATATTGTTACACATGTCCGTAGCCCTTACATGCCCCCTTCTCTGATGTCTTCTCAGGTATTGCAACGGAATCATAATGCTCATAATCGCTCTCTGAGTGGTCTCGCTGTAAGCAAGCCATGTCTGAGAACGGCGAGACGTCCCTTTATGATAGTGGTGCTGTGTTGTCCAGGCTCGGTCATCAGTTACAGAGAGGCGAATGGGAACATGTGTGTGTGTGTTGTCTAGGTAAGTGAATGCAAGTGTGACTCTTGTTGTTTGAATGTGTTTGGTGTCACTTCTATTTACATGTCAGGTCCATGTATGACATTGACAGGTGTGGTTGCTGATGCTGGTGCACTTTGGCTCTCCATTGGCTAGTGATCTTGCACAGACAGGCTTGGGTTGCTTAGTAACTGACAGATGTGCAGATTGTGTTGGGTGGACATATATGATGGTATGTGTTAACCCCAGTTGGGGTATGGTGCCATGGATTGTATGAGGTTGATTTGCAAAGCTCTTATTCCTCTGGGGATTGATGGTTTGATGGTGGTTGTCCAGCACTTTTGTGTGGAACATGCAAATTTTTGGGTGGTTCGCTGGCATTACAGGGTTAAATTTTACCTTTGCTGTCATTGTGCCATGTACTAAGTGTTGTGTGATCTGTTTGTTCACTGCTTCTTTTTTTTGACTGAGGTTTTTAACTTTTTTTGTGTGCTGTACGCCCCAAAAATGTAGGTGCAGGATTACGATGAGATCAAACCCTTAGAGAGGTCACATTTTCTCTTTTAATAGTTACAAAAACAACAAAAAAAGTTTTATGGAATTTACAGTAACCCATTGAATGCTAGAGTCTTCTCCAATGCATTTTGAGGCAATGTTTTGGAGAGCTCTCTTAAATTCTATGGGTTAACATAATTAGTTTGTAGATGTTATTTGCAGGTATGTGGAACTGATGGGGGCGCCCATTTTCCACAAGTTACACAAATGTTCTAGTAAGTCAAGGTGAGTGTCCTTTCCTATAAATAGACATTTTACTGTTCTATTATGGTACATAGTGCATGTTTGGGGCTTATTGTTTTTTAGCAGCATTGTACTGGCCTGCAGTCCATTGTAGTTGATACATTTCATCAAATGGTTTTATCTAACAGATTCTCATTGTAGCATAAGTATTTGTGAGATGGATACAGTGTGAGTAGTATGTACAAAAGTGTGTTATATGTTCTTCACATTGTGATGTACTCCTCCTGACTCCTCTGTGCTTTTCTGTAGTGTGTGTGTGTGCTCCACTGTTGTTGTGGTACTGTACTACGCATCTTTGCCCTGTGGCATCGCCTTAAATCTATCTATGACAGCTAAGGCGTGGTCTTAATTCATGTGTTTGTTTTGGTTGTTTGACTTGTCTTTTGCAGAGTTTTTGTAGCGTGATTGGCTGTTGAGTGAATTCTCAGTAACAACAGTTCATGTTACTGTCAGCTGTTTTCTTTGGATACTATAGGACGTGCAGTTTTAGACACAAAGAACGTATGCATGTTATGCTTCAATTAGGCTTAGTGTGTATTACTGGTGTACACAGGAACTAGCATATAGTGTGTACTATTCAGAAGCTAAGCAATTCCATTGATTAGCACAGTTCATTGAATTGAGCTCCTTATCTTAGTTACGTCATGTTGATATGATGGTGCATGACTGCATATGGCTTTATTATAGATTAGCTTTGTAAGATGTTGACCCCATTTCTTCCAATGGCACATTACAACCATTTTACTATTTGTCTAATTTAACCCTTTCAGTGCCAGAGTGGTATGCAATGTACACCTACCCATTGTGTACCCCTCCCCATTGCGTACCCCTCTGGCACTAAAAGGGTTAAAAAATATCTTCATGCATTTTAGTAAAAATAAAATTCTGCAGGCATGTAGTAATGTATCATAATAAAACAAAACATTATGTACAAATTATTAATTTGTAAAGCAAATGTGCACTTTTAATGTCAAGTTTTATTGTGGGGTGTAATTTTGAGAATTTCCTCCTTTACAGTAAGGGCAGTAAAGTTATTGAACTCTTTGCATCATGATACTGTGCTTTCAGATACTGTAAATGCATTAAAAAAAGCAATGCATACCTATCTGGCACAGAACAATATTTAGAATTATGACAGCTGGTTTCAACGCATAAAGGTTATTGATCCTGGGAACTATCTGACTGCCATTTGGAGTAAGGAAGGAATTTTTTTACCCAATTGAAGCTTAATTGGAAATAGCTTCAAAGTTTTTTTTTTTTTTTTTTCCCTTCCTCTTGACCAACAGGGGTGATTTGGCATTGGCTAGACTTGATGGATGCATGTCTTTTTCAGCTTCAAGTACATTACAAAATGAGCACATGAGGCAAACAGATACCCTGTTTTTTACTTTACCCACATGGGTGAAAAATACATTATAATGATTGATTTCAATGCAATTAAAAAGTAGAAAGGCAGAAAAACTACACTTGCTTTTGCAGGAGATATTGTTTTCCTCACGTCTACTTTTTGAAATGAAATGGTTTGCTCTTCCCTACCCTCTATATCAAAACATATATCAAAACATTAAGCCATAATGTTCTTATTTAGGATTTGTGGTTTATACAATCACTATTATATCCCAAGTCTGATAAATAGACGATATTAAAAGTCGTTATTTTTGCAGATTTCCCTTTTAGCCTGGGCTAATAATTATTCAAGACTTTGCTTGGACACTAATAACTTCCGAAACACAGAGAAAACCCATAATGTTATATAAAGTATTGACAATGTGGTTATTTCTGTGCAGAGTAGATAAAAAATAATTCAGTTTTCACAAAGATATGTATTTTAATGGGATATCCAGCATTCCCTTCAGACTTTATTATGGGCTGGGAAAGGAACACAATAGGGTCATGTGAATGACACATCTATTGATAAGTGAGAGCAATTACATAGTCCATGGCATTTGTTATCTCCTCAGTGAAACTATTGCTGACTGTATGAACATTTTATTTTGATTGACTTTAGCTAAATGAAGCTTCCCTTGGGGAACATTATTCTTTTCTCCATCATCGTAATGGTAATGTCATTTCATGTTGAATTATTGATGTGCTTGTCTGTATTTGGGGTTGAAAAGGCTCAGTGGAGAAGATTTAACAAATTGTATGAAAGTGTTGTCATTATTCCACTAATTCCACAACATTTTGATACATCTCTTTGGAAGTTCTACATGTGTGGTATCTGAAGACTGTAATGTCTAAAAAAAAACATAATCAATTTCAAAGGAAAAAATCAACATAAGACAATGGGTCATGCGTACCACATAAAATTTAGCATTGTTTGGTTGAACAATGGATTGGTGTCATTTTCTATTGCATCCCAGTGGCCTCTGCAAGTCAGAAAATACCTTTAACCTCTAGTAGCTACCCTTTAAGACTCCCTCATGGTGCCTTTACAGCAACACCATCTCGATGCAAGAAATATATGTATTCATACCAGTAATCTGGATTAGATTATTTACATGTTTTCTTAAACTCCTATGGAATTAAGGAAAGTGTGTACCTCTCAGAAGTGTAGCACAGTTTCTAGTAGTTCAGATAAGTAACGTTGTAACCTATGGCTCTATTATATCTTTGCCAGTCCAGTTATAGATTATGCATGTTATTAAAAATGATATCTCAAGCAGTTTATTTGCCTCCATTGTGCAAACAAAGTGATTTATCTGAAGCTGGTTGGGATACAAATGGACCAATGATGAGATGCATTATGCTACAGGTTTAACACTTTGTAGGAAAACAAATCAGTATTTTACCAGTCTGCCAATGTTTTCCGTTGATATAATGTATGTGTATACACAAACTCACTGGTGTAATTCTTATTATTATAGGTGTACAACTTTGACATGGCTCATTTTTTCCCATGTCTGTCTCCCCTAGATTCGCCACTGGATATAGTAGTGGATAAAACTTGTGGGGGATATTGGAACTGCCCCCACACAGATCTCTTGATGAGATCAATAATGTAAACAGTATCAATAGTTGAAGATCGTGGTCTTCTGACCACTTCCTTGAGGTACTTGTATGTATGTATGTGTGTATGTATATCTTTATTTATATGGCGCCACACAGTGTACGCAGCGCCTTACAATAGACATATGTTACAATAAATAAGAGGGGATGAAATAAGTGCGATATTCATAGAAACAATGGGAGAGAGGTCCCTGACAAAGTGGTCTGAAGATCACTAAACATGTTAGGATCTTTTAAAATTATTTTATAATAAACCATTACAGTTTTATTTGCTCTTTCAAGCATCTTATTTCAATACTGTGGATATCATCACCATCGCTGTGCACCTTCCTGTGTGGTCTCTTTGTGGGTGAACTGGCACTTTCATCCCCTGTTGGCTTTCATATTGGCTTCTTCATACACAAGCCTATAATACACTTGATTGTGAGTATCCCACGATCTTCAACTATTGATGCTATTTATATTATTGTCTCCTTTTGGATCTACTCCTGCTCACTTTTAACTTGTGTTGATCCTAACACTACTATTATCCCAGTTACTGCAAGTTAAACGGCAGCAGAAAAAAATGTCTGCGTAATTTTAAAGTTAATAAATATTTATTCTCCTGTTTAAATTCATGTGTTTGAATTCCCTGTTGTTTAAATTCCCAGCATTTACCCCAAGGCTGCCTGGATGCACTGCTGAAAGAGTCACATGTTCAAGGATTCACTCTCCTTTGTGTTTATAGACCCAATTACAAGCCAGCAACCAAAAAGCAACATGCTCACCACATATACCAGCGGTTCTCAACCTTTCTAGTGCCGTGACCCTTTGATAAAATGTCCCAATTTGTGGCGACCCCTAACAGCAAAAATGATTTTCGTTGGTCCTTCATCGCTGTAATTACTGAATTACTCCGTTATTAAGAAATCCTTACTGTTCCGAGGCCGGAAGCCAGGCACCAGAGCAGACATCTTGTCTGTGCTCCTGTGCTGTCAGTACCGGTCTCCCGGACAATTACAAGTTTTACAGATTAGAACAGACAGAAAAACAATTTTCTGATGGTTTTAGGCGACCCCCGGCAAATCGTCATTCGACCCCCGAAGGGGTCACGACCCACAGGTTGAGAACCACTGACATATACACACTGTGATCACTTACACATCTGTAAGGGAAGAAAAAAAAAGTATTTTAACCCCTTCCTAACTACTCTAATGGAACACAGTTAAAATAGAAAAACAGTTATTATGATTACTGCTCCAGAAATAATCCACAACCTACCTTTTTTTGTAAATTTGCAGCTCAAAGTAAAATGCATATACCATTCATTTGCAGTGCAAACAAGGTTTTCTCATAATATCGCCTGTCTAAAGTCATCCGAACAGGTGGGGAATAATATTTCATATGAGAAATAAGCTTGAATTAAATTTCAACATGCGTAAATTAATACATACAAGTTCAAACACGCATTACCTGTTAGGTCTAAACAACAGTAGATATATTTTGTTATTCTCATGCTTTACCATTTGCTTAATCATTTACTAGACTGGAAAGCAATATTTCATATCATGATGTTCAAGCAAATAAGTAATCTCCTGGGAAAAACAGGGTAATGTACAATGTGTTAAAATCATTAGTAAAGCATAAAATAATAAATAGTTGCCTCATCAGAGATCCTCATGAATTCCCATCATTCTATAATGATATCTGGATGGAAAAAGCAGTTCACATAAGTATGTCTCTGGGATAGAATGAATTTATTGAGAAAGGATCTCGGTAACGGTGATCCAAATAGTACACAATTATTAACTGAAATGTGGGAAAAAACATGTTCCAAGGGCATAGAAGAATTTATTATTATTGATGTCACAGACATAATTCTTACAGAAGTACATAGTTGTTAAAGAAGGGGTTGAATGTTTGTTTTATGAATAATTCTCACAAACTCACTTTAATAAAAATGTATACTTATATGTAAGGAAACTGCTTTTGAAGAAATTTTTCACTAAACACAATGAAAACACAGACACTTGATCTACACAAGATAAAGAGGTTTAAAAGATATTGATACTCTTTATTTAGAAGTCACCCTCACATTGACAATTCCTTTGGCTAATAGATCACAATTACAATTGAACTACACTCTGATCTTCCATGATAATTTTCAAGAATATTGAAATTCTTCTTGAAGTTGTGACTAAAGAGTTCATGGAACTTCAGAATAAAACTTATAGCATAGAATGTAAGAAAGTGGAACATTAGCTACATTTTGAAAGTCATACATTTCTGTGCTAAACTGTTCATGTTTTGATGGGTTCACTATTGAAATGTCGCCTTATGGCAACTATCAAAAAGCCACCTCAAAATAGGCTTCTAGGCTCCACACACACCCCTAAGAACTACCTAGGGGTGGCTACTTTAATGGCCTGTTCTGTGACAGAACTGAACAGGCAATTAAAGTTGCCACTGCTAGATAGGTGTTAGGGCCGAGGGTGGAGACTAGATGCCTGTTTTGGATGCCCATGTGGCTGTGATGTGCAGCATGGGAGATTGAATGGAGTTAGTGGTGGGCTGTTATGATCAGAATTTGTTCGGGTACCATCAGGACGGCACAGATGGAAGAGGTACAACTTTACATTTAAGCTTTGAATACCAGAGGGGTCCACAATGCATTGGTTTGCAATGTGTTGTGGACCTCTCTGGCACTCAAATGGTTAAGGCACAGCTGGAAGAGGTACAGCTTTACATTTTGTCAACTTTGTTGGAACATCGAACACTTATTTCATCCATCATCTGTTAGTCTAAAGAGGTATCCTATTGAAATGTTCCCTTTAAGAGTGCAACATCAGAATGTCTCTCTTTTGATTCTGGCCACATTCTGATGTCGCCATTTTCATTCAGGTGACATTTTTAATGCAGAGTTTTGATGGCCACCAAATAGACGGTGACATTTCAATAGGATACCATTTTGATGCAAGAAACATATTAACGCCTTGATTCTGAATAACATATGCTCCTAAATGAACTGAAAACATTGTCAAATTTATGAAAATGAACGATAAGTTCTTGGATAAATTAGGCAGAACTGCTAATCCTCTTACAGAATGGTGGACATGTTCATTCATTCCGAAAAAAACATTTCAATAACATTTTGGGTCTAATCATTTTTCCATAAAAAGTACATTGCACATATTTCTTGCATTGCTCCCATAATGACAACCTTTGGCCTGGGCAATGGAAAGCCTTTATATAAATAAGGAAATGGGATGATATGGAATCATCTGATAAGGGCAAAAACATTGTCTGAGGGTTAAAAGAGCTATACATACAGTATACAATACATATATAACATTAAAAATGTTATCTGTTAATCTGTTATCAACTGAATCATTTATGAAAACAAATTTAAATTCCTTCAGGTAGAAACCATGTAGCTGCCACAGTATATTTTTTAACAAAGATGTAAAACATTTTTGACTGCATCCAGTTTCACATTCAGTGTATTGTATTATATATACAACTAGTTGAAGAGCCGTTACACGGGCCACAGTGCCACTGCCAGACGGTCGCGGGGCAGTCATGCTCAGTAGAGATTGCCCGCGCCCACGGTTGATGCAGAGCTGGACACTCTGAAGGAGCGGGCAGTCTCTACTGCACATGACTGCAGCCTCAACTGCACATGACTGTGTCGTTACACATGTTTTAGCTAATTATATAGGGTATTTGCTGATGTTCATGAAAATGATCCTTTAATGGAGTTCGAGCAAACATCAGAAGACAAGCTATAGTTCGGACAGGAGGCATTCATGCGGAATCAGGAGACAAGCTGAGGTCAAGAAGCACAGAGTACTAGTAGAATTAGGAGACAAGCCAAAGATGAAGTGGGAAGAGATCAACTGGAATCAGAGCAGCAGAAAGGAACCAAGCCTTCACCAAAAGGCTAACAACTAAGCATCAAATGAATGATGTGGAGTGAAGATATATTCATCAGAACGTGTGCTACACAACAAGTTACACAATGACAAAAGTGCATGTTTTGATGCAACCACATACAAATGTGCAAATATTTCTGCATGTGCGAGTACAAAAACGTGAACTCCAATGATTGCACAACATGGGAGTATGGGTAACAGATGAAGGTGAGAACAATGCCGGACCCTCAAAGGCACCCTCCAGGTGGAAGGATTTGGGCGATGAGGATGGGCACAATGAAAAGCCCAGATGAGGGTAGGAAAGCAAAGGAAGGCAGCAGGTGCAACAGAGCTTTAGATCTGAAGAGTTGTGAGCACAGCCCCAACTGTATTTTCAGATGCGTCCACTTCTGTAGTAAAATTAGAATGCTTGAGGATGGGAGCCTGAGAAAAGCATCTCTTCAGAATGTCAAAAGTTTGCCTGATCAGAGTCAGACCAGTACAAAACGAACCTTGGAATGGGTCGGTTGAGTAAGAGGATCTACTAGTTTGGAATACTCCAGATGATTCTTCAGTAGAAGTTTGCAAAACCCAGGAATCCTTGTAAAGCCTTCCTATCGAGAGGAGCTGGCCAATCCAGGATAGCAGAGACTTTAGTAGGAGCCATTCTGATGCTGTCATGGGAAAAGATGAAGACCAAGAATTCAGTTGTAATAACTACAAAGGAGCACTTCTCCAATTTAACAAACAGCATATAGGTGCATAGTTTTATAAGGACCTTCTGAACAAGTGATCAATCTTCTTCCAGACACAAGGAAAACATCAAAATGCTTACTATGAATTGATCCAGTAAGTCACAAAAGATATCATTGATGACATTTTTTAAGGTCCCTAGAGTATTGCATCACTCGAAAGGCATTAAATGATATTGTAAGTGTCCATAGCGGGTTCAGAAAGCAGTCTTCAACTCATCAATCTCTCTAATCTGAACAAGATTATAGGCCCCACATAGATCAAGTTTAGTAACGAAGGTAGCTGATCCCAGGTATCAAACAACTCCAGTAACAGAAGCAGAAAGTAGCAATTTGTCATGGTTAACAAGAATACACCAGGAGTCAGTACTGTAATAGTAAAACCACCTTTCTTGAATAGTAATATATAATAGATTATAAAATAATAACAAGGCGCAGAGGGTGACAGAGGAAGTATCACGGTCCCCGTGATTCCCTGTCAATCTCTCTTGGCCCGCCCAGGATGTGCCTTTTTATACTGGGGTCACGGCACCTGTCAGTTGCCCTTTCGTGGTGTTCCCGATCCTGCGCCTCGTTGCTGTGTTCCTGAGTCTCCTGTGTACCGATCCGGCTCATCTGACTACTCTGCTGATCCTGCTCCGTATTTGACCTGGTTTTCACTGATGATCCTGCTCCGTGATTGACCTGGTTCTGGCTGACGACCCTGCTCCGTGATTGACCCGGTTCTGGCTGACGACCCTGCTCCATGATTGAGCCAGTTCTGGCTGACGACCCTGCTCCGTGATTGAGCCGGTTCTGGCTGACGACCCTGCTCCGTGATTGCCCCGGTTCTGGCTGACGTTCCTGCTTCGTGTATTGATCCGGTTCCGGTTGACGTTCCAGCTCCATGTGCTGCTCCTGTGTGGCTCCGGTCGCCTTCCGGCGACATTCTGAACTGTATTGTGTCGCCCTGATGAATCATCTCTCAATACCGATCTATTGCCTGTGGTTGCATGAGTCCATCCGCATTGCGCTGCTGAGCTGTACACTCCTATACCGAACCTGCCTTGACCCGTGCTGTGCTTGTAGCCTCCGTTTGTGAGCCTATCCTCTTACACTTGCCAAGCTTGTGGGGTTTCGTTCGAGCCATTAACACTTCATGAGCCTGTGCTGTTAAGACCTAGCCTTACCTATCACACTAGCAGAGCAGTGTCCGTTCCATTGCTCGGTTAGCACCGTAGTCTCGCTGGTTAGCGCTGGTAGCCTGTTCACTCTTGCAGTGTGTGCGCTGTGTGGTACCAGAAGGGTGTCCCGGCTCTGGTCTCCAAGTGCTCAAGGTGTTACGTTATCCTCCGCACTACCTAGTGTTCTGGCTCCTTATTTGCTTGTGCAGTGTCGCTCTATTCTGGCACCCTAGGGGTGTGTTGACTCGGTTCCCGTTGGCACACGCAGGGTTACTACTGAGTGTATGTTAAGGGCGATTCAGGTTCTGGTTCCATCAGCTCTAGCAGTAGCTTTCCTCCTGATATCCCACTGTGGTGGTATTGGCTTAGCTCTGGCCTGTTGGTGCGTTCCATTATACTGCTTTTGAGAGTGATTCAGTGCAGACACTATACTCCAGCTCCACACCATCAAGAGACTGTTATCATCTCCTGGGAGTTGGCTAATCAAGATTACTGAGACTGTTCAGTTTCTCCTCTTTAACCCTGTATGGCATGTTCCTAATCAATATATTGCATTATCCTTACTTGGACCTGTAACTTGTCATTACTATTTATACCTGTACTGGCTCCTAGTGGCGCTGTTCTTTTACCATCTTCTTAATAAAACTGTGTTTTTACATTCTACCGTGGTCTGAGTGTCAGAAAACCGTAACAGGAAGCCAGAGATTCCTACCAGAAATAGGAGGCTGCTTGGAGTAACCTCTCTGCTAGAGACTAGGCAGACTGCCAATGGTAATCTCAGAGTAGGTAACCACAGTGTGCAGCAACAGAGTTCTCCCACAGGATAAGGAACAAGGAAGACTCTTAATGACTCATGCCTGAAGTCAGTATACTTGGTAGACACAACCTGGGAGTGAGACAGAGTGGCTGGTTGGCCAGAGCCGATGGTCAAGGTTGAGCGGTTCCTAGGACTAGCTAGGGGTCAATACCAGAGTGGGATGTCAGCCAGAGCCACAGGTCTGCACCAGATTGGATGTCTACTATGCGAGAGGAAAAAGCAGAAAGAATAGTCAGACATAGCCACAGGTCAACACCAGAATGGATGGTCAGACAAGCCTTGGTCATACACGGAGCGGTTAGTCAGCCAGAGTCACAGCCTGCACCAGACTGGATGTCTACTATGCCAGAGGATAATGCAGGAAGAATAGTCAGACAAAGCCACAGGTCAGCACCAGGATGGATGGTCAGACAAGCCTTGGTCATACACGGAGAGGGTAGTCAGCCAGAGCCACAGGTCTGCACCAGATTGGATGTCTACTATGCCAGAGGATAATGCAGGAAGAATAGTCAGACAGAGCCACAGGTCAGCACCAGGATGGATGGTCAGACAAGCCTTGGTCATACATGGAGAGGGTAGTCAGCCAGAGCCACAGGTCTGCACCAGATTGGAGGTCTTGTAACAGGCAATGGGCTACTAGCTACTGGCTTGCCTGTAAAAAGAAGAATCACTGTTCATTCTTTGATTTCTTCTGAATGGTATGTACGGAGTCCTACATAAAACAGTAATTCACATAAATTCTTGACACCACAAAACTATGTTCTTTCCCCAGAGAACCTCTCTAGGAGTTGGACTTGTGTTTCAAGATATTGAATGCTAACTCCAGAATCGGATGAAGTGGGCCTACCTGGAGACGACCTACCAGTTAACCGTAGGTCCTGGACTTGAGAATATAACTAGGACATGCCTCTTTGGAAGTCCACCACAGCCTGAGACAGGACTGGGCTAATCCTACTGGATCCATACTTGGCTTTGTTATTCTGTGAAGGCAATCACCTAGAGACTGTCAGACTACTCGTAGCTTGAGAACGAGTAGTAGAGAGCATAGTTCGGGTGCGTGGACAGCCACTAGTTTAACCTTACAGCAGCTGAAGCCGGGGTTAGAGGTGCTTACTGCGTAACCAGATGACAGTATGGAAACACCAGTAAACCACGAAGTAATAGTACTGACAATACGCTAGTAGGGTAACAGAGGCAGATACCCCAGATAGGTGAATCCAGAAGGCACGGTAGGCAGAAAGCAATGGAGATGGAGCAAAAGTCGGGAGAAATACTGTAGTCAGGAAAGGCGAAAGAACTGAGGAGTTCAAGGCGGGTTGAGTAATAGATGAATCAGGTGACAAGCCAAGGTCGAGGTGGGAAAAGATTAAGTGGAAACAGGATACAAGCTGAGGTTAAACAAGAGTTATCAGAGCAGCAGAAAGGAACCAAGTTTTCACCAAATGGATAAAAACTAAGCACTGAATGAATGGTGGACAGCGAAGATATAGTTTCTATCAGCTCTAGATTAGAGAGTTATGCTGAAGTGATGACCTTTACTTCATAATGCAGCCTTGTTTGCTAACATAAACAGGGAGAGTAAACACAGTTGGTATGGGAATCCCCAACCCAGCTTGCAATATGGGCTGTGTGAATCCGCAAAAAAGCTATAAAAAAATAAAAGAATGATAAAAATATTCATGCTATCATTGAGTAAATCATACAGTTAAAAAAACTTACAGAGATTTAAAGGAACACTAACACCAACTAAAAGTAAACCTCCACCTACCTTTACCACTCGTGGATCAGAGGTGAGCCATACATTGCCAAGCACTGCATTACACTCTCCTCTGGTCCCCAGATCTGGTAGAAAAGTGTAATGGCCACAATGAATATGTTCTGAGTAGTCTAGTTCTCCAAAATTAATCTTTAATTAGTACTGGAGATCATGTCCAGAGACGATTCCTTTCAGAGGACCCTAAGTCCCTACCATTGAATGCTTACCACTCTGGCACTCAAAAGGTTAAAGGGATAGTAATACTTCATTTTATCTTTATTTTATTTTGTAGGCATGAAAAAAAAACACGAAAAACGATATAAGTCTTATCTCTCAAACCTTTATGGTTTAAGAGATATTCACAAGCAAAGTATCCCTTCCCCCGTTCAGCTAGATCAGAAGGGAGGTGCCCAGGTAGACTGCAGAGAGGGACAATCTTCAATTAAGATAAGGGAAAAACCTGAAAAACTTGTCAAGGGGGGAAGGGCTTTCATTGTTTTCATACAAAGAAGATTGTCCCCTTCTGTTATCTGTCTGGTCTATGGACTGGATTCCCCATCTGAGAAGAGATGGCTTACACTAGGTAAAAGGGGCGGGAGGGGTAAACTTTGCTTGTGAATATCTCTTAAACCATAAAGGTTTGAGAGATAAGACATATCGTTCTTCATGTTTTTTTAATGCCTACAAAATAAAATAAAGATAAAACGAAGTATTACTATCCCTTTAAGGACAAAGCACAACATTCTAATAACACATCCATACTAAGAAGACCTGCAGTTTTCCCCCAAATTCTCTTTGAATTAAAAGGGGCTTTTAACTCCTGGCAGGGTCTCTAAAGCATTGCAATGGAATTCATTGGAGATCGCTCATGCATTCAGAGGATCAAAAAATTGTTCCCACTAAGGTGTTCACAGGTCAGTAACCCACAGCCCAGAGAGAGTTAACCCTTTGCATTCCGTACCACTCTGGCACTCAAAGGGTTAAAGCTCTGTGTTTCTGCAGAGCTGCACTGTAATAACAGATGCACCATGCTGCCCTGTTTACCTTACTGACTGAAAGCTTGATTTAAATCAATGGAAATTGAATTGCACCAGTTTGCCCTCGAATTGCCCCAGTTCTTCTTAACATATGAGACTCTTACTGTTGTCAGTACATTAATACTTCATTCCTGATGTCTGATTTGCATTTACTGTACAGTCTTGAGTAAATTAATTGCTGTGATGGAATATCTGTACTTTACAAAGTGTTTCTGTCCTCTGGGAGACAGGGCGTAGAATTGATTACATCTAATATGTTAAACAATGCAGTGTTGGCCGAAGGAGTGTTACCGTGTCTGTATCTTAATTGCTATTTCCAAATTGAAAAAGTCAGATTTTGCAAACAGCGAATATAAAGCTGGGACTGGAAACGTTGTCAGGTAATTATAAAAGCACTCAAAACTTATCCATTAAATGACAAAGACTGATCTATCATTTGACATTAAAGTTCCCTCTGTTTCCTGCCTTAAAAACCTTATCATGTTAGGACAGCAGGATGACTACGTCTGTGATGTTTAAAGCACTGATGCTTTTCCTCTTTTAGGTCCTCCAAAAAGGGATATACATAATATATTTTTCTCATATATTTTAACCCTTTGAGTGCCAGAAGGGTGTACAATGCACTGCAGAGCACATCCCTCACAAGTGTTAAAGGGGAACTACCACCCCGCAATAACTTTACATTAATTAATTGTTCATCTGGCGACTAGCTTCTTAGTAGCGCTAGTCGCCAGAAATATTACCTCGTTTCAAAGATTTTCCAGTTTTTCGGAGGCTCACGGTAGCAGGAAGCACGGACATCTCGTCATAGTGACATCGGTCCTTAAAGGAATAGCAATGTTTCACAAAAACAGCAGCTCCAATTAATCTTCAGAGTATTTGAGCCATAGAGAGTGCTATTTCAGTACTGTCAGAGTTGTGGTTCAAGAGTAATTGAAGGATAAGGTTTCCCCCTCCCACCCCTTTTACCTAGTGTAAGCCATGTCTTCTCAGATGTGGAATCCAGTCCATAGACCAGACAGATAACAGCAAAGGACAATCTTCTTCCTATGAGAACAATGAAAACCCTGGCCCCCTTGACAAGTTTTTCAGGTTTTTCCCTTATTTTAATTGAAGATTGTCCCTCTCTGCAGTCTACCTGGGCACCTCCCTTCTGCTCTGACTGAGCAGTGTTACATCAGTAAAAGGGGCGGGAGGGGGATACTTTGTAATTGAATTACCCTTGAACTACAACTCTGACAGAATTGAAATAGCACTCTCCAAAGCCCAAATACTATGATGATTAATTAGAGCTGCTTTTATTATGAAATATTACTATCCCTTTAAGGGTATAAGGACCACGACTGTCATAGTACGTCATGTAGTCCTTAAGGGGTTAAGGTTTATTGAGCCCTGTTGTTTATTGTGAGGAGGTGTGACCTAGAGGCAGGCAGGGAACAGTGTATATATTGGAAATAACAGATGCAATTCCAAATTGTATGGATAAATATACTGGACTGCATTATGGAAGACAATGTGTTAAACAAATTAAACAAATTAAAAGCCACTTGTTCCTAAATTCACAGTTAAAGGGATAGTAATGGATATGAATAAATGTAGCACTGATTAATGTGCATATATTATGGTTCATGTAGCACTGTATATAAATTGTGTCAAATCAATTTGATTCTGCCTCCCACCCCTTTTATCTTTAAGATGCACTTCCCCACAGATGTGGAATCCAGTCAGTTCACAGAGAGGGCCAATCTTCTCATTGTAAGCATAATGCAAACCCTACCCCCCTTGACGAAGGAGGCCAGGTCTTTCATTATGCTCACTGAAGATTGTACCTCGCTGAGAGCTGTCCTTACCAACTGGGGATCGCATTACGTCAGTAAAATGGGCGGGAGGGGGATACTTTAAAATCAGTTTACTTTAGAACTTCAAGTCAGACACAATTTATATACAGCACTACATGAACCACAATATATGCGCATTAATTGGAGTTACATTTATTTGCATCCATCACTGTCCCTTTAAGGTCCTGCACTGTTCAAAGGAAATTCATGAAGCTAGAGGGATTTTATATCAGGGGTCCCCAACATGCTTCTGTAGTTGGACTAAAACTCCCATCATCCTTATTCAACCAGTTACTGAGGATGAAGGGAATTGTAGTATAACAGCTGGGGGCTGCTGGCTGTGAATAACCCTTGTTGCGCTTCACTATAGAGATTGCACACGTTAGTGAATATCTAACAGAAGGCCTTATGCACAAAACAAAACAGGAGTAATTCTGGAGCAAGCTAACTGAATCATTGAGGAGAACCCCCCCAATATCGGACTTATTTAAATAGATTGTATAACCCAATTCATGTCTGAGAGGTCTTCAATGCATTGCTTCTAAATCTGATTGCTGTAACATTTATGGGGTTAAAAGTCATTTTTAAATAAAAGAGAAGTTTTATTTGTCCCCTGTGATGCAGCTGGTTTGTTCCGGAACTGGTGCTCTTTTCTTTTGAGCTCTGAGGAAGAAAAGCAAATTGTGTATCGGGAATATTGTGAATTTTTTTCTTTTCTTGGTATCTTATTTGACATGTACTGTACCAAGTCTTGAGGTAGATAAGCTCAGGCTTATCAGATGTCACATTGACAGGTACATCTGCTGATAAGAATAACACTTTCTCTTATATATCTTTCCTTCAAAGACCTTTTGAAGAGCTAAGTACATCTTCTTCCTTCCATTGTCCAAGCTGGGAACTAGCTTATTCCACCTTCTCTATCTTCCACTAGATGCTTCTTACATAAACAATTCATTTCATAAAGCAATTGTTTTCTTTAAAAGGCAGCACAAATTGTCTGTGGTTCTTTATACTTGATTTAATTGGAAACTTAGATATATCTGCTTCTGCTTTCAACATTTTACAGATAGGAATACATGTAATTTTAGCTACACGTTATCTTTTTCTTTTAGGAACTATTGGGAGAGTGTAAAAATATCCTGAGTGTTAGCCCTTTCATTGCCAGAGGGTTGTGCAATGCTGCAGTCTGTGCCCAGTGCATAGACATGGCAATCCATAAATGTCGTAGGTTATACTTGATATGCCAATAAAGTATAATATGGCACATACAGATGTTGAAAGGGATAGTAATACTTCATTTTAACTTTATTTTATTTTGTAGGCATTAAAAAAACATGAATAATGATACAAGTCTTATCTCTCAAACCTTTATGGTTTATGACATATTCACAAGCAAAGTTTCCCCCTCCCGCCCCTTTTACCTAGTGTAAGCAATCTCTTCTCAGAAGTGGAATGCAGTCCATAGATCAGACAGATAACAGCAGGGGACAATCTTCTTCCTATGAGAACAATGAAGGCCCTGCCCCCCTTGACAAGCTTTTCAGGTTTTTCCCTTATCTTAATTGAAGATTGTCCCTCTCTGCAATCTACCTGGGCACCTCCCTTCTGCTCTGGCTGAGCAATGTTACATCAGTAAAAGGGGCAGGAGGGGGACACTTTGTCATTGAATTACTCTGGAACTACAACTCTGACAGAATTGAAATAACACTCTCCAAAGTCCAAATACTATGATGATTAATTAGAGCTGCTTTTATTATGAAACATTACTGTCCCTTTAAGGCCTGCTTGTTAAGATAAGGGTAGCCCATCAATAGCCATCACATAACTTCTGATTTGGTTTAAAAATAAGCTCTAATGAACAGATCCTCCTTTCCCCATATGATGGCCACCTTTCTGTGATGAAATATAGAAGTCTGTGTGGGAGGAACTGATGCCCCTAATATTATAGCGGCACGTGTTAAAAGGAAAGTATCTGGTAAATCTGAATTAAAACAAAATAGTGTATGCACCAAAAACGTTTTTTAGTTTCCAATGCTACATAAGGTACAATTGTTTAGCTCTGACATTTTTTGACTTAATACATATGCATCATACTTTCAACCAGCTACCAATCACCCACCATGCTACAAGGTTTCTTACTATCACTGTCTGCTGTACTAAAGTTAGGATCATAGCTATAATGTATGACCTATAAGGACATCTGAGGCAATAGCGCAGAGCATGGATAGCACACATACACTGACTGACACCAGACCTTGTTCTGTTATTCAGTATTGGTTACATAATCATACCACACACACTCTGGTTTACATCCCATCTTGTTTTTGGGAGTGGGAGCTGGCATAGAGGATTAACGCATCTTTACCTTGGAGTCGAAACCAGCTGAGTCCCTGTATGCCAAATGTGCCCCAATCCATAAGGCTATTTTGTTCTTATAACAAATGATTTGATTTTAACATGTTTACCCCTCTTTGCCTGGTCATATGGAACATATGGAACACAGTGATTACAATGTTTTCCCAGGAGGCCTGGCAATCAAGGTGTTAATGGCAGGCCTGGTTAGGCTAGTGTGAGTGGCAGGGTAAGTTTTACTAGTTGACCCCTCTGTTGCTAGACAGTATACAGCCATTCCACAGCCATTTGTTTCAAGTTGCTTGGCATGGAGAGATTTAGAGGAGATTTGTGTGAGTTATGGGGATGGTGGCTGGGTGCAGATGGGACATTTGTAGGGAGGGTGTTTGAAGCCTTTGTAGGCCACATAGGCCTTTTTCCCAAGGCTAACTGCCCTGAGCTATCGAGTCTGGCAAGGCCTATCTAGCTGGATAAGATATATTTACAACTGTCAGCTTGCTTGTGTGTAAAAGATGAATAACTATGCAGCGTACATAATGGCCAGAATGTGATAGCAGAAGTAGTAAAAAGGCTTTAAAAGGTATGAATGTTCAAGCTGAATTTCCATTGTGTTGGAATGGAATCTCAACCTTTGTCTCCCCATAAAATGATACATGAGCCCATGAGTTAGTCCATTAGTTGCTGTACATAAAGTAACTAAATAGCTATGTTTGTATTTCCTTACATGGTTTAGTTTCATCAGAAAAGATTGAGACACTACTTTCAATACACAGTTCATTGTCATTAATTAACAAATCTAAAAGCATGGGGTGCAGCACTGAACCTTGTGGCACCCACTCATAACTTTAGACCAACTTGAAAAGCTTCCATTTACAACAGCTGTCTGCATTTTATCATTACACCAGTTCTCTATCCATACATATATTTCACTTCCCAAGCAAAATTAATTTATGCAGTAACCTTTTATCCTTTTGCCAAATCCAAGTATAACACATCAACCTTCATAGAACTGAAGTAAATTAGGTTGACAAGATCTAATCTTCATAAAGACAAGCTGGTCTTTACTGACTATAGCATTCTTGGTCATAACAAAGTTCTGAATACTACTGGTGGCAAATATACCGTAAAATCTCAGGTATAATATGCACCTGTGTATAATATGCAGGTGCATATTATACCCAAGATTTTAGGGGAAAACAAGAGTATGTATAATATGCACCCTTGTTTTCCTCTGGGCAACATACACAAAAAATGGCAAATTTCCCTTCTTTCCTCCCTCCCTGCTTACCCAGCGCTGCATCTCCCGCTCTGTAGTCCAAATGCAGCATGCTGCATTTGGACCTCCTCTGCTCAGCCAATGGTAGGGTAATACCAAAGATCCAATGTGCATAACTGTATTTTTTTATACCAGGTTTTTTCTCGTGTATAATATGCACCCCTCACTTCACATAAGGTGAAGAGGGGCAAAATTGTGCATATTATACGGGTGATTTTACGGTAGTCAAGTTACTAATGCTTCTAAGATCTTACCTACTACAGAAGATAAACTGGCAGGTGTATATTTTTGTGATTCAGTTTGTATTCCCTTTTTGAATAATGATGATGCATCTGCTTACAAGGGGCTATGCAAGAAGAGAGTTAATCAATAAGCATTAAGAATAATTTTATTGATATTACTGTACAAAGTTCCTTAATTATCCTTAGGTGTATACTATCAATTTAAGTGACACATTACCATATACTAACAAAGTAATTCACCTCATTTTTCTTTCCTTGGGAGTTTTTTGTCGATGGAGTGGAAGTGGGGGTTTGTGAGTGTGCCAGTCTGGTTGATGGTCCCTCTCAAAATCCCCACCCATCCACAATTAAGATGAATACACGTCATACTCAACAGAGGTATCACCTTGATATACAGGATCAAGGTGCTCCAAAAGATAAGAGAGTTACTCCAACTGGTGACATTAGGAAGTATACATTTAGTGACACTAAACATGGAGGAAACAGGGAAGTTAACCCTGAGACAGAAAAAATTAAGAATGATAGTAGTGTCATTTCTAAACATCCATTTGCTGCACCACATAGCAATGAGGATCCCTTAGAGGGACCATCAACCAGACTGGCACACTCACAAACACCCACCTCCACTCCATAGACAAAAAACTCCCAGGGAGAGAAAAATCCTTTGCCTACCTGGTGGGAACAATTTCAAAACCGAAACTTTTACAACATATTGGGAAACAAAAAAAAAGTCTAGAGAATGGTCAGAAGATGGAGATGTAGAGGTAGAAAGAGAAAACAAGGTGGGAAGAGTGGAAATAGCATAAGAAGTAATCTATCATCCCATACATTAAATATACATGAAACAGCAGTTTTAAATAAGGGTCTGAATTTTTCCCTTCTGCAAAACCAAACATGTTCGATTTACTGATAGATCTAGATAGATTCACCTGAGGTTTAACATTACACAGACACTTTTTAGAATCAAAGAAGAGGGGAGGTAACCATAAGGATGTATTTATTTCCATTCAAAATGTGGATGCAGAAATTGAGAGATTGGAGAGATACATAGTTGAAGGAGCAGTGGTATCTCCATTTCACCCTCATTCTAAATTCAATCCTGTCTCTAGTAGATGGCCACTTATTAATACTTTTCATCAGAAGGTTCTAGAGAAGATGAGAAGTTTGACAGATAATTATATGTAACCCCTTCCGGATTGGCCGGTGACCAACTTCCGACCTTATCCATGATTACCTCTGACTTTGGCGCTAACAGGATGATGCTGAGTCTCCGCAGAATTTGGGAGTTTGGGGAATAATGAGCTTTTGTCAGTGCCTCCACTTAGCTAGGTATCTAATGATAGATGTTTATCCCTGCTAAGAAAACCACAAAGCAATTCTAATAATAACTGCACACAGTATGTATTTTAAAGGGGAATGGTACCCACAATATATATTGTAAAATGCAAAGAATAAAAACAGTGCAACAGAATAACACAGATATTTATAACATAATCCTATACTGCACAGAAAGTTCAGCACCCATCAGTGACACCCTCCCAACAGTAGAGTCCCTATTATTTCCTCCCCTCAGCTGATACAGACTCAGTCCCCTGGGGAAACGGTGGTGCACGTGGTGGGGCCCTTGTTGGAGGTAGCGCTACCCCTGTAGTGTGAGGTGTGAAACACAGAGTACCTTTTTGCAGCTTGTATGCTGATAGCAGGCCTTGCACCTTTGGACAGCTTTGCACTTGAACCCTCTGAGCAGCAACACCTTGATTGGCAGGCAGGTCACCTACAGGAGTTCCTCTGACAGGCGTCTGGATGGTTACTGGAGTGTCAGTTCCTTCTTCATAAGTAACATGTGGAGTAGTGCATCAAACAAGATATACTGCTAGACATTCACAAGCTTCCACACTAGGAGACTTCTGGGATCTCTCACTTTAATATACAACTCCTAGCAGACATGTGGTTTAAAATGTCTCTTATGCTGAGCAGCAGGGAGTTCTGCTCACTTCCCCTGCTCAAACCAAAACTGAAACTCCTCCAGCTCCCCTAGATCATCCTTCCCTTCCTGGATACTCAGCAGGATTCTCATTGGCTGAGGGGAATGCTGGGTCAATGAGTCATCCACAGAGAACTCTATGGTCTACAGTGTAGCTCTGTGGTAACTGGAGGTATCTGGATACCAGGGTTACATTCTCCTCTCTGTTAAATTCTTGCCTTCCACTGGCAAGATGAGGTAGTCCATGTGAAAAGTCATACACAACATAACATTTACAAAAGTCATATTACACTAGATATGAGAACAAACTAATACAGAGTATCTTCTACACAAAACACATCAGCAAGAGCATGTAAAAGTACAACTACCTTAGACTGTACATTAGTAGGATATTCATAGCTGGGTTCCCCTATGGAATCATAAGTTAGTGTCCTAGGAGGACGCCTCACTCGTTGTCCCCTTCTCAACTCCCGTGGAGGAAGTCTGTGCACTTCTTCATCCTCTTCGTGAGCATATACTAGCGGGCACCCTGCTGGAGAGGCTTTTGTCAAATGTATACAGAGGGGGCCATCTTCCTTGTCCAGGTCTTTCCTGCCTTTGATCAAGGCCACTCCCTGTTTGGTAATAGGGTCAGCCCTAGTGTCTACAATGCAGACTTGCTCTAAGCCAGATATTTGCCTCAAAGTAGCTTTCATTTCCTTCTTACTAGCCCTTTCAGGCAAATTACATACAGCCACAACTTGCTTGGGTGGAACCTTCCTCTTTAAGGCCCAAACTCTCACTTCTTGAGATGTAGGGTAGGATACTGTACTGAAGACTTTACTTGCTCCCCAATTCATCTCAGCAGTGCCTCCATCTGTAACCCCTTCCGGATTGGCCGGTGACCAACTTCCGAGTTTATCCATGATTACCTCTGACTTTGGCGCTAACAGGATGATGCTGAGTCTCCGCAGAATTTGGGAGTTTGGGGAATAATGAGCTTTTGGCAGTGCCTCCACTTAGCTAGGTATCTAATGATAGATGTTTATCCCTGCTAAGAAAACCACAAAGCAATTCTAATAATAACTGCACACAGTATGTATTTTAAAGGGGAATGGTACCCACAATATATATTGTAAAATGCAAAGAATAAAAACAGTGCAACAGAATAACACAGATATTTATAACATAATCCTATACTGCACAGTGTGAAAGTTCAGCACCCATCAGTGACACCCTCCCAACAGTAGAGTCCCTATTATTTCCTCCCCTCAGCTGATACAGACTCAGTCCCCTGGGGAAACGGTGGTGCACGTGGTGGGGCCCTTGTTGGAGGTAGCGCTACCCCTGTAGTGTGAGGTGTGAAACACAGAGTACCTTTTTGCAGCTTGTATGCTGATTGCAGGCCTTGCACCTTTGGACAGCTTTGCACTTGAACCCTCTGAGCAGCAACACCTTGATTGGCAGGCAGGTCACCTACAGGAGTTCCTCTGACAGGCGTCTGGATGGTTACTGGAGTGTCAGTTCCTTCTTCATAAGTAACATGTGGAGTAGTGCATCAAACAAGATATACTGCTAGACATTCACAAGCTTCCACACTAGGAGACTTCTGGGATCTCTCACTTTAATATACAACTCCTAGCAGACATGTGGTTTAAAATGTCTCTTATGCTGAGCAACATGGAGTTCTGCTCACTTCCCCTGCTCAAACCAAAACTGAAACTCCTCCAGCTCCCCTAGATCATCCTTCCCTTCCTGGATACTCAGCAGGATTCTCATTGGCTGAGGGGAATGCTGGGGCAATGAGTCATCCACAGAGAACTCTATGGTCTACAGTGTAGCTCTGTGGTAACTGGAGGTATCTGGATACCAGGGTTACATATAATTTAAACAGTCCCACAAATCTCTCATATTTAGAAAAGAAAGCAATCATTTCTCTTAGAAACAATGGAGAGATCATTATCAAACCTGCCGATAAGGGGGGGAATGCTTATCTAAAACAGATCTGATAATATCAACAAAACGATACGCATTTTGGGTGACACTTCCTACTACAAGGCTCTTACATTTAATCCTACACTTGGTTTTAAGTGGTCACTTGAACAACTTATTCATACAGCTTATGAAGATAGGGTCCTCTCAAGGGCGGAGAGAGACCTCGTTTTGGTGGAAGAACTGCGACCAGCGGTTTATTACCATCTCCCCAGGATTCACAAGTCTCTCTGTGCCCCTCCAGGACAACCCATTATTTTGGGAATTGACTCACTCGCATCCAACCTGTCCCATTTAGTTGATTTTCATTTGCAATATCTAGTGCAGAGGTTCTCAATTGCGGCCACCAGCGTGTTTTCGTGCGGCCACCATGATAATTGAGGAAATGGTGGCCGCGTATAAGATGTGTTTTTTTTTTTTTTTTTTTATCCTTGTTGGAGCCCGCAATGATGACAGGCTACAGCAGGGACCACGTCACACATGGATACGCTGCGTGGAGCATGTTGGGGTTTTCCTTCCTTAGTCTGGGCGCCAGTTTCAAACTTGCACTGACCTCAGTGCAAGTTTAAAACTGGCGCCCAGACTGAGGAAGGAAAACCCCAGCATGCTCCACGCAGCGGCTCCGCATGTGAAGCGGTCCCGGCTGTCATTAGTGAGGAGGTACAAAGGAGAGAAAGAGGTGCAGAGGGTGCAAGTACAAGGGGGGAGAAAGAGACACAAAGGGGTGAAAGAAATACAAGGGGGGGTGAAAGAAGTACATGGGGGAGAGGTACAAAGGGGAGAAAGAGGTGCAGAGGGTGAAAGTACAAGGGGGGAGAAAGAGACACAAAGGGGTGAAAGAACTACAAGGGGGGTGAAAGAAGTACATGGGGGAGAGGTACAAAGGGGAGAAAGAGGTGCAGAGGGTGAAAGTACAAGGGGGGAGAAAGAGGCACAAAGGGGTGAAAGAACTACAAGGGGGGTGAAAGAAGTACATGGGGGAGAGGTACAAAGGGGAGAAAGAGGTTCAGAGGGTGAAAGTATAAGAGGGGACAAAGAGGCACAAAGGGGTGAAAGAACTACAAGGGGGGGTGAAAGAAGTACATGGGGGAGAGGTACAAAGGGGAGAAAGAGGTGCAGAGGGTGAAAGTACAAGGGGGGCGAAAGAGGCACAAAGGGGTGAAAGAACTACAAGGGGGGGTGAAAGAAGTACATGGGGGAGAGGTACAAAGGGGAGAAAGAGGTGCAGAGGGTGAAAGTACAAGGTGGGAGAAAGAGGCACAAAGGGGTGAAAGAACTACAAGGGGGGATGAAAAGTACATGGCGGGGGAGGTACAAAGGGGAGAAAGAGTTGCAGAGGGTGAAAGTACAAGGGGGGAGAAAGAGGCACAAAGGGGTGAAGAAGTACATGGGGGAGAGGTACAAAGGGGAGAAAGGTGCAGAGGGTGAAAGTACACGGGGGGAGAAAGAGGCACAAAGGGGTGAAAGAACTACAAGGGGGGGTGAAAGAAGTACTTGGGGGAAAAAGAGAGGTGCAAGGGGGAGAAAGTACAAGGGGGCACTGTGAGGTGGGCAATGTGAGTGGCTAATATAGTGGAACAATGTTAAGTGGGCCAATGTGAGGTGAGAGTGGGTAATATAGTGGGACAGTGTGAGTGGGCAATATGAGGTGGCCAGTTGAGGTGGGCAGTGTGAGTCGCAGTCGCTCCCCTAAGCCTCAACCTCAGATGGCCCTGGGATGAGTGAGAGTGAGTGCTGAACCTGAGTGAGACACACACACAGTGAACCCAGCATTTACTTTTTTATTAATCATGTCACATTGCTGGAAAATGCATAGCAGAAAATATATGTGTATGTGTAAGGAGAAAAGTGAAGCAATTTTGGGGCAAAATAATTGCAGAATAAAAAAATAGAAATAACCACTTGGATGAAGGTGAGGTCCCCAATGCATTATAAAGCACCCAAGGGGTTAAAAATCACATTTGAATCAATTGCATTGTGTTTGTGTTCCATGTGGTATAGTAGATTGCTATGCTTTTGTCTTGTAATTTATATTGCCTGTTCAGTTCAAGGGAAAATTGCTTACTTATGTTAACCCCTTGAGGATCAGAAGGGAGTGCAGTTCATTGCTTGGCAATGTGTTGTGCACCCCTCTGGTCCTCAAGCAGTTAAAACACTGAACAAGAATGGTAGCATTTTGATATTTGTAATCCAAATATGAGTATAATATATGTACGTTTATTTAAAGAGAAGATTTGAGATCTCTGCACTATAAGCCTCTCCCTTCTTTGTATTCTCAGTGTGGCTAAAGTTTAGGTAGTGTGGGTAAAGATTGTTTTTAGTTTGGGATGTAAGATTGTTTATGTGTTCTTATAGGTTAGTGTATCACCTGTATCACCAATATTTTACAAAGTTTTATATGATAATGGCGTTAGACCCACCAACGTCTTGCAGTGGGTACAAGAGGGACCATGAGATAGATGTACAGAGCTTGAGATGTACACTATAGGACAACCTGACCCTTTGGGTGCCAGGAGATATCTATCACATTACGATGCAATGTGTTGGATGCCCTGCGGCAATCAGGATATTAACCCCTTAACGACCAGCCGATCGCAAGGCGCGATCAGTTAAGGTCCATGGAGCATTTTTTTTTATTGCTCCTTCCGGTTCTGGACTCCCCAAACAGCGTGAAGCCGCGGGGGGAGCCCGGAATTCCATGACGGTCATAGTACGTTGTGGGTCGTTAACTCAGATCGACCCATGATGTACTATGACCATCAAGGGTCATTAAGGGGTTAATACTTACTAATAGATTTAAGAGTTCTCAAAAATTAATATTGTTTTACTGGTATATAATTAAAGACGGATACTTGTTTAAGTGAACTCTTTCGACAAGAAACTATGCGCATTTGTATATAACTTTATAGGGTTCCCTTCGAAGTTATTAAATCAACCTCAGCTTCTGAATGCTTTGTATCTAAATTTGATCCAGTAGATCATATGTGTGGATGGACTACAGTCTATGAAACGTGTTAAACTAATCTCGTCTACAGTCACTATTGACTGCGTTTCTTTATGTGAAAATCAATTTACATGTTAAACATTGAGTAGTTCCACATCTATAACTTCCCTTCACATTTAAGAGAACCATTGTTCCTTAATATACTTGGAACAATGATATTCCTAATAGTTCTAGCTTGCCTGAAAGCTATCTTAGGTTTTTTGTTATCACATAGTTTAACAAAGGATACGGTGCTAGAATTTGGCAATGCTTATTAAAAATATTCCTAATTTGGTTAAGGGTGATATTATTCCCTATAATAAACATGGTTTCCTCCAATCTTAGTATTTTTGTTTTTGGACAGTTTGGGTCTGATGTTGTAAAAGAGACTACCTATTACTGATCTTGTGCTACATCCTGTTTTTTTTGCCAATTGCAGATTTGTGGTGCCGATCAAGAATGACATCTGTGCAGCAGATTTTAGAATCTTTGCTACACGTATCCCTTTTATTCTCTTCCCCCTAGTTTTTGGTTTTGTTAAATTTCTCCCACCTTTCTGCATTTTATTTTGGAAGGTTTTTTAATATTGTAGTTATGTTAAAGTATTTTTCATCTGCACCGAATAATGTTGTTATCTTTGTTATAGATAGAGATAGGTGCTTAGGGTTTTTATGTATTTTCCCACTATATTTTCTAATAATAGCTGGTGGTGTTTATCACCCTTTTATCTGCCTACACATAGTTTGCTTTGTTTTTATTTTCACACAAAACTCTGTTTAATTTTAAATTGTGAAAGTATACATTGTTTCAAAATTTTCATTATTATGGACTGCATATTTTGTTTTGATATTTTTCGTTGTTTTTCATTAACCAAAATTATAATTGTGCTAACTTCAGAATCTTCTTTCCATTTGCAGACATATTTTTGCCCATATGTAGAAATTACTTGTAATGACTTGCTACAGTACATAACTAAGTAATTTATTAAATCTCATGCACTTAATTACATAACATCTGTGAAATAAATGCAGGTGTCAAGAAAACAATTAATATAACTGATAGGGGAATCTGAACTGACAGTACTTTGGAAAGTAAATCTAAAATAAATAAAATATAAATATTTAATAGTTTAGAGAAAAAACTTAATTTGCAACATGTAAACAAGATTTAACTATAGATTAATCCTAATCTGGGCAAACAAAATTAAATCAACAAAAATGTTTTGAATAATTAACATTTCTTTTTTTCCAGTGTATTTTAAAATATGTAAAGTTGAAAAGCAATGTTTAGCAAAATTCATTATTGGTGATTAAGCTCATGAAATGTGGAACGAATTAACTTTGATCCCTGGTTACTCCAGTATGTTGTATTTTCTCTGTGCAATAATTTTAATGGAAATAATAAATACATTGTTATTCACTTGGGGGGTCCCTGTCACTTTCATGAATAATGACATTTGTTTTGCTAACTATGCTGCTGGTAAATTTACCTATGGTCAATAACTGTATTGTATTATAAAACCTGACTAATTCCACATTATAAAACATTGTAATGGCTCCATTTAGTTATAACTAAAGTTTTTATTGATATAAATCACATTTATAGAGAAGACAGAATATCATCATTTTAGTAAACAAGGTTTACATCAGTGTCAAACATGGTAAACCTCATTATACATTTTTTTATTCTCAAATCTGTATGTGATTATGACAAATATTGCATGCTAAACCAAACAGAAAATGTTGTGAAGGGCGGAATAAGAGACAGGGAAAGGGGAAATATAGTAGATAGATATTTACCAAGGTTGGGTAGATATCTACCTACCTTAGGTCATATGTGTATTATTAAAGAATTATGGAAGACTCCATTATGTACCAGTTTAAAGAGATAGTAATGGTTCACAAAAACAGCTGTTCCAATTAATCTTAATTGTATTTGGTCCATGTAGAGTGTTATTGCAATGCTGTCAGAGTTGTAGTTCAAGCGTAATTGAATGATAAAGTATCCCCCTCCCGCCCCTTTTACCTAGTATAAGCCACCTCCCATCAGATGGGGAATCTGGTCCACAGACCAGACAGCTCACAGCAAGGGACAATCTTCTTTCTATGAGAACAATGAAAGTCCTGCCCCCATTGGCTGGTTTTTCAGGGTTTTCCTTTATGTTAATTGAATATTGTCCCTCTCTGCAATCCACTTAGACACCACCCTGTTGCTCTGAGCTGAGCAGTGTTACATTAGTAAAAGGGGTGGGACGGGGATACTTTAGCATTCAATTACTCTTGAACTACAACTCTGACAGTACTGAAATAACACTCTCCATGGCCCAAATACTATGAAGATTAATTGGAGCTGCTTTTATTAAGAAACATTGCTATCACTTTAAGGAGGAGGAAGTGTTGAGTCATGGAGACCATAGAGTATTACATTTGCTAAGTTTGTTCATTGTAAATCTACTTACAGTACTTCTAGTTCTGCAGCAGGTGCTAGTTTTTTTATATGTTGATAATGATGGTGTTTCTTGAGATATCTAAAATTTAGAAATTACTAATGTGTATATACAGAAGGTGAGAAGGTTTTCTTTAGTAGCAAAGATATTAGGTTATTCACATATATAAGAGGTAACTAAGGGATCTATCTTTTGAATTCAGTTGATTTCTTAAATGACAAAAGTGATATTTCAAGGCACGGCCACCAAATTTGGATCCTCTTTAAATTTGGCACTGAATTTCTATTAGCATTAGAACCATTATGGAACAGTTTTTTTATAGACTGAGAGGCTTTGTATATTCTACAAATAATTATATATTTTTTTGGATGTCATATCAGTAGAAAAGGGCCAATTACAAAATCGTCCTTCATTCAAAGCAGAACTTCTAAAACATTTTTTAATTTTTTTTCCTAGTCGTGTATAAAGAAAGTTTGTAGTCACTGCCAGACATGAAGAGTATTTCACACGTATCATGTTTTCCTGATGGAGTTATGATCAGTAAGATCTGGAATCTTTGTAAAAATGCCCAAGAGATACTTTGAAGTTATATAATCACCTACATATGTTTATAGACATATTTACTTTTAAATAACATGGTAGTAAAGCTAATTTTTGTTGTGATACCAGGTTGCAGTTCAATATACTGAGAAGGTGTTGCATGTCTGGTAATAATATTTAACCATCATAGTCTTGATTTTAATGAATGATGTAGTTAGCATCATCTTAAGTAGTGAGATGGGACTATTATTTGCACATAGACTGGGTTTCCTTTCATTCAAAAGGGCAGAGAGTTTCCTGCAGGTCAACGATGAAGTTGTAAGAACTGAAGAAACAGCCTTTTTGATGTATGACTAATTGGCCCATATGTGTATAAAGCATAATAGTGCAATTCTGGATGAAACTATCTGCACCATACAGGACAAATATAAATTATGATTTACTTAAAGGGATAATAACACTTTGTTTTATCTTTATTTTATTTTGTAGGCATTAAAAAAACATGAAGAACGATATAAGTCGTTATCTCTCAAACCTTTATGGTTTGAGAGATATTCACCAGCAAAGTTTCCCCTCCCGCCCCTTTTACCTAGTGTAAGTCATCTCTTCTCAGATGTGGAATCCAGTCCATAGACCAGACAGATAACAGCAGGGAACAATCTTCTTCCTGTGAGAACAATGAAAGCCCTGCCCCCCTTGACAAGTTTTTCAGGTTTTTCCCTTATCTTAATTGAAGATTGTCCCTCTCTGCAGTCTACCTGGGTACCTCCCTTCTGATCTGACTGAGCAGTGTTACATCAGTAAAAGGGGCGGGAGGGGGATACTTTGTCATTGAATTACTCTTGAACTACAACTCTGACAGAATTGAAATAACACTCTCCAAAGTCCAAATACTATGATGATTAATTAGAGCTGCTTTTATTATGAAACATTACTATCCATTTAAGTGTATCAGAAACAGAAGAGGGTGCCTCATATGGTAATAACATTTAACAATGGGGAAGATTTAGACTATACTTATTGAATAGACTTACATATTGTAATTGCTTCGGTTTCAATGGGTATGTTCACCTTTTTTTCTTGCACTATTTATATTTAGTGGGACTGTGAAAATACTGGCTCCAAAATTTATCACCAGCATGTGGTGGGGTGAGTTAATCTGAACTGGTGAGTGACTTTTGAGCTATGTAGGCACCCGCAGCCTGTACACCAGCAAACCAATTGTTTGTGATTAAAAAGCCGGTATTTTTCATTAGTATGGTAGACAATTTCTTTGCTTTATAAAGAACAATCGAGTGTGAAACTCATTGCTGTGGGAATTTAGTGCTGCTACTTCATGACCAGGATTATTTTAGTATATGACAGTGAAGCATTTCTAATGTAAGTTTTTATTATTATTATTTTTATATATATGTGTTTTTATTTATATGTATGTAGTCTTTGATCTGTTCAGATTGTATATATTCAGTGGTACCGTGAGGTCTAAAGTTATAAAAGTTACAACACATTGCTCTGTCCAATTGAAAGTTGTATTTAATGATAGCGATAACTAATAACTAAGTGTTCTTGAACTACTGAATAAATTATATTTATGTATTACCTTTTTTTAATACTTACTAATAGATTTAAGAGTTTACAAAAATTAATATTGTTTTACTGGTGTATAATTAAAAATGGATACTTGTTTAAGTGAACTCTTTCGAAAAGAAACTATGAGCATTTGTATATAACTTTATAGGTTTCCCTTCAAAGTTACTAAAGGGATAGTAATACTTCGTTTTATCTTTATTTTATTTTGTAGGCATTAAAAAAAAAAAGAAAAACGATATGGTTTGAGAGATATTCACAAGCAAAGTTTCCCCTCCCGCCCCTTTTGCCTAGTGTAAGTCATCTCTTCTCAGATGTGGAATGCAGTCCATAGACCAGACAGATAACAGAAGGGAACAATCTTCTTCATATGAGAACAATGAAAGCCCTGCCCCCCTTGACAAGTTTTTCAGGTTTTTCCCTTATCTTAATTGAAGATTGTCTCTCTCTGCAGTCTACCTGGGTACCTCCCTTCTGATCTGACTGAGCAGTGTTACATCAGTAAAAGGGGCGGGAGGGGGATACTTTGTCATTGAATTACTCTTGAACTACAACTCTGACAGAATTGAAATAACACTCTCCAAAGTCCAAATACTATGATGATGAATTAGAGCTGCTTTTATTATGAAACATTACTATCCCTTTAAGTGTATCAGAAACGGAAGAGGGTGCCTCATATGGTAATAATATTTAACAATGGGGAAGATTTAGACTATACTTATTGAATAGACTTACATATTATAATTGCTACTGCAGTGGTTAGTAGCAAAACACATATGTAAGGAAGGTTATATCGTCTGTCTAGGAATGACTCCAAAAGATACTTCCCTTCTCAGGCTGGTCTAACCCTTCAAGAAAATGACAAAACAGGAAAACGAATGAAAAATGAAAGGGGAGGCCAAATAACCCATTCTGATAAAAATGTCTTGGAGGCCTGAAACATATTTGTTTATCAGGGTATATTATTTTTATATTTTTAAAATTGGTGTATATTTTTATAGTCATGGGTTTGAATGTCTCCCCCTTATATGTCAATATTTATGGATTATTAAGAACAAGTACATATTTTTGCAGACCCTTCTTCTTCTAAGCACATTATCCTGCTTTTACAGTCTATAGATGGCATTTTTCTTCTCTGGAATGGTGATGAATCTGAACCTCATAACTTAGTTGACACATTAAATACTGTTGAATCTATTATACCCTCAATTATGATAGAGTATCTTTTTTGGGATATGGCTCTCTATCATAATGGGAATCAACTTTACACTAGAATGTTTACAAACGATCTAAATATTTTTTACACTATGAGAGTCATCTTCTGTGTCACTGAAGAAAGGGCTACCTTATTCCCAAAATCTTTGAATAGTCCGTAACTCCACTCAACAAAACACTTATCAAAGAGCTACTGGTAACTATAGGGAACAGGTTTTTGGAAAGTGGCTATAATCAGCAATAATGCGATAATGAAAGCATATACTTTGGATTGTTTTTTTTAACCAAACCTCACAGGTGTTGTCAACACCTGTTGCTCATTCTAGCATCTTCTTGCTTATGCTATTTAAGTCTATAATTATTAATAAAATACACCAACTATTCACTGGCACTATTGCTATGTTTCATTTAGAGGTTGTTAAAGGCATGTTCACTGGCCTGTTCTGGAATTGTATGCACCATGTCTGTTTGTAATCAAAGTAATATGCAAACCCTATGTGGCTTAAGTTGGTGGGAGGAATAGACCTATAAAGAGTGCTGGTGGATCCAGAGCCACCTTCAACTTGTACCCACTTACTGCAGCCCCACAAAGTCTGATATCAGGTGAGTCTTTTTTACAGAATTTTAAGAGCTGTATGGCACTTGTTTTTAATGTAGGTATCCTATATGAGTAAGCAATGTTACTTCCAACACATTCATTTACAAGAAATACTCAGGGAATGTTTTTACTTTATATTAAATGTGTGTATTAGATAGGACTTGCCTGATAATGGGGTACCGTGACGTGGTGGACAAGCTTAAACATTCTTTGGCCAGACTTTGAACAAAAACTTCATATTTATGAATATTTATGAATATTCAAATCCCATGTGGCCTACGGGGGTGGGAGGAATAAACCTATAAAAAGTGCTGGTGGATACACAGTCACCTTGGGCTTGTACCCACTTACTACAGGCCAACAAAGTTTGATATCAAGTGAGTCTTTTTCACATAACTTTAAGCGTGTATGGCACTTGTTTTTAATGTAGGTATCCTATATGAGTAAGCAATGTTACTTCCAACGTGTTCATTTACAAGAAATCCTCAGGGAATGTTTTTAGTTTAGATAGGGTTAAATGTTTGTATTAGATAGGACTTGACTGATATTGGTGTACTGAGATGTGGTGGCAAGCTTAAAGATATTTTGGCCAAGCTATGAACAAAAACCTCATATTTATTGACACAGTAGAACAATATATGCCTTGTAGAGGACATGCATTTGTACAGTTTGTATGGAGGAGCACAGATCTGCACAACAAGCAGTGCCCTCCAAAAAATGGAAGTGTGGAAAAATATATATGTAGGTCTTAAACATCATGATGTCAAAGAGGCAGAAACAACGGAAAGCTAAGATACTCAAACTTAAGTACCATGTGCATATATTAATTGGAAAAAACAACAGGCGGATCTCCAGTATATAAAAAACATGAAAAAAAGCATCAATCACAAAAGCATAAAAATATCACATTTTAAATATAAATTAAATAAAATAAATCTAAACTACAATTGTCTATATACATTTTAAATGACAAAAGAAGATGTGTTAACCTCCCAAATAGAGTGGGCAAAAATCTCTATTACAAAAAACTGCAACAGTGTATGTAAAATATGAAAAATAATAATAATAAAAACATTTAATTAAATAATGAAACTAACCTAACTATAGACCAGAATTAAAACTAGAACTTATGTCCCATAAACCAAAAATACAAAACAAAAATATATGAAGGCATAAAAAAATAAACATAAGACACAGATTATTTACAATGGACATAAATTGGAGGGCCAAATCCAGTGGTAAATATCTATATAGCTAAATAAACAGACAATATTGATTTCAAACTTAAAGGGCACATAAAGGTTAACAGATCCACTCCAGCTGTATATAAATGATAAATGGAAAAAATAAAAACGTGTGACCTAATAAGACGTGATAATCTATATGTGACCTATCAAAAGTGTATGTGTGATTATAAAACTAATACACAACATGAAATATATAAATTTGTGCAGCAATAACCGCACATATGAAAAATAAATAAGGAAATAAAATTAAAATAATCTCTGTGACTCTTAAAGTCCTGCAAATGCACGAAGTTATTTTAAAATAGAATGACTAACAATTTAAACTAAGCACAGTGATATGATACATATATGTGCAATAGCAGTGTAACACATGTAATGCATTTTGTGGCTATTGCTATATATCTTAAACAAAAAATTAATACATATTCTCAGTGCTCAGAAAATTACCTTCATTTTGTTTTATATTCGTCCGCGGGGACAAACGGGAAGAATATAACTTACTTGGTGCCAAACTATTCTTGAAAGTTTTTGCCCTCTTATATGTAAATATAGGCTTAGTATTTAATACATTCCTCAGCAAATTATCCATCTGTAAGATATTCCAATGTTTCACAAAAACCTCTTCTAGATTTCTTTAAGTTCTATTGGATCTAGTAACAAATCTAATTTTATAAGTATATTTTTTCTTTTTCATGACATTGTATTTTAAAGTTCTAGAACTGTCAACTGAAGAGGATATTTCTTCTTAATAAACCTTTGTTTCAATGCAGAGATTGATGATCAGATTCAATGATATTACTGCAGTTGTGTCTAATCCTCCTGAATTGACTATATTGGACATTTTTTAGCCATAATTAATGATGACTACTTCTTAAGTCAATAAACTGTTGCAGTCTACATCCTTAAAGAATGTGCAAGATAAATATATCCTCCTTGTTCAATGCCCATAAATCTCAACATTAGGATTATAATTATTCACTGTAAAACTTATGCCCATATGATTACTATTCAGGTAGCTGAAAAAATCCTTAACCTTATAATTTGTACCATGCCATATTATTATCACGTCATATATGGAACATTGATATAGGACCAGGCTTGCCCCAAATGGATTGTTCCAGCAAATATAGAGTTCTTCAAAGTAACCCATAAAAAGATTGGCGAAACTTGGGGCAAACTTGGTCACTACCACTGACTCATTAAAGAAATAGAACAATTATCCAGTATCCCATACCATTCTTGTATAAACTCATCATCCTCTTGAAACAATGATCCCTTATAAATCCTTAAAGCTTGTGGTATAATATTTTGTCCTCAACATACTTGCCAAGGATAACAGAATCCCATCAATTCATTCATCAAATTCTTCTCCAAAGATAAAAACAGATTTTTTGAAAGTATAAGGTACAGGACAAGAAATTTTCACTCCTTGTAAATCTTTTTGACCAAATAAATTACCCAATAAATTGTTCCTCCTACCAATTCTTTCCTGGCAGAACTGCATACTGGATATAAATTAAAATAAAGAAAATGCAAAAAACAAATATAATACAGGAAAAAATAATAACACAAAATAATAATAAAAATAATAATAAGCAAAAAAGAAAAGGAAAAAAGGGGAAAAGGAAAAAGATACTTACATCACAAAATACGCTGTTCTTTTTTTGAAAACTGGAGAATTAAATCCGAGCTGCTCCATTTTTACTTCTACGTTAAAGGAGCAGTAAACTTTTCTTATGAAAACACATATTTTACAGAGCATTTCCTGCTGAATAAAACAAGGTCACTCCCATCACTGTCAGATGTTTTATTCAAAATGTATAGCAGTTCAAATAATCAGGAAGTGAATTTACTGTGTTTACTTCCTGTTAGTTCTAACTGACAGGAAGTGACAGGCAGTTTCTATCTGTGAACTGTATGTCTCTGACTTTTCTGACTTTCCTCTCCATTAGAATCTAACAGGAAATCTAATTAGAATTTGACCACTAGAGGGCACTGCTGATATAAAAAACATGGATTTAAACTGTAATAACTCTGGAAATATAAATCTCTTGGTAGTGGGAGTACCCTTATTTTAGTCAATAGGAAAATCCCTACAATATATATTTTTTTATAAAAAAAAGTATACCTCTCCTTTAAGTGTTTTTTTACTTCCAGTTATTTAGAGTGGTGTGCTGGCATAAAACAGAGGCTCAGATTCAAGCTGGTAAGTTTATTTTGTCTGTTCTTGCTCCTGATCAAAAATCAGGATGCATAGAAATTAGTTGACATTTGGCTACATGTACATTAGTGTTTTTATTTTGTACTTTCAATAATATTTTTATTTGGTTTACATACAAGAGGATCCAGTACTTGTTACTTTTCACCAACGGGAGGTGTATTTATTTTCCTTATATTGTTCTTCAGTTTATATGCCAATATTGTGGTTTTCTCCTCTTTTTGTTAATGATCCTGGAGGATCGTTATGTTGCGGTGGGGAGCAGAATTTCATTTCCTTTTCCATTTGAGGATTGACTGAGTGGGGGCAGCCTTGAATCCCTCTTCCATCCATCTGACTACTACGAGCCGACTTTTATATTGTAGGTATGGTGGTGTATTTGTAGAGGTCAGGCATTAAGACATATTACACTAGAAGCACCCCTCTTTTTCTTCTCCCCATTAATATGGGTTGGCATATCGCAGGGGTGCCAGAAGCACAAAACTACACCTGTTTTCTAACACTAGGCTGGTGTGCACAATTATTTCCATAAGTGGTGCTATAAGGAAGAATTTTTTGTTTTTTTGTTACATTTCTACAACTTCAAAGATACAATATTCTTTGAAATACATGGAATTTTCTACTACAAGATTGAACTCACAGAATCTTACAGTATTCCCAATGAAACACAAATAAAATAGTGTCCATAATGTTACTCTCACTAACTACAGAGATTATTATAGAGCACTATCTTGTATGCCCAGACATTCATAAACACATACATCCAACCACAAACACAATCTCTTTCTCTCACTCTCTCTCTCTCACACACACACACAAATATTGTTTAAATTTGCATCAGCAGGGAAGGTCTTATATATCCTCCCTAATAAAGACAAAAAAAGATAAAAGTATACTAAAGAATTTAAGCCAGCAGGGTCCTCTTTATACTGAACCAGAATCTACCTTTGTAATTGTACAGTCCTGACAGTGCAATGCAATGACATCATCACATCACTCTGACCCAGTTGAGGTCAGGATGGGCATACCTGGGAACTCTCCGGTTTTGCCCTGGAGACTCTGGATTTCAAACTGAATTACCGGGTCTCCGGGGCAATGTGTAAATCACCGGGTGGGCAGAGTTTAAACAGAAACTCTTCCCACTTGTGCTCCATCCTGCCCGGTTCCTCCCACTCTCCTCCCTCTTACCATCATTTTGCAGGGTTTCTTTTGGGTTTTTTTGGCCCCGCCCCCGCCGTGACTAAGCCACGCCCCTTTTATGACGCAAATCGTCATTTTCCTCCGCTCTAGGCACTGACAGGGTTACCCTCCTGGTAGCCCTGCCTCAAAAGGTCCCAGGTATGAGGATGGGGCACTGATAAATACGGATGCTGAGGAGAACTCATTCAACCTGTTTTAAGGAGTACATTTGTATTTCAAGTGAGAGACCCATGGGCCAGATCAGGTTATTCAGTAAGCTGAATTTGGCCCATGTATTATATTTTGCCCCCCATTCTGTAATAAGTACCTCATAGACTCTCTCATTACCCAGGGTGGAACGCATAGAAACTTGCATTATCCACCTGCCAAATTACTAAGCAAATGACACAGAAATTCCTCCCCTCTATGCTTGCACCAAGTAGGGGAGTGGGACATTGCTTTCCTATTTGCATTGTTTAGTACAATGTACTAAGCAAGCTATGATTTTACACATTTCCCTTTGCACATTATGGGCTTGCTGGCATCAAAGTCCTAACAATGGCAAAGATTGTCTACTGGTATACACTACAAGATTATGGGCTCGATTTAAAGGCAGCCGTTAACCAAAAAAATCACTAACGGGTGCGTTAAGTGTCATGTTGCAATTCAAAGATCCGTCTAAACAACAGCTAACGGCAGTTGCACAATTCCTACGGCCGATACACTTACGTGCATTCAGACGCATGGAACAACATACCCCAGAGCTATTCAAAGGCTTGCGGTACTGATAACGGCTGAAAAAAAGACACACCTAACGGCTAAAAGTTAAGACCCACTTCTCACACACGTTAGACACTTAACGGCCAAAACTAAACACCCGTTACAGAGGAAAACACACAAAAGGCTTACCGCACAACCATGTAAATGGGAAAATTAACCCGTGCAATGCCAAAACAACACAAAAACATGCACACACAACACAAATCACTACACACAAAACAACAACCAACACCACAGGAACAATGACACACAAAAAAACAACAACACAACATGGCACGGAACAATGGGGGTCATCACACAAAGCGGACCCTGCAAATACAAGCTCACCTGGGAAACATCAACACGCGACCTGCACCCCACAACTGCACGCCTGCAAATGGCACACACAGAACAAGCACAACACACCACATCTTATAACACACACACACCTGCAAACACTTACCTGGACACAAACAACTCACCATTGGTCAGCACTCACCTCATCACCACACCTACACAACGCCCTAGCAAGTACTTAAAGGGACAACTCAACACACTCACTTGTGGCTTGTTTTCCACTCAGGGAGGGAGAGAGAGAGAGAGAGAGAGAGAGAGAGAGAGAGAGAGAGACAGATAGATACAGATAGATAGAGACAGATAGAGAGAGCAAACAGTATGTTGGGTTACATATTGTTGCGAAGACTGCGTAGAAGGCGTGCAAGGGAGAGAGCTAGGGAACATCAGCAAACCCCAAGCACGCCTCATCAACAGCCTTCACCTGTTGCAAGTGAGGAGGCTCTGGCTCACCAGCCACACAGGAGTCCATCCCCACCTGGAGGGCACAGGATGTATAGACGACCACCAAGGCCCAGGGTATACCGCCCAAGGGTCACACTCTTTGGAATGGCTGATGACGAGGTCATTGATCGCTACAGGTTGAGGCCTGACAGCATCATTGCCTTGTATGAGGTCATCAAGGAGCAGGTGGATCCCATCTACATCCACAACCATGCCCTAACTGGCCTGCAGAAACTACTCTGTGCCATACACTTCATGGCAAGCGGGGCCTTCCAGTCCACTGAGGGTTACGCATCTGGCATGTCACAGGCCACATTCTCCAGAGTGCTGGCCCATGTCCTGCCAGCCCTCAAAAGCAAGGCCAGTACCCATATACATTTTCCCACCACCGATATGGACTGGATACACGTCAAGCAGGCCTTTTACGCAAAGGGAGGCATGCCCAGGGTCATGGGTGCTATAGATTGCACCCATGTCCGGATTAAGGCCCCAGCACGTGACGCACAGATATTCATCAACAGGAAGAACTTCCACTCCATCAACGTGCAGATGGTGTGTGACAGCAACATGAGGATCATGAATGTCTGTGCAAAATATCCTGGCAGCACACATGATGCATACATTCTACAAAACTCCTCAGTCCACAGAGATTTTGAGAATGGAACCTTTACAGGGGGATGGCTACTGGGTGAGTTCACAAAACAAAATCACACCACATACACAGGCGTACACACCACTCAGCTCAGCATGCACCTGACCCACACCTACTACGTCCACCACACAAAACATCATTCACACAACATGTGCTCCCTGTTTCACCATGTCACTCACATTACACAGGTGATGCTGGCTATGGATGCAAGTCCTGGCTACTGACCCCTCTGGCCAATCCCCAAACACATGCCCAGGAAAGCTACAACCAGGCTCATGCCAGAACCAGGAATGCTATTGAGCGGACATTTGGGCTCCTCAAGTCAAGATTCCGATGTCTGGACCACTCTGGGGGAGCACTGCAGTATGCACCGGCTAAGGTGTGTGACATCATTGTGGCGTGCGCAATACTGCACAATATCGCAGTGGACACCAGGCTGCTTGAGCACATCCCGGACCCCCCCCATACAGGAAGTGGCCATGGACATCGGGCATGTGGAGGAGACCATGAGAGGGGCACAGATCAGAGACAGGCTCATCACGGAATACTTCACCTGTGAGTATAACACAGGCATGCAAACAATCCATGCAAGTCCCCCAGCAGTCCTGTGACACTAACCACACTGCACATTTTGTTCTGTCTCACCCCACAGGAACAGTGACACAGCACTGAACTGGCAGTGGACGTGGAAAATTGTGTGTGTGGACTCAACAACCATCCTCCATTCCACTCTCCACGTTGACATACAGACCCCAAGGATATCACGCACACCCCCAGGAGAAACAAGGTACAACATATTACCCATGTTCATCACCTTACACGGCTTGATTGACAGCAACTAACTGGATATGCCATGATTAGAGCCTGAACAACCATGCTAGCCCAGTAGTGAAAGAGTATTATCTAATGATTTGCATGAGAAGGGACATCAGACTCAATATGGGACCTGTACTGTGCTACAGCTGAGAAGAGCAGCACAGGGGTGGATGTACAGTGGTATGGGCACACAATGTAGAGGTCATGAGACGTAGATCAGATTACCACGGACTCCATGCAGACCTGTGAGTGTGCAGACGTATGTGCCCCTGACATGAATACACACATCAACAAATGTGTCCTAACAGTTCCATGGAACAAATGACATTGGGCTGCCACTGTCACTTTCACAGTGGCAGCACAATGTCATTACTTCCATGGAGCTCTCAGAACACTTGTTAATGTGTGTATACATGTCAGGGGCACATATCCCTAGGACTGATGCACATGTCCTTAGTTCCCCACAGAATTGGTTACAGATGAGTACACAACACATTGTCAAGCAATGGTTTGTGCACTCACCTGTAACTGTGAAAACTGAGGGGATGAAAAAGACTAAATTGTTGTTGCTTGATGATCAGTTCAGGTCTACTGCTCCAAATCCTGTCCTCTTGTCCCGCAGGCATCCGTAACATGATCCATCCTTGAACTGAAGATCTTCCATGTGACTGGATTGATGTCTTGACAACACCTTCATGAAGATCACCCCTTGCTGTTTATGGTGATGTTGTTGGTGATGCAAAGTTTGACCTGAGGTTCACACAAACCTCTACTGGAACATTCTCATAGAGACACAGAAAACACTAATTCTTGAGTGTTTTAACCTGTACAGTCAGGATGCTCAGCTACAGAGTTGTCAAACCTCATGGACAACACATGAGCAGGGCAGCAGTGTTACTGAAGTATTACAATTTAGTTTCAAAGTACATTTAGTGTTCTCATACAGGTGTTCAATGCATATAGGCAATACACACACAAAACACATGTACATTCTAATGTACTTTGAGACACAATAAAGATGAACCATCACCATTCTATCTGTGTCTGTAGGAGGATATATTTGAGAACACATATGTCAATGTGTTACCACACCCAGGGTAGAGTATGCCCCATACATGGAAAGGCAACACCCACATCACAGGAGTCCACCACTTGTTTGCCAGTGACTGGACTCTGTGATGTATCCATGCAAACAGATGATGGTGGCAGTGATGCACCAATGTGTTGTGGGAGTGATGAAGAGGTGATACAGGGGACATACTTCCACAGTGAATACCTGTCCACAGTATCTGTATTGCTCAGTATAATCCATGTTCGGAGATTTTGCTCCACTTTGACATATCTCAGTACATGGGCTAACAAACAACCAGACTAAGTGGACATGTGTTATCACTGGTGAAGTCTGTTACACCCTTAGGGAAACAGCAACTCAACTTACAGGAGACCCCAATGCTCAGCCCAGGATATCAATGTGTGTGCTACACGTTGAAATCCTAGGTTAAAAACATTGGCTTCTCCAGTAAGTCAGTTGCACAATGAGTGTGTGAATCCAAGACAACATGGATACATGTCCCATTTATCTATCCTGCTTATAATGTCCCTGCTAAATCACAGAGCTGTTTGTCTGGTTATCCCATTAACCCACTGAGTGCAAGAGTGGTCCCCAACGCATTTCTTGACAATGCGTTGTCTACCACTCTGGCACTCAAAGGGTTAAACACAGCATATGATGTAGACAAATGTTCAGTGTTGTACAATTTGTTGTGCTAAGGGGTATGTTTTGTTGTTCAAATTCAACACACAACACCGCCATATAACACAGTGGTGTAATATGGCTCCAGGGATGTATTACAAGTTGAATTTGTACAACGGTGTGTGTGTGAACCCATGTTGTAGCATCCCACTAACATTTCACATAGGCAGAGGTTGTGTTCACTGCATTGTATGGCAATGCATTGGAGACAACCCTGCCACCCAATCCATAACTGAAGACACAACAGATCAGACTGGAATTAAAAAAAAAATGTTTTCTTTATTGAGGGGAAACTTAACAGGTTGGGCCTTTCATTTTTTCTTCTTTGGGTGGGGGGCCTTAGCCTGGGTGCCAGAGGTGGATGCCCTTGTGGATCTCCTGGTAACCCTCTGCCCCCTAGGTGTTGCTTCAGGGGTAACACTAGAGGGGGTGGTGGTTGCAGTAGACCCCTCAGTGGAACGCAAGTTCTCCCTCTCCATCCTCAGGTTCTCCCTGCGGTTTATCTCCCTCAGCTCCACAAGGACCTGTGTCATCATGTCCATGAGACCAGTCCTGAGCTGCTGGAGTAGTGTATTCCCCCTGGACACCTCCGACTCCAAACCTTGGATCCTGCTCTCCAGTTGGACAATGTTCCTCCTGGATTGCCTCCTGCTCCTGGTGATATTGCTGTCAGTACTCCTGCTCGACCGGAGTAGTCTCCTCTGAAGGGCCATACACTCCGCCTCCATCCCTGTGAGGCGTGCGGTGCTGGAGGTGGATGTGCCCGGTGTCCCTGGTGCTGCTGTTTCTTCCTCTGCTGCTGAGGGTGCTGTTTCTTCCTCTGCTGCTGAGGGTGCTGTTTCTTCCTCTGCTGCTGAGGGTGCTGTTTCCTCCTCTGCTGCTGAGGGTGCTGTTTCCTCCTCTGCTGGAGGTGCTGTTTCCTCCTCTGCTGGAGGTGCTATTTCCTCTGCTGCTGGAGGTGCTGTTTCCTCTGCTGCTGGAGGTGCTGTTTCCTCTGCTGCTGGAGGTGCTGTATCCTCTGCTGCTGCTGAGGGTGCTGTGGCTGCTGTTGGAGTGGCTGGTGCAGATGATGGGCATATGCCCACCACATCAAGTGATGCAGAGCTGCCCAGAGATGTGTGTGCTGGTGGAGGTGTGAATATGTCCCTGGGTAGGGGGCGCTGGGGCTCACCAATCAGGCCCAGGTGTGTGTAGTCCAGTGGCCAAGGGTCATATGGTGGCCACTGATAGGTGGTGGGACCCCACCTTGGATCATACCTTGGGGCATGCTGTGGAGCCATCCAGGAGGGTGGGTTGATCTGGGAGGCATATGGCCCATATTGGGTGTTGGCCACTGTCCCTGGCAGCCATTGCCTCCCTGGTGGTGGTGGTGCTGCTGATGGAGGGTAGTAGCTGGTGGAGGTGGATGGATGTGTCCACCTCTCCTCCTGTGGCATCCAGCCACTGTACTGGGGAGGTGCAGCTGGAAAGGTTGGTGCAGCCTGTGGTGGTGCAGCTGGAAGGGGTGGTGCAGCCTGTGGTGGTGCAGCTGGAAGGGGTGGTGCAGCCTGTGGTGGTGCAGCTGGAAGGGGTGGTGCAGCCTGTGGTGGTGCAGCTGGAAGGGGTGGTGCAGCCTGGGGTGGTGCAGTAGGTGGTGATGCAGCCTGTGTTGGAGGGGATGGTGATGGTGGGTAAGGTGACCACCGGCTGGTCCCCTCCTCTGTGTCCTCCTCACTGGGGGGTGACATAGCCTCCTCCACTGTCTCCCGCTGGGCTTGACGGCCGTAAGCTGTGTGGAGGAAGAAGATGTTGTGATTAGTGACCTTAGCCATATGTTTGTGGAGACAATTCTACTTTGATATGTGGGGAAGAAAAATATATGTGTTTGTGTTAATCCCCCTGGGTAAACAAGGGTACTCCCACTGCTGAAAGGTGTTGTTTGAGTTATTACGGGTGAAGGTTTCATTTTGAGGTGCAATATCACAGTGTCCAGAAATAGTACAGTGGGGCTGTTGCTACACCCTCCCATGTAGATATCTGGTCCCTGTACCAGAGCTGTCCATATGATTGTGTAGTAACAGCACCACTGTACAATATCAGGCCACTGGGATATTGCCCCTGACATATCCATGTCTGAGCTGTGATACCTTTTGCATCAACACACCTTTCAGCAGTACGAATACCATTGTTTAACTCGGGGGGGGGGTCCAACAACATATATTTGTCTTCACAACTTGTAGGGATGGCTATCCCTCCAGGGGGGTGGCAAAGGTTAAGTCCACCTTGATGTCAGATTGTAGACATTGTGGGAACAGATGTTGTTCTCTGTTAGTCCTATCCCTCCTACCCTCATGGTTGTTCAGATAATGCTCTATGTGACGGATGTAGATTTCAGTCATTTGTCTACACGAGGGATTTTCAGCAGAGACAAAATCAACCCATTTAGAGAACAATACTTAATTGGAATGGTGTACAGGGTGTGCATGATTTACAAGCACACTCTGTGGACCATTCCAAAGAGGTATTTCTCTCTATATGTTGTGACTTTGGCTCTGCTGAAGAGCCTCCGTGTGGTCAAATGATGGATATCTTCACCTGTCACATGGAGCAATATCAGTATAACCATGAGTGTTGGAGGGATGGGACTTAGATCAAGACACATCTGTTAACGATTGCAATGATATGACATCATGATGACATTACCCATTGCTATCCCATTACAGTGACACACAAGTAGAAATGGTGATATATGTATGTGGATATGTACCCTTCATATGGATGGAGTAATATCCTTCCAAGATGTGATGCCAGAGAGCATTTCATTAGGTGTGATTGCTTTACTAGCTATATATGTGCACCCATCCAACAAGACATTGTATTGATAAGATGGATATGAACATACCTCGTATATCCCATCTACGTAGGGTGTGATATACTATGTATGTGTATTTGGATGGTAGCAATGTAGGTTGATATGTGATGGGTGCACATATCTGGCCAGTAAGGCAATCACATCCAGTGAAGTGATCTCTGTGTTCACATCATGTTGGAACATATTTAGTAACATTTGAATCCTAAGGGCAACAATCCAGCCAGTAGTGAGGGATATCTTTGATTGAGGCCTGTTTTTTTGTCTGTGTATGAGCCCATCCATCCTTCTGTGTGAGGCAACCGTACTCAGTCCTAGATATCCATCAGTCATGGCCTGTTGGTGACCAAGGTACAATGTTTGCTATTTGTTTCCCATATGTATCCTGCATAGCGATGCTGGTGTACCATCGATCCATGGCATGAGCACCCCTGTGGATCCATGTGGGAATCAGATATGGGATATGTCATTTCAAGTCAGAGTAAATGATTGCAGCCACAACACCAATGCCTACTTTTTCCAGCTTGAATTCTGTAAAATAGTTTTCGGCCTGTGTGTTGCACCTACGAGCATTTATTCTGTGTGACACTGTGATGTGTGATCTGATGCCCCCTTTTGTGATTCAGTAAGCGGTGATGTTGAACTGATGAAATGAACATGATGGTGACTTCTCCAGTGATCTCCTTTCCCCATTTCCAGTGTTTTCCATGGAGTCTGTACAATGGGACCCTATGAACTTGATTCTTGTTTTGGCATATTCTCCATGGACTAACACTGGTACTGGTGAAGTGAGGGTGTGTGAGGGTTACTTTGTGTCCACCATCTGTTTGTCACCGCTTAGTGAATGTCCCCTGTGTGGCATGTGATCGTTGTCCTATTGACTTGTTTGTTGTCAGGTTAACCCCTTGAGTCCCAGAGGGGTTGCCAATGCATTGTTGATCGATGCATTGATGATCCCTCTAGCACTCAAGGGGTTAGGGTGGGGGTGGGGACATGGGTGACATTGTGTGTGAACAGTGATGATCTATGACAGTCGACAATTTGAAAATGAAGGTTTGTGTATTGTGTGTAATGAGCACAGCGACAGGAGGGTTGAAGTAGGACTTTGACAGGTTTGTCCCAAGTTGGACGTTGCCATTTGTCCAGGTGTTGTGTCCTTTTTTTAACCCTCATGGTGCTGTGTTGGTGCAGTTGTATGGCTGAGTGATGGCCATGTGTTGAGGTGTGAGTGTGTGTGCAGCTGGTGTTGGTTGCTGTAGTGTGTTGTTCTGTAGTGTTGCACTTACCGGTAGTGTGGAGGCTCCTCTCATCCCCAGTGTCAGTTCCTCCCACGACCCCCTCGATCATGGTCGGGGACATGTTCTGCCGCACCATCTCCTCCCAGCCGCAGAATGTGATGGGCACAGATGGGCCACCTCCGGTGCCTCGGGCTTGCTTGGCCATGTCAGACATCTTGTTCTTGACCACCCTCCGGCAGTCGCCCCATCTCTTCTTCACAGACTCCACGTCCCGTCTGCATGTTGCCACCGCGTTCACCCAGCTGCAGATCTGATTCCAGGCTGCCTTCCTCCGCGCTGCCAGGCCAGGGACCTTTGCCGTCGGGTGGAGAACACTCTGCCTCTCCAGGACAGCTTCCACAAGAGCCGTGTTCTCTTCCTCACTATATCTGGGATCCCTGATCCTGCCCTCATCAGCTCCGGCATGGGAGGATTCAGAGCCGGAGTGCCCTGCCTGGTCTGACCCTGCCTGTGTGGGGTGCTCCCCAGGAACTACCCCTCGTCCCACTGCAGGTTCTGTCCCTGTCCTGCGTGTTCCTGCTCTTGTGGGCCTGGTCCCCCTCCGCCCTGCGGATCTCCCTCTCCCACCCCTGCTCTGCTGAGGGATCCCCTCCTGAGCTTCTTCCTCCTCCACTACTCTCCCCATCCCTCTCTCCTGTCCTCCTCTCCTTGCCATCACTCACCCAGTCACACCCAGGCACTCCCACAGGCCCTCACAGACACACTCGATCCAGTCACTCTCTGTCACACACTTTCACTCCCAGATTCACACTGTCAAAATAAAAAGTAAAATGTGTAAGGTGTTATAAAATAAAAGGACTATGTGTATGTATGTGTATGTGTTTGTATGTGTGTATGTAATATGTGCAAAGGTGTGCTATGTGTCGTATTCTGTGCAATGCTCTCCTCTCTCCAAACTCCAAACCTCCTCTACCTCCAATGAACGCTCCTGTCTCCCTCTCTCTGATCACTATCCTCCGCTCCTGGGTCCTGATATCTGGCTCTGAAGAACTCGATAACAGACAGTGTGTGGCGGTTATTTTTGGGTATATATAGGTGTATTTGAAGTTATTTGATACATTGGGGCTTTGGGATTGGATGTGTGTTTGAATTTGTTTTGGCATCAATCATGGTTGCTTGACAACGGCAGCCGTTATGTTACATGTTGTTTGGAGCTCAGTTATCGTGTGATTTGTCCGCCCGTTGTGCATTAACATGAGCGACAACGGGTTTTGTGTTACGTGTTTTTTGTGTGCCTACGCTCGATAGCTATTCTTGTAGAGTAGCTATTGAATCTGCCGTAACTCCTGTATTATTTGCGAGCGATATGCCTTTTTCACTTAGCGGCTGGTTTAACGGTTGGCTTTAAATCGAGCCCTATATGTCATAGTGCACATCCTGAAGAGTGGGCACTGGCATTAGTGGCTAAAACAAATGAACTGATGGATTTGTACATTCACTTCAGGATGTCATAGTACCCCAAATGTAATTCACTGTATTCAGCATGTAACTCTCAAAACCACAGTATCTAATATGTAACTCAGAGAGCCTGCTTTTCTAAGAATAACTGGAAAATTCTAGGGAAAGCCTACTGCACCATTGGAGACAAATAAAACTCAACATAATTCCAGAATGAAACTCGAAAGTATGTCCTGGGCAGGACTTAAAATACAAAGTTACATTTATACAAAGATGAACAAAAAATATACATATAATAAATAATACAAAAATAACGCATTAAATGTTATTTACAGTTAAATGTTTTATAAATACAAAGTTGAAGAAATCTTAGTGCATAGGCTCCATAGAATAACATAGGAATTGGAGAAGTGATAAACTGGAAAGGTCATCTCCATTTTATCACCTCTTTATCACCACTTATTGAACCTCTTCCCTGGAGTGAGTTTACTCTTCATGTAGTCTAGTAGCTTTCCAGAGAAGTATCCAGAATGTAACTGACAGAAACTCATATCATGTAGAATGGAACTGATAGGAATTCACTTTATCTAGAATGGAACAGACAGAAACTCACAGTATCCAGAATGATACAGACAGAAACTCACAGTATCCACAACGGAACGGACAGAAACTCACAGTGTCCACTGGGATGGTTTCCAGAATGAGACGACAGAAGCTCACCGTATCAGAAATGGGACTGATAGAAACTCACAATATCCAGAATGAAACAGACAGAAACTCACAGTATCTAGAATGGGATGGACAGGAACTCACAGTATCCAGAATGAGACAGACAGAAACTCACAGTATCTAGAATGGGATGGACAGGAACTCACAGTATCCAGAATGAGACAGACAGAAACCCACATTATCCAGAATGGGGCAGCCAGAAACTCACAGTATCCAGAATGAGATGGACAGAAACTCACAGTATCAGAAATGGGACTGATAGAAACTCACAGTATCCAGAATGAGATGGACAGAAACTCACAGTATCCATAATGAGATGGACAGAAACTCACACGATCCTGAATGGGACAGAGAGAAACTCACAGTTTCCAGAATGAGACGGACAGAAACTCACAGTATCAGTAATAGGACTGATAGAAACTCACAGTATCCAGAATGAGACAGACAGAAACTCACAGTTTCCATAGATCTGGGGAGATAGAGCTGGGACAGCTCTCAGCAAGATGCAACCGTTAACTATCCGTCATGAGAATCTTGCGTTGTCATGCAGTGAGAGATTCTCATGTTGACATTTTTATCCAGGCGACATGGTTAATGGGTTATGTGGTCACATGCTCTTTTGCATGCGACCATTTAAAAGTAAACCAAAACTCACAGTATCCAGAATGAGAAGGACAGAAACGCACAGTATACAGAATGCAACTCACATCACATTTTTGCTGCCAGACAGTGTAAATTTAGCACAGAGAAAATTTCTGGATTTTTACATTTGAAATAAAATAAAGAAAGCATTAGGTTCATATTCAGACTTTCTTACGTAAATGAAATGTGTTGCTGACCTTCTTTGGTTTGGAGCACCCAAAATAGATATTTTGTCATGAATGCCTTTGTTAAACAGACTTATATCATAGTTTCCATGGAAACCAAAATAATGTTTTCCTATATTAAAATCCCAAAGGTCCGCAACAAACAGGAGACTTACCTCAACCTGTCAAATCTATATTTTGGTGACATGGAGAACAACACTTTTTACAAACTGAGCCTTGTTATGGGTGTCAGATTGTAAACGAAGTAATAAAGATTTGTTTTCAGTAACTGTTGCACCATTGACAGTCAATGTCCAAACATGGTACGGGCTTAGATTTCCTTAACCCTTTGAGTTCCAGAGTGGTATACAACACATTGCTTTGCAATGCGTTGCGTGCCACTCTGGCACTCAAAGGGTTAAACAATGGTATTTTAAGGCCATTTGTATAAAAAAAACTGGAGCATTTATGGGGCAAACCAAATGCACCAAATGGGAGAAATAAGCATTCTCCACTGTCCTGCTGATCTTAGTGGGCCTTTTAACCCTTTGAGTGCCAGAGGGGTATGCAAGCAATGAGTTGCATACCTCTCTGGCACTCAAAGTGTTGATGCCTTGAATGCTAGAGAGGTATCCAAAACATTTGGAAGCAATTCACTGGGGACCTTTCCAGCATACAAGAGGTTAAATCAGTGGGAATGTATATTTGTCCTGTATGGTGCAGTTGGTTTGCTCTAGAATTACCACTCTTTTATACATAAGGCCCATTGGCCCATATTCATAAAAGCAAACTGGAGTTATTCTGGAGTAAACCAACTGCACCATACAGGACAAATAATAATTCCTGTTAAATTAAACTGGGTTTTTAATCCCTAGAATAACAAAGTGATCTCCAATCATTGCAAAGCAATGCATTGGAGACCTCTCAAACATACAAAGGGTTAAAAATCTCTGTTCAAGTACATGGGAATTTAGGACTTCTTATGTGTCTCCTATGGCGCACTTGGTTTACTCCAGAATAACGTGAGTTTGCTTTTATATGGGCCAATGGGCCTATGTATTTAATGAATATGGACCCAAAAAGCTTTATACGGGGGTTGGAGCTCTAGGTTTTGGGGACTACAAGTCCCATAATTCCCAACAACCTGTTGGTTTGATGTGGATGATGGGATTTGTAGTCACCAACAGCTGGAAGGCTAAGATTGACTACTCCTCATCTAGGGCTGGATTCTATTGCAGGTGCTAATTTTATCTCTGCTTTTATCTCCAGGTTTCTCCATAGACTTCAACAGGAAAATGTTTAATAAAACGAGTGTTAACATTTATCTCCTGCAATAGAATCTAGCCCCTAATCGTATGGATACAAGGATACATCTTAGGCAGTGGTATTTATCATTAATAATAATAATAATAATAATAATAATAATAATGATACTAATAATAATCAGGGGTGTTTTTTGGTTCCCAAACAAGTCCAGGGCTTTATTGCACTATTACTGCACCATTCAGACCAATTGCACAATTACTAGAAGGGATATTAGCACCATTACATTCCCCACGCTGGAATAATACTTTAATCCATTGAATGCCAGAGGGGTACGCAACACATTGCTTTGCAATGCATTGCATGCCTCTCTGGCATTCAAAGAGTTAAAGAAGTATCAAGTCTTAATAATACCCCCTTTATTTAACTTGCTATAGCCAGAAAATCCTAATGACCCATATGAATTTGTCTTTGTCCCTTTGTTCAACCAGTTACACTTTCACTCAGTCCTGGAGGTCGTGCCCATGGAGGCAGACATGATAATCGCAGACCGGTACATAAAGGTGAACGTGCAGAGTGCATGAGCTTACTTAACACTTTTTGGACTAGAAGGGTGTGCAATGCTCATCGCTCTGGTCATTAAAAGCTTACGATTGGCAATGTACAGATTGCGGATTTTTTGCCCTGTGGTCCTGCTAGCAACTGTCCACTTCAATGGATATGGCATCCAGGACTAATTGAAGATGATACATCTTAAACAAAGGCAGAAGGGCAAAATTCATAGGGGTTATTAGTATTTTTGGCCATAGTCAAGTGGAGTGTTATTATTAGGAGGTGCTTCCTTTCCTTAAGCATATGATCCAGGACTTTAGCCCTCTTCATTAAGTACCACCTAATTATAATAATCATCATCATCATAATAATCAACTATAATTAACCCTTTGAGTGCCAGAGGGGTACGCAACGCATTGCTTTGCAATGCGTTGCGTATCCCTCTGGCACTCAAAGGATTAAAACAGGCTGATATTTACCAAGATACCAAATTATGTCTGCAGTTAATTTTGAGTTGCCACGTGCACAATCATATTTAGTAAAAAGCGAGCAATAGTTACTATACATGGATCGCTATGTATAGAAAATCATTCCAGCATAAAATAGGAAATTTATGTGAAGAATAACTTATGGGCAAGTAGAGAAATTCTGGAGCAAACCACCTGCACCATAGAGGGCAAATGAAATTGTCCCAAATTCCCATTCACTAAAATAGAGGTTTTAACACAATGGGGAGATGCACTAAGGCATGATAAAGAGGTGATAGAGTGGAGATGACTTCTCCAGTTATATCACTTCTCCAAGTCCTATGTTATTCTATGGAGATTATGCACTAAAATGTCTCCAACTTTGGAGATCTTAGTGCCTAGGCTCTATAGAATAACATAGGAACTGGAGACGTGATATCACTGGAGAAGTCATCTCCTCCTTATCACGCCTTTATGCATAACCACCCGTGAATGTTAGATAGGCCGTCAGCGCATTGTGTCACAATGCTTTGGAAACCCCCTATCATTCAAGGGGTTAAAGCCCCATTTCAATCTCTCCTCGGCTGCAGTTGGTGAACCCCAATATTGCTCCATTTAGCTTACAGAATTAAGTCCTATGCCATCTGAAGTATGTCAGTCCCCTAACACATCAGTAGTGAATACAGAGAAGTAGGAAGTTTGTAGTCATTCCATTGCTCATCCCTTTCTCCATATCTACACACTGGGTCCAGCTAATTAATATAAATATAAAACAAAGCTTGATATTGAGACTCTTGTCCTAAGAAGAATTGCAGCAGTTCTGATGAAAACCATTTGCACCCTAAGGGACAAATAAAAATTCTAAGAATTTCCATTGATTGATTTCCTGAATACTACAGGTCTCTAACACATTGCAAAGCTTTGCCTTGAAGACCTCACTACCATTTAAGGGGTTAAATGCTCCATCTAAACGTTTGACTGCCAGAATGGTATCCAACGCATTGAGTTGGATACCTTTCTGGCACTCAAAGAGTTTTAAATCAATGTCATTTTTAATTCTCTACCATGGTGCAGTTGTTTTGCTTCAGAATTGCTCCAATTATTTTGAGTACATTAACCTTGTAGTGATGTGATGTTCCTGGGTCTGCTGGATCCCCCAATGCCTGTCAGTTCTTTGATGCTCAGCCTGAATTGCCCACTTTGTAATTCCACATCCAACCACTGTCATGACTCTGAGTAATCCTCATGGTTGTAACTGGATTTTAGTGAGATTCTGTATACAGTGGCATAACTATAGGGGTCGCACCTGCTACTGGGCCCGTCACTCCAGGGGCCCGGCCGCCCCCTGCGACCCCTCCACCTTGCACCCGCAATCTCCCTCTGGCGCTCTAGTAATGCAGAGCGCTGGGAGATGACATCATCTCCCAGTGCTCTGCATTACTAGGAGGCCCGCGCGGGAGCTCCAGGGAGGTAGGAGATGGGGGCATTGTGAAGATTGAGGGGCATTGTAGAGGGGGTCAGTGTGGTCAAGGGTGGGCCCATGGCGCTTCTTGCACCAGGGCCCGGAGGCTTTTAGTTATGCCTCTGTCTGTATATCTGTTCAAGTAAACTAACTTTTTATTTTGCCTTTTTTATTATTTTAATTTTATTTTTTATTTTCATATACTTCCTATTATTCTTTATAGATTTTTTTTTACAAACTTAAGTGTGTTTTAGATTGAGTTTGTTGATTAAATCTTTTTTTTAACAAATTTTGCTTTTTCTTTTTTTTTTTTACATACGGATTATTGTGATTTTTTTAATGTCTTATGTTGTGCCAGAATTTGTTTTCCTAACTGACAGAAAGCAAACTTTTATAAAGGATTATGCACATAAAGGTATAGATAATTGGTAATAGTTACTATACATGGATTGTATATCTGATTCCCAGATCATCCCCTTGGGCACACCTCGCTGTGGATTTCAGCCCACTTCAATATCTAAGATCTCACTTTCACTCGTGTATCTTCATCTTCACTTTCATTTTTAATTGTGGCTCTCACCCCCAGTTATTTGTTTAGTTCATTTAACAAAACCATTAAAAACGTAAATATAATAAAATAACAGATCATACTCAAAAACTCTAATTAAAATAAAATATTGGAAAAACCCTGTAAAAATCTAAATACTTTGAACATTCTGAAAAAGCAGAACCATCAAGAGTTGAATGGTGAATTCTATGTTAAAATAACAGTATTGCCCATGTGGACCTTAGACTCTGCCATACCTATTTAGTATGATGAATTAGACTTTTAGAGCTGAATCATATTAGTACATGCCCTTACTACTTTTAAAGGCTATTTGTCTATAGATTTAACTGCTTAAGAGGTGGAAGAAAATAATTCTCTTGTCTAAATCATCTAATCTATATTGTTTATCATTCATTGTGTCTTTATCATTTGTCTTACCATGGTACTCTGAAAATAATGTGCGGCTTGTTTGGCCATTGAAAATGTGATAAGTGATTGTCTTTTAGCTCTGATTTTGTGGTCCTTTTATGGACTGATGTACGGATCTTTAGAAACATATTTTTACACTTATTATAGTTTATTGTTTTATTTGTATTTGACTTTGTCATTTTATGTTTAGCCTTTCTTATTGCATATCAATCCCATTTCAGCTTATTTTATCTTCCATTCAGAGTTATACTGTCTGTAAATTGATTAAAGGGATAGTAATACTTCGTTTTAACTTTATTTTATTTTGTAGGCATTAAAAAAACATGAAGAATGATGTCATCTCTCAAACCTTTATGGTTTAAGAGATATTCACAAGCAAAGTTTCCCCCTCCCGCCCCTTTTACCTAGTGTAAGCCATCTCTTCTCAGATGTGGAATCCAGTCCATAGACCAGACAGATAACAACAGGGGACAATCTTCTCCCTGTGAGAACAATGAAAGCCCTGCCCCCCTTGACAAGTTTTTCAGATTTTTCCCTTATCTTAATTGAAGATTGTCCCTCTCTGCAATCTACCTGGGCACCTCCCTTCTGATCTGGCTGAGCAGTGTTACATCAGTAAAAGGGGTGGGAGGGAAATACTTTGTCATTGAATTACTCTGGAACTACAACTCTGACAGAATTGATATAACACTCTCCAAAGTTCAAATACTATGATGATTAATTAGAGTTATTTTTATTATGAAACATTACTATCCCTTTAAGTATGATCTTGATCAAGTAAGTAATCAGACTTCCATATCTGAGTCAGGGAGGATATTTGTATTCCTTGATACTGGTTATTCTAATAGCTGGGGACTCATTTTTACAGTATCCAGGTACAGAGTCTTATTCTCTGGCTTTGGTGAGTTTCCCAGTTAAGCGCCAAATCTTATTCTTTCCGCTCCCTTCATGCCCCATTCTACCTACTTACTACCCACTTTCTGCCCATTTTAAAGTAAAACCCCACCTTTCCACCTCTCAATCATCAAGTGACATTTAAGATGCCAGTATACTTATCTGAACATAGTAACAAGTAGTCACCCCTGACTAAGCCGCCTAGGTGGCGATATGCATTGGGTGTCGGGCTGACAGGCGAGTGGCTTACTGAATATTCCCCTTGTGTTACTACTTGTTACTAGGTTCAGGTAAGTATACTGACATCCTACTCTTCACTTTATTTTGTATTTTTTTGTTTTTGTAGCTTGCATTTTCACTATGCACTTTCCAAAGATTTTCTCCTTTTTTTTGAGAACATTATTTGTTTCAGTATACTTGTATCCTGTTAGTCTATTCATTCACTTAGGGGATATGTGTTCTATTATTTTTATGGCTGGCTTGTATTGTTTGTAATTGTTTTTAATTGCCTGTGTAGGTTGGATCATTAATAAAGCATTTCTATTATTCTGAGCAAACAAGAAACTTTAATGGTTTGATTCCCTCAAAATCGTATATTTATTCTACTCAAAGATCAATATCAATATCTTGTTCAAAAGAAAAGTAGAGTAGCTTTTGGGGGAATCAAGTGCAACGTAGGGAAGAAAAAAAAATCCCCATTGATGTAAACTTGGATTTTTAACTCCATGAATGCTAGAGAGGTCTCCAATGCATTGTTAACAATATCAAGGGATTAAAAGCCCATTTAATTAATGTGAATATGATGGGGTTTTATTTGTCCCCTACAGTGATGTTGGTTTGCCCCAGAACTGCTCAACTTGTCTTTTGAACGTAGGATCCTACAGTGATCTACAACTACATATAATTGCTGATATTCATCAGTCACACAAAATGATGCTATGTGGGTCAATATAATAAACAGATATCAACTAACTTCAGTATATATTGGTTGAGTGCAATACATTCACTCAAATGCCTACTGTCAGAATATAGAATTAAATAAATGTAAGCATTGGATGGGCAATGATTTAAATTGTTCTTTTTGACTTTGGTTGCTAAATGATGCTGACCCAGTATGCACAGTGTGTGCCCACAATAGAATTTCAAGGTTGCGTGGATGTTAAGTTCATTATTTGGAATTGCACCGGTAAATTAAACACCAATATGCTGTTTTGAAACAGTCCATTAGTATGGGTAGCAACATGCTCTTCAATTGCATGAAATCATTTTAACTTTGCAATGCACTGACAACCTTCTGCTAGAAATTGTCAAACCATTTCAATTCTCGTCTTCAAAAAGCTCTTTTGATATCTCAGAATTAAAATGTGTGCTAGGTATTTGCCTGAGGTCAGACCCAAAGCATCAAGGGAATAGAGCTACGCTATACAAAATAGGTGCAGGCTGAATACGGAATTTTAGGTAGGTTAGGCTATTTTCCAATGATACAGAAGAGGGAGAGAAAAAAAGCAGAAGATGATTTGTTGAGAATCTGAGAACATTAATGCAAGGAAGGAGGGAGAAATGCCTGTCAGCAATTGCAATCAAAAATCACAATGCCTTATGGCAGGATGCTATTTTGTATCTTGTGCGTAAGCTAGTCATGTAAGAATTGAACATTTCTTGTAGTGATCTTATCGTTCCGTCATTGTGGTATAAATGGAGATATAATAACACCTTCTACTCTTACTTGGATGAAATTATTATAGCATCAGAACAGGAATCTACAATAAATCATAACCTGAGTAATAATAAAATAGATTTGCATTATAACAAAGCAAATAGAAATCTGGCATTCCTATTCATGATGAGGTGAGTGAAATCCTGTGCTTGATTTAGAGCCCATTTGCCTGTCTAACTTCAACTCATTAACCTTTCAGTGCCAGAGGGGTACACAACGTATTTCTCTGCAATGTGTTGTGTACCCCTCTGGCACTCAAAGGGTTAATCTACATACACACAAAATCCTTTAATGCTCTTTGTGCCAAGGAGAGGAGACAGGGGGCAAAGTGGTCGTGTTGTGGTGGCACTAGTGGCACTCATACCATTAATACTGTTTTGGCTGATTTTTATCTTAAAGAACAATGGCCCATATTTATAAAAGCAGGCTGGAGTTATTGTGAAGTAAACCAACTGCACCATAGGGGACAAATAAAAATTCCCATTAAATTAGGATTTTAACACCTTGAATGCTAGAGAGGGATCCATTGCATTATTTACAATGCATTGGGGACCACTCTAGCATTCAAAGAGATAAAAAAAAACTCTGGGAGACAGTTTATTTGCCCCCTATGGTGTAGTTAGTTTACTCCAGAATAGCTTTTATAAATATAGGCCAAGGACCTACTTCAGCAAGCTAAAGTGATGTAACTTTGGTGCAAACCAACTGTACCATAGGTGATGCATGTAAATTACCATACCTAGGAACTTTGTATTCTAAAGTCCCTGGAGGATATCAATGATGTGATTTGCATCACAAAGGGGTGGTGCTTTATGGATTGTGTCATAAAGTGGATGGGAAGTTGACAGAACAGGGTAAGGAAGGAGGAGAAGTGGGTGGAAAATGAGAGGAACAGGGTGGTAAGGAGGTGAAGTGGGTGGAAAACGGGAGGAACAGGGTAGGAAGGAGCAGAAGTGGGTGGGAAATGGGAGGAACAGGGTGGGAAGGAGAAGAAGGGGCAGGAAATGGGAGGAACAGGGTTGGGAAGGAGGAGAAGTGGAGGGAAATGGGAGGTATAGGGTGGGAAGGAGGAGACATGGGTGGAAAATGGGAGGAACAAGGTGGGGAAGGAGCAGAAGTGGGCAGGAAATGGGAGGAACAGGGTGGGAAGGAGGAGAAGTGGGCAGGAAATTGGAGGAACAGGGTGGGAAGGAGGAGAAGTGGACAGGAACTGGGAGGAACAGGGTGGGGAAGGAGGAGAAGTGGAGGGAAATGGGAGGTATAGGGTGGGAAGGAGGAGAAGTGGGTGGAAAATGGGAGGAACAAGGTGGGGAAGGAGCAGAAGTGGGCAGGAAATGGGAGGAACAGGGTGGGGAAGGAGGAGAAGTGGAGGGAAATGGGAGGTATAGGGTGGGAAGGAGGAGAAGTGGGTGGAAAATGGGAGGAACAAGGTGGGGAAGGAGCAGAAGTGGGCAGGAAATGGGAGCAACAGGGTGGGGAAGGAGGAGAAGTGGGAGGGAAATGGGAGGAACAGGGTGGGGAAGGAGGAGAAGTGGAGGGAAATGGGAGTTATAGGGTGGGAAGGAGGAGAAGTTGGTGGAAAATGGGAGGAACAAGGTGGGGAAGGAGCAGAAGTGGGCAGGAAATGGGAGGAACAGGGTTGGGAAGGAGGAGAAGTGGGAGGGAAATGGGAGGAGCAGGGTGGGGAAGGAGGAGAAGTGGAGGGAAATGGGAGGTATAGGGTGGGAAGGAGGAGACATGGGTAGAAAATGGGAGGAACGAGGTGGGGAAGGAGCAGAAGTGGGCAGGAAATGGGAGTTATAGGGTTGGAAGGAGGAGAAGTGGGCAGGAAATGGGAGGAACAAGGTGGGGAAGGAGCAGAAGTGGGCAGGAAATCGGAGAAACAGGGTGGGGATGGAGGAGAAGTGGGATGGAAATGGGAGGAACAGGGTGGGGAAGGAGGAGAAGTGGAGGGAAATGGGAGGTATAGGGTGGGAAGGAGGAGACATGGGTGGAAAATGGGAGGAACAAGGTGGGGAGGGAGCAGAAGTGGGAGGGAAATGGGAGGAACAGGGTGGGAAGGAGGAGAAGTGGGAGGGAAATGGGAGGAACAGGGTGGGGAAGCAGGAGAAGTAGGCGGGAAATGGGAGGAGCAGAGTAGGAAGAAGCAGAAGAAACTCACCACCGCCGGAGTATCAGCCTCTGTCCCTGGAGCCGTAGTAAATCACTGTAAAAACCAGAGTCTCTGGGGCAGATCCGAAGAGTTCCCAGGTATTAAAATTACTTTGATTGAAATGTTTTTTTTTAACCTCCTTTAATGCTGGAGAGGTCTCCAGCACATTGCAAAGCAATGCATTGGAGTCCTCTCTAGCATTCACGGGGTTAAAAGCCCAATTTAATTTAACAGGCCTTTTTCTTTGTCCCTATGATACAGTTGGTTTACTCCAGAATATCTCCAGTTTTATTTTATAAATATGGGCCATTGTTCTCTATGGACCTTATGGATTGTGAAATAGGAGGTAGAGCTTCAAGTAATATACAGTCATATTTATAAACATATTAAATCTGTTTCCCAGTTTTAATCCTATTGAGATGAGAGGCCTTAACCTTGATCAGCCTCAGAGGACAGCAGAGGAAGATGTCTGGCCTCACTTTCAAAAGAAGTCTCAGTTTATTCAGCATCAAACCAACTGAATCACAGGGGACAAGAGAATTGTAAAATCTTATGCAAAATGTATTGAATGACACAAACACTCAAGTACTAAAACATGCATAATTTTAGCTTCTGTCATTCAAGATCCGTCTCTCCTCTACCCATTCTTATATTTCCACTCTGATCTCCCGCTATACCCCATCCCGCCACTCACCATCAGCCAATGACCGTCTTCTCTCAGCTCCTTTTGTGTTTACAGTCCTCTTGGTTATCAAAACTTTTCCTCTCATTGCTATGAAAATATCATATCTATGGAATGCTCTTCCTCTCAACCTGCGCCACTGCACCTCTCTTATGGTGTTCAAGTCACCTCAACAAAACATACACATGCTAGAAGGCACTGACTTTGTACAACTAAAGCTCTTATAAATTATTGACTTTATTTGTGTCCCCTATACTGACCAGAGCTCTAGCTCTGTATTCAGCACTTGACCCTTATGTACTCTGTATGTCTCCCATTACCACTTTAGATTGTAAGCTTTGGGCAGGGACCTCACTTTCAGTGTTTTACTTTGCAAAGCACTTGTAAAACTTGTGGCAGTATATAAATAAACGTATTAATTCATTCATTCAGTGGTACACAGGAGAGAAAATAGCCTCCATTAATATATTTAAAGGGATAGTAATACTTTGTTTTATTGTTATTTTATTTTGTGGGCATTAAAAAAACATGAAGAACGATATAAGTCTTATCTCTCAAACCTTTATGGTTTGAGAGATATTCACAAGCAAAGTTTCCCCTCCCGCCCCTTTTACCTAGTGGAATCTGGTTGTAAGACCAAACAGATAACAGAAGGGGACACTCTTATTCCTATGAAAACAATGAAATCCCTGTCCCCCTTGACAAGTTTTTCAGGTTTTTCCCTTATCTTAATTGAAGATTGTCCCTTTCTGCAATCTACCTGTGTACCTCCCTTCTGATCTGGCTGAAATACCACTCTCCAAAGTCCAAATACTATGATGATTAATTAGAGCTGCCTTTATTATGAAACATTACTATCCCTTTAACCAGAGCCAGATTTCCCAACAGGCAGAGTAGACAACTGCCCAGAGCTCTAGATTTTGAGAGATGTCTTAGCTGTGCTGCCCATGGCCACATTCTGAATTGTCAGAGTGGCCAGAGCAATATCAGTATCCTTGCAAAAGATTATATATCCCATTTACTTACATGGGAAGTCTCAAGGTTTTGCTACAAATCTCAAGGTCTCATTGAGAAGGGCAAAATTCTCAGGGTGAGAGAGTCCAGTGTTAACTGCCATCTCATCTGCACCAATTAACTGCTTATTAAGTATCCAATTGCTGCCATTTATTCCTGGAAATGGGAAGGAGAAAGTCCTGCTCCTCTTGTTTGTGTTCAGGTGCTGATATATCTACATTGTTGCATGTTACTCAAGAATGAATTGGTGCATCTGTGGTTTAGCGCCAACAGGAATCCTCCGCTGCAAAACTATATTAAGGGGGACTTTAAGGGTTCATATTTTTTTAGACCCCAGGGTCAGCTCATTTTGTAAATTCCCAGGTATCCCCATTTACAGGTTATTATTTCACCCCTTGGATACTAGAGATATCTCCGAAGCATTGTGATGCAATGTATTGGAGATCTCTCTAGCAACTGAGACATTACAGTTTTTTTTTGTCCTTACTTGTTATAGACTAAGGGTATTTTCTGCTGTACCAGAAAATAATGGATGGAACCGGAGGTGGGGTCAAGTGAGGGGTGTGGTAAGGGTGGAGCTAAGATAAAGTTCCTTGCCTAGGGGAGCCTGGGATATAAATCTGGCTCTTTGTTTCACTCTTCATCAGACTCTGATGTACTTGTCGAAAGCAGAAAGCATGCTATTTTCTCTCATAAAAATACCCTGTAATTATTCAGTTATTGTTGTATCTTTTTGTTGTGTCAATCAGTAGATTCAATCGGTAGATTTAGTTTAATCCCTTAACGACCGGCTGTGCAGGCACGCAGCGGTCACTAAAGGACCACGGAGCATTTTATTTTTTTTAATTTGGATTCCGGACTCCCCAAACGGCGTGCAGCCGCGGGGGGAGCCCAGAATTCCATGATGGTCATAGAACGTCATGGGTTGTTAACTCAGATTTACCTATGACGTACTATGACCGTCAAGAGGTTACATTTCCACCTATCCAGGAGCGAGGCTCATTGTCCAATATTCTCTATTTAAATCAACTGAAACTGTGGGAATTTGGATATTGTAAATTTGGTTTGCTCCAGAATGACTCCAGTTTTATTTTGTATTTTATACTTTGGAGACCCATATAGCATCCATGGGGTTAAAGATGTTGGAATGAGATTAGGCATACTATCAGAAATGGAAGCTAGATAGCTGAAGGTTTTGGATAATCATACCTTCCAAGTGTCCCTCTTTAGGATGGACAGTTCCTCTTTGAGACCTAAATCTTCTTTCCCACTCTGGTGTCCATTTATTTAGGAGATCAGAGTGTGTGGGGTGTATATAAGTGTATCACACTACTCCATAACAATAAAACTCACATCAGTATTTGTATATACTTTTATAATTTTATAATTACACTTATAATATAAAAGGCCAGATGTATGTTTGTTCGATGCAGTCATGTGCAGTAGAGACTGCCCGAACGCACAGAATGCAGACCTGTGTACATTGGCTTTTGCAGTCATGTGCAGTAGAGACTGCCCAAACACACAGAATGTTGGCCCGTATACAGGGGCTTTTATAAAAGTAGTTTTTTAATTTGTCTATGTAAATAAAATACACTGGTCTTAATCTAAATCATTTATTCAGTTACAAAGAGGTATCAGGTCATGAAATAACCTACAATTATTGGTAATGCCCCACCCACCAGCTACTCCTCCAGCACCACCCACTAAAACAAGTGTCCCTCTTTGTGGACACTTGAAATATTTGGAGGTATATGCTCATACCTGGGAACTTTCAGAAATGGCTCACCCTGAGATTCCCCAGCCTCGCCCGCCCCCCAGCCACGCCTCGCCCGCCGCCCCGCCCCCCCCCAAAAACAAAACAAAACAAAAAAAAACAAAAAAAAAACAAACAAACCTTTGCAATGGCGTTGAAAGATATACTGGAAGTATTATTGCGCAAGTTTTGGATGATTTTATAACACAAATAATGGCGGGAAGAGTTAACATGAAACATTTTTATTTCTTAAAATATGTACAGATGCATGTAAACTTGAACAAAACAATAAATACGTAGTGCAAATTCTGCAGTGCTAAAATGCCCTCAACAGAAATAAATAAAACAAACATCAAATGTTTATTGTGTTTCAAATATATAGCTATAAAGAACAAAATATAAATATGTAGTGCAAATTATAAAGTGCTAACAGTCCTTCAACAGAGACAAACAATAAATAAACAGCAGCAAATGTTAGTGCATTTATTATAGTCTAGTGGATGTCTCCCAGTCCGTAGAATGCTTCTTTCCATTAACTAGAACATGCTGCTGCATCTCTAAACATCTCCTCCTCTTCTGGTCCTGTGGCTTCTGTAGGTCCTGTCCTAGTGGCTGTATAGGCTGCCTTCTTGGCCTTTTGAAGAACCTCATTTTCATGCTTAACGGAGTGACAGGTGTCCATTTTAAACATGTTGATTTTGCATTTTATCAGAGATGCCAAAGTGGACTGTGACGATAATGCAGCTCTGTACTCAGTTTTGTTCTTTTTTATCAGTGAAAAAACTCTTTCAATGTCTGCATTGCTGTGAGGAAGTACTAAAAGATGCTTAACAAGTTTCCATAACACAGGGAAACGGTCAGATCCAGTGAAAGCAGACTTCAATTGTGAGACTCTAAACCACAGATTTTCTTGCAATGTAGAAGTGCCCTCACATTGGAGTTCCTGGACTTCAGTGTCTGTCAGAGTCTGATAGTCACTGAACTCTTCTGCCAACAGGTCTTTGCTTTCATCTGGTATCACATTTGGAAAAGCTTCCATAAAGGTCTCCAAGCATCCAAAGGTTATGTTTGCTCTTCTAGTGACATCAAGAACCTGAGCTGCATCTTTCAGAACACGGTCATGGATTGGCATCTTATTTTGAAAGTAGAGAGCAGCTGACACATAAAAATTTAGCACATCAGTGTAAAATTTGTCCACATCACCAGGTGTCAGATCTGAAGAGGAACTGATGTACTGCTTAGTGGTAAAGCCTATAAACAGGCACTGTTTTTCCAAATAGTAGGATGGATTTTCCACATTTATTTCCAGAACGGAGCCGTCTGCAATGACAGCAGACTTCACAAATCTTCTGAGCAACTTTTTATAAAACTCCATAAGCGCTGGAAACACCTTGTGCAGAATACTTTGTTCTTGTTGCAAGAATGTGTTCAACTGCACAAAGAGAGGTAACGTGGCATTAACAAATAATAAGTACAGCTCAGTTTTCGGATCACGGAGAATATTCTTTATCCTCTTTAGCTGTGGATCTTTTCCCTCTTGTGATTCAGCATATGATTTTAGTGCAGGCAGCTGATCCAAAATCCTCCTTACAACCTTCTCCAAGGATAACCAGCGGGTTGCCACATGCTTTAGAATCTTTCTGTTTTCTATTTCACAGAATTCACAAAAATTCTGAAGTTCAGCCATCCTCTCTGAACTTCTTGAAAAATAGTTGAAAATAACAGTGACAACATAACCAGGATCTATAGACAGGGCACACAGCCCCTTTTCCACGCACAGATTGAGCAGATGACACAAGCAGCCCTGCACATACACATGCTTATTCTGATCAGAAACCAGCTTCTTCAGGCCATTTATTCTTCCCATGTTGACACTGGCATTGTCCAAAGATAAGCCAACACAGTTTTCCCAAGGGATTCCTTTTCTTGTAAAGAAGCCATCCACCAAGTTAAAAATGCCTCTTGCAGAGGAATCGTCATTGCAAACAAGCATCTCCAACATTCCTAATCGAATCTGGCCTGAAGATGAAGGGTCAATAAACCGAACAAGCAGTGGATATAGCTTATCACCATATGTGTCATTGCTTCCATCAAGACACAGCGTAAATGGTTCCCTTTTTATCAGTTCAATTATGGAATCTGTGCAGCTTGGAGCAAGAGCATTATTTATTATGGCTGTGGTCTTGCGACGTCCACATCCATATTGCTTAGCGATATTAGAATCACTAAACATTCGCTTAAAAAGTGTGCCTGCATGATCTGCTGCTGCAAGTGGCAAGTTGTGCTCAATTAAAAATCCAGTAAAAAGTGTCTCTGCTTCAATTATTTTTTGGGACAGGTCACTTTTGACATTTACAAAAGTTAATTTACCCTGTGACTTATCATGCCTTGCAGCAGCTTTCTCCTTATGGCTACAGCTTTCCACATGTGCTTTGCAATCTCCAAGGCCTTTGTGAACAAGTGAAACATCCATGCAACAAACAGAGCAAAATATATGCCCATCTCCTTTGCGCGATTTCTTTAGTACAGGATATGTGGCTGTATAGTTTTCTTTGTAAGAGCATGTATATTTTCGTTTAGGCATTTTCCTACAATTGATTAGTACTACGCATGTACTGAAATCAATATGGTAAGTAGCTCTCTGTATCAGCAGCGTCTTAGGATATGTGCTGTCAGGCACAATCTAAACAAAAAAACAAACCAAAAAAATTATTGATTTATATTATTGATATAGCACAGAGATGAGCAACCTACAGCTCCTCAGCTGATGGTAAACTACAAGTCCCATCAATAAGCTCCAGGAATAATCCTGACCCACAACTACAGCTCCACCAGAATGAGTGCATTTTGTGTGACATTTGTGTCCCTGTACTGCAAAAAAGTATGCAAACCACTGATTTTTAGAGGATGCGCAAATAGCACTCCACACTTGTGTAGTTCTGCTCTGTGTTTGTAACTACCGGATATTGTCAAGTGGATTACAAAACATGTGTGGATACCAATAGTCTTCCTTGTGATTATGTCGTAGCACTTGCAAGATAGTTTATGCAGAGCTGCGCATCATGAAACCCTCCAGCTGCAGCCAGATTATACCTCCCATCTTCCCCCGTTAACCATTGGCTGGCGGCGGATGATGGGAGTTGTAGTCTGGCAGCCACTGGAGGGCCTCACCTTTTCCACACCAGCATCAGATCGCAGAATGCGGTTACAACACATACGTATGTATTTGTGTGTGTGTGTGTGTGTACAAAGATCTATTGAGCAAATGTGTTTGATGGGATTTATTAGGGTAAAGACAACTCAATATTCAGCAGCAATGGAGTTGGTTAATTGTCTTGCTATAAATCTCATAGCGGTGATATTTAAAAAAACCAAGTGAATTCTTTACACAAATATATGTAATCTTGTTTCATTCCACTATGCAAATGTTTATTTAGGGATTCAAGGTAAATGTTTCACACATTAATTAGCTCTGCTATATTATTAAAATGTAGCAATTTAAAGGGGAACTTTCCCCTCCGCATTATCATTGCTGTATCCCTTCCTTTGTGTCCCCTCTGTACATTGCGGTGTTTCTTTTTGCCTAAAAATCTGTTTAAATGAAGCAAAAAGATACTTCAATTTTGTACCTGATGACGTTAGCAGCCGCACAGCCGCGCACCATATGGTGCAGAAGACACTCCCACAGCCTCAGCTCCTTTCACTTGCCCCAGCATCCTCCGATGAAAGGAGCTGAGGCTGTGGGAGTGTCTTCTGCACCATACGGTGCGCAGCTGTGCGGCTGCTAACGTCATCAGGTACAAAATTCAAGTATCTTTTTGCTTCATTTAAACAGATTTTTAGGCAAAAAGAAACACCGCAATGTACAGAGGGGACACAAAGGAAGGGATACAACAATGGTAATGCGGAGGGGAAAGTTCCCCTTTAATTTAAAGACTTTTACACAACACTAGTTGAACAGCCCGTTACACGGGCCACAGTGCCACTGCCACCCGATCGCGGGGCAGTCATGCACAGTAGAGACTGCCCGCGCCACGGCTGAGCTGGATGCTCCTTCGGAGCGCCCAGTTCTGTATCAGCCGCAGAGTGGGAAGTCTCTACTGTGCATGACTGCAGCACGCGCAGCAGTGTCTACTGCGCATGTTGCTGCGTTACACACGATTTAGCAAATTATTATATAGGATTTTCTGTTGCATTAAAAAGTACCACATTGAACACTTTGTGACACTTTTCCAGGGGCAGTCACGTTACAGTGTGTCACAAAGTGAGCACAATGGTACTTCTTAACACAAATACACATACACACACACACACACACACATTCTTAAAGAGAGGTGGAAAGCACTCACATGAAACTTTTTTCAGTGAACAGATGGATTTATTGAAATGATTTGAATAAATCCACCTGTTCACTGCAAAAAAGTTTCTTCTGAGTGCTTTCCACCTCTCCTTAACCCTGTGAGTGCCAGAGTGCTATGGAATGCATTGCAATGCATTCCATACCAGTCTGGCACTCAAAGGGTTAAGAATGTGTCTGTGTCTTCAGATGAGCACCCAGGAGTTACATTTGTTACATGATTGCATGCTGAAGGTTAACAGTACAATAATATAACATTATTGGCAATGAAATGATTTGAATAAATCCACCTGTTCACTGCAAAAAAGTTTCTTCTGAGAAGAAACTTTTTTGCAGTGAACAGGTGGATTTATTCAAATCATTTCATTGCCAATAATGTTATATTATTGTACTGTTAACCTTCAGCATGCAATCATGTAACAAATGTAACTCCTGGGTGCTCATCTGAAGACATAGACACATTCTTAACCCTTTGAGTGCCAGACTGGTATGGAATGCATTGCAATGCATTCCATAGCACTCTGGCACTCACAGGGTTAAGGAGAGGTGGAAAGCACTCAGAAGAAACTTTTTTGCAGTGAACAGGTGGATTTATTCAAATCATTTCATTGCCAATAATGTTATTTTACTGTACTGTTAACCTTCAGCATGCAATCATGTAACAAATGTAACTCCTGGGTGCTCATCTGAAAACATAGACACATTCTTAACCCTTTGAGTGCCAGAGTGGTATGGAATGCATTGCAATGCATTCCATACCAGTCTGGCACTCAAAGGGTTAAGAATGTGTCTATGTTTTCAGATGAGCACCCAGGAGTTGCATTTGTTACATGATTGCATGCTGAAGGTTAACAGTACAGTAAAATAACATTATTGCCCCATATTTACTTTTTCACTGTCGTCCAATACAGGTCACTGGTACTCTACTCTGGGAGGCGTAACTCCCCTTTAATAGTCAGGAACAATTATGCAAATAATTGCAGGGGGCGGAGCCTCCCCTCTTACTTAAGCCACCTTCTGGCCAGAGCCACTTTAGATTGATTTGTTCCTGGAGTGCCTTGCACACCAGGTAGAGAACATCTATGCATCTTAGTGTTTTATTATTTTTATTCAAATATGGAATACCACCATTAGGAGGGTGACCATGGCTGTGAATTGCCCTCTTTAAAGTGGCTGGTGCAGCTTCCAGGGATTTTCTGTGGACCTTATGCCCTGAAGAGGGAACAGCTTGGGTTAAGCAGCTTCCCTACTGGGGAATTTACCTCTGGTTTATTTCCATTTCATCATGGTCACCTGAAGACAGAAGTCCTGCAGGAAAGGTGAGTCACCCATTGAGTGCTGAAGGTCCACTTGTCCCCACAGTGTCCCTTTGCTGGGCTTGTATTTGGGAGTTTGCAATGCACTCCAGCACTCATAGGGTGTTTTTATTTGCATTTCAATGTTTAATGCAATTTCTGTGGTATTCTCTGGGTTTTGGAGCTTTGGGTATTAGTTTACTTATGTTTCTTATGTGTTTTATACTTGTTTGGGCTATTTTTAATGTTTTATTAAATTTCCCGCTCAAACGCTATGGCTCCTTTACTCTCTATGGGAATTCACAGTGTGGGACATATCTCTGGAACCGCTTGTCTCAGCAACTTCAGAGATGGCTCATTTTAATGCTAGGCTCCTGCTCTATCATCCGGAATGTGTTTTATTTATGTGGGGTGTTCAGGGGGGCTTCGGGCACTGTTTGGGGTACTTGTAAAGGGAAAACTACATTTCCCATGAGCGCCTGGTTCGCGCTTGTTTCTGATTGGCTGTCATGACGGCCGCCATTTTGTGGAACTTTTCCTAAGCGAGTACACTACGCAGGGACCGAGCCTTCTCTCTCCTCAACAGATTAACCCTTCGCTGGCCAGATAAGTCAGAATTTAGACATTTCTGGGGTGAAACTTTAATCCTTTGCACTTTTTCTGGGTGATAGTGTCATTAGTGGGGTATATTGACGCTGTGAGCATGTCTACTTCACTGGAGCTAGGGGCTAGACCCAAGTCTAAGGAGGATGGGGGGTCTGCTACCCCCATGGCGTTTTGCTCCTCTTGCCACATTGGGCTGTCTAGCGATAATGTGGGGGATCTATGCCCTAATTGTACTGGTCAAGATAGCAACCCTGGGCCTCCCAGCTACGCTATTGAGCCATCTTGGGTGAGGGAGTTTAAAGCTGCCACTAGGGATCTCAGATCCGCTCTTCAACTCTTTCCCTTTCAGGTACAGGGGGCTCTCCAGGTCTGGCAGACCCCCTCTACCATCAGGACCTCCCTGCCTAAGCCACAGGGGGCTCCTGATGTGACTGATTCTTCTGAGGAAGAACTCTTGCAGGATTCTGATGCTGAGGAACGGACTGTTATTGAATCTACCAGGTCCATTGGGGACCCCTATGAATGTGACCCTGAAGTTTCGGCTGAGGGTCTGATTAGAGCTGTTCTGAATACGCTCAACCTTCCTCTGACTCAGGAATCCACTTATGATCCTACTGATGTTTTTCAGAAGAAGCCACCTAAGCCTGTTGTTTGTTTTCCAACTAATCCTACTCTTGCCCGTCTAGTCTCTGAGGCATGGAAGAATCCTGATAGGTCTTCCTCTGTCTCCAAAAAGTTTGCTAAGCTGTACCCTTTTCCTGAGACTGAGCTGGCTAAATGGGTGCATCCTCCCAAGGTGGATGCCCCTGTTTCCAGGCTATCCAAGTCTACCGCTTTGGCTGTATCTGATGCCTCTGCCCTGCAGGATTGGACGGATAAGAAACTGGAACTTTCTCTTAAGTCCATTTTTGCCTCTATTGGCACTGCCATGCGTCCAACCTTTGCAGTGGCGTGGGTTAACAGGGCTATCGCGGCCTGGACTGAACGACTGACTGAAGCAGTTCGCCAGGATGCACCAGTGTCTGAACAGTTGCAGCTTCTTGCTAATATTACTGAAGCTCAGAATTATGTTGCTGACGCTGCTTTTGATGCTGTGCGCATGATGGCGAGGGCCTCCACTTCTTCTGTGGTGGCCAGACGCGCCCTTTGGCTGAAAATTTGGTCTGCTGATACAGCCTCTAAGAAAGCCTTGCTTTCCCTGCCCTTCCAGGGGAGTTTGCTTTTTGGGTCTGAACTCAAAGAAATGATCAGTGAGGCTACTGGGGGTAAAAGTACTCTTCTACCTTCCGTCTTTAAGAAAAAGTTTCCAGCCAAACGCAATCGGTCCTTTCGTTCCTTTCAGTCTGAGACACGCTCCTCGACCCCATCGGGTCCTCCCGCTACACGCTCCTCCTCCAAGCCCAAACAGTCCTGGAAGCCCAAAGTTGCCCCCAAGGCCAAGACCTCCAAGACTGCTTCGGCATGACTCGCCGAACCTGGGTCCGCATCCGGCTGTAGGTGGACGTCTCCACATCTTTCGCCGGATTTGGGAGGAGTCAGTGGCGGACCCGTGGGTTCTCCAGGTGGTGTCAGAGGGATACAGGATCCCTTTCTCCTCCCTTCCTCCTTTTCAGTTCCATTTTACTCGTCCTTCTCAGGAACCTACAAAGAGACGTCTGTTCAACGACGCTATTCAGGATCTCTTGGACAAAGAGGTGCTGGAGGTGGTTCCTCAGGAGGACACAGGTTCAGGATTTTATTCCAACCTGTTTGTGGTGGCCAAAAAGGAAGGAGGGGCTCGTCCCATTTTGGATCTCAAAGATCTCAATGCCTATGTGGTGACTTCCCACTTCCGTCAGGAATCCCTGCGATCTGTGATTGCAGCTATGTCTCCGGGGGAATTTCTTGCCTCCCTGGACCTTCAGGATGCTTATCTTCACATCCCTATTCATCCAGAGAGCAGGCGATATCTCAGGATTGCCTGCCACAGGGGACACTTTCAGTTTGCAGCGCTCCCCTTTGGGCTGACTTCAGCCCCTCAGGTCTTCCAGAGGGTGTTGGGCTCATTGATAGTTGTGCTTCATCAGGATGGGATCAGTGACCCCCTACATGGACGATCTCCTACTAAAAGCCTCCTCTGCGGAGCTTCTCCATCAGCAACTACAGCGGTGTATGCACACTCTGAACCGTCATGGCTGGATCCTGAATCTGGACAAGTCGGACTTGGTTCCATCTCAGAGACTTCTGTTCCTGGGTCTCCTGTTCGACACTCACCAATGCATGGTGTTTCTTCCAGAGGATGTGGCTCACCAGATAGCCATCCGAGAGGCTGGGATTCTGGACATGGACGTAGTTCCGGTACCGAAGTTGTCGTCTTTAGTGGGGAAGTTCATTTCCACGATCGAAGCAGTGCCATTTGCCATGGCCCACTCCAGGGAACTTCAGAGATTTGTGATCCAGACGTGCAAGAATCATCCAGATCATCATCATCTGTCAGTTTCTCTACCTCCTCATGTCGAGTCGAGTCTGCACTGGTGGTTGGATCTCTCTCATCTCCTGAAAGGGAGATCCTTTCTAGTTTCTCGTTGGACCACAGTCACAACGGATGCCAGCCTTCGGGGCTGGGGTGCAGTATGGGGTCGCTTCAGTGCTCAGGGGAAATGGGGTCTGGAGGAATCCCTTCTCTCCATCAATGTTCTGGAACTACGTGCTGTCCGGCTTGCCCTGAGGCACTGGGAGTCTCAACTGACCGGTCGTCCGATCAGAGTGGAGTCCGACAACGCCACCGCGGTGGCTTACATCAACAGGCAAGGCGGCACAAGAAGCGGTTCCGCCTGGTGGGAGGTCAAGGATATTTTATCTTGGGCAGAAGATCACGTGCCTGTCGTCTCTGCAGTTCACATTCCAGGCGTAGACAACGTCATGGCGGACTTTCTCAGTCGTCACACCGTCGACAGCGGAGAATGGGCTCTTCACCCAGAGGTGTTTCTCTTGCTCACCCAGAGGTGGGGGGTACCTGTGGTGGACCTGATGGCCTCCAAACACAACAGGAAGGTTCCGGTGTTTTGCTCCCGGCGGAGGGACTCCCTTGCTCTAGCAGTGGATGCCTTGTCGATTCCTTGGGATTTTTCCCTGGCTTACATCTTCCCTCCTCTTCCTCTATTGATCAGAGTCATCCAGAAGTTGAAGCAGGAGCGTTGTCCTGTCATCCTGATCGCTCCAAACTGGCCCCGCCAGTCCTGGTATCCGGAGCTGATGGCCATGTCAGTGGCGGATCCGATCCCACTTCCTGCCCGTCCGGACCTACTTCTTCAGGGATATCTATGGAAGGAGGATGTTCACACTCTCCATTTGATGGCATGGCGGTTGAATCCTCGATTCTAACTAAGAGGATTTTCTCCTTCTGTGGTGTCGACTATGCCAAGTGCTTGTAAGCCTGTATCATCCAAGATCTATCATCGCATATGGTCAACCTTTTTGCATGGTGCACTGATAAGAAATTGTCTCTTGAGTTTCATCTTCCCACTGTCCTAGCCTTCTTGCAGGACGGTGTTGATAAGGGGCTCAGTCTGAGTTCCCTCAAGGTTCAGACCTCTGCCTTGTCTGTGTTTTTCCAGGAAAGGATTGCCATCCTTCCTGATGTCAGGGTTTTCTTTCAAGGTGTGACTCATGTTCGGCCTACCTTCAAGAGTCCTGCTCCCCAGTGGGACCTCAATTTGGTGCTGGAAGTTCTCCAGCGACCTCCGTTTGAATCCTTGGCTTCCATTCCATTACGTCTCTTGACTTGGAAAATGGCCTTTCTCTTGGCTATTGTTTCAGTTCGCCGGGTGGCAGAGTTACAAGCTCTGTCTTGTAAACCTCCTTACCTGGTGTTCCACAAGGATAAGGCTGTGCTTCGCACTACCAAGGAATTCTTACCCAAGGTTGTGTCCGAGTTTCACATCAATCAAGAAATTGTGGTTCCCTCTTTCTGTCCTAATCCTTCATCTGACAAGGAACGTGATCTCCATTTGTTGGATGTGGTGCATTGCCTCAAGTTTTATGTTCATCGCACCGAGTCTATCAGGAAGTCTGACGCTCTATTCGTCATTCCTGAGGGACCTAGGGCAGGGAGACCGGCTGCCAAAGTTACTATTGCATCTTGGATTAAAGCTACCATCCGTGAAGCCTATAAGTTGAGGAATAAGCATGTTCCCTTCCGGGTGACTGCCCATTCCACCAGATCTATTGGGGCCTCCTGGGCCTACAAGAATCAGGCGTCTGCGGATCAGCTGTGCAGAGCGGCCACTTGGTCCTCTGTGCACACATTTTCAAAGCACTATCGAGTTGCTGTACTGGCTTCGGCTGATGCCAGTTTTGGTAGGAAGGTCCTGGAGGCAGTTTTGCCTGTTTAGGTCTTCCGCTCTGTGATCCTTAGTGCTTCCTTGCTGTTGAGCCCGGTTGGCTCTAGTTCCGTGTGCTGTGTTAGTTCAGGGATTGTTTCCCTTTGTTGGTGTCCGTTGACACTTACAGTTTGGGCTATGTAATTAGCTGGTTCATAGCAGTTCTAGTGACTTGGGCCTTGCGCCTGGTCCTTGCCTTACTTCCCGCCTCTGGGTCAGCTCAATGTTTGTACATCCCAGAGTACCAGTGACCTGTATTGGACGACAGTGAAAATAGGATTTTAGTCTTACCTGTTAAATCCTTTTCACTTAGTCCATACAGGTCACTGGTCTCCCACCCTGTCAAGGGACCAGACTTGGCTCTCCTGTGGCATTCAGTGGGAGACCGTTGGGGCATGCTCACAGGAGTCTTTCTTCTTGCTTACCTGAGGTCAGTTTTAGGGTCTCAAATCAATCTAAAGTGGCTCTGGCCAGAAGGTGGCTTAAGTAAGAGGGGAGGCTCCGCCCCCTGCAATTATTTGCATAATTGTTCCTGCCTATTAAAGGGGACTTACACCTCCCAGAGTAGAGTACCAGTGACCTGTATGGACTAAGTGAAAAGGATTTAACAGGTAAGACTAAAATCCTATTTTTTTCCCAAACAGTTTGTACCTTCAGTTTTTTCTTTTAGGTCTGCTGTGCTGACCGTGCTCATGCTCTGCCTCCAACCCTCTGTGTTCCTTGTTGTCCGGCTTCCCTGCACGTCGGTGCAACGCTGACAGTGCTCTGCCTCCACTCCTCGGTGTTCTTAGACAGACACCGACTGCCATGCACATAAATACAGACAGCAGACAGCAGCAATTGGCTGGCTTGTCTCGTGCTGTCTGTCTCTCGCGGGGGCATCGGGTAACACAGTGGGGGTCACTCAGTCACTCATCATCACCTCGGCAGGCGCCAGAGGTGATAATAATTGAATTATTGGTGGTGACACTGACATAAAAAGAGGTCTAAGCGGCGCACTGAATACAATGCCGCAGACAGGTGTCAGTGTCACCTTACCCGGAGACTTTAATGTTTCATCCGGAGACCCGGAGACAGAGCTCTAAATCCGGAGTCTCCGGGTGAAACCCGGCAAGTTCCCAGGTATGTATATGCTATAACATACATTTTGGATTCTTTGTCCTGTCTGATGCCTGATGCTGCTTTCTAGTTTGAGTAGCCATTTTTATCAAGTGCAGGTGAAAAGGCATGTTTATCCTAAAATATCATGTGGAATTATCTCATTGGATATTGTTTAGATCTGAAGACTAAACACAAGCCGTAGGATCCAGTAAAAAAGAAACATGACTTGCAGAAGAAAACAGTAAGTTTAAAGGGATAGTAACACTTCGTTTTAACTTTATTTTATTTTGTAGGCATTAAAAAAACATGAAGAATGATATAAGTCTTATCTCTCAAACCTTTATGGTTTATGAGATATTCACAAGCAAAGTTCCCCTCCCCGCCCCTTTTACCTAGTGTAAGCCATCTCTTCTCAGATGTGGATCAGGTTGTATGACAGTACAGATAACAGAAGGGGACAATTTTCTTTGTATGAAAACAATGAAAGCCCTTCCCCCCTTGATAAGTTTATCAGCTTTTTCCATTATCTTCATTGAAGATTGTCCCTCTCTGCAGTCTACCTGGGCATCTCCCTTCTGATCTGGTTGAACAGGGGGGGATACTTTGTTTGTGAATATCTCTTAAACCATAAAGGTTTCAGAGATAAGATTTATATCATTCTTCATGTTTTTTTAATGCCTACAAAATAAAATAAAGTTAAAATGAAGTATTACTATCCCTTTAAAGGTGTTCTGGGGAAGATGTACATAATTGAGTGAGCTGTAAATTTTACATCTGTAAAAAATAAGGATGCATTCTAGACTATACCACAATTATACTCTCCAAACAGTATACAGAAGTCACCCATTGTGTGCTGACTAATTTAGCAGGCCTACTATTGCATTATTTTTGTGCAGGTTTTGACTTTCTAAGAACTTAGTAAGTGTGGGATGGCAGTACATAGTGGAAGAACTGTGTTACTTTAATGCCATCACTTGTGGCAGTATGTGTGGGAATATCTCCAAAAACAAACTCAGAGTCATACTCCTCTGCAGCAGGAGCATAATATGTTGGCACACTCTCTGACACATCAACAGTACTTCTATTGTGTACCCCAGAGCCCTGCGAACATTTACGAGTACTATTGCTGTTGCTAGTTGTGGCACCTCTAACCTGTTGATGTGTCTCTCAGTGAGACCTGTGGTTGTGCTTTAGGTGGGATCTCATTTAGGTGGTGCCTAGTTGTGAGCTTGCTTTCCCCCTACTCAAGTGCTTCTTACACAGACAACAGATAACAACATGCTTACTTTGCATTGTGAGTGAAGTATCTCCATACTGTGGACTTCATATACTATGGAGTTCCTGAGGGGCTGCCACTATTAGTGGGACTAAATGTTGATGCAATTGTACTACTACTGGGTATCAAAGGTGCAGCACTTCCAGCAGCAGAGGTACTCAACATAGCTATGGATGGGATGTTAATAACCCGTGTTGTTTTTCCCACTGGGTACTCAAGACTAGTGTGTGGGGCTTGGATATGGAAAAAGTGACAATACTGATGTTGACTTGATCTGTATTTAAAGAAGAGGAGTATTCTAGATCTACAGCATCATCATTCATTATTAGGTCATCCTCAGCATTACCCACTGCTTCCCGCCAACTACTTTTTTATTCCACTAGGCTTTTAGAGGTCTCAGACAATTTATATTTACTTTTATTTTCACAATGTTTGCCACTACTTTCAGGCAAGGTGTATTTTTTCATGTTGGGCAGCATATCGGATGCTGTATGTCGGAGTTTACGGAGGGGGCAGCATGGGGAACATCATCATTGTGTGTTAGCCCCACATACACTGCCTGACACCCCCCAAGTCATGTTCCCTTGCCTAGGCTGTGCCCATGGAGATTTGTGGCTACCAGTGGGCAAGGGAACAAGACTGGAGGGCATCTGGTAGCCACAAATCCCCATGGATGCTGCCTAACCCTCAGCCTTGTTCCCTTGGGAGCGCATAACATGTATAATATATGATACAGAGCTGTGGGATGATTATATATTGCATGGTGCACTTTTTTAACCTTTTCAGTACTACATGGGTGCACAATGCACATCACTATGGTTATAAGATTAAGGGATTGATGCAGTTTGTACTTCTGAAAGAATCCTCTCCACTCCCCTACTGACCAAGTGGGACAGCAGAGAGAATACTCTCAGACTTCACGATTGTCATACTGCTGGTGATGTGTGATGGAGAGCACCCCTTCCGCACAGACTGTAGTTCACAACCCTCCCTGATTCTAATTGATTGAGGGCTGTTACAGCATAGGAGAGTACAGGGAGATACCAACTTCCCCAGACTTAGATAGGCCAACAACAGATGCTACTATTGGAGTGTAGTGCATGTAACGAAGTGCCACATTAACATATACATATAAACACATACCCTTTAATATGTTAATGGTTCATTATCCTGCATTTCCATATGGAAATGAGTCATTATACTTCATAGGCCATTGTCAAAATGATGAGTGAAAATTCATAAACCTGGTGAAGGCATGTTAGATGGATGTCAATGTGGGCAGATTTTTGCCTGACTGATTGGGATGTGATGTCGAAGACACTTTATTGCATACTGTTGATGTGCCTTTGACACTGCTCTAACAGGACATCAATATTTTGAGCCCTCTTCGACCTTTAGTGAATCTCCCTCTGGTATCCAAGAAAATTCCAGATCTCACACTGGAAAAAATTACCCTGAGTTGAAATGTCACTCATACCCTCTCAATGGCCTGAGCAATGAAAGACCTTGGGGGAGATGCATTAGCGTAATAAAGTGAAGATGACTTCTCCATGGATATCACTTCTCCAGTTCCTATGTTATTCTATAGAGCCTATTCTCAAACATCTACAAAGTTGGAAAAATCTTAGAGCATAGGCTCAACAGAATAACTTAGGAACTGGAGAAGTGATATCACTGGAGAAGTCATCTCTGCTTTATCTCCACTTTATCACTCCTTAGGGCATAACCACGCTTGTGCTCTGGGAATGTCACTGCTGGGTTCAAATCACTACAGGAAATATTGCTCAGATGTTTTCAGAATCCTTTTCAAGTCAACCCCAGGTATTGTATTTTGCATTGATCACTCCAAGTCAGATTACAAATTTTGTGTTGTGATTAACCACACTCTTTGGGGATTATGCACTAAGGCATGATAAAGAGGTGATAAAGTGCAGATGACTTTTCCAGTTTATCACTTCTCTAATTCCTATGTTATTTTATGGAGCCTATTCACTAAGATTTCTCAGAGTTTGGAGATCTTTGTGTATATGGTCTATAGAATAACATAAGAACTGGAGACGTGAGATCACTGGGGAAGTTCTCTCTACATTATCACATATTTATCATCCCTTAGTACATACCCTCCCTTTGTCTTATAGTCATTGTTAGTAACCGCTGATTTAAACATTTTACTTATCTAAAGATATCTCAATGAGAGCACCCACTTTGAGTAAGCTTCTGTTATCTAGTGAATCTCGCTACATTAAACATAAGCAGATTAATTGTTTGTCAGTAAAAGGAATGTACAGATGTGCTAGCCTCAGTTGTGACTATATCAAAGTGGGTAAAGGCTTTGGATTATATTACTTTGCAGGTAGTAAATGTTATCACTCCTTTTTCTATCAAGTCTGTGGGGAAATTTGCAGATTTAATAAGAACGGCTGATGCATTTCTGGAGCTAGCCAACAAAACCCTTAGGGACAAATAAGAATTCCCACCCCACCTCCCCCCATTGATTGAAATTGGGTTGTTAACTCCTTGAATTTAAAGGGATAGTAACACTTCGTTTTAACTTTATTTTATTTTGTAGGCATTAAAAAAACATGAAGAATGATATAAGTCTTATCGCTCAAACCTTTATGGTTTATGAGATATTCACAAGCAAAGTTCCCCTCCCCGCCCCTTTTACCTAGTGTAAACAATCTCTTCTCAGATGTGAGTCTGGTTGTATGACAGTACAGATAACAGAAGGGGACAATTTTCTTTGTATGAAAACAATGAAAGCCCTTCCCCCCTTGATAAGTTTTTCAGCTTTTTCCATTATCTTAATTGAAGATTGTCCCTCTCTGCAGTCTACCTGGGCATCTCCCTTCTGATTTGGTTGAACAGGGGGGGGATACTTTGTTTGTGAATATCTCTTAAACCATAAAGGTTTCAGAGATAAGACTTATATCATTCTTCATGTTTTTTTAATGCCTACAAAATAAAATAAAGTTAAAATGAAGTATTACTATCCCTTTAAGGGAGGTCTCCAACCCATTGCTTAGCAGGAACTGTCCTGCAGCCAAACTGTTTCCTGCTGTCATACTGTTAACCTTATGAGTGCCATAGAGGTATCCAACGTGTTGCAATGCTTGTATGCCTCTCTAGCACTCAAAGGGTTGAAAGTCCAATTTAAATCATAGAACATTTTGTTTCCTATGATGCAGGTTTGTTGGCCTACAATTGCTTCATATTATAACTGTCAAATGATCATATGATCTTAAAGCCCAAACCACCGCACAAAACAAACCATTTGGATAAAAAAAATTGGTAAAGAATGCTATAGACTACTCCAATGCATTGTGAAGCAAGGGGATAACAATATAATAATCTTTCCAGGTTGACTTTAAGTGGTATAATCCCCCAATTCCATAATTATTTCAAACTTCTAATTACATTCAAAAACAAAACACAAAAATTGTATAATGAATGTAAAGATATCTATAAAAAATTTTGCTGCATTGATTTTAATAATCAGCACACTCAGTGACTAACTGTATCAATCTACTCAAAATGTCATCTGCAAATATCGCAATCCAGCATAACTACCTATGTGGTAGCTGATGACATTTTCCATATTGAGATCTTTCTGGACTCTGGTATCCAAAGTGAAAATCCAGAAGACAACAATGGGCAATTTGTCTGTGGGGAAGGGGCACCTGCATCTTCTCGATGATCAGAGCAATGAGCCGCCCTGTGCTCTGGTTATGATACTGAATAAAGTGCAGTGACAATCCAGATCATGTATCCCCACAGGAAATATTACTCAGATGTTCAGAAATTTCTAACTAAATAGTTGTAAGAGTCAGTCCTGCTAGTCAAGAGATACATTGAATTTTGGGATTTAATTAACCTGGTTCTTAATCTTACATTCCTTGTAGGTGACCTCTAATTTAAAAGGTTTACCAAAAGAGAGCACCCACTTTGGGCATACTTCTATAAGGTTGTGAATTTCATCAAATTAGACAAAAGATGGGGAATTGTTTGTCCATAAAAGGAATGTACAAATGTGATAGCCACAGTTTGACTATATCAAAGTAGGTAAAGACTTTGGTCTACACTACATTTCATTTGATGTTTCTCATAGTTTCCTACTGAAGTTCATGGTAAAATTTGTAGACAAAAACAGTGATAGATATTTCAAATTCAATGGAATCCAATCTTTTATTAGCACGGTTACAAGTAAACAATATAACAGTAACAATTTCAATACACGTAGAGGCTGATTTAATAAGAACAGAAATTCTGGACAAACCAACTCCACCACTGTTGACAAATAACATATAACAGAAATAGGTAGACTCAATTAAGTTCTACATTCTTTAACATACCTATTTGCTACTGTATAACAAGAAACAGCAGCAAATACAGCATCCTATATTATAATTCGCTAAGGATGCTTGTCAGAAGCCATCATGCATAGTAGAGATGGCTGCTGAGAGCGCTGCAGTCATTCACAGTACAGACTGCCCACGCCATGGCTGATACGGATCGGGGCGCTCCAAGTTCAGCCCGGAGTCCTCTCTGTGCATGGTCCCAGGAAGGTGCACAGAGAGGACTCTGGTCTAAATTCGGAGTGCCCCGCTCTGTATCAGCCACTGCGTGTTCGGGCAGTCAGTACTGTGCATGACTTCAGGGCCGCCAGTGTTGGCCCGTGTACATGGGCTTTAAAACTAGTGTAGAAATAACTGAAGATGCCTCCACTCAATCTTCACAGCTGCTCCCCAAATACATTGCATTAACCTCAAAGAGAAGAACGAACTGAAAGCCAGGAGCAACTCCAAATAAACAGCACACAGAGAAGTGGAGTTTTGTTTAAACAGAATACATGTATGCTTCAAATAATAAAATAATCTGTCCAATTTATGTGTATTGTTGTAGGCTGGTTCATCTATAACACTCATTAGTTTGTAGTTTCAGGACATTTATCCTTCTCCTGTTAAGGTCATGTACAGACTCTAAAAGTGAATATACCAATGTAGGCTTTAAAAGTTTTAATAAAAGCTAACACTTTTTAGACCCAAAGGCCAATAAAAGCAACAAATGATGATACAACACCAATGCCTTTCTATGTTTTTCAAGCCTTTTCATCAGGGCACTAGAACTCTCAACAGCAAGTCAGTATGAGTAGAAAGCGTCTCTGGCACCAGGGCCGGATTTACATCTCAGGAGCCTGTAGGCATAGAAATCTGATGTGCCTCACCCCCGTACAGTAGCTGACCTGAGAGCGCTGCATGGGTCTTTTGTCTCCTCCTTGATCTGATGGATTCATTTGGGGGTAAGTGAGTCCTGGGTTATGTCCTCCTTAGCGGGAAGCAGGCGCCCTCTGATCTATTTTGACTGACAGCCTCTGACAGCCTCTCACCCATCCTCACGCACCCCTGCGGGCCGTGATGACATCAATGAGTGTGCTATGTAGACCAAGAGGTTGCATAGGCATGCGCAGAGGGAAGAGTACTCACTTCTCTTCATTGAGTCTCAGTAGACTCAATGAAGAGAAGTGCTGGCTGCCAGACAGTAACGCAACTATGCAAGTGAGTCTGGCAGCAAGTCTACACATTAAAAAAAAAAACGTTCCCAATGACAGGCTCCCCTCTGTGGGGTGCACCTGTAGGCAGATGCCTACTCTGCCTTATTATAAATCCGGCCCTGTCTGGCACTCATCAGTGCAACTGATACCTTTCAGAGGCTTATAGTACTAAGAGGAAGTGGAGCAATTCTGGAACACACCTACTGCACCATAGCAGACAAATACAAATTCCCCAAATATCTGTTGAGTTAAAAGCTTAGTAATGGCTTAAAAGAATAACAAGTAATATTGTAGATAAGGCAGAAATACATTGGTCGGTGCAAGTCCTAGTTTTAAAGTTCCCTCCTCCCTCCCTTTTCCCTGATGTCAGCTGTAAGCTGACAGCAGGAGATCCTGGTCTTGGGACATCAGGCGACTCTTCAGTAGAGCCGAGATACAGAAATCTATAAAGAATGACTTCATTGGAATGGTCTACAAAGTGCGTTTACAAACCAGGCACACTTTGTAGACCATTCCAATGAAGTATTTCTTTTTAGATTTTGATATCTCGGCTCTGCTGGAGAGCCACTTCGAGTCAGCCAACTTGAATCTCCTGCTGTCAGCTTACAGAGTGAAACTTTAAAACATTCTATCTCTCAAACCTTTATCAAACCTGTAAAGCTGACAGCAGGAGATTCAAGTCTGCTGACTCGCAGCGGTTCTTCAGTAGAGCCAAGATACCAAAATCTAAAAGGAAATACTTCACTGGAGTGGTCTACAAAGTGTGCCTGGTTTGCAAGGACACTTTATGGACCGTTCCATTGAAGTATTTCTTTTTACATTGTGATATTTTGGCTCTGCTGAAGAGACGTCTGAAGGTCCCCGGACCAGGATCTCCTGCTGTCAGCTTACAGCTGACATCAGAGAAAGGGGTGGGAGGGGGAAACTTTAAAATGTTCTATCTCTCAAACCATAAAGGTTTGAGAGATAGAATTTGCACTAATTGATTTCTTTTTGTCTTATCTACAATATTACTTTTTTTTTCTTTTAAACCATTACTATCCCTTTAAGTAAGAATTTTAACCCCTTGAATGCTAGTGGGGTTTCCCCTGTTTTGCTTAGCAATGAGATGGAGACCTCTTTAGAATTCAAGAGGTTAAAATCCCCATTTAAATCAGTAAGATTTGGTATAGCCGTTTGTTTAAGAGTTGCCCAAGTTTATCTTAGTACATAAGCGTCTCACTCCCGATCTTACAATTTTTACTTATTTAGATATTTTTTTACCTGGAAGAATAGTTTGAGATGCTCTTGTTTTCAAATATGTCCTGGAGAGCTTATAGTTAAGAGTTACGTATTTACACAAACAGAGAAACATTATATACACAAATATACATACGTGCTAAAAATATGTATATAGTTGCATATTGTTTTTAGAAATACAGTATCAGTTATTTTTTAAGGTTTGTAGACTGGGAGAAGATCTGATATTTTCAGGCAAGTTATTAAATTATATAATCCATGAAACAGCGACAGCTTTTGCATTAGACCAAGTAGACAAGAGTCAAATTTTGAAAGGTACCTCATTTGTCCTGGCGACACCTACAGCTTTAAATTGTGGGAGTGACCAGAACCCAATCCTAGTTTCTATTGGTCCATTTATATACCAGTGTTTTTATCTCTTTACTGGCCATTATTTAACATCCTGGATCATAGGGAGGTTTCCAAACATTGCAAAGCAACAAGTTGGAGACCTATCTAACTGCAAATGTGCAAATACATTTTTGTACTTATATCTTATAGATTTGATTTTTTTCTGTTCCAAAAAACAGCAGGATGTGCTATGGGAGGGGCCTTAGGGGTGTGGTGATGGGAGGAGCTAAGGATACAAGTTTCTTTACTAGGGTACCTGAGATGCAAATCCAGCCCTGTCGATACATCAGCTCTATGCAGAAAGTTGCTGTGTCCTGGCAGTGTAAGGGTGTTTCTCACGTCTGCAGTTCTGTATCTAAACCCAGTTTATGAGGCAATTGACCGTTACACCTCTCAGACTTCACCGAGCTCTGATGATTGCCTCTTAAAAAGGAAACAGATCAAAGTCAGAGTATTTTTTTATTTTTTGCTATTAAATTAATACAAAACGTTATAAGACCGAAATGAAAATATTTGTCTTGCTGTTGTATTTTTGGGGAGATTGGATGAATCTTATGAATAATTTACGTGTGCACCAAGAACAAACATAAAATATTAAAATACAATTTAAACAAAATATTACCTGCTTGTTGCATTCAGTTTCCCTGACAAATGTGTCTTGTAAAATATTTATTTAAATCAATGTGCTGTTATTTTATTTGTTTTATTTTCTTCTATGCACATAAGTCATAGAAATCAATGGGAGGAATTATATCTAGTGCCCATCTCTGTTTTTTATTTTTAACCTGAAAACTTGAGTTGCTTAATAAAGTGAACGTCTACCATTTGGCATTACTCCTAGGACAATCCTTTATAATAATTTGCTATAATGTTTGTCAGAAGCCATCATGTGCAGTACAGTTGGCTGCACGCGCTGCAGTCATGCGCAGTGGAGACTGCCCGTGCCGCGACTGATAACAGAGTGGACCATTCAGAATGCAAACTGTAGTCCTCTCTGTGCATAGGTGCGCAGAGAGGACTACGGTCTGAATTCAGAGCGGCCTGCTCCTTTATCAGCAGCGGCACAGGCAGTCTCAACTGTGCATGACTGCACCGCAGCCATTGCTGGGTGGCACTGTGGCACGTTTACACGGGCTCTTCAGCTAGTCTATATATAAAGTGCTAAAGGGATCCCACATGACTGCCAGGAAAATTCCAAGTTGTTAGAACTTAGGGAGGAGTTATATAAAGTCCTCTCTGCTGAGGTCAACAGATCCAGACTCCTTCACCAGCCATGTATGAGTAAAGATGGAGGAGCCTCCTTCCAAAATCACTGCAGGACCATTCCCCTCCATGTCCAGCCCACTCCTCTCCATATCTCCTCTCCAAAGTCTTTCTTTGCTTAGAAATACTTTCAAAGCCTATAAGCTTGCATAAAGCATAAGGGTTGTTAGGGTCTTCATATATTTGATTGCACTTTTTACACTTATATGCCAATTGATAAGTATCAAGTGGACAAATCTTAGTAACTTTCTTTATTAGTGAATACTTGCTGATAAACATCAGTTTAACAGATGATGGGATTGCACAAGGGACATTGAATGTTTTAGGCAGCAAGAATTTAGTCATTCTGTGATCCTCTTCTTTCCCTTAGGAAGAAAACATAATAATCTCCTGATAATGACAAAAAGAATAATACTAATTCTAACAATCAATATAGATTTCATGTATCCTAGAAGACTATGTATCCCACTAAAATATCATCCTCATATGCTTCCTAACCAGTGACCTAGAAGGTATAATCAATGCCCCCATAGTTGGAAAGAGAGTCTCAAGGGAATGCAGTAAAATCTGATATTTCTGCATATATTAGTGACCATATGATCTCTTAGCACTAATATACTTGTGGCTAATGATATGGCATCACTCAATGAGTGTCCTGTAGTAATTAATATTACTAATAAGAGGTTTAAAAGCCACCCCATACTATACAGTACCAGTATTAGTCTGAGTAAATCTTAATCCCAGAGAATAAGCAGCCACTATACCACTAGATTTATTTATTGTGAATTAGTGGTGCATGGGGCATGGTTGTCGACCTACTGGTTGAACTCTTGCCAGCCCTTGGTGTATGTGAACAAGTTACTTAACTCTTTGAGTGTCAGAAAGTTATCCAACGCTTTGAAAAGCAATGTGTTGGATACCGCTCTGGCACTCAAAGGGTGAAAGTGGCAAAGGGTTTGGACAATACAGAATGAAGATTGCTTAAGAGAATGAAACACTGAAAAGTGGGGTTTGTGTTTGAAAGATTACAGCCTAAAGTGGTGAAGGGAGATGATATACAGAGATCATATATACGTGTTGCTGGTGGTGTGACTGGTGGAACATTCTGGTCACTTTGTGGTTAACTTCATAACCTACTGGCAACTCTTTGGTAAGTGAGTTGACGATTTAGCAGAAGATCAATGCATGAAACACTAATGTATACACATAGACTGATCTGATATGAGGGGAAATCAGGGTAGGGAAACGAGACAGAGGAATCTGGGTACCAAAGAGGGACAATAGGGTAGGAGGCTGGTACAAGAAAATAAAACCTTTAATCATGTACTAACATAGAATGTGACATGTATAATTTGTCGATGTTCGACCACTTATGTTGAGTAGGATGTGACAGGCATGGGTTGTCGATGTTCGACCATATGCTACATTGAATGTGGCAAGCATGGGTTGTCGATGTTCAAACACGTGCAATTTGGATTGTGACCGGCAACCCATGCTGGAGAAGAGGTGACATGCACAGGCTGGCAATGTACAACAATGTCCATTTTTGGGATGGGTATTTTTCTATATGCACACCCTGTCTATAAAGAATGATAGCAGCGTGTAGGAGGCACACTGCTATCATTTAACCCATGTTAAATTCAGCCAAATCATTCAGAATCAATCAGAATGTCGTCCGAATCAAATAGGGCCGGTCCGAAATTAAGATCATCCGAATTAAAAAAAAATAATTTGGCCGAATTTGAATTAAATCTAAAATTTTGGCCGTGCACAAGTCTAGTATAATCATAAGTGATGTTAACTATATTGTGTCTGACAACACATCGTGAAATATATACGTTGCTTGTACAATGTTAATGGATAACCCGGGGGTAAAAGCATAAATTAGTGGTCTTTTCTGTTAGGCATAATTAGTAGGATACACTCCATCTAAAGAATGTATTATGTCATTTAGCCAAAGAGCTACATATTTGGATTGTTGGTAACATGTCCTGTAGTGGCTTTAATGTAGCACAAGGTTGACCTATGCAAGGACATTAAATGTACCTCTAATTAATACCTGATTTAAAATTGCAGACATTAAACATATTTTTTATAATTATAGCTAATCTTACTAAACTATAAAATAAGGAGTGGGGAGAGTCCCAGGCTCCTTTCTGCATTAATGGGCCATTCCTCCTTATGGAATGAGATATATCAGGTGGCTGTCCAAAATGTTAACAGTATAATCATTACTAATATTAATATTATGACTGAGACCATTATAGTGTATATACCGCAATATATATGTAGGGGCTACAGCAATATTAATAGCCCTAACTTTACCCTGTAATAAACAATACCTGGCACCTTGACCCCATACATAAAACTGAATTTCAAGTGCAAGAATGAATCATTGTTGCCATCTCTACTATGTTGTGTTTGCATAATATCATCCAGTCTTTGCATATTGTTTACTGGAATAGCCATTATATATGTGTTTACCTTCCCTTTTTCCTATAAGGGGTATGTAGAAAAAAATATATGCGTAACATCAAGATTACTTAAAATAAACTCTCAAGTCCCATGTTGGGCCCCAATTGTAATGGGTTGTACCTTTCTTCCTATACAAAGACCCAGTTATTCCCTGCTTGGTACATGTTCACCTTACCCCTGATATTATATATATTGAATGTTCTCACATTCATTATAATATAGTCAGTATATTATAAAGAAGAGAATGAGAGTTTCTAATATACCTTGATATATATATATATATATATAATGACTATACCATAGATTATCCTATATAACAATTCGCTAAATCGTGTGTAAAGCCGCAACATGCGCAGTAGACACTGCTGCACGTGCTGCAGTCATGCGCAGTAGAGACTGCCCGCGCCACTGCTGATACAGAGCTGGGTGCTCCAAAGGAGCGTCCAGCTCTGTATCAGCTGTGGCGCGGTCAGTCTCCACTGCGCGTGACTGCCCCGCGACCGGGTGGCAGTGGCACTGTGGCCCGTGTAATGGGCTGTTCAACTAGTACAGAACTATATTATTAGTAACAATATAAGACTAGTAAATCCAATATAAGTAGAAGAGTATAATTAAATAATATGCTTGCAATAATAAAAAGAATAACATACCAATCAGTCTTTAGTATATTTTCTCTCTCGTTCTTTGTTCACAATATAGTACATCACTCCTGTCTAGGGCTGCAACTAACGATTATTTTGATAATCGATTAGTTGGACAATTATTTTTTCGATTAATCGATTAATCGGATAAAAAAATGCTAATTTTTCATTATTTAAACTGATTTAATGAACAGTGTTAAAAACAAACAGCAGAATAAAAAACTTTACACATTAACATGGGTCATTGTTATTATTTTACTATGGGGTCTATGCACCTCTTTCTCCCCCCTTGTACTTCTCTCTCTCCCCCTTGTGCCTCTATTTCTCCCCCCTTGTACTTCTCTCCCCCCCCTTGTGCCTCTATTTCTCCCCCCTTGTACTTCTCTCCCCCCCCTTGTGCCTCTATTTCTCCCCCCCTTGTACCTCTATTTCTCCCCCCCTTGTGCCTCTCTCTCCCCCTTGTACTTCTCTCTCCCCCTTGTACTTCTCTCTCTCTCCCCCTTTTGCCTCTTTCACCCCCATGTACTTCTCTCTCTCTCCCCCTTTTGCCTCTTTCACCCCCATGTACTTCTCTCTCTCCCCCTTTTGCCTCTTTCACCCCCATGTACTTCTCTCTCTCTCCCCCTTTTGCCTCTTTCACCCCCTTGTACTTCTCTCTCTCTCCCCCTTTTGCCTCTTTCACCCCCATGTACTTCTCTCTCTCTCTCTCTCTCCCCCTTTTGCCTCTTTCACCCCCATGTACTTATCTCTCTCTCCCCCTTTTGCCTCTTTCACCCCCATGTACTTCTCTCTCTCTCCCCCTTTTGCCTCTTTCACCCCCATGTACTTCTCTCTCTCTCCCCTTTTGCCTCTCTCCCCCATGTACTTCTCTCTCTCTTCCCCTTTTGCCTCTCTCCCCCATGTACTTCTCTCTCCCCCTTTTGCCTTTCACCCCCATGTACATCTCCCTCTCCCCCTTGTGCCTCTTTCACCCCCATGTACTTCTCTCTCTCTCCCCCTTTTGCCTCTTTCACCCCCATGTACTTCTCTCTCTCCCCCTTTTGCCTCTTTCACCCCCATGTACTTCTCTCTCTCCCCCTTTTGCCTCTTTCTCCCCCATGTACTTCTCTCTCCCCCTTTTGCCTTTCACCCCCATGTACATCTCTCTCTCCCCCTTGTGCCTCTTCCACCCCCATGTACTTCTCTCTCTCTCCCCCTTGTGCCTCTTTCACCCCCATGTACTTCTCTCTCTCTCTCTCCCCCTTGTGCCTCTTTCACCCCCATGTACTTCTCTCTCTCTCCCCCTTGTGCCTCTTTCACCCCCATGTACTTCTCTCTCTCTCTCTCTCCCCCTTGTGCCTCTTTCACCCCCATGTACTTCTCTCTCTCTCTCTCCCCCTTGTGCCTCTTTCACCCCCATGTACTTATCTCTCTCCCCCTTGTGCCTCTTTCACCCCCATGTACTTATCTCTCTCTCCCCCATGTACTTCTCTCCCCCTTGTGCCTCTCTCTCTCTCTCCCCCGTACCTCTTTCACTTTCCTGCACTGATGACATCCGGAGCGCAACCACTCCAAACGCGGAGACGCCGCATGGAGTGTGCAGGGGTTTTCTTCCTCTGTCTGGGCGCCAGTTTTAAACTGGCCTCAGAACAGAGGAAGAAAATACCTGCACTCTCCACGCGGCGTCTCCGCGTTTGGAGTGGTTGCGCTCCGGATGTCATCAGTGCAGGAAGACAGCAGTATCCGGCGGCTGTGGGGCTGCTGGGCTGACAACTAATCGCTGCGCAACGAATCGATAATGAGAATCGTTGACAACGATTCTCATTATCGATTTTTATTGATTTCATCGATTAGTTGTTGCAGCCCTACTCCTGTCCTTATATAGGAAACTTGTTTTATTCAAACGTTACTACACCTCAACCTTGATTTTTTAGGTGCAGTATCTCAGTGGCCTGAAATTGTACAGTGGAGCTGTTGCTACACTATCCTATGGAGGTTTATGGTCAACTGACCAGAGCTGTGCATAGGATGATGTAGCAACAGCACCACTGTACAATTTCAGGCCACTGAGATACTGCACCTAAAAAAAATCAAGTTTGAACTGTAATAACTTTTGAATAAAACACCTTTCAGTGGTAGGGGTACCCTTGTTTTACTCAGGAGAATAAACCCTACAATATATATATATATATTTACTTATTTAATATTTCTATCCCTTTAATCACTACTACACTTCACTATGCCTATTCTCTGTCAATACACTTCGCCACATCTTTAACCCCTTAACAACTGGCAGCGCAGGCACATTGCCGTCACTAAAGGATCACGGAGCATTTTTTTTTTTTCAGTTCAGATTCCGCACTCCCCGAACGGTATGTAGGCGCGGGGGGAGCCCGGAATTCTATGACGGTCATAGCACGTCATGGGTCGTTAAGTCAAAACAACCCATGTCGTGCTATGACCGTCAAGGTTCATTAAGAGGTTAAAGAGATAGTAATGTTTGTACATAAATTCAGCTGATCATTCATCATAGTTTTTGTACCATGCAGTGCAGTATTACTATTGTGTACACTGTGTAGTTCATGAGCAATTATGTTATAAAGTGTCCCCTTCCCGCCCCTTTTACATATGTAATGCTGTTCTCCTCAGAGCAGCAAGCCAGTTTGGATGGATCACGACAAGGGATAATCAGAAGGAAGAAGGAAAAAGCAGAAGGAAAAAACTGCCCTCCTTTGTCAAGAGAGGGGACAGGGTTTCCTTATGCTGACAGCCAGTAGATTGTCCCTCGCTGCGATCTGTCCGATACGATGGCCGGATTCCAAATCTGAAGGGAGGCGGCTTACAATATGTAAAAGGGGTGGGAGGGGGACATTTATAACATAATTGTTTATGAACTCTATAGTGTACACAATTGTAATAATGCTCTGCATGATACAAAATGAATGATCAAAGCTGAATTTATGTATAAACATTACTATCCCTTTTTTCTGGTGGAGCACATTGCTTTGAACTTAGAAGTATCTTCACCGATATTCTAAATGCATTTTTTTTATTCCTAGAGCTGGCAAGCACATGCAGGGTGCAGCTTCATTTTTCTTTAACACACCGAAGCATCTAAAAACATTTTGCTTCCAAATTCAGCACAAAAAAGGATGCTATGCGTACATGAGATAAGGCTCTTGTTAGAAGAGCTTGTCCTTGAAGCTTGCATAAAACAAGATAAGAATTTGAATATGCCTTTGTTAAAACATTCCTACATGATAGACACATTCTATAAGTGACATTCTGCAAATTAACAGTTCTATAAAACACATTTATTCATTTAACCACTGAATACCTCAGAATGTATTGACTGCTCATGACAGTGGAACAAGGCCTGGGAATCATTGTATTTTTGGCTTTGTGACTACCAGTGAACAGTGTAACAAAGCAGTATTTGTGTAATGAAAGCAAGTGAAGAGCGTAACAAGGCTGGAGTGTCAGTGTTTATTTGGTTCTGTGACTACCAGTTTGTCAATATCACTGTACAGTTAAAGAAAGCTGTCCTGTAACTACCAGTTGACACTGGAATAAGCCTGGGGTTTCAGTGCATATGTGGCTTTGTGACTACCAACAGACAGTGGAAGAAGGTTATGGGATCAGTGTAAATGTGTTTCTGTGACTACCAGTGGGCAGTGGAACAAGAATGAGGTCGACCTCAGTATATGTATTGTTCTGAGACTACTGAGTCTCAGTGTATACATGGGTCAATGACTACCAGTAGACAGTAGAACAAGACTAGTATTTCAGGCATATGTGGCTCTGTGACTCAGAGCCATATCATCCATTATAACAACCTAGGCTACTGCCTAGGGCCCCTGGAAATATGATGTGCCCTGGCTGCTAGTGATGGGTCACGGACAGAGGCTCTGCTGTTGGTGCCACTATTATCTTGTGTGCCCTTTTTTGTTGAAAGAGACCAGGATCATCCAGTTGGACATTGGAACTAGCAGTAGACAGTTGAACAAGGCTAGATAATCAGTGTATATTTGGCAGTAGACAATGGAACAAGGCTTTGGTACTGTAACTATCAGTGGACAAGGGAACAAAGCTGGGATGTCCAAGTATATATATTTGTCTCTGTGACTATGGGTGAACAGTGGAACAAGGCTGGGGAGTCAGTGTATATTTGGATCTGTGACTAACAGTGAACAGGAGAGGAAAGCTGGGGATTCACTGTATATGTGGTTCTGTGACTACCAGTAGACCGTAAAATAAGGTTGGGATGTCATTGCATACTTTCTTCTGTGACTACTAGTGGTATGTCATTACTACTTGTGACAAACCCCTTTGTCTGAGGCCCTGTGTGTCACTGTACTACTGGTTCATTCCTTCTGCCCACAGACCATCAGTGTGCTATGCCCGTATTCTTCACTATATGTGACCACCCCCCTTTGCCTGGGGCCTTGTATGTCACTGTATTTTGATCTGTAGCAGGGTCTTCTAGGATAATAAGGCACTGGAACACAGGTTTGTTTGCATAATGGCTTATAGTTTTCTTGTTTATTAACAAATCAAATTCCCCCAAAATTAAATAATAAAACAAAAGCCTAGCTCCCACTGAAGTCCTTTATGGCCTGTAAGTGTGGTCCTGGCTGACCATCCTAAATCACCCTCTAACTAATCCATCCTGTCAGACCCAGCCAAGCAAGGCTCTGGAAAACCTCCCCTAGACAGCACGCACAGCGTCCAGGTAGGTAATACATCCAGGGTAATGAACAGGGCCTCTCCTTGCCCTGGGAGAATAGGGAATCTTCTACTTCCCCTCAGTAATCTCTCTTTGACTCTGCTACTGCAGGCTGTTAAATTAGTGCATCCCGTGCCCCTGTTGGTTGAATCCAGCCTGTGGACTGGATTCTGAAAATACAACCTGGATTATCAGGCACTTTCCCACATTGAGGTGGGTTGGAGTATTGGCTCACACTTCTTTCTGAAAATTCCACCCCAGGGACCCTTGAACACACAGTATGTGTCGTTCTGACATTTGTGGCAACAACAAAGACTTCTGCCAGTAGCTTTATTATGTAGTAAAAATCATAGTGAAAAAGAAGCCATCAAAAGGTTTTACTAACTGCAGCAGCAACAAAAACAAGAACATCCCAAAATATTTCTGAACACGTCTTCATCATCACAGAAAGCAATTAATGTGTCTCAGGAGCGGAAATCTAACATTCGTGGTTGTGGTGGCGTATCTCTATTGGACTTGCTGCCAGAGAATAGATATAGGTTGGCAACTGATACATACCAACACCATGTAGCTCCTAGGAGTGGCCCCAATACAAGTGATATGGTTACAGCATATGTTGTAGGCCGAAACAATGACACCATTGACTACTGTACTGGCAAACAAAACAGTGTGTGTGGCCAGCACTGATACAGACTGCTGTGGAAACCCTTAAATGAGCAAGTGTGCAGTCTGAGAGGTTTTCAGTGCAGCTGTTTATATTGATAATGACCGTAGGTCACAACTATATGGCAGCAGTGTTGGGAAGCTTACATTTCTAAAAATGAACCAGGATCTAATATCATCCGATTGTCAGGCAGCAAAAAAAATGGTGGACAAAACCACTCAAGACAGGGAAAGCTCGTCTGGTGGAGAAGGTAACTGAGGCAAATGCGGTAGGCCAGAGGAGGAAGAAGACCTTCAGGGTGCTGGGTCAGGGACAATGGGTCTATTTTTCTGCACCCTGGCCATAGCACAAGAAGATGATGGTGACTCAGGTGTTAAACTCATCATAAAACTTCAAGGCTAGGATTTTCACCTGTACCTTGTGCCCTTGGAGAGGGACAAAGTATGCAACTGACAGCAGCTCCCAGTTTCTTTTTTTGGGTTTAGCTTTCACATGTGTAACATAAACATTGTAATGTGTATGTTACGGCAGTTGTCCCAAAGTGTTTTTCCTACTTCCCCCTTTTCAGTAGCTTATAACACATAGTGTACAGTACAGTCTCTAAATACTGAAATATGCCTTTCCCAAATCCTACACCCATAATTTTCACTGTCTGGGGCAGATAATGCTGTGCCTCAGAGTCAGCGCTAGAACTAGGACCAGTAGTAATGGTGGAAAGTGGAACCTAGTCCAATATCACTGCTTCCTGAATACAATTCCATGGTGGCCACTGAGGTCTGTGGCACACTACCTTGCTCATAATCAGCAAACTCCAGAATATCATTGGTGGAGGTGATGCCCATCCCCAATTGCATCTTTTTCTCCCATTCCTTATTACACCAAAACCCCCTTATACTCTCCTCCACACCAGCTGCTCAACCACCACCCTCACCTCATCACCACCACCCCCAGTCTCCTGCTGCTCAATGGGACTGGTAGGAGATGACAGATATGACATGGGGGTCCCCTGCTGTCACAGTTGCCATCTCCTCAGAAGAAGGCACAGTGGCAGCAGCAGGCACAGGCAGTTGACCATGGCTGGTAATACTGCAAGCTAGTTCCTCATTGTTCAATATAGTTCTCCACATCCCAAGGTCTGATGTCAGGGGACTGTGGTACATTGGGTCAGGGGAATGTGGGTTCCATTTACTGCTGGTGCTGCTTACTTCCTCCTTCACCTCTGTATCAGCATCAGCAGTAAAGTCTATGCAGGTTACCTTGTTACTGCTGGTCATAGTGCTAGTCACTCCAACACTCCAAACAACTTTATATTTATTTATTTACTTGTTCTCTCTCTCTTTGACTGCTTCCACTCTCCCTGCTATTCTATCTTCAATATACTGCATGGCAGAAAATTCTGGGTTTTTATAGTATGGGGGCTGGAAGTTTTGCTGCTGTTGAAAAACATAGGCAGGAAATGGACCTGTTCAGGCAAGAAAATCTGTGGTGTCAGCGAAACGGTGGAAAATCTAGAGATTTCTCTGTTGATGGGAAGTCCTGTGGGAAAAGTGGAAAATTGTGTTTTTTTCATGAAGATTCCCACAGGAAAAAAAATGGGACTTTTCTCCCATTCCTACTCATCAGTGGCTTAAAATGACCTTGGCAAGGGGAATTCAAGGAACCTCCATTATGTATATCAATGCGTCTGGTATAAACACTCACTTTAGCTTTATTACTGTCTAAGGGAGTGATCTAGGTACTCAGTGGTAGAAGGAACAAATTAAAATTCCACATGATTTAACCCTTTGAGTGCCAGAGGGGTATGCAACGCATTGCTTTGTAATCATTGCGCACCCCTCTGGCACTCAAAGGGTTAAACAGGAAGTCAGCTTTAACTGCTGACTAAAATGAGGACATTCCCACAGTTGTAACATGCGTCTTTCTACAGTTATCATACTTTACTTTTTTTTAAGTAACAGTGTCCTATAGTGGCCATATTTAAAGGAGCAGTAAACTTTTTTTATGAAAAAATATATATTGTAGGGATTTTCCTACTGAGTAAAATAAGAGTACTCCCACTGCTGAGAGATTTATATTTCCAGAGTTATTACAGTTTAAACCCATGTTTTTTTACATTAGCAGTGACCTCTAGTGGTCAAATTCTAATTAGATTTCCTGTTAGATTCTAATGGAGAGGAAAGTCAGAAAAGTCAGAGACATACAGTTCTCCATAGAATGTGACAGAAACTGTCTGTCACTTCCTGTCAGTTAGAACTACCAGGAAGTAAACACAGTAAATTCACTTCCTGATTATTTAAACTGCTATAATGGGAGTACCCTTGTTTTATTCAGCAAGAAATGCTCTGTAAAAGATGTGTTTTCATAAAAAAAGTTTACTGTTCCTTTAAGTCATTCTGAAGCATTCTGTGAGAGAGTCATTTACCACAGTTCTCCAGAGAATGTGATAGAAACTACTGAGTCACTTCCTGTCAATTGAAATAGTCATTTATTTTGACTAAAACAACTGGCAGAAGCATGAGCACCCTTATTTTTCTCAGCAGGTTAAGTCTTATAGCATATAGGTTTTAATAAAAAAGTTTGCTGCTTCATTAAATGTAACTTTTAACTCAATTGAATGCTAGAGAGGACCTCAACACATTGCTTTGTTATGTATTAGAGACCCCTTGAGCATTAATGGGGTTAAAGAACACCATTTAAACGAACCCTTTAAGAGCCAGGGATATGCCCCACTGGCATTCAAAGGGTTAATGGTACTTTTTGGAATTTTTATCTGCACCCTATAGTGTGGTTGGATTTCCACAGATTTGCACCTTTTCTTAAGACTCTGATATCTGCTTATACCATGACACCTTGACAATGCCCAACTTTGCTTTTTTGGTGTGAAAATTCATCATCAGTGTCACAGAGATTATAGGAGAATTATATTTGAAGTGTTAATCTCTTCTAATTTTTAAGAATACTTTACATGTGTTCTTTTTAACGCTTTTGATGCTAGTGATGTCTCCAAAGCAAGGTACGCCCTATGGAACTTATTCAATAAGCAAAAGAGTTGCAATTCTGGAGTGAACCATTTGCTACATAGGGCCCTGTAGAGTCCTCTCTAGCATTCAATGGGTTACAAACCTTTAAATCAGTGAAAAAGTTGGGAATGTGTATGTCTCTATTGCTTTGATACAGAATTCCTTCTCTTTTCTATTTAACATAAGGCACAAAATGTATTCCACAACAATATCCCCTAATAATGAACTATTTTTCTTATTACGTTAATAAATTAGCGACCGTGTGCAACTGTTTCAAAAATATCACTGGAAAAGTGAGCGTGGTCTTAGAAAGTATCAAATAGTTACAGATTGAATGAATTTGCTTTGTGCAGAAAGTGACGTAGCAGCTGTTTTCCTACTTCTAATCCTGCCAGACGTTAATTACATCTTCCTAATTTTTCCTCCTTTTTTCCTACTTATGCAGTTGCTAAAGTTTATTTGCATACAAATAGCAGTTGCTTACATTTTTTGCATGGTGCAACATATTTCTTGAATACATGTTGAACTGATGCTGTTGTGTTTGAAATGAGAATCACTTTGTCTAGGATTCACTACTTAGCAATCTGCCTAAGGATACTGGGATTTGCATTGTTTTCTCTAAACGGTTTACCAAGTTGCATTAAACATTGGATTTCTATGGAGGTCAAACAGTCAGTCTGGCTGCTTTCAAACCAGGAAGGTAATAGCCTAGCTGAGGAATCAGGACACGTTTATTGTATCAGGGGATTGTGTGCCGCTATAGGGAATGAACATCAGATGAGGTGTCACACTTTTTCGGAGATGTGTCGAGGTGTTAAGACAGGCTCAATTCTCCTCTGCCTATATTTCTATTTCACAATCAGAACTCTAGGATGAGAGGTGAATATATAAATACTGTTGCTGCCATCTCGCTGGATGACAACAGATATTGGAATAGAAAGGAGGTAGATTTTCCTAACATTAGTCTCTTTTTTCAGTTCACAAGGAAACTTTATTATCTATGTTCATCTATCAACTGAAAGGAATTTATGTAGGCAAGGTGATACAGAGGGTAACTGTTTTACAAAAATCAATGGGCTGAAACATTATATGTCTAGCATCGCTTTGATTTATAGCAATATGATAGCAGTAGTTAAGGCCTTATGTATTAAAGCAAAAATGAATAATTATGGGACAATCCAGTACCTGCACCTTACAGGAATCTCCAACTCAATGCATGGGATACCTCTCTAATGGAATAAAAAGCTCAGTTTGACTCTGGGAATTTAGGTCATTTTTAATTTGTCCCCTATGATGCATCTGGTTTGTTCTAGAACTACCACAATTTGCTTTTATACATGTGTCATAAAGCAAGTGGTGGAAATATAAAATCATCCAGCTGTTGATGAACTACATCTCCTATCTAGGGTTGCCACCTTTTCTTCAAGAAAATACCAGCCATGGCATTCCCTCCATAGACTTAACATTGGACAGAAGCCAATTTTTTACCGGCCTGCCGGTAAAATACCGGCTGGGTGGCAACCCTACTCCTATCATCCTATGAAGCCAAAGGCTGCTGGAGGTTGATGGGAGTTTTAGCCCAGAAATGGCTTCTTGTTGTCAACCCCTTAGCTACAGTTTGGAAACAAAATGCAAACCTACTTACTCTTGTTTTTGCCAAAATATATACTATGCAGCACAATAGAATTTTAACCACTTTGCTGTTAAGGACAAATATAAAACACCTTTGCTGATGGAAAAGCAAAATCTCTGCAGTGAGGCAACAGATTGTTAAAGGAGGTATGTGTAGAGGTGAGAAGGGTGCTTTTAGACACTAGTGATCTCAGGTAGACACTAGTGATCTCAGTTACTGCCACCCAGATTCCCCTGCTTTTAATGCAATCAGTTGTCTATCTGATTCCATTGCAACTTTGATGGCTTGCTTTTTGGGATGAATTTGAAGCATTTTTCATTGCTTCAAAAGCATTTCAAAGCAGTGTTTTTTTTCCAGAAAAACACAATTTAGGCATTACATTTTCAGATGCAGTATCTGCAGGAACAGCATCATGGGGCAAAGAATTTCATAACTTTCCTTTGTTTTAGTCAAAAGTGCATGACCTCTTGTCCTTCCATGGCTTGTTCTACCTCTACGGTACCTGCATCTCCTCATTCCAAGCTTCCGTCCTGCACAATCTTCAGTCTAATGCCCTGGCTTCCTCACACTGTTTTAGCCTGTGCTGGTAAGTCTGTCTCAGAAAAATGTCAGGTTCTATCAACCACCAGTATTTTTACATATTAACCCTATGATGGCTCTCCTCTAGCACTCAAACACTTTGATTGCCAGAGAAAGAAAGAGAATGTTGTTCGCAATGTGGTGGGCAACTCTCTGGAACTTAGAGTAAGTCCAGTTTAACCATTTGAGTGCTGGAAAGGCATCCAATGCATTGTGCTGTAATGCACTAGATACCTATATGGCACTCAAAGGGTTAACCATCTGAGTGCCAGAAGGTCGGGGTTTGGGAACCCCTTTGGAATGATGTAAGAGCTACGTCTTGTGGACTACAACTCCTATCATTTTGAGGCTGAAGGTAGTTGTAATTCAACAGGAGCTTGAAGCTGGAGGCCAACAGCTTGATCCTCCCTAATGTATAAAAGTAACTGTTTAAATGCCAAATATGTGCCAAATCCTCCAGCTCTCAAAGACTTATAGTTGATTAAACCTGTGCATGCCAGAGGGGTCTCCAAGGCATTGTATGTTTAATAACCCTATAGCAATCATAGGATTAATACACTTTAATCCTTTGAGTGTCAGAGGGTTTGCATATTCTTTTGGCTTTCAAAGAGTTATTTATGTGCACAAGGGGTGTTCAACATGTGGCTCGCTGCTATTGTTGGATTACAACTGCCATAATACTTTAAATGTTCCTAGCTGCTGGGTACACCTTTCTGTGGGGAAGAGAGACAGACATATGATGTATAAAGGAACAACATATATTTTCAGTTTGTATTTTTTTATCCAAGATTTCTAGGAAAAAATAAACTTTCCAGGCATAGAACAGAAAATAAACTGAAGGTCAGTGAAGCTACAAGATTGAAATCTAAACTGCTGTTACAGTTAATCTGTTAATCTAGCTTGAGTAGGTGTTGGAGTCAAAGTGTAGTGTGGTGCACATCTGTGTAAAAAGCATGCAAGTGCGGTATGGAGACAGAACTCAAGGTGTGACTGTCTGTACAGGACAGGTCCAGGACAACATGTACTGGAGGACAGGGGCTGAAGATCAGGTGCTGGAAGCCAGGAGCCGGAGGACTGGAGCAGGAAGGCATGGATCTGAAGCCTCATAGGCCTGCTGGGTTTAGTCCTGAACACCCAGAGGCTGCGTGGGACTAGTGCTGGAGTCCCAGAGACTGTGTGGGTCTAGTGCTGGAGTCCCAGAGACTGCGTGGGTCTAGTATTGGAGTTCCAGAGGCTGCATAGGTCTAGTGCTGGAGACCCAGAGGCTGGCTGGGTCTAGTGTTGGAACACCAGAGGCTGGGTGGGTCTGGCGAGGGAGCCTCAGAGGATGAATGGGTTTGGTGCTGGAGTCCAGAGGATGGGTGGGTCTGGTGAGGGAGCCTCAGAGGATGAATGGGTCTGGTGCTGGAAGCCCTGAGACTGGGTGGGTCTGGTGCCGGAAGCTGCAAGGCCTGGGACCGGAGCCCCAGTGGCTGGAAGGCCTAGGTCTGGATCTCTAAAGAATAGAAGACCTGAGGCTGAAGCCCCTGAGGATGGGGGTGCCTGTTACTGTTCTGGGGGGGTCTCTGTGCCAGAAGCCGAGAGTCTGGGGGGCCTGGTGACGGAAGCATGGAAGCTGGAGGGGGCTGGTGTATGAAGCCCAGAGGTAAGGGGATGGGTGCCAGAACCCTGCTGATCCAGCTCCCTCTAGCAGCTCACTCTGGAAATCACAGGATCATAGCCACCACATCATTGGTTCAAGTCCAGCAAGAAGCCGGTACGGCACAACCACCAAGGAAGTTTTTGCAATCTGCAGTCATTACAGCTGCTCAAACTTGGACTGGCTAAGAGAGGGAGAAAATCCCTGGGACACACACATACTCTACAAGACCTGGTGCTGGTAACTTAGATACTAGAATTCCCATTGATTTAAATTGTGCTTTTAACTGGTTGAATGATAGATGGGTCTCAATATATTACTAAAGTTCCTTTTTGTACATCAGTGTAAATGTTTCCTTTTATGAAATGTGTTATCAACACTAGCAAAAGAAAAAAATAGAAACACAAAATTACCTTTTGATATTACAGACATCTTCAATGCATTGCTATAGATGTGTTTAGCATTTAATAGGTTAAAATCAAACCCCTATAGAGCTGTCACATACGAGCCCAACTGTAACAATAATAACATTAAATGTCAAACACTATCGATGGAGCCCAATAAGTGGAACAAGGAGAATGAGCAGGATATAGCAATATAATACGCATGAACACTACCACCTGAGCCCAATAAGTATGACATACAGATATAATTATATATAAAATGACAAGGAATTGCCTGCACTACATCTCTTTGTCTCCAGGTTTTAGAGGAAAGTTCTACACACCTTGGATGCTTCAGACATTTCAATGCATTGCTTTGCAAAGTGTGCAGACAGATCTATCATGCAATCTGCTGCTGAAACAGCATGTATCTCCAACATCCAGGTAAGTGATAGAAAACACCTATAGCATATGACAGTGATGGGGACATGAGCCTCTCATGCTGTTCAAGACTATACTCCCCATCATCCCCAGGTGAGGATCATGGGACCTGTTTATCCCTTTGATGACACTGGAGACTTCTTAATCCTCCGAGGAGATAGATAAAGGAACCCTATCATCAAAAATACATATAAATGTTTATTTTTTAGATTTTATGTTGAAAGTAAAATACTTTACATTCAAAATCCTGTCATAGGATCCTATTTCAAGCAATGTCATGAAGTGGTGTTCTGGAGTGCATCCATTTTGTGTGTTTTTCTGGGGCTCTATGGTTCTCTACACATGTAACCAAACTACATCATGGAATGCCTTGCTTATGTAAATACTGCTGGTAGAAATTTTGTTTCATCTGCCAGTACTTTAATTACCATAATTATCATAATATACTGTTACGGTTTTTATGACACTCAGACCAATAAGTGAAAATAAAACACACTTTATTAAAGTGAATAATGATACTCACGCCCTCTAGAGGCGGTAGGTAATATACAGATAATGTAAACTGAGAGAATACAAGGAAAATAGTATTATGGACATAAATGCAAGTCAGTATGCCCTAGGATGGTATAGGCCCCAAAGGGGTTAAAGTCCAAATATACTCAGTCTCAGATGTGGAAGTTTGACACGCCCTTGATGTTAAATAGGCTGTGCTGTACAGACGAAGTTCATCAGGTGCAGAGGAACGAGCTGCCTTGCCAAGGTGGTAAATGATAAGCAGAATGGGTAACAACTTAGCCCCCTCGGGCGTAGCTACAGGAACTGCTTTAGTATGTGCAAGTGCGAATAGCCCCTTAGGGCAATATGGAAATCGGCCTGCAATGCAAGAGCTAAGAGCCTCCTCAAGTGTAATCGAATGCAGTAATGCTAGAGCCAGAACCACTAGCCCCCTCGGGCTTAGTACCGAATAGCCAACACTGAACCTCTCTGCCAACACTCTGGGTATACAATCTCGTCGGTAACCAACACCGGAGAGCCTTTAGCGCCCAAACGGCCCAAGCTTCGTGAACACTCTGCAACGTAAGACTAGAGTTGCCGACGGAGAGCGGCCAACTCAGCAGCAGTATCACTTGTAACAAGGCTTGTACTGGAGATATAGAGAGTGAATATGAGGCAGCACTGCAAGAGTTAAAATGCACGTTTACTCGAGGCTTCAGCGCTACTGCAAGGCTCTGTAACGTTACTCGAGGCTACAACGCTACGGTCAGGCTCTGCAAGGAGAGGAAGGCCCACAGAATACACACAGCTCTGCACTAGAACGAGACACAGCACTATCGAAGGAATCACCAGGCTAGGCAATGGCACACTCGTGGGCAGCAAGGACTGGAAAAAGTCGCGACGGCGACAACTGGAACGCAGGTCACTGGAACAAGCTGGAAGTCGATCTTCGGAGCAGGAAGTCAGCCGGACCGGGTCATACACAGGCAGGAACGTCAGACTAGCCGGGTCAGGATCCAAGGGTGGTCCGCAGACGAGCCGAGTCATACACAGGCAGGAACACTGGAGAATAGTCAGGACAAGCCGAATCATACACAGGCAGGAACACTGGAGAATAGTCAGGACAAGCCGAATCGGTACACAGGAACTCAGAACACAGGAACACAGCAAAAGCACTACTGGCTCAGGAACACCACGAAAGGGCAACTGACCAGAGAGATAGCCAGGTATAAAAAGGTCATCAGGAGGCGGGTCAAACTCAGTCAGCAAATCAGTGACATCCACAACAGAGAGTGACAGGAATCACAGGCACTGTGATAGTACCCCCTTCTCAAAGACCCCCTCTCCTAGCCTGAGGTTTGGGTTTCAAAGGATATTTAGAGTGAAAGCTGCGTACTAATCTTGGAGCATGGAGATCCCCCTGATCAATCCAAGAGCGTTCCTCAGGACCATAGCCCTTCCAATGAACCAAATATTGCAGCTTTCCTCTAAATCTCCTGGAGTCAACAATACTCTGGACTTCATATTCCTCTTGACCCTGGACGTCCACCGGTGCTAAGACTTCTATGACCTTGTCAGTCCAGGCAAAAGCCACCTGGATGGTGGGTTTAGTGGTGCAAGTCTCTAGGGACTGTTCAACACCACCTAGGGCCTGTCCCCCAAGGTACCCTAGGTGCGTTCGTTTCCCGGCCTTACAGGACAATTGCGTAATATATGACCTGGTTTGCCACAATATAGGCATAAGCCTTGCCTTCTACGATACAGCTTCTGCTCTTTCGTGAGCCTAGTAAAACCTAATTGCATAGGTTCAATGCCATCAGCTGTTTGCTCAAGCAGCACGGGTGGAGTGGGTGTTTTAAGGAACTGGTTCTGACCATAACTCTTTGCTTTGGTCCTTTTAGCCAAGCGTCTCTCCCGGATGCGAGAATCTATTAGCATAACATAGTCAATGTACTCGTCCAGCTCGCTGGGTACATCTCGAGCTGCTATCTCGTCCTTGATCTGTTCAGCCAGGCCCTGAGAAAAAGCAGCAAGTAAGGCCTCATCGTTCCAGCCAACCTCTGCTGCCAAGGTCCGGAATTCAATAGCGTATTCGCCCAGAGTGCGTTCGCCCTGCTGAATCTCCATCAGCCTTTTGGCAGCAAAGGCAGACCTACCAGGAACCTCAAACACACGTCTGAACTTCGCCACAAATTCTCTAAAGTTCAGTGTGCAGGGTCTGGCACTCTCCCATATCGGATTTGCCCATGCCAAAGCTTTGCCCGTCAACAGAGATATCATAAAGCCGACCTTGCTACGGTCGTTAGGGAATGCCTGAGGTGCCAATTCCAAAAATATCTCCAACTGGTTAATGAAACCTCTGCATAAGGAGGGTTCGCCATCATATCTTAGGGGTAACGGTACCGCTGCCGATAACCCTCTTGTGTTAGTACTGATGGGTACCGAGGGATTCTCCGGTGTCACGACTGGGGGGACCACCGGATTCGGACCAGACTTGTCCAAATGTACTGTACGTTCAAGCAACGTTTGTAGAGCCAGTGCCAATTGGTCCAGGCGCTGCTCTTGGACATCCATTCTCCAGTGGATGTTCAGAGGATTACTTTCACCCTTACCGTCTGAGGTCATGGCCCTTTCGTACTGTTACGGTTTTTATGACACTCAGACCAATAAGTGAAAATAAAACACACTTTATTAAAGTGAATAATGATACTCACGCCCTCTAGAGGCGGTAGGTAATATACAGATAATGTAAACTGAGAGAATACAAGGAAAATAGTATTATGGACATAAATGCAAGTCAGTATGCCCTAGGATGGTATAGGCCCCAAAGGGGTTAAAGTCCAAATATACTCAGTCTCAGATGTGGAAGTTTGACACGCCCTTGATGTTAAATAGGCTGTGCTGTACAGACGAAGTTCATCAGGTGCAGAGGAACGAGCTGCCTTGCCAAGGTGGTAAATGATAAGCAGAATGGGTAACAACTTAGCCCCCACGGGCGTAGCTACAGGAACTGCTTTAGTATGTGCAAGTGCGAATAGCCCCTTAGGGCAATATGGAAATCGGCCTGCAATGCAAGAGCTAAGAGCCTCCTCAAGTGTAATCGAATGCAGTAATGCTAGAGCCAGAACCACTAGCCCCCTCGGGCTTAGTACCGAATAGCCAACACTGAACCTCTCTGCCAACACTCTGGGTATACGATCTCGTCGGTAACCAACACCGGAGAGCCTTTAGCGCCCAAACGGCCCAAGCTTCGTGAACACTCTGCAACGTAAGACTAGAGTTGCCGACGGAGAGCGGCCAACTCAGCAGCAGTATCACTTGTAACAAGGCTTGTACTGGAGATATAGAGAGTGAATATGAGGCAGCACTGCAAGAGTTAAAATGCACGTTTACTCGAGGCTTCAGCGCTACTGCAAGGCTCTGTAACGTTACTCGAGGCTACAACGCTACGGTCAGGCTCTGCAAGGAGAGGAAGGCCCACAGAATACACACAGCTCTGCACTAGAACGAGACACAGCACTATCGAAGGAATCACCAGGCTAGGCAATGGCACACTCGTGGGCAGCAAGGACTGGAAAAAGTCGCGACGGCGACAACTGGAACGCAGGTCACTGGAACAAGCTGGAAGTCGATCTTCGGAGCAGGAAGTCAGCCGGACCGGGTCATACACAGGCAGGAACGTCAGACTAGCCGGGTCAGGATCCAAGGGTGGTCCGCAGACGAGCCGAGTCATACACAGGCAGGAACACTGGAGAATAGTCAGGACAAGCCGAATCATACACAGGCAGGAACACTGGAGAATAGTCAGGACAAGCCGAATCGGTACACAGGAACTCAGAACACAGGAACACAGCAAAAGCACTACTGGCTCAGGAACACCACGAAAGGGCAACTGACCAGAGAGATAGCCAGGTATAAAAAGGTCATCAGGAGGCGGGTCAAACTCAGTCAGCAAATCAGTGACATCCACAACAGAGAGTGACAGGAATCACAGGCACTGTGATATATTCAAGCATGATATAGAAATGTATATTATTTTTGTACTTACTCTCCACTGTCTCCACACAATATTTGTGTACATTGTTAGATAAAGATGGTTATTAGGCAATGTTGGCTCAGGTCACTGTCAAGAATTAAGCTCAAGATCACACATTCTCATTTGCTGAAATGTTCTCACACAAATATACTAGCTTACTCATTCTCTTAGATACATGGCCATAATTCCTATTTTGTTGGTTTTCTCAATCAGTTCACTAATGTTCACTCTCATTCAGAATAAATAACTTTCTTCAGAATGTGTCACTGATTTTCATGCTTTCATACCCTCATTTATGTTCACTCACTTCCAGACTTGTCTACATTACCTCACACTCACATTTGGGTTGGGTCCTGCTCATACTTGCACATAAACTCAGACTCTCTTGCTCACATTTGTATTCACTTTTTTCATTTGTATTTGCTAACTCATGCTCAGAATTGTCTGCACTTAAGTGCAGACTCCTTAACACTCATATACTAACTCATTTGCTCTCACTCATTATAAAACAACAATTAGTAATTGCAAGAGACAAGTACAGAAATTGAACTCCACCTTTATTAAATAAGCACAGGAAAAAAAGAATAGCACAGCAGACCAAATCCTAGAGTGAGAACGGACCCAGAACCAGAGCAAGTGGTTCCTACCAGAAATAGGAGACTGCTCAGGAGTGTCTCACTGGAGATAGCTGAGAACCTGGGATATGACCCAGCCAAATACTAAGACAGGAACAGGTAGCGAGTACTGGGGTTACGACCCAGTCAATCCCTAGTATAAGACCAAGTAACGTAAATGCCCAAAGGCAACAGGAGTAGTTCTAGGCCGGAGCCACAGGTCTGCACTAGAATGGATAGTCAGACTTAGCCAGGGGTCATACACAAAGTAGATAGTCAGCCAGAGCCACAGGTTAGCACCAGAATGGATAGTCAGACTACACCAGGGGTCATACATGGAGCGGGTAGTCAGCCAGAGCCAAGGTCTGCACAACAATGGATAGTCAGACTTAGCTAAGGGTCATACACAGAGTAGTTAGTCAAACAGGCAAGGGTCAATACAAAGATCAGACACAGGACACACAAAACTACTGCACTGGACACTATCGTAAGGGCGAATGACCTAGGTGTCCAGGCAGCTATATATGCAGGTAGGGCAAAGGAGGTGGAGCACACAACAAGGCACTGACAATAATAGCGAGGGCAACAAGATAGTGTAAGTCAGTTAGTGCCTGGATCAGTACACGGAGAGCGGAAGCCAGCCACAGACTGGATCGGTACATAGAGAGCGGTAGTCAGCCAAAACCTGGGTCGGTACACAGAGAGCGGTAGTAAGCCAAAGCCTGGGTCGGTATACAGCGAGTGGTAGTCAGCCAAAGCCTGGGTTGGTACACAGGTGCAAAACAAGAGCAAGGTCAGACGGAAACCGGATCAACACGGAACAGGAGCATGAATAACGTAAGGTCAGGGACACCACGAAAGGGCACCGGCCTAGTGACAGGAGGGCGTATATAAAGGCTAGCCCTGGGAGGGGCTAGCCAGCTAGCACCAATAAAAGACAGCAAAGCACAAACCCGGAAGTCAGAATATCGCTCAAGAATCATGGGCAACGTGATAGGAGTCAAAGAAACAAAAGCTGTGATGAGCACCCATCGAGAACGAACAAGATAAAGTGTCCTGTTCTTGGGCATAGTGACCCCTCAATGGTGCTACAAGTCACGTTTTTCACTCCCATGTGCCACTGCAGAGAGGAAATTTCCATATTCAAATCAGACTGGTCCCGCTCTCAGACAGTCCAGCTCCAAAATGTCAGGCAAATCCTCCCCGCGCGAGAGAATCAGCAAAACCACAGACGTACGTTTTGGCCTATGTGGACCTCGTCGGTGTGGTGCAGCTGATTCCCTCTAGGCACATGGAGAGCAAGGGCCCATGCCTGGGATTCCCTTCCATTTAGGGAGACAAAGAAACAAAAGCTTTGACCAGCACCCATCGAGAATGAACAAGATAAAGTGTCCTGTTCTTGGGCATAGTGACCCCTCAATGGTGCTACAAGTCACGTTTTTCACTCCCATGTGCCACTGCAGAGAGGAAATTTCCATATTCATATCAGACTGGTCCCACCCTCAGACAGTCCAGCTCCGAAATGTCAGGCAAATCCTCCCTGCACGAGAGAATCAGCAAAACCACAGACGTACGTTTTGGCCTCGTCGGTGTGGTGCACCTGATTCCCTCTAAGTGGAAGGGAATCCCAGGCATGGGCCCTTGATCTCCATGTGCCTAGAGGGAATCAGCTGCACCACACCGACGAGGCCCACATAGGCCGAAACATACGTTTGTGGTTTTGCTGATTCTCTCGTGCGGGGAGGATTTGCCTGACATTTCAGACTGGACTGTCTGAGGGCGGGACCAGTCTGATATAAATATGGAAATTTCCTCTCTGCAGTGGCACATGGGAGTGAAAAATGTGACTTGTAGCACCATTGAGGGGTCACTATGCCCCAGAACAGGACACTTTATCTTGTTCGTTCTCGATGGGTGCTCGTCACAGCTTTTGTTTCTTTATCTCACAGTGAAAGGAGTCTGCTGCATAGAGTTTGGGATTGTTTTGGCCATGTGAGTAGCAAAGTGAGTGTGGTCAGCAAGGCCAATGTTCTCCACATAATTCGGCACTGTAGGTGGTTGCCTACTCTTCCTAATGGGAAATCCATCCCTGTTTGAGCTGGACATTTCCACAGCTGCGCTTGGTGATTGTGGCCAGCAAAGCCAAGCAAAATGAGGTGCCTTTTGGGAAAATCATCCCTGAATGCAACACATTAATACAAATTTACTGTCAGTTTGATTACAATAATATTATATAGAACAGTATGCTCCAAGTTTAAAAAATTGTGCTTTAAAAGCACAGATTGAAATAAACAACAATTATGATTTCGTCATATTTAATAATGATAGGACGTATTACTGCAGAAAACAATGAGTATTGCTTATAAAACAAATTCCATTGGTTATGCAAAATTCACACTGCTCATATAAAATTTTACATTGCTAATAATATTTCCCATTTCTTCTAAAAAAAAATTACCATTGCTAATAAATGTCTCAAGGTATCTGAGGATGCCTGTATTTTTAATTAGATTTTTTTGGCAACCAATGGAATTTTCAGAGCTTGAGGTTGTATTACAGGAAGAGTTCTCTGAGGTTGATAGATAGATTACCAGAAACATCCTGTTCTTAAATATGATAACAATTGCCATAATGATATTTTAAAAAAAATGCACTATTGACTTAAATGTCACAATAACCATTTAAAAATCATTCAGTCAAATCATAATTTGGTCCCAATCAACTTCTATAGATATCTTGGTATATACCTAGAATCCAAACGCTCATTTGGTATTTATACCGATCAATTAACATCTAAACTTCATCACAGAGGTGCTCTATTCAGAAATCCTGTCTGAGAAAACATAGTGTGAAACAAATGTTAAAGTGAAAGTAATGTCTAAAAAAAACTTTTTTGAATTTAGAAGAGCTCAAAAAGCTGATCTAAATGCAAAAAACCATATCTCTCAAACCGCTATGGTTTAAGAGATACGGGCATTTGAAGTTTGATCTCTCCTACTGACAGCTGTAAAGCTGTCAGCAGGAGATCCATGTCGGTCGACACTGTGGCGCTTGAGAAGTGCCGGGATCTCATTACTTACACAGAATCCCTTTATTGGAATGGTCTAAAACATGTGCCTGAACACTAGGCACGTGTTTTAGACCATTCCATTGAAGGGATTCCGTGTAAGTAATGAGATCCCGGCACTTCTCAAGCGCCACAGTGTCGACCGACATGGGTCTCCTGCTGACAGCTTTACAGCTGTCAGTAGGAGAAATCAAACTTCAAACGCCGGTATCTCTTAAACCATAGAGGTTTGAATGATATGGTTTTTTTGCATTTAGATCAGCTTTTTGAGCTCTTCTAAATGCAAAAAAGTTTTTTTTAGACATTACTAACACTTTAATGGCAGAAATCGAAGGCAAAAATGTACTATATTCTACTGAGCCACAAATCTATTTTTGTAAACTCTAGAGCACTGTGTAATTGGAATAACGTACCCCAAAAATATTCTGTCAGTTTAAAATAGCTAAAATTATTAAAAACGTTATATAATTGTGTATAATTGTGTATATAATTGTAAGTTTTATTATCTTGTTTGTGTCTGAATAAATGTATAACTTTATATTTTAAATATTCTCCAGGACATACTTGAATATGACAGAAAACTCAATATATTCTTCCTGGTATGATACTTTCTAAAAAGAAAAAAATACAATAAAATAAAAAATGCATGAGACTTTTTGAGTGTAGTAACAATAATTAAGCTCATTACCGATGTGTATACATATATTCCATTTAGCAGCATGGGACTCTGGCTTGGCACAGATGGTAACCTACACATAAATCTCATGAAGCTGTCTGTTTTGTGTCTTCTGAAGTTTTATTTCTTGAATCAGTGACTTCTGGAGAAAGTCATACATCCTATTCCTGTAATAAAAAAGGGTGTAATTAAAAGTGCATGCAAAGATTTGAGAATGCTGTTTAAGTAGTGAGTAATAGTGTTTGTCAAAACACAGATGAATTAAAAAGAGTGTCCTTGCAGTTCTCCTTTCAAGAAAAGTCGCTGCTGAAGTCAGTTCTTAAGCAGAAGCCTACTCTGATTAAACATGTTGATAATGGAAGGTCATCCAGACAAATGAGCAATAGGAAGAAAGGACAATGTTTTATATATTCTGCAGGAAGAAACTCAGTGTGAATTAAGATTAACTAGGCTAGATAAGGTAAAGGTCATAAGGACCTGAAAATTGGTAGAAAATATTTACAAGGGATCAGTTACATTATATAGAATTTATATATGTACAGGAAGTATTACATTAACAGTGTAACTGTAGTGCTAACTTAAGCTTAGTTAATTTTAAAGTAGAACTAACATCTTATGACAACCCAAGCTTATTTGAAAGAACTTTCAAAATCACTTGTATTTGTACTAGCCACTTAGGCCTTGATTCAATTAGTTGACCTAAAACATGCAGTAGGGCAAAATTGGATAATGGCCAACAAAAATAAGTCTAAGTCGGTATTCAATTGCCCTACCAGCTGAAAGCACAACAGATGTTAGGCCACAGAAAATGACTCTTGGCCAAATGTCCGTTTTGTGCGATAAGTTCCCAAAACACATGCTAAGTAGCATGAATAATAAAAATTTAAAAGGAAAAAAGCTAATGATCGATTCCTGAGATACTTTCAAGCACAGATCGTTAGCTCATATATGTTACACTAACCTGTCATCCACTGTCCGTCTTCTTCTCTCTTCTTACTCTAATCTTCTTTCTTCTCTATTCTTTCTTGTATCTTCTTTGTCTCTATTGACTACTTCCTGTAAAAAAAGAAAATAAAACATATGCATGATGTGGTACAAACCTAACCCTCTTATGTTTGTATAGTTTAATCCCTTGAGTGCCAGAGGGCTATGCCCATTGCGTACCTCTCTGGCACTGAAAGGGTTAAACAAGGCACAGATGACAGGGTTCAACCTACTTAAATAATTGCCCCATCAATCCAGATCAAATGAAAATTTTGTCCCCAAACAATGTTAGCAGACTGTCCAAAAAATATTGTAATCCTTAATGCCTGCTAAAGGCGGCGGTGGAGAAAGCATGAACGAGCAGAACCCACTTTGTACCTTACAAGCAGATACCCCACTGGCTCTCATAGTGTTAATTCTAGTAGCATTGGAAACATGAATTCAGTACTTTGGATGTATTGATATGGGGCTTAGGGCACCATATCAATACATCCACTGGGGCCTTACGTTTTTGTTTATTTTTTAACATTCAATTGATGCTTCAGCTGTTTTGAGATCCGATAAGGGACTCTGCTCTCCCAAAAACTTGGTCTTAAATGTACTTGATAAATTGGATTCCTTATTGGATCTTAAGGGCTAACACTTTTAATTGAATTGCATCTTCTGGCATTTTTATTTTTTTCTATGGGCAAAAGCACCACTAATTTTATCTCCCTACAGGTTTTTTTTTTGCCAGCATATTTTCATAGCACTTGTAAATGAATAGCTTACTGTACTTGAAAAAATGCTGTTGGCTGTTTTTTCAGCCATCAGACCTAACTGAATCGAGGTCTTAGTATTTAAAAAAGTAGTTCCCGTAAAATCTCAGGTATAATACGCACCTGTGTATAATACGCAGGTGCATATTATACCTATGATTTTAGGGGAAAACAAGAGTGCCTATGTATAATACGCGCCCTTGTTTTCCCCCTTACTAAAACATTTTTTAATGCCTGCAAATACCTTCTCTCCCTCCCCCCAGCACAATCCGCTCTCCAAAAAGCTTAATTTCCTCCCACATAAGTCCCCCATCTTCCCTCCCACTCCCCAGCTCAATCGATCTGAAAATATGCCTTACTATTATCCATCAGAAGTCCCCATGATCTCTGTGGGCGGCATGCTTGCATCTGCAGCCCGCTTCCTGCAATGGGCTGTCAGGACCTTCTGCCTCCAGCCAATGGTAATGCCCTGTGAGGTCGGGCGGAAGGGAAGATGGGGGACTTATGTGGGGCAAAATTAAGCTTTTTGGAGAGCGGATTGTGCTGGGGGGGTATTTGCCAGCAATATACTTTTTTATAAAAAAAAAAAAAACTCTCGGGTATAATATACACCCCCCACTTCACATAAGGTGAAGAGGGGTAAAATTGTGCGTATTATTTCTGAGATTTTACTGTACTTAGTTTTATTTATTTGTCAGTTTTATTCAAATTAGCCTGTACTGGAACAGACATTTGGCAAAGTGCCTGAGCAAGGTAGCATTTTTATATGTGGTTCATGGTTGATTTAATCAGTACTGTCTAATTTGAATAAAACTGAAAAAATAAATAATGCTAAATATCTCTTAATCTATTTTTTTGAATAAGAATGGCTAAAATCATTATAGGTGATTCTGAATACACTTGAAAGATAATCTAAGCTGTCATAAGGTTGTAGTTCCACTTTAAAGGGAAATAAAAACTGCCTATGTGTTGTTGTAACCATCTGTTTTTAACAAAGATAGATTTTGAGAAATTGCTCTTAATTTATTGTTTGGCTGTGTGTGGCACTTTATGCTAATTAGTTTATGTGCTGAGTCAATGTTTGTCATGTGCATTCATTTAGAAATTATTTTAAAATGTAACAAAAATTAAGTGGTTCATGAGATTTTTATTAAAATGACAAATGAATAGCATGGTTCATGAAGTCTCAGAATAATGAACGGCACATTCTGTTTTTACATGTGAATCAATTTTTGCATTCATTCATTAGTTTGTTTGTGCTCTAAGTGATTTCATCACACAGTTGGAAAGACTAAGCATGTGGTGTGTCAATATAATACAAGAGAGGAAAACAAATACTAAGACGAATATCACCATGTAATGTATGACAAAATGATTCCCCCTTGAAGTCTACCTACTGGAATAACATACTGAGCGATCATTCAATCAACATTCAATCAATGATATACTCTCATCAGATCTCTCTCTTCTTGGTAAAGCCTCTCACATGAATATCCTGTCCACACACCACCAGTATCAACCATTGTGTCTTTCTTTCTTCATCTGCCTCAGATGATATTGTATTTGTAATTATGTTATGCACTCCTTTTTTCCTGATACTCTGTAGTGATAGGTTACACCTACTGTAGGTATGACCTGTTTTCTTGGTAAAATCATCCACTTACCACCAATATCCTATACACTACACTGTGTCTGCCTGTCTGTCTTTGTTCCCATCTTCATTCTCCTCCTTTTTCCCTATCTCTACATAGTATTAGGTTACACCTAGGTGTAACTTATCACTACGGAAAAACAGGGAAAAAAGAATACATAACTAAACTACATCTCAGATGAATGAAGATGGGGACTAACAAAAAAAAAACAGACACACCAGTGTGTATTGGAGTTGCTTTACCAAAAAGAGAGACATCTAGGGAGTGCATATCATGAAATTATTTCCCTATTGGAGATAGGATTGGGAAACATTTTTTACCTCAGAATAAAACTCTTTCCTCTGAGTGGACATTTTTGGTGAAAAGTGACAATTTTCTACTTTTCCCACTTAGCTCATTGCATTAATTAATTAATTGGTAAAACTGATTCCACTCCCCACACACATGGCAAGTTTCCCTACTTTTCCTGCATGGATAGTATACAAGGGTGCGAGGTTCCTGCAGCATGTCATTCTGTGTTTGTGAAAGATAGAGAAAGCACCTCATTTTTTAGCTAGTTAGGATAGGCAAATAAAGCAAAGTAGGAGTGTAGTTTAGGGAGTCTTGTAGGCAGGAAATTTGTTCTGTGTTTGGGATGTCTGGGGGAACGCTGGGCAGGAAATTTTGAAGGGACAAATGAGGTTTACCCAAAATACACCAAAATCTTGACTGACCATGATGTGCAGCTGTGATTCATGTTCCTTCTTGAACTGGCTATTGTCTCTGATTTAGGGGAGTCTGGGTATATGTAAAGGGAGCAAAGGAGATTTACCCCAAATGCTCCAAAATCTCATGTGACCAAGAAGAGGTAGGCAGCTTTGATCTAAGTTCTTTTCTATTCTGGCTGTTCTCTGTGTTAGGGGAGTCTGGGTTTGTGTGATGTATATGTGGAAGTGAAACACAATAGAAGCAGCTACAGAGTGAGTTAGACGTCCTGTGCTGCTCTGCTGTTATTGATTTGAAAAATTGATGCAGGAGAGGCTCATAGTGACTGTTATCACTATGAGCAGGTTTAAAAATACTAAAAGGAGGAACTGGATGGACCCTTATGTGTCCATTGAGTTTGAAGAGGAGGAGAAAGTGAACATTACAGAACCAGTGGTTTCTAGTCCCCATAAATCACCCCTAGGGATCTTGGCGAAATTAATGGCAAGGGAGGAAGAGAAGGTTAGTACTAGTGAGGGTAGGACAGGCCAGATACCTGTGCCTTCTTCAAGACCTGCTGCCACTAGTGTTGTGCCTGCAGTCAGATGAGCTGCCCATAATACTGCTATCACCATTGCTGTGTCTGCTGTCAGACATGCTGCCCCCTGCTGCCACCAGTGCTGTGCCTGCTGCCAGCACTGCCCCTGCTATCACCAGTGCTGTGCATGCTGCCAATTCTGAACCTGCTGCCACCAGTACTGTGCCTACTGTCAGAGCTGTCCCTGCTATCACCAGTGCTATGCCTGCTGCCAATGCTGAACCTGCTGCCACAAGTACTGTGCCTGCTGTCAGACATGCTGTGCCTGCTGTCAGATGTGCTGCCCCTGCTGCCAACAGTGCTGAACCTGCTGCTAGTGTGTCTTGCAAATATTCAGGAGGGGGGGAAGGAGTAGATGATGCCAAGGGTGACAGCAAAGGACTCTAAGTCACCCTTGCCATCCCCAAGCAGTCCCGCCAGTACTAGTAGTACTACTACTACTACTGAGGTCCAGCAGCTTGTTAGCGTTAGGAGTGAAGGAGGGGGTAATCAATATCCTCATTACCATTGACTGTTAAGAGGAAGACTCTGAGCTGAACTTGAGGTGGATGTTGTTAATAGAAGTAGCAGTAACAGTGAGAGTGTCCAGACTAGTGGTCAAGGGAGCCCACACCATTCCTCTGACCCTGGGAGTCCTCCCCTTCCCTTCACTAAAGTGTCAAAGTGGAACATGATCCTGAAGACTAAGACCAAGTGTGACATTGGGGACCTTCTGTCACATTGCTCTTCACCTTCTCCAAGCAGCAGTGAGATGTCTATAATAGAGCAGCAGCATGTAGGGACTAGTGGTGGTGGTGGTGATGATGATGGTGGAGAAGCTGGGGTGAAAGAGACATTGATGGCCTTTTTAGCAGAAATTGAGAAGGAATGGGAGACAGGGATGAGGATGGGCATCACCACCACAACTAGCAGTGACATTTTGGAATTTGTGGAATTTGCAACTGCTCTAATTCCTGCTTCTGCTGAAATGCAAGGGCAGCAGGATGCTGAGGAGCAAGCTAGTGTGCCACAGACCACCATGGACACAGTGGGAATGGGGTCAACAAGTGATGCGGGACTAGGACAGGTTCCACTTGCCAGTGGCAGCAATACTCCTGGTCCTAGTTGCAGTGCTGAATCTGAGGCAGTAGCAGCAACATCAGCAACATTATCTGCTGCCACAGGCAGTGAAGGGGAATGTGGAGGACAAGAAGAAAGAGGCAATTTTTCTCCACTTGTCCCCCCCTGAAGTCATGGGTGTGGGACTATTTTTCTCTATTGGCAGACACAGTACAGTCATCACCAACGGCACTGTGAGCAATTTGTGACAAGTCGGTGAGAAGGGGAAAGGAGGGAACACACCTTGGCACAAGCAACCTGAAATCACTCATGAAATACAGGCACCATGATATTTATGTCAAACATGTTAAAGCCAAACACCCACCACAGAACTCAAGCACTGCTGTTGTTGTACCCCCTGACTCTCCAGAAAGACAACAAGAGGCAAGGCAAAGATCAAAGAGGAGGAAGAGTAGAGAAACCCAGACAGAGACTGGAAGTTCCATAATAAGTGAAACAACTAGCTTGCCATCACCATCACCTTCTAGGGTAACTACATCTTATGCCAATCCACCTCATTCACTATTACCTCTCCCACCAAATGATAGCCACTCTGTTGATGTTAGAATGTGGCATTTCATGTCCACCCATTGCACATTGTGTGTTGCACTGACCACACATGGCAGTGGGTGGAGGAGAATCGCAACCAGGGCATCAAGAGGCATCTGAGGAGATTCCATCCCACAGAATATGCTAAGATGGTGGCACCCACGTCCACCCACAATATTGGAGGAGGGGCAGGTGGAGAAGAATTATTGGCCAACTTTTTCTTTTCTCCACATAGACTGGGGGCTACTTATTGTGCTGCTACTGGCTCAGGTGCATCACTGGAACTAGTTGTGGCAAGTCGAACCTTCATCATCCATCACCCATGTTACTACTATTGTTGATCCCTTTCCTTTCAGCTGCCTAATCATTCTGCTGCTTAAACAACTCAGCAGCAGCAAGAACAGCAGTTTCAAATTCCACAATTATGGACTCAGGAGGTCCTGCAAATCAATGTTTCCTCAGGGCTTGGGCCTCTAACAACAGATTTAACAAATCATCATCTACATAATACTTTATCAAGTCAGGTATCAGCCCACCTGTCACGGTTTTTGATGAACACTCAGAACAGTTTGGTAAGGTTAAAACAACTTTATTGAAATAAAGTTCACACACATAGATAGGCCTATGGGCCCACACAAACAGAGCAGAAATACAGGCAGGTATATACAATAATAGCAAGCCAGTAATAGCGATGTATGTGTGAAATAATGACAATCTCTGGCAATGGAGGTTCTAGCTTGGACCAAAATTGGGAGCAGACGAAACAGACAGAGAGCTGACCACAGGACCTTGATGGTAGATGGTCCAGAAGGAAGTGACTAGCACAACCCAGAGGAGCAAGGTAACACTGCTGGCACAACCCAGATGCCTGGGAGGCACAGAACCCAAGGAGCAAGGCAACACTGACCCTGGCACCGGATGGCAACAGACCGAGATAACTCTCCCAGGGAAATCCCTAGAATGCTAGGGGTGGATCACAGCACAGTGGAATATATAGATGTGAGATGTAGGCAACCGGTGTCCCCTCTACTGAGGATGGTACAACGCAACGCTGGCTCTTGAGCCCGAGGCTCCTGCAGATAGGAATAAGCACGACCCTACCTGGAATGTCCAGGTACGCAAAGGGTCAATAGGTAACGCCCTGTGATATACTTGAACTCCCCAAGGGAGTGAGCCCAACGATGTAAGAGAGGTGGACACAGAGAGATCAGAGTAACACAGTCAGTGCTATAAACACTTTACCGGTACTGCGCGTGTGCACTCCACCAACGGCGGTATGGAGAGTAGCTACAGCACAAATGCTTAGCTAACGGTCGACAGAGAAATAGCGCCACGCGGCGCAACTGACTAACGTAACAGCAAGCCACCGCAAGTATAGCGAGAGTGAAATGGAGACCACTAGGCGGTATGCTAGAAACGCAAGGCACAATGTGACAAAGGCAGGACACAGAGTAGACTCGTAGCCAAGTATGGCCAGACACGGAACGGATACTCAGCCAGATACAGTCGGTAATGGAAGCGGGTTCTCAGCCAGACCAGGTCAGCAATGGAGCGGGTTCTCAGCCAGATACAGTTGGTAACGGAAGCGGGTCCTCAGCCAGATTAGAGCTGCTTTTATTACAAAACATTACTATCGTTTTAAATCAATATGACTTTAATTTGCTCTAGAATTGCACCTCTTTGCTTTCATACATATGGGCCTTTGTTCCTAGGAAACGCTGGTCCATAAACATGTCACTGCCATTACTATGCTTTATACGCAAGTCAATAAGCTAAAGAGGGGTTATTCTGGAACAACTGCACTATAGGGAAGAAACTGAAATCCTCATTGATTTAAATGGGGCATTCAAACCATCAAATGCTAGAGAGCTCTCCTATGTATTACCTTAACACTGAAATGGTTTAAAGCACTCCTTGAGTCAAACTTTGGGAACATTCATTTATTCCCTATGGTGCAGTTGGTTTGCTCCAGAACTGCACCTCTTTAGCTAGTTGAATTGCACCTTTTACTTCTAGGAAGGTCCAGCACACAGATATATCACTGTGTGACAACCTGATCTGCACTTAAATGATAAACTAACACCAAACATGAAATAGGTTGATAGAAATATAAATATCACATATCTATAGCTAGTATGTGTAAAACGCAATTATTCAAATGTTTCTTCACTAAAATATAATCCCAAACTAGCATTTAACTACACGTGTAAATTGTAATTTTCAAATCTCATTTTTTTAAACCTTTGCATGCTCTCTGGCACTCATAAAGATAATGCTACTTGTGCTGTTTGTGTTGAGGGATAAGACATAATGCCAGTTAAAGTATGTGATTAATGCCCATTGTGCTTGTATTCAGAACGGCTGTTATCTTATCTCAGACAATTCACAAAAAGAGGCTTTTTACACCTGCTAATATGAAGTACATGATGTTTAACTTTATATATATCCCCAGTTCATTTTATGTGTGAGCATTATTTTAATAAACTATGGTCTTAAGAAGGGATAATGAATTACAGATAAGAGCCATGAGATGTTCACAAAAGATGAGTATAGGCTAGAAGAGAAAGGGATAATGTTGATAGCTGGCCTGGGCAAAAAGGCATAGAGAGGCAAAAGATGGACAGTAGAAGACCAAAGAGGGGCACCGGAAAATTATAAACCTGAGGCGTCATCAGATTAGATGGGAGGCAAATCATAGATGTGAAATTGCAGGAAAACAAAAAAAGAGATGCTCTGGACAAACTTGGGCACATAGAAGAGCAAAAAAGGGAGAAGAATATAAAGACTGGATTCTATCCACAGCCACATGGAAACAGTTATGATGAGGAGAAGCAAGGCAAGGAAGGTGTTAATACAAGGCTCAGGTAATGCAATGTGCTGTGATGTTGGTCCATTTGCACCTCCCACCGGCCAATTCACAGCCAGCATGTCGTTAGTCCCACCCTGGCTCCCCTCTGCACTGATAACAGGTAGCAGAACACTTCACAGTGTGTCTTTGAGCTGCCCCGGCAACTGTTTTTTTAACCCATTGAATGCCAGGATGGAGTGCCATGCATTGCTTTGCAATGCACTGCATACCCACCTGGCATTCAACAGATTGTACTAACAATTGTGTTGTAGCTCTTCATAAACATAGCATCTCTCTTTCTTCACCCCCTTGCTGGGCCGTCCTTGCACACTTACACCTCCCACTGCTTCACACCAGCAAAAGAGTGACCTGAAGTGAGGCAGCGGCTCACTGGCTCAGACTTATGACCAGCCCAGGGGGGCAGGAAGTGTTAAAGGATTTGAGAAGGTGGGGGACACTAGAGAATGCACTCTCACTCGCACACACATGCACTGGCTGATCTTTTTTTTATAAGACTATCTCCATGGATTAGGTCATGTAATTACCACTTGTACCTTGCTTCAGTCAATGAGTTCACCTGCAAGTGAATGTGGAGGGAGGTGGCTCCTTTATCGTTCTGGGAAAGGTGTGCAAAGGCTCCAATACAGTCCTCTGTATCTTCTCTCCCTTGTGGACTTCATGAGGCATGGCAGTGGAGTGCACCAGGATAGGATGCCATATCCCAGCACTCTGCATTAGCACACAATGCAGGACTACAACTGGGCTCTGATACAACGGTCTGTGCCAGTGGCAATGCAGATATCTCATTCAAAACATTGGGGCCCGGTCAGGTGATACCCTCTGATCTCATCAACTTGCCCAATTGGGGATCCCCTCCCCCGATAGGACAATCCACCCCAGTATGATCAGTCATATTTTTTCTGAAACAGCAATTTAGAGCAACACACTGTACAGTATGTGAAGCTATGCTTATTATCCTTACCAAAGCAGTACTAATCTTTAAAGTGTTTGAAAGGTTTCTTATTAACTCTTCAATGCCACGGCAATGCACTGCCAGCATTTAGCACATGTATCTTTGTATTTATCAGCCTTTTCACTGCCACATAAATGTATGGACAACATTTAATGTTAACATTCATATTAACCTGTTGAATACATTAGCACATTATTGCACATACATCCAATGTATAATCTCTTCAATTTCAAATCAATTCATATTTAAGGGATAGTTATGTTTTACAAAAAAAGCAGTTCCAATTAATCTCCATAGTATTTGGGACATGGAGAGTGTTATTTTAATACTGTCTGAGTTGTAGTTCAAAAGTAATTGAATGATAAAGTATCCCCCTCCCGCCACTTTTACTGATGTAACACTGCTCTCCACAGAGAAGCAAGACTGTCTGGATGGATCGCAGCAGGGGACAATCTTCAGTGAGCATAATGAAAAACCTGTAAAAGGGGTCATGGTTTTCCTTATGCTCACAGTAAGAAGATTGTCCCTTGCTGTGAGCTGTCTGGTCCCAGGACCAGATTCCACATCTGAGGGGAGGTGGCTTACACTAGGTAAAAGGGGGATATTGAAATAACACTCTCCATGGCCCAAATACTATGAAGATTAATTGGAGCTGTTTTTTTGTGAAACATTACTATCACATTAACTCTCCTACATAGTGGGGTTGAGGTACAAACCAAATGTGATGCTATTCTGGGGCAAACCAACTGCACCTTAAGCAACAAAATAATTCCCATTGCTTCAAATAGGGTTTAACCCTTTGAGCTCAAGCCCCCTCTTCTCCCTCCCTCCCTCATAGCCAGAGTGCACCACGTTGTTTCCCTGACCCCTCCCAGTATTTGATATGAAGGAAACTCTCTTCTGTGGGTCTAATGTCACACTGGATGCAATGTAATTTTATTTTTCCAGAGATGCACATCTTGTTGGGGCTCATAAAGACCCTGGGCTCACTGGGAGAAACCCCAGTATCCCAATGGGTCAGTCAGATGAAGCCTTTGTCCAAAAGAAAAGTAGAACAATTCTAGTACAAATCAACTGCACCAACTGATTTAACCCCTTGCATGATAGTGAGGACACTTTAAAAATCTCACATTCAAGGGTTTAAATTAATTTCATTGGGAATTTGGGGATATTTGTTAACTGTGATGAAGGAGTTTTCAAAGTTTCATCCGTTGGGCTTGTTAGAATATTTACTTTATTAGCCTACAAACAGAGCCTAGACCCTAGAGCAATAACACCCAGACAGGCAAGAAAGGCTTAAGAACCTTCTCCTGCTATGATGTCACACTGTACATGGAACTGAGTGAGTTATATATCATACCTCACTCCCCAACTGACATTACCCAGTCTTCATTTTGAAGTGTTTCTGATCTTAAACCTGATCCTAGTGATTCTGAATTGGATTTTACTGAAAGTTAGCCTACTATTGATCGTTGTAAAGAGCAGGAGGCAGTTTCATCTGTTTAGCCTCCATGTGAGGCTGACACTGTCAGTGATGGAGTCATTACTGAAAAAGTTGCATCCAGATAAACATCTAGATCTAAAACTTTTATTTGCTAAATTGAACATTATGTTCTTCGCCACCCTTCTGGATGGCGTTGATGTGGCCTGGAGCTCCAGACTGAAGACGTAAGTAACTTTGTGTGGAAGTTTGGACTTTAAAAGTCAGATCTAATATTCATCTGACTATATGTCTGTCTCTTATCTATCTATCTAATTTATCTACCCCCAGATTCTGATGTCCCTATTTTTGTCTTTTGTTTCAAAATACAAATGTGGCCATATACTCTATGTGCTTATCATTAAAAACTTAACTCTTTGAGTGCCAGGGGGTGCACAACGTATTGCTTTTCAATGCATTGCGTACCCCACTGGCACTCAAAGGGTGAACTTCTTGTATGCCCGAGGGCTGTGAAATGCATTGCTTCATAATGGATATTTTTCAAGGGGACTAATAAGTTCTGAGCTTCCCACATATTAATATTGGTTTATTTATATGATTGTGTGCAGTAGTTTGGTGTGGGTAATGTCTACTTTGCTGTAGAACGGAAACACATTAGAAAAACTTAGGCCATTTTGAAATCACGTCTATGTCTCTTAGCTCTTCTTTATTTAAAGCTATAGTTTGAGATGTTTGGCTTCTTTTACTTATCATTTTACACAAGTGCTGCAGTACTAGCTGGCACAGCCTGGTGTGCCAGATACCAACCTTCTTGCATTAATTGGCAAATAAAGCTAAATCTCCCATTCATTATTGTTTTAAGTAAAGTATGGCTAACATAAATAAATGGGATTTTGAAAGCTCCTTTAAAATCTCCAAACATGTTATAGTGTGTTAGTTCTACTTTAAATCTGCTATACAAGGTTTTCTGTTCATTTTGCTGCCAACCTTCTATGGACCACTAGTGACACACTGTTATATATTTGGCCAGAGAAAAGGTGGCCCTGGTCTGTTGTTACAGTGGGACTGCAGATTCCGTTATTTCCTGAGTGACTTTCAGTGATATAGAGTCATGGTTGGGCATCGTCAAGTCATACACATCCTCTTATAAACCAAGCATCTTACCATTTTAACCCTAACTGTAGTAAACACTCAGACAACCAAGATGGGCTGAAAAGGCTACGTCATTTTATTACAACCATAAACATACATTTATGATAATTTTATTTTAACATTTAAATCATCAATAAATAACAAGTACAAACACCATAATGCTTGTTATATGCAGTCATTACCTGACTAGCACAAGATATTATAAAACATAATCTTTTATTAAACGCTACTTGACTGAGAGCCATGCCAAGTCCCTAATTTTTTGAATATGGAAAGTGATAGCCCAAGACTCATGATTCTATACCATAACTGCAAAGCCCTTGCTTTGCCCATCAAGCACCTCACCATTCACTGACACCGGAAACACAATCAGGTAACCACTCAAGGCCTCCCACGTTTCAAAATTCACTACTCCTAAATTTCCACATACCTATATGTGAGCAGTCTGTATATCACACTGGGTACACAACTCATAACCTGGTTAGTGGGGGGTGGGTAGATGGGAAGCTCCTCCCCACTGCAATAACTTTGCACAGATTGGCACAAAATGGTGGCAGGACCTAGAAACGCCAGAAACCAGTTAATTTCCGGAATTGCCTCCATGCTTACCTCCCTAGCTGTGCTTCCCCATTTCATCCACCATCCTTTCCTTCATAACCCCATCAAGGCCTATCATCCTGAGTGTCTCAGTTCTCCGGGGGTTCCATAAGTGTCAGATACTTGTAACAATAGCAAATAGTTGATAAATGTGCATGTAAGCATGTATTTTTGTATTTTTTAAATATAACAGTTTGCATAGGATTTTTGTTCATAGTCTGTTAACCTCAGATAAATTTCAGCTGGGACAGTTTTGAGAAAAATATATGAAATGTGAAAATAATATTGAAGAGTCTGACCTAATTCATGGTGTTTTGTGTCTAGCCTTGGAGCATACTGCAGATTTGACCCGACTACTCGGTATTGCTGCATTCGCATAAACGAGTCTTATTATAAGACAAGACCACGAAGTGCTCTGATAGGGGTAAGTGTTATTGATCATTTTCTTTATACTGGTCTATGGATCTTTAGTGTTAAAAAAATGACCTGTTTTCGAGATATTGAGGATGAGTTAGAAAGGAGAACAGGTTAACTGGGGGTACTACAGAGGACAAATACAATTCTCCAGTATAATGCTCTGCAATGCATTGGGGACCCCTCTAGCATTCAAGGGGTTAAAAGCTCCATTTAAATCAATGGGGATTTTAAGAAAGTTTATTTGTCCCCTATTAGTTTGCTGGAGATTTGTTTATTTTCTTCTTAGTTCTTCAGCTTCAGCATGTGTGGTTCCCCTTTGGGTACTAGAGAACACTGGACAATGTAATACAGTGATGCACTCCCAAAAGGTTAAATCAAACTAATAGTATAACAGTAAAAGAGAACTAGCTAGTAGGTGAAATATTCCCTGAACCACATGTAAATGTTACCATAGCTTAATGCCTGTGGAGTAGGGGACCTCTTTCCTTTTCTTCAGCTAGAGTTCAAGGGGTTCAATGTGCTACTTAACTAGAACACACTGGCCAGCAGGAGAGCACATTGTCAGTCAAGGACATATTCTGTGCTGTAGCGGTTACCAATCATTTCATGATACTATAGAGATACTATCAGTAGGAATTTTCTTTTAATAAGTTTCCCTTTTTAATCTGTTATCTATGGCATCACAAGGTTTATATTTTTTTCTTTATCTGTTATGGCAGTCAAAGAGTTACCTTCTTAGTCTAATTGGCCATATGATGCTATTTGTTTATGATACTGCAATGGTTAAACTACTAACCTGTTAAGGCAATATACTGATAGGCCTTCCATCTCTTCCTCTTGATTTAGACCCAATTAGGGTTCCTTACCCTCCTAGGGTTACCTTTTTTAGCCTGCTACACTATGGTGTTAAAGGAGTCAACCTTTTTTATCTATTTGGTATAAATCTAAACATTTACCATCATACTCTAATGAGTAATGGGGCCTAACCTTCCTCAGTCACCATTTGTATAGTAGTGAAGGCGGACAACCATCTGCCCAGTTGGGGAGAAGCTCTGGGAGGAAACTGCTGCACACGGTGGTAATCTCTGTATAGCTCTTCTCCCAAGTATCTGATTTTTGTTCTTAAATCTATTTTCTTTGTGTTCTGTTGTGGGTCTGTTGACTTAAGAAACATCATTAAAAGGTCCCTGTGGTCCTTGTGTTCCCCAAAGGATAAAATAGAAAAGACATTTTTTGTGTTACTTACAGATAATCCTTTCCTATTAGTCCATGGGGAACACTGGGCATCCCTTCATGGGGACACAGGACATCCCTCTAGAAGAAAACTCTTAGGTTTGATTCCTCTGGCATGGGTGCCCTTCTTTCCTAACATCTCTGGAATGGTGACATTTTTCTTAACTTTTATTTTTATTTGTTTTACCTTGGTCTTGGTGTTTCTAAATGAAAACTGGAAAGGGTTGGAGCCATGGGTGTCCATGAAAATTTTTCCAACGGGGCAAATCCCAAATCAGGGACAGTCCTAAAGCCTATGTCAAAGGTTTTATCCCAGGAGTCCATAGGCAGAAATAGTTAAGCACATTATGTGCAGGCCAGGGGTGTGATTACAAGTTGTACAGAGGGTGCAGTTGCAGTGGAACCGAGCATCCTGGGGGGCCCAATCTACCCCAGAATCCAATAGATTCCTGTTATGGCTCTGGAAATGTTTTTGTGATAGTAGCATAGCAACATAGTTCATGAGGCTGAAAAAAGACACAATTCCATTAAGATCTGCCCATGCCATGATCCAGAGATGCTATTTCCAATTAAGCCCCAATTGGGTAAAAAAAATCCTTCCAAACTCAAAATAGCAGTTGGATATTTTGCTGAACATCCTATCTGCTGTGAAACTAGCTGTCACAATTCTCACTGTTCTTAGCTAGAAGGGTATCCATTACTTATTTGAAAGCAGTTACAGTATCTGCAAGTACAGCATTCCGAGGCAAAGAATTCCATTATTTACTGCCCTTAAGGTAAAAAATCCCCACCTTTGTTTCAGTCAAAACCACCTTTCCTCTAGTCTTAAAAGACGGCTTTGTTCTTGGCTCAACTCTTTGAGTAAATAATTCACTGGAGAGTTCTTTGTATTGACTTCGAATATATTTCTAAATGGTAATCATATCACCACTGAAATGTCTCCTCTCTAATGTAAACAAACCCATTTTGGCTAGTCTCTCTTTCTAATTAAGATCCTCCAGTCCCTTTATTAGTTTTGTTGCACATCTCTGCACTTTTTCCAGTTCAATAATGTTTTTTTTAAGAATGTGTATACTCCATATTCCAGATGAGACCTAATCAAGGATTTATATAGAGGTAGAATTATATTTGCAACCCGTGCATCTAGTATCCTCTTTGTATTTGCAGCATTTGGCCCTTGCTGCAGAGCCTCATTTTCACCCTATCCTCACTATGATTTGGGACTTTCTCTTAAGTCCCTCTGGTTCTGAGCCCTGATTTAACCTGACGACAAGCATTCACAGTATCTCTAGCCACATTACTGCACCTTTCCCTTGTGTTTGCCTGGTGCTGGTGGGTGTCTGGGCCTCTTTCCACATCAGTTACTTCACTCTCTCCTACTGGTGAACTCTGACTCTTCTTCCTGTTTTTCTTACACAGTCCCGCTCTCACTCTTAGTTCCCTCAGTTCTAGTTTTCTGAAGTCTCATATTTCCCCTCTCTCCTCCCCATGTTGCTGATCAGCTCCCTCTCTGGTCATTCCTGGTAGTATGCTCCTTTTTCGTTGTTCTTTTGTGATCTTTCTTGCTTCCGGAACCCCCTTCTGTTCTCCATTCTCGTTTCTCTCTTTCTGTTTTTTTTTTTGCCTCTCTTCTTCTTACTTCTTTCCTAGTCTCTTCCCTTTCCTTCCCCTTCTCTTTTCCCATTTTTTATGTGCCTGTTGGGGAGGGTGGTCTCGAGCAGGCACATTGGGTTTGGTTTTAGTAGAGCCCTAATTCCTCCTTTCCAATGTCTGGTAATCCCATCCTGGTTTCTTGCTGGCTCAGCCTGGTAGGAACAATCTAGTTTCACAACCAGCTCCTCTATCCAGCACTGGCCGCAGCAAGGTTGGGCAGTCACCGACACCTATATCTCTAGCTTCGTACTCCAGCACCATTCCCAAGCAAATGATGTGCTTTAGTCCCCTGTTACAACACTGCTATGAAATCTGTTGTCTATCAGTATATTAAATATTCTCTAACAATGATTTCCCAAGTAGTTTCCCATTCAGGGCATAGGTGTTGTGTTTGTTTCTGCAGCCCAAATACATAAATATAGATTTATTTATATTAAACCTCATCTGCCACTTTTTTGCCCATGTACTCAGTTTATCCTAATCTTTTTTGCAGAAAAAAATCATTCTCTGTATGTATTTCCTTAGATAGCTTAGTGTCATCACCAAAGATTGAGATACCATTTTCAATACCCGCTTCTTAATCATTAATAAACAAGTTAAAAAGCATTGAGTCCAGGACTGAGCCCTGTGTCACCCCACTTACAACATTAGACCGACTTGAAAAGGTACCAATTACAACAACTCTGACATCTATCATTTAACTAGTTCTTTATCCAAGCACAAATATAATTAACCCCTAACCCTAATGGCCCATTTCTAATAACACTGCAGCCTACTGTCCCAACCCACACCGTTTTGTTAATTTTATAATTAGTATTAGTGTTTGAAATAGCATATCTATCAGAAATGTAAAGCTGTTTAACAAAATTTATACATAACGACCTTTAGAGAAGTGCAGCCTTGTAGTAGGCTTTTTCTCACATAGCACCTACTTGAGTGTTAAAGTGGAACTACCACACAATAATGAGATAGCATCACACCATTGCCCATCTGGCTACTAGCTGCTCAGTAGCGCTAGTCGCTAGAATTCTTACCACATTAAAGAGAAATCTCTATTCTTCATGGACTGACAGCAAGACGGAGCGTGGACATCTTGCCCTAGTGACGTCCACGCGCCTGCGCTGTCAGCCCCAACACGATCTAGGAGGCGTTTGGCTTTTGCTGGGACTGACAGCGCAGACGCTTGGACGTCACTAGGGCAAGATGTCCGCGCTCTGTCTTGCTGTCAGTCCATGAAGAATAGAGATTTCTCTTTAATCCGGTAAGAATTCTGGCGACTAGCGCTACTGAGCAGCTAGTCGCCAGATGGGCAATGATGTGATGCTATCTTATTATTGGGTGGTAGTTCTGCTTTAACTGTTAATATGGCAATCCTATTATTAACTCGTAATTATTTCTAATATTCAGTATTATTTGTTTTGAGATACCAAATAGCTTACAATTGCAAATGTAATGCACTAGAATCACTAGTAATACCATAGAACTTACAATGAAAATGGTGCTGTCACTCCTCTCGCCTTCACCTGCTGTTTAGTTCAGTCCTTCATCTTTGATTGGTTGCCCAGACCTTTTTAACCTGTTTCTTTCCTCTCTAGTGTGTCCAATCTTCGAACTAACTACTGTATTGTCCTGTGTACTTGTTTAGTTCCCTCGTTACTGACCTTGTCTCTGGAAATCTAACTACTCTCCCTCTGGTCCCTTATTTGGCTTTTCACTACCTTGTTCTGGCACCCAGACCTCTGCTTTGTCTCCTGACCTAATGTTCACAGCTTCTCCGACTCTACATTACTCATCAGTAGATTCCCAGGCTTAGACTTTGGCCCATACCTTTCACCTTCATACCCTCCTGCTGCTCTAGCTTTCCCTGGTTCTCCCCCCAGCTATCCCAGGCTATGATTGTTCTCCTGCTTCAAGTCATCAGCTTACCTTAGCTGGCTGGAGGCTGTCTTCCAGAATTCAGATCCTTCATCCCCCTCAGCATCTGCTGTTTCACTTTCTCCTAGGCCCTCCTCTCCAGTCTGCCAAGCAGATAGTCTCTCCTCAGCTGTCCATCAGCTGGTGGTTTTTGGAAATTGTCATTGTCCTAAAACTTGGGTTCAGTCGACCATCTAGTGGAAACTTTAGGTATTGCAATTTAGGTATTGCAATGGGGGGCTCCCCGGGTACTGACTTTCTCCTGAATTCCTCCAATTGCCACTCAGAGAACTCAGGGAGTCTTTGGACTTTTATTTAATCTCTCTCCCCAGAGGCTTGCTACACCTCCTGACCCTCTCAAGTTCTCTTTGGGTGTCCAGTCCCTAAATGTAACTAGTCCACAAAGGTCCCCCTCTACCTTTTCTGTGCAGCCAACAGTTCACTGGTTACCCATCCTGGTCAACTTCCCTGCTGTTCTGGGGGGTAGATATCTAGCAAGCACCTCTGCCTCGGTTAGGTTCACAGCAAGGGTAGCTCTGTGACCATCACTGCACTCAAGCTTCGCACCCTGGAATCCCCCGGAGTGGAGAAGGCAATAATTACAGGTGTTACTCTAGTGATACCATAGAGCTTACAGTTAAAATGGAGCTACACTAGTAAAACCACATAGCTTACAATTATAATAGTGCTACAATAGAGATACCACAGAGCTTACAATTGCAGTATTGCTATACTAGTGATATCACAGAGCTTACAATGGAATTAGAGCTACAATAGTGATAGCACCGCGCTTACAACTGAAATGGAGCTACACTAGTAATACCACAGTGCTTATAACTGAAAGGATGATGCCACATAGCCTTCAATTAAAAATGGAGTTACATTATCCTGACCCTAACCTCACTGGATGTCAGTGCGCAAATTTTGCTTTCTCTTGTGTTCTTCAGATTTTTAAACCTGATGAAAACAGTGATATAGTGTATACTACACACAGGGTCAGACAGGATCCACATACCTTGCTATAAATTGTTTACTACACAGTGGGCCAAATGTACAGAGTCAAAAGTTGAACCAAATGTGCCATAGGCAACAATAAAAAATTCCTATTGACTTAAGTAAAGATTTTAACCCCATCAGTGCTAGGAAGGCCTCCAGTATTTTTCCTCTTGAGCTCAGCTGGTTAAAAGCATTATTTCCTAATCAATAGAAATTGTTATTGTCCCCTATAGTATGGTGTGTTTGCTCCAGAATAACTCCACTGTGGTCTGTGCATGTGTGTACAGAGCTTAAACATAAACATGTATAATATACAGATATGTCTAGGAACACAGCTGTATAAACACATTTGCAATCAAAAGTGCTGTAAACCTGGGGCAAACTAACTACATTAAAGGGAACAAAGAAAAAAATCCCATTGATTTACATATTAACATAGTTGATGAGGCTGAAAAAAGATGTGTCCATCAAGATCAGCCAATGAAAATCACCCCTGTTGATCCAGAGGAAGGAAAAAAAAACCAAAAAAAACCATTGAAGTAATTTCTAATTAGGCCCCAAGTGGGTAAAAAAAATGTTCTTCCTGACTCCAAGTGGCAGTCAGATAATTCCTGGGTCAACAACCTATCTGCTTTGAAGCCAACTGTCATAATTCTAATGTTCTGTGCTAGATAGGTATCCATTACTTTTATGAAAGCAGATATATTATCTGCAAGCACAGCACCCTAAGGCAAAGAATTCCATAGCTTCATTGCCCTTACTGTAAAACATCTCTGCTTTGTTTTAGTCAAATGCGGTTTTCCTCTTTTCCTAATGGATGAAATCTCGTTCTTAACTCAGCTCTTTGAGTAAATAATGAGTTGGAGAGGTCTTTGTATTGACATTAAATATATTTGTAAATGGTAACCATATGACCCATTAGACATCTCTGCTTTAATGTAAGCAAACCCAGTTTGGCTAGTCTCCCTTTATAACTCAGGCCCTCCAATACTTTTATCAGTTTTGTTAATAACTGGTGCCCAGAACTGTACTCCATATTCTAGATGAGGCGCTGCCATGGATTTATATAGAGGTAGAATTATATTTGCATCCTGTGCATCTATACCTCTTTTTATGCAGGAAAGTACCCTATTTGCTCTTTCAGCAGATGGGTGACTCTGCACACTGCTGTGAAGTCTATGCTTGTGAATTAGTCTGACATGATCTATTCTTCATAAAACCATGCTGACTCCTACTAATAATATTGTTTGTCTTCACACAGATCTGAATAGTGTCAGTCAGTAACCCTTCTAATATCTTACCCACAATGGAAGTCAAGCTCACAGGGCTGTAATTTCCTAGTTTGGATCTTGCCCCCTTTTTGAACAATGGTATTACATCAGGTTTCCTCCAACCACAGGGCACTATGCCTGATGAAAGTAAATCAATAATTATTAAATAAAATGGTCTTGTTATTAATGAACTATTGATCCCTTGGGTGTATACCATCAGATCCAGGTGCTTTATTCACCATCACATTTTCCAGACTTTTTCCTAAGTAAGGCACGTACATAAAGGAGGAAATTCTGTGATTTTGTATGTTTGCCCATAGCCTGTCATTATTGCTTCCTTTGTATATACAGAAGAAAAGAACGTGTTTAAGGTTTTAACCAAAGCCTTATCCTCACTATTCAATTCACCTGTCTCGGCCTTAAGAGGACCAATATCAACTTTAATCTTTTTACCATTTATATACTTGTATATATTAACCCACTGAATGCAATATATCTCCAAGGCAATGTAGAGCAATGTGTTGGAGAGTTATCTAAGATCTAAGGGGTTAAATGGGAATTTTTACCCATTAAGTGCCAGTGGGAAATACATTGGCTGATTGAGTGTATGGTTTTGTGTGTGTGTGTATGTGTGTGTGTATATGTGTGTGTGTGTGTGTGTGTATGTGTGTGTCTGTCTCTATCTGAACCCTTTAATCCAGGAGGATTCCAGCTCCTGCTGGCACTCTGGCAATGTGCAGATGTGCTGCAGGGCTCTACTGTAGGGCTTGTCTTGGGGACAATGATATGAGATCTCTCAGCATTGTGTCTATGTGTTGCTCCTGCTCAGGCACAGATAAGGCATGTGAAGGAGGCAAACAGAAATGCTTCTCTGGTGAGCAGTGGCACAGGATGACTGATCCACATTCTATGTGCCACTGCCAGAGGATCTGTCTCCACACATGTTCATCCCCCCCACACCGCTCTGTCAGACTGGCACAATGGCACACAGCACTGCCAACAACATTTCCCCTGTACACACACTACCCAGCTGACTCCCACAAAGAAAGAGGAAAGGAGCAGATCATGTTTAATATCAATATACTCACCACTCACAGCCATCATTGCCGCTTCATGCAGCAGACACTTCACATATGCACATGAGCTTGGACAACTGTAAAGTGAATATATTATGCAGTGTGTGACTGCAGACTGCAGCATGCCAGTACACTATTGAGGACTGCAAGATTCAGTTTTTTTTTAACCCCTTGAGGACCACAGAGTTGTGAAATGCATTGGTTAGCTTATTAAATATGACCCTGTATCCTCTGAAAGTATTTATTAGTGTTTAAGATAAAATCATTTACATATTAACACCCTAAGAATCAGTAAACTGTTTGTGTGTGTTCTATAGGCCCTTGTACATGAGATGATACATGCTGTCATGTATCTCTATAATGAAGACGGTGCCGGGGAACATGGTCCGCTGTTCTGCTGGTATGTCGAAGAACTTAACAAGCAGTTTGGTGGTAAAATTAAAGTAAGTATTTTTACTTGTAGTTAAGCACAAAAGTCAGAATTCTCCAAATTCCCACTGATTTAAGTGGAGTTTTTAATATCCCGAGTGCCAAAGAGCTCTCCAACACATTGAAATGAGAATTGTCATTGTTCTCCATTGATGTTGTTGGTTTTTCTCCAGAATTGTTCCAGTTCTTAATACATCAGCCCAGTGTAGTAAATGATCATTAGAGGGCCCTGGTGCAAACTTTTTTGGGGTCTATTAAACAAGAAACGTAACTTGTGTAAAGTATCCTAAGCACTGATGTAGTGACAGTGGGGTGAATGTACCCTGTTGATTCCTCACAAGAAACAGGCCCTGGAATTGGCGTTCTGTCCTTATGTCTGTCTAATGTCAATTTACTAAGCTATTTGTGCCCCAGATCCTCCCTTTAAAGCCACTTGCACTAAGGGGTGAACAATGGGACAGCCAGTGGGTGTTGGGGGCATTCCCTTCCACTGAGCCTTTGTTTGGTTTATGTAATACACAATACATAGAGGACATTTCTTAAGCCTACGTCATTTCCCTGGGCATGCTATGGGGCTGGCATGCGGGCCTTACTGGCATGAAGGTCCACAACTGGTAAAGTGTGTCCCCTGGTATGCACCACAGCAGAGGTCATACGCTGTAGTCCATACCCTGGAGTGCAGTCAGTGGGGTTAGACGCTAATACTCTGAAGCTACACTGGTGATTATGTACTTTGAACCCAGTATTTCTTGTTTTAACTATGTACTCTTTATTTCCACTGAGGATACAATGTAATGTAATAATGGTTATTGTGCCTTTTCTTGTGATCCCTCCCATTGTGCATGCTGCTGAATGTGAGACTATGAGAAACCAGACAATTATTATATGGTCACCTACACACCTACATGTTGTGAGACCAATTAGCCATCCATTGTTCCCTTTGAACTTTTATGGGCACTCATGGAGGCTGATGTACCAAGCAGAACTGGGGCAACTCTGAGACAGATAAACTGCACCACAGGGGACTGATAATCATTCCATAAATGGCCATTGGTTTCATTGTGCTTTTAACCTCTTAAATGCCAGGAGAATCTGCAAGGCATTCCTTCACCTAGATCTCTAGCAATTAACGGACTGAAATCCTTATTTAAATCAATGGAGTAGTTTTATTTGTCCCCTATAATGCAGTAAGTTTGTCCAACTTTTCTGACCCTTGATAAGGAGTAGGAAGTACTCTTGCAGCTAAATAGATGAATACATCTGTAAAACCTTAAAGTCACAGTATCATAACACAAACTTCTATACCTATTAACATGAAAATGGGATGATAATACTTGCTGCATACCTGGATTTGTAAAGTGGTGTACAAACGCCCACCAAATCCAATGTTCTTTTTATTCCATAAAGAGCATTTTAAAGAAAGAAATAATTCAGTACTTTGTAAATAAAATAATATTTATGAAAAAGGGTGTCATGCAGAAAGTAAAGATGAACAATTCAGCAACATGCCACCTGCACCAGAGTGGACAACTGAATGCTCCCTAAATTCCATTGGACTAAGATGGGGATTTTATCCTCTTTAGTGCTAGTGAGGTATCAAACGTATTGCTTCACAATGTGTAGGGGACCTCTTCAGCATACAAGGAGGTAAATGTCCCATGTAAATCAGTGGGGATTTTTATGTACCCCTGTGGTGCTGATGGATTATTCTAGAACTGCTTATCTTTTACTTTCAGCATAACAGCCAATGAGTTGTGCATAAAACTCCATGTATTGTGTGTATTATCTAATACTTGGCTTCATGCTAAAGGTGTTTCTCTGCATTTTCCAATTTGATTAGGTTCCTGTTGAATGGGGTGCTGACCCTGATGACGTCTTGCAGCACTGGTGGAAGTGCAATGGACCTTGCGGACACATTCTCAAACGTGCCATTAACCGGCCTCCATCTAATCGGGAGAAATGGTGTGCATACCATCAGCATGCTTGTGGCGGAACATATATAAAAGTGAGGGAGCCAGGAAATGATTGCACAGTAGGAAAGAGAAAGAGAACAGACACGTCATCTAACCCTGCTCTCAGTGCTGGAGAAGGCAGCAATCAGAATGGATATCCCAAAAGGCGCAGAGTGCATAGCGACATCTATTAATTGTGTATATAAGCACACTCTAAATGTAAATTGTAAATAGTTATGTAAATAGTTATAGTAGTTATGTAGTTATGTAAATAGTTATGTTTGTTCTATATAAATAAAAATATATAAACTCTATTTGTGATTTGTATCGAAGTGGATTGCAGACAAGTGGCGTTGGAAAGAATCTAGACTTAGAACAGAAGCAGGAGTTGGAAACAGAGCTCTGTGGTGATCAAGAGATTTTACTACATCCACATTTTAATCTGTTTTCAGCTATGAGCTGCAATAAGCTAAGTTTGGGACATTTGTGTTGTGTAGTGTGGTAAGGGAGAGGATAAAAACAAAAGCCTTTTTTCCCCTCCCTTTGCAGTTGTACAAGTGATTGATTGCAGTCTGTGTGTGGTAGGAGTGGTTGTGTTGTTTGCTGGGTTGTAATTGGTGAATTTCTGCTATTTAAAGCAGAAAATAGTGAATAAATGAACGTGTGAATCTTGCATTACTGTATAAGTGCAGATGTGTGGTAAGTGTTGGGAATTTTAATAGCAGGGGATTCAAGTAAGTGCAAAAGTGTGCTAAGTGTTTGGAATTTAAATAACAAGGGATTCAAATACACGGCAACGTTTATATATTTTTTTCTGGCTGCCTTTTAACTTGTGGTAACTGGCATCATATGAGTGGTAGCATGACTATCTGTTTAGCTCAGTGCACAAGCTGCCATATGTTTGCACACCAAAAAAAAAAAATTCCAAGGAGCATTGCTCTGTGACAGATGTGAATAAGTAGCATCTCTGGAAGCTCAGATTGGAGATCTGGAGAGCCAAGCTGCAACACTGAGGGAGACGGCCAATCTTGAGAGGTGTCTGCTTATGAAGCAGAAGGAAGTTGTTGTAGGATGTTCTGGGGATGGAGACAGCACAAAGAATGAGCAGGTAGCTAGATGGGTTACAGTTAGAAATAGCAAGGTGGGGCAGAGGAATAGGGAAAACACTTCTATATTTACTAACCCTAACAGATTTGCTACATTGAGTGATGATGTTGAATTTTTTGGCATAGAAATGCCTTTGCTTGAGATGACTTTTCTTTCTAACAGCTGAGATAAAAGCCCCTCTAGCACTGATGGGATCCAGAACTCAAGCAGACCTAGACAGATGGTGGTGGTGGGAGATTCTATTATTAGGAAGACAGACAGTGTAACCTGTTGCCAGGATTGCTACAATAGAACAGTTTGAGGTCTTCTAGTTGCTCAGGTTCAAAATGTGGCAGATCAGGTTGATAGATTATTGGGAGGGACTGGGTATGACCTGCTGTCATGGTACATGTTGGTACTAATGAAAAAGTCAGTGGAAAATGGAGGTCCGTTAAGAAGAATATCAGGGATTTAGGATATAAGCTTAAACAGAGGACCTCTGAGGTAGTATTTTCTGAAATACTGTCTATGCTACGTGGTACACCAGAACAGGCAACAGGCAACAGGAGACTAGTGAGTTAAATGCGTGGCTAAAGACTTGGTTTAAGCAGAAGAGGTTTGGGTTTCTAGATCACTGGGTGGTCTTTTCCCTTGGGGGCAATCTTTATAGTCAAGATGGCTTGCACCTTAGCAGAAAGGGGGGCATGGTGCTAGGAGATAGGATGGTTATAGGGTTGCAGGAGACTTTAAACAAGAAAAGGGAGGAAGGGTTAAGCAAAACATGAATGGGGAGGTAGTATAATTGAGGAGATGGTATTAGAGAAGGGCATGGGGATGGAGAGGGGGAATGGGCTAGTTAATCTAATAGGGAGGTGACAATGTTACAGCCTGACAAAAGGCACATTCATTTTACAAAGAATGTCATTTTTAGGAATGGCAAAAAGATCAAATGGATACATGTAAATGCTCATAGTCCAGCTGGTAAGATGAGGGAACTAGAAATTGATGCAATGTATGAGCAGTATGATCTAATTGGTGTGTCTGAAACCTGGTTAGAGAATACATATGACTTGGCAGTCAATCTATGCCTATATGTAAAGCATGCCTTAATACCTAGCATAAGGGAAGATATAAATGAAAGGTCCAGTCAAAATGTAACAGCCCTTTGGGTTGAAATACATACTGGGGCACACATTATAAAAAATATTAATGGGGATTTGTTACAGGCCACCTAATATTGGGGAGTTAAGGAAGCCCAGCTTTAAAGGGATAATAATACTTTAATATAACTAATCCCCATAGTGTAGCTCTTTAAAAACTAATTAAATTGCCCCCAGGTTCATCTCTCAAACCTTTATGGTTTGAGACATAACCGAATGCAAAGTTCCCCCCCCCCTCCTAGGATTTTGTCTTCTTTTAAGATTAACCAGTGTTTTAGGAGAATGTTTTTGATTTGAGTTCCAGCTGCATTGTACCTACAAAATGAGGGCTATCTCACTGCTTCTTCTCCTCTCCAAGACACATGAACCTGCCACTGTTCAACCAGCCGCTTCTGATAACGATTGACATTGCATACTCTGCTCACAGCGAGGCAATACAAAGTGTGCATCTCAGGCATGATTTGGATGCTGCCAAAAGCTGTCCGAAGACTCATAGAGCAACTTAGCAGAGTCAACAGAATATTGTCACCACTGACTCTACTAGGTTTCTGTATGAGTCTCTGGACAGCATTTGACAGCATGCAATTAATGCCCGGGAAGCAGACTTTGTATTGCCTCACTGTGTGCAGAGTATGTGCTGTGGACTGTTCTGAGAAGCAGCAGTTCTATGAAAGGGGTCCGGGTCCTCCCCAGCTGTCTGGGAACACTGGGGAGAAGGTCCAGAGCAGGTGCAGGCAGACCGTGGCAGCACAGAATAGGATGCGACCTTAAAGTTGGCAACATGAGAATCTCGCACTGTCATGCAGTGCGAGATTCTTGTGTCGCCATTTTTATTATGGCGACATGGTTAATGGGTTATGTTGTCCCACTCTCTTTTGTGTGCAACCTTTTTAAAGGATACCATTGTTCTCTGGGTGTTTGCCAAACCTTTTCCAAAGCTTCTTTTATTTCGTCTTCTGCGTAACCCTTTTCCAGGAACTTGGTACATAGATCATTTGCTTGTTCCTCCTTAGTCGATAGAATTGACTAATTGGATGCTTTGAAGACATCTAGGGTGGTGTGCGCTTGATGTGTGAATTTAACTGTTTATGCCAGCTTTTTTTGGGTGGGTTTTGGAACAAATATCAGAGTTTGCTTAATGTTTATGGTGAGATCCAAGAAATTTTATTTGCTGTAATTTTCTGTAAATTGAAGTCCAAGCTCATTCTTGTTTAGCGGATTCAGAAAGCTGAGTAACCCATTTTCATGTCCTTTCCAGATTATGAGCAGGTCATCTATGTATCAGCCATATCGGACAAGGTTGCTCCCAAAGCGATCATATACGTATTTCTCTTACCAATAGCCCATTAAAAGATTTGTGTAACTGGGGGCAAACCTCGTCCCCATGGCCATCCCGCACACCTAGTTTTGAAATAGAAAGTAATTATGTTTGAGTATGAACTTGATGGATTTGATGATGAATGCCTGTTGTGTTGCTGGCATGGGTTGATCCTTTTGTAAGTAATAGGGCTCGATTCTATTACCCGCCCTAAAACTGGCGTTACAAGAAAAACAAGTAGTGCGAATTTTGCAAACATGTGTTACGTCGGTATTCTGTTGCTGAACCACGGTAAAACAAAACTGGCGTAGACAGCACTTTTCAGAGTAGTAACAAAACTGGCACTGTCTGCTTTTTTCCGACTACCACCTACAGAAAAACGTGCAAAATGTCAAAGTCCAAGGAAGTAGGCGTACATTTGACAACAGAAAGATCAAGTTCAGTGTTTGATGTGTTCTCCACATAATAAAATCAGAGTGCCCCCCCTCGACATATTAGCCCCCCTTCTAAAAGTCAACTTACAGTGCTTTCTTCCACCACATTAATCCAACAAACATTGTTCATAGTCGACAATTAACCCTTCCCCTTCCAAAGTCGACTTACAGTGCTTTCTTTCACCATATTAATTCAACGAATATTGTACATCCGACATTTTAACCTCCCCTTCCCCTTGAAAAGTCAACTACAGTACTCACATGATTTTATTTCACCATTTTCATCCGACATTTTTCTTCTCCTATTATACTCGACATGCCCTCGTATTTTGTATTGCAAGATTAACCCTATGAGTACCAGAGAGGTATTGTAATGTGTTTGCTACCCCTCGGGTACTCATAGGGTTAATAGGCAACCTGTATATGTATAAAAAAAAGGCGTTTGTTTTTATTATAGATTTAATTTGTGTGTAAATGTAATTAAATATTTTATTTATGTTTAACAATGATTTTCTTTTACTAAATTATATAGGAAATTTTTATTACAAAATTACTTTAGACCTCAAGAGGGGTATCATGACCCCTCATGACACCACCCTAGCATGGGGAAAACAATTGCCCCCTTTATTAATTAAAGAGCATATAACCTATGTGAAACATAGGTTATATGCTCTTTAACCCTGTCAGCATCAAATGAGTGACCATTAGAGTGATAGAAAGGTATCCAACGCACTGCATTGCAATGCGGTGGATACCCCTCTGGAACTCAAAGGGTTAATAGTGGAGAGGCATTGGAGGCAGAGGGTGGAGGAGAGAGAGTCATTGGAAGCAGAGGGTGGAGGAGAGAGAAGCACTGGAGGAAGCGGGTAGAGGGGAGAGAGGCATTGGAGGAAGCAGGGTGGTAAGCTTGTATTTGCCGCCCCCTTCCTCTCTCTCTCCCTCCTCGACATTGAGTCACACACTGACCGTCTCCATCCCTCCCCACTCATATGCCTATACATACGAATGAGGAGGGACGAAGACGTTCAGTGTGTGACTCAATGTTGACGAGTGAGGAGGGGAGAGAGGAAGAGGGCAGCAAATACAAGCTTACCACCCTGCTTCCTCCAATGCCTCTCTCCCCTCCACCCGCTTCCTCCAATGCCTCTCTCCCCTCCACCCGCTTCCTCCAATGCTTCTCTCACCTCCACCCGCTTCTTCCAATGCCTCTCTCCTCTCCACCCGCTTCCTCCAATGCCTCTCCACTATTAACCCTTTGCGTTCCAGAGAGGTATCCACCGCATTGCAATGCAGTGTGTTGGATACCTCTCTGTCACTCAAATGGTTACGCATTTAACGCTGACAGGGTTAACCCTTTGAGTGCCAGAGGGGTACGCAACACATTGCAAAGAAATGCGTTCTGTACCCCTCTGGCACTCAAAGGGTTAAAGAGCATATAACCTATGTTCCACATAGGTTATATGCTCTTTAATTAATAAAGGGGGCGACTGTCGCCCCCAAGCTAGGAGGGTGTCATGAGGGGTCTTGATACCCCTCTTGAGGTCTGAAGTACTTTTGTAATAAAAATTGCATATATAATTTAGTAAAAGAAAATCATTGTTAAACCTAAATAAAATATTTAATCACCTTTTTAAACATATACAGGTTGCCTATTAACCCTATGAGTACCAGAGGGGTAGCAAACACATTACAATACCTCTCTGGTACTCATAGGGTTAATCTTGCAATACAAAATACGAGGGCATGTCGAGTATAACCTTTCGACGGGCCCCAAGTTCTGGTTTACTATTTTTTGTTATAACCTTCATTTGTTCAGGTCATCCCTTCTTTGTTCATTTTGGTGTGTTCATTCTTTGTATGTTCATTTGATTTCAAATTTTGGTGTAATTTTTCAGATTGAACTGTAGGTGATTAGAGGCTTGTTTCTATAGTTTCTTCATTTGTGGTGGATTTTTCAGGCTTCTCCAACCTTTGTTGCAGTGCTGTCAATTGAGTTGTAGATTCTTGTCTCTTTGTTTCAATGAGTTCATGATTTGTGTTGAAATGATTAATCTTGGAAGTGTGTTCTTCATTTATAGCTACTGTTTTTCCAGATTTGTCAGGTAATTATTTTATTTCTGTGGTGGCCCCTTGTTCCATTTCAGCTGACCTGGTTGGTGTTTTTTTTATTTATTGGGTAAATTGAATGTATCTGTATTAGTTTCTTTCTTATTTTGGTTTTCCCTCCTAGGATTTCTGTTCTGATGGCAAAATCTTGGCTGTTGGTTATTCTGATAGTGTTGCTGATGATTGTGATGTTCTTTCCTTTTATTCCAGGAGTGAATGTTGTTTTAAGTATAATCTTCATTATCTCACTGTAATTTCTTTTCTTTTTGTATAGCCAGCTCCCTTTCACATTTTCAACTATAGAGCTGATTTCATTATCCAAATTCTTGAATTCTATGGTTTCGTTAGGAGGTTCCAAATTGTTTTGAAGCATTTTGAAGTCTTATTAAGTGCTTCCAATTTCTCCTCTCTGTATTGTATTTTATGTCTCATTAGATCAAATGAGCATGGGTCCAAGGTGTTTAACCAATCTTTATTGAATTTTTTTATCTTCTTTGCCAAAAGCTGATTCTTTCTTTCAATCTAAGTCTAAGTCCTCTGCGGATTTGTTTGATCACAATATATATATATATATTTTTAAAGTCATGCATTCCCACCAAAAATTTGTTTCTTTTTTAGGAGTTTCTCTAAGGCAAAAAATTATTTTTTTAAATTATTTGTTGGACAATTGTTTGTATATGTGTTTGCTTTATTATTTAAAAATTCTCTTATGAGTTTTTGATGTTGTGGATCTCTGTTTAGACATACAAATGTTTCCATTTCTTAAAGGGATAGTAATACTTCGTTTTAACTTTATTTTATTTTGTAGGCATTAAAAAAACATGATGAATGATATAAGTCTTATCTCTCAAACCTTTATGGTTTAAGAGATATTCACAAGCAAAGTTTCCCCCTCCCGTCCATTTTACCTAGTGTAAGCCATGTCTTCTCAGATGTGAATCTGGTTGTAAGACCAGACAGATAACAGCAGGGGACAATCTTCTTTGTATGAAAAGAATGAAATCCCTACGCCCCTTGACAAGTTTTTCAGCTTTTTCCCTTATCTTAATTGAAGATTGTCCCTCTCTGCAGTCTACCTGGGCACCTCCCTTCTGATGTGGCTGAACAGGGGGGGATACTTTGCTTGTGAATATCTCTTAAACCATAAAGGTTTGAGAGATAAGACTTATATCGTTCTTCATGTTTTTTTAATGTCTACAAAATAAAATAAAGATAAAACGAAGTATTACTATCCCTTTAAAAAACATTTTAAATGTTTTAAGACTCATATTAAGTGTCTCTGTCATGTGAGCAGTTTTGGTGCACAAGACGGATTTTAACAACAAATAAAACAATATACAGCGCTACCTAACCTTAAACTCAACACAGTAAATAGATCAGAGTTTGATAGTGATTAAAACAATATTATGTAAATCACAAATGGATTATAGGTAAAAGCAATTCTATTTTTTCATGATCCAGGACAATCGCTTCCTCTTCAATGCCACGACAATGCACTGCCAGCATTTAGCACATGTCTCTTTGTATTTATCAGCCTTTTCACTGCCACATAAATGTATGGACCACATTTAATGTTAACATTCATATTAACCTGTTCAATACATTAGCACATTATTGCACATATATCCAATGTATAATCTCTTCAATTTCAAATCAATTCATATTTTAAGGGATAGTTATGTTTTACAAAAAAAGCAGCTCCAATTAATCTTCATAGTATTTGGGCCAGGGAGAGTGTTATTTTAATACTGTCTGAGTTGTAGTTCAAGAGTTATTGAATGATAAAGTATCCCCCTCCTGCCACTTTTACTGATGTAACACTGCTCTCCACAGAGAAGCAAGACTGTCTGGATGGATCGCAGCAGGGGACAATCTTCAGTGAGCATAATGAAATACCTGTAAAAGGGGTCAGGGTTTTCCTTATGCTCACATTAAGAAGTTTGTCCCTTTTTTGTGAGCTGTCTGGTCCCAGGACCAGATTCCACATCTGAGGGGAGGTGGCTAACACTAGGTAAAAGGGGGATATTGAAATAACACTCTCCATGGCCCAAATACTATGAAGATTAATTGGAGTTGTTTTTCTGTGAACCATTACTATCACATTAACCCTCCTACATAGTGAGGCTGATGTACAAACCAAATGTGATGCTATTCTGGGGCAAACCAACTGTACCTCAAGCAACAAAATAATTCCCATTGTTTCAAATAGGGTTTAACCCTTTGAGTTCAAGCCCCCTCTTCTCCCTCTCTCCCTCCCTCATAGCCAGAGTGCACCACGTTGTTTCCCTGACCCCTCCCAGTATTTGATATGAAGGAAACTCTCTTCTGTGGGTCTAATGTCACACTGGATGCAATGTAATTTTATTTTTCCAGAGATGCACATCTTGTTGGGGCTCATAAAGACCCTGGGCCCACTGGGAGAAACCCCAGTATCCCAATGGGTCAGTCAGATGGAGCCTTTGTCCAAAAGAAAAGTAGAACCATTCTATTGCAAATCAACTGCACCAACTGATTTAACCCCTTGCATGATAGTGAGGACTCACATTCAAGGGTTTAAATTAATTTCATTGGGAATTTGGGGATATTTGTTAACTGTGATGAAAGAGTTTTCAAAGTTTTATCCGTTGGGCTCGTTATAATATTTACTTTATTAGCCTACAAACAGAGCCTAGACCCTAGAGCAATAACACCCAGACAGGCAAGAAAGGCTTAAGAACCTTCTTCTGCTATGATGTCACACTGTACATGGAACTGAGTGAGGCATATATCATACCTCACTCCCCAACTGACATTACCCAGTCTTCATTTTGAAGTGTTTCTGATCTTAAACCTGATCCTAGTGATTCTGAATTGGATTTTACTGAAAGTTAGCCTACTATTGATCGTTGTAAAGAGCAGGAGGCAGTTTCATCTGTTTAGCCTCCCTGTGAGGCTGACACTGTCAGTGATGGAGTCATTACTGAAAAAGTTGCATCCAGATAAACATCTAGATCTAAAACTTTTATTTGCTAAATTGAACATTATGTTCTTCGCCACCCTTCTGGATGGCGTTGATGTGGCCTGGAGCTCCAGACTGAAGACATAAGTAACTTTGTGTGGAAGTTTGGACTTTAAAAGTCAGATCTAATATCCATCTGGCTGTATGTCTGCCTCTTATCTATCTATCTAATCTATCTATCCCCAGATTCTGATGTCCCTATTTTTGTCTTTTGTTTCAAAATACAAATGTGGCCATATACTCTATGTGCTTATCATTAAAAACTTAACTCTTTGAGTGCCAGGGGCTGCACAACGTATTGCTTTTCAATGCATTGCGTACCCCACTGGCACTCAAAGGGTGAACTTCTTGTATGCCAGAGGGCTGTGAAATGCATTGCTTCATAATGTATCTTTTTCAAGGGGACTAATAAGTTCTGAGCTTCCCACATATTAATATTGGTTTATTTATATGATTGGGTGCAGTAGTTTGGTGTGGGTAATGTCTACTTTGCTGTAGAACTGAAACACATTGAACAACTTAGGCCATTTTGAAATCACTTTTATGTCTCTTAGCTCTTCTTTATTTAAAGCTATAGTTTGATATGTTTGGCTTCATTTATTTGTCATTTTACACAAGTGCTGCAGTACTAGCTGGCACAGCCTGGTGTGCCAGATACCAACCTTCTTGCATTAATTGGCAAATAAAGCTAAATCTCCCATTCATTATTGTTTTAAGTAAAGTATGGCTAACATAAATAAATGGGATTTTGAAAGCTCCTTTAAAATCTCCAAACATGTTATAGTGTGTTAGTTCTACTTTAAATCTGCTATACAAGGTTTTCTGTTCATTTTGCTGCCAACCTTCTATGGACCACTAGTGACACACTGTTATATATTTGGCCAGAGAAAAGGTGGCCCTGGACATTTTTTTAATTGTTAGCAAGTATGCTCTGGCTCTCAAAGGGTTAAGCACTGTTCACCCAGGCATAAAATTGGAACTCATTGTCTATGGCTCTGTTCATATGGGCCACTACCAAAATGTTCCCAGTCTCATGTCACAAGTGGTTGCAGCCTGCTACAGTTTTGGTGTGTTCACTGTTCAGCACAAACACATACAAGCTGTTACATGCTTGGAGAGCAGAGGTGAGTTGCACTCAATGAGTTAACCCCTTGAGTGCCAGAGGGGTACACAACAAATTGCAGAACAATGCGTTTTGTATCTCTCTGCAACTCAAAGTGTTTAGTTGCTCTTGTGAAACCTGCCTTAAAGTGGATATATCACTTACGGAAAAGTAGGTGATTATTTTATGCTATTTTTAATTTCACACAATAGATTCTGATATATTGAGCTTTATTTATTTGTCAATTTAAGCAAATCAGCAAGCACTAGCCAGCGGGAAGTGGCAGTTGGGAATGTAGAGCAGTGTGGAATGTTAGTTCATAACAGGTTTGCCTGGCAGTATTTCACAAACTGACAATTAAATAAAGCTAATTCTCCTCTAAACTACTGTTTTAAATTCAGAAAATCTAACATACATATATGTGATTTTGAAAGCTCTTTGGAAGTATGTGTATATGTACATGTGTGTGTATACATGTTTGTGCCTGTGCATTTGTGTATGTAAGCTTTGCATGTGTGTTTGTGTGTGGGTGTGTGCTTGAGTATGCTTGTGTGTGTTGAGTCAATGGTGTGTGTCGTATAATGTGTGTTGTGCATTGCTTGTGTGGTGTCTTGAGCGTAGTTTGTATTGTGTGTGTTTGTGTGGTGTGTGCTTGACTGTGTGGTAGGGTTTATGAGCGGTAATTTGGACCTGACTTGGAACTCACTCAGATAGTCTGTGGCTGGTGTCATGTTACTGCGGGATGCAGTGGAGAGGAATGTACAAATCTCCTCCTTACTGCCACCCTTGTGTGTGTTTAGCATGGATGTAGGATCTTTCTTTTATATATATTGCTAACAGCTTTCTTTGCTTGATAGATATTACCTTTGACTCCCATCAGGGAGATATTACTGACACTTCTGAATTGGCAGTAATACTTTGCTGCATATTACTGAGCTACCCTTTGCACCTTAGAGATAAATCAGTCTGTGGCCAGACCTACAGTTGTAGACAGGTCTGTTGTTACAGTGGGACTACAGATTCCGTTATTTCCTGAGTGACTTTCAGTGATATAGAGTCATGGCTGGGCATCCTAAAATCATACACATCCTCTTATAAACCAAGCATCTTACCATTTTAACCCTAACTGTAGTAAACACTCAGACAACCAAGATGGGCTGAAAAGGCCACGTCATTTTATTACAACCATAAACATACATTTATGATAATTTTATTTTAACATTTAAATCATCAATAAGTAACAAGTACAAACACCATAATGCTTGTTATATGCAGTCATTACCTGACTAGCACAAGATATTATAAAACATAACTTTTTATTAAACACTACTTGCCTGAGAGCCAAGTCCATAATTTTTTGAATGTGGAAAGTGGTAGCCCAAGACTCATGATACTATAACATAACTGCAAAGCCCATGCTTTGCCCATTAAGCACCTCACCATTCACTGACACCAGAAACACAATCAGGTAACCACTCAAGGCCTCCCACGTTTCAAAACTCACTACTGATAAAATTCCACATACCTATATGTGAGCAGTCTGTACATTACTCTGTATACACAACTCATAACCTGGTTAGTGGGGGGTGGGTAGATGGGAAGCTCCTCCCCACTGCAATAACTTTGTACAGATTGGCACAAAATGGTGGCAGGACCTAGAAACGCCAGAAACCAGTTAATTTCCGGAATTGCCTCCGTGTTTTCCTCCCTAGCTGTGCTTCCCCATTTCATCCACCATCCTTTCCTTTGTAACCCCATCAAGGTCTATCATCCTGAGTGTCTCTGTTCTCTGGGGGTCCCATAAGTGTCAGATACTTGTAACAATAGCAAATGATTGATAAATGTGCATGTAAGCATGTATTTTTGTATTTTTTAAATATAACAGTTTGCATAGGATTTTTGTTCATAGTCTGTTAACATCAGATACATTTCAGCTGGGACATTTTTGAGAAAAATATATGAAATGTGAAAATAATATTGAAGAGTCTGATCTAATTCATGGTGTTTTGTGTCTAGCCTTGGAGCATACTGCAGATTTGACCCGACTACTCGGTATTGCTGCATTCGCATAAACGAGTCTTATTATAAGACAAGACCACGAAGTGCTCTGATAGGGGTAAGTGTTATTGATCGTTTTCTTTATACTGGTCTATGGATCTTTAGTGTTAAAAAAATGACCTGTTTTCGAGATATTGAGGATGAGTTAGAAAGGAGAACAGGTTAACTGGGGGTACTACAGAGGACATTGATTTATATGGGGTATCTTAATATCTTGAGTGCTAAACAAGTCTCTAGTATAATGCTCTGCAATGTATTGGGGACCCCTCTAGCATTCAAGGGGTTAAAAGCTCCATTTAAATCAATGGGGATTTTAGGAAAGTTTATTTGTCCCCTATTAGTTTGCTGGAGATTTGTTTATTTTCTTCTTAGTTCTTCAGCTTCAGCATGTGTGGTTCCCCCTTGGATACTAGAGAACACTGGACAATGTAATACAGTGATGCACTCCCAAAAGGTTAAATCAAACTAATAGTATAACAGTAAAAGAGAACTAGCTAGTAGGTGAAAGATTCCCTGAACCACATGTAAATGTTACCATAGCTTAATATTCGTGGAGTAGAGGACCTCTTTCCTTTTCTTCAGCTAGAATTCAAGGGGTTCAATGTGCTACTTAACTAGAACACACTGGAAAGCAGGAGAGCACATTGTCAGTCAAGGGCATATTCTGTGCTGTAGCGGTTACCAATCATTTCATGATACTATAGAGAAACTATCAGTAGGAATTTTCTTTTAATAAGTTTCCCTTTTTAATCTGTTATCTATGGCATCACAAGGTTTATATTTTTTTCTTTATCTGTTATGGCAGTCAAAGAGTTACCTTCTTAGTCTAATTGGCCATATGATGCTATTTGTTTATGATACTGCAATGGTTAAACTACTAACCTGTTAAGGCAATATACTGATAGGCCTTCCATCTCTTCCTCTTGATTTAGACCCAATTAGGGTTCCTTACCCTCCTAGGGTTACCTTTTTTAGCTTGCTACACTATGGTGTTAAAGGAGTCAACCTTTTTTTATCTATTTGGTATAAATCTAAACATTTACCATCATACTCTAATGAGTAATGGGGCCTAACCTTCCTCAGTCACCATTTGTATAGTAGTGAAGGCGGACAACCATCTGCCCAGTTGGGGAGAAGCTCTGGGAGGAAACTGCTGCACACGGTGGTAGTCTCTGTATAGCTCTTCTCCCAAGTATCTGATTTTTGTTCTTAAATCAATTTTCTTTGTGTTCTGTTGTGGGTCTGTTGACTCAAGGAGCTCTTGATTTGGTTAGGTTTGACTAGCTAGGTTTGCCTTGGCTACAAGGGTTTTCTTGCCCCATGGAGATTTTTGAAACATCATTAAAAGGTCCCTGTGGTCCTTGTGTTCCCCAAAGGATAAAATAGAAAAGACATTTTTTGTGTTACTTACAGATAATCCTTTCCTATTAGTCCATGGGGAACACTGGGCATCCCTTCATGGGCACACAGGACATCCCTCTAGAAGAAAACTCTTAGGTTTGATTCCTCTGGCAGGGGTGCCATTCTTTCCTAGCATCTCTGGAATGGTGGCATTTTTCTTAACTTTTATTTTTATTTGTTTTACCTTGGTCTTGGTGTTGCTAAATGATAACTGGAAAGGGTTGGAGCTATGGGTGTCCATGAAAATGTTTCCAAGGGGGCAAATCCGAAATCAGGGACAGTCCTAAAGCCTATGTCAAAGGTTTTATCCCAGGAGTCCATAGGCAGAAATAGTTAAGCACATTATGTGCAGGCCAGGGGTGTGATTACAAGTTGTACAGAGGGTGCAGTTGCAGTGGAACCGAGCATCCTGGGGGGCCCAATCTACCCCAGAATCCAATAGATTCCTGTTATGGCTCTGGAAATGTTTTTGTGATAGTAGCATAGCAACATAGTTGATGAGGCTGAAAAAAGACACAATTCCATTAAGATCTGCCCATGCCATGATCCAGAGATGCTATTTCCAATTAAGCCCCAATTGGGTAAAAAAAATTCTTCCAAACTCAAAATAGCAGTTGGATATTTTTGCTGAACATCCTATCTGCTGTGAAACTAGCTGTCACAATTCTCACTGTTCTTAGCTAGAAGAGTATCCATTACTTATTTGAAAGCAGTTACAGTATCTGCAAGTACAGCATTCCGAGGCAAAGAATTCCATTACTTTACTGCACTTAAGGTAAAAAATCCCCACCTTTGTTTCAGTCAAAACCACCTTTCCTCTAGTCTTAAAAGATGGCTTTGTTCTTAGCTCAACTCTTTGAGTAAATAATTCACTGGAGAGTTCTTTGTATTGACTTCGAATATATTTCTAAATGGTAATCATATCACCACTGAAATGTCTCTTCTCTAATGTAAACAAACCCATTTTGGCTAGTCTCTCTTTCTAATTAAGATCCTCCAGTCCCTTTATTAGTTTTGTTGCACATCTCTGCACTTTTTCCAGTTCAATAATGTTTTTTTTAAGAATGTGTATACTCCATATTCCAGATGAGACCTAATCAAGGATTTATATAGAGGTAGAATTATATTTGCAACCCGTGCATCTAGTATCCTCTTTGTACTTGCAGCATTTGGCCCTTGCTGCAGAGTCTAATTTTCACCCTATCCTCACTATGATTTGGGACTTTCTCTTAAGTCCCTCTGGTTCTAAGCCCTGATTTACCCTGACCACAAGCATTCACAGTATCTCTAGCCACATTACTGCACCTTTCCCTTGTGTTTGCCTGGTGCTGGTGGGTGTCTGGGCCTCCTTCCACATCAGTTACTTCACTCTCTCCTACTGGTGAATTCTGACTCTTCTTCCTGTTTTTCTTACACAGTCCCGCTCTCACTCTTAGTTCCCTCAGTTCTAGTTTTCTGAAGTCTCATCTTTCCCCTCTCTCCTCCCCATGTTGCTGATCAGCTCCCTCTCTGGTCATTCCTGGTAGTATGCTCCTTTTTCCTTGTTCTTTTGTGATCTTTCTTGCTCCCGGAACCCCCTTCTGTTCTCCATTCTTGTTTCTGGTGTTTTTTTTGCCTCTCTTCTTCTTACTTCTTTCCTAGTCTCTTCCCTTTCCTTCCCCTTCTCTTTTCCCATTTTTTATGTGCCTGTTGGGGAGGGTGGTCTCGAGCAGGCACATTGGGTTTGGTTTTAGTAGAGCCCTAATTCCTCCTTTCCAATGTCTGGTAATCCCATCCTGGTTTCTTGCTGGCTCAGCCTGGTAGGAACAATCTAGTTTCGCAACCAGCTCCTCTATCCAGCACTGGCCGCAGCAAGGTTGGGCAGTCACAGACACCTATCTCTCTAGCTTCGTACTCCAGCACCATTCCCAAGCTAATGATGTGCTGTAGTCTCCTGTTACAACACTGCTATGAAATCTATTGTCTATCAGTATACTAAATATTCTCTAACAATGATTTCCCAAGTAGTTTCCCATTCAGGGCATAGGTATTGTGTTTGTTTCTGCAGCCCAAATATATAACTTTATATTTATATTAAACCTCATCTGCCACTTTTTTGCCCATTCACTCAGTTTATCCTAATCTTTTTTGCAGAAAAAATAATTCTCTGTATGTATTTCCTTAGATAGCTTAGTGTCATCACCAAAGATTGAGATACCATTTTCAATACCCGCTTCTTAATCATTAATAAACAAGTTAAAAAGCATTGAGTCCAGGACTGAGCCCTGTGTCACCCCACTTACAACTTTAGACCGACTTGAAAAGGTACCAATTACAACAACTCTGACATCTATCATTTAACCAGTTCTTTATCCAAGCACAAATATACTTAACCCCTAACCCTAATGGCCCATTTCTAATAACACTGCAGCCTACTGTCCCAACCCACACCGTTTTGTTAATCACACCATTGCCTATCTGGCGACTAGCTGCTCAGTAGCGCTAGTCGCAAGAATTCTTACCACATTAAAGAGAAATCTCTATTCTTCATGGACTGACAGCAAGACGGAGCGTGGACATCTTGCCCTAGTGACGTCCACGCGCCTTCGCTTTCAGCCCCAACACGGTCTAGGAGGCGTTTGGCTTCTGCTGGGACTGACAGCGCAGACGCTTGGACATCACTAGGGCAAGATGTCCACGCTCTGTCTTGCTGTCAGTCCATGAAGAATAGAGATTTCTCTTTAATCCGGTAAGAATTCTGGCGACTAGCGCTACTGAGCAGCTAGTCGCCAGATGGGCAATGATGTGATGCTATCTTATTATTGGGTGGTAGTTCTGCTTTAACTGTTAATATGGCAATCCTATTATTAACTCGTAATTATTTCTAATATTCAGTATTATTTGTTTTGAGATACCAAATAGCTTACAATTGCAAATGTAATGCACTATAATCACTAGTAATACCACTTGATACCATAGCGCTTACAATGAAAATGGTGCTGTCACTCCTCTCGCCTTCACCTGCTGTTTAGTTCAGTCCTTCATCTTTGATTGGTTGCCCAGACCTTTTTAACCTGTTTCTTTCCTCTCTAGTGTGTCCAATCTTCGAACTAACTACTGTATTGTCCTGTGTACTTGTTTAGTTCCCTCGTTACTGACCTTGTCTCTGGAAATCTAACTACTCTCCCTCTGGTCCCTTATTTGGCTTTTCTCTACCTTGTTCTGGCACCCAGACCTCTGCTTTGTCTCCTGACCTAATGTTCACAGCTTCTCCGACTCTACATTACTCATCAGTGGATTCCCAGGCTTAGACTTTGGCCCATACCTTTCACCTTCATACCCTCCTGCTGCTCTTGCTTTCCCTGGTTCTCCCCCCAGCTATCCCAGGCTATGATTGTTCTCCTTCTTCAAGTCATCAGCTTACCTTAGCTGGCTGGAGGCTGTCTTCCAGAATTCAGATCCTTCATCCCCCTCAGCACCTGCTGTTTCACTTTCTCCTAGGCCCTCCTCTCCAGTCTGCCAAGCAGATAGTCTCTCCTCAGCTGTCCATCGGCTGGTGGTTTTTGGAAATTGTCATTGTCCTAAAACTTGGGTTGTCGACCATCTAGTGGAAACTTTAGGTATTGCAATTTAGGTATTGCAATGGGGGGCTCCCCGGGTACTGACTTTCTCCTGAATTCCTCCAATTGCCACTCAGAGAACTCAGGGAGTCTTTGGACTTTTATTTAATCTCTCTCCCCAGAGGCTTGCTACACCTCTTGACCCTCTCAAGTTCTCTTTGGGTGTCCAGTCCCTAAATGGAACTAGTCCACAAAGGTCCCCCTCTACCTTTTCTGTGCAGCCAACAGTTCACTGGTTACCCATCCTGGTCAACTTCCCTGCTGTTCTGGGGAGTAGATATCTAGCAAGCACCTCTGCCTCAGTTAGGTTCACAGCAAGGGTAGCTCTGTGACCATCACTGCATTCAAGCTTCGCACTCTGGAATCCCCCGGAGTGGAGAAGGCAATAATTAAAGGTGTTACTCTAGTGATACCATAGAGCTTACAGTTAAAATGGAGCTACACTAGTAAAACCACATAGCTTACAATTATAATAGTGCTACAATAGAGATACCACAGATCTTACAATTGCAGTATTGCTATACTAGTGATATCACAGAGCTTACAATGAAATTAGAGCTACAATAGTGATAGCACAGAGCTTACAACTGAAATGGAGCTACACTAGTAATACCACAGTGCTTATAACTGAAAGGATGATGCCACATAGCCTTCAATTAAAAATGGAGTTACATTATCCTGACCCTAACCTCACTGGATGTCAGTGCGCAAATTTTGCTTTCTCTTGTGTTCTTCAGATTTTTAAACCTGATGAAAACAGTGATATAGTGTATACTACACACAGGGTCAGACAGGATCCACATACCTTGCTATAAATTGTGTACTACACAGTGGGCCAACTGTACAGAGACAAAAGTTGAACCAAATGTGCCATAGGCAACAATAAAAAATTCCTATTGACTTAAGTAGAGATTTTAACCCCATCAGTGCTAGGAAGGCCTCCAGTATTTTTCCTCTTGAACTCATCTGGTTAAAATCATTATTTCCTAATCAATAGAAATTGTTATTGTCCCCTATAGTATGGTGTGTTTGCTCCAGAATAACTCCACTGTGGTCTGTGCATGTGTGTACAGAGCTTAAACATAAACATGTATAATATACAGATATGTCAAGGAACACAGCTGTATAAACACATTTGCAATCAAAAGTGCTGTAAACCTGGGGCAAACTAACTACATTAAAGGGAACAAAGAAAAAAATCCCATTGATTTACATATTAACATAGTTGATGAGGCTGAAAAAAGACGTGTCCATCAAGATCAGCCAATGAAAATCACCCCTGTTGATCCAGAGGAAGGAAAAAAAAAACAAAAAAACCCATTGAAGTAATTTCTAATTAGGCCCCAAGTGGGTAAAAAAAAATGTTCTTCCTGACTCCAAGTGGCAGTCAGATAATTCCCGGGTCAACAACCTATCTGCTTTGAAGCCAACTGTCATAATTCTAATGTTCTGTGCTAGATAGGTATCCATTACTTTTATGAAAGCAGTTACATTATCTGCAAGCACAGCACCCTAAGGCAAAGAATTCCATAGCTTCATTGCCCTTACTGTAAAACATCTCTGCTTTGTTTTAGTCAAATGCGGTTTTCCTCTTTTCCTAATGGATGAAATCTCATTCTTAACTCAGCTCTTTGAGTAAATAATGAGTTGGAGAGGTCTTTGTAGTGACATTAAATATATTTGTAAATGGTAACCATATGACCCATTAGACATCTCTGCTTTAATGTAAGCAAACCCAGTTTGGCTAGTCTCCCTTTATAACTCAGGCCCTCCAATCCTTTTATCAGTTTTGTTAATAACTGGTGCCCAGAACTGTACTCCATATTCTAGATGAGGCGCTGCCATGGATTTATATAGAGGTAGAATTATATTTGCATCCTGTGCATCTATACCTCTTTTTATGCAGGAAAGTACCCTATTTGCTCTTTCAGCAGATGGGTGACTCTGCACACTGCTGTGAAGTCTATGCTTGTGAATTAGTCTGACATGATCTATTCTTCATAAAATCATGCTGACTCCTACTAATAATATTGTTTGTCTTCACATAGATCTGAATAGTGTCAGTTAGTAACCCTTCTAATATCTTATCCACAATGGAAGTCAAGCTCACAGGGCTGTAATTTCCTAGTTTGGATCTTGCCCCCTTTTTGAACAATGGTATTACATCAGGTTTCCTCCAACCACAGAGCACTATGCCTGATGAAAGTAAATCAATAATTATTAAATAAAATGGTCTTGTTATTAATGAACTATTGATCCCTTGGGTGTATACCATCAGATCCAGGTGCTTTATTCACCATCACATTTTCCAGACTTTTTCCTAAGTAAGGCACGTACATAAAGGAGGAAATTCTGTGATTTTGTATGTTTGCCCATAGCCTGTCATTATTGCTTCCTTTGTATATACAGAAGAAAAGAACGTGTTTAAGGTGTTAACCAAAGCCTTATCCTCACTATTCAATTCACCTGTCTCGGCCTTAAGAGGACCAATATCAACTTTAATCTTTTTTGTCATTTATATACTTGTATATATTAACCCACTGAATGCAATATATCTCCAAGGCAATGCAGAGCAATGTGTTGGAGAGTTATCTAAGATCTAAGGGGTTAAATGGGAATTTTTACCCATTAAGTGCCAGTGGGAAATGCATTGGCTGATTGAGTGTATGGTTTTGTGTGTGTGTGTATGTGTGTGTGTGTGTGTGTGTGTGTGTGTGTGTGTGTGTGTGTGTGTGTGTGTGTGTCTCTCTATCTGAAACCTTTAATCCAGGAGGATTCCAGCTCCTGCTGGCACTCTGGCAATGTGCAGATGTGCTGCAGGGCTCTACTGTAGGGCTTGTCTTGGGGACAATGATATGAGATCTCTCAGCATTGTGTCTATGTGTTGCTCCTGCTCAGGCACAGATAAGGCATGTGAAGGAGGCAAACAGAAATGCTTCTCTGGTGAGCAGTGGCACAGGATGACTGATCCACATTCTATGTGCCACTGCCACAGGATCTGTCTCCAGACATGTTCATCCCCCCCACACCACTCTATCAGACTGGCACAATGGCACACAGCACTGCCAACAACATTTCCCCTGTGCACACACTACCCAGCTGACTCCCACAAAGAAAGAGGAAAGGAGCAGATCATGTTTAATATCAATATACTCACCACTCGCAGCCATCATTGCCGCTTCATGCAGCAGACACTTCACATATGCACATGAGCTTGGACAACTGTAAAGTGAATATATTATGCAGTGTGTGACTGCAGACTGCAGCATGCCAGTACACTATTGAGGACTGCAAGATTCAGTTTTTTTTAACCCCTTGAGGACCACAGAGTTGTGAAATGCATTGGTTAGCTTATTAAATATGACCCTGTATCCTCTGAAAGTATTTATTAGTGTTTAAGATAAAACAATTTACATATTAACAACCTAAGAATCAGTAAATGGTTTGTGTGTGTTCTATAGGCCCTTGTACATGAGATGATACATGCTGTCATGTATCTCTATAATGAAGATGGTGCCGGGGATCATGGTCCGCTGTTCTGCTGGTACGTTGAAGAATTAAACAAGCAGTTTGGTGGTAAAATTAAAGTAAGTATTTTTACTTGTAGTTAAGCACAAAAGTCAGAATTCTCCAAATTCCCACTGATTTAAGTGGAGTTTTTAACATCCCGAGTGCCAAAGAGCTCTCCAACACATTGAAATGAGAATTGTCATTGTTCTCCATTGATGTTGTTGGTTTTTCTCCAGAATTGTTCCAGTTCTTAATACATCAGCCCAGTGTAGTAAATGATCATTAGGGGGCCCTGGTGCAAACTTATTTGTGGTCTATTAAACAAGAAACGTAACTTGTGTAAAGCATCCTAAGCACTGATGTAGTGACAGTGGGGTGAATGTACCCTGTTGATTCCTCACAAGAAACAGGCCCTGGAATTGGTGTTCTGTCCTTATGTCTGGCTAATGTCAATTTACTAAGTTATTTGTGCCCCAGATCCTCCCTTTAAAGCCACTTGCACTAAGGGGTGAACAATGGGACAGTCAGTGGGTGTTGGGGGCATTCCCTTCCACTGAGCCTTTGTTTCGTTTATGTACTACACAATGCATAGAGGACATTTCTTAAGCCTACGTCATATCCCTGGGCATGCTATGGGGCTGGCATGCAGGCCTTACTGGCATGAAGGTCCACAACTGGTAAAGTGTGTCCCCTGGTATGCACCACAGCAGAGGTCATACGCTGTAGTCCATACCCTGGAGTGCAGTCAGTGGGGTTAGACGCTAATACTCTGAAGCTACACTGGTGATTATGTACTTTGAACCCAGTATTTCTTGTTTTAACTATGTACACTTTATTTCCACTGAGGATACAATGTAATGTAATAATGGTTATTGTGCCTTTTCTTGTGATCTCTCCCATTGTGCATGCTGCTGAATGTGAGACTATGGGAAACCAGACAATTATTATATGGTCACCTACACACCTACATGTTGTGAGACCAATTCGCCATCCATTGTTCCCTTTGAACTTTTATGGGCACTCATGGAGGCTGATGTACCAAGCAGAACTGGGGCAACTCTGAGACAGATAAACTGCACCACAGGGGACTGATAATCATTCCATAAATGGCCATTGGTTTCATTGTGCTTTTAACCTCTTAAATGCCAGGAGAATCTGCAAGGCATTCCTTCACCTAGATCTCTAGCAATTAACGGACTGAAATCCTTATTTAAATCAATGGAGTAGTTTTATTTGTCCCCTATAATGCAGTAAGTTTGTCCAACTTTTCTGACCCTTGATAAGGAGTAGGAAGTACTCTTGCAGCTAAATAGATGAATACATCTGTAAAACCTTAAAGTCACAGTATCATAACACAAACTTCTATACCTATTAACATGAAAATGCCATGATAATACTTGCTGCATACCTGGATTTGTAAAGTGGTGTACAAACTCCCACCAAATCCAATGTTCTTTGTATTCCATAAAGAGCATTTTAAAGAAAGAAATAATTCAGTACTTTGTAAATAAAATAATATTTATGAAAAAGGGTGTTATGCAGAAAGCAAAGATGAACAATTCAGAACATGCCACCTGCACCAGAGTGGACAACTGAATGCTCCCTAAATTCCATGGGGATTTTATCCTCTTTAGTGCTAGTGAGGTATCAAACGTATTGCTTCACAATGTGTAGGGGACCTCTTCAGCATACAAGGAGGTAAATGTCCCATGTAAATCAGTGGGGATTTTTATGTACCCCTGTGGTGCTGATGGATTATTCTAGAACTGCTTATCTTTTACTTTCAGCACAACAGCCAATGAGTTGTGCATAAAACTCCATGTATTGTGTGTATTATCTAATACTTGGCTTCATGCTAAAGGTGTTTCTCTGCATTTTCCAATTTGATTAGGTTCCTGTTGAATGGGGTGCTGACCCTGATGACGTCTTGCAGCACTGGTGGAAGTGCAACGGACCTTGCGGACACATTCTCAAACGTGCCATTAACCGGCCTCCATCTAATCGTGAGAAATGGTGTGCATACCATCAGCATGCTTGTGGCGGCACATATATAAAAGTGAGGGAGCCAGGAAATGATTGCAGAGTAGGAAAGAGAAAGAGAACAGACACGTCATCTAACCCTGCTCTCAGTGCTGGAGAAGGCAGCAATCAGAATGGATATCCCAAAAGGCGCAGAGTGCATAGCGACATCTATTAATTGTGTATATAAGCACACTCTAAATGTAAATTGTAAATAGTTATGTAAATAGTTATAGTAGTTATGTAGTTATGTAAATAGTTATGTTTGTTCTATATAAATAAAAATATATATACTCTATTTGTGATTTGTATCGAAGTGGATTGCAGACAAGTGGCGTTGGAAAGAATCTGGACTTAGAACAGAAGCAGGAGTTGGAAACAGAGCTCTGTGGTGATCAAGAGATTTTACTACATCCACATTTTAATCTGTTTTCAGCTATGAGCTGCAATAAGCTAAGTTTGGGACATTTGTGTTGTGTAGTGTGGTAAGGGAGAGGATAAAAACAAAAGCCTTTTTCCCCTCCCTTTGCAGTTGTACAAGTGATTGATTGCAGTCTGTGTGTGGTAGGAGTGGTTGTGTTGTTTGCTGGGTTGTAATTGGTGGATTTCTGCTATTTAAAGCAGAAAATAGTGAATAAATGAACGTGTGAATCTTGCATTACTGTATAAGTGCAGATGTGTGGTAAGTGTTGGGAATTTTAATAGCAGGGGATTCAAGTAAGTGCAAAAGTGTGCTAAGTGTTTGGAATTTAAATAACAAGGGATTCAAATACACGGCAACGTTTATATATTTTTTTCTGGCTGCCTTTTAACTTGTGGTAACTGGCATCATATGAGTGGTAGCATGACTATCTGTTTAGCTCAGTGCACAAGCTGCCATATGTTTGCACACCAAAAAAAAAAAATTCCAAGGAGCATAGCTCTGTGGCAGATGTGAATAAGTAGCATCTCTGGAGGCTCAGATTGGAGATCTGGAGAGCCAAGCTGCAACACTGAGGGAGACGGCCAATCTTGAGAGGTGTCTGCTTATGAAGCAGAAGGAAGTTGTTGTAGGATGTTCTGGGTATGGAGACAGCACAAAGAATGAGCAGGTAGCTAGATGGGTTACAGTTAGAAATAGCAAGGTGGGGCAGAGGAATAGGGAAAACACTTCTATATTTACTAACCCTAACAGATTTGCTACATTGAGTGATGATGTTGAATTTTTTGGCATAGAAATTCCTTTGCTTGAGATGACTTTTCTTTCTAACAGCTGAGATAAAAGCCCCTCTAGCACTGATGGGATCCAGAACTCAAGCAGACCTAGACAGATGGTGGTGGTGGGAGATTCTATTATTAGGAAGACAGACAGTGTAACCTGTTGCCAGGATTGCTACAATAGAACAGTTTGAGGTCTTCTAGTTGCTCAGGTTCAAAATGTGGCAGATCAGGTTGATAGATTATTGGGAGGGACTGGGTATGACCTGCTGTCATGGTACATGTTGGTACTAATGAAAAAGTCAGTGGAAAATGGAGGTCCGTTAAGAAGAATATCAGGGATTTAGGATATAAGCTTAAACAGAGGACCTCTGAGGTAGTATTTTCTGAAATACTGTCTATGCTACGTGGTACACCAGAACAGGCAACAGGCAACAGGAGACTAGTGAGTTAAATGCGTGGCTAAAGACTTGGTTTAAGCAGAAGAGGTTTGGGTTTCTAGATCACTGGGTGGTCATTTCCCTTGGGGGCAATCTTTATAGTCAAGATGGCTTGCACCTTAGCAGAAAGGGGGGCATGGTGCTAGGAGATAGGATGGTTATAGGGTTGCAGGAGACTTTAAACAAGAAAAGGGAGGAAGGGTTAAGCAAAACATGAATGGGGAGGTAGTATAATTGAGGAGATGGTATTAGAGAAGGGCATGGGGATGGAGAGGGGGAATGGGCTAGTTAATCTAATAGGGAGGTGACAATGTTACAGCCTGACAAAAGGCACATTCATTTTACAAAGAATGTCATTTTTAGGAATGGCAAAAAGATCAAATGGATACATGTAAATGCTCATAGTCCAGCTGGTAAGATGAGGGAACTAGAAATTGTTGCAATGTATGAGCAGTATGATCTAATTGGTGTGTCTGAAACCTGGTTAGAGAATACATATGACTTGGCAGTCAATCTATGCCTATATGTAAAGCATGCCTTAATACCTAGCATAAGGGAAGATATAAATGAAAGGTCCAGTCAAAATGTAACAGCCCTTTGGGTTGAAATACATACTGGGGCACACATTATAAAAAATATTAATGGGGATTTGTTACAGGCCACCTAATATTGGGGAGTTAAGGAAGCCCAGCTTTAAAGGGATAATAATACTTTAATATAACTAATCCCCATAGTGTAGCTCTTTAAAAACTAATTAAATTGCCCCCAGGTTCATCTCTCAAACCTTTATGGTTTGAGACATAACCGAATGCAAAGTCCCCCCCCCCTCCTAGGATTTTGTCTTCTTTTAAGATTAACCAGTGTTTTAGGAGAATGTTTTTGATTTGAGTTCCAGCTGCATTGTACCTACAAAATGAGGGCTATCTCACTGCTGCTTCTCCTCTCCAAGACACATGAACCTGCCACTGTTCAACCAGCCGCTTCTGATAACGATTGACATTGCATACTCTGCTCACAGCGAGGCAATACAAAGTGTGCATCTCAGGCATGATTTGGATGCTGCCAAAAGCTGTCCGAAGACTCATAGAGCAACTTAGCAGAGTCAACAGAATATTGTCACCACTGACTATACTAGGTTTCTGTATGAGTCTCTGGACAGCATTTGACAGCATGCAAATAATGCCCGGGAAGCAGACTTTGTAATGCCACACTGTGTGCAGAGTATGTGCTGTGGAGTGTTCTGAGAAGCAGCAGTTCTATGAAAGGGGTCCGGGTCCTCCCCAGCTGTCTGGGAACACTGGGGAGCAGGTCCAGAGCAGGTGCAGGCAGACCGTGGCAGCACAGAATAGGATGCGACCTTAAAGTTGGCAACATGAGAATCTCGCGCTGTCATGCAGTGCGAGATTCTTGTGTCGCCATTTTTATTATGGCGACATGGTTAATGGGTTATGTTGTCCCACTCTCTTTTGTGTGCAACCTTTTTAAAGGATACCATTGTTCTCTGGGTGTTTGCCAAACCTTTTCCAAAGCTTCTTTTATTTCGTCTTCTGCGTAACCCTTTTCCAGGAACTTGGTACATAGATCATTTGCTTGTTCCTCCTTAGTCGATAGAATTGACTAATTGGGATGCTTTGAAGACATCTAGGGTGGTGTGCGCTTGATGTGTGAATTTAACTGTTTATGCCAGCTTTTTTTGGGTGGGTTTTGGAACAAATATCAGAGTTTGCTTAATGTTTATGGTGAGATCCAAGAAATTTTATTTGCTGTAATTTTCTGTAAATTGAAGTCCAAGCTCATTCTTGTTTAGCGGATTCAGAAAGCTGAGTAACCCATTTTCATGTCCTTTCCAGATTATGAGCAGGTCATCTATGTATCAGCCATAAAGGACAAGGTTGCTCCCAAAGCGATCATATACGTATTTCTCTTCCCAATAGCCCATTAAAAGATTTGTGTAACTGGGGGCAAACCTCGTCCCCATGGCCATCCCGCACACCTAGTTTTGAAATAGAAAGTAATTATGTTTGAGTATGAACTTGATGGATTTGATGATGAATGCCTGTTGTGTTGCTGGCATGGGTTGATCCTTTTGTAAGTAATTGGGCTCGATTCTATTACCCGCCCTAAAACTGGCGTTACAAGAAAAACAAGTAGTGCGAATTTTGCAAACATGTGTTACGTCGGTATTCTGTTGCTGAACCACGGTAAAACAAAACTGGCGTAGACAGCACTTTTCAGAGTAGTAACAAAACTGGCACTGTCTGCTTTTTCCGACTACCACCTACAGAAAAACGTGCAAAATGTCAAAGTCCAAGGAAGTAGGCATACATTTGACAACAGAAAGATCAAGTTCAGTGTTTGATGTGTTCTCCACATAATAAAATCAGAGTGCCCCCCCTCGACATATTAGCCCCCCTTCTAAAAGTCAACTTACAGTGCTTTCTTCCACCACATTAATCCAACAAACATTGTTCATAGTCGACAATTAACCCTTCCCCTTCCAAAGTCGACTTACAGTGCTTTCTTTCACCATATTAATTCAATGAATATTGTACATCCGACATTTTAACCTCCCCTTCCCCTTGAAAAGTAGACTACAGTAGTCCCATGATTTTATTTCACCATTTTCATCCGACATTTTTCTTCTCCTATTATACTCGACATGCCCTCGTATTTTGTATTGCAAGATTAACCCTATGAGTACCAGAGAGGTATTGTAATGTGTTTGCTACCCCTCGGGTACTCATAGGGTTAATAGGCAACCTGTATATGTATAAAAAAAGGCGTTTGTTTTTATTATAGATGTAATTTGTGTGTAAATGTAATTAAATATTTTATTTATGTTTAACAATGATTTTCTTTTACTAAATTATATAGGAAATTTTTATTACAAAATTACTTTAGACCTCAAGAGGGGTATCATGACCCCTCATGACACCACCCTAGCATGGGGAAAACAATTGCCCCCTTTATTAATTAAAGAGCATATAACCTATGTGAAACATAGGTTATATGCTCTTTAACCCTGTCAGCATCAAATGAGTGACCATTAGAGTGATAGAGAGGTATCCAACGCACTGCATTGCAATGCGGTGGATACCTCTCTGGAACTCAAAGGGTTAATAGTGGAGAGGCATTGGAGGCAGAGGGTGGAGGAGAGAGAGTCATTGGAAGCAGAGGGTGGAGGAGAGAGAAGCACTGGAGGAAGCGGGTAGAGGGGAGAGAGGCATTGAAGGAAGCAGGGTGGTAAGCTTGTATTTGCCGCCCCCTTCCTCTCTCTCTCCCTCCTCGACATTGAGTCACACACTGACCGTCTCCATCCCTCCCCACTCATATGCCTATACATACGAATGAGGAGGGACGAAGACGTTTAGTGTGTGACTCAATGTTGACGAGTGAGGAGGGGAGAGAGGAAGAGGGCAGCAAATACAAGCTTGCCACCCTGCTTCCTCCAATGCCTCTCTCCCCTCCACCCGCTTCCTCCAATGCCTCTCTCCCCTCCACCCGCTTCCTCCAATGCTTCTCTCACCTCCACCCGCTTCTTCCAATGCCTCTCTCCTCTCCACCCGCTTCCTCCAATGCCTCTCCACTATTAACCCTTTGAGTTCCAGAGAGGTATCCACCGCATTGCAATGCAGTGTGTTGGATACCTCTCTGTCACTCAAATGGTTAAGCATTTAACGCTGACAGGGTTAACCCTTTGAGTGCCAGAGGGGTACGCAACACATTGCAAAGAAATGCGTTCTGTACCCCTCTGGCACTCAAAGGGTTAAAGAGCATATAACCTATGTTCCACATAGGTTATATGCTCTTTAATTAATAAAGGGGGCGACTGTCGCCCCCAAGCTAGGAGGGTGTCATGAGGGGTCTTGATACCCCTCTTGAGGTCTGAAGTACTTTTGTAATAAAAATTGCATATATAATTTAGTAAAAGAAAATCATTGTTAAACCTAAATAAAATATTTAATTACATTTACACACAAATTACATCTAAAATAAAAACAAACACCTTTTTAAACATATACAGGTTGCCTATTAACCCTATGAGTACCAGAGGGGTAGCAAACACATTACAATACCTCTCTGGTACTCATAGGGTTAATCTTGCAATACAAAATACGAGGGCATGTCGAGTATAACCTTTCGACGGGCCCCAAGTTCTGGTTTACTATTTTTTGTTATAACCTTCATTTGTTCAGGTCATCCCTTCTTTGTTCATTTTGGTGTGTTCATTCTTTGTATGTTCATTTGATTTCAAATTTTGGTGTAATTTTTCAGATTGAACCGTTGGTGATTAGAGGCTTGTTTCTATAGTTTCTTCATTTGTGGTGGATTTTTCAGGCTTCTCCAACCTTTGTTGCAGTGCTGTCAATTGAGTTGTAGATTCTTGTCTCTTTGTTTCAATGAGTTCATGATTTGTGTTGAAATGATTAATCTTGGAAGTGTGTTCTTCATTTGTAGCTACTGTTTTTCCAGATTTGTCAGGTAATTATTTTATTTCTGTGGTGGCCCCTTGTTCCATTTCAGCTGGCCTGGTTGGTGTTTTTTTTATTTATTGGGTAAATTGAATGTATCTGTATTAGTTTCTTTCTTATTTTGGTTTTCCCTCCTAGGATTTCTGTTCTGATGGCAAAATCTTGGCTGTTGGTAATTCTGATAGTGTTGCTGATGATTGTGATGTTCTTTCCTTTTATTCCAGGAGTGAATGTTGTTTTAAGTATAATCTTCATTATCTCACTGTAATTTCTTTTCTTTTTGTATAGCCAGCTCCCTTTCACATTTTCAACTATAGAGCTGATTTCATTATCCAAATTCTTGAATTCTATGGTTTCGTTAGGAGGTTCCAAATTGTTTTGAAGCATTTTGAAGTCTTATTAAGTGCTTCCAATTTCTCCTCTCTGTATTGTATTTTATGTCTCATTAGATTAAATGAGCATGGGTCCAAGGTGTTTAACCAATCTTTATTGAATTTTTTTATCTTCTTTGCCAAAAGCTGATTCTTTCTTTCAATCTAAGTCTAAGTCCTCTGGGGATTTGTTTGATCACAATATATATATATATTTTTAAAGTCATGCATTCCCACCAAAAATTTGTTTCTTTTTTAGGAGTTTCTCTAAGGCAAAAAATTATTTTTTTTAATTATTTGTTGGACAATTGTTTGTATATGTGTTTGCTTTATTATTTAAAAATTCTCTTATGAGTTTTTGATGTTGTGGCTCTCTGTTTAGACATACAAATGTTTCCATTTCTTAAAGGGATAGTAATACTTCGTTTTAACTTTATTTTATTTTGTAGGCATTAAAAAAACATGAAGAATGATATAAGTCTTATCTCTCAAACCTTTATGGTTTAAGAGATATTCACAAGCAAAGTTTCCCCCTCCCGTCCCTTTTACCTAGTGTAAGCCATCTCTTCTCAGTTGTGAATCTGGTTGTAAGACCAGACAGATAACAGCAGGGGACAATCTTCTTTGTATGAAAAGAATGAAATCCCTACGCCCCTTGACAAGTTTTTCAGCTTTTTCCCTTATCTTAATTGAAGATTGTCCCTCTCTGCAGTCTACCTGGGCACCTCCCTTCTGATGTGGCTGAACAGGGGGGGATACTTTGCTTGTGAATATCTCTTAAACCATAAAGGTTTGAGAGATAAGACTTATATCGTTCTTCATGTTTTTTTAATGTCTACAAAATAAAATAAAGATAAAACGAAGTATTACTATCCCTTTAAAAAACATTTTAAATGTTTTAAGACTCATATTAAGTGTCTCTGTCATGTGAGCAGTTTTGGTGCACAAGACGGATTTTAACAACAAATAAAACAATATACAGCGCTACCTAACCTTAAACTCAACACAGTAAATAGATCAGAGTTTGATAGTGATTAAAACAATATTATGTAAATCACAAATGGATTATAGGGAAAAGCAATTCTATTTTTTCATGATCCAGGACAATTGCTTCCTCTTCAATGCCACGACAATGCACTGCCAGCATTTAGCACATGTCTCTTTGTATTTATCAGCCTTTTCACTGCCACATAAATGTATGGACCACATTTAATGTTAACATTCATATTAACCTGTTCAATACATTAGCACATTATTGCACATATATCCAATGTATAATCTCTTCAATTTCAAATCAATTCATATTTTAAGGGATAGTTATGTTTTACAAAAAAAGCAGCTCCAATTAATCTTCATAGTATTTGGGCCAGGGAGAGTGTTATTTTAATACTGTCTGAGTTGTAGTTCAAGAGTTATTGAATGATAAAGTATCCCCCTCCCGCCACTTTTACTGATGTAACACTGCTCTCCACAGAGAAGCAAGACTGTCTGGATGGATCGCAGCAGGGGACAATCTTCAGTGAGCATAATGAAATACCTGTAAAAGGGGTCAGGGTTTTCCTTATGCTCACAGTAAGAAGTTTGTCCCTTTTTTGTGAGCTGTCTGGACCCAGGACCAGATTCCACCTCTGAGGGGACGTGGCTAACACTAGGTAAAAGGGGGATATTGAAATAACACTCTCCATGGCCCAAATACTATGAAGATTAATTGGAGTTGTTTTTCTGTGAAAAATTACTATCACATTAACCCTCCTACATAGTGAGGCTGATGTACAAACCAAATGTGATGCTATTCTGGGGCAAACCAACTGTACCTCAAGCAACAAAATAATTCCCATTGTTTCAAATAGGGTTTAACCCTTTGAGTTCAAGCCCCCTCTTCTCCCTCTCTCCCTCCCTCATAGCCAGAGTGCACCACGTTGTTTCCCTGACCCCTCCCAGTCTTTGATATGAAGGAAACTCTCTTCTGTGGCTCTAGTGTCACACTGGATGCAATGTAATTTTATTTTTCCAGAGATGCACATCTTGTTGGGGCACATAAAGACCCTGGGCCCACTGAGAGAAACCCCAGTATCCCAATGGGTCAGTCAGATGGAGCCTTGTCCAAAAGAAAAGTAGAACAATTCTATTGCAAATCAACTGCACCAACTGATTTAACCCCTTGCATGATAGTGAGGACTCTTTAAAAATCTCACATTCAAGGGTTTAAATTAATTTCATTGGGAATTTGGGGATATTTGTTAACTGTGATGAAAGAGTTTTCAAAGTTGTATCCGTTGGGCTCATTATAATATTTACTTTATTAGCCTACAAACAGAGCCTAGACCCTAGAGCAATAACACCCAGACAGGCAAGAAAGGCTTAAGAACCTTCTTCTGCTATGATGTCACAGTGTACATGGAACTGAGTGAGGCATATATCATACCTCACTCCCCAACTGACATTACCCAGTCTTCATTTTGAAGTGTTTCTGATCTTAAAGCTGATCCTAGTGATTCTGAATTGGATTTTACTGAAAGTTAGCCTACTATTGATCGTTGTAAAGAGCAGGAGGCAGTTTCATCTGTTTAGCCTCCCTGTGAGGCTGACACTGTCAGTGATGGAGTCATTACTGAAAAAGTTGCATCCAGATAAACATCTAGATCTAAAACTTCTGTTTGCTAAATTGAACATTATGTTCTTCGCCACCCTTCTGGATGGCGTTGATGTGGCCTGGAGCTCCAGACTGAAGACGTAAGTAACTTTGTGTGGAAGTTTGGACTTTAAAAGTCAGATCTAATATCCATCTGGCTGTATGTCTGCCTCTTATCTATCTATCTAATCTATCTATCCCCAGATTCTGATGTCCCTATTTTTGTCTTTTGTTTCAAAATACAAATGTGGCCATATACTCTATGTGCTTATCATTAAAAACTTAACTCTTTGAGTGCCAGGGGCTGCACAACGTATTGCTTTTCAATGCATTGCGTACCCCACTGGCACTCAAAGGGTGAACTTCTTGTATGCCAGAGGGCTGTGAAATGCATTGCTTCATAATGTATCTTTTTCAAGGGGACTAATAAGTTCTGAGCTTCCCACATATTAATATTGGTTTATTTATATGATTGTGTGCAGTAGTTTGGTGTGGGTAATGTCTACTTTGCTGTAGAACTGAAACACATTGAACAACTTAGGCCATTTTGAAATCACTTTTATGTCTCTTAGCGCTTCTTTATTTAAAGCTATAGTTTGATATGTTTGGCTTCATTTATTTGTCATTTTACACAAGTGCTGCAGTACTAGCTGGCACAGCCTGGTGTGCCTGATACCAATCTTCTTGCATTAATTGGCAAATAAAGCTAAATCTCCCATTCATTATTGTTTTAAGTAAAGAATGGCTAACATAAATAAATGGGATTTTGAAAGCTCCTTTAAAATCTCCAAACATGTTATAGTGTGTTAGTTCTACTTTAAATCTGCTATAGAAGGTTTTCTGTTCATTTTGCTGCCAACCTTCTATGGACCACTAGTGACACACTGTTATATATTTGGCCAGAGAAAAGGTGGCCCTGGACATTTTTTTAATTGTTAGCAAGTATGCTCTGGCTCTCAAAGGGTTAAGCACTGTTTACACAGGCATAAAATTGGAACTCATTGTCTATGGCTCTGTTCATATGGGCCACTACCAAAATGTTCCCAGTCTCATGTCACAAGTGGTTGCAGCCTGCTGCAGTTTTGGTGTGTTCACTGTTCAGCACAAACACATACAAGCTGTTACATGCTTGGAGAGCAGAGGTGAGTTGCACTCAATGAGTTAACCCCTTGAGTGCCAGAGGGGTACACAACAAATTGCAGAACAATGCGTTTTGTATCTCTCTGCAACTCAAAGTGTTTAGTTGCTCTTGTGAAACCTGCCTTAAAGTGGATATATCACTTACGGAAAAGTAGGTGATTATTTTATGCTATTTTTAATTTCACACAATAGATTCTGATATATTGAGCTTTATTTATTTGTCAATTTAAGCAAATCAGCAAGCACTAGCCAGCGGGAAGTGGCAGTTGGGAATGTAGAGCAGTGTGGAATGTTAGTTCATAACAGGTTTGCCTGGCAGTATTTCACAAACTGACAATTAAATAAAGCTAATTCTCCTCTAAACTACTGTTTTAAATTCAGAAAATCTAGCATACATATATGTGATTTTGAAAGCTCTTTGGAAGTATGTGTATATGTACATGTGTGCGTATATACATGTTTGTGCCTGTGCATTTGTGTATGTAAGCTTTGCATGTGTGTTTGTGTGTGGGTGTGTGCTTGAGTATGCTTGTGTGTGTTGAGTCAATGGTGTGTGTCGTATAATGTGTGTTGTGCATTGCTTGTGTGGTGTTTTGAGCGTAGTTTGTATTGTGTGTGTTTGTGTGGTGTGTGCTTGACTGTGTGGTAGGGTTTATGAGCGGTAATTTGGACCTGACTTGGAACTCACTCAGATAGTCTGTGGCTGGTGTCATGTTACTGCGGGATGCAGTGGAGAGGAATGTACAAATCTCCTCCTTACTGCCACCCTTGTGTGTGTTTAGCATGGATGTAGGATCTTTCTTTTATATATATTGCTAACAGCTTTCTTTGCTTGATAGATATTACCTTTGACTCCCATCAGGGAGATATTACTGACACTTCTGAATTGGCAGTAATACTTTGCTGCATATTACTGAGCTACCCTTTGCACCTTAGAGATAAATCAGTCTGTGGCCAGACCTACAGTTGTAGACAGGTCTGTTGTTACAGTGGGACTGCAGATTCCGTTATTTCCTGAGTGACTTTCAGTGATATAGAGTCATGGCTGGGCATCCTAAAATCATACACATCCTCTTATAAACCAAGCATCTTACCATTTTAACCCTAACTGTAGTAAACACTCAGACAACCAAGATGGGCTGAAAAGGCCACGTCATTTTATTACAACCATAAACATACATTTATGATAATTTTATTTTAACATTTAAATCATCAATAAGTAACAAGTACAAACACCATAATGCTTGTTATATGCAGTCATTACCTGACTAGCACAAGATATTATAAAACATAACTTTTTATTAAACACTACTTGCCTGAGAGCCATGCCACCATCCAAGTCCATAATTTTTTGAATGTGGAAAGTGGTAGCCCAAGACTCATGATACTATAACATAACTGCAAAGCCCATGCTTTGCCCATTAAGCACCTCACCATTCACTGACACCAGAAACACAATCAGGTAACCACTCAAGGCCTCCCACGTTTCAAAACTCACTACTCCTAAAATTCCACATACCTATATGTGAGCAGTCTGTACATTACTCTGTGTACACAACTCATAACCTGGTTAGTGGGGGGTGGGTAGATGGGAAGCTCCTCCCCACTGCAATAACTTTGCACAGATTGGCACAAAATGGTGGCAGGACCTAGAAATGCCAGAAACCAGTTAATTTCCGTAATTGCCTCCATGCTTACCTCCCTAGCTGTGCTTCCCCATTTCATCCACCATCCTTTCCTTTGTAACCCCATCAAGGCCTATCATCCTGAGTGTCTCTGTTCTCTGGGGGTCCCATAAGTGTCAGATACTTGTAACAACAGCAAATAGTTGATAAATGTGCATGTAAGCATGTATTTTTGTATTTTTTAAATATAACAGTTTGCATAGGATTTTTGTTCATAGTCTGTTAACATCAGATAAATTTCAGCTGGGACATTTTTGAGAAAAATATATGAAATGTGAAAATAATATTGAAGAGTCTGATCTAATTCATGGTGTTTTGTGTCTAGCCTTGGAGCATACTGCAGATTTGACCCGACTACTCGGTATTGCTGCATTCGCATAAACGAGTCTTATTATAAGACAAGACCACGAAGTGCTCTGATAGGGGTAAGTGTTATTGATCGTTTTCTTTATACTGGTCTATGGATCTTTAGTGTTAAAAAAATGACCTGTTTTCGAGATATTGAGGATGAGTTAGAAAGGAGAACAGGTTAACTGGGGGTACTACAGAGGACATTGATTTATATGGGGTATCTTAATATCTTGAGTGCTAAACAAGTCTCTAGTATAATGCTCTGCAATGTATTGGGGACCCCTCTAGCATTCAAGGGGTTAAAAGCTAACCTTCCTCAGTCACCATTTGTATAGTAGTGAAGGCGTACAACCATCTGCCCAGTTGGGGAGAAGCTCTGGGAGGAAACTGCTGCACACGGTGGTAGTCTCTGTATAGCTCTTCTCCCAAGTATCTGATTTTTGTTCTTAAATCAATTTTCTTTGTGTTCTGTTGTGGGTCTGTTGATTCAAGGAGCTCTTGATTTGGTTAGGTTTGACTAGCTAGGTTTGCCTTGGCTACAAGGGTTTTCTTGCCCCATGGAGATTTTTGAAACATCATTAAAAGGTCCCTGTGGTCCTTGTGTTCCCCAAAGGATAAAATAGAAAAGACATTTTTTGTGTTACTTACAGATAATCCTTTCCTATTAGTCCATGGGGAACACTGGGCATCCCTTCATGGGCACACAGGACATCCCTCTAGAAGAAAACTCTTAGGTTTGATTCCTCTGGCAGGGGTGCCATTCTTTCCTAGCGTCTCTGGAATGGTGGCATTTTTCTTAACTTTTATTTTTATTTGTTTTACCTTGGTCTTGGTGTTGCTAAATGATAACTGGAAAGGGTTGGAGCCATGGGTGTCCATGAAAATTTTTCCAAGGGGGCAAATCCCAAATCAGGGACAGTCCTAAAGCCTATGTCAAAGGTTTTATCCCAGGAGTCCATAGGCAGAAATAGTTAAGCACATTATGTGCAGGCCAGGGGTGTGATTACAAGTTGTACAGAGGGTGCAGTTGCAGTGGAACCGAGCATCCTGGGGGGCCCAATCTACCCCAGAATCCAATAGATTCCTGTTATGGCTCTGGAAATGTTTTTGTGATAGTAGCATAGCAACATAGTTGATGAGGCTGAAAAAAGACACAATTCCATTAAGATCTGCCCATGCCATGATCCAGAGATGCTATTTCCAATTAAGCCCCAATTGGGTAAAAAAAATTCTTCCAAACTCAAATAGCAGTTGGATATTTTTGCTGAACATCCTATCTGCTGTGAAACTAGCTGTCACAATTCTCACTGTTCTTAGCTAGAAGAGTATCCATTACTTATTTGAAAGCAGTTACAGTATCTGCAAGTACAGCATTCCGAGGCAAAGAATTCCATTACTTTACTGCCCTTAAGGTAAATGATCCCCACCTTTGTTTCAGTCAAAACCACCTTTCCTCTAGTCTTAAAAGATGGCTTTGTTCTTAGCTCAACTCTTTGAGTAAATAATTCACTGGAGAGTTCTTTGTATTGACTTCGAATATATTTCTAAATGGTAATCATATCACCCCTGAAATGTCTCTTCTCTAATGTAAACAAACCCATTTTGGCTAGTCTCTCTTTCTAATTAAGATCCTCCAGTCCCTTTATTAGTTTTGTTGCACATCTCTGCACTTTTTCCAGTTCAATAATGTTTTTTTTAAGAATGTGTATACTCCATATTCCAGATGAGACCTAATCAAGGATTTATATAGAGGTAGAATTATATTTGCAACCCGTGCATCTAGTATCCTCTTTGTACTTGCAGCATTTGGCCCTTGCTGCAGAGTCTAATTTTCACCCTATCCTCACTATGATTTGGGACTTTCTCTTAAGTCCCTCTGGTTCTAAGCCCTGATTTACCCTGACCACAAGCATTCACAGTATCTCTAGCCACATTACTGCACCTTTCCCTTGTGTTTGCCTGGTGCTGGTGGGTGTCTGGGCCTCCTTCCACATCAGTTACTTCACTCTCTCCTACTGGTGAATTCTGACTCTTCTTCCTGTTTTTCTTACACAGTCCCGCTCTCACTCTTAGTTCCCTCAGTTCTAGTTTTCTGAAGTCTCATCTTTCCCCTCTCTCCTCCCCATGTTGCTGATCAGCTCCCTCTCTGGTCATTCCTGGTAGTATGCTCCTTTTTCCTTGTTCTTTTGTGATCTTTCTTGCTCCCGGAACCCCCTTCTGTTCTCCATTCTTGTTTCTGGTTTTTTTTTTGCCTCTCTTCTTCTTACTTCTTTCCTAGTCTCTTCCCTTTCCTTCCCCTTCTCTTTTCTTCTCTTTTCCCATTTTTTATGTGTCTGTTGGGGAGGGTGGTCTCGAGCAGGCACATTGGGTTTGGTTTTAGTAGAGCCCTAATTCCTCCTTTCCAATGTCTGGTAATCCCATCCTGGTTTCTTGCTGGCTCAGCCTGGTAGGAACAATCTAGTTTCGCAACCAGCTCCTCTATCCAGCACTGGCCGAAGCAAGGTTGGGCAGTCACAGACACCTATCTCTCTAGCTTCGTACTCCAGCACCATTCCCAAGCTAATGATGTGCTGTAGTCTCCTGTTACAACACTGCTATGAAATCTATTGTCTATCAGTATACTAAATATTCTCTAACAATGATTTCCCAAGTAGTTTCCCATTCAGGGCATAGGTATTGTGTTTGTTTCTGCAGCCCAAATATATAACTTTATATTTATATTAAACCTCATCTGCCACTTTTTTGCCCATTCACTCAGTTTATCCTAATCTTTTTTGCAGAAAAAATAATTCTCTGTATGTATTTCCTTAGATAGCTTAGTGTCATCACCAAAGATTGAGATACCATTTTCAATACCTGCTTCTTAATCATTAATAAACAAATTAAAAAGCATTGAGTCCAGGACTGAGCCCTGTGTCACCCCACTTACAACATTAGACTGACTTGAAAAGGTACCAATTACAACAACTCTGACATCTATCATTTAACCAGTTCTTTATCCAAGCACAAATATACTTAACCCCTAACCCTAATGGCCCATTTCTAATAACACTGCAGCCTACTGTCCCAACCCACACCGTTTTGTTAATCACACAATTGCCTATCTGGCGACTAGCTGCTCAGTAGCGCTAGTCGCAAGAATTCTTACCACATTAAAGAGAAATCTCTATTCTTCATGGACTGACAGCAAGACGGAGCGTGGACATCTTGCCCTAGTGACGTCCACGCGCCTGCGCTTTCAGCCCCAACACGGTCTAGGAGGCGTTTGGCTTCTGCTGGGACTGACAGCGCAGACGATTGGACATCACTAGGGCAAGATGTCCACGCTCTGTCTTGCTGTCAGTCCATGAAGAATAGAGATTTCTCTTTAATCCGGTAAGAATTCTGGCGACTAGCGCTACTGAGCAGCTAGTCGCCAGATGGGCAATGATGTGATGCTATCTTATTATTGGGTGGTAGTTCTGCTTTAACTGTTAATATGGCAATCCTATTATTAACTCGTAATTATTTCTAATATTCAGTATTATTTGTTTTGAGATACCAAATAGCTTACAATTGCAAATGTAATGCACTATAATCACGAGTAATACCACTTGATACCATAGCGCTTACAATGAAAATGGTGCTGTCAATCCTCTCGCCTTCACCTGCTGTTTAGTTCAGTCCTTCATCTTTGATTGGTTGCCCAGACCTTTTTAACCTGTTTCTTTCCTCTCTAGTGTGTCCAATCTTCGAACTAACTACTGTATTGTCCTGTGTACTTGTTTAGTTCCCTCGTTACTGACCTTGTCTCTGGAAATCTAACTACTCTCCCTCTGGTCCCTTATTTGGCTTTTCTCTACCTTGTTCTGGCACCCAGACCTCTGCTTTGTCTCCTGACCTAATGTTCACAGCTTCTCCGACTCTACATTACTCATCAGTGGATTCCCAGGCTTAGACTTTGGCCCATACCTTTCACCTTCATACCCTCCTGCTGCTCTTACTTTCCCTGGTTCTCCCCCCAGCTATCCCAGGCTATGATTGTTCTCCTGCTTCAAGTCATCAGCTTACCTTAGCTGGCTGGAGGCTGTCTTCCAGAATTCAGATCCTTCATCCCCCTCAGCATCTGCTGTTTCACTTTCTCCTAGGCCCTCCTCTCCAGTCTGCCAAGCAGATAGTCTCTCCTCAGCTGTCCATCGGCTGGTGGTTTTTGGAAATTGTCATTGTCCTAAAACTTGGGTTGTCGACCATCTAGTGGAAACTTTAGGTATTGCAATTTAGCTATTGCAATGGGGGGCTCCCCGGGTACTGACTTTCTCCTGAATTCCTCCAATTGCCACTCAGAGAACTCAGGGAGTCTTTGGACTTTTATTTAATCTCTCTCCCCAGAGGCTTGCTACACCTCTTGACCCTCTCAAGTTCTCTTTGGGTGTCCAGTCCCTAAATGGAACTAGTCCACAAAGGTCCCCCTCTACCATTTCTGTGCAGCCAACAGTTCACTGGTTACCCATCCTGGTCAACTTCCCTGCTGTTCTGGGGAGTAGATATCTAGCAAGCACCTCTGCCTCGGTTAGGTTCACAGCAAGGGTAGCTCTGTGACCATCACTGCACTCAAGCTTCTCACCCTGGAATCCCCCGGAGTGGAGAAGGCAATAATTAAAGGTGTTACTCTAGTGATACCATAGAGCTTACAGTTAAAATGGAGCTACACTAGTAAAACCACATAGCTTACAATTATAATAGTGCTACAATAGAGATACCACAGAGCTTACAATTGCAGTATTGCTATACTAGTGATATCACAGAGCTTACAATGGAATTAGAGCTACAATAGTGATAGCACAGAGCTTACAACTGAAAGGGAGCTACACTAGTAATACCACAGTGCTTATAACTGAAAGGATGATGCCACATAGCCTTCAATTAAAAATGGAGTTACATTATCCTGACCCTAACCTCACTGGATGTCAGTGCGCAAATTTTGCTTTCTCTTGTGTTCTTCAGATTTTTAAACCTGATGAAAACAGTGATATAGTGTATACTACACACAGGGTCAGACAGGATCCACATACCTTGCTATAAATTGTGTACTACACAGTGGGCCAACTGTACAGAGACAAAAGTTGAACCAAATGTGCCATAGGCAACAATAAAAAATTCCTTTTGACTTAAGTAGAGATTTTAACCCCATCAGTGCTAGGAAGGCCTCCAGTATTTTTCCTCTTGAACTCATCTGGTTAAAATCATTATTTCCTAATCAATAGAAATTGTTATTGTCCCCTATAGTATGGTGTGTTTGCTCCAGAATAACTCCACTGTGGTCTGTGCATGTGTGTACAGAGCTTAAACATAAACATGTATAATATACAGATATGTCAAGGAACACAGCTGTATAAACACATTTGCAATCAAAAGTGCTGTAAACCTGGGGCAAACTAACTACATTAAAGGGAACAAAGAAAAAAATCCCATTGATTTACATACTAACATAGTTGATGAGGCTGAAAAAAGACGTGTCCATCAAGATCAGCCAATGAAAATCACCCATGTTGATCCAGAGGAAGGAAAAAAAAACAAAAAAACCCATTGAAGTAATTTCTAATTAGGCCCCAAGTGGGTAAAAAAAAATGTTCTTCCTGACTCCAAGTGGCAGTCAGATAATTCCCGGGTCAACAACCTATCTGCTTTGAAGCCAACTGTCATAATTCTAATGTTCTGTGCTAGATAGGTATCCATTACTTTTATGAAAGCAGTTACATTATCTGCAAGCACAGCACCCTAAGGCAAAGAATTCCATAGCTTCATTGCCCTTACTGTAAAACATCTCTGCTTTGTTTTAGTCAAATGCGGTTTTCCTCTTTTCCTAATGGATGAAATCTCGTTCTTAACTCAGCTCTTTGAGTAAATAATGAGTTGGAGAGGTCTTTGTAGTGACATTAAATATATTTGTAAATGGTAACCATATGACCCATTAGACATCTCTGCTTTAATGTAAGCAAACCCAGTTTGGCTAGTCTCCCTTTATAACTCAGGCCCTCCAATACTTTTATCAGTTTTGTTAATAACTGGTGCCCAGAACTGTACTCCATATTCTAGATGAGGCGTTGCCATGGATTTATATAGAGGTAGAATTATATTTGCATCCTGTGCATCTATACCTCTTTTTATGCAGGAAAGTACCCTATTTGCTCTTTCAGCAGATGGGTGACTCTGCATACTGCTGTGAAGTCTATGCTTGTGAATTAGTCTGACATGATCTATTCTTCATAAAACCATGCTGACTCCTACTAATAATATTGTTTGTCTTCACACAGATCTGAATAGTGTCAGTCAGTAACCCTTCTAATATCTTATCCACAATGGAAGTCAAGCTCACAGGGCTGTAATTTCCTAGTTTGGATCTTGCCCCCTTTTTGAACAATGGTATTACATCAGGTTTCCTCCAACCACAGAGCACTATGCCTGATGAAAGTAAATCAATAATTATTAAATAAAATGGTCTTGTTATTAATGAACTATTGATCCCTTGGGTGTATACCATCAGATCCAGGTGCTTTATTCACCATCACATTTTCCAGACTTTTTCCTAAGTAAGGCACGTACATAAAGGAGGAAATTCTGTGATTTTGTATGTTTGCCCATAACCTGTCATTATTGCTTCCTTTGTATATACAGAAGAAAAGAACGTGTTTAAGGTGTTAACCAAAGCCTTATCTTCACTATTCAATTCACCTGTCTCCGCCTTAAGAGGACCAATATCAACTTTAATCTTTTTACCATTTATATACTTGTATATATTAACCCACTGAATGCAATATATCTCCAAGGCAATGCAGAGCAATGTGTTGGAGAGTTATCTAAGATCTAAGGGGTTAAATGGGAATTTTTACCCATTAAGTGCCAGTGGGAAATACATTGGCTGATTGAGTGTATGGTTTTGTGTGTGTGTGTATGTGTGTGTGTATATGTGTGTGTGTGTGTGTGTGTGTGTGTGTGTGTGTGTGTGTGTGTGTGTGTATGTGTGTGTCTGTCTCTATCTGAAACCTTTAATCCATGAGGATTCCAGCTCCTGCTGGCACTCTGGCAATGTGCAGATGTGCTGCAGGGCTCTACTGTAGGGCTTGTCTTGGGGACAATGATATGAGATCTCTCAGCATTGTGTCTATGTGTTGCTCCTGCTCAGGCACAGATAAGGCATGTGAAGGAGGCAAACAGAAATGCTTCTCTGGTGATCAGTGGCACAGGATGACTGATCCACATTCTATGTGCCACTGCCAGAGGATCTGTCTCCACACATGTTCATCCCCCCCACACCGCTCTATCAGACTGGCACAATGGCACACAGCACTGCCAACAGCATTTCCCCTGTGCACACACTACCCAGCTGACTCCCACAAAGAAAGAGGAAAGGAGCAGATCATGTTTAATATGAATATACTCACCACTCACAGCCATCATTGCCGCTTCATGCAGCAGACACTTCACATATGCACATGTGCTTGGACAACTGTAAAGTGAATATATTATGCAGTGTGTGACTGCAGACTGCAGCATGCCAGTACACTATTGAGGACTGCAAGATTCAGTTTTTTTTTAACCCCTTGAGGACCACAGAGTTGTGAAATGCATTGGTTAGCTTATTAAATATGACCCTGTATCCTCTGAAAGTATTTATTAGTGTTTAAGATAAAATCATTTACATATTAACACCCTAAGAATCAGTAAACTGTTTGTGTGTGTTCTATAGGCTCTTGTACATGAGATGATACATGCTGTCATGTATCTCTATAATGAAGATGGTGCCGGGGATCATGGTCCGCTGTTCTGCTGGTACGTCGAAGAACTTAACAAGCAGTTTGGTGGTAAAATTAAAGTAAGTATTTTTACTTGTAGTTAAGCACAAAAGTCAGAATTCTCCAAATTCCCACTGATTTAAGTGGAGTTTTTAACATCCCGAGTGCCAAAGAGCTCTCCAACACATTGAAATGAGAATTGTCATTGTTCTCCATTGATGTTGTTGGTTTTTCTCCAGAATTGTTCCAGTTCTTAATACATCAGCCCAGTGTAGTAAATGATCATTAGGGGGCCCTGGTGCAAACTTTTTTGGGGTCTATTAAACAAGAAACATAATTTGTGTAAAGCATCCTAAGCACTGATGTAGTGACAGTGGGGTGAATGTACCCTATTGATTCCTCACAAGAAACAGGCCCTGGAATTGGCGTTCTGTCCTTATGTCTGCCTAATGTCAATTTACTAAGCTATTTGTGCCCCAGATCCTCCCTTTAAAGCCACTTGCACTAAGGGGTGAACAATGGGACAGTCAGTGGGTGCTGGGGGCATTCCTTTCACTGAGCCTTTGTTTGGTTTATGTAATACACAATACATAGAGGACATTTATTAAGCCTACGTCATTTCCCTGGGCATGCTATGGGGCTGGCATGCGGGCCTTACTGGCATGAAGGTCCACAACTGGTAAAGTGTGTCCCCTGGTATGCACCACAGCAGTGGTCATACGCTGTAGTCCATACCCTGGAGTGCAGTCAGTGGGGTTAGAGGCTAATACTCTGAAGCTACACTGGTGAATATGTACTTTGAACCCAGTATTTCTTGTTTTAACTATGTACTCTTTATTTCCACTGAGGATACAATGTAATGTAATAATGGTTATTGTGCCTTTTCTTGTGATCCCTCCCATTGTGCATGCTGCTGAATGTGAGACTATAGGAAACCAGACAATTATTATATGGTCACCTACACACCTACATGTTGTGAGACCAATTCGCCATCCATTGTTCCCTTTGAACTTTTATGGGCACTCATGGAGGCTGATGTACCAAGCAGAACTGGGGCAACTCTGAGACAGATAAACTGCACCACAGGGGACTGATAATCATTCCATAAATGGCCATTGGTTTCATTGTGCTTTTAACCTCTTAAATGCCAGGAGAATCTGCAAGGCATTCCTTCACCTAGATCTCTAGCAATTAACGGACTGAAATCCTTATTTAAATCAATGGAGTAGTTTTATTGTCCCCTATAATGCAGTAAGTTTGTCCAACTTTTCTGTTGTGTATATGACCCTTGATAAGGAGTAGGAAGTACTCTTGCAGCTAAATAGATGAATACAGCTGTAAAACCTTAAAGTCACAGTATCATAACACAAACTTCTATACCTATTAACATGAAAATGCCATGATAATACTTGCTGCATACCTGGATTTGTAAAGTGGTGTACAAACGCCCACCAAATCCAATGTTCTTTTTATTCCATAAAGAGCATTTTAAAGAAAGAAATAATTCAGTACTTTGTAAATAAAATAATATTTATGAAAAAGGGTGTCATGCAGAAAGTAAAGATGAACAATTCAGCAACATGCCACCTGCACCAGAGTGGACAACTGAATGCTCCCTAAATTCCACTGGACTAAGATGGGGATTTTATCCTCTTTAGTGCTAGTGAGGTATCAAACGTATTGCTTCACAATGTGTAGGGGACCTCTTCAGCATACAAGGAGGTAAATGTCCCATGTAAATCAGTGGGGATTTTTATGTACCCCTGTGGTGCTGATGGATTATTCTAGAACTGCTTATCTTTTACTTTCAGCACAACAGCCAATGAGTTGTGCATAAAACTCCATGTATTGTGTGTATTATCTAATACTTGTCTTCATGCTAAAGGTGTTTCTCTGCATTTTCCAATTTGATTAGGTTCCTGTTGAATGGGGTGCTGACCCTGATGACGTCTTGCAGCACTGGTGGAAGTGCAATGGACCTTGCGGACACATTCTCAAACGTGCCATTAACCGGCCTCCATCTAATCGGGAGAAATGGTGTGCATACCATCAGCATGCTTGTGGCGGCACATATATAAAAGTGAGGGAGCCAGGAAATGATTGCAGAGTAGGAAAGAGAAAGAGAACAGACACGTCATCTAACCCTGCTCTCAGTGCTGGAGAAGGCAGCAATCAGAATGGATATCCCAAAAGGCGCAGAGTGCATAGCGACATCTATTAATTGTGTATATAAGCACACTCTAAATGTAAATTGTAAATAGTTATGTAAATAGTTATAGTAGTTATGTAGTTATGTAAATAGTTATGTTTGTTCTATATAAATAAAAATATATATACTCTATTTGTGATTTGTATCGAAGTGGATTGCAGACAAGTGGCGTTGGAAAGAATCTGGACTTAGAACAGAAGCAGGAGTTGGAAACAGAGCTCTGTGGTGATCAAGAGATTTTACTACATCCACATTTTAATCTGTTTTCAGCTATGAGCTGCAATAAGCTAAGTTTGGGACATTTGTGTTGTGTAGTGTGGTAAGGGAGAGGATAAAAACAAAAGCCTTTTTTCCCCTCCCTTTGCAGTTGTACAAGTGATTGATTGCAGTCTGTGTGTGGTAGGAGTGGTTGTGTTGTTTGCTGGGTTGTAATTGGTGGATTTCTGCTATTTAAAGCAGAAAATAGTGAATAAATGAACGTGTGAATCTTGCATTACTGTATAAGTGCAGATGTGTGGTAAGTGTTGGGAATTTTAATAGCAGGGGATTCAAGTAAGTGCAAAAGTGTGCTAAGTGTTTGGAATTTAAATAACAAGGGATTCAAATACACGGCAACGTTTATATATTTTTTTCTGGCTGCCTTTTAACTTGTGGTAACTGGCATCATATGAGTGGTAGCATGACTATCTGTTTAGCTCAGTGCACAAGCTGCCATATGTTTGCACACCAAAAAAAAATTTCAAGGAGCATAGCTCTGTGGCAGATGTGAATAAGTAGCATCTCTGGAAGCTCAGATTGGAGATCTGGAGAGCCAAGCTGCAACACTGAGGGAGACGGCCAATCTTGAGAGGTGTCTGCTTATGAAGCAGAAGGAAGTTGTTGTAGGATGTTCTGGGGATGGAGACAGCACAAAGAATGAGCAGGTAGCTAGATGGGTTACAGTTAGAAATAGCAAGGTGGGGCAGAGGAATAGGGAAAACACTTCTATATTTACTAACCCTAACAGATTTGCTACATTGAGTGATGATGTTGAATTTTTTGGCATAGAAATGCCTTTGCTTGAGATGACTTTTCTTTCTAACAGCTGAGATAAAAGCCCTTCTAGCACTGATGGGATCCAGAACTCAAGCAGACCTAGACAGATGGTGGTGGTGGGAGATTCTATTATTAGGAAGACAGACAGTGTAACCTGTTGCCAGGATTGCTACAATAGAACAGTTTGAGGTCTTCTAGTTGCTCAGGTTCAAAATGTGGCAGATCAGGTTGATAGATTATTGGGAGGGACTGGGTATGACCTGCTGTCATGGTACATGTTGGTACTAATGAAAAAGTCAGTGGAAAATGGAGGTCCGTTAAGAAGAATATCAGGGATTTAGGATATAAGCTTAAACAGAGGACCTCTGAGGTAGTATTTTCTGAAATACTGTCTATGCTACGTGGTACACCAGAACAGGCAACAGGCAACAGGAAACTAGTGAGTTAAATGCGTGGCTAAAGACTTGGTTTAAGCAGAAGAGGTTTGGGTTTCTAGATCACTGGGTGGTCTTTTCCCTTGGGGGCAATCTTTATAGTCAAGATGGCTTGCACCTTAGCAGAAAGGGGGGCATGGTGCTAGGAGATAGGATGGTTATAGGGTTGCAGGAGACTTTAAACAAGAAAAGGGAGGAAGGGTTAAGCAAAACATGAATGGGGAGGTAGTATAATTGAGGAGATGGTATTAGAGAAGGGCATGGGGATGGAGAGGGGGAATGGGCTAGTTAATCTAATAGGGAGGTGACAATGTTACAGCCTGACAAAAGGCACATTCATTTTACAAAGAATGTCATTTTTAGGAATGGCAAAAAGATCAAATGGATACATGTAAATGCTCATAGTCCAGCTGGTAAGATGAGGGAACTAGAAATTGTTGCAATGTATGAGCAGTATGATCTAATTGGTGTGTCTGAAACCTGATTAGAGAATACATATGACTTGGCAGTCAATCTATGCCTATATGTAAAGCATGCCTTAATACCTAGCATAAGGGAAGATATAAATGAAAGGTCCAGTCAAAATGTAACAGCCCTTTGGGTTGAAATACATACTGGGGCACACATTATAAAAAATATTAATGGGGATTTGTTACAGGCCACCTAATATTGGGGAGTTAAGGAAGCCCAGCTTTAAAGGGATAATAATACTTTAATATAACTAATCCCCATAGTGTAGCTCTTTAAAAACTAATTAAATTGCCCCCAGGTTCATCTCTCAAACCTTTATGGTTTGAGACATAACCGAATGCAAAGTCCCCCCCCCCTCCTAGGATTTTGTCTTCTTTTAAGATTAACCAGTGTTTTAGGAGAATGTTTTTGATTTGAGTTCCAGCTGCATTGTACCTACAAAATGAGGGCTATCTCACTGCTGCTTCTCCTCTCCAAGACACATGAACCTGCCACTGTTCAACCAGCCGCTTCTGATAACGATTGACATTGCATACTCTGCTCACAGCGAGGCAATACAAAGTGTGCATCTCAGGCATGATTTGGATGCTGCCAAAAGCTGTCCGAAGACTCATAGAGCAACTTAGCAGAGTCAACAAAATATTGTCACCACTGACTCTACTAGGTTTCTGTATGAGTCTCTGGATAGCATTTGACAGCATGCAAATAATGCCCGGGAAGCAGACTTTGTATTGCCTCACTGTGTGCAGAGTATGTGCTGTGGACTGTTCTGAGAAGCAGCAGTTCTATGAAAGGGGTCCGGGTCCTCCCCAGCTGTCTGGGAACACTGGGGAGCAGGTCCAGAGCAGGTGCAGGCAGACCATGGCAGCACAGAATAGGATGCGACCTTAAAGTTGGCAACATGAGAATCTCGCGCTGTCATGCAGTGCGAGATTCTTGTGTCGCCATTTTTATTATGGCGACATGGTTAATGGGTTATGTTGTCCCACTCTCTTTTGTGTGCAACCTTTTTAAAGGATACCATTGTTCTCTGGGTGTTTGCCAAACCTTTTACAAAGCTTCTTTTATTTCGTCTTCTGCGTAACCCTTTTCCAGGAACTTGGTACATAGATCATTTGCTTGTTCCTCCTTAGTCGATAGAATTGATTAATTGGGATGCTTTGAAGACATCTAGGGTGGTGTGCGCTTGATGTGTGAATTTAACTGTTTATGCCAGCTTTTTTTGGGTGGGTTCTGGAACAAATATCAGAGTTTGCTTAATGTTTATGGTGAGATCCAAGAAATTTTATTTGCTGTAATTTTCTGTAAATTGAAGTCCAAGCTCATTCTTGTTTAGCGGATTCAGAAAGCTGAGTAACTCATTTTCATGTCCTTTCCAGATTATGAGCAGGTCATCTATGTATCAGCCATATCGGACAAGGTTGCTCCCAAAGCGATCATATACGTATTTCTCTTCCCAATAGCCCATTAAAAGATTTGTGTAACTGGGGGCAAACCTCGTCCCCATGGCCATCCCGCACACCTAGTTTTGAAATAGAAAGTAATTATGTTTGAGTATGAACTTGATGGATTTGATGATGAATGCCTGTTGTGTTTCTGGCATGGGTTGATCCTTTTGTAAGTAATAGGGCTCGATTCTATTACCCGCCCTAAAACTGGCGTTACAAGAAAAACAAGTAGTGCGAATTTTGCAAACATGTGTTACGTCGGTATTCTGTTGCTGAACCACGGTAAAACAAAACTGGCGTAGACAGCACTTTTCAGAGTAGTAACAAAACTGGCACTGTCAGCTTTTTTCCGACTACCACCTACAGAAAAACGTGCAAAATGTCAAAGTCCAAGGAAGTAGGCGTACATTTGACAACAGAAAGATCAAGTTCAGTGTTTGATGTGTTCTCCACATAATAAAATCAGAGTGCCCCCCCTCGACATATTAGCCCCCCTTCTAAAAGTCAACTTACAGTGCTTCTTCCACCACATTAATCCAACAAACATTGTTCATAGTCGACAATTAACCCTTCCCCTTCCAAAGTCGACTTACAGTGCTTTCTTTCACCATATTAATTCAACGAATATTGTACATCCGACATTTTAACCTCCCCTTCCCCTTGAAAAGTCGACTACAGTACTCCCATGATTTTATTTCACCATTTTCATCCGACATTTTTCTTCTCCTATTATACTCGACATGCCCTCGTATTTTGTATTGCAAGATTAACCCTATGAGTACCAGAGAGGTATTGTAATGTGTTTGCTACCCCTCGGGTACTCATAGGGTTAATAGGCAACCTGTATATGTATAAAAAAAGGCGTTTGTTTTTATTATAGATGTAATTTGTGTGTAAATGTAATTAAATATTTTATTTATGTTTAACAATGATTTTCTTTTACTAAATTATATAGGTAATTTTTATTACAAAATTACTTTAGACCTCAAGAGGGGTATCATGACCCCTCATGACACCCCCCTAGCATGGGGACAACAATTGCCCCCTTTATTAATTAAAGAGCATATAACCTATGTGAAACATATGTTATATGCTCTTTAACCCTGTCAGCATCAAATGAGTGACCATTAGAGTGATAGAGAGGTATCCAACGCACTGCATTGCAATGCGGTGGATACCTCTCTGGAACTCAAAGGGTTAATAGTGGAGAGGCATTGGAGGCAGAGGGTGGCGGAGAGAGAGTCATTGGAAGCAGAGGGTGGAGGAGAGAGAAGCACTGGAGGAAGCGGGTAGAGGGGAGAGAGGCATTGGAGGAAGCGGTGGTAAGCTTGTATTTGCCGCCCCCTTCCTCTCTCTCTCCCTCCTCGACATTGAGTCACACACTGACCGTCTCCATCCCTCCCCACTCATATGCCTATACATACGAATGAGGAGGGACGAAGACGTTCAGTGTGTGACTCAATGTTGACGAGTGAGGAGGGGAGAGAGGAAGAGGGCAGGAAATACAAGCTTACCACCCTGCTTCCTCCAATGCCTCTCTCCCCTCCACCCGCTTCCTCCAATGCCTCTCTCCCCTCCACCCGCTTCCTCCAATGCCTCTCTCCCCTCCACCCGCTTCCTCCAATGCTTCTCTCACCTCCACCCGCTTCTTCCAATGCCTCTCTCCTCTCCACCCGCTTCCTCCAATGCCTCTCCACTATTAACCTTTTGAGTTCCAGAGAGGTATCCACCGCATTGCAATGCAGTGTGTTGGATACCTCTCTGTCACTCAAATGGTTACGCATTTAACGCTGACAGGGTTAACCCTTTGAGTGCCAGAGGGGTACGCAACACATTGCAAAGAAATGCGTTCTGTACCCCTCTGGCACTCAAAGGGTTAAACAGCATATAACCTATGTTCCACATAGGTTATATGCTCTTTAATTAATAAAGGGGGGCGACTGTCGCCCCCAAGCTAGGAGGGTGTCATGAGGGGTCTTGATACCCCTCTTGAGGTCTGAAGTACTTTTGTAATAAAATTGCATATATAATTTAGTAAAAGAAAATCATTGTTAAACCTAAATAAAATATTTAATTACATTTACACACAAATTACATCTAAAATAAAAACAAACACCTTTTTAAACATATACAGGTTGCCTATTAACCCTATGAGTACCAGAGGGGTAGCAAACACATTACAATACCTCTCTGGTACTCATAGGGTTAATCTTGCAATACAAAATACGAGGGCATGTCGAGTATAACCTTTCGACGGGCCCCAAGTTCTGGTTTACTATTTTTTGTTATAACCTTCATTTGTTCAGGTCATCCCTTCTTTGTTCATTTTGGTGTGTTCATTCTTTGTATGTCCATTTGATTTCAAATTTTGGTGTAATTTTTCAGATTGAACTGTAGGTGATTAGAGGCTTGTTTCTATAGTTTCTTCATTTGTGGTGGATTTTTCAGGCTTCTCCAACCTTTGTTGCAGTGCTGTCAATTGAGTTGTAGATTCTTGTCTCTTTGTTTCAATGAGTTCATGATTTGTGTTGAAATGATTAATCTTGGAAGTGTGTTCTTCATTTGTAGCTACTGTTTTTCCAGATTTGTCAGGTAATTATTTTATTTCTGTGGTGGCCCCTTGTTCCATTTCAGCTGACCTGGTTGGTGTTTTTTTTATTTATTGGGTAAATTGAATGTATCTGTATTAGTTTCTTTCTTATTTTGGTTTTCCCTCCTAGGATTTCTGTTCTGATGGCAAAATCTTGGCTGTTGGTAATTCTGATAGTGTTGCTGATGATTGTGATGTTCTTTTTATTCCAGGAGTGAATGTTGTTTTAAGTATAATCTTCATTATCTCACTGTAATTTCTTTTCTTTTTGTATAGCCAGCTCCCTTTCACATTTTCAACTATAGAGCTGATTTCATTATCCAAATTCTTGAATTCTATGGTTTCGTTAGGAGGTTCCAAATTGTTTTGAAGCATTTTGAAGTCTTATTAAGTGCTTCCAATTTCTCCTCTCTGTATTGTATTTTATGTCTCATTAGATCAAATGAGCATGGGTCCAAGGTGTTTAACCAATCTTTATTGAATTTTTTTATCTTCTTTGCCAAAAGCTGATTCTTTCTTTCAATCTAAGTCTAAGTCCTCTGGGGATTTGTTTGATCACAATATATATATATATTTTTAAAGTCATGCATTCCCACCAAAAATTTGTTTCTTTTTTAGGAGTTTCTCTAAGGCAAAAAATTATTTTTTTTAATTATTTGTTGGACAATTGTTTGTATATGTGTTTGCTTTATTATTTAAAAATTCTCTTATGAGTTTTTGATGTTGTGGATCTCTGTTTAGACATACAAATGTTTCCATTTCTTAAAGGGATAGTAATACTTCGTTTTAACTTTATTTTATTTTGTAGGCATTAAAAAACATGAAGAATGATATAAGTCTTATCTCTCAAACCTTTATGGTTTAAGAGATATTCACAAGCAAAGTTTCCCCCTCCCGTCCCTTTTACCTAGTGTAAGCCATCTCTTCTCAGATGTGAATCTGGTTGTAAGACCAGACAGATAACAGCAGGGGACAATCTTCTTTGTATGAAAAGAATGAAATCCCTACGCCCCTTGACAAGTTTTTCAGCTTTTTCCCTTATCTTAATTGAAGATTGTCCCTCTCTGCAGTCTACCTGGGCACCTCCCTTCTGATGTGGCTGAACAGGGGGGGATACTTTGCTTGTGAATATCTCTTAAACCATAAAGGTTTGAGAGATAAGACTTATATCGTTCTTCATGTTTTTTTAATGTCTACAAAATAAAATAAAGATAAAACGAAGTATTACTATCCCTTTAAAAAACATTTTAAATGTTTTAAGACTCATATTAAGTGTCTCTGTCATGTGAGCAGTTTTGGTGCACAAGACGGATTTTAACAACAAATAAAACAATATACAGCGCTACCTAACCTTAAACTCAACACAGTAAATAGATCAGTTTGATAGTGATTAAAACAATATTATGTAAATCACAAATGGATTGTAGGGAAAAGCAATTCTATTTTTTCATGATCCAGGACAATCGCTTCCTCTTCAATGCCACGACAATGCACTGCCAGCATTTAGCACATGTCTCTTTGTATTTATCAGCCTTTTCACTGCCACATAAATGTATGGACCACATTTAATGTTAACATTCATATTAACCTGTTCAATACATTAGCACATTATTGCACATATATCCAATGTATAATCTCTTCAATTTCAAATCAATTCATATTTTAAGGGATAGTTATGTTTTACAAAAAAAGCAGCTCCAATTAATCTTCATAGTATTTGGGCCAGGGAGAGTGTTATTTTAATACTGTCTGAGTTGTAGTTCAAGAGTTATTGAATGATAAAGTATCCCCCTCCCGCCACTTTTACTGATGTAACACTGCTCTCCACAGAGAAGCAAGACTGTCTGGATGGATCGCAGCAGGGGACAATCTTCAGTGAGCATAATGAAATACCTGTAAAAGGGGTCAGGGTTTTCCTTATGCTCACAGTAAGAAGTTTGTCCCTTTTTTGTGAGTTGTCTGGTCCCAGGACCAGATTCCACATCTGAGGGGAGGTGGCTAACACTAGGTAAAAGGGGGATATTGAAATAACACTCTCCATGGCCCAAATACTATGAAGATTAATTGGAGTTGTTTTTCTGTGAAACATTACTATCACATTAACCCTCCTACATAGTGAGGCTGATGTACAAACCAAATGTGATGCTATTCTGGGGCAAACCAACTGTACCTCAAGCAACAAAATAATTCCCATTGTTTCAAATAGGGTTTAACCCTTTGAGTTCAAGCCCCCTCTTCTCCCTCTCTCCCTCCCTCATAGCCAGAGTGCACCACGTTGTTTCCCTGACCCCTCCCAGTCTTTGATATGAAGGAAACTCTCTTCTGTGGGTCTAATGTCACACTGGATGCAATGTAATTTTATTTTTCCAGAGATGCACATCTTGTTGGGGCACATAAAGACCCTGGGCCCACTGAGAGAAACCCCAGTATCCCAATGGGTCAGTCAGATGGAGCCTTTGTCCAAAAGAAAAGTAGAACAATTCTATTGCAAATCAACTGCACCAACTGATTTAACCCCTTGCATGATAGTGAGGACTCTTTAAAAATCTCACATTCAAGGGTTTAAATTAATTTCATTGGGAATTTGGGGATATTTGTTAACTGTGATGAAAGAGTTTTCAAAGTTTTATGCGTTGGGCTCGTTATAATATTTACTTTATTAGCCTACAAACAGAGCCTAGACCCTAGAGCAATAACACCCAGACAGGCAAGAAAGGCTTAAGAATCTTCTCCTGCTATGATGTCACAGTGTACATGGAACTGAGTGAGGCATATATCATACCTCACTCCCCAACTGACATTACCCAGTCTTCATTTTGAAGTGTTTCTGATCTTAAAGCTGATCCTAGTGATTCTGAATTGGATTTTACTGAAAGTTAGCCTACTATTGATCGTTGTAAAGAGCAGGAGGCAGTTTCATCTGTTTAGCCTCCCTGTGAGGCTGACACTGTCAGTGATGGAGTCGTTACTGAAAAAGTTGCATCCAGATAGACATCTAGATCTAAAACTTCTGTTTGCTAAATTGAACATTATGTTCTTCGCCACCCTTCTGGATGGCGTTGATGTGGCCTGGAGCTCCAGACTGAAGACGTAAGTAACTTTGTGTGGTAATTTGGACTTTAAAAGTCAGATCTAATATCCATCTGGCTGTATGTCTGCCTCTTATCTATCTATCTAATCTATCTATCCCCAGATTCTGATGTCCCTATTTTTGTCTTTTGTTTCAAAATACAAATGTGGCCATATACTCTATGTGCTTATCATTAAAAACTTAACTCTTTGAGTGCCAGGGGCTGCACAACGTATTGCTTTTCAATGCATTGCGTACCCCACTGGCACTCAAAGGGTGAACTTCTTGTATGCCAGAGGGCTGTGAAATGCATTGCTTCATAATGTATCTTTTTCAAGGGGACTAATAAGTTCTGAGCTTCCCACATATTAATATTGGTTTATTTATATGATTGTGTGCAGTAGTTTGATGTGGGTAATGTCTACTTTGCTGTAGAACTGAAACACATTGAACAACTTAGGCCATTTTGAAATCACTTTTATGTCTCTTAGCTCTTCTTTATTTAAAGCTATAGCTTGATATGTTTGGCTTCATTTATTTGTCATTTTACACAAGTGCTGCAGTACTAGCTGGCACAGCCTGGTGTGCCTGATACCAATCTTCTTGCATTAATTGGCAAATAAAGCTAAATCTCCCATTCATTATTGTTTTAAGTAAAGTATGGCTAACATAAATAAATGGGATTTTGAAAGCTCCTTTAAAATCTCCAAACATGTTATAGTGTGTTAGTTCTACTTTACGTCTGCTATACAAGGGTTTCTGTTAATTTTGCTGCCAACCTTCTATGGACCACTAGTGACACACTGTTATATATTTGCCAAGAGTAAAGGTGGCCCTGATCATTTTTTTAATTGTTGGCAAGTATGCTCTGGCACTCAAAGGGTTAGGCACTGTTCACACAAGTATAAAACTGTCACTCATTGTCTATGACTCTGTTCATATGGGCCACTACCAAAATGTTTCCAGTCTCATGTCACAAGTGGTTGCAGCCTGCTGCAGTTTTGGTGTGTTCACTGTTCAGCACAAACACATACAAGCTGTTACATGCCTGGAGAGCAGAGGTGAATTGCACTCAATGAGTTAACCCCTTGAGTGCCAGAGGGGTACACAACAAATTGCAGAACAATGCGTTTTGTATCTCTCTGCAACTCAAAGTGTTTAGTTGCTCTTGTGAAACCTGCCTTAAAGTGGATATATCACTTACGGAAAAGTAGGTGATTATTTTATGCTATTTTTAATTTCACACAATAGATTCTGATATATTGAGCTTTATTTATTTGTCAATTTAAGCAAATCAGCAAGCACTAGCCAGCGGGAAGTGGCAGTTGGGAATGTAGAGCAGTGTGGAATGTTAGTTCATAACAGGTTTGCCTGGCAGTATTTCACAAACTGACAATTAAATAAAGCTAATTCTCCTCTAAACTACTGTTTTAAATTCAGAAAATCTAACATACATATATGTGATTTTGAAAGCTCTTTGGAAGTATGTGTATATGTACATGTGTGTGTATACATGTTTGTGCCTGTGCATTTGTGTATGTAAGCTTTGCATGTGTGTTTGTGTGTGGGTGTGTGCTTGAGTATGCTTGTGTGTGTTGAGTCAATGGTGTGTGTCGTATAATGTGTGTTGTGCATTGCTTGTGTGGTGTCTTGAGCGTAGTTTGTATTGTGTGTGTTTGTGTGGTGTGTGCTTGACTGTGTGGTAGGGTTTATGAGCGGTAATTTGGACCTGACTTGGAACTCACTCAGATAGTCTGTGGCTGGTGTCATGTTACTGCGGGATGCAGTGGAGAGGAATGTACAAATCTCCTCCTTACTGCCACCCTTGTGTGTGTTTAGCATGGATGTAGGATCTTTCTTTTATATATATTGCTAACAGCTTTCTTTGCTTGATAGATATTACCTTTGACTCCCATCAGGGAGATATTACTGACACTTCTGAATTGGCAGTAATACTTTGCTGCATATTACTGAGCTACCCTTTGCACCTTAGAGATAAATCAGTCTGTGGCCAGACCTACAGTTGTAGACAGGTCTGTTGTTACAGTGGGACTGCAGATTCCGTTATTTCCTGAGTGACTTTCAGTGATATAGAGTCATGGCTGGGCATCCTAAAATCATACACATCCTCTTATAAACCAAGCATCTTACCATTTTAACCCTAACTGTAGTAAACACTCAGACAACCAAGATGGGCTGAAAAGGCCACGTCATTTTATTACAACCATAAACATACATTTATGATAATTTTATTTTAACATTTAAATCATCAATAAGTAACAAGTACAAACACCATAATGCTTGTTATATGCAGTCATTACCTGACTAGCACAAGATATTATAAAACATAACTTTTTATTAAACACTACTTGCCTGAGAGCCATGCCACCATCCAAGTCCATAATGTTTTAAATGTGGAAAGTGGTAGCCCAAGACTCATGATACTATAACTAGTGTTGAGCGAGCATGCTCGGCCGATGCTCGGATCGGCTCGAGCATCGCTCTGCTCGGCACATGGCGGTACTCGTACGAGTACCGCATGTGCTCGCCCGCCATGTTCGGGTCTCCTCCCCGCACGTTTTGCGGCTGCTGCGCAGCCAATAAACGTGCAGGGAGGCTCTGACATCGGTGTAATGCCAGCAGCCATGTTGGCTGCTGGCATTACACTGATTGGCTGGCCAGAACCCGTGGTCAGGTGCTGTATAGCACCTGACCATCGAGTTCGGCTCAGTCTGAGCCAGGGAGAGCTGAGGATAGGAAGGGAAAGGCAGTGTAGGGAGGAAAAAAACAAAAATTGTGAAAAAAAAGAACCAAAAGTCCTTTTTAGGACTACTGTGTGTGGGGGCAGCAGGTTATTTGGTGTGGGGGGAAAAAAACAAAAAAAAAAAAAAAAAAATATATATATTCTGTTTAGTGTGCAAAGTTGCAGATTAGAGCACATTCTGTTTAGTGTGCACAGTTGCAGATTAGAGCACATTCTGTTTAGTGTGCAAAGTTGCAGATTAGAGCACATTCTGTTTAGTGTGCAAAGTTGCAGATTAGAGCACATTCTGTTTAGTGTGCAAAGTTGCAGATTAGAGCACATTCTGTTAAGTCTTCAAACTAAAATATCAAAGTCACGTATTCCATTCAGTGTGCGTCGCCGCAGTTTAGCAGCACATTCTGAGTACTGTGCAGAGTTGCAGAATAGGAAGAAATACTGTTAAGTCTTCAAACTAAAATATCAAAGTCACATATTCCATTCAGTGTGCTTCGCCGCAGTTTAGCAGCACATTCTGTGTACTGTGCAGAGTTGCAGAATAGGAAGAAATACTGTTAAGTCTTCAAACTCAAATATCAAAGTCACATATTCCATTCAGTGTGCTTCGCCGCAGTTTAGCAGCACATTCTGTGTACTGTGCAGAGTTGCAGAATAGGAAGAAATACTGTTAAGTCTTCAAACTAAAATATCAAAGTCACATATTCCATTCAGTGTGCTTCGCCGCAGTGTAGCAGCACATTCTGTGTACTGTGCAGAGTTGCAGAATAGGAAGAAATACTGTTAAGTCTTCAAACTAAAATATCAAAGTCACATATTCCATTCAGTGTGCTTCGCCGCAGTGTAGCAGCACATTCTGTGTACTGTGCAGAGTTGCAGAATAGGAAGAAATACTGTTAAGTCTTCAAACTAAAATATCAAAGTCACATATTCCATTCAGTGTGCTTCGCCGCAGTTTAGCAGCACATTCTGTGTACTGTGCAGAGTTGCAGAATAGGAAGAAATACTGTTAAGTCTTCAAACTAAAATATCAAAGTCACATATTCCATTCAGTGTGCTTCGCCGCAGTGTAGCAGCACATTCTGTGTACTGTGCAGAGTTGCAGAATAGGAAGAAATACTGTTAAGTCTTCAAACTAAAATATCAAAGTCACATATTCCATTCAGTGTGCTTCGCCGCAGTGTAGCAGCACATTCTGTGTACTGTGCAGAGTTGCAGAATAGGAAGAAATACTGTTAAGTCTTCAAACTAAAATATCAAAGTCACATATTCCATTCAGTGTGCTTCGCCGCAGTTTAGCAGCACATTCTGTGTACTGTGCAGAGTTGCAGAATAGGAAGAAATACTGTTAAGTCTTCAAACTAAAATATCAAAGTCACATATTCCATTCAGTGTGCTTCGCCGCAGTGTAGCAGCACATTCTGTGTACTGTGCAGAGTTGCAGAATAGGAAGAAATACTGTTAAGTCTTCAAACTAAAATATCAAAGTCACATATTCCATTCAGTGTCTTTCACCGCCGTTTAACAGCCTATTCTGTGTACTCTGCAGAGTTGCAGAATTATAAGAAATACTGTTAAGTTTTCAAACTCAAATATTAAAGTCACATATTCCATTCAGTGTCTTTCACCGCCGTTTAACAGCCTATTCTGTGTACTCTGTACAGTTGCAGAATTATAAGAAATACTGTTAAGTTTTCAAACTCAAATATTAAAGTCACATATTCCATTCAGTGTCTTTCACCGCCGTTTAACAGCCTATTCTGTGTACTCTGTACAGTTCCAGAATTATAAGAAATACTGTTAAGTTTTCAAACTCAAATATTAAAGTCACATATTCCATTCAGTGTCTTTCACCGCCGTTTAACAGCCTATTCTGTGTACTCTGTACAGTTCCAGAATTATAAGAAATACTGTTAATTTTTCAAACTCAAATATTAAAGTCACATATTCCATTCAGTGTCTTTCACCGCCGTTTAACAGCCTATTCTGTGTACTCTGTACAGTTCCAGAATTATAAGAAATACTGTTAAGTTTTCAAACTCAAATATTAAAGTCACATATTCCATTCAGTGTCTTTCACCGCCGTTTAACAGCCTATTCTGTGTACTCTGTACAGTTCCAGAATTATAAGAAATACTGTTAAGTTTTCAAACTCAAATATTAAAGTCACATATTCCATTCAGTGTGTTTCAACGCCGTTTAACAGCCTATTCTGTGTACTCTGCAGAGTTGCAGAATAGTAAGAAATACTGTTAAGTTTTCAAACTCAAATATTAAAGTCACATATTCCATTCAGTGTGTGTCACCGCAGTTTAGCAGCCTATTCTGTGTACTCTGCAGAGTTGCAGAATAGTAAGAAATACTGTTAATTTTTCAAACTCAAATATTAAAGTCACATATTCCATTCAGTGTCTTTCACCGCCGTTTAACAGCCTATTCTGTGTACTCTGTACAGTTCCAGAATTATAAGAAATACTGTTAAGTTTTCAAACTCAAATATTAAAGTCACATATTCCATTCAGTGTGTTTCAACGCCGTTTAACAGCCTATTCTGTGTACTCTGTACAGTTCCAGAATTATAAGAAATACTGTTAAGTTTTCAAACTCAAATATTAAAGTCACATATTCCATTCAGTGTGTTTCAACGCCGTTTAACAGCCTATTCTGTGTACTCTGCAGAGTTGCAGAATAGTAAGAAATACTGTTAAGTTTTCAAACTCAAATATTAAAGTCACATATTCCATTCAGTGTGTGTCACCGCAGTTTAGCAGCCTATTCTGTGTACTCTGCAGAGTTGCAGAATAGTAAGAAATACTGTTAATTTTTCAAACTCAAATATTAAAGTCACTTATTCCATTCAGTGTGTGTCACCGCAGTTTAGCAGCCTATTCTGTGTACTCTGCAGAGTTGCAGAATAGTAAGAAATACTGTTAAGTTTTCAAACTCATATATATTAAAGTCATATATATCGTGTAAGATGAAGAAGGCGGGTAAAAAGGGACGGGGAAGTGGACGTGATCCTGAAAGTTCAGGGCGCGGGTCAGGACGCGGAGAAACTGTGCCTGGTGCCAGAGCACAAGAAAGAAAGACATCCACCATACCTAGCTTCATGTCTGATTTCACAGGGCGTCGCAGGACATCACTCTCGAGGTCCGACCAGTGCGAACAGGTGGTCGGTTGGATGACAGCTGATACTGCTTCCAGTCGGTTAAGCACCACCCTGTCTTCCACCAAGTCCACTCTCAGTAGCCAAGAGTCTGGTCAACATAATCCTCACTCTGATCATCCTTCCTCCCACCATACACGGTCTGGTCAAAGAAGTGATCCCACACTGGGATATAGTGATGAGCTCGTCTCATCACCAATCCTTCATTTGACCCTCTCTCCAAGCACGCTTGCAGAGGAACATGACATCTTGTGCCCTGATTCACAACCTCTAGAGGCTACCCAATCACAAGAAGATGACAGATGTGAACGGCATTTAAGGTCAAAGGAAGTAGTGGATGATGATGATGATGATGATGAGACACAGTTGCCATTAAATCAACCACTATTTCCGTCTCAAGACCTTGTTGAGGAGAATGTTATACAGTTGTCAATGACTGAGTATGTGGTGGGATCAAGACTTGAGGAGGATGATCAGAGTGAGGAAGTGGAGGAGGACTTGGTGGACGATGAGGTGACTGACCCCACCTGGGAAGGTGTAGAGCCGAGCGATGACAGCAGTCCTGAGGGTGAGCCATCTGCAGCACCGCAACAGGCTGGAAGAGGCAGTGGTGTGGCTACAGAAAGAAGGCGGACCGCACCAAACCGGCCCGCAAATGTTCCACGGAGCACCCCCTTGCGTAAATCTACCTTGCCAAGGGGTAGGTGTTCCGCGGTATGGCGTTTTTTTAAGGAAAGTGCGGACGACAAAAGAATTGTAGTTTGCAACCTGTGCCACACCAGAATGAGCCGAGGCATGAACACTAGAAACCTCACCACCACCAGCATGATCCGACACATGGCATCCAAGCACCGTAGTAAGTGGGAGGAACGCCTGGATCGCCCATCTGTGTCTGCAGGCCACACCACTGCCTCCTCTTCCCCTGTTTTCGGTGCCGGCCAATCGCCTGTCGAAGGCGCAGGCCCGCATACCTCCCGCCCTGCACCTGTACCATCTGAAGCACCATCAGCGACCACATCCACTTCCCTGTCCCAGCACAGCGTCCAAATGTCGTTACCCCAGGCATTTGAGCGCAAGAGAAAGTACCCAGCCACCCACCCACAGGCCATAGCACTAACCTCACACCTTTCAAAATTACTGGCCATCGAAATGCTGCCATTTAGGCTTGTGGACACTGAGTCCTTCCGCAGCCTGATGGCAGCAGCTGTCCCTCGGTACGCGGTCCCCAGCCGCCACTACTTTTCCCGGTGTGCCATCCCCGCATTACACCACCATGTGTCCCGTAACATCACCCGTGCCCTGACCAACGCAGTTACTGGGAAGGTCCACTTAACGACTGACACATGGACAAGTGCTTGTGGCCAGGGACGCTACATTTCCCTGACGGCACACTGGGTGAATGTCGTGGAGGCTGGGAGCGACTCGGACCCTGGGATGGCACGGGTGCTACCCACGCCGAGGATTGCGGGCCCTACCTCCATCAGGGTTTCCACCAGCACCTACGTTATTGGCTCCTCCTCCTCCGTTTCCACCTCCGAATTCTCTACACACACCGCCACTCCCCCATCAGCCAGTAGCTGGAAGCAGTGTAGCACTGCAGTGGGGAAGCGTCAACAGGCCGTGCTGAAGCTGATCTGCCTTGGGGACAAACAGCACACGGCCTCAGAGCTGTTGCAGGGGATTAGTCACCAGACCGAGCAGTGGCTCTCGCCACTCAACCTGCAACCAGGCATGGTTGTGTGTGATAATGGGCGTAACTTGGTGGCGGCTTTGGAGCTCGGCAAGCTCACACACGTACCATGCCTAGCGCATGTATTTAATTTAGTGGTGCAGCGATTTCTAAAAACCTACCCCAATGTGCATGATCTCTTGACCAAGGTGCGCCGCGTGTGTGCACATTTCCGTAAGTCATCTACAGCTTCGGCCGGCCTGTTGAAGCTGCAGCAGCGCTTACAATTGCCAGCTCACCGGCTGCTGTGTGACGTGAGCACGCGCTGGAACTCCACCTTCCACATGTTGGCCCGGCTTTGTGAGCAGCAGAGGGCAGTAGTGGAGTACCAGCTGTTACACGGTCGTCGCCTCTCCGTTCAACTTCCTGTAATCAGAAGTGAGGAGTGGGAATGGATGTCAGACCTCTGCGAGGTTTTACGCAATTTTGAGGAATCGACACAGATGGTGAGCGGCGATAACGCTATTATCAGTGTAACCATCCCACTTCTGTGTCTACTGAAACGCTCGCTGCTCACAATTAAAACCGACGCTTTGCATGTGGAAGAGGTGGAAATGGGGGAGGAAGAGCTTACACAAGGTGATAGCCAGAGCACCCTCACTTCGTCTTCTCAGCGACAATTGGAGGAGGCGGAGGAGGAGGAGGAGGAGGAGGAGGAAGACACGGTTGCCTCCGCTACAGAGGGTAGCCATGGAACTTTAGTTCCATCTCTTCAGCGTGGGTGGGCAGAAGAGGAGGAAGAGGATGAGGATATTGAGAGTCATCCTCCTGGTGAGGACAGCGAAATCTTGACTGTTGGTACTCTGGCACACATGGCTGACTTTATGTTAGGCTGCCTTTCCCGTGACCCACGCGTTATATGCATTTTAAACAACACGGATTACTGGGTGTTCACCCTTCTGGACCCCCGCTACAAAGAGAATTTCTCATCTCTCATTCCTCCGGTGGAGAGGACAAGCAAAATGGTGCAATACCAGAAGGTTCTTGTCGAAAAATTGCTCCAAAATTTTCCATCTGACAACGCTGGCGGCAGAGTACGTGCTACCTTGGCCAACAGAGAAGGGGAGAAAAGGGGAGCACACAGCAGTTCCGAGAAAGGCAGGGCAACACTCTCCAAGGCGTGGGACACCTTCATGACACCCCGCCAGCACCCTCACCCTGATGCGCAGCCTAGTGTCACAAGGAGGGAAAAGTTTTGGAAGATGGTGAAGGAGTACGTAGCAGACCGTGTCAGCGTCCTCAATGATCCCTCTGTGCCTTACAACTACTGGGTGTCCAAGCTGGACACGTGGTATGAACTGGCACTCTACGCCTTGGAGGTGCTGGCCTGCCCTGCCGCCAGCGTTCTGTCTGAGCGGGTATTTAGTGCTGCTGGTGGCATCATAACAGATAAGCGTATCCGCCTTTCCACCGACAATGCTGATAGGTTGACACTTATAAAAATGAACAAGGCCTGGATTTCCCCTGACTTCTCCACTCCACTGGAGGAAAGCCCCGGGGGAACATAAACTCACTTTATATATGTTATTTACAATGATGGGAATACTCTGTATTCCCATTCACCCCTTCCACCCAAAAAACGGGTATATGGTTGACTCTTAATCTTCTCATCCTCCTCCTCCTCTTCCATATGCCCTGTGCTATAATTTTTATATAGGGCCAGCTCACCAGCGGGCCCTGTGATATAATTTTTATATAGGGTCAGCTCACCAGCGGGCCCTGTTTGACAATTTTTATATAGGTCAGCTCACCAGCGGGCCTTCTCATATAATGTTTTATTGGGTCAGCTCTCTAGCGGGCCCTCTCATATAATGTTTTATAGCGTCAGCTCACTAGCGGGCCTTCGCATATAATGTTTAGGATGGTCAGCTCTGCAGCAGACCCTCACCCATAATGTTTTAGATGGTCAGCTCAGCGCACGTTTCCCTCTTAATCATGGCCTCAGTTCTGAAAATCAAGGAAATTTTTGGGAGAATTTGCCTCTGCGCACGTTTCCCTCTTAATCATGGCCTCAGTTCTGAAAATCAAGGAAATTTTTGGGAGAATTTGCCTCTGCGCACGTTTCCCTCTTAATCATGGCCTCAGTTCTGAAAATCAAGGAAATTTTTGGGAGAATTTGCCTCTGCGCACGTTTCCCTCTTAATCATGGCCTCAGTTCTGAAAATCAAGGAAATTTTTGGGAGAATTTGCCTCTGCGCACGTTTCCCTCTTAATCATGGCCTCAGTTCTGAAAATCAAGGAAATTTTTGGGAGAATTTGCCTCTGCGCACGTTTCCCTCTTAATCATGGCCTCAGTTCTGAAAATCAAGGAAATTTTTGGGATAATTTGCCTCTGCGCACGTTTCCCTCTTAATCATGGCCTCACTTCAGAAAATCGATGAAATTTTTGGGAGAATTTGCAGATGATATACAAGTAAATATACAGCAAATACTGTTTGGTAACAATTTTTCGCCTAAAGTCGTTTTTATTTTCCTTTTTGTGTGTTTTACGGTCAGTCTGTAAAAATGGCGTACTACGGGCGAAAGATCGTTCCCAGCAGCGATGTTGGAGTCCAAGGTGCATCCAGACATCCTCCCTATGCTGTCCCTGAACCATTTCTGTAGTGTTTCCATCTTTTTCTGCCCTTTTCCTATGGACCAGGCACCCTCCCCTCATCAGAGCAGGGGGTGCCTGGTGTAATGCTCGAGTCCTCCCATTGACTTCAATGGGGCTCGGGTGCTCGGCCGAGCACTCGAGCCTCAGGGGGTGCTCGGTCAGAGCACCCGAACATCCGAGCATTGGGGTGCTCGCTCATCACTAACTATAACATAACTGCAAAGCCTATGCTTTGCCCATCAAGCACCTCACCATTCACTGACACCAGAAACACAATCAGGTAACCACTCAAGGCCTCCCACGTTTCAAAACTCACTACTGATAAAATTCCACATACCTATATGTGAGCAGTCTGTACATTACTCTGTATACACAACTCATAACCTGGTTAGTGGGGGGTGGGTAGATGGGAAGCTCCTCCCCACTGCAATAACTTTGTACAGATTGGCACAAAATGGTGGCAGGACCTAGAAACGCCAGAAACCAGTTAATTTCCGGAATTGCCTCCGTGTTTTCCTCCCTAGCTGTGCTTCCCCATTTCATCCACCATCCTTTCCTTTGTAACCCCATCAAGGCCTATCATCCTGAGTGTCTCTGTTCTCTGGGGGTCCCATAAGTGTCAGATACTTGTAACAATAGCAAATGATTGATAAATGTGCATGTAAGCATGTATTTTTGTATTTTTTAAATATAACAGTTTGCATAGGATTTTTGTTCATAGTCTTAACATCAGATAAATTTCAGCTGGGACATTTTTGAGAAAAATATATGAAACGTGAAAATAATATTGAAGAGTCTGATCTAATTCATGGTGTTTTGTGTCTAGCCTTGGAGCATACTGCAGATTTGACCCGACTACTCGGTATTGCTGCATTCGCATAAACGAGTCTTATTATAAGACAAGACCACGAAGTGCTCTGATAGGGGTAAGTGTTATTGATCGTTTTCTTTATACTGGTTTATGGATCTTTAGTGATAAAAAAATGACCTGTTTTCGAGATATTGAGGATGAGTTAGAAAGGAGAACAGGTTAACTGGGGGTACTACAGAGGACATTGATTTATATGGGGTATCTTAATATCTTGAGTGCTAAACAAGTCTCTAGTATAATGCTCTGCAATGTATTGGGGACCCCTCTAGCATTCAAGGGGTTAAAAGCTCCATTTAAATCAATGGGGATTTTAAGAAAGTTTATTTGTCCCCTATTAGTTTGCTGGAGATTTGTTTATTTTCTTCTTAGTTCTTCAGCTTCAGCATGTGTGGTTCCCCCTTGGATACTAGAGAACACTGGACAATGTAATACAGTGATGCACTCCCAAAAGGTTAAATCAAACTAATAGTATAACAGTAAAAGAGAACTAGCTAGTAGGTGAAAGATTCCCTGAACCACATGTAAATGTTACCATAGCTTAATATTCGTGGAGTAGAGGACCTCTTTCCTTTTCTTCAGCTAGAATTCAAGGGGTTCAATGTGCTACTTAACTAGAACACACTGGCCAGCAGGAGAGCACATTGTCAGTCAAGGACATAATCTGTGCTGTAGCGGTTACCAATCATTTCATGATACTATAGAGAAACTATCAGTAGGAATTTTCTTTTAATAAGTTTCCCTTTTTAATCTGTTATCTATGGCATCACAAGGTTTATATTTTTTTCTTTATCTGTTATGGCAGTCAAAGAGTTACCTTCTTAGTCTAATTGGCCATATGATGCTATTTGTTTATGATACTGCAATGGTTAAACTACTAACCTGTTAAGGCAATATACTGATAGGCCTTCCATCTCTTCCTCTTGATTTAGACCCAATTAGGGTTCCTTACCCTCCTAGGGTTACCTTTTTTAGCCTGCTACACTATGGTGTTAAAGGAGTCAACCTTTTTTTATCTATTTGGTATAAATCTAAACATTTACCATCATACTCTAATGAGTAATGGGGCCTAACCTTCCTCAGTCACCATTTGTATAGTAGTGAAGGCGGACAACCATCTGCCCAGTTGGGGAGAAGCTCTGGGAGGAAACTGCTGCACATGGTGGTAGTCTCTGTATAGCTCTTCTCCCAAGTATCTGATTTTTGTTCTTAAATCAATTTTCTTTGTGTTCTGTTGTGGGTCTGTTGACTCAAGGAGCTCTTGATTTGGTTAGGTTTGACTAGCTAGGTTTGCCTTGGCTACAAGGGTTTTCTTGCCCCATGGAGATTTTTGAAACATCATTAAAAGGTCCCTGTGGTCCTTGTGTTCCCCAAAGGATAAAATAGAAAAGACATTTTTTGTGTTACTTACAGATAATCCTTTCCTATTAGTCCATGGGGAACACTGGGCATCCCTTCTTGGGCACACAGGACATCCCTCTAGAAGAAAACTCTTAGGTTTGATTCCTCTGGCAGGGGTGCCATTCTTTCCTAGCGTCTCTGGAATGGTGGCATTTTTCTTAACTTTTATTTTTATTTGTTTTACCTTGGTCTTGGTGTTGCTAAATGATAACTGGAAAGGGTTGGAGCCATGGGTGTCCATGAAAATGTTTCCAAGGGGGCAAATCCCAAATCAGGGACAGTCCTAAAGCCTATGTCAAAGGTTTTATCCCAGGAGTCCATAGGCAGAAATAGTTAAGCACATTATGTGCAGGCCAGGGGTGTGATTACAAGTTGTACAGAGGGTGCAGTTGCAGTGGAACCGAGCATCCTGGGGGGCCCAATCTACCCCAGAATCCAATAGATTCCTGTTATGGCTCTGGAAATGTTTTTGTGATAGTAGCATAGCAACATAGTTGATGAGGCTGAAAAAAGACACAATTCCATTAAGATCTGCCCATGCCATGATCCAGAGATGCTATTTCCAATTAAGCCCCAATTGGGTAAAAAAAAATCCTTCCAAACTCAAAATAGCAGTTGGATATTTTGCTGAACATCCTATCTGCTGTGAAACTAGCTGTCACAATTCTCACTGTTCTTAGCTAGAAGGGTATCCATTACTTATTTGAAAGCAGTTACAGTATCTGCAAGTACAGCATTCCGAGGCAAAGAATTCCATTACTTTACTGCCCTTAAGGTAAAAAATCCCCACCTTTGTTTCAGTCAAAACCACCTTTCCTCTAGTCTTAAAAGATGGCTTTGTTCTTAGCTCAACTCTTTGAGTAAATAATTCACTGGAGATTTCTTTGTATTGCCTTCGAATATATTTCTAAATGGTAATCATATCACCCCTGAAATGTCTCTTCTCTAATGTAAACAAACCCATTTTGGCTAATCTCTCTTTCTAATTAAGATCCTCCAGTCCCTTTATTAGTTTTGTTGCACATCTCTGCACTTTTTCCAGTTCAATAATGTTTTTTTTAAGAATGTGTATACTCCATATTCCAGATGAGACCTAATCAAGGATTTATATAGAGGTAGAATTATATTTGCAACCCGTGCATCTAGTATCCTCTTTGTACTTGCAGCATTTGGCCCTTGCTGCAGAGTCTAATTTTCACCCTATCCTCACTATGATTTGGGACTTTCTCTTAAGTCCCTCTGGTTCTAAGCCCTGATTTACCCTGACCACAAGCATTCACAGTATCTCTAGCCACATTACTGCACCTTTCCCTTTTGTTTGCCTGGTGCTGGTGGGTGTCTGGGCCTCCTTCCACATCAGTTACTTCACTCTCTCCTACTGGTGAATTCTGACTCTTCTTCCTGTTTTTCTTACACAGTCCCGCTCTCACTCTTAGTTCCCTCAGTTCTAGTTTTCTGAAGTCTCATCTTTCCCCTCTCTCCTCCCCATGTTGCTGATCAGCTCCCTCTCTGGTCATTCCTGGTAGTATGCTCCTTTTTCCTTGTTCTTTTGTGATCTTTCTTGCTCCCGGAACCCCCTTCTGTTCTCCATTCTTGTTTCTGGTTTTTTTTTTGCCTCTCTTCTTCTTACTTCTTTCCTAGTCTCTTCCCTTTCCTTCCCCTTCTCTTTTCTTCTCTTTTCCCATTTTTTATGTGTCTGTTGGGGAGGGTGGTCTCGAGCAGGCACATTGGGTTTGGTTTTAGTAGAGCCCTAATTCCTCCTTTCCAATGTCTGGTAATCCCATCCTGGTTTCTTGCTGGCTCAGCCTGGTAGGAACAATCTAGTTTCGCAACCAGCTCCTCTATCCAGCACTGGCCGCAGCAAGGTTGGGCAGTCACAGACACCTATCTCTCTAGCTTCGTACTCCAGCACCATTCCCAAGCTAATGATGTGCTGTAGTCTCCTGTTACAACACTGCTATGAAATCTATTGTCTATCAGTATACTAAATATTCTCTAACAATGATTTCCCAAGTAGTTTCCCATTCAGGGCATAGGTATTGTGTTTGTTTCTGCAGCCCAAATATATAACTTTATATTTATATTAAACCTCATCTGCCACTTTTTTGCCCATTCACTCAGTTTATCCTAATCTTTTTTGCAGAAAAAATAATTCTCTGTATGTATTTCCTTAGATAGCTTAGTGTCATCACCAAAGATTGAGATACCATTTTCAATACCCGCTTCTTAATCATTAATAAACAAGTTAAAAAGCATTGAGTCCAGGACTGAGCCCTGTGTCACCCCACTTACAACTTTAGACCGACTTGAAAAGGTACCAATTACAACAACTCTGACATCTATCATTTAACCAGTTCTTTATCCAAGCACAAATATACTTAACCCCTAACCCTAATGGCCCATTTCTAATAACACTGCAGCCTACTGTCCCAACCCACACCGTTTTGTTAATCACACCATTGCCTATCTGGCGACTAGCTGCTCAGTAGCGCTAGTCGCAAGAATTCTTACCACATTAAAGAGAAATCTCTATTCTTCATGGACTGACAGCAAGACGGAGCGTGGACATCTTGCCCTAGTGACGTCCACGCGCCTGCGCTTTCAGCCCCAACACGGTCTAGGAGGCGTTTGGCTTCTGCTGGGACTGACAGCGCAGACGCTTGGACATCACTAGGGCAAGATGTCCACGCTCTGTCTTGCTGTCAGTCCATGAAGAATAGAGATTTCTCTTTAATCCGGTAAGAATTCTGGCGACTAGCGCTACTGAGCAGCTAGTCGCCAGATGGGCAATGATGTGATGCTATCTTATTATTGGGTGGTAGTTCTGCTTTAACTGTTAATGTGGCAATCCTATTATTAACTCGTAATTATTTCTAATATTCAGTATTATTTGTTTTGAGATACCAAATAGCTTACAATTGCAAATGTAATGCACTAGAATCACTAGTAATACCACTTGATACCATAGCGCTTACAATGAAAATGGTGCTGTCACTCCTCTCGCCTTCACCTGCTGTTTAGTTCAGTCCTTCATCTTTGATTGGTTGCCCAGACCTTTTTAACCTGTTTCTTTCCTCTCTAGTGTGTCCAATCTTCGAAGTAACTACTGTATTGTCCTGTGTACTTGTTTAGTTCCCTCGTTACTGACCTTGTCTCTGGAAATCTAACTACTCTCCCTCTGGTCCCTTATTTGGCTTTTCTCTACCTTGTTCTGGCACCCAGACCTCTGCTTTGTCTCCTGACCTAATGTTCACAGCTTCTCCGACTCTACATTACTCATCAGTGGATTCCCAGGCTTCGACTTTGGCCCATACCTTTCTCCTTCATACCCTCCTGCTGCTCTTGCTTTCCCTGGTTCTCCCCCCAGCTATCCCAGGCTATGATTGTTCTCCTGCTTCAAGTCATCAGCTTACCTTAGCTGGCTGGAGGCTGTCTTCCAGAATTCAGATCCTTCATCCCCCTCAGCATCTGCTGTTCCACTTTCTCCTAGGCCCTCCTCTCCAGTCTGCCAAGCAGATAGTCTCTCCTCAGCTGTCCATCGGCTGGTGGTTTTTGGAAATTGTCATTGTCCTAAAACTTGGGTTGTCGACCATCTAGTGGAAACTTTAGGTAGTGCAATTTAGGTATTGCAATGGGGGGCTCCCCGGGTACTGACTTTCTCCTGAATTCCTCCAATTGCCACTCAGAGAACTCAGGGAGTCTTTGGACTTTTATTTAATCTCTCTCCCCAGAGGCTTGCTACACCTCTTGACCCTCTCAAGTTCTCTTTGGGTGTCCAGTCCCTAAATGGAACTAGTCCACAAAGGTCCCCCTCTACCTTTTCTGTGCAGCCAACAGTTCACTGGTTACCCATCCTGGTCAACTTCCCTGCTGTTCTGGGGAGTAGATATCTAGCAAGCACCTCTGCCTCGGTTAGGTTCACAGCAAGGGTAGCTCTGTGACCATCACTGCACTCAAGCTTCGCACCCTGGAATCCCCCGGAGTGGAGAAGGCAATAATTAAAGGTGTTACTCTAGTGATACCATAGAGCTTACAGTTAAAATGGAGCTACACTATTAAAACCACATAGCTTACAATTATAATAGTGCTACAATAGAGATACCACAGAGCTTACAATTGCAGTATTGCTATACTAGTGATATCACAGAGCTTACAATGGAATTAGAGCTACAATAGTGATAGCACAGAGCTTACAACTGAAATGGAGCTACACTAGTAATACCACAGTGCTTATAACTGAAAGGATTATGCCACATAGCCTTCAATTAAAAATGGAGTTACATTATCCTGACCCTAACCTCACTGGATGTCAGTGCACAAATTTTGCTTTCTCTTGTGTTCTTCAGATTTTTAAACCTGATGAAAACAGTGATATAGTGTATACTACACACAGGGTCAGACAGGATCCACATACCTTGCTATAAATTGTGTACTACACAGTGGGCCAACTGTACAGAGACAAAAGTTGAACCAAATGTGCCATAGGCAACAATAAAAAATTCCTTTTGACTTAAGTAGAGATTTTAACCCCATCAGTGCTAGGAAGGCCTCCAGTATTTTTCCTCTTGAACTCATCTGGTTAAAATCATTATTTCCTAATCAATAGAAATTGTTATTGTCCCCTATAGTATGGTGTGTTTGCTCCAGAATAACTCCACTGTGGTCTGTGCATGTGTGTACAGAGCTTAAACATAAACATGTATAATATACAGATATGTCAAGGAACACAGCTGTATAAACACATTTGCAATCAAAAGTGCTGTAAACCTGGGGCAAACTAACTACATTAAAGGGAACAAAGAAAAAAATCCCATTGATTTACATATTAACATAGTTGATGAGGCTGAAAAAAGACGTGTCCATCAAGATCAGCCAATGAAAATCACCCCTGTTGATCCAGAGGAAGGAAAAAAAAACAAAAAAACCCATTGAAGTAATTTCTAATTAGGCCCCAAGTGGGTAAAAAAAAATGTTCTTCCTGACTCCAAGTGGCAGTCAGATAATTCCCGGGTCAACAACCTATCTGCTTTGAAGCCAACTGTCATAATTCTAATGTTCTGTGCTAGATAGGTATCCATTACTTTTATGAAAGCAGTTACATTATCTGCAAGCACAGCACCCTAAGGCAAAGAATTCCATAGCTTCATTGCCCTTACTGTAAAACATCTCTGCTTTGTTTTAGTCAAATGCGGTTTTCCTCTTTTCCTAATGGATGAAATCTCGTTCTTAACTCAGCTCTTTGAGTAAATAATGAGTTGGAGAGGTCTTTGTAGTGACATTAAATATATTTGTAAATGGTAACCATATGACCCATTAGACATCTCTGCTTTAATGTAAGCAAACCCAGTTTGGCTAGTCTCCCTTTATAACTCAGGCCCTCCAATACTTTTATCAGTTTTGTTAATAACTGGTGCCCAGAACTGTACTCCATATTCTAGATGAGGCGCTGCCATGGATTTATATAGAGGTAGAATTATATTTGCATCCTGTGCATCTATACCTCTTTTTATGCAGGAAAGTACCCTATTTGCTCTTTCAGCAGATGGGTGACTCTGCACACTGCTGTGAAGTCTATGCTTGTGAATTAGTCTGACATGATCTATTCTTCATAAAACCATGCTGACTCCTACTAATAATATTGTTTGTCTTCACATAGATCTGAATAGTGTCAGTTAGTAACCCTTCTAATATCTTATCCACAATGGAAGTCAAGCTCACAGGGCTGTAATTTCCTAGTTTGGATCTTGCCCCTTTTTTGAACAATGGTATTACATCAGGTTTCCTCCAACCACAGAGCACTATGCCTGATGAAAGTAAATCAATAATTATTAAATAAAATGGTCTTGTTATTAATGAACTATTGATCCCTTGGGTGTATACCATCAGATCCAGGTGCTTTATTCACCATCAGATTTTCCAGACTTTTTCCTAAGTAAGGCACGTACATAAAGGAGGAAATTCTGTGATTTTGTATGTTTGCCCATAGCCTGTCATTATTGCTTCCTTTGTATATACAGAAGAAAAGAACGTGTTTAAGGTGTTAACCAAAGCCTTATCTTCACTATTCAATTCACCTGTCTCGGCCTTAAGAGGACCAATATCAACTTTAATCTTTTTTGTCATTTATATACTTGTATATATTAACCCACTGAATGCAATATATCTCCAAGGCAATGCAGAGCAATGTGTTGGAGAGTTATCTAAGATCTAAGGGGTTAAATGGGAATTTTTACCCATTAAGTGCCAGTGGGAAATGCATTGGCTGATTGAGTGTATGGTTTTGTGTGTGTATATGTGTGTGTGTGTGTGTGTGTATGTGTGTGTGTATGTGTGTGTGTGTGTGTGTATATGTGTGTGTGTGTGTGTGTGTGTGTATGTGTGTGTCTGTCTCTATCTGAAACCTTTAATCCAGGAGGATTCCAGCTCCTGCTGGCACTCTGGCAATGTGCAGATGTGCTGCAGGGCTCTACTGTGGGGCTTGTCTTGGGGACAATGATATGAGATCTCTCAGCATTGTGTCTATGTGTTGCTCCTGCTCAGGCACAGTTAAGGCAGATGCAGGAGGCAAACAGAAATGCTTCTCTGGTGAGCAGTGGCACAGGATGACTGATCCACATTCTATGTGCCACTGCCACAGGATCTGTCTCCAGACATGTTCATCCCCCCCACACCACTCTATCAGACTGGAACAATGGCACACAGCACTGCCAACAACATTTCCCCTGTACACACACTACCCAGCTGACTCCCACAAAGAAAGAGGAAAGGAGCAGATCATGTTTAATATCAATATACTCACCACTCGCAGCCATCATTGCCGCTTCATGCAGCAGACACTTCACATATGCACATGTGCTTGGGCAACTGTAAAGTGAATATATTATGCAGTGTGTGACTGCAGACTACAGCATGCCAGTACACTATTGAGGACTGCAAGATTCAGTTTTTTTTTAACCCCTTGAGGACCACAGAGTTGTGAAATGCATTGGTTAGCTTATTAAATATGACCCTGTATCCTCTGAAAGTATTTATTAGTCTTTAAGATAAAACAATTTACATATTAACAACCTAAGAATCAGTAAATTGTTTGTGTGTGTTCTATAGGCTCTTGTACATGAGATGATACATGCTGTCATGTATCTCTATAATGAAGATGGTGCCGGGGATCATGGTCCGCTGTTCTGCTGGTACGTTGAAGAATTAAACAAGCAGCTTGGTGGTAAAATTAAAGTAAGTATTTTTACTTGTAGTTAAGCACAAAAGTCAGAATTCTCCAAATTCCCACTGATTTAAGTGGAGCTTTTAACATCCCGAGTGCCAAAGAGCTCTCCAACACATTGAAATGAGAATTGTCATTGTTCTCCATTGATGTTATTGGTTTTGCTCCAGAATTGTTCCAGTTCTTAATACATCAGCCCAGTGTAGTAAATGATCATTAGGGGGCACTGGTGCAAACTTATTTGTGGTCTATTAAACAAGAAACATAACTTGTGTAAAGCATCCTAAGCACTGATGTAGTGACAGTGGGGTGAATGTACCCTGTTGATTCCTCACAAGAAACAGGCCCTGGAATTGGCGTTCTGTCCTTATGTCTGGCTAATGTCAATTTACTAAGCTATTTGTGCCCCAGATCCTCCCTTTAAAGCCACTTGCACTAAGGGGTGAACAATGGGACAGTCAGTGGGTGTTGGGGTCATTCCCTTCCACTGAGCCTTTGTTTGGTTTATGTACTACACAATGCATAGAGGACATTTCTTAAGCCTACGTCATTTCCCTGGGCATGCTATGGGGCTGGCATGCGGGCCTTACTGGCATGAAAGTCCACAACTGGTAAAGTGTGTCCCCTGGTATGCACCACAGCAGAGGTCATACTCTGTAGTCCATACCCTGGAGTGCAGTCAGTGGGGTTAGAGGCTAATACTCTGAAGCTACACTGGTGATTATGTACTTTGAACCCAGTATTTCTTGCTTTAACTATGTACACTTTATTTACAACAAGGATACAATGTAATGTAATAATGGTTATTGTGCCTTTTCTTGTGATCCCTCCCATTGTGCATGCTGCTGAATGTGAGACTATAGGAAACCAGACAATTATTATATGGTCACCTACACACCTACATGTTGTGAGACCAATTCGCCATCCATTGTTCCCTTTGAACTTTTATGGGCACTCATGGAGGCTGATGTACCAAGCAGAACTGGGGCAACTCTGAGACAGATAAACTGCACCACAGGGGACTGATAATCATTCCATAAATGGCCATTGGTTTCATTGTGCTTTTAACCTCTTAAATGCCAGGAGAATCTGCAAGGCATTCCTTCACCTAGATCTCTAGCAATTAACGGACTGAAATCCTTATTTAAATCAATGGAGTAGTTTTATTGTCCCCTATAATGCAGTAAGTTTGTCCAACTTTTCTGTTGTGTATATGACCCTTGATAAGGAGTAGGAAGTACTCTTGCAGCTAAATAGATGAATACAGCTGTAAAACCTTAAAGTCACAGTATCATAACACAAACTTCTATACCTATTAACATGAAAATGCCATGATAATACTTGCTGCATACCTGGATTTGTAAAGTGGTGTACAAACGCCCACCAAATCCAATGTTCTTTTTATTCCATAAAGAGCATTTTAAAGAAAGAAATAATTCAGTACTTTGTAAATAAAATAATATTTATGAAAAAGGGTGTCATGCAGAAAGTAAAGATGAACAATTCAGCAACATGCCACCTGCACCAGAGTGGACAACTGAATGCTCCCTAAATTCCACTGGACTAAGATGGGGATTTTATCCTCTTTAGTGCTAGTGAGGTATCAAACGTATTGCTTCACAATGTGTAGGGGACCTCTTCAGCATACAAGGAGGTAAATGTCCCATGTAAATCAGTGGGGATTTTTATGTACCCCTGTGGTGCTGATGGATTATTCTAGAACTGCTTATCTTTTACTTTCAGCACAACAGCCAATGAGTTGTGCATAAAACTCCATGTATTGTGTGTATTATCTAATACTTGTCTTCATGCTAAAGGTGTTTCTCTGCATTTTCCAATTTGATTAGGTTCCTGTTGAATGGGGTGCTGACCCTGATGACGTCTTGCAGCACTGGTGGAAGTGCAATGGACCTTGCGGACACATTCTCAAACGTGCCATTAACCGGCCTCCATCTAATCGGGAGAAATGGTGTGCATACCATCAGCATGCTTGTGGCGGCACATATATAAAAGTGAGGGAGCCAGGAAATGATTGCAGAGTAGGAAAGAGAAAGAGAACAGACACGTCATCTAACCCTGCTCTCAGTGCTGGAGAAGGCAGCAATCAGAATGGATATCCCAAAAGGCGCAGAGTGCATAGCGACATCTATTAATTGTGTATATAAGCACACTCTAAATGTAAATTGTAAATAGTTATGTAAATAGTTATAGTAGTTATGTAGTTATGTAAATAGTTATGTTTGTTCTATATAAATAAAAATATATATACTCTATTTGTGATTTGTATCGAAGTGGATTGCAGACAAGTGGCGTTGGAAAGAATCTGGACTTAGAACAGAAGCAGGAGTTGGAAACAGAGCTCTGTGGTGATCAAGAGATTTTACTACATCCACATTTTAATCTGTTTTCAGCTATGAGCTGCAATAAGCTAAGTTTGGGACATTTGTGTTGTGTAGTGTGGTAAGGGAGAGGATAAAAACAAAAGCCTTTTTACCCCCTCTCTTTGCAGTTGTACAAGTGATTGATTGCAGTCTGTGTATGGTAGGAGTGGTTGTGTTGTTTGCTGGGTTGTAATTGGTGGATTTTTGCTATTTAAAGCAGAAGACAGTGAATAAATGAACGTGTGAATCTTGCATTACTGTATAAGTGCAGATGTGTGGTAAGTGTTGGGAATTTTAATAGCAGGGGATTCAAGTAAGTGCAAAAGTGTGCTAAGTGTTTGGAATTTAAATAACAAGGGATTCAAATACACAGCAACGTTTATATATTTTTTTCTGGCTGCCTTTTAACTTGTGGTAACTGGCATCATATGAGTGGTAGCATGACTATCTGTTTAGCTCAGTGCACAAGCTGCCATATGTTTGCACACCAAAAAAAAAAAATTCCAAGGAGCATAGCTCTGTGGCAGATGTGAATAAGTAGCATCTCTGGAAGCTCAGATTGGAGATCTGGAGAGCCAAGCTGCAACACTGAGGGAGACGGCCAATCTTGAGAGGTGTCTGCTTATTAAGCAGAAGGAAGTTGTTGTAGGATGTTCTGGGGATGGAGACAGCACAAAGAATAAGCAGGTAGCTAGATGGGTTACAGTTAGAAATAGCAAGGTGGGGCAGAGGAATAGGGAAAACACTTCTATATTTACTAACCCTAACAGATTTGCTACATTGAGTGATGATGTTGAATTTTTTGGCATAGAAATGCCTTTGCTTGAGATGACTTTTCTTTCTAACAGCTGAGATAAAAGCCCCTTTAGCACTGATGGGATCCAGAACTCAAGCAGACCTAGACAGATGGTGGTGGTGGGAGATTCTATTATTAGGAAGACAGACAGTGTAATCTGTTGCCAGGATTGCTACAATAGAACAGTTTGAGGTCTTCTAGTTGCTCAGGGTCAAAATGTGGCAGACCAGGTTGATAGATTATTGGGAGGGACTGGGTATGACCTGCTGTCATGGTACATGTTGGTACTAATGAAAAAGTCAGTGGAAAATGGAGGTCCGTTAAGAAGAATATCAGGGATTTAGGATATAAGCTTAAACAGAGGACCTCTGAGGTAGTATTTTCTGAAATACTGTCTATGCTACGTGCTACACCAGAAAGGCAACAGGAGACTAGTGAGTTAAATGCGTGGCTAAAGACTTGGTTTAAGCAGAAGAGGTTTGGGTTTCTAGATCACTGGGTGGTCTTTTCCCTTGGGGGCAATCTTCATAGTCAAGATGGCTTGCACCTTAGCAGAAAGGGGGGCATGGTGCTAGGAGATAGGATGGTTATAGGGTTGCAGTAGACTTTAAAGAAGAAAAGGGAGGAAGGGTTAAGCAAAACATGAATGGGGAGGTAGTATAATTGAGGAGATGGTATTAGAGAAGGGCATGGGGGTGGAGAGGGGGAATGGGCTAGTTAATCTAATAGGGAGGTAACAATGTTACAGCCTGACAAAAGGCACATTCATTTTACAAAGAATGTCATTTTTAGGAATGGCAAAAAGATCAAATGGATACATGTAAATGCTCATAGTCCAGCTGGTAAGATGAGGGAACTAGAAATTGTTGCAATGTATGAGCAGTATGATCTAATTGGTGTGTCTGAAACCTGGTTAGAGAATACATATGACTTGGCAGTCAATCTATGCCTATATGTAAAGCATGCCTTAATACCTAGCATAAGGGAAGATATAAATGAAAGGTCCAGTCAAAATGTAACAGCCCTTTGGGTTGAAATACATACTGGGGCACACATTATAAAAAATATTAATGGGGATTTGTTACAGGCCACCTAATATTGGGGAGTTAAGGAAGCCCAGCTTTAAAGGGATAATAATACTTTAATATTACTAATCCCCATAGTGTAGCTCTTTAAAAACTAATTAAATTGCCCCCAGGTTCATCTCTCAAACCTTTATGGTTTGAGACATAACCGAATGCAAAGTCCCCCCCTCCCTCCTAGGATATTGTCTTCTTTTAAGATTAACCAGTGTTTTTGGAGAATGTTTTTGATTTGAGTTCCAGCTGCATTGTACCTACAAAATGAGGGCTATCTCACTGCTGCTTCTCCTCTCCAAGACACATGAACCTGCCACTGTTCAACCAGCCGCTTCTGATAACTATTGACATTGCATACTTTGCTCACAGCGAGGCAATACAAAGTGTGCATCTCAGGCATGATTTGGATGCTGCCAAAAGCTGTCCGAAGACTCATAGAGCAACTTAGCAGAGTCAACAGAATACTGTCACCACTGACTGTACTAGGTTTCTGTATGAGTCTCTGGACAGCATGTGACAGCATGCAAATAATGCCCGGGAAGCAGACTTTGTAATGCCACACTGTGTGCAGAGTATGTGCTGTGGAGTGTTCTGAGAAGCAGCAGTTCTATGAAAGGGATCCGGGGCCTCCCCAGCTGTCTGGGAACACTGGGGAGCAGGTCCAGAGCAGGTGCAGGCAGACCGTGGCAGCACAGAATAGGATGCGACCTTTAAGTTGGCAACATGAGAATCTTGCGCTGTCATGCAGTGCGAGATTCTTGTGTCGCCATTTTTATTATGGCGACATGGTTAATGGGTTATGTTGTCCCACTCTCTTTTGTGTGCAACCTTTTTAAAGGATACCATTCTTCTCTGGGTGTTTGCCAAACCTTTTCCAAAGCTTCTTTTATTTCGTCTTCTGCGTAACCCTTTTCCAGGAACTTGGTACATAGATCATTTGCTTGTTCCTCCTTAGTCGATAGAATTGACTAATTGGGATGCTTTGAAGACATTTAGGGTGGTGTGCGCTTGATGTGTGAATATAACTGTTCATGCCAGCTTTTTTTTGGTGGGTTTTGGAACAAATATCAGAGTTTGCTTAATGTTTATAGTGAGATCCAAGAAATTTTATTTGCTGTAATTTTCTGTAAATTGAAGTCCAAGCTCATTCTTGTTTATTTGATTCAGAAAGCTGAGTAACCCATTTTCATGTCCTTTCCAGATTATGAGCAGGTCATCTATGTATCAGCCATATAGGACAAGGTTACTCCCAAAGCGATCATATACGTATTTCTCTTCCCAATAGCCCATTAAAAGATTTGTGTAACTGGGGGCAAACCTCGTCCCCATGGCCATCCCGCACACCTAGTTTTGAAATAGAAAGTAATTATGTTTGAGTATGAACTTGATGGATTTGATGATGAATGCCTGTTGTGTTGCTGGCATGGGTTGATCCTTTTGTAAGTAATAGGGCTCGATTCTATTACCCGCCCTAAAACTGGCGTTACAAGAAAAACAAGTAGTGCGAATTTTGCAAACATGTGTTACGTCGGTATTCTGCTGCTGAACCACGGTAAAACAAAACTGGCGTAGACAGCACTTTTCAGAGTAGTAACAAAACTGGCACTGTCTGCTTTTTTCCGACTACCACCTACAGAAAAACGTGCAAAATGTCAAAGTCCAAGGAAGTAGGCATACATTTGACAACAGAAAGATCAAGTTCAGTGTTTGATGTGTTCTCCACATAATAAAATCAGAGTGCCCCCCCTCGACATATTAGCCCCCCTTCTAAAAGTCAACTTACAGTGCTTTCTTCCACCACATTAATCCAACAAACATTGTTCATAGTCGACAATTAACCCTTCCCCTTCCAAAGTCGACTTACAGTGCTTTCTTTCACCATATTAATTCAACGAATATTGTACATCCGACATTTTAACCTCCCCTTCCCCTTGAAAAGTAGACTACAGTAGTCCCATGATTTTATTTCACCATTTTCATCCGACATTTTTCTTCTCCTATTATACTCGACATGCCCTCGTATTTTGTATTGCAAGATTAACCCTATGAGTACCAGAGAGGTATTGTAATGTGTTTGCTACCCCTCGGGTACTCATAGGGTTAATAGGCAACCTGTATATGTATAAAAAAAGGCGTTTGTTTTTATTATAGATGTAATTTGTGTGTAAATGTAATTAAATATTTTATTTATGTTTAACAATGATTTTCTTTTACTAAATTATATAGGAAATTTTTATTACAAAATTACTTTAGACCTCAAGAGGGGTATCATGACCCCTCATGACACCCCCCTAGCATGGGGAAAACAATTGCCCCCTTTATTAATTAAAGAGCATATAACCTATTTGAAACATAGGTTATATGCTCTTTAACCCTGTCAGCATCAAATGAGTGACCATTAGAGTGATAGAGAGGTATCCAACGCACTGCATTGCAATGCGGTGGATACCTCTCTGGAACTCAAAGGGTTAATAGTGGAGAGGCATTGGAGGCAGAGGGTGGCGGAGAGAGAGTCATTGGAAGCAGAGGGTGGAGGAGAGAGAAGCACTGGAGGAAGCGGGTAGAGGGGAGAGAGGCATTGAAGGAAGCAGGGTGGTAAGCTTGTATTTGCCGCCCCCTTCCTCTCTCTCTCCCTCCTCGACATTGAGTCACACACTGACCGTCTCCATCCCTCCCCACTCATATGCCTATACATACGAATGAGGAGGGACGAAGACGTTTAGTGTGTGACTCAATGTTGACGAGTGAGGAGGGGAGAGAGGAAGAGGGTAGCAAATACAAGCTTACCACCCTGCTTCCTCCAATGCCTCTCTCCCCTCCACCCGCTTCCTCCAATGCCTCTCTCCCCTCCACCCGCTTCCTCCAATGCTTCTCTCACCTCCACCTGCTTCTTCCAATGCCTCTCTCCTCTCACCCGCTTCCTCCAATGCCTCTCCACTATTAACCCTTTGAGTTCCAGAGAGGTATCCACCGCATTGCAATGCAGTGTGTTGGATACCTCTCTGTCACTCAAATGGTTACGCATTTAACGCTGACAGGGTTAACCCTTTGAGTGCCAGAGGGGTACGCAACACATTGCAAAGAAATGCGTTCTGTACCCCTCTGGCACTCAAAGGGTTAAAGAGCATATAACCTATGTTCCACATAGGTTATATGCTCTTTAATTAATAAAGGGGGCGACTGTCGCCCCCAAGCTAGGAGGGTGTCATGAGGGGTCTTGATACCCCTCTTGAGGTCTGAAGTACTTTTGTAATAAAAATTGCATATATAATTTAGTAAAAGAAAATCATTGTTAAACCTAAATAAAATATTTAATTACATTTACACACAAATTACATCTAAAATAAAAACAAACACCTTTTTAAACATATACAGGTTGCCTATTAACCCTATGAGTACCAGAGGGGTAGCAAACACATTACAATACCTCTCTGGTACTCATAGGGTTAATCTTGCAATACAAAATACGAGGGCATGTCGAGTATAACCTTTCGACGGGCCCCAAGTTCTGGTTTACTATTTTTTGTTATAACCTTCATTTGTTCAGGTCATCCCTTCTTTGTTCATTTTGGTGTGTTCATTCTTTGTATGTTCATTTGATTTCAAATTTTGGTGTAATTTTTCAGATTGAACTGTAGGTGATTAGAGGCTTGTTTCTATAGTTTCTTCATTTGTGGTGGATTTTTCAGGCTTCTCCAACCTTTGTTGCAGTGCTGTCAATTGAGTTGTAGATTCTTGTCTCTTTGTTTCAATGAGTTCATGATTTGTGTTGAAATGATTAATCTTGGAAGTGTGTTCTTCATTTGTAGCTACTGTTTTTCCAGATTTGTCAGGTAATTATTTTATTTCTGTGGTGGCCCCTTGTTCCATTTCAGCTGGCCTGGTTGGTGTTTTTTTTATTTATTGGGTAAATTGAATGTATCTGTATTAGTTTCTTTCTTATTTTGGTTTTCCCTCCTAGGATTTCTGTTCTGATGGCAAAATCTTGGCTGTTGGTAATTCTGATAGTGTTGCTGATGATTGTGATGTTCTTTCCTTTTATTCCAGGAGTGAATGTTGTTTTAAGTATAATCTTCATTATCTCACTGTAATTTCTTTTCTTTTTGTATAGCCAGCTCCCTTTCACATTTTCAACTATAGAGCTGATTTCATTATCCAAATTCTTGAATTCTATGGTTTCGTTAGGAGGTTCCAAATTGTTTTGAAGCATTTTGAAGTCTTATTAAGTGCTTCCAATTTCTCCTCTCTGTATTGTATTTTATGTCTCATTAGATTAAATGAGCATGGGTCCAAGGTGTTTAACCAATCTTTATTGAATTTTTTTATCTTCTTTGCCAAAAGCTGATTCTTTCTTTCAATCTAAGTCTAAGTCCTCTGGGGATTTGTTTGATCACAATATATATATATATTTTTAAAGTCATGCATTCCCACCAAAAATTTGTTTCTTTTTTAGGAGTTTCTCTAAGGCAAAAAATTATTGTTTTAAATTATTTGTTGGACAATTGTTTGTATATGTGTTTGCTTTATTATTTAAAAATTCTCTTATGAGTTTTTGATGTTGTGGATCTCTGTTTAGACATACAAATGTTTCCATTTCTTAAAGGGATAGTAATACTTCGTTTTAACTTTATTTTATTTTGTAGGCATTAAAAAAACATGAAGAATGATATAAGTCTTATCTCTCAAACCTTTATGGTTTAAGAGATATTCACAAGCAAAGTTTCCCCCTCCCGTCCCTTTTACCTAGTGTAAGCCTTCTCTTCTCAGTTGTGAATCTGGTTGTAAGACCAGACAGATAACAGCAGGGGACAATCTTCTTTGTATGAAAAGAATGAAATCCCTACGCCCCTTGACAAGTTTTTCAGCTTTTTCCCTTATCTTAATTGAAGATTGTCCCTCTCTGCAGTCTACCTGGGCACCTCCCTTCTGATGTGGCTGAACAGGCGGGGATACTTTGCTTGTGAATATCTCTTAAACCATAAAGGTTTGAGAGATAAGACTTATATCGTTCTTCATGTTTTTTTAATGTCTACAAAATAAAATAAAGATAAAACGAAGTATTACTATCCCTTTAAAAAACATTTTAAATGTTTTAAAACTCATATTAAGTGTCTCTGTCATGTGAGCAGTTTTGGTGCACAAGACGGATTTTAACAACAAATAAAACAATATACAGCGCTACCTAACCTTAAACTCAACACAGTAAATAGATCAGAGTTTGATAGTGATTAAAACAATATTATGTAAATCACAAATGGATTATAGGGAAAAGCAATTCTATTTTTTCATGATCCAGGACAATCGCTTCCTCTTCAATGCCACGACAATGCACTGCCAGCATTTAGCACATGTCTCTTTGTATTTATCAGCCTTTTCACTGCCACATAAATGTATGGACCACATTTAATGTTAACATTCATATTAACCTGTTCAATACATTAGCACATTATTGCACATATATCCAATGTATAATCTCTTCAATTTCAAATCAATTCATATTTTAAGGGATAGTTATGTTTTACAAAAAAAGCAGCTCCAATTAATCTTCATAGTATTTGGGCCAGGGAGAGTGTTATTTTAATACTGTCTGAGTTGTAGTTCAAGAGTTATTGAATGATAAAGTATCCCCCTCCCGCCACTTTTACTGATGTAACACAGCTCTCCACAGAGAAGCAAGACTGTCTGGATGGATCGCAGCAGGGGACAATCTTCAGTGAGCATAATGAAATACCTGTAAAAGGGGTCAGGGTTTTCCTTATGCTCACAGTAAGACGTTTGTCCCTTTTTTGTGAGTTGTCTGGTCCCAGGACCAGATTCCACATCTGAGGGGAGGTGGCTAACACTAGGTAAAAGGGGGATATTGAAATAACACTCTCCATGGCCCAAATACTATGAAGATTAATTGGAGTTGTTTTTCTGTGAAACATTACTATCACATTAACCCTCCTACATAGTGAGGCTGATGTACAAACCAAATGTGATGCTATTCTGGGGCAAACCAACTGTACCTCAAGCAACAAAATAATTCCCATTGTTTCAAATAGGGTTTAACCCTTTGATTTCAAGCCCCCTCTTCTCCCTCTCTCCCTCCCTCATAGCCAGAGTGCACCACGTTGTTTCCCTGACCCCTCCCAGTCTTTGATATGAAGGAAACTCTCTTCTGTGGCTCTAGTGTCACACTGGATGCAATGTAATTTTATTTTTCCAGAGATGCACATCTTGTTGGGGCACATAAAGACCCTGGGCCCACTGAGAGAAACCCCAGTATCCCAATGGGTCAGTCAGATGGAGCCTTGTCCAAAAGAAAAGTAGAACAATTCTATTGCAAATCAACTGCACCAACTGATTTAACCCCTTGCATGATAGTGAGGACTCTTTAAAAATCTCACATTCAATGGTTTAAATTAATTTCATTGGGAATTTGGGGATATTTGTTAACTGTGATGAAAGAGTTTTCAAAGTTTTATCCGTTGGGCTCATTATAATATTTAATTTATTAGCCTACAAACAGAGCCTAGACCCTAGAGCAATAACACCCAGACAGGCAAGAAAGGCTTAAGAACCTTCTTCTGCTATGATGTCACAGTGTACATGGAACTGAGTGAGGCATATATCATACCTCACTCCCCAACTGACATTACCCAGTCTTCATTTTGAAGTGTTTCTGATCTTAAAGCTGATCCTAGTGATTCTGAATTGGATTTTACTGAAAGTTAGCCTACTATTGATCGTTGTAAAGAGCAGGAGGCAGTTTCATCTGTTTAGCCTCCCTGTGAGGCTGACACTGTCAGTGATGGAGTCATTACTGAAAAAGTTGCATCCAGATAAACATCTAGATCTAAAACTTCTGTTTGCTAAATTGAACATTATGTTCTTCGCCACCCTTCTGGATGGCGTTGATGTGGCCTGGAGCTCCAGACTGAAGACGTAAGTAACTTTGTGTGGAAGTTTGGACTTTAAAAGTCAGATCTAATATCCATCTGGCTGTATGTCTGCCTCTTATCTATCTATCTAATCTATCTATCCCCAGATTCTGATGTCCCTATTTTTGTCTTTTGTTTCAAAATACAAATGTGGCCATATACTCTATGTGCTTATCATTAAAAACTTAACTCTTTGAGTGCCAGGGGCTGCACAACGTATTGCTTTTCAATGCATTGCGTACCCCACTGGCACTCAAAGGGTGAACTTCTTGTATGCCAGAGGGCTGTGAAATGCATTGCTTCATAATGTATCTTTTTCAAGGGGACTAATAAGTTCTGAGCTTCCCACATATTAATATTGGTTTATTTATATGATTGTGTGCAGTAGTTTGGTGTGGGTAATGTCTACTTTGCTGTAGAACGGAAACACATTAGAAAAACTTAGGCCATTTTGAAATCACTTTTATGTCTCTTAGCTCTTCTTTATTTAAAGCTATAGTTTGATATGTTTGGCTTCATTTATTTGTCATTTTACACAAGTGCTGCAGTACTAGCTGGCACAGCCTGGTGTGCCTGATACCAATCTTCTTGCATTAATTGGCAAATAAAGCTAAATCTCCCATTCATTATTGTTTTAAGTAAAGTATGGCTAACATAAATAAATGGGATTTTGAAAGCTCCTTTAAAATCTCCAAACATGTTATAGTGTGTTAGTTCTACTTTAAATCTGCTATACAAGGTTTTCTGTTCATTTTGCTGCCAACCTTCTATGGACCACTAGTGACACACTGTTATATATTTGGCCAGAGAAAAGGTGGCCCTGGACATTTTTTTAATTGTTAGCAAGTATGCTCTGGCTCTCAAAGGGTTAAGCACTAGTGATGAGCGAGCGTGCTCGGCCGATGCTCGGATCGGCTCGAGCATCGCTCTGCTCGGCACATGGCGGTACTCGTCGAGTACCGCCATGTGCTCTCCCGCCATGTTCGGGTGGCGGGGATCTGTGCCGGAAGAGGCACAGATCCGAAGACGCTCCGCTGGACCACCAGGGACTGGAGGTACGGGGGCATTGCGGAGATGAAGGGGGCATTGCGGAGATGAAGGGGGACATTGTGGAAGAGGGGCATAGACTCTATGCCCCTCTTCCACAATGTCCCCCTTCATCTCCGCTATGCCCGTCTTCCACAATGTGCCCCTTCATCTCCGCTATGCCCCTCTTCCACAATGTGCCCCTTCATCTCCGCTATGCCCCTCTTCCACAATGTCCCCCTTCATCTCCTCTATGGCATAGAGGAGATGAAGGGGGACATTGTGGAAGAGGGGCATAGCGGAGATGAAGGGGCACATTGTGGAAGAGGGGCATAGCGGAGATGAAGGGGCACATTGTGGAAGAGGGGCATAGCGGAGCTGAAGGGGGACATTGCGGAGCTGAAGGGGGCATTCGGAGATGAAGGGGGCATAGCGGAGATGAAGGGGGCATTGACCAGGCACCCTCCCCTCATCAGAGCAGGGGGTGCCTGGTGTTGCCCCATTCATTTCAATGGGGCTCGGGTGCTCGGCCGAGCACTCGAGCCTCAGGGGGTGCTCGGTCAGAGCACCCGAGCACCCGAGCATCGGGGTGCTCGCTCAACACTATTAAGCACTGTTCACACAGGCATAAAATTGGAACTCATTGTCTATGGCTCTGTTCATATGGGCCACTACCAAAATGTTCCCAATCTCATGTCACAAGTGGTTGCAGCCTGCTACAGTTTTTGTGTGTTCACTGTTCAGCACAAACACATACAAGCTGTTACATGCTTGGAGAGCAGAGGTGAGTTGCACTCAATGAGTTAACCCCTTGAGTGCCAGAGGGGTACACAACAAATTGCAGAACAATGCGTTTTGTATCTCTCTGCAACTCAAAGTGTTTAGTTGCTCTTGTGAAACCTGCCTTAAAGTGGATATATCACTTACGGAAAAGTAGGTGATTATTTTATGCTATTTTTAATTTCACACAATAGATTCTGATATATTGAGCTTTATTTATTTGTCAATTTAAGCAAATCAGCAAGCACTAGCCAACGGGAAGTGGCAGTTGGGAATGTAGAGCAGTGTGGAATGTTAGTTCATAACAGGTTTGCCTGGCAGTATTTCACAAACTGACAATTAAATAAAGCTAATTCTCCTCTAAACTACTGTTTTAAATTCAGAAAATCTAGCATACATATATGTGATTTTGAAAGCTCTTTGGAAGTATGTGTATATGTACATGTGTGTGTATATACATGTTTGTGCCTGTGCATTTGTGTATGTAAGCTTTGCATGTGTGTTTGTGTGTGGGTGTGTGCTTGAGTATGCTTGTGTGTGTTGAGTCAATGGTGTGTGTCGTATAATGTGTGTTGTGCATTGCTTGTGTGGTGTCTTGAGCGTAGTTTGTATTGTGTGTGTTTGTGTGGTGTGTGCTTGACTGTGTGGTAGGGTTTATGAGCGGTAATTTGGACCTGACTTGGAACTCACTCAGATAGTCTGTGGCTGGTGTCATGTTACTGCGGGATGCAGTGGAGAGGAATGTACAAATCTCCTCCTTACTGCCACCCTTGTGTGTGTTTAGCATGGATGTAGGATCTTTCTTTTATATATATTGCTAACAGCTTTCTTTGCTTGATAGATATTACCTTTGACTCCCATCAGGGAGATATTACTGACACTTCTGAATTGGCAGTAATACTTTGCTGCATATTACTGAGCTACCCTTTGCACCTTAGAGATAAATCAGTCTGTGGCCAGACCTACAGTTGTAGACAGGTCTGTTGTTACAGTGGGACTGCAGATTCCGTTATTTCCTGAGTGACTTTCAGTGATATAGAGTCATGGCTGGGCATCCTAAAATCATACACATCCTCTTATAAACCAAGCATCTTACCATTTTAACCCTAACTGTAGTAAACACTCAGACAACCAAGATGGGCTGAAAAGGCCACGTCATTTTATTACAACCATAAACATACATTTATGATAATTTTATTTTAACATTTAAATCATCAATAAGTAACAAGTACAAACACCATAATGCTTGTTATATGCAGTCATTACCTGACTAGCACAAGATATTATAAAACATAACTTTTTATTAAACACTACTTGCCTGAGAGCCATGCCACCATCCAAGTCCATAATTTTTTGAATGTGGAAAGTGGTAGCCCAAGACTCATGATACTATAACATAACTGCAAAGCCCATGCTTTGCCCATTAAGCACCTCACCATTCACTGACACCAGAAACACAATCAGGTAACCACTCAAGGCCTCCCACGTTTCAAAACTCACTACTGATAAAATTCCACATACCTATATGTGAGCAGTCTGTACATTACTCTGTATACACAACTCATAACCTGGTTAGTGGGGGGTGGGTAGATGGGAAGCTCCTCCCCACTGCAATAACTTTGTACAGATTGGCACAAAATGGTGGCAGGACCTAGAAACGCCAGAAACCAGTTAATTTCCGGAATTGCCTCCGTGTTTTCCTCCCTAGCTGTGCTTCCCCATTTCATCCACCATCCTTTCCTTTGTAACCCCATCAAGGCCTATCATCCTGAGTGTCTCTGTTCTCTGGGGGTCCCATAAGTGTCAGATACTTGTAACAATAGCAAATGATTGATAAATGTGCATGTAAGCATGTATTTTTGTATTTTTTAAATATAACAGTTTGCATAGGATTTTTGTTCATAGTCTGTTAACATCAGATACATTTCAGCTGGGACATTTTTGAGAAAAATATATGAAATGTGAAAATAATATTGAAGAGTCTGATCTAATTCATGGTGTTTTGTGTCTAGCCTTGGAGCATACTGCAGATTTGACCCGACTACTCGGTATTGCTGCATTCGCATAAACGAGTCTTATTATAAGACAAGACCACGAAGTGCTCTGATAGGGGTAAGTGTTATTGATCGTTTTCTTTATACTGGTCTATGGATCTTTAGTGTTAAAAAAATGACCTGTTTTCGAGATATTGAGGATGAGTTAGAAAGGAGAACAGGTTAACTGGGGGTACTACAGAGGACATTGATTTATATGGGGTATTTTAATATCTTGAGTGCTAAACAAGTCTCTAGTATAATGCTCTGCAATGTATTGGGGACCCCTCTAGAATTCAAGGGGTTAAAAGCTCCATTTAAATCAATGGGGATTTTAAGAAAGTTTATTTGTCCCCTATTAGTTTGCTGGAGATTTGTTTATTTTCTTCTTAGTTCTTCAGCTTCAGCATGTGTGGTTCCCACTTGGATACTAGAGAACACTGGACAATGTAATACAGTGATGCACTCCCAAAAGGTTAAATCAAACTAATAGTATAACAGTAAAAGAGAACTAGCTAGTAGGTGAAAGATTCCCTGAACCACATGTAAATGTTACCATAGCTTAATATTCGTGGAGAAGAGGACCTCTTTCCTTTTCTTCAGCTAGAATTCAAGGGGTTCAATGTGCTACTTAACTAGAACACACTGGCCAGCAGGAGAGCACATTGTCAGTCAAGGGCATATTCTGTGCTGTAGCGGTTACCAATCATTTCATGATACTATAGAGAAACTATCAGTAGGAATTTTCTTTTAATAAGTTTCCCTTTTTAATCTGTTATCTATGGCATCACAAGGTTTATATTTTTTTCTGTTATGGCAGTCAAAGAGTTACCTTCTTAGTCTAATTGGCCATATGATGCTATTTGTTTATGATACTGCAATGGTTAAACTACTAACCTGTTAAGGCAATATACTGATAGGCCTTCCATCTCTTCCTCTTGATTTAGACCCAATTAGGGTTCCTTACCCTCCTAGGGTTACCTTTTTTAGCCTGCTACACTATGGTGTTAAAGGAGTCAACCTTTTTTTATCTATTTGGTATAAATCTAAACATTTACCATCATACTCTAATGAGTAATGGGGCCTAACCTTCCTCAGTTACCATTTGTATAGTAGTGAAGGCGGACAACCATCTGCCCAGTTGGGGAGAAGCTCTGGGAGGAAACTGCTGCACACGGTGGTAGTCTCTGTATAGCTCTTCTCCCAAGTATCTGATTTTTGTTCTTAAATCAATTTTCTTTGTGTTCTGTTGTGGGTCTGTTGATTCAAGGAGCTCTTGATTTGGTTAGGTTTGACTAGCTAGGTTTGCCTTGGCTACAAGGGTTTTCTTGCCCCATGGAGATTTTTGAAACATCATTAAAAGGTCCCTGTGGTCCTTGTGTTCCCCAAAGGATAAAATAGAAAAGACATGTTTTGTGTTACTTACAGATAATCCTTTCCTATTAGTCCATGGGGAACACTGGGCATCCCTTCATGGGCACACAGGACATCCCTCTAGAAGAAAACTCTTAGGTTTGATTCCTCTGGCAGGGGTGCCATTCTTTCCTAGCGTCTCTGGAATGGTGGCATTTTTCTTAACTTTTATTTTTATTTGTTTTACCTTGGTCTTGGTGTTGCTCAATGATAACTGGAAAGGGTTGGAGCCATGGGTGTCCATGAAAATGTTTCCAAGGGGGCAAATCCCAAATCAGGGACAGTCCTAAAGCCTATGTCAAAAGTTTTATCCCAGGAGTCCATAGGCAGAAATAGTTAAGCACATTATGTGCAGGCCAGGGGTGTGATTACAAGTTGTACAGAGGGTGCAGTTGCAGTGGAACCGAGCATCCTGGGGGGCCCAATCTACCCCAGAATCCAATAGATTCCTGTTATGGCTCTGGAAATGTTTTTGTGATAGTAGCATAGCAACATAGTTGATGAGGCTGAAAAAAGACACAATTCCATTAAGATCTGCCCATGCCATGATCCAGAGATGCTATTTCCAATTAAGCCCCAATTGGGTAAAAAAAATTCTTCCAAACTCAAAATAGCAGTTGGATATTTTTGCTGAACATCCTATCTGCTGTGAAACTAGCTGTCACAATTCTCACTGTTCTTAGCTAGAAGAGTATCCATTACTTATTTGAAAGCAGTTACAGTATCTGCAAGTACAGCATTCCGAGGCAAAGAATTCCATTACTTTACTGCCCTTAAGGTAAAAAATCCCCACCTTTGTTTCAGTCAAAACCACCTTTCCTCTAGTCTTAAAAGATGGCTTTGTTCTTAGCTCAACTCTTTGAGTAAATAATTCACTGGAGAGTTCTTTGTATTGACTTCGAATATATTTCTAAATGGTAATCATATCACCCCTGAAATGTCTCTTCTCTAATGTAAACAAACCCATTTTGTCTAGTCTCTCTTTCTAATTAAGATCCTCCAGTCCCTTTATTAGTTTTGTTGCACATCTCTGCACTTTTTCCAGTTCAATAATGTTTTTTTAAGAATGTGTATACTCCATATTCCAGATGAGACCTAATCAAGGATTTATATAGAGGTAGAATTATATTTGCAACCCATGCATCTAGTATCCTCTTTGTACTTGCAGCATTTGGCCCTTGCTGCAGAGTCTAATTTTCACCCTATCCTCACTATGATTTGGGACTTTCTCTTAAGTCCCTCTGGTTCTAAGCCCTGATTTACCCTGACCACAAGCATTCACAGTATCTCTAGCCACATTACTGCACCTTTCCCTTGTGTTTGCCTGGTGCTGGTGGGTGTCTGGGCCTCCTTCCACATCAGTTACTTCACTCTCTCCTACTGGTGAATTCTGACTCTTCTTCCTGTTTTTCTTACACAGTCCCGCTCTCACTCTTAGTTCCCTCAGTTCTAGTTTTCTGAAGTCTCATCTTTCCCCTCTCTCCTCCCCATGTTGCTGATCAGCTCCTTCTCTGGTCATTCCTGGTAGTATGCTCCTTTTTCCTTGTTCTTTTGTGATCTTTCTTGCTCCCGGAACCCCCTTCTGTTCTCCATTCTTGTTTCTGGTTTTCTTTTTTGCCTCTCTTCTTCTTACTTCTTTCCTAGTCTCTTCCCTTTCCTTCCCCTTCTCTTTTCTTCTCTTTTCCCATTTTTTATGTGCCTGTTGGGGTGGGTGGTCTCGAGCAGGCACATTGGGTTTGGTTTTAATAGAGCCCTAATTCCTCCTTTCCAATGTCTGGTAATCCCATCCTGGTTTCTTGCTGGCTCAGCCTGGTAGGAACAATCTAGTTTCGCAACCAGCTCCTCTATCCAGCACTGGCCGCAGCAAGGTTGGGCAGTCACAGACACCTATCTCTCTAGCTTCGTACTCCAGCACCATTCCCAAGCTAATGATGTGCTGTAGTCTCCTGTTACAACACTGCTATGAAATCTATTGTCTATCAGTATACTAAATATTCTCTAACAATGATTTCCCAAGTAGTTTCCATTCAGGGCATAGGTATTGTGTTTGTTTCTGCAGCCCAAATATATAACTTTATATTTATATTAAACCTCATCTGCCACTTTTTTGCCCATTCACTCAGTTTATCCTAATCTTTTTTGCAGAAAAAATAATTCTCTGTATGTATTTCCTTAGATAGCTTAGTGTCATCACCAAAGATTGAGATACCATTTTCAATACCCGCTTCTTAATCATTAATAAACAAGTTAAAAAGCATTGAGTCCAGGACTGAGCCCTGTGTCACCCCACTTACAACTTTAGACCGACTTGAAAAGGTACCAATTACAACAACTCTGACATCTATCATTTAACCAGTTCTTTATCCAAGCACAAATATACTTAACCCCTAGCCCTAATGGCCCATTTCTAATAACACTGCAGCCTACTGTCCCAACCCACACCGTTTTGTTAATCACACCATTGCCTATCTGGCGACTAGCTGCTCAGTAGCGCTAGTCGCAAGAATTCTTACCACATTAAAGAGAAATCTCTATTCTTCATGGACTGACAGCAAGACGGAGCATGGACATCTTGCCCTAGTGACGTCCACGCGCCTGCGCTTTCAGCCCCAACACGGTCTAGGAGGCGTTTGGCTTCTGCTGGGACTGACAGCGCAGACGCTTGGACATCAAGGGCAAGATGTCCACGCTCTGTCTTGCTGTCAGTCCATGAAGAATAGAGATTTCTCTTTAATCCGGTAAGAATTCTGGCGACTAGCGCTACTGAGCAGCTAGTCGCCAGATGGGCAATGATGTGATGCTATCTTATTATTGGGTGGTAGTTCTGCTTTAACTGTTAATATGGCAATCCTATTATTAACTCGTAATTATTTCTAATATTCAGTATTATTTGTTTTGAGATACCAAATAGCTTACAATTGCAAATGTAATGCACTAGAATCACTAGTAATACCACTTGATACCATAGCGCTTACAATGAAAATGGTGCTGTCACTCCTCTCGCCTTCACCTGCTGTTTAGTTCAGTCCTTCATCTTTGATTGGTTGCCCAGACCTTTTTAACCTGTTTCTTTCCTCTCTAGTGTGTCCAATCTTCGAACTAACTACTGTATTGTCCTGTATACTTGTTTAGTTCCCTCGTTACTGACCTTGTCTCTGGAAATCTAACTACTCTCCCTCTGGTCCCTTATTTGGCTTTTCTCTACCTTGTTCTGGCACCTAGACCTCTGCTTTGTCTCCTGACCTAATGTTCACAGCTTCTCCGACTCTACATTACTCATCAGTGGATTCCCAGGCTTAGACTTTGGCCCATACCTTTCTCCTTCATACCCTCCTGCTGCTCTTGCTTTCCCTGGTTCTCCCCCCAGCTATCCCAGGCTATGATTGTTCTCCTGCTTCAAGTCATCAGCTTACCTTAGCTGGCTGGAGGCTGTCTTCCAGAATTCAGATCCTTCATCCCCCTCAGCATCTGCTGTTTCACTTTCTCCTAGGCCCTCCTCTCCAGTCTGCCAAGCAGATAGTCTCTCCTCAGCTGTCCATCGGCTGGTGGTTTTTGGAAATTGTCATTGTCCTAAAACTTGGGTTGTCGACCATCTAGTGGAAACTTTAGGTATTGCAATTTAGGTATTGCAATGGGGGGCTCCCCGGGTACTGACTTTCTCCTGAATTCCTCCAATTGCCACTCAGAGAACTCAGGGAGTCTTTGGACTTTTATTTAATCTCTCTCCCCAGAGGCTTGCTACACCTCTTGACCCTCTCAAGTTCTCTTTGGGTGTCCAGTCCCTAAATGGAACTAGTCCAGAAAGGTCCCCCTCTACCTTTTCTGTGCAGCCAACAGTTCACTGGTTACCCATCCTGGTCAACTTCCCTGCTGTTCTGGGGAGTAGATATCTAGCAAGCACCTCTGCCTTGGTTAGGTTCACAGCAAGGGTAGCTCTGTGACCATCACTGCACTCAAGCTTCGCACCCTGGAATCCCCCGGAGTGGAGAAGGCAATAATTAAAGGTGTTACTCTAGTGATACCATAGAGCTTACAGTTAAAATGGAGCTACACTATTAAAACCACATAGCTTACAATTATAATAGTGCTACAATAGAGATACCACAGAGCTTACAATTGCAGTATTGCTATACTAGTGATATCACAGAGCTTACAATGGAATTAGAGCTATAATAGTGATAGCACAGAGCTTACAACTGAAATGGAGCTACACTAGTAATACCACAGTGCTTATAACTGAAAGGATGATGCCACATAGCCTTCAATTAAAAATGGAGTTACATTATCCTGACCCTAACCTCACTGGATGTCAGTGCGCAAATTTTGCTTTCTCTTGTGTTCTTCAGATTTTTAAACCTGATGAAAACAGTGATATAGTGTATACTACACACAGGGTCAGACAGGATCCACATACCTTGCTATAAATTGTGTACTACACAGTGGGCCAACTGTACAGAGACAAAAGTTGAACCAAATGTGCCATAGGCAACAATAAAAAATTCCTATTGACTTAAGTAGAGATTTTAACCCCATCAGTGCTAGGAAGGCCTCCAGTATTTTTCCTCTTGAACTCATCTGGTTAAAATCATTATTTCCTAATCAATAGAAATTGTTATTGTCCCCTATAGTATGGTGTGTTTGCTCCAGAATAACTCCACTGTGGTCTGTGCATGTGTGTACAGAGCTTAAACATAAACATGTATAATATACAGATATGTCAAGGAACACAGCTGTATAAACACATTTGCAATCAAAAGTGCTGTAAACCTGGGGCAAACTAACTACATTAAAGGGAACAAAGAAAAAAATCCCATTGATTTACATACTAACATAGTTGATGAGGCTGAAAAAAGACGTGTCCATCAAGATCAGCCAATGAAAATCACCCATGTTGATCCAGAGGAAGGAAAAAAAAAACAAAAAAACCCATTGAAGTAATTTCTAATTAGGCCCCAAGTGGGTAAAAAAAAATGTTCTTCCTGACTCCAAGTGGCAGTCAGATAATTCCCGGGTCAACAACCTATCTGCTTTGAAGCCAACTGTCATAATTCTAATGTTCTGTGCTAGATAGGTATCCATTACTTTTATGAAAGCAGTTACATTATCTGCAAGCACAGCACCCTAAGGCAAAGAATTCCATAGCTTCATTGCCCTTACTGTAAAACATCTCTGCTTTGTTTTAGTCAAATGCGGTTTTCCTCTTTTCCTAATGGATGAAATCTCGTTCTTAACTCAGCTCTTTGAGTAAATAATGAGTTGGAGAGGTCTTTGTAGTGACATTAAATATATTTGTAAATGGTAACCATATGACCCATTAGACATCTCTGCTTTAATGTAAGCAAACCCAGTTTGGCTAGTCTCCCTTTATAACTCAGGCCCTCCAATACTTTTATCAGTTTTGTTAATAACTGGTGCCCAGAACTGTACTCCATATTCTAGATGAGGCGTTGCCATGGATTTATATAGTGGTAGAATTATATTTGCATCCTGTGCATCTATACCTCTTTTTATGCAGGAAAGTACCCTATTTGCTCTTTCAGCAGATGGGTGACTCTGCACACTGCTGTGAAGTCTATGCTTGTGAATTAGTCTGACATGATCTATTCTTCATAAAAACATGCTGACTCCTACTAATAATATTGTTTGTCTTCACATAGATCTGAATAGTGTCAGTTAGTAACCCTTCTAATATCTTACCCACAATGGAAGTCAAGCTCACAGGGCTGTAATTTCCTAGTTTGGATCTTGCCCCCTTTTTGAACAATGGTATTACATCAGGTTTCCTCCAACCACAGAGCACTATGCCTGATGAAAGTAAATCAATAATTATTAAATAAAATGGTCTTGTTATTAATGAACTATTGATCCCTTGGGTGTATACCATCAGATCCAGGTGCTTTATTCACCATCACATTTTCCAGACTTTTTCCTAAGTAAGGCACGTACATAAAGGAGGAAATTCTGTGATTTTGTATGTTTGCCCATAGCCTGTCATTATTGCTTCCTTTGTATATACAGAAGAAAAGAACGTGTTTAAGGTGTTAACCAAAGCCTTATCCTCACTATTCAATTCACCTGTCTCGGCCTTAAGAGGACCAATATCAACTTTAATCTTTTTTGTCATTTATATACTTGTATATATTAACCCACTGAATGCAATATATCTCCAAGGCAATGCAGAGCAATGTGTTGGAGAGTTATCTAAGATCTAAGGGGTTAAATGGGAATTTTTACCCATTAAGTGCCAGTGGGAAATGCATTGGCTGATTGAGTGTATGGTTTTGTGTGTGTGTATATGTGTGTGTGTGTGTGTATGTATGTGTGTGTCTGTCTCTATCTGAAACCTTTAATCCAGGAGGATTCCAGCTCCTGCTGGCACTCTGGCAATGTGCAGATGTGCTGCAGGGCTCTACTGTGGGGCTTGTCTTGGGGACAATGATATGAGATCTCTCAGCATTGTGTCTATGTGTTGCTCCTGCTCAGGCACAGATAAGGCATGTGAAGGAGGCAAACAGAAATGCTTCTCTGGTGAGCAGTGGCACAGGATGACTGATCCACATTCTATGTGCCACTGCCACAGGATCTGTCTCCAGACATGTTCATCCCCCCCACACCACTCTATCAGACTGGCACAATGGCACACAGCACTGCCAACAACATTTCCCCTGTACACACACTACCCAGCTGACTCCCACAAAGAAAGAGGAAAGGAGCAGATCATGTTTAATATCAATATACTCACCACTCGCAGCCATCATTGCCGCTTCATGCAGCAGACACTTCACATATGCACATGAGCTTGGACAACTGTAAAGTGAATATATTATGCAGTGTGTGACTGCAGACTGCAGCATGCCAGTACACTATTGAGGACTGCAAGATTCAGTTTTTTTTTAACCCCTTGAGGACCACAGAGTTGTGAAATGCATTGGTTAGCTTATTAAATATGACCCTGTATCCTCTGAAAGTATTTATTAGTCTTTAAGATAAAACAATTTACATATTAACAACCTAAGAATCAGTAAATTGTTTGTGTGTGTTCTATAGGCTCTTGTACATGAGATGATACATGCTGTCATGTATCTCTATAATGAAGATGGTGCCGGGGAACATGGTCCGCTGTTCTGCTGGTACGTTGAAGAACTTAACAAGGAGTTTGGTGGTAAAATTAAAGTAAGTATTTTTACTTGTAGTTAAGCACAAAAGTCAGAATTCTCCAAATTCCCACTGATTTAAGTGGAGCTTTTAACATCCCGAGTGCCAAAGAGCTCTCCAACACATTGAAATGAGAATTGTCATTGTTCTCCATTGATGTTATTGGTTTTGCTCCAGAATTGTTCCAGTTCTTAATACATCAGCCCAGTGTAGTAAATGATCATTAGGGGGCACTGGTGCAAACTTATTTGTGGTCTATTAAACAAGAAACATAACTTGTGTAAAGCATCCTAAGCACTGATGTAGTGACAGTGGGGTGAATGTACCCTGTTGATTCCTCACAAGAAACAGGCCCTGGAATTGACGTTCTGTCCTTATGTCTGCCTAATGTCAATTTACTAAGCTATTTGTGCCCCAGATCCTCCCTTTAAAGCCACTTGCACTAAGGGGTGAACAATGGGACAGTCAGTGGGTGTTGGGGGCATTCCCTTCCACTGAGCCTTTGTTTGGTTTATGTACTACACAATGCATAGAGGACATTTCTTAAGCCTACGTCATTTCCCTGGGCATGCTATGGGGCTGGCATGCGGGCCTTACTGGCATGAAAGTCCACAACTGGTAAAGTGTGTCCCCTGGTATGCACCACAGCAGAGGTCATACTCTGTAGTCCATACCCTGGAGTGCAGTCAGTGGGGTTAGAGGCTAATACTCTGAAGCTACACTGGTGATTATGTACTTTGAACCCAGTATTTCTTGCTTTAACTATGTACTCTTTATTTCCACTGAGGATACAATGTAATGTAATAATGGTTATTGTGCCTTTTCTTGTGATCCCTCCCATTGTGCATGCTGCTGAATGTGAGACTATGGGAAACCAGACAATTATTATATGGTCACCTACACACCTACATGTTGTGAGACCAATTCGCCATCCATTGTTCCCTTTGAACTTTTATGGGCACTCATGGAGGCTGATGTACCAAGCAGAACTGGGGCAACTCTGAGACAGATAAACTGCACCACAGGGGACTGATAATCATTCCATAAATGGCCATTGGTTTCATTGTGCTTTTAACCTCTTAAATGCCAGGAGAATCTGCAAGGCATTCCTTCACCTAGATCTCTAGCAATTAACGGACTGAAATCCTTATTTAAATCAATGGAGTAGTTTTATTGTCCCCTATAATGCAGTAAGTTTGTCCAACTTTTCTGTTGTGCATATGACCCTTGGTAGGTAGCAGGAAGTACTCTTGCAGCTAAATAGATGAATACAGCTGTAAAACCTTAAAGTCACAGTATCATAACACAAACTTCTATACCTATTAACATGAAAATGCGATGATAATACTTGCTGCATACCTGGATTTGTAAAGTGGTGTACAAACTCCCAACAAATCCAATGTTCTTTGTATTCCATAAAGAGCATTTTAAAGAAAGAAATAATTCAGTACTTTGTAAATAAAATAATATTTATGAAAAAGGGTATCATGCAGAAAGCAAAGATGAACAATTCAGCAACCTGCACCAGAGTGGACAACTGAATGCTCACAAAATTCCATTGGACTAAGATGGGGATTTTATCCTCTTTAGTGCTAGTTTGGCTTCATGCTAAAGGTGTTTCTCTGCATTTTCCAATTTGATTAGGTTCCTGTTGAATGGGGTGCTGACCCTGATGACGTCTTGCAGCACTGGTGGAAGTGCAATGGACCTTGCGGACACATTCTCAAACGTGCCATTAACCGGCCTCCATCTAATCGGGAGAAATGGTGTGCATACCATCAGCATGCTTGTGGCGGCACATATATAAAAGTGAGGGAGCCAGGAAATGATTGCAGAGTAGGAAAGAGAAAGAGAACAGACACGTCATCTATCCTTGCTCTCAGTGCTGGAGAAGGCAGTAATCAGAATGGATATCCCAAAAGGCGCAGAGTGCATAGCGACATCTAATAATTGTGTATATAAGCACACTCTAAATGTAAATTGTAAATAGTTATGTAAATAGTTATAGTAGTTATGTAGTTATGTAAATAGTTATGTTTGTTCTATATAAATAAACATATATATACTCTATTTGTGATTTGTATCGAAGTGGATTGCAGACAAGTGGCGTTGGAAAGAATCTGGACTTAGAACAGAAGCAGGAGTTGGAAACAGAGCTCTGTGGTGATGAAGAGATTTTACTACATCCACATTTTAATCTGTTTTCAGCTATGAGCTGCAATAAGCTAAGTTTGGGACATTTGTGTTGTGTAGTGTGGTAAGGGAGAGGATAAAAACAAAAGCCTTTTTACCCCCTCTCTTTGCAGTTGTACAAGTGATTGATTGCAGTCTGTGTATGGTAGGAGTGGTTGTGTTGTTTGCTGGGTTGTAATTGGTGGATTTTTGCTATTTAAAGCAGAAGACAGTGAATAAATGAACGTGTGAATCTTGCATTACTGTATAAGTGCAGATGTGTGGTAAGTGTTGGGAATTTTAATAGCAGGGGATTCAAGTAAGTGCAAAAGTGTGCTAAGTGTTTGGAATTTAAATAACAAGGGATTCAAATACACAGCAACGTTTATATATTTTTTTCTGGCTGCCTTTTAACTTGTGGTAACTGGCATCATATGAGTGGTAGCATGACTATCTGTTTAGCTCAGTGCACAAGCTGCCATATGTTTGCACACCAAAAAAAAAAAATTCCAAGGAGCATAGCTCTGTGGCAGATGTGAATAAGTAGCATCTCTGGAAGCTCAGATTGGAGATCTGGAGAGCCAAGCTGCAACACTGAGGGAGACGGCCAATCTTGAGAGGTGTCTGCTTATTAAGCAGAAGGAAGTTGTTGTAGGATGTTCTGGGGATGGAGACAGCACAAAGAATAAGCAGGTAGCTAGATGGGTTACAGTTAGAAATAGCAAGGTGGGGCAGAGGAATAGGGAAAACACTTCTATATTTACTAACCCTAACAGATTTGCTACATTGAGTGATGATGTTGAATTTTTTGGCATAGAAATGCCTTTGCTTGAGATGACTTTTCTTTCTAACAGCTGAGATAAAAGCCCCTTTAGCACTGATGGGATCCAGAACTCAAGCAGACCTAGACAGATGGTGGTGGTGGGAGATTCTATTATTAGGAAGACAGACAGTGTAATCTGTTGCCAGGATTGCTACAATAGAACAGTTTGAGGTCTTCTAGTTGCTCAGGGTCAAAATGTGGCAGACCAGGTTGATAGATTATTGGGAGGGACTGGGTATGACCTGCTGTCATGGTACATGTTGGTACTAATGAAAAAGTCAGTGGAAAATGGAGGTCCGTTAAGAAGAATATCAGGGATTTAGGATATAAGCTTAAACAGAGGACCTCTGAGGTAGTATTTTCTGAAATACTGTCTATGCTACGTGCTACACCAGAAAGGCAACAGGAGACTAGTGAGTTAAATGCGTGGCTAAAGACTTGGTTTAAGCAGAAGAGGTTTGGGTTTCTAGATCACTGGGTGGTCTTTTCCCTTGGGGGCAATCTTCATAGTCAAGATGGCTTGCACCTTAGCAGAAAGGGGGGCATGGTGCTAGGAGATAGGATGGTTATAGGGTTGCAGTAGACTTTAAAGAAGAAAAGGGAGGAAGGGTTAAGCAAAACATGAATGGGGAGGTAGTATAATTGAGGAGATGGTATTAGAGAAGGGCATGGGGGTGGAGAGGGGGAATGGGCTAGTTAATCTAATAGGGAGGTAACAATGTTACAGCCTGACAAAAGGCACATTCATTTTACAAAGAATGTCATTTTTAGGAATGGCAAAAAGATCAAATGGATACATGTAAATGCTCATAGTCCAGCTGGTAAGATGAGGGAACTAGAAATTGTTGCAATGTATGAGCAGTATGATCTAATTGGTGTGTCTGAAACCTGGTTAGAGAATACATATGACTTGGCAGTCAATCTATGCCTATATGTAAAGCATGCCTTAATACCTAGCATAAGGGAAGATATAAATGAAAGGTCCAGTCAAAATGTAACAGCCCTTTGGGTTGAAATACATACTGGGGCACACATTATAAAAAATATTAATGGGGATTTGTTACAGGCCACCTAATATTGGGGAGTTAAGGAAGCCCAGCTTTAAAGGGATAATAATACTTTAATATTACTAATCCCCATAGTGTAGCTCTTTAAAAACTAATTAAATTGCCCCCAGGTTCATCTCTCAAACCTTTATGGTTTGAGACATAACCGAATGCAAAGTCCCCCCCTCCCTCCTAGGATATTGTCTTCTTTTAAGATTAACCAGTGTTTTTGGAGAATGTTTTTGATTTGAGTTCCAGCTGCATTGTACCTACAAAATGAGGGATATCTCACTGCTGCTTCTCCTCTCCAAGACACATGAACCTGCCACTGTTCAACCAGCCGCTTCTGATAACTATTGACATTGCATACTCTGCTCACAGCGAGGCAATACAAAGTGTGCATCTCAGGCATGATTTGGATGCTGCCAAAAGCTGTCCGAAGACTCATAGAGCAACTTAGCAGAGTCAACAGAATACTGTCACCACTGACTGTACTAGGTTTCTGTATGAGTCTCTGGACAGCATTTGACAGCATGCAAATAATGCCCGGGAAGCAGACTTTGTAATGCCACACTGTGTGCAGAGTATGTGCTGTGGAGTGTTCTGAGAAGCAGCAGTTCTATGAAAGGGATCCGGGGCCTCCCCAGCTGTCTGGGAACACTGGGGAGCAGGTCCAGAGCAGGTGCAGGCAGACCGTGGCAGCACAGAATAGGATGCGACCTTTAAGTTGGCAACATGAGAATCTTGCGCTGTCATGCAGTGCGAGATTCTTGTGTCGTCATTTTTATTATGGCGACATGGTTAATGGGTTATGTTGTCCCACTCTCTTTTGTGTGCAACCTTTTTAAAGGATACCATTGTTCTCTGGGTGTTTGCCAAACCTTTTCCAAAGCTTCTTTTATTTCGTCTTCTGCGTAACCCTTTTCCAGGAACTTGGTACATAGATCATTTGCTTGTTCCTCCTTAGTCGATAGAATTGACTAATTGGGATGCTTTGAAGACATTTAGGGTGGTGTGCGCTTGATGTGTGAATATAACTGTTCATGCCAGCTTTTTTTTGGTGGGTTTTGGAACAAATATCAGAGTTTGCTTAATGTTTATGGTGAGATCCAAGAAATTTTATTTGCTGTAATTTTATGTAAATTGAAGTCCAAGCTCATTCTTGTTTAGCTGATTCAGAAAGCTGAGTAACCCATTTTCATGTCCTTTCCAGATTATGAGCAGGTCATCTATGTATCAGCCATATAGGACAAGGTTGCTCCCAAAGCGATCATATACGTATTTCTCTTCCCAATAGCCCATTAAAAGATTTGTGTAACTGGGGGCAAACCTCGTCCCCATGGCGATCCCGCACACCTAGTTTTGAAATAGAAAGTAATTATGTTTGAGTATGAACTTGATGGATTTGATGATGAATGCCTGTTGTGTTGCTGGCATGGGTTGATCCTTTTGTAAGTAATAGGGCTCGATTCTATTACCCGCCCTAAAACCGGCGTTACAAGAAAAACAAGTAGTGCGAATTTTGCAAACATGTGTTACGTCGGTATTCTGCTGCTGAACCACGGTAAAACAAAACTGGCGTAGACAGCACTTTTCAGAGTAGTAACAAAACTGGCACTGTCTGCTTTTTTCCGACTACCACCTACAGAAAAACGTGCAAAATGTCAAAGTCCAAGGAAGTAGGCGTACATTTGACAACAGTAAGATCAAGTTCAGTGTTTGATGTGTTCTCCACATAATAAAATCAGAGTGCCCCCCCCTCGACATATTAGCCCCCCTTCTAAAAGTCAACTTACAGTGCTTTCTTCCACCACATTAATCCAACAAACATTGTTCATAGTCGACAATTAACCCTTCCCCTTCCAAAGTTGACTTACAGTGCTTTCTTTCACCATATTAATTCAACGAATATTGTACATCCGACATTTTAACCTCCCCTTCCCCTTGAAAAGTCGACTACGGTACTCCCATGATTTTATTTCACCATTTTCATCCGACATTTTTCTTCTCCTATTATACTCGACATGCCCTCGTATTTTGTATTGCAAGATTAACCCTATGAGTACCAGAGAGGTACTGTAATGTGTTTGCTACCCCTCGGGTACTCATAGGGTTAATAGGCAACCTGTATATGTATAAAAAAAGGCGTTTGTTTTTATTATAGATGTAAATGTAATTAAATATTTTATTTATGTTTAACAATGATTTTCTTTTACTAAATTATATAGGTAATTTTTATTACAAAAGTACTTTAGACCTCAAGAGGGGTATCATGACCCCTCATGACACCCCCCTAGCATGGGGGAGACAATTGCCCCCTTTATTAATTAAAGAGCATATAACCTATGTGAAACATAGGTTATATGCTCTTTAACCCTGTCAGCATCAAATGAGTGACCATTAGAGTGATAGAGAGGTATCCAACGCACTGCATTGCAAGGCGGCGGATACCTCTCTGGAACTCAAAGGGTTAATAGTGGAGAGGCATTGGAGGCAGAGGGTGGAGGAGAGAGAGGCATTGGAGGAAGAGGGTGAAGGTGAGAGAAGCACTGGAGGAAGCGGGTAGAGGGGAGAGAGGCATTGGAGGAAGCAGGGTGGTAAGCTTGTATTTGCCGCCCCCTTCCTCTCTCTCTCCCTCCTCGACATTGAGTCACACACTGAACGTCTCCATCCCCACTCATATGCCTATACATACGAATGAGGAGGGACGAAGACGTTCAGTGTGTGACTCAATGTTGACGAGTGAGGAGGGGAGAGAGGAAGTGGGCGGCAAATACAAGCTTACCACCCTGCTTCCTCCAATGCCTCTCTCCCCTCCACTCGCTTCCTCCAATGCCTTTCTCCCCTCCACCCGCTTCCTCCAATGCTTCTCTCACCTCCACCCACTTCTTCCAATGCTTCTCTCCCCTCCACCCGCTTCCTCCAATGCTTCTCTCACCTCCACCCGCTTCCTCCAATGCCTCTCTCCCCTCCACCCGCTTCCTCCAATGCTTCTCTCACCTCCACCCGCTTCCTCCAATGCCTCTCTCCCCTCCACCCGCTTCCTCCAATGCTTCTCTCACCTCCACCTGCTTCTTCCAATGCCTCTCTCCCCTCCACCCGCTTCCTCCAATGCCTCTCCACTATTAACCCTTTGAGTTCCAGAGAGGTATCCTCCGCATTGCAATGCAGTGCGTTGGATACCTCTCTGTCACTCAAATGGTTATGCATTTAACGCTGACAGGGTTAACCCTTTGAGTGCCAGAGGGGTACGCAACACATCGCAAAGCAATGCGTTCTGTACCCCTCTGGCACTCAAAGGGTTAAAGAGCATATAACCTATGTTTCACATAGGTTATATGCTCTTTAATTAATAAAGGGGGCGATTGTCGCCCCCAAGCTAGGAGGGTGTCATGAGCGGTCATGATACCCCTCTTGAGGTCTGAAGTACTTTTGTAATAAAAATTACATATATAATTTAGTAAAAGAAAATCATTGTTAAACATAAATAAAATATGTAATTACATTTACACACAAATTACATTTAAATAAAAACAAACACCTTTTTATACATATACAGGTTGTCTATTAACCCTATGAGTACCAGAGGGGTAGCAAACACATTACAATACCCCTCTGGTACTCATAGGGTTAATCTTGCAATACAAAATACGAGGGCATGTCGAGTATAACCTTTCGACGGGCCCCAAGTTCTGGTTTACTATTTTTTGTTATAACCTTTATTTGTTCAGGTCATCCCTTCTTTGTTCATTTTGGTGTGTTCATTCTTTGTATGTTCATTTGATTTCAAATTTTGGTGTAATTTTTCAGATTGAACTGTAGGTGATTAGAGGCTTGTTTCTATAGTTTCTTCATTTGTGGTGGAATTTTCAGGCTTCTCCAACCTTTGTTGCAGTGCTGTCAATTGAGTTGTAGATTATTGTCTCTTTGTTTCATTGAGTTCATGATTTGTGTTGAAATGATTAATATTGGAAGTGTGTTCTTCATTTGTAGCTACTGTTTTTCCAGATTTGTCAGGTAATTCTTTTATTTCTGAGGTGGCCCCTTGTTCCATTTCAGCTGGCCTGGTTGGTGTTTTTTTATTTATTGGGTAAATTGAATGTATCTGTATTAGTTTCTTTCTTATTTTGGTTTTCCCTCCTAGGATTTCTGTTCTGATGGCAAAATCTTGGCTGTTGGTAATTCTGATAGTGTTGCTGATGATTGTGATGTTCTTTCCTTTTATTCCATGAGCGAATGTTGTTTTAAGTATAATCTTCATTATCTCACTGTAATTTCTTTTCTTTTTGTATAGCCAGCTCCCTTTCACATTTTCAACTATAGAGCTGATTTCATTATCCAAATTCTTGAATTCTATGGTTTCGTTAGGAGGTTCCAAATTGTTTTGAAGCATTTTGAAGTGTTTATTAAGTGCTTCCAATTTCTCTTCTCTGTATTGTATTTTATGTCTCATTAGATCAAATGAGCATGGGTCCAAGGTGTTTAACCAATCTTTATAGAATTTTTATCTTCTTTGCCAAAGGCTGATTCTTTCTTTCAGTCTAAGTCTAAGTCCTCTGGGGATTTGTTTGATCACAATATATATATATTTTTTTAAAGTCATGCATTCCCACCAAAAATGTGTTTCTTTTTTAGGAGTTTCTCTAAGGCAAACAATTATTTTTTTTAATTATTTGTTGGACAATTGTTTGTATATGTGTTTGCTTTATTATTTAAAAATTCTCTTATGAGTTTTTGACGTTGTGGATCTCTGTTTAGACATACAAATGTTTCCATTTCTTAAAAAACTTTTTAAATGTTTTAAGACTCATATTAAGTGTCTCTGCTATGTGAGCAGTTTTGGTGCAGTTAGGTAAAAATAAAATTCTGAACAAGACGGATTTTAACAACAAATAAAACAATATACAGCGCTGCCTAACATTAAACTCAACACAGTAAACAGATCAGAGTTTGATAGTGATTAAAACAATATTATGTAAATCATAAATGAATTATAGGGAAAAGCAATTCTATTTTTTCATGATCCAGGACAATCGCTTCCTCACTCTCCCGTTTAATATCATATTAAAAAACTCAGTAATAATTTTGTCCAGGTCCTCCGGGCCATCTGATTCTGGGAGACCACAAATCCTCAAGTTACATCATTGGTTCCTGTTGTCGAGGTTGACCACATGTTGTGTCAAACGAGCCGGGTGGGTACGTTGTTCCCTAAATCTGGCTTCCAAATCCGCGAGTGCGGAATGTAGTCTGGCCTGATCAGACTCAACAGTATCCAGATGTTGGCCCTATTGCTTAAGATCAGAGCAGAAATCTTGCAGTCCTCTTCTATGGTGGACAGGATCATATTCACAGCTTGAGAGAGGTCCAAGTGTACCTGTTTCATGAACATGGAGCAGTCAGCTCTCGTGGGCATATCCCCCAGAGTCAGGCCAGACTCAGGTAAGGAGGATGAGTCCAGGTCGTCAGAGCCGTGTTGTGTCGCACAAGAGGTGATTGAGTCAGTGTCCTCAGTGGGCTCCATTTGTCTCCCTCACCAGAAGGTAACAGGGCCAAAAAGGATCTCAGATTCGGGGGAGACTTTGTCTTGCCTTTCTTAGTGGGGTCCTTCATGGGCAAAAGCCCTTTTAGAGTGCTTTACCATGATGCCAGAAGAATTAAAGAGTGGTGTGCAGGTGATATAGGTCCAAAAAAGCAGGAGCTCTCAAAGCATGCAACCGCTCATCTCCGGTGCCAGACATGTCCCCGGGCCCATTCTTTTTAATGTTTTTATCAGTGATATTGCAAAAGGTCTTCAAGGTAAGGTATGTCTTTTTGCAGATGATACAAAGATCTCTAATAGGGTAGACATTCCAGGGGAAATAAGCCAAATGGCAAATGATTTAGATAAATTAGAAGTGTGGCAGCTGAAGTTTAATGTTAATAAATGTAAAATAATGCACTTGGGACATAAAATCCAAAAGGAAAAATATACTGTTAAGGGTTCTGTGCTGTCAGAGACAACAGAGGAAAGGGATTTGGAAGTAATTATTTCTAATGATTTAAAGGTAGACAGGCAATGTAATAAAGAGGTGGGGATGCAAGCAGGGTGCTGGTTTGTATAGCTAGGGGCATTAGTAGCAGAAAAAGGGAAGTGATCATGTCACTCAAGAGATCTCTGGTTAGTCCTCACCTAGAGTACTATTTACAGTACTGGAGACCCCATCTTGAGAAGGATATATATACTCTAGAGAAAATTCAGAGAAGGGCTACTAAAATGGTGTCTGTCAGGATAAACTAAAGGATCTGAACATGTATAGCTTGGAGGAGAAAAGAGAGAGAAGGGTATGATAGAAACACTGAAATACATGAAGGGATTCAACAAAGTGCAGGAGGGAAGTACATTTCAAAGGAGTAAAAATGTGAGTACAAGAGGCCATAGTCTAAAACTAGAGGGACACAGGTTTAACCGTAATGTAAGAAAGTTTTACTTCACTGAGAGGGTAGTAGATAAATGGAATAGCCTACCAGCAGAAGTGGTAGAAGTTAATACAGTGAGAGAATTTAAGCATGCATAGGATAGGCATAAGTTTGATCAAGGACCAAATAAGCTTTGAGATTTTTACAGTAGGAAAATGGGCAGACTAGATGGGCCAAATGGTTCTTATCGGCTGTCAAATTCTATATTTTATGTTTCTATCAGAAGGTGATGGCAAGCCAGATGTTTCTCTCGCCACTGAACTTTCAGGCTCTGGCTGGGTTTCTCTGTTCTTTCTGTTTGATTTACTCATTACCTCATGTTGCCTTTGGGAAGGGTCAGCAACAGCGGTGCTTGATTTCTTTGGAGGGAGTTTGGCTTTAACATGCTTCATATAAATGTCATGGTATCTGTGTTTCATATGTGTGTTATGAGGTCGGTTGTACCAAGGTGTGTTTACTCCTTTCCACCTTTTCACTGACTTATCACACCTCAACAGGAGGATCAACAAAAGTCAGGTTAGTCCCACCAGCTGCTTCACTAACAGGAACAACTTCAACTTCTGAATCAGATTCATCACCATCACCCCCTCCCTCACTCCCAACAGACTGGGTCTCTTGCTGAGTAGTAGTAGTAATGGGACCACTTGGGGATAGCAAGTGTGACTTAGGGTTCCCTGCTGTCACACTTGCCATCATCTCCCCCCCTTCCTGATTATCACAACAAGGCACTCTGGCAGCAGTAGCAGCAGGCATAGGTAGCTGACTTGTACTGCTCGTACAGCTACCGACTTCTTCCTGTGCCGTGCCTGTGACACTATTTTCCCCCAGATCCCAAGAGACAATTGTAGGGGACTGAGTCTTATTGGGTCTGGAGAATCAGGGTTCTAGACTATTCAATGCTGGTGGTAGTCACTTTCTCCTCCTCCTCAGACTCACTGGACACACTATGGCCCTTACAGCTCCTCCGTTTTTTTGTCATCCAGGTGTTCATAGGGATAACACACACTATGAGCCTCTGCTGCCTTAATTTTTTTAAATTTAACACTGCAAAACCACCTAGCACCCTCTCTCCTTCTCTAGCTGCTTGTGTTGTTTCACTTGGAAACTTCATGCTTTTTACACCAAAATGCAAATTACATATAAGTAAAGGGGTGAAAATTTGTAGCCATTGAAAAAATAGTCATTTTTGGCAATAGGCAAAAACGGAAAATATTTTAAGGGTTTTGTTTAAGGCTGATTTTCCGTCAAAAATGCGGAGAACCATGTGGATTCTTTTCACGGGAACACAACAAGACCTGTCACCCACCCCTACTCAGCAGTTTCTATAACTTTCAATGGAAAACTGTTTGTCATTGACTTTCCTCTCAAACAGAATGTAAAAGAATAACTAATTGGAATCTGACCACTAGAGAGCACTGTTAGTGTAAAAAAAAAATGTATCTAAAAGAGCCCCATTTAAATAAATGTGAATTTTGGGGAATTTTTATGTGCCCCCCCCAGCATGGAAGCACAAACCTGTCAGCACCCCCAGCAAAGGTGCAGGTTTTCAGGATCTCTTCACATGAACATAGATTAAGCAATCTGTGATTCAGTCATTCAGAAGAATGTCTGGAGTTAACGACATTCCTAAAAACATTCACTGTTGGGAGGGACCACTCAACAACAGATTTGAGTGCCCCTGCTCTACAGTACCATTGATTTACTCCAGAATTGCTCCGCTTTGCCTTTATACATAAGGCCCATCGTGTTTTTGTGTAATTATATTTGTTGGTTAAAGGGCTAGTAACACTTAGGCCAGGATTCATCAAAGTGCGAATGGCTTAATGCGCAAAAAAAACGGAGGATTTTTTGGCATATTAATCATTCGTCCATTCAGCAACTTATGGATTGTATCTGGCCATCGCTTATTCTTCAATAAGCGATGGCCAGATAGATCCGCAAATTTGATCCACTAGCTTCAAGCTGGAGCATCCCATTGCAATATATGAGGTGAACACATGCATACACATTTTAAATTATGCGTATGTGTGGGTTTTTCCCCTGACTGGCTAATTTACACAATTTTCCCTGCTTCGCATATGCAAAGCAGGGAAACACTCCAAATCATTGATGGATACCTTCAGGTATCCATCAATGATCGTGGCGAAGAGCAGCATATTTGATACTCTGCTTTTTCCCACACCTTGATGAATCCCAGCCTAAGTGTTGAAAAAAATAAATGGCAGGGCTTGCTTTTCTATGCAATACTCCCACTGCCGAGTTAAGTTTTATTCAAAATTTAATGCAGATCAGCCTTGCATTTTTTGGGTGCAGTACTTCCATGACCTGAACTTTTTGGTGGCGCTGTTGCTACAATATTCTGTTGACTAGAGCTGTCCATAGAGAACATCACTGTAAAATTTCAGTCCCTAAAGATCAGCTAATGCATGTAGAAATGCAAGTTTGAGCCCCAATATATTTTGAATACAACATAGCAGCAGCAGCAGCAGCAGCAGTATCCTCATTTTACCCAGCAGGGTAAATCTTGTAGTGTATACCGTTTTTCAGTATTAAGCATTACAATCCCTTTAATGCAGTAAGCGCTTCAGAGAATAACTTGTTTTATGTTTGGATTAGGTCATGTTACAGATATGTTTAACAACTCTGACATCGCAGTCCCATCAGATAAACCGCAGTCACATCATATTCAAGAGTATTTTAACAACAACCATGGAACTATTACAGCTCTGGGGCAAAGAGAGGAAAAGCACAGAAAAAGATATTTGTAAAAAAAAATAACTGGTGTATTAACACTCTAAATGTGTCTAATTGTAACTGTTAACATAGAAACAGAGTCTGATTTAGGTCTGGATTCTACTGCAAGATGTAAATGTTATCACTGATTTTTATGTCACAGATTGCTACTGAGGTCTATGGGGAAATTTGTTAATAAAACTAATGCTAAACTTGTCACCTGTAATGTAATCCATGTCTTTAACTCTTTGAGTTTGTAAATTGTGTGTGTGTATATGTATATATATATATATATATATATATATATATATATATATATATATATATATATATATATATAGATAGATCTATATATATCTAGTATGAAAGCCCGTGTACAGATCATCACGCTCGGCCAGACTCTACTGCATAAGTGCTATTACGCCTAACAGGGAGCTTCGCAGCCTACCAATTTATATTATACAGATATCCTATATAATAATTTGCTAAATCGTGTGTAATGCCGCAACATGCGCAGTAGACACTGCTGCACGTGCTGCACTCATGTGCAGTAGAGACTGGCCGCGCCGTGGCTGATACAGAGCTGGGCGCCCAGCTCTGTATAAGCCATGGCGCGGCCAGTCTCTACTGCGCGTGACTGCTCCGCAACCGGGTGGCCTGTGTAACGGGCTGTTCAACTAGTATATATATATATATATATATATATATATATATATATATATACAGGGGCGGATTGTATTATTGGGCATTCGGCATGCCCCGGCGGGCCGGTGGCTGTTTGACAAGGGAGGGCCACTCCAGAAAATTGCTATCTAGACTCCAGCCCCATAGAAGTTTGACAGGCAGTCAACAGTCACATTGTGAAAGAGGCTGCTGCTCTGCATTTCAAAGGTACTACTGGGTGAGCCAACTACTTGACAGCCTCCGTTATTATTTATGCTTAATTCCAAACTGAAAAGACAGTGTGTGTGTATTTATGTAGATTCTTAGACCTAATGTGCAAATAATATGCTTGAAATGCCAGAGAGGTGTCCAATGCATTGCAAAGCAAAGCGCTGGTCACTTTTCTGGCAGGCAAAGAGAAATAATAAACACCACAACTGTGAATAGTTTGTGTGATTCACTCACAGACTTTCTACTTACTGTGCGCAGTGATGACCGACTTAATCCAGTGCTAGAGAGGAGTTTAACACACTGTAAAGCAATATATAAGGACCTCTCTAGCACTCAAGGTGTTAACTTGCCTCTTGTAGCTGCTTTGCTGCTGCTGCCCTGCTTCTCTCCATCGGACTCGGCCTCCCGTTCCAATCCTCCCCTGGACCATATCCAGTAAGTAAATAATTCTCTTTCGTTTCAGTCTTCTTCTTTTTTTCTCCTGTATTGCTCCTGCTCCTAAACAGCACCCTGTTCAAATTAGAAGCCTCCCAAACGTGTTCCCATCTACTAAATGGCTGCCTCCATATGCCAGCATTTGCCCCAACCAAACTGACCACCATATGCCCCCAAACATCACCCTGTGCCACCTACTAGTCACCATGAGCCTCTACAGCCCATATGTGCATATATATATATATATATATATATATATATATATATATATATATATATATATACTATACATATATGCATATATGTATATATCATGGCATACCAACTATGGGCCATTTTTTTAAAAAAATGCCCCGGGCCATTATCTGACCACAATCCGCCCCTGTATATATATATGTTTGTGTGTGTTTAAATATATATTGCCACACAATGGTTCTTATGTATAAAACCTAAGTGGAGCCATTTTGGGTAAAACCAACTGATCTGTAGCGGACAAATAAAGATTCCCAATATTCCCATTGATTCAAATGGGGCTCAGCACCTTTTGTTCCATATAGTGCAGATGTTTTGCACTAGGTTTGCTTCATTTGGCTTTTTTTTTTGGAGCAAACCAACAGCAACATAGGGAACAAATATAGCATTCCCATTTATTAACAAAACTAGTTTTAAGGCCTGTGTACATGGGCCAACACTGGCGGCGCTGCAGTCATGCGCAGTACAGACTGCCCACTGCGTGGCTGATACGGAGCGGGGTGCTCTAATTTCAGACCTGTGCGCAAAAAGGACTACGGTCCAGATTTCTAGCACCCCGCTCCATATCAGCCGCAGTGCGGGCAGTCTGTACTGCACATGACTGCAGTGCGTGCAGCCGTCTCTACTGCACATGACGGCTTCTGACCAACATCCTTAGTGAATTATAATATAGGATATCTAACATTCAAAGGGTTAAAAGCAACATCTAACCCCTTGTATGCTAGAGACGTCTCCAGTGCAATGTGAAGGAATGCACTGGAGACGTCTAGCATCCAAGGGGTTAAATCAATGGGAAATGGAGAATTTTTATTTGTCCCCTGTGTACAGCTGGTTTGATTCAGTAGATGCATTGAGGAATAGAAGAGGAGGAGGAGGTCCAGGCCCTTCAAAACTTAAAGTCTGATTGGTGGAAATAATGCTCCATTGTGTCCTTGGGAACACAAGGAAATAAGAGTAGGATGTTCTATACTTTACAGTTCACATGGCCTTTCATTTGACTCAAATCCCATGTTCCTGAAATAATAGCATAGTTCATTAAAAATACATGGGAAACATTGAGCTACATTTAACACATGGAACATTTGGTAAAGATCCAAATATTTTAAATTTCTTCAAAATTCGTCCAGTTTTTCAAGTTCTGTTGCTGTTCTAGCAAGTAAAATCAAATTGTCTATAATTTGTATTATTTTTTTCACTGGTACCTATCTTTTCACACTTCTGTATATTGATCTCTTTGTATCTCATTTCCAGACAGATTTCTACCTATGAAATGGAGCTCTTTAAACACGGTTGCAGTGATCTGTATGCTGTACAAGTAGGCTTTTCTACATAGTTTCACTGTTTTTTACATTTTTTATTTTTTACATAGTTGTGTTCTCTCTCTCTACTTTCACAGTACCAGACAGAAAGCTCTCTGGAAACAAATTCAGAGGGCTCCCTGTCAAGGACAAAAAAAAGTAAAACTAACAAGTGGAGTTGAAAAAAAAGTATAGGCAATTCAACTTTATATATTATGCATGTTTAGAATATGTAAAATCAAAAAGAAGATTGACAGTCCTTTTAACCCCTTGGATACTAAAAGATGCCTCTTAGGAGGTCCTATGAATATGGGGAATATGAGGAATTTAAAACATCTCTGAAATTTCATTATGCCTGAGTTTACAGTCACGTATCTCACGATAGGGTATCAGCACTCATCTATCAACTTATGTTTCTCCAAAACACTGCTCTGCAATATGCTAGTGATGTCTCTTTAGGGTGACCAGACCTCACCTTTAACCGGGACACATATTATGAAAAATGCATACTGTAGGGCTGCTTTGATGTCAGTGCAATCCTGAAATCTGCCTATTCCCTACGTGTCCCGTTAAAGGTGAGGTCTGGTCATCCTACTGTAGCTCCCAAGGGCTTAAAGTTATAGTGACAAATGATGTGACTAATGCACCCTATAGCCTGAAAAATTAACAGCAGCCAAAACAAAGTTACATGCAGGTATGATTTTTCACCTATCGTAACCTTCTTTTACTCAGCTGGAATTAAATGCGACATATGTTTCCATAATAATTATTGCTATGCCTTTAACTTCAGCCCCTTTGTTGATATGGCTATGTTAGGGATAGGCAACCTGAATCCTCCTTGCTGTTGGCTTACTGAAGATGAGGGGATTGTAGTCCAGCAATTGCTGGAGGGGCTCGTGTTGCTCATTCTGATTGCAAACATTAGATTTTCTGTTCTCATCAGAGAAAAGAGGTACAAGGATTTCTTCTCTGTCCAAAAAAGAAGCGTAGAACCTTACAATAAGAGACCCAGCCTTCCTTCTTGGACATTTTTGAGACAACTGTTCTAGTGAACAAATTTTGTAAATGAGGGATGAAAAAAGTGAGTGATTGCAGTCTGTGTCTGTGGTGGGTGTGTTTATTGTTTTTTGCTGGGTTGTAATTGGGGCCTTTCAGTTGTATAAAGCAGAGGGACGGTGATTACTTGAACATGCAAATCTTGAGCAGTGTATACGTGGAGTAATGTGGAATGTGCTGGACATTTTTTATTGATTGTCCTGTACTGCATCAAAATAGATATCTGAATAAATTGATAACCTAGAGGTAATATTCAAGATATTAGATTAATGAATCTAATCAGGAAACAATGCAACATGATAACTGAAAAGAATGATGCTGGGGCACTTAAACTGACATGCCTTTTTTGTAAAAATAAAGTACGAGTATGATCATAAATCAGATGGTGTAGTCTTATATTGTGGCTAGCTTTCTCTAGTATAAATTACACCCTATAGGTTATAAAATAATTAATCTGGGACCTAGAGGCATTTAAAATCAACTTGCTCCTTTTGTTAGTTATGAGAGTGTGAACTTAGTATTCAATAGCATGCTGCTTCTTCCAGCGATTTCTACTTGAATATATAATATCCCTTCAAGGGTTAATTGGTACATTCTTAAATATGTAATACCTTATTCAAGGATTAATTGGTATGTTTGTAGAGACTGGCACCTTGACCCATATAAACGGAGTCAATTAATTCAACGCTGTATCTCTTAGTGACCAACACTTCTCATGTATACCTATCACGGTGCCCGTGCTCTTGATCGCCAGCGACATTGCTACTTCCTGTGTTGTTCCTGCTGGGTTCTTGCTGGCTGCTGGGTTCTGTCTCTGCCCAGCGCTAGCCCTTTTAACTCCAGTCCTGTCATTACCTTGGCGCCCTTTTGTGGTGTTCCTGTACCTAGCATTTGTACTGCTGTTTGTTCCTGCTCTGTGTATGACCCGGTTTGCCTGACCTTGCTCCTGTCTCACCTGCTCCGTGTACCTGTTGCTGACTAGGACTGGCTGACTACCGCTCTGTGTAACGATCCCAGCTGTGGCTGACTATCTGATCCGTTGCTGACGAGGACTGGCTGACTACCGCTCTATGTACCGATCCCAGCTGTGGCTGACTATCCGATACATTGCTGACTAGGGCTGGCTGACTACCGCTCTGTGTACCGATCCTAGCTGTGGCTGACTATCCAATCCGTTGCTGACTAGGACTGGCTGACTACCTCTCCAGGCCCTATCAGGCTTTGGGCCTTATTGCTTTTAGTTGCTGACTATTTGGGAGCTTTGATCTCTTTAGCAGCTTACTGGCTGGACCCATCTGGGTGCGTACCCAGTGTTCCGTTCCCCTTGTTCTCACTCTACAGCGATTGCCTATTGGCGGCTTTCTGGACAGTACTCCCATGTCATCGGGGTATCTGTGAGTGAGTAGCTCAGTTGTTTGCCAGTGCTGTTCCGTACTACCTCCGTTTGCCCTAGCCTTCTGGGCAATAGTCTCTTGTCCGTGCCTGTCAGTGTTGCCTCCAATTACCCTAGTCTCCTGGGGACTAGTCTCTTGTCCGTGCCTATCAGTGGTGCCTCTATCACCCTAGCTTCTGGGGTCTAGTCACTTGTCAGTGCCTACCAGTGCTGCCTCCGGTACCCTAGCTTGCTAGGGAGTAGTTCTCGCCAGGGCCTATCTGTGTTGCCTGGTCTCTGTGTCGCCTCCGTATACCCTAGGTTGCTGGGGCCTGGTCACTTGCTGTGTCCAGTACTGTAGCCTCTGTTCATCTGTTCGCTGAGACTTGGTCACTTGCTGTGTCCATTACCGTACCTCCGTTATCCCTAGTACTCTAGGGTCCAGGTCACTCACCAGTGTCCTGTCTTGCTGCCATTCTATCCCTAGCCTTCTAGGGAAGCTGCTCTGCAGTTATCTACTGCCTCTCTGGTTGGTGCATTCCCTAGGCTTGGTACTGCTGAGGTTCTGTTCCTGGTTCCAGTCGTTGGATAGCCTAATAGTGTTTGTTATTTTGTTTTGCTGTTTTTCCTAGCATCCTGACTTGTGTCAGATTTGGCAAGTGCCACGGTACTGTCCGGATCTGGACCAGTGAAGGGTGACCTTGGTGTACCTTATTATTCTTAATAAAGCTGATTTTACCTTACTGAATTGAGTGTTGTTACAAAACCGTGACAGTACCTCACTTAGAACCCTATGTTGACAAAAGGTGATAAGTGAATATCTAAAACATTATGGTTTTTTAAAACCGTTTTTTCTTCTTTTAATTGACTTAACAGTATGGGATATACTTGTATTGGCATGTCAATTGCTGTAGAGACTTTTGCTGCCCGCACCTAAGTTAAGCGCCACTGCCCACTGCTGCGCCACAAAGACAGACTGACTGTATGAGAGCAGGAGCGTCAGAAGATAGAAAGAGTGCAAGCCAGCGCTCAAAGTCTGAAAGGAAGGCGGAGGGTGTGGTTGTGGGAGGTCTGTATACTACTGCAACTTGCATTGCTACAGGGTGGAATAATTGGATAGCATGTACCTCAAAGGAGTTAGCGGAAAAAGATGGGGAAACAGGTATCAGCTGAAAGCGACATGAGGTGGCAAGCAGTACACCTGTGCCACCACCTCTGCCCACTGTGTGTGCTGTGTGTGAGAAGTACAGGCCTCCATGTGAGACTGCAGCTCCACGGCTGAATCATGTTGGGAGAGCCAGGTCTCAGTAAGAGCAAGAAGCTGGAGTGCTTGTGAGCAGAAAAGGTCATGTATGAGAGTAGATTTGTTAGTGAGGGAACGGACATACAGTAGGCCACAGGAGAAGGGATGGGCAGAAAGTGGGAGGTTTGGGATGGGAATGAGGGTAGAAAAATTAGAGCCTCTATGGGATGGGGAGGAGTGTGGGCGGTGGCATATGGGGATATGATTGGGGCCTGGGTTTGGGGAGACGTCACCAGCCACAAGGAGGAGAATAAGACATACAGCCAGTAGGTGGGAATGTGATTTGTGTCTGCTGTGGGTTGGAGTGGAAGGATGTGCCGGTCTGAGCCATAGATACAAGGTGTGGTTGCAAAATGGATTTGATGAGAGTAAGGAGGGGGAAATATGAATATGGGGAAAGAAGTAGGCATATAAATTGAGTGATGGATTTTGCAATATAGGAGCAGAGTTGAATATAGCAGTAAAAAGGGCAGGTTGCATCGTGGGGTGGATTAGCAAAGCAGGGAGAAAGCAAAACAAAACAAGTGGGTTGAGACTCCTTCTGGCAATTAGTGGTGGTCAATAAGAATAGCAAATGTGCTTCAGCGTGACAACCAGGAAGTACAGCAATGTCGCTTGCAAGCACAGCGTCACAGAGGCAATCACGGGCACCGTGATATAAAATCAGTATTAAAGAATATTCATTGGGATGTAATCTTCAAAGAACAAAATGCGCAAGAAAGATGGAATTTGTTTAAAATGCTCTTGGATAAATACACACATCAATATATACCATTAGGTAAATAAATACAAGAGGAGCAAATTAACACCAATGTGGCTTAAACAAGAAGATTGCAGAGAAATGAGAAGATGCATATTTTTTTAAAAAAATATAAAGAATATAATAAAATTTGCAAACAAACAATTTGGCTACCTAAAATTGGAAAATAGATACCTGTTGTAAAATGAGAGAAAGAAACCCCCTAAACAATTGCAGAAGTATAAAATTAATAAGCAAGCTTAAGGTTAATATTGGTCTTCTCAAGTATTATATGGGTGAATTGATTAGTGAGGATAAAGCTATGGCTATCACCTTAAACACATTCTTTTATTTTGTATATTCAAACAACAATGGCAGACTATGTGTAAAGAGAGAGCATCACAATATTTCTTCCATCACGTACATGGCTTGCTAAGGACAAAGTCCAAGAGAAAGGGTACTTAAGGAATTGAGTTCAGTAATAGCAAGACCATTATACTTAATATTTATTAACTCACTTTCATTAGGCATACTGCCCAGTGATTGGAGGAAAACTGACATAGAACCATTATTTAAAAAGGGGGCAAGATCTGATCCAGGAAATTATAAACTTGTGTAGCACGTAAGATATCAAAAAGATATCAAAAAGACTATGTGATGACCAACAATATTATTAGTAGAAGCCAGCATGGTTTTATGAAGAAGTGATCATGTCAAACTAATTGTGTTTCATGAAAATGTAAGTAGTAATTTGGACAAGGGTATTGCTGCTGAGTGTTGTAGTATATTTCGATTTTGCAAAAAGCCTTTGAAACTCTGCCTTACAACAGCTTACTGCATAGATTAAAAGCCTTTGGTTCGGGAGGTAATATCTGTGCATGAATAGAGGACTGGCTAAATGACAGCTGGCAGAGAATTACTGTAAATTGAACCTTTTCAAGTTGTTCTAAAAGTGTGGTGCCACAGGGTTCAGTCCTGGGCCCAATGTATTTTAATTTGCTTATTTTAATTTGTTTATTAATGATCTAGAAGTGAGTATCAAAAGTAATGTCTCATTCTTTGCTGATGACACTAAGCTCTGTAAGGAAATCAATACAGTGCTGGATGTTTTTTCTCCGCAGAAAGATTTGGATAAACTGAGTGAATTGGCAGAAAAGTGGCAAATGAGGTTTAATAAAGATAAATATACGGTTATGCATTTGCGCTGTAGAAACAAACATGCTACATATAAATTAATGGGAAACTACTTAGGGAATCCTCTTTGGAGAAGGATTAAGAGTACTGATAGTCATCAGACTTCACAGCAGTGTGAATATTCACTCAGCTGCTGCAAGAGAAATTAGGGTACTATCCTGCAAAAAAGAAGTATAGATGCACGGGATGCAAATATAAATCTACCTCTGTACAAATCCTTGGTAAGGCCTCAACTAGAATATATAGTACAGTTTTGGGCACCAGTTCTTACAAAAGACATTATTGAAATGGAAAAAGTGCAGAGACGTGCAACACAACTGATAAGGGGATTGGAGGATCTGAATTATAAAGGGAGACTAGCCAAACTGGGTTTGTGTACATTAGAGAAGAGAGGTCTAATGACATGATTTCCATTTACAATTATATTCAATGTCAATACAAAGAACTGACATAAGAAGGAGAGGCCACCCATTAAGACTAGAGGAAAGGCTCTTTCAATGAAAACAAAGGCATGGATGTTTTTACAATAAGGGCAGTAAAAGTATAGAATTCTTTGCCTTGGGATGCTGTACTTGCAGATACTATAATGTCTTTAAAAAAAGTAATGGATACCTATCTAGCATAGAACAATATTGAGAATTATGAGAGTTGGCTTCAAATCAGATAAGTTGTTGAACTATCTCACTGCCATTTGGATTCAGGAAGGATTTTTTTTACCCACTTACTTGGAAATGGCTTAAATTTTTTTTCCCTTCCTCTGAATCAACAGGGTTGATTTGGCATGGGCTGGACTTGATGGACACATGTCTTTTTTTGGCCTCATCAACTATGGTACTATGTTAGTTGCTGTTGTATGCCTTAAGCAATCATGGTGCTGAGTCCTGTTCAGGTGGCTTTCCAGCTGCACTGCTTATGCTGCTTTCCTCTACTCTGACACTGTTGTTCTGTGCCTGTACTACACCTGGTCCACCTCCAAATTATGTCCAGTTTCTGTATTGCAGCCTGGCTGCATCTTCTCCTCCTAATGATTAATTTCTCTAATTGCAGTCAGTCTCCAGTATCTTGTCTAATCATGTTTGCCACTACTTAGCAATTGGCTGTAGAACTCTACTTCTGACCATCTCTACAGACCATGCCCACTCATTCTGAGCACGGTCTGGCTCAGTTGGTCTGTGCTATACAACCTTAAGATTGGCACTTCTACACAAATTAAGCCGTAGCAATATTGCACAGTGGTTTGTCTACATTCTCAAGTATCACACTCCAGCACTGTACATCCCAGTTCCAGATCTGGAATACTGCAAGTGATTTTTTTCATTTTATTCTTTTTCCAGAATGCAGCAAGGTTTCTCCATCCTGTTCTGGACTTGAAGAGGATACATTACTTTCTGCATATTAAACAATTCAAAATGGAATACTTTAAGTCCGTCATCTCTGTCATTATGCAGCAAGAATGGATAGTATCTCTGGACCTGAAGAATGCATACTCCATGGTCCTTCCTGTAAAAGCCATAGAGGGGAAACAGTCTCAATTTGCCTGCCTTCTGTTTGGGTTGGTAACGGCTTCCACATCCTTCACTAAAGTCCTGTTACTTCTGATTATGGAGTTGGGGAATGAGGGTCATCATATAGATATCATACCTCAATGACATCCTCCTGTCTTCCATCAACCAGTTGGTACAACTTCACCAAGACAAGACCATCACCTTCCTTCAGGTCCATGGCTGTGTTATAAACCATTGCAAGAGCCTTGATAGTCTGCCTTTAACTTCTTAATGACTGGCCGTACTCAGACACACGGCAGGGACCAGGAACCATTTTTTTTTTTTTTTTTTGCGAATCCAATTCCAGACTCCCTGAACGGCTTGCAGCCACGCAGGGAGCCCGGAATTCCATGACAGTCCAGGACAATCATGGGTCCTTAAGGGTATAACAACCGATGACGGTCCAGGACCGTCATGGGTCCTTAAGGAGTTAAGAATAACAGTTCACTTGTAAAGTGAAACCATTTTTCTGTAATTTTTTTTTTTGTAATGCCATAGAATAAATAATTTGTTTTCTGACTTGATGACCATGAGGAAATAATTTAAGCATTAAAGATAAGACAATATCTCATTTTTGACAATCAACTGATAAGGAGTCTTTTCATGTTCCATGAAACTACATAGTCCAGCCTTTCAGTCTCCAGGCGGGTTGATGTACTGTATTCCCAGGAGCCAATACATCAAAATGTCCATTAATTATTGTTAATGTCAGGTATCAGAAGGTCACAGCACAGAATAAAATGACCTATTGCTTTGTTCATGTACCAAATAATAGTTTGTTACAAATATTTGCTGTTCAGTTTCAAGCTGCTGATAGTCATGCAGGATTTAAACATTTGAGTGCCAGAGAGAAGCCAATGCACTGCAATGCAATTTGTTGGCTACCTCTATTGCAATCAAATCACTAAATCCACATATTCTAGAGACATCTCAAACATTTTTCAAAGCAATGCACTGGAAACATATCTTGCATTCAAAAGGTTAAACCTTTGGATGTTATCCAAGTGTCCAATACATCTTGAATCAATGCACTGGAAACTCTCTCTGGAATACAGTGGGATTAGGTATATGGAAAGTAACCATGATTTGCAATTAAGCACTGTAAGATTATATATGGATGCTCCTTAAAGTGGATGTATTACCTATACACAACATCCTCTAAATAGTTAGGTGATACATCCAATAGCATTAAAATGTTATTATTATTATTATTATTATTATCTTTTTTAAAGGGATACTAATACTTCGTTTTATCTTTATTTTATTTTGTAGGCATTAAAAAAACATGAAGAACAATATAAGTCTTATTTCTCTATGATTTGAGAGATATTCACAAGCAAAGTTTCCCCTCCCGCCCCTTTTTCCTAGTGTAAGTCATCTCTTCCCAGATGTGGAATGCAGTCCATAGACCAGACAGATAACAGCAGGGGACAATCTTCTTCCTATGAGAACAATGAAAGCCCTGCCCCCCTTGACAAGTTTTTCAGGTTTTTCCCTTATCTTAATTGAAGATTGAGCAGTGTTACATCAGTAAAAGGGGCAGGAGGGGGATACTTTGTCATTGAATTATTCTTGAACTACAGCTGACAGAATTGAAATAACACTCTCCAAAGTCCAAATACTATGATGATTAATTAGAGCTGCTTTTAATATGAAACATTACTATCCCTTTAAGCTTCCGTTTGGTTTTAAACTAACTTACAAAAGTATCTGCTATGGCCACTTCAGGGTGACTGCAGTTCTCTGAGGTTCTCCGCTGTTACAGAGCCCTGCCTCTACTCCCCTCCCTCCTCCAATGACAAAGCATCTGTCAGTAAACTGGAGCGGTCTCATTGGCAGAGATCGATATCTAGCCAATGAGAGCGCTCCAGCTTACTGACAGAAGCCTCCGTCATCAAAGGAAGGAGGAGAGCAGAGACAGAGTGTTGGGCTGCAGTCTATACGGAAGTGGTTGCAGCCCAGATTATTATAAGTCACATTTAAACCAAACGGAATCTTAAAAACAAATAATAATAACATTTTAATGCTATTGGATGTGTCACCTAACTATTTAGAGGATGTTGTGCATAGGTGATACATCCACTTTAAGGTAACTATTTCTGCATTTGGTAAATGACATAACATCTATTCTCAGTTTTATATATTGCAAAATTGAAGGACCATACACTTTTTTACATATATGTTATAATTCTTTTCCTGATGGGTAAAACAAGGTTCCTCTCACTACTGCAAGATATTTTTATTCACAAGTTTTACAGCTCAAACTTTTTTATTATTATTTTTAAACTGCAATTTTCCTGTCTTTGTCCCCTTATAAGAAAATATATTGTTCTACAGATGCTAAAGCCAATCATGGACTATGGGGATGTCCGCCACAAATCTATCCTATGTGTTTAAAAGGATAGTAATGTTTCAAAATAAAAGCAGCCCCAATTAATCTTCATAGTATTTGGGCAATGGAAAATGTTATTTCAATACTGTCAGAGTTGTAGTTTAAGAGAAATTGAATGATAAAGTATCCTCCTCCCGCCCCTTTTACTGATGTAACACTGCTCACCTCAGAACAGAATGATGGTGTCTAGATGGATTGCAGAGAGGGACAATCTTCAATTAGCATAAGGGAAAATCCTGAAAAACCTGTCAAGGGGGGCAGGGTTTTCCTTATGTTCACAGTAAGAAGATTGTCCCTTACTGTAATCTGTCTGGTCTTAAGTCAGATTCCACATCTGATCGGAGGTGGCTTACACTAGGTAAAAGGGGAGGAAGGGGGATACTTTATCATTCAATTACTCTTGAACTACATCTCTGACAGTATTGAAAAAAACACTCCCCATGGTCCAAATACTATGAAGATTAATTGGAGCTGCTTTTATTTTGAAACATTACTATCCCGTTACCCCTTTAAGGACTGTCTGCGCATGCACGGTGCGGTCACTTAAGGACCAGGGATCATTTTTTTTTCGGAATCTGATTCTGGACTCCCCGAACGGCGTGCAGCCACGCGGGGAGCCCAGAATTCCTTGACAGTGCAGAACCGTCATGGATCCTTAAGGGTATAACAACCTGTCATGGGTCCTTAAGGGGTTAAAGAACTAAAGTGGCTAACAATCAAATCTAGATGTACCATACACCTTTCTTGCATAGTTTATATCCACTTGTCTAGAAAGCTACAAGACTGCCTGAGCAGTATGCTTACTCCAGCTTTGCATACTAACTAAAACTCTAATCCACTGTAACAACCCACTGATTATCCCTCACTACAAGAAATAATCCAGTCAATTGGTCTTCTCCTTACAAGTCCCGAAAGCCTGAAATAACCAGGGTTGGATTTTACATAAGACAGAGTAGGCATCTGCCTACAGGCGCACCCTACAGAGGGGAGCCTGCCGTTGCAATGGTTTTTTTTTTAAGTGGCGTGCCCTGCCTCATGGTAAGGTCTGTGAGCTCTGTCGGTTCTTTATTAATGCAGAGTGCTGGGCGATGACATAATCATGACATCATCTCCTAGCACTCTGCATTACTAAAGAGAAGACCGCACGGGAGCTCCAGCAGCTACATGTCTGAAGCACAGATCTCTCCTGTTGCTGGACCACCAGGGAGGTAGGAAACTGATGGGGGAGGGATTTGAGGCTTAATGTGAAGATGATGAGTGAAATGTGAGGGCAATATGAGGATGATGGGGGGCAAGTTGGAGCTGATGGGGGGCAATGTGAGGGCAATGTGGAGCTGATGGGGGCAATGTGAGGGCAATATGGAACTGATGGGGGCAATGTGGAACTGATGGGGGCAATGTGAGGGCAATATGGAGATGGGGGTAATGTGGAGATTTGGAGCATTTTGGAGATGGCCATTTGGGGGGGGGGCGCTTCAGATTTCTGTGCCTACAGGCTCCTGAGATGTAAATCCAGCTCTGGAAATAACCTACGTGAAAAAAAACCAGATCTTCTTCCAATATAAAATCCCTAAAAAACTGCTTCTTTGTATTAAAACAATTTGTAACTGAATATGATTTTTTGGTATGTATATACTGTTTTCTATGTTGTGTAAATATGTAACTTACTGTAAATGAGAAAAATCTCACTGTATTCTTCCTGGGACAACATTTTCTAAATAAATACTGTGGAGACCCGTAGTCACTGACTCAGGCTTTCCCACAGAGTGCATTATCAGAACAAGGCGGATGTTGGAGTTGAGATGAATAATATTGAAATGAAAAATTTCCCAGTGGTGGAAATAGTCATTTTTTTCTCAGCAGGAAAATCCATATAACATACATTTTTTAATAAAAAAATATATTGCTCCTTTTTAAACAGCAGCTTGTGACTAGAAAGAATAACAAAATGAAAGAAATGGCTGTATTCTAAAGAAAAGAGGAACAATTCTGGAGAAAACCAACTGCACTTTAAAGGGGATCTATCACCCCTAAACAAGTTTGTTTTAATAGGTAATTTATATATTGCGAATATGTGTAATATTGTATTTTTTTTTTTTAGATTGCTATTTGGCTAAAATCTAAGGAATAAATACTGCCCTGCACCCTACTTCCAGACAGACTGCGGTTACCAGCTCTGTACCACAGTCTGTCACTATTCCTCTGCTCCCCTCCCTCTATCCAGTCTCCTCCAATGATGGAGGCTTTCTGCCTGTCAGCTGGAGTGGTCTCATTGGCTAGAGATTGCTCCAGCTAACAGGCAGAAAGCCTCCATCATTGGAGGAGACTGGATAGAGGGAGGGGAGCTGAGGCAGAGTGACAGACTGCGGTATAGAGCTGAATTATTTCACTGAAAGGGTCTTCTACATGTGATTGGTTTGCAAGCACACGTAGAAGATCGTTTCAGTGAAATAATTATTTTTCACTAATGTGATCACGGATCTGCTGCAGAGCCGCCTGATGAAAGTCAGACCGGATATACCTGCAGTCAGTACAACGCTGACTTCAGGGAAGGGGGAGGGAGGGGGGAACTTTGCCTTCAATTATCTTTCAAACCATAAAGGGTTGAGAGATGAACCTGCGGGCTATTAAATTATTTTGCAATATCCACAATATGGGGGATAGTAATAATAAAGTATTCTTATCTTACTTCAGTCTCCAGGCAATCTTTACTCATGCTACTGTGGGTTAGTGGTACCACTCCATCATCATCACTACGTCTTATCCAATACATCAACCTTTGTGTATCAATAGACCAAGCAGCCCTGCCCTTCCCAGCTTCCCAGTCACAAGCAGCCAGTCAAATCAAAAGGCACATTCCTGGTTACATGTCAAAATATATGAGTGTTAACTGGAGCCAGGGTGCAACAGGAAGTTACAATTAAATTGGTATATATTAAAATAAATAAATGGTAACAAATCAGTACCAACAACATATATACATAGTCTCATTGGCATTAATGGCTATATAATGTTAAAATGAAATGGAGAGATGGTGATGGTGATAGGAAGGTGATAAAGTGGCGATTAATTCTCCGGTGATATCTCTTCTCCAGTTCCTATGTCATTCTATGGAGCTAACACACTTTGAAGATCTTAGTGCATAGAATAACATAGGAACTGGAGAAGTGATAAAACTGAGAAGTCATCTCTACTTTATCACCTTTTAATCATGCCTTAGTACTTCTTCCCCAATGTATTCTATAGGTAATCTATAAGTAGATTGCATGCATATGGACATCCAGGCCAGATAATTCACATTGCCCAGCGATTCAAAACAATGGGAAAAATGGATATCACAAATCACTAAAAAGACGTACCCTTTTACATTAAGTATAACCAATAAATGAAATAAGGTTATCCACTTTAGATTATTGGTGATCTAATAATTTACTACTCAAATCATTACTGTAATAACTGTAATGTTTTATCAAATACATTAAATACACAAATTCTATAAGACATATAAGAAATAAAACCACACTTGCATCCAACATCAAGGAAAAAAACAGAAGGGAGACAGAAAGAATTAACCTTATCTGAGGAATGATGCCAAATCAAAATTGTCATTGATCTCAAATTGTTAATTTTATAAAGGGTGAGCATCCAAAATTCCTCATACCTATTGACAGTATATGCCAAGATAGATGTCAGTTTGACATGCTTCCTGAAGGTAACCTTCACCTGATTTGTAAGACAGGTTCTTTGATGTAGGAGAATCAGCCAATGATAATTCAGAATTGATTGTTCTTAGGTAGCCCAATACAGTAGGTTGAGAGGAAGTATTGCTTCTCATTTGAGGTATAGGCCACTGCCAGATTTGAGGTCTCAGAGAAACAGTATCTGTGTTCACTTGAGCAGTCTTACTCCACTATTGCTCCTATGATATATTCTATACGGATATCCAAAGTTCTAGAGACTAGCTATTTCCAGTAGCCTAGTTTATCCGTATTGGGAATTACAGTTCACCTATACTGTGTTCCTTTGATATATACCTTCATTATTATATTAGTGTCATTCTGCATATTGGGGCCTTATTTCTCTTTATACCACATGCAACACCTAGTCTATCTCGATTCAAGGTCCAGGCCCTGGCTCAGCTGTGGTCAGACATCTGGCTTCACTTCCAGCAACTTTAATTCAGCTTTGGCAGCAGCAAAGGAATCGTGTGATTGGCAACAACCCTAAATGTTGCTCTCTAGTGTTGCCCTCAAGCTACTGAGATTCTGGGTTGGAGCACTGTGACACTTATGCAACCTTGGATTCAGGGTAAGGATGACCTTCTAGGCTACCTTGAGCTGTTTGCGCCTCAGAAGGCACTTGAAAAAAAGGGCACTGAGGCATACTTAGTTTCCAATCTGGGACTACCAGAGTTATTATTGAAGGAACAGGCTATGCCATACTCCCTGACTATGCTGCCATGAGGAAAGTACTGCTTGAAGCCTTTAACCTTTATGTCTCAATTCAGGAGATCCAGCAGAGAAGGCTTCAATACTTTAAAGTAAAACACTAATCAGCCACTCCTAGAATTGCTCAAAAATACCACACTATACAACAAAAATCTAAGTACTTTGGAAAATGTATAAAAAATATATAATACATAGAAAATCAATTTATTAAAATATATACTAAATTCAGAGATACAAATAAATAAATAATACAACATTTTTTACAAAAAACAGAATTAGCCAGCATGTCAACTGCCAACATTTTGGCAACTTGGCCATTTTAAAGGCATACTTTGGTATTATTTTTGTGAAGTTTTTGACTCCTTCCCAATGAATCAGTAAGTGTGGGTTGGCGGAAGATAGCAAAAGCCCAAAAAAATTATTGTAGCCATGGTTGCTGCAGTATGTGCAATAAAAAATGATGATCCTTCTCCTCCTGATGAGGCTGTTTGAAAGTGATATGAAAAGTTCCTTCATCACCACCAGCAGAATTAAGAAACCATTTAAAAACAATGAAGATAACAAGTCACATACTAGTGTTGATGGCATAGCGGCGGAGATTATAGCAGTGCAAGTAACTGCTGTGCCTCATAGTAAGAGTAAAAATACCAGTCCTTAAATTAGGGGCAAATATTCTGAAAAAGTCACAGACTCAAGAAGGAGAACTGGACCAGTACTGTAGGTAACACAATCTTTATTAAGATGTAAAACGTACAGAATGATACGGCAACAGCAAGAACACAATACAATATAGATAACGTCAGGAAGTATAGTGCTGCTGTAGTGGTTCCAAATTGAACCCCAGAAGGCAAGCAGGAGATCAGCCACCTCAGGTCCGCACCTGAGTATTCTACTACAGGTCTGCACCTGTACAGACAACTTTCCAGAGAAAGGCTACTGCGCTACAGGTCCGCACCCGTACACACAACGTTCCTGAGTAAGGATAACTGCGCTACAGGTCCGCACCTGAATGCACCAGTAAACGGATGGAAGCAAGGAGAAGTCTGCCAGAGCCACTGAGAGCACCCAACAGGTTATCCACTGGAGCACTGGTATGCTGGGTGTGCAGTGGACAGCCCTAGGTAACACCAAAGTGGGTAGTCAGACAAGCCGGAACAAACACGGAGCAAATTGTAAACCAGAGCCTCAGGTCTGCACCAGATTGGTTATCGGACTAGCCAGGTCATACACAGAGCGGGTAGTCGGACAGAGCCACAGGTCAGAACGGATAGTCAGCCAGGCCAAAGGTCATACACAGAGGAGGTAGTCTACCAGAGCCACAGGTCCACACCAGATGGAACGTCAGCCGAAGCAGGGGTCATACACAAGTGGGTAGTCAGACAAACCATAGGTCGGCACCAGAATGGGTAGTCAGACGAACAAAACACAAACTAAAACCAACTGCACTGGACACCACGAAAGGGCGACTGAGAATAGTGTCCAGGAAGCGTTTAAGCTTTAGGAAACAGGAAGAGGAGGAGTCAGCAAATGTGTACTGTCCCTTTAAATGGAATGCACGTCCATTCCTTTGGACGTGCGCCCATTAGCTGTACAGACCCGTGCCGGAACCCAGCGCCTAGGAAGAGAGCGAGTCGCCAACCCCAATGCGGCTGGAGCCGACAAGCAGCAGTGCGGCTGAAGCCGCGGTTGGCTCGAGCAGCCGCCGCATGGGTACGCTAACAGAAAATCCCTTTAAGGTGAAAAGTAACACATTATGTGAGACTTCAAAAAGCCTACAGGAATATGAAAGTAGTAGGGAACAAGTGACAGGTGATGCTGAGGATGACCTAATTACTGATGATGATGTTGATCTGGAATATATCCATCCAGAATCCTCCTGTTCTTCAGATACAGATGAAGTTGAAAATGAGAGAGATGATGACTTAGCAGTTAATCTAGAGGGTCATTCATTTTTTAGGAGGGATAGGCTTAATAAAAGAGGAGGAGGTGTATGCCTATATGTAAAACATGTCTTAAAACCTAGTTTAAGGGAAGATAGAAATGAAAGGTCCAATGAAAAGATAGAGGCCCTGTGGGTTGAAATACATACTTAGGGCATACTTAATTCAACAATTTTAGTGGAGACTTGCTACAAGCCATCTAATATTGGGGAGTTGGAGAAAGCTCCTTTTATTGCAAATGGAAAAGGCTTTCAGGTCAGCAAAGGTAATTATAATGGGAGATTTCAACTATCCTGAAACTGACTGGAGTAATATGACTTCCGGCACAACAAAGGGAAATATTTTTTTATGATAAATGATAATTTTATGTTCCAACTAGTAGAGGAGCCACCTAGAAAAGAGGCCTTGCTTGACCTAGTGCTCCCAAACAATTCTGATATGATAAACAATATACAAGTAAGGGAACATTTGGGCAGCAGTGACCACCATATGGTAGCCTTTGAAATTTGTTATGAGAAACCCAATAGCAAGGATTTAACCAAAACATTCAATTTTAAAAAGGCTAATTTTACAAAGCTAAAAGACGTTTTAAAGGAAATTCAGAGCTAAAAATGCACAAGAATCATGGAATGTTTTTAAAATGCTCTTAGACAAATATACCAGTCAATATATACCACGGGGCAACAAGCACAAGAGGAGTAAAGTGAAACCAATGTGGCTTAATCATAAGGTTTGCAGGGAAATGAGAAATAAGAAACAGGCTTTTAAAGTGTTTAAAGGGATAGTAATACTTCATTTTAACTTTATTTTATTTTGTAGGCATGAAAAAACCTTAAGAAGAATGATATAAGTCTTATCTCTCAAACCTTTATGGTTTAAGAGATATTCAGAAGCAAAGTGTCCCCCTCCCGCCACTTTTACTGATGTAACACTTCTCAGCCAGGGCAGAAGGGAGCAGCCCAGGTAGACTGCAGAGAGGGACAATCTTCAATTAAGATAAGGGAAAAACCTGAAAAGCTTGTCAAGGGGGGCAGGGATTCCATTGTTTTCATAGGAATAAGAGTGTCCCCTTCTGTTATCTGTCCAGTCTATGGACTGCATTCCACATCTGAGAAGAGATTGTTTACAGTAGGTAAAAGGGGCGGGAGGGGGAAATTTTGCTTGTGAATATCTCATAAACCATAAAGGTTTGAGAGATAAGACTTATATCGTTCTTCATCTTTTTTGAATGCCTACAAAATAAAATAAAGTTAAAACGAAGTATTACTATCCCTTTAAGTCAAACAGGTCAAATGCATACTTTAAAAAATACAAAGAATGTAATAAATTCTGCAAACAAGCAATTAAGCTAGCTAAAATTGAAAATGAGAGAAATATTGCAAATGAGAGCAAGAAAAACCCTAAACAATTCTACAAATACACTAAAAACAAAAAGTTAAAGTTGATATTGGTCCTCTTAGGACTGAGACAGGTGAATTGATTAGTGAGGATACGGCTATGGCTGACACCCTAAATACATTATTTGATTCGGTATTTACAAAGAAAGCAACAATGACAGGCTATGGTCAAAAAGACAAAACCACAGAATTTTCTCCATCATGTACATGGCTTACTGAAAAAACACCAGAAAGGGGCGCAATAACAAATAAAAAATATAATAATCCCCAATAATGAGAGTGGTACTTACAACATATGTAGTACCCGGTTGAATGGACTACAACCGGTATAACAAGCAGGGATTTGTGATCCGCCCTGCTTCAGATGTACTGATCTCAGGAACAAACAATAAGTAAAAACTCTGGATCTCTTCTTAAAAGTTTAATTAATCCAACATTTGGAATAAAAATAAAACCCAATTGCTAAACGCGTTTCGAAGCGCTGCTTCTTCTTCAGTAGCAAAAGATTTTATAGAGAAATATGGGCTTCAAACATTAAAACCAATATACATACAGATTATATCATCATGGCTTACTGAGGACAAGGTCCAAAAGACACTGGAAAAGATTATGGTAAATAAAGCACCTGGACCTGACGGTATACACCCAAGGGTAATTAAGGATCTTAGTTCAGTAATAGCAAGATCATTATACTTAAAGGAGAACATTCACATACCAAAAACTTTTGTGTAGTGGTTTCAACCACTTCAAGAAGATTAGCGATATTTTTTTTTTTTTACTTACAGGGTATTGAAGTTATAAAAGGTTCTAATGTGGCACTTCCGGGTTGCGCCCACCTCCCTCCCAGCTGCCCCAGCAAGCGTGTTCACGCTTTCCTTTGTGCAGACATTTATGTGGTCTAACATTATAACCTCAGTAGCATGTAAACGTCGCCTGTTTTAATGTTAGACCACATAAATGCCCTCATGAAAGGAAGTGTGAACGCACTCCCTGGGGCAGCTGGGAGGGAGGTGGGAAGTCCTGCAGCTTTGTGGGACACATACCGGGCACCACACAACCCGGAAGTGCCATAACTTCAATACCCTGTAAGTAAAAAAAAAAAAAAGCAATGCTGCTAATCTTCTTGTAGTGGTTGAAACCACTGCATGAAAGTTTTTGGTATGTGAATGTTCCCCTTTAATATTTATTGATTCACTTTCATCAGGCATAGTGCCCTGTGATTGGAGGAAAGTTGATGTAGTTCCATTGTTTAAAAAAGGGGCAAGATCCAAACCAGGAAACTATAGACCTGTGAGCTTGACTTCCATAGTGGGTAAGATACTAGAAGGGTTACTAACTGACAGTATTCAGAACTATTTGAAGACAAACAATATTATTACTAGGGGTCAGCATGGTTTTATGAAGAATAGATCATGTCAGACTAATTTACTTGCATTTTATGAAATAGTAAGTAGTAATTTGGACAGGGGAATTGCTGTTGATGTTGTATACTTGGATTTTGCAAAAGCCTTAGATACAGTGCCTCCTAACAGGATACTGCATAAATTAAAAGGCTTCTGGTTTGGGTGGTGTTATCTTTACATGGATTGAGAACTGGTTAAACGATAGATGGCAGAGAGTTGTTGTAAATGGTACATTTCCAAATTTGCCTAAAGTTGTAAGTGGGATGCCACAAGGTTCAGTCCTGGTTTTAAATTTGTTTATTAATGATCTAGAAGTAGGAATTGAAAGTAGCGTCTCAATCTTTGCTGATGACACAAATCTATGTAAGGAAATATATACAGAGCTGGATGTTTTTTCTGTGCAGAAGGCTGAATGAGTGAATGAGAAGAATACTGTCAGATTTAATTTTTTATAGATAAATGTAAGGTTATGCATTTGGGCTGTAGAAATAAACATGCTACATATACTCTAAATGAGAAACAACTTGGGGAATGCTTATTAGAGAAGGATTTAGGAGTACTGATTGACAATAGAGTTCACAGCAGTGCGCAGAGTCACTCAGCTGCTGCAAGAACAAATAGGGTACTAGCCTGCATAAAAAGAGGTGTAGATGCAAGGGATGCTAATATTATCCTCCCTCTGTATAAATCCTTGGTTAGGCCTCAGCTAGAATATGGAGTACAATTTTGGGCGCCAGTTCTTAAAGAAGACATTGTTGAACTGGAAAGGGTACAGAGACATGCAACAAAACTGATAAAGGTATTGAATGATCTGAGTTATAAAGAGAAACTAGCCAGACTGGGATTGTTTACATTAGAGAAGAGACATCTAAGGGGGATACGATTACCATTTACAAATACATTCAAGGTCAATACAAAGATCTATCCAATGAATTATTCACTCAAAGAGCTGAGCTAAGAACAAGAGATTATCAATTAAGACTAGAGGAAAGGAGCTTACTATACCTGCTGCCATCAGTACTGTGCCTGCTACCAGTACTGCCCCTTCTGCCACCAATGCTGTGCCTGCTGCCAGTTCTGCCCTGGTGCCACCAGTGCTGTGCCTGCTGCCAGTACTTCCCCTGCCACCACCAGTACTGTGCCTGCTGTCAGATGTGCTGCCCCTGCTGCGACCAGTGCTGTGCCTGCTGCCAGTGCTGAATCTGCTGTCACCAGTGCTGAACCTGCTGCCAGTACGTCGTGTAATACTCAGAAGGGGGGAGAAGAAGATGATGCAAAGTGCTATAGCAGGGGACCCTAAGTCCCATTTGCCATCCCCAAGCAGTCCCGCCAGTGCTACTACTACTAAGAAGGTGCAGCAGCTTGCTAGCATTAGGAGTGAAGGAGGGGTTAATCATCATATTACTAGGTACTGTGAGGAGGAAGACTCAGGGACTAAAATTGATGTGGTTGGTGTTAGTAGTAGTAACAGTAATGGTGAAGCAGCTGGTGGTAATAACATTAGGGAAGTGGCAGGGGAAGCAATTGAGGGCATCCAGACTAGTGGTCAAAGGAGCCCACTCCATTCCCCTGACCCTGGGAGACCCCTTTCCCCATGGCATTGTCCAAGGGGGAACATGATCCTGAAGAAGACAGAACTGGTGGCGAGCAATAATATCACCACGGGGAGCGCAGATCAGCTGCCTTTGCCTGCTGCTAGTGCTGCCAGTCTGTCTTCCTAGGGTCACCAAGAAATGGCAAGTGTGACATTTAGGGTCCCTTTGTCACATTTCTCGTCTCCTCCTCCAACTAGCAATGAGATGTGTGTAACAGAGCAGCAGCAGCATGGAGGGACTAGTGGTGTTGTTGGTGGTGATGATGATGGTGGAGAAGCTGGGGTGGAAGAGACATTGATGGCCTTTTTATCAGAAATTGAGAAGGAATGGGAGGCAGGGATGAGGATGGGCATCACCACCACCATTAGCAGTGACATTTTGGAATTTGGGGCATTTGTAACTGCTCTAATTCCTGCTGCTGCTGAAATACAAGGGCAGCAGGATGCTGAGGAGCAAGCTAGTGTTCAACAGACCACCGTGGATACAGTGGAAATGGGGTCAACAAGTGAAGCAGGACTAGGACAGGTTGCACTTGCCAGTGACAGCAATACTCCTGGTCTTAGCTGCAGTGCTGAATCTGAGGCAGTAGCAGCAACAGCAGCAACATCATCCTCTGCCCCAGGCAGTGAAGGGCAATGTGGAGGACAAGAAGAAAGAGGCCATTATTCTCCACCTGTTCCCTCCCCCTGAAGTCATGGGTGTGGGATGATTTTTCTCTTGGGGCAGGCACAGTTCAGTCATCACCAACAGCACTGTCTATAATTTGTGACAAGTCAATGAGAAATGGAAAGGAGGAGACACACCTTGGCACAATCACCCTGAAAACACACATCAAATACAGACACCATGACATTTATGTGAACCATGTGAAAGCCAAACACCCACCACAGAAGTCGAGCACCTCTGTTTCTGTACCCTCTGACTCTCCAGAAAGGCAACAAAAGGCAAAGTGAAGACCAAAGAGGACGAAGAAGAGAGAAACCCAGCCAGAGATTGAAAGTTTGATGATTAGCGAAGCAACTAGCTCGCCATCATTTTCTTGCTCTTGGGTAACTAAATCTTCTGCCAATCCACCTCATTCATTGTTACATCCCCTGAGAAGTGATAGCCACTCTGTAGATGTTAGGATGTGGCAGTTCATGTCCACCAATTGCACACTGTGTGGTGCACTGACCACACATGGCAGTGTAGTGGTTGAGAATTGCAAGCAGGGCATCAAGCAGCATCTAAGGAGATACCATCCCTCAGAATATGCTACGCTGGTGGCAGGGAGGGTTCATCATTACTATTAAACTGTCAGAAAGTTGTCATGTGTCCTTAATGGGGTGTGTACAAGGGCCATAGTGACAGCATCAGTACTTATTTTCTGGTGTCATGGTGTTTGGATACAGTTGTGCCAGGTGTTATTTGCCACACACACTGTACACATTGCAGTTGCTGATGAGAGGTACAGTTCCTGCTCTCAAGGGAAAAATGTATATTTTAGTAACAACACAACCATGATTTTGGAGGAGAGGCAGGTGGAGAAAAATTATTGGCCAACTTCTTCTTTTCTCCACATATACCTGAAGTGGTTGAGGCTAGTTATGGTGCTGCTACTGCCTCAGGCGCATCACTGGAGCTAGTGGTGGCAAGTGGAACCTTCATCATCCATCACCCATGTTACTGCTATTGTTGATCCCATTCCCTTTAAGCTGTCTAATCATCCTGCTGCTTAAACAACTCAGCAGAAGCAGCAAGAACAGCAGTCACAAATTCTGCATCTACATCAGGGCATTTGACAATGGCCAGTGGCCACTGGCCAACACAGCATGACCTGCTGGCACTCAGGGCTTGTGCTTAAAAAAAAAACAAAAAAAACTTGGGGGGGGGGGTTGTTTCTAACAAGCCTAAGTCCTACAAATCAATGTTTCCTCAGGGCTTCGGCCTCTAAGAAGTCTAAGTCCTACTAATGAATGTTTCCTCAGGACTTGGGTCTCTAACAACAAATCATTATTTACAAAGTATTTTGTCACGTCAAGTATCAGTCCACCCCAGTGGCAGCTTACGTCAGGGGTTTCCTGTCGCTATCAAGTTACATACAAATTTTTTATTTTATTATATTTATTTTTTTACTGTCCCCCAATCCCAGTAAACAACCCCCTCCCAAAACAACATACCCTGTTCAACTAATTCTTTCCCCACACTCCACCAACACAGGCACACTCATATCTCTTTTATACTATGCCTTTGGAAAATAAAATAATATTTGCTGTGTTGCATGTAAATTTAATGTTCCCATTGATTTCAATGGAATAAGCTAGACGAACAAAGCAGAAAAACTGTATTTTTTTCATGCAAAATTATTCTCCAAGCGGGAAGTGCCATTATTCGGCTATTGCCAAGTGGAATTAGTGCTATTAATTGTATGTTAACTTTACTAATTAATTATTATTACTAGCTATTGTTAACCTAACTCTAGCTTCTGATAAACTAAGTAAGCAATACTAAAGCCTCCATCCAGCACAAAAGGAATAAGAAGAAATAAAGTGTTTTTTTTCTTCAAATAATGCAGGGAGATGATGATCATAAGTGTGACACACTGCTTCTCTTCTGGCTGCTAAATTGCAGGTAAGGAAAATATGAAGCTTCCACATTATATGTGTTTGTGGGTCCATCCCCTTGGATATCAGGCTTAACCAGATTATAATGCGTAACAGAGAAACTGGAGATTCCCAAGTTGTTGCAACAGTCAATCACAGCAATAACCAAGGTGTCTGTCTCTCCACTTCCTGCCACAATTTTATTGGCTATACTATGTATCAATCACTTCTTCTCTCTACCCTCTTACATATAGTCCTTTCCCACTTTCTCCACCCAAAGGGCAAGAAAAAGTGAACAAATTGATTTCAATGAAAACATTGAAATTGTTGTTCATCAATCTGTCATTTAGTTCACTTTCCCCTTAGTATTTCATTTTAATCGGTAACTCATGGAATGTGATTTTTAGTTAAAATCTGATTTGTTACAAAAAAATTCACAAGTCTAGTAGGTAATGTATACAGCATTAGATCACTACTGTTGCCTTGAACTATAAGATAACTAAACCATTTGTTCTAAGTTTATCTATTGTATGCAAAGGCACAAATTCAAATAATGACTTTTTATGGATAAAATGCATTGCTTACTGTCTAAAATTATGGTAAGATTATTATCCTTATTCTTATTATTACTGTCCTTATAAAATGTCAATAAAGTGATATTAAATTAATTCAACAAGCATATTAGAATTGGCCAGAAATATAGTTGCTTCCAATGAATAAGTAATGCAAGTCATTTTACCCAGGTATCCCCAGCTCAAGGACAAGTAGCTCACAATAAATTGCTTCATGAATCAACGTTAGGTGTCATCAATCAAAAACAGTTCCACTATTTTTTAGTGTATCATTTACATTTTCTGAAAAATGTACTGCATGGCATCAAGACAGAAGAAATGTAACCTACATTGTTGTGATCTAAGAAATACTTTATTAAATGAAAACATTTATAGAGACAGCTTGTAAACTAAAACATGAAATATAAAACAACTGAATGCCACAGGGATGAACAACACATTAATTCACCCTACATTTCACACCCCTCTAACTCTCAAAGTAAACTATTTGTCTCAATACTGAGAAATTTAATTTGCAGAATCTTATTTCGGTCATTCTGAATCTTGTGTTCAGCTGATTAAATCAAACTCTTTTTGGTCTTCTATACAACCCCTGCAGAGTATGTTGATTGTCTACAAAGCAGCCAATCAGAGGTTCTTATCAGTAAGTGCCTCTGATAGGCTTAATTGTAAATCCTCTTTGCTTTTGTCATAATACTTTCCACAGGAAAGGTCATATGACCCTAAAATCGTCAATATCATTACTTGATGGCAACAGTTAGGCACACGTGTTGAAGGACAGTCATTTTATAGTTCACTCTAAAACGTAGAACTGAAGGTACATTGCTCAAGTACTCAGAAAAATGTCACATTCTAGCATGTAGTCAGCTGTACATTAGATCACCAAATGCTTGATCAAAGAGTTGAAATCACATGTCAGTGATGGGAATCAGAGTAGTTTACAGCTCCCCACACTCAGCAATGGGGCAATGGGGAAATATTTATTAAAGCAGGTAAATATCCTTTAACATGGATCTACCATAATTTCCTAAGTCTGCTTCTATAGGAGATTTAGAAAAATGCCTGTTCAACCCTGAAATGGCTTTTATCTGTCATTTGGCTAATCCCTTTCATGAGAGCTGGGTTGGACAAAACTATGAGCTTTGTGGTTCACTGTCACAATCTTTGTCGAGTTGCACATGCAGCCTCACAGACTGTTATGGTCAGGTTAGAAAACCCATCAATAAGAGTATTTGGTGACTGACAGGTTTGACCCTATATGACTGAACTAAGAAGCTGGAAATCACTTTTGATATGCTGTCCTGGTGATGATCAGTTGGGTCTCACATTGCAGCTTAAGCTTCAATGCTAGATGTACTCCCAGGGGAGCAGACCTGCACAAGGGGCAACTATCATGTGTTCCTTGCCCTTTAAGAAGAAAGGGGCATTACTGGAGGCTCTGCACTTTCAAAATAGTGTTTACATTGGTAAACTAATGGTGAGGGAAAATTGTATGTAATAATGAAGGGAGAAATCGTGATATGAAACACAGAAACAGAATTTGATATTAGATAAAACCATTCAGCCCATTTAGTCTGCTCATTTTTCCTGCTTTAGAACCTCAAGCCTTATATGGTCCTTGGTTTTGTCTTATGTTCAGGATATCCTTATGTCTATTCCATGCATGATTACATTCCATCACTGTATTAACATCGCCTGCTTCATTCCATCTGCTACTTTTCTGCCCATTCACTCGGTTTATCTAAATCTTTATGCAGAGAAAAAACATCCTGCTCTGTATGAATTTCCTTACACAGCTCAGTGTCATCAGCAAATATTGTGACATTACTATCAATTCCCACTTCTAGATCATTAATAAACAAATTAAAAAGCATTGGGCCCAGGTCTGAACCCTGTGGCACCCCACTTACAACTTTAGATTAACTTGTAAAGGTTCCATTTAAAACAACTCTCTGCCTTCTATCATTTAACCAGTTCTCTATCTCTATCCACAGATTATCACCTTCCAAACCGAAGCCTTTAACTTATGCAGTGACTGTTTTGAGGCATAATATCAAAGGCTTTGATTTCAAAGTATTCTACATCAACAGCAACTCACTTGTCCAAATTACTATTTACCCTTTTGTAATATGCAAGTAAATACATTTGATGTGATCTATTCTTCATAAAACCATTCTAGCTCCTGCTAATAATATTGTTGGTTTTCATATTGTTCTGAATACTGTTAGTTAGTAATCCTTCAAATATCATTCCCAACATTAAAGGGATAGTAATACTTGCAAATTACTAATCCTCATATTGTAGCTTTGTTAAAAAGAAACTTATTGCCCCCAGTGTCATCTCTCAAACCCTTATGGTTTGAGAGATGATAGCGCTCAAAGTTCCCCCCTCCCTCCCCCTTCCCTGACTGAACGCTGACTGCAGGGATATCCGGTATTACTTGCATCAGGCGGCTCTGCAGCATTGCCGAGATCGTGTTTATAAAAAAGAAATCTTTCACTAAAATGGTCTTCTACGTGTGCTTGCAAACCAAAAGCAAACCAAGAACATGGAGAAGACCGTTTTAGTGAAAGAATTATTTTTTAAAAACGCGATCTCGGCTGAGCTGCAGAGCTGCTTGATGCACATAAGACTGTTGTACAACAGCTTCCCCTGCAGTCAGCGTTCAGTCAGGGAAGGGGGAGGGAGGGGATAACTTTTAGCGCTATAATCTCTCAAACCATAAGGGTTTGAGAGATGACACTGTGGGCAATAAGTTTCTTTTTAACAAAGCTACAATATGGGGATTAGTAATTTGCAAGTATTACTGTCCCTTTAAATTGCAACTTCCACACTCTTGTCCTTTCTTCAAATGTACCTAAATAATTTTCCATTTGGCTTATTCCCCAAGAAATGTCTTCAATGTTGCAGATCTTTGTATCATGAGCAAAACAGTATACCTTACCTTGAAAGGTAGTAGTAATAATAAAACTTCATCTGAATATTCTCCATTCACTATAACCCCCTCTCCTGTCACTCTCCCATTGCCTTATCCAATCAGCTATTTTTACATCCAAACCCAAACATTGCAATTTAATAAGGGGTCTTCTATGAGGATGATAAAGGATTGAAAAATGGGGTGAAAATAATTGGCAGATGAAGTACAGGAATGGTAAGATGACATGCTCAGGTAGGTAGAGATGAGGATATGACCACTCCATATAGGGCGTCAGTGCATTACGTGAATGTAGGGCAGACTTACCACAACCACATAATGAACAATATTGAATTGCAGCAGATTGCACAAGTTAAGAACTTAAAATTTGTGAAAAGGATTATGAACATAAAGTCATACACTATTTAAACTGAGTGTCTCCTTTTAATTGGCCCTTCATGATGATTTAATGGGAAACTTTGATACATGTACAATTAGAGTTTTATAATGTGTGTATAATCTGGTTTGCTCTCCCTCACAATCTAAAAGTATTGATGCACACAGCAAAAAAGTGTCAGCTTTATATATCAAATTGGAATGGGTAATCAGTTTGATATGTGTATGCAATTAAAACAATATGCTAGTTAAAAGATAACAAAAGAATGGGAATGGATTTTTTAATAGCAAAAATAGCCAATGGCATCTGGAGCTGATGCTATCCATGCTTTTTTATCTCCTCCCTGGGCTTGATTAACATTTCAGGTGCCCTATGCAAGACACTCAAGGTAACATTAGCATCACCCACGACCTTGTCTCAATTTCTACCTCTATTCCAATCCACTGTTGCTTCACACAGAATATACCTTTAGATAAGTGCAAAAAAAGCCCTTAACCCCTTGGTTGTTGTAGAGTTCTGAAACACATTGCAAAGCAATGAGTTGTAGATCTCTCTGGCATCCAAGTGGTCAAATAATGATCAATGATCAATTTAAACTTGTAAATAAACCATCAGTCAAAAACCAGGAGCAGGTTTCTGGTGCAGGATCATAAGATTGCAATGGCCATGTTCACAGCTCACAGTGTGCGTGTGTAACTGGGACTGGGTGAAAAGTCCTATTTGTTTTCATGGGAATTTCAGTGGAAAACCTACAATTTGCTGCTTTTTCTGTGAGATTCCCACACATAAAAATACATACAATTTCTCTCTATTTCCGAGCACCAATAATCATTACACAAGAACTTTGCTGCTTTTTCTGCCTATGCTTTCTATGGATGTGAGAGTTCTCATGGCAGTACTATAAAGAACTGAACGTTTGCTCTTGCTGTGTTATTGTAGCCTAGTAGGAGACACACCAGGTGGCTGAAAGAGAAAAAGAGTGGAAAATAAAGTTTGAGACCTGTTGTTTGCTGGAAAAAGAAGATTTGGAGGGATGCTAATGTGAATAAAGCCATAAGCGTCAGTATTAGTAGTATTAGTAGTGAGAGTGGGGACCACATTCACCCTAACATATAGTGCTGTGACCCACAACATCCCAAGGGATCTGGGTTATTTTTTTAGAAGGGGAATGTTACATATGGCTTTGTGACATAGTAGTAAAGTGCAGCTGCCTTTGTCTGAACAATCTGTGGCACTGAGCAGCAAGATAAGCAGGTGGAGGAATCCAACAGCAGCAGTAGGGAAAGAAACTCACTTCCACCTGCCCAAGTAATCCATAGGCCCCCAACATCTTCCACAGAGATCTGGAGAAGTCTAATAAAGAGGGACTCACTAAATACAGGAGCAGCAGCACAGAATGTTTTCCGAGGTGATGACAAGTGTGACAGCAGGTGACTTTGGATGACATTTGTCAACACCAAGTAGACATAGAGAGCAGAAAGAGTGAGGATTGTGGAGCAGGTGGTGTTGAAGAGAGTATAAAGCATTCTTGACAGAAAATGATAAATAATAGGAGAAATCAATACAAATGGTAATGGGCATCACCACCAGCAGTACAGTTACATTTGTGCATTTGTTCCTAGTGAAATTCCTGCTGCTGACTTTGTAAATTTGTCACAGCAGCAGGCTGATGACCAGACTAGTGACTGACTGTCCACCATGGCCATCATGGGATTGGGTTGAAGCAGCACTGTAGGATTAGGATAGGTAGATTTGGTTCCACTTCTCTTTACTCGTGGTCCTAAAGCTAGAGCTGCTGCTGGTGAGGCAGAAGCAGCAGCACATGCCCCAGCCACTGCATGTGCATCTGGAGAATTATCCTCCGTCCACACTAAAATCATAGGTGTGGGACTATTTTTAACCTGGGGCAGGCACAATGCAATTTTTAGTAACTGAACTGTGCAGAGCGTGTGATGAGGTAGTAGAAATGCCCTCATTAATCACATGAAAAATAAACATGCAAAGCATGTAAACCCCCCCAAAAAAAGAAATGGATTGCTGCTGACACTGTACCCCTTGTTCCTCCCCAAGGGCATAAAAGAACATCAGAAAAAAAAGTTCAACAATGAGAATAACTCCTTTGTCATAGTCTTCTTGTGCTAGGGTCAGAGTGCGGGACAATATCCCCTTTGTCCTTCTGGCACCCTCATGGTCCTCTTCCTTCTTGGCAGTACCACCATTGCTGTCATTAGAGCCACCAGCTGATTGCAAGTCTGCAAATGTGAGGATTTGGCAATTCATATTCATCCATTACACCTTTTGTAATTAAATTCAGGGAATCAGATATCATCTGCATACAGTCCATCATGTGGAATATGCCAAGCTGATGGAGGGGGGGTGTGTATGTTCATTATTTTATTGTCTTGTCACCCACTACCCATGTACTTTTCCTTTGTGGGGCAAACAAAGACATGTGGAATAGGTTAAGTGCTTGTGTAAGAATTTTAGTTGTTCAGGAATGATGGATTTATGACCATTTAAAAACACTGAAGATGGCAACGAGTCGCATTCTTTTGTTTATGGCATAGCAGAAGAAGCCGCACAGTTCAACCAGACGATGCATCTGACAGTGAAAATAACAAGTACAACACATGTACTGAAAGTAAGTAGTGAAAATCCATCTAAGGGGAAAGTAAAAATACATTGTTTAAGTCTTCAAAAAACCTAGAGGAATATAAAAGTAGCAGTAGGTAATGCTGGTGATGACATAATTATTGATAATGATGTTTACGTTAATCAGTTTTTATTTATGGAATCTTACATTTGATAAATGAGTGCTGTAAAATTTATCATACAATATGCACAATTTTGCCCCTCTTCACCTTATGTGAAGTGAGTGCGTATTATACAAGCAGAAAAAAATCTAAATAAAAAAATCCATTGCCGCACTGCTTCTCTTCCTCCCCGCTTACCCATAGCCTCCTGTTCCTCTCTGTTGTCCAATTTTGTCAACCTGACAGGGTCCCAGTGGGCGGCATGCTTGCATCTGCCACCGGCTTCCAGCATTGTCGTATCAGCACCTCTTCTTCCTTGCCAATGGTAATGTCTTGAGAGGACCACAAAGTCCTTGCAGGGCAATACCATAGACCCAATGCACATAGCTATGGGATTTTTTTTTGGTGTGTGTGACAGGGGAAAACAAGGATGTGTATTATACATAGGCACTCTTGTTTTCCCCTAAAATCTTGGGTACAATGTATACCTGCGTATTATACACAGGTGCGTATTATACCCAAGATCTTATGAATGTTATTTGGTGTTCATTATTTTTAATAAAGAGAATAATTTAATGATTTTTGGAGGAACAGCATTGTACTTTGAAGATCCATCCATTATCCTGGATGTTAATGTTCTCTGACTGCCTGTATTGTTGGGAGTAGGTATAAGCCTTACCTCAACTACTACTTCATGTAAGTGCAATATTTTATTACTATGTTACTTTATATTTGTGATAAAACACCATTGGTGCCCCTTCTTTTCTCCTTCCATTGATCTAGAATACATTACTCCAGTATCCTCCTTTTCTTTGGATACAGATGTAGTTTAGAGTGAAAGAGATGATGGCAGGCATAGTTCCCTGTGATTGGAGGCAAACTGTTTTCACTCCCCCCCAAAGTCATAATTTTTATTGAGAATATACTTCAGTTAATATGCTGGTCCCTTTTCTTCTCTTTGTTGTAGGAGTGAGTGTCAGTTGTACTTGTCTGTCTCTTTGGTGTATTCAAATTACAGTCACAGAAGCTCAGCCAGCTCAAGAAAGAACTTGAATCACCTGTCTTCTCAGTCAAACAAGATTTTTTTAGGGGGGGTAAACATTTCCTGTCTCCCTTCACACTCCCTCAGACTCCTAAACACAGAGGACAAATTACCTGCCCAAAAGACTATAAACTCTAACTACACTTTCTTTGCCTATGTTCTCTAGCTCCAAAAATATGGTGAGCTGTTTATCTCTCAAACACACAGTATGACAAGCTGTGGTAACATAACACCCCAGTTATACTATCCCAAAAGGAATAGAAGGGAAAGATTTCATATGTGTGGGGGGCATTCATTCTTGCCATTGGTTAACAGGTGTGCAGCTTGAGTTACTGGCTCTGTCTGAGGTATGCATTTTTTTTTTAGGATATGTTGTTCAGTCAGAAATAATTCAAATTTAATATGGTTAACTCTGATGAAAGTTAACATTTATGGTTTGCATTTTTTTAATAAGTAAATAAATAAATAAATGAGTAAATAAATACGAGCATCCACTTGCTAACACTAGTATTCATGCAATAGACTTCAAGTAATGAATACAACATTTGTAAGTTCCCCAACTCTTTGTCTTCTATGTGAACCACAATGGATGCACCATGGACTGATTCACTTTGGCCTCAGTGCCACATAGCAAAAGGCAGAACTCACCAGAAAATACTAAACTCAGTATTGACTCTGCATAACTCATTATGCAACTTTATCCTCCATTGCAGTTACATTACTCATCACTGTGATATGTATAAAGAACTAAATTGACTAACACTGAAATCTAGACGTACCTTTCTTGCATACTATACAACCACTTTTGAAAGCTACTAGGCTACCTGAGTAGTATGCAAAACAAAAAACAAACCTGCGCTCCTCCATACAAATTGTGCAAATGTGTGCCCTGTATAAAGCATACATTATACCACATTGTTAATATATATGAGGGTTTCATTTCATGGTTTGGCCAAATTATGTTTAACCCCTTAACGACCCTTGACGGTCATAGTACGTCATGAGTCGACCTGAGTTAATGACCTATGACGTACTATGACTATCATTGAATTCCAGGCTCCTCGCGCGGCCGTTCGGGGAGTCCGGAATCAAAAAAAAAAAAAAAAGCTCCGTGGTCCTTTAGTGACCGCCACGTGCCTGCGCATCTGGTCGTTAAGGGGTTAAGCTTGCCTACCCACATATCATGGTACCCCAATATCAGGCAAGTCCTATCTAATACACATATTTAACCCTTCCTAAATTAAAAACATTCCCTGAATATTGTTTTATTCAGCTTTTAAAATTCTGTGAAAACACTTACTTGATATCAATCGTTTGCTGGTCTCCAGTGAGTGGATAGTAGCTCAAGAAGACTGTAGATCCAGCAACCTTCTTTGTAGGTCTATTTTTCCCACCCCCACAGGCCACGCAGGATTTAAATATTACAGTGAATACAAAGAGACATGGTGCCTACAAGCCAAACCAACAGGCCAGTTACCATGCCATTAACAACCTCTGAATGAAAGATAGCAATAGTGTCAGTGAATTATTAGTGTATTTTATTAATGATTAAGTAAGTAAGTAAGCACCTAGAATGATCAATGGAGATGTGCACAAGAAGAAAAAAAGGGAAAACAGCTCACAGCTCTAAATAACCATTATATTTACATATTATACATCTGTTGGTTTGTCTTGTATGCACCATGTCTCTTTGTCATTAATGTAATATTTAAACCCCATGTGGTCTGTGGGGGTGGGAAAAATAGGCCTACAAAGAGGGCTGGTGGATCCACAATCTTCACGGGCTTCTATCCACCCACTGCAGTCCAACAAATGTTTGATATCAGGTAAGTCTTTTCACAGAATTTTAAAAGCTGTATGTTACTTGTTTTTAATGTAGGTACTCTCTATAGGCACATAACATGACTTCCAACGCGTTCAATTACAAGAAATCCTCAGGGAATATTTTTAATGTAGATCTCTAGTTAGACCTCACCTAGAGTATTGTGTACAGTACTGGAGACCTCATCTCCAGAAGGATATAGATAATTCAGAGAAGGGCTACTAAATGGTGACTGGTTTAAAGGAAAAGAAATATCAGGATAGACTAAAGGATCTGAATATGTATAGCTTGGAGGAGAGAAGAGAGAGAGGGGATATGATAGAAACATTCAAATACATGAAGGGATTCAACAAAGTGCAGGATAGAAGTACATTTCAAAGGAGTAAAAATGATAGGACAAGAGGCCGTAGTCTAAAACTAGAGGGACACAGGTTTAGACGTAATGTAAGAAAGTTTTACTTCACAGAGGGTAGTAGATAAGTGGAATAGCCTACCTTCTCTCCTAAATTGGGTATTGCTCTGAATTTCTCCTCATCTTACCATCTTCAAAGTAATGGCCAGATGCAGATGGAATGAACTAACAGATCCCTGGAACCTTCCTCCGTCACGTCCTTTCTGAAGAACAAGACAACTGGGTTGAACTTCAACCTCTGGCGGAGTTCGCTTTTAATAACAATTTCCATGAGTACTTGCAGAACTTCCCATTCTTTACTGTCTTTGGTTTTCATCCTCTCTTTTTTCCTTTCTCAGACCCATCAGGGACCCCTGCCCTTGTCGATTATGTTCGCCACCGATGGACTCAAGCTAAAAATAATCTGCATCTAGCTGTTGATAGACAATAGACTGAAGCAGACTGTAGACATCACTCTGCCCCATCTTACCATCCTGGAGACAAGGTCTGGCTGTCCACGCGGCATCTTTCCATCTGCCAACCTGCTAATAAATTTGGTTCCCGTTTTGCAGACCCTGACAGGTGCTCTTGGATACCACATCTGGTACTGACTGAAGATGAAATCTCTTTGACAAATTCAAAATCCATAGAGGCCATTGGTATTTTCTGGCCATAATAAGGTAGGGTTGTTTTATTAGGAGGTGTTAATTTTCCTTTAAGAACCCCTTTTCTATACTCTTTTCAATTCATCTACACGTACTATTGTATCTAAATAAGTGAGATCTGACTTTCAGAGATAATATTCACTGCATGTTCAGACTCTTTTTCCTATTCATTCTGTTATTATTTCTGTGAAGGTTAAGAACAGGTATAATTAGATAATAAATCAATCATTTTCAAGCAAATATGTGTCCCAGTCTGAAGCCGGTTGTACTGCAGTCCTAATTTAATGTAAAATGAACTAATCAAAAACTTTCCTCACTTTTATATTTTGCTGAATATTTGCATTTTTTCTTCAAATATGAAACCTGGGCACGTCTGAACTAGCACCACACTTCATTTATTTGTGCACGTCTGAAGCAGAAAGGGAAACAGTTTATCCTATTTTGATTGGATGCCCTTGAAATGACAAACGATATTTCTGCTATAGCCTTCTTTTTGAAGTTTCGGATGCGTAAAGGGGAAAAGCAATAAGTATATGGATTATTTATTGGTCTTTCTTTTGCATAGATTTTCTGAAAGTCATCATGATGATACAATCTAATATAAGAAGTGACTTATGCTTCTTTTTGAGAAATATACAACATAACCTAGATGAAAAATATCCTTTTACATTATTATTAAAAAATACTTCTTTTACACAAAGATGTCCCTAATATGAAAGTTGGCAGTAAAATGTTGTTATATATTATATGCTATGGTTCTTCCTAATCAACTAGTATCTTAAAAAGGAGGAAAACATGCACTTAGGTTGAATGTCATCAATTCCAGTTTATTACTGTATCATAAATGTATGTATACTCTGTACATTCCAACAATCATTTATAAAAAAATTGTGAGACTGCAGATAGTTATCAAAACGCATTTTTTTTCAATTTGCAAGTGTATCTTGTTCTTTATCAAAACAGTGATGAAATGCACATAAAACAATCATATTTAATACCATATTTCAGACTTTTTGGCATATTCATAATGAAAGCAGGAAATATTTTTTACTTAATTTCTACATGATAAAAAAATAGGCATAAAACATGGAACACAATTCTAACAAAAGCAAGATTACAGCAGAGGAATCTCAAGTTTTAATTAGAGCACAACTGTTCTCTAATGTATAAAACTGGCAAAAGGTGGTACTGTGTTTGCATTAGAAAAAACAGTTGAATGTTAGATTAAAAGTGATATCTTTACTGGCTGAGTAGCTTTAGAATGTAAGCTTTCAAGATAATGTAGATCTCTTCTTCAGGCATATTTAGGCTGAATGCAATATACATTCATTATATTATACATTCATGCTGTAGAGACATCTCTTTGTAGTTTGCCAGATAATGCATCATTTATTTCCCTTATGATGCGTGAATAGCTCCAGTAAATGCACTGTGTAGAGAGTTTGTAATGGCAGCCAAAGATGGCTTAGTATATGAAAAGTATGGGTTAACTCTTTGAGCACCAGAGGGGTATGCAATGAATTGCACACCCCTCTGGCACCAAAAGCGACCAAAATATGTTTATTGTGTGAGATAATGTAACAAAATTTCCTTGTCATGGTTCAGAACACTGTTAAGGGTGTTAAACCTGGTCATCAATAGATCTTTCTATCTTTCTTTGTCTGATAGTTTCCCAAACGTACATTGACAGCTTGAGATCATTAATGCTGTGGCCATTTTGAAAAAATGTTGACACACTGGAGTGTCTCTTTTCTTGTTCAAAATGGACCTATGAAAATGTATCTGTTTGTCCTGTCTAACCTACATATACTTCTTTATTAGGACATTTCACACACGATGAGGTAGACACGGGGTTACTTGTGAAATAATGACACTTGACAGATAAAATAAAATGAAAATGTATTAAAATAAATAGGAAGTAAACTACCTCTCCCTCCCTCACTAGGTGTGGAGGCACTTCCCCAACCCTTCACTAGACAGGTGGGAAGATAGTCTACAGACAATACCCCAGAATGCTGGAGCACCTAGAAGGAGCAAAAGCACCTCTCCAACCTTCACTAGACCAGGTATGGGAACAGGGTAAAGACACTTTCCCAACCGTTCACTAGACAGGTGTGACTATAGTACACGGACACTACCCCAGAACGCTGGAGCACCTACATGGAGCGAGAATCCCCAAAACTATCTGGGGATAACTACACAACAAGACAGACACTAGAACGCTAGAAGCCTGACAGGCAATGGTGACAACCCTAGCACGCTAGGGAGGCAACAGGCTACCCAGACAATAGGCCTCAGGAGGATAAGGACAAGACTAACAATACTGAATACTGCCCGGAGGCAGTAAGCGTGGCAGTGACAGTAGGCCCGGGCGGGCCGAGGATGGAAAGGTCAGCAGGAGCTGGGTAAGCTGGAGCGGAAAATCAACCAAAGCCAGGAGCACAGCGCAGCGAGAAGCAACCAAACCAGAAAGGAATGGTCATATGCAGCCAGGGGTCTTAGCCGGATCGGGTAGTCAGACGAAGCCAGAGGTCTCAGCCAGATTGGGTAGTCAGACGAAGCCAGAGGTCTCAGCTGGATCGGGTATTCAGACAAAGCCAGGAGTCATACACAGGAATCAGCAATCGGAACACAGAAGCAACAATGCTCAGGTACACCACGAAAGGGCAAGGGTATATGGTGAGGATGAGGCTTATAAGGCCTAGCATGTGGGCGGAGACACCATTGGCCTATAAGAATAGTGATTAGACATGATAAAAAAAAATAGGCATAAAAAATGGAACACAATTCTAACAAAAGCAAGATTACAGCAGAGGAATCTCAAGTTTTAATTAGAGCACAACTGTGCTCTAATGTATAAAACTGGCAAAAGGTGGTACTGGCAAAAGGTGGTACTAGTGTCAGTCGATCACCCACTCCTCCTCCAAGCCCTCCACTCCCTAGGTCTCTGCGACACTGCACTCTCCTGGTTTTCATCTTATCTCTGCAACCGCTCCTTCAGTGTTTCCTACTCCGGCTCCACTTCCCCACCCCTCCCACTGTCTGTTGGTGTGCCTCAAGGATCAGTACTGGGACCCTTGCTCTTCTCAATCTACACTGCTTCCCTTGGAAAACTAATAAACTCCTTTGGGTTTCACCATCATCTCTATGCTGATGACACCCAAATATATCTTTCCTCCCCAGACCTCTCTCCTTCCCTCCTGTCCCGAGTGTCTGACTGTCTGTCTGCTGTGTCTTCCTGGATGTCCTCCCATCAACTCAAACTTAACCTTAGCAAAACTGAACTAATTCTCTTCCCTCCATCTACAACCAGCCTTATCCCAAATATTACCCTCACCGTTAACAACACTTCCATCACACCAACCCCTACAGCACGCTGCCTGGGGGTCACATTTGACTCTGCCCTATCCTTCATTCCTCACATCCAGTCAATCTCCAACTCATGCCGCCTCCACCTCCGCAACATCTCTAGAATCCGACCCTTTCTCACAGAAGACACTACCAAAATTCTAATCCAAACACTCATCATGTCTTGACTACTGTAACTCTTTACTAATTGGCCTGCCTCTCACCCGACTAACCCCGCTACAGTCCATAATGAACTCTGCTGCAAGACTAATCTATCTCACTCATCGCTTCTCTAACACCACACCCCTCTGTCAGTCCCTACACTGGCTCCCATTAGCATACAGAGTAAAATTCAAAACTCTGGTGCTAACTTATAGAGCCCTCACTAACACTGCACCCCCCTATATTTCATCTCTCATTTCCAAATATACCCCCGCCCGCCATCTTTGCTCTGCACATGACCTTCTGCTCTCCACAGCTCTTATCACATCCTCCCACTCCTGCCTACAGGACTTCTCCCATGCTGCACCTGAGCTGTGGAATTCCCTCCTCCGCCCCATCAGACTCTCCCCCAGCCTTCAAATCTTCAGACGCTCCCTGAAGACTCACCTCTTCAGGGAGGCCTATCAACTGCCTCTATAAACATCATCACCAAGATTCACCCCTTGCACGGACTACTGCACTCAATGGCACTTCTCACTCCCACCCACTGACTGGCAGTTCATGTGGCAGGAGGCACTTAAACGCAATAGCACTTACTCCTTCTGTATCAAACCTACCTTCCTCTAGACTGTAAGCTCTCACGAGCAGGGCCCTCTGATCCTCCTGTTCTCCACATCTGATTGTACTATTTAATACCTCTGTATGTCTATTCCCCAATTGTACAGCGCTGCAGAATTAGTTGGCGCTATATAAATAAAGAATAATAATAATAATAATAATAGACCAGAGGATAACAAGGTCACCTGTACCACAGAGCACCACTGGAGGCAATCACAGGCACCGTCATAATAAAATGATCTGCAGGAGAATTTTCCCTTGATGTTGTGACTTTGGTGAGAATGTGATTTGGGCACCTTGTATGTAGTACACATGTGTGTGCTGGTTTCACATCTCTTTTGTAGACAGGGAAAAGTACCATTTTCTATTCCATTGTTAAGGGAGCTCTTTACTAACAGTCATTTCAGGTTGGGAGTCTGTTTATTTGAGAGAAGCAGATGTTTTGTGAATATTCTTTTTAATCTGACATCAGTATGTATTATTGTTTGGTGCTCCTCTGAGAGTAGAAGTGTGATTTTGTAGGTAACTACTAATGGCACTCTGTTCTCCTCCCGTGGTTGTTTGCATTCCATGAGATTTCATCTGGGATTACTGGTGGCTTTCTGAATTTGGATGTTCCAGAGCATATGCAGTTTTCATGAAATAACAAAGTTCGTCTTTGCTGGTAGTCCAAATGATTAGGATACTACCTCCTACAATCCTGCCATGAATCGGTTAGCGTATTGTGACACCATTCACATTCCCATGGCATTTCCTGTCTTTTATATGTATAGTTCTTGCCCAAATGTGAAATATTTATGCATTTTTATAATGTGTTTTACCTGAGTTAAAGGCTCTAGGAATACTTTGGTGGATGCAATGCCATCTTCAGGCAGAATGTTGGTGAAAGTGATTACATATCCATAGTGGCTAGAATGGTTTCTCTTGGGATGGAACCAAGGTCAAACAATTTGTTTAAAAGATTGATTGTGTCTTGTATGTCACTGTGTGTTGATTTTTTTTTTGACCAATAGTTTCAGAATATGCTCCAGACACAGATATTTTCTGTGACTGTGCAAGTTCCAGATATTATTGATCTGCCAGGATTTTCTTCCCTTTTGTATTTTAGGAAGCATATAGGTCTTCTGGAATGAGAGCTTCCAGGTGGTCTCTAGTATTAGATGGGAGCTCTTTCATGATTTTTTCAGTGATTTTCTGAGGTCAGAACTGGCATCTTCTTGTAGTTTGCTGTAGTATCTTTCCTGTGTACCTCCTCTGTATAGTCACCTGCGATCATAATCACTACCGTGACACCTTTGTTGCTTTTAATTTAATTATATAATAAAATGACGATCTAGGTAATAATTAGATTTTTTTTTCTTAAAACATTAACCCAGTATGAATATTGTTTGCATTTAAATTTTATATAACCAATTTTCTAGAATTGAACTAATCCACGGATCTAAACCAAGAAGAGAAAACAGTCACTTTCAGATTACATCCTGTGGACTTGAAAGATGAACTTACTATGGATGACAACATAAATCCTAATGTTAAAGAGACCAAGCAAATGATATCATAAATCCAGCTGTTAGTTCCTTTGGCCACAGTTCATATGTATTTAAAAATGCTCTTGTAAAAACTTGAAACTAAAGAAAGAAACAAACCAGTGCAACATGACGTGCTTGAAAATGTCAACAGATTAGAGAAGATTAAAATCAATGTAAAAATGTTTTGGGATTTAAACGAATATATATTGATACATAGATAGAAACTTAGAACTTCTCAAGAGAGATCTTGAACTCCTGGAAGAGTAGAATGCTGCTATTTCCAATCTTTTAAATGAAAGGGGACTGTTGCCAGTCAAAGTGAAACACAACACATACCATCTCATGTCTGCCTTTACATTGGTACCACCACCATAGCAAGTAAAAAATAGAGGTCCACAGTTGCACAGGTTGATTTAGCGGTACTGTCATGGTGTGCAACATTTTCAGGATATCATATTGAATCAGAAGTTATTCAGATTTAACATGGTTAACTCTGATGAAGGTATGGTATGCATATGTTTATAAATAAATAAATAAATACATATTAATGAGATATCAGCTTGCTGACACCAACATTCATATTGTAATAATATGTATATTATTTTACAACTATAATGATCATATTTCTCAAGACTTCAACACAGAACTTGTTTTTTAAGATGAAATATAACATGTGCTGTTCTTATCTTGATGTGATTAAGATAAGATTGATTAAATTTTTAAGCAGCAAAATAATTTTTCTTTACAGCTGAGACTGAAATGAAAGCTTACAAATACCATTTGATTAAAATTTGCAGCTCATCTCTGTAAGATACCGTGCTCTAAAGGAAAAGCATGGTCCATTTTTGACAAAATATGTATGTGACAGAAACACACAAGTAAGAAACTTCGAAATAAATTGATCCATCAATAATATGGAAAGAAACATGACCTACAATGCAAAACAAAACAAACCAAAACAAAAAGCTACACTTGAAAAGCTACAGAAACATAATACACATTAAATAGAACAATTAGAAATGGCAATACAAAACCTATGCAAGACACAACCTCAACATTTCAATAAGAAGGAAAATAATATGGCCCAAAACACCATTGCAATCAACCAGTGTGCCATTACATACTCAAAAAGTAAACAAAAAGAGACTGAGCATTAAATAATGTTATCTGAGTAAGGCAAAGGTTATTTATTGGTAAAGGTTAGGATTTGATACAGATTTATTTTTATTTTTTAGTTTTTTGTATATGTATTCAGGATATAGTTCTTGCTGTTCTCCTGACTACACACATGTATTTGACTATACAGGCACCAGGGCTGACATCTTGCCACCTTTCAGTTCCTCCTCTGGCCACTACAAGATGGCACAGCATCATTCTACCAGACATGTACATTTGCTTCTCATGACATTGATGTTTGTGTAGCATAATGTGCTGATGTCAAAGTTACTCCCTATTTATTTCAGTAGCCATGGGCTCAGTTATCGAGTATTTTGCTTCTGTGCACTTAGCAAATTTCACCTCTTTGTCTTACCGGCCCTGACCTTCTGCCTGTCCGTTGGATTTGTGAACTTTAGCAGCCTGCCCTGACCTTCTGTCTGTCTATTGGATTCTATGAGCCTTAGCCTCCTGCACTGACCCCTTGTATGTCTAACCACTCTTCTGCCTGACCCTTTTGTATTTATACACTTGGACTGGTGTTCTTGTTTCTCTTGGCTTCCCAGTCGGCTCAGTCTGTTTCTTTTCTTGCCTGGCTGTATTTCTGGTTAACTCAAATTTAGTTTATGTTTGTACCTGGTTAGTGTGATACTTAGTAGGTGTCATTCTTGGTTCATGTATTTCCATAATACTCAGTTAGTGTACTTGCTGGTTAGTATGAACCCTGGCTAATACTTGGTTTGTGTAACATTTACTTACTTAATTGACATGATACCTAGATACCAGTTCTGGGTAATAACAACAGAATACTATTTATAAGACAGCTTGAGCTCACAAAGAGTTTGTGTGTTTCTTTGTATGTATTTTGTGGGGTTTTGGTCCCTCCCTCCTCTTGATTGTTAGCTTCCTGTACACAGGTGCTAACTGCAAATACGGAGGGTATAAATACCTTCCTTACTTCCATTACAAGGCTTTCATTCACAGCAGGTGTAAGAAGGCATCACTGCTTTTTAATTACATTATACTAAACACATTTCAACTTCAGATTTGAGGCAGATAGGGACATGTAACTAAACCTCACTGTTTATTATCTGTAGTAATTCACAGGTCATTTATTGGAATAGGTAAAAATTTGATTCACAGACATTTTTTTGTTATTTTTTGTATATATAGCCAAGACATACTGCTGTTCCTACTGTCCTTTTGACTACATATATATGTAACTATTTGAATTCTATTGACAAGCTAGCTTCTTGGTATGTATTTTAGGGGATCTAGGGTGCCCCCTCTTTCTTGTCTAGTAGCTCCTTGTACTCAGGTTGTAGTTGTAATTATAGATAGTATAAATACCTCCCTGACTTCCCTCACATAGGTTTTACTCACAGCAGATATAAGATGATGTCACTGCTTTTTTTAGTTGCATTATAGTAAAAAATAATTTTCACATCACAGCCTTTACTGGGCTGGTAAGCTTAACATAGCTTTGGCCATACACTTGTAACTACACCTAACTGTTTATTATCTGTAGTAAGTCACAGTTTACTTATTTGTAATTGTCAGAAATTGATGCTCAGACTTTTTATGTTTACTTCTTTGTATATGTATAAAATATATAGTTCCTTTTGGTCTCCTTACTATACATCTATGTTAATATTTTAATACCATGAATAAGTTAGCTGAAGCTCATCAAGAATTTGTTTACATTTCTTTGTATGTATAGACAAAATATACAGTTTTACAGGTCAGTAGAGAATGTTTTGGATCAACTGTAATTTAAAAATTTTAGGGACAAAATTATTTTTATATTTACACTGAAACAGTGAGGAGATTAAGTAAGCATTCACCAACCCTCCCTTCCATATATTATCCACATTACGCAGAAGGTTGTCTCCTTGAGAGTCAGATAAAGTTGTGTATAACATGTGTTAATCAAATGTCATATCTTCATTGATGAAGATACCATCAGATTTGTCAAAGTACTGAAACCTGGACTACAGCAGAAAAAATTCTACACTCAGTTTCTGAATCAATTAGTCTGTGGGCATCATTATAGCATTGTTCTCCTGGAGTTTATGGTTTTGCTATAGGAGTTAATAGCTTGGGGCAACACTCAAAATCCAGGTCTCTGGAATATGTCCCTCCTCAAAGTTTTCAAAGAGGGATGACTGATGCAGGATATGGGACTCATGACAAGAGCCAAGGAAGCCCACCTTGACACTCAAAATGATCTCAGACCACATTACATTAATGTAGAGGAAATGTTTCTTGTTACAGAATGTTTAATCTTTTAAATGAAGAAGTCTGTTTATAACATGGATATAATAATTTTTTCCAAGGATATTGGGCATCAGTGCAATTCTAAAAAAAAGCCTTCTTTAACCTCTGTCCCACTGGCTTGAAAAGTTGATGTTTATGTACAACAATAACATCTTAGCCTCAAGGTGTGAATGGCTCTACTGGATTACCCCCAGTAACGGCAATCACTTCTCAGTTTGTCCTTGGTCTCCAATGGTTCACCTCTATATTTGAAGCAAAAGCTTAATGCACATGAGTACAGTAAGAGCATAAAGACAATATGCTGTCTTGAATATCCTGTATAAATGCCAAATGCGTTTCCCAGCCAAAAAAGCTGCTTCATCAGGGAATTAATACTATGGAGAGTAGCAATACCATCCATGCTATATTATAGAATTTACATGTTAAAAACTAATCTCCCCAAACTGCTCTGTAGCACTATTAGCTAAAATGGTTGTTTTAAAAGAGTCACATGACAGTTTTATAAATCTATGGACAATTGGAAAAGTGAATTTCCCAACAAATGCTTGATATATTAGTTTTATTGAGATATTTGGTGATTTTCTTTACATTTTTTTGTGCTTTTGATGAATCTGCATCCATATGCTTAATACACATGCTAACAGTGAAATTGTTTTCTGCAGTTTTACATTTGGAAGTATTTATAAGTGATTTTTTAATGGCTGTAGCTTGATATATATATATCTGTGAACTGATCACAATTTTATTTTTTCACAAAATATTTTTGTATTTTCACTGCTTGATGCATTCCTCCTTGATATACAAAAAAATTGATGTGACTCTGGAACAAACCAACTGCACTATAGGGAACAAATAAAAGGAATTGTGTTTTAAATGGGATCTTTATTAACTTAAAGGGATAGTAATACTTCTAAATAATGTTATTTTATATTGTAGCTCTTAAAAAAACATGAAAAATGATATGTCTGAGTGACGTCACCGTTCTAGCTCTCAGATTTGGAATCCGGTCCCTTGACCAGCCGCGGCTCTCCAGAAGTGCCGAGATCATGATCTTTAAAAATAATTTCTTCATTGGAATGGTCTACAAAGTGTGCTTGCAAGCCAGGCACACTTTGTATACAGTTCCAATTAAGTAGTTCTTTTTAAAGATCTTGCACTCAGCACTGCTAAAGAGCTGCCGGTTGATCTGTGGACCGGATTCCAAATCTGTCCACAAGATGGCAGACTTGGCTGAAACAGCCAGGAAAAGGGACCTTTATTTTACTTGTGAATATCTCCCAAACCATAAAGGACTGGGAGATAAGACATATCATTTTTAATGTTTTTTAAGGGCTACAATATAAAATTAAATTATTTTCAAGTATTACTATCCCTTTAAAATCACTAAAATGCATTAGAGACCTCACTTGAATTCAAGGGGTTAAACTCCCCATACAGATCATTAGGAATTTGGGGACTTTTTATTATTTTATGTGATTGGCTAGCTTCAGAATTGTAACATATTCCTTAATACATCAGCCTGGTTGAGGCGGATGTTTTAAGAAGAACCAAATGATCCATGGGGAAGAATAAAAATTCCAAAAATTCCCTTTGATTTAAGATGGACTTTTAATCCCTTGAATGCGAAAGAGATCTCTAACACATTAAATCTCAATATGTTGCAGACCTCTCTATCATTCAAGTGGATTAAAAGCCCAATTTAAATCCATGGGAATGTTACTTGTCCCCTAGTGTACATTTGGTTTGCCCCAGAATTTCTACATTTCTTCTTAGGACATCAGCCTCAGTGTCAAGGGCTAAGCTAAAACTGGTGCAGCAGATGCAAAACACTGGCACCAAAACAAATTTAATGGCCCATTTAGAATGTAGATAATCAAAAATATTTAGGATTTTTAAGTAGATTGAAGTGAATTTGGGGTAAACATTTTTTTTAAACAGGGCCCACTACTGGCATTTGTTTCATTCAAAAGCTATACAAGTTAAAGGGATAGTAATAATTAAGATGTAAAAAATATATGTTGTAGGGTTTATGTCACTGAATAAAACAAGGGTACTCCCATCGCTAAGATATATTTTATTAAAAAATTATAACAGCTGAAAGTTGAATTTTTTTAGGTGCAATATCATAGTGGCGCTGTTGCTACACCATCCTATGGAGATTTGTGGTCTATGGACCAGAGCATTCCATAGGATGGTGTAGCAACAGCTCCACTGTAAATTTTCAGGCCACTGTGATATTGCACCTAAAAAATTCAACTTTGAGCTGTTATAATTTTTTAATAAAATATCTCTCAGCAGTGGGAATAACCTTGTTTTACTCAGGGGGATAAACCCTACAACATATATTTTTTACATTTTAAGTATTACTATCCCTTTAAAACCTGTTCTTTCTGGAACTAGAGATCCAGGGAGCTTACATCTTGAAAGTTCAAACTCAGCTATCACTAGCACATTCTTTGGAGAACTGTTGTCAGTGACTCATATTTTTCATAGAATGCAGTAGCATACCACTAGAGGGCACTGTTATTGTAAAAAGCCTACAGTTCAAGCTGTAATAATCATACTTGGGAACTTTTGAAACAGGGTTACCCGGAGGGTAACCCTGTCAGTTCCGACATAGGAAGAAAATGACGCGATTCGCGTCATAAAAGGGGCGGGGCTTAGGCGCGGAGGGGGGGCGGGACAGAAAAAAAAAAAAAACCCTGCAAAAAGTCTCTAAGAGGGCGGGGAGTGGGAGGAATCGGGCGGGACAGAGCACAAGTGGGCAGAGTTTCTATTTAAACTCTGCCCACCCGGTAATCCACACATTGCCCCGGAGACCCGGTAATTCAGGCTGAAATCCGGAGTCTCCGGGGCAAAACCGGAGAGTTCCCAGGTATGGTAATAATGTTAGAAAAATGCATCTGCAGCAGTGGGAGAAACCTTTTTTACTTAGCAGTAAATCATTACAATATACGTTTTTCATGATAACAGTTTATACATCTTTAATAAAATGTATGAATCAAGAAAATCATATTCCACAGTAAGAACCCATTAGTGAAATTGTTTGCATTGTATATGCTCTGATATTTACTACTGTGGTTTATCCTGCTGCTTCCATTAAAGTAAATTAACAAACATGTACAAATAAAAATGCATTTTGTTGCTGAGTGCTTTCAATTTACTTTAGTCCAATGCTTTTATGGCTGGGTATTTCCACAAAAGAAAAGATGACTGATTCTGGAACAAACAAACTGCACCATAGGAGAGAAATACAACATCTCCAAATGATGTTTTTAACCCCCCTGAATGCTAGGGAGATCTTGAGCCCTATCAAGGGGTTAAAAGTTCCAGTTAAATCTGTGGGTTGCTTAAGTTTTAATACTCCACCCAGAATTGCTAATCTTTTCCTTTGTAGATGAGGCCAATAGGGGAGATATAAAACTCTCCATTCATTTAAGTAGCTATTTTTTAACCCTTTGAGCACCAGATATGCAATGCATTGGAAAGCAATGCACTGCATACTGCACTGGCACTCAAAGTGTTAAACTTATTGAGTGCTGGAGAGGTCTCCAGTGCATGTGTTGGAGACCTTACTAGCATTCAAGGGGTTAAAAGCACCATTTAGAGTTATGGGCGTTTGGAGAATTAAAGAGTATGTTTAATGCAGCTTCCCCATTTTATTGTTTAACTCCCTTAACCCTTTGTGTGCCAGAGGGATACGCAAATCACTGCAAATCAATGGTTTGTGTACCCCTCTGTCACTCAAAGGGTTAAGGAACAGGTGAATCAGGGGTGGTTTGCACTTAAGGACCAGACCAATTTTGACCTTTTTGTCTATGTCTTTGTTAAACAATCCTTTCCCTCTAATTCCTTTAGTACACCCACAAAAATTATATACTGTTTGTTTAAGCACAAGTAGGGCTTCCTTTTGATGACACATTTACAAGGATACCCCATCTTTCAATTTGATTAAAATATTAAAAAAGAACATTTAAAAAAAAAAGCAAAAAACAATCCTGTTAGGATTAGTACACTATTAGTGCAAATATATACATTTTCTTCTCCTTAATATAGGTGTACCTCATATGCCTAGTATTTCAATCCCTTTTTCACATTTACAGGGTAAATATTACAAGATGAACACCATTATTCCCAACCTGTAATCCTATATAATAATTCCCTAAAACGTGTGTAACGATGCAGTCATGCCCTTCGTAGCGTCCATCTCTGTATCAACCACTGTACGGGTAGTCTCTACTGGCATAACTGACCCGCAACCAGCTGGCAGTGGCACTGTGGCCCGTGTAACGGGCTCTTCAACTAGTTTTTCAATATTTGGCATATGAGGATCATAGCTTAGTTTATGGTGTCAGAACCTAAAAATGCCCCACAAAACTACATGTTTCTGAAAAGTAGACAACATAGCGTAATTCATCAGTAAATTTAAAAAAAATGCATTGATTAGTTTTCAGATGCTTTTTCTGAGTATGGCAATACCAAAGATGAATGGTTTGTCAGGGTTCCAGGGACTGACTGTGCTGAAATTGGAACACGTGGGTTTACATTTTCACACATGGAATTTTCACAGCTTGCTTGTTCCATGTCTCATTTGGGTATGTGTACCAGTGATCCACTTTAAAATGCCCCCCCCCCCCCAAAAGTCAACATTTTTGAAAAGTAGACAACCCAGGCTTTCGTTTTAGGTTTGATTTCACATTTTTCACAGTCATTTTACCACCAATCTCACTCAAAGCCTACATTAAGAAAAAATTCAGCATTTTCACACATATTCAATGTTACTGTGGATTTCAAGCACATGATATTTGTCAGGGTCTAGGGAAGCTACTGGGTCCATTTTGGAACATGCACATTTCCATTTTCAGACATTGCATTTTTACAACTTGCTTAACTGGGGCCTTGTCTCATTTGGGGCTGTTTGACAATGCTGCAATTAATATTTTACCCCCAAAAGTGTATATTTTAGAAAAGTAGACATCCCTGGGTTTCATTCTAGGTGCATTCTGACAATTTTTTTGCAGTCATTTTACAACCAATCCCTCCCAAAACCTGTAGTAAGAAACAAAAACATTTAATAAAGGCAAAGTGAGATCCCAAACAATTTTTCCATTGGTTCCCAAATAGTCTGTGCAACCAAGCAGATCAAGTTAGCTATCCTTGCCCTTGAGTATACACCGTGGCACATTTGAACAGTTGATAAAATTTAACTCTGAATTTGGAGCGCTTAGAGGGGATATATTGTTTGAATCCCAACCTTTCCTTATTTTTCATTAGGGATTCATCTATGTATATGTGTTTCTGAGACATAAATACTTTCACTGTCACTATCTGTAAACTAAGTTAAATGAACGTCTCAGACAGTATCAGTGGGTTCTGAATCAGATGCCAAAACGGCATACCTCTTCAGCAGAATACATTTGGGGCATTTTTGTAACTTATTTAGCTATCTACCCTAATTTTGACTAAATAACTACCCACCCACAATTGCTAACCTACTTAACATACCCACCTAAGGCCTATGTTGTCTATAAATGTCATAAGACAGAGGTTCATAAGACTGCTTACCTGGAAGGCAAACAACTATATGATGCGGCCCTTCATGATCAGGCAATCCTGTTTTGTAATTGTCTTCATAGTAAGTATTTTAAAGAGGCTAATCGACCTTATCAAGTCACGTAAAGGAACCACCTTCTTCTTCTACCCAGCATAAGACATGATATGACCCCTTATCACCGCCTTAAATGCCTCCCCATAATTAGTCAGATTAGATTGCTGCTGGCAATTATCAGAGGCATAGAAGGACCATTGTTGCTGCCGAAATGTACTAAACTCCTCAAAATTAAATAGATAAGTGGTCATTTTCCAAATATGTGCTGAAGGTAACCTAAGTCTGGAAGCAATATGTAACTCAGTTGGGCCATGATCTGAAATTGAAATATTATGGATATGTTACTGCAAGGTATTTGATACCAGAAATCGAGAAAATCAAAATGTAATCAATCCTAGTAAACACCTGGTGAGGGTGGGAATAGAAGCTATAGTTCCTCTCCATCGGATGCAAAAATCTCCAAACACAGTCAGGGCAAGATGGTCAGTAAGATAGGTGTTGGGGTTTGGTTGTTTGTTGTGGGGCAAGTCCTGTGAACCACTATGATCCATGAATAAATTAGCCATAGAATCAAGGACCCCCTCAGGATAAGTCAAGAATCGGTTTTATCAGCCAGAATATGATGCAAGGTAGTAAAGAAGGCAAAATTGTAGTGGTTAGGGGCATAAGCATTGACAGTTGTGTATGAGATAGCATCAATGGTGCAGTCAATTACAATAAACCGACCTTCAGGATCTACTGTCTTGAAAACAATGGAGTAGTTCAGATGTCTGTGAAAAAAGACTGCCACTCTTTTTTTTTTGGCACCATACAGTGCCGCTATGACCTCCCATTCCCAGTCCCTCTGCAACTTCTCATGTTCAGTGTCAGTAAGTTGTGTTTCCTGTAGGAAAGCTATTTGTGCATGGAGACTTTTGAAATGGATAAGTATCTTCTTCCTTTTTATTGTGTGGTTAATCCCATCTACATTCCAGGAAATTAAATTAATGTATTGTGTATCAGATGTGGATGTCATCATAGTAGAAATACCTTGGTAAGAAGCATCAGATGCAGGCCATCTCTCCCAGCAAGCAACTCCAAATACACACGCCGAGGGGGTGGCAGTAACAGGCGACTGCCAGTAGAGATCGCTGCTAAAAAGAATCAGAGAAGAAAGAAAGAGAAGAAATATTAATATAAACTTAATATACATTGAGCCACAACTGAAACAGAATGACTAGCATGCAAATAGATAGGCTTTTGAGACCAAGAAATTATCTGTACTTTGGTATTATTTTGGGAATTACAACAAATAGATGCAGGTGAAAACAATAGCAGAAATATAATACCTCATTAAAACAAGCTAATGGAACAGGAGTCTAGAACAGATTGACCACCCCAAAGGGCAGTTACCCCAGAACCCCCCCATCACCAGGACTGTACCCCAACACCCCCAGCCGGCCAATTGACTGTCAAGGCCAGAAGGGGGGAACGGTCCCCATGAAGGTGAGGCCAGGCCAGGCCAAACATCCCCCCGCCCCCCAACCCCTAGTCAGATTTCTCATGACAAATATGCCACATCAATCCCATCCCTCACCAGAAAATCCGCTTTAAAACTAGCAGTTAAAATTTTCGCATCTCTTGCCCATTGGCCAAAATCTTTCGCCATTTTTTCATGGGCTAAAAAGTTTTTGCCCATTGATTTATATTATTTTCGCACTTCTGCTGTAAAAACGTGACGTTTTCTCTGAAGGCAGACACAATAGAAGCAGCTACAGAGTGAGATAGATGTGCTGTGCTGTTCTCTTGTGATATTTAGCAAAAATTGAGGCAGGAGAGGCTTATAGTGACTCCTATCACTATGAACAGCAAAAAGAGGAACTGGAAGGGCCCTTATTATGTGTCCACTGAGTCTGAGGAGCAGGAGGAGGAGGAAGTGAGCAGTACTGGAACAATGCTGTCCAGTCCCCCTAAATCACCCCAAGGGATCTTGGAGAATTTAATGAGAAGGGAGGGAGAAAAGGGAATGGGAAGGGAGGGAGAAAAGGGTAGCAATAGTGAGAGCAGGACAGGTCAGCTGCCTGTGCCTGCTGCAAGACGTACGGCCCCTGATGCCAGTGCCACCATTGCTGTTCCTGCAGCCAATTGTGTTGTACCTGCTGCCAGACATGCTACCTCTGCTGCCAGTGCCACCATTTCTGTAATTGCAGCCATTAGTGTTGTACCTGTTGCTAGTACTGAACCTGCTGCCAGTATTGTAACTGTTGTTAGTACTGAACCTGCTGCAAGTGCTGAACCTGCTTCTAGTACAGAACCTGCTGCCAGTGCTGAACCTGCTGCCACCAATACTTTACCTGCTGCTGCTAGTGTTTCTTGTAGTGCTCGGGGGGGGGGGAGAAAATGATGCCAAGTGTGAAAGCAGGGGACCCTCTGTCACATTGCTTGTCACCTCCTCCAGGCAGTAGTGAGATGTCTGGAATAGAGCAGCAGCAACAACAGCATATAGGGATTAGTGGTGGTGGTGATGATGCTAGAGAAGCTGGGGTGGAAGAGGAATTGATGGCCTTTTTAGCAGAAAGTGAGAAGGAATGGGAGACAGGGATGAGGATGGGCATCACACCACCACTAGCAATGACATTTGGAATTAGAGGAATTTGCAACTGCTCTAATTCCTTCTGATGCTGAGATGCAAGGGCAGCATGATGCTGAGGAGCAGGCTAATGTTCCACAGACCACCATGGACACAGTGGGAATGGGGTCCACAAGTGATGCAGGACTAGGACAGGTTCCACTTGCCAGCAGTAGCAATACTCCTGATCCTAGTTGCAGTGCTGAATCTGAGGCAGTAGCAGCAACAGCAGCAACATTATCCGCTGCCACAGACAATGAAGGTCAATGTGGAGGACAAGAAGAAAGAGGCCATTCTTCTCCAGCTGTTCCCTTCCCCCTGAAGTCGTCATGAGCCGTTGCATCATCAGCAACGGCGCTGTGCACAATTTGTGACAAGTCAGTGAGAAGAGGAAAGGAGGGAACACACTTTGGCACAAGCGCCCTGATATCACACATGAAACACAGACACCATGACATTTATGCCAAACATGTTAAAGGCAAGCACCCACCACAGAAATCAAGCACCTCTTTTGCTGTTCCTGACTCTCCAGAAAGGCAACAAGAAGCAAGGCGGAGAAACCAAAGGTATATTGTGACACAATGATTTCTGAGTGTTATGCAAAGTAAGTCACCTTGCCGGCAGTACCTATGCAATGTTGTGGGTAAAGTATGCTTCAGCCATATTTATGGTCTCCTGGGAGAAGGAGCGGTGGGGGGGATCACATCTTTCAGAACAAGGTAGCTATAGCAAGGAGGCAGCACCCTGGCAGTGACACAGTAGGTATCAAAGGCAGTAAAGTCATAGTAAAAACAGGCAGTGAAAGGCTGGTTATAAGGTTCCCACACATGATGAGTAATAGGTATAAGCACAATGGCACCGTTGTATAGGGATCAGGACAGTTTGTGTGATGCAAGAAAAAAAATAAAACAGACTGTTGTACCTTTCACTGATGAGTCTTGTATCAGGCAAGCCGTCAGGAGCTGGTATCCTGACTGAGGGGTTGCAACGGTCCCAGTGACTGGCGTGGTTTGATGATAGCTGCTGATGGCCCGAAGTTGTCGGGCAAAGGCCATGGTCTGGGCCTCTGCTAGGACGCAACAAGAAGCAATGGAGCAGAAGCTCGCTGAGAGGAAACGTCGGTACCAGTGCGCTCAGTACGATACGGGGGTGAAGATGCAGATGAGCTAAGAACAACAGTATCTGTGTCTACCTCTGCCCAACTCCATCCCTATGTCACTTCCAGCAGAAATGCAAGATATCTGTCCAGGGGGTTGCACACTTGCATTTACCTCTGTGTTACCCCTGTCAGGATCTAGACCTTTTTAGCCATATACATATATCAGATCGAAGGTCAACTTTTTTGTGGGCAGAGTGAGGAAAAAGCATGGGTTCGTATTATATACATTAATTTTATTTTTTTCCCTAAAATCTTGAGTATAATTTACACCTGCGTATTATATACAGGTGCTTATTATACCTGAGATTTTAATGTACATATATATATTTTTGGAGAAATTAAATGAATAGAACAGGAAAAAACTGCAAGTTGTATTTTATTGTATCATATGCCTACTAATAAAAATGCACTTATAGACATAGAAGAAGCATCAGCATATCACCCTCTTGGTTATTGATGCTTTATTACTGTAGCTTTCCATTCTTCATGTTTAGCTATCAGTCTCTTCAATATGCCAATCCATCAATAAATTGCCAAATCTGAACGGTTCTTATTCTGAGTCATCCTGTATAAAAAATATATTTATATACTAGCAAGTTTACCACGACGTTGCCTGTGGGATTTTTTTGTGTTTATGAAGAATAATAAACTTGTATTTGTGGTATGGTTTCTGGAGTGATGTGGTAAATAATGTTGAGTTATGGTATAGTTTGTGTAATGGTGTGGTGAAGGTGTGTGAATAGGGGATGGTGAAAGGTGAATAGTGTGTGGTTTTGTTGTACTTCCTGGAGTGATGCTATGATGAGGATGAGGGCGCAGGGAGTAGAATATCAATAGTCATGGGTCTTTGTATTACCTGTGATGAATATTTCTGAGTTTACTTGTACTTTTGGAATTGCTCTGTTTATGATTATGAAGGAACAGGGGGTGCACAGTTGTTGATTTTGTTTTTGTACATATAGCAATGTTGTGATGCGGATGAGGGTGCAAGAAGACTGTAACATGATGGTTATGATGCCGGGGGTGCAAAGGTGAATTGTGATAGGTTTTGTTGGAGTTTGTAGAGTGGATGATATATGTGGGGAGCACAAAGGTGCATACTTGGGAGTTTTGTGATAAGGGAGATGTGTGGAGGGGCTATTGTGAGCGAATTACCATGAGGCATGTAAAACAGGGCCGCATTCATGCTTGAGGGAATCAGTATGAACAGTGTCTAAGATAGTCTCAATAACTTTCTTTTATTGTAGGTTGAAATGTCTGTGTCTGGAAGGTCTTGCAACACACTGAAACGATTAGATAAAATTCTTATGATGACTAGTGTCAATCTTCATTTTTCTTTCTTTTTTTGCAGTCAATTTTGATTTTTGACCTCATTAGTCGATTCCACTTGTATTACCATTAGGGCTTTTCCATGTCCATTTCCTTTGGGCCTTTTTTCCTGCAGAATGAATTCATGATGTACAAATTTTGTTTTTCTGCAAAATCGATCAGTTCGTTGCCTCAATCGTCTCTTTTTCTTGCATTGAAATCTCCCATTACAAACTTGTAGTGGTAATTGTCTTTTTTGTAGAGGGGTGATAAATCATCATAACATTCTACAACTTCATCATCACTGTGGTTACTAGTAAGGGCATAAACTTGAATGATCTGATGAACATAGTGACTGTTTAGGAAGTGATTCTTTCAGAAATATTTTCTACATTTATGACCGAGTCTGTCAGTCTTTTGTTTTTCTTGCATTGAAATCTCCCATTACAAACTTGTAGTGGTAATTGTCCTGTTTGTAGAGGGGTAATTATTCATCATAAAATTCTACAACTTCTTCATCACTGTGGCTACTAGTAAGGGCATAAACTTAAATGATCTGAAGAACATAGTGACTGTTTAGGAAGTGATTCTCTCAGAAATATTTTCTACATTTATGACTGAGTCTGTCAGTCTTTTGTTAATCCGGAATATAATTCTTCCACATAGTCCGTCATTGGTTCCTTTATAGTATAGTCAGTGTCCATCGTCTAATATGAGTAAATCTTCATCTTTTTTAAGAGTCTCACACAAGCTGATAATGTTCCAATTGATGTTATTTAGTTCTTGTACAAAAATGCTGATTGGTTGAGGAGGAGTTAAGGGTCTTTGCTCCTTGCCTCCTCAACTAACCACCGCTACCAAAACAAAAAAACATTAGCCACTGGTTTCGATTCCCTGCCTCATCAACCAACAGGTTACAAAACAAAAATTCAAACCTCATGATGGGGCATCATGACCCTCCTGATGCCCCCCAGCTACTGATCTCCCAGCTGATTACTGCAAAACAAGGAGCGGAGAAGAAACAAGGGGAGCCCCTGTGTGTATGAGTCTTATAAATGACGTGACCACCACAGGACGCCCAAAGGTGCACACTCACAAGTAAATTGTGTTGAGGACGGCTTATACCGGACCAACAACCACAAGCAACTGGAGATGAATAACTGCCTCCTGACGCAGTATACACCTCCAATTGGGAAATTATGGATCTAGGCTGCTCTCTCCAAAAACACACACTCTCCCACAGTGGCAATGTATCAAACAGTCAAAGAAAAAAGAAGAAGGGGAAGGAAAAAGCACCACAATAGCATAATAAAATCTGACACAATTGTATTAAAAGGAGTTAGAAATGCACTCACATATTAAATTTGTCAGTACCCTGTTACCAAAGCCAACTGACAACTAAGCATATGTAGAATTTGACCTATCTCCGTTCAGGTAACTCACGGAATCCCTGAGGTATTTCTGTATCTCCAGAATGGACCAGGTGGAGGCTTCACTTATAAATGATTTAGAAATTCATTAAAATATAAATCAGATAAAATTAGAAGGTTTAAACGCTAACCCATTTCATGGCAAAGCAGCAAAAGCCCTTAAAAGAAGGAGTAGAATGGAAGCAGGAGTGCTGTCTTGCTCCCCTGTGTCACCTCTGTTTATATCCCAGCAGAACTGGCTGGGAGATCAGTAACTGGGGTCTGACTTTTAATACCTTTAAGTTAACCCTTTGCGTGCCAGAGAGGTATCCAGTGCATTGCAACACAATTGCATTGGATACCTTTCAGGTGCTCAAAGTATGAAAAAACAAATTCACAGTGCCACACACCTAATATGCAAAAGTTTTAGGCAGGTGTGAAAAAATGCTGTAAAGTAAGAATGTTTTCAAAAATAGACATGTTAATAGTTTATATTTATCAATTAACAAAATATATATAGTGAGTGAACAAAAGAAAAATCTAAATCAAATCAATATTTGGTGTGGCCACCCTTTACCTTCAAAACAGCATCAAATCTTCTAGGGACACTTGTACACAGGAACTTGGCAGGTAGGTTGTTCCAAACACCTTGGAGAACTAACCGCAGTTCTTGTTCTTTTTTATACTGAAGATAGTTCTTAATGACTTTGACTGTATGTTTGGGGTCGTTGTCGTGCTGAAGAATAAATTTGGGGCCAATCAGATGTCTCCCTGATGGTATTGCATGATGGATAAGTATCTGCCTGTATTTATCAGCACTGAGGAGACCATTAATTCTAACCAAATTTCCAACTTCATTTGCAGAAATGCAGTCCCAAACTTACAAGGACCTCCTTCATGCTTCACTGTTGCTTGCAGACACTCATTCTTGTACCGCTTCTCCAGCCCTGCCTTCTGCTAAACCCATATTTAAAATTTTGACTCATCAGTCCAGAGCACCTGCTGCCATTTTTCTGCACACCAGTTCCTGTGTTTTTGTGCATAGTTGAGTTGCTTGGCCTTGCTTCCACTTCAGAGGTATGGCTTTTTGGCCGCAAGTCTTCCATGAAGACCACTTCTGACCAGGCTTCTCTGGACAGTAGATGGGTAGATGGCCAGTAGATGGGTGTACCAGGGTCCCACTGTTTTCTGCCAATTCTGAGCTTATGGCACTACTGAATCTTCCAGTTTCATCTGCTGCACTGTTTCCTTGGTTGACCACTGCGTCTACAGTCCTCACCTTTGCCCGTTTCTTGTGCTTCAAAATAGCTTGGACAGCAAAGCTGGAAACCCCTGCCTGCATTGAAACTTCTCCCTGGGAGAGACCTTGATGATGCACTATAACTACATTGTGTATTGTTGCTATGCTCTGTTTTGCCATGGTGTATGACTTTTGACATTAAACTGTCTTCAGCAACTTCACCTTGTTTATCTCCCAGTTTTATTCTTCCTACACAGCTGTTTCTGTTTCAGTTAATGATTCAGTTAGTGATGATCATTAGCACCTGTTTGGTATAATTGTTTAATCATATACCTGACTATATGCCTACAATTTCCCTGACTTTGTGCAAATGTACTTAGAAGAACTGAAGCTGTTTTGAAGGCAAAGGGTGGTCACACCAAATATTGATTTGATTTAGATTTTCCTTCTTTTCACTTTTTCAATCACTATGAATTTTGTTAATTAATAAAAATAGACTATTAACATGTTTATTTTTTAAAGCATTCTTGCTTTAAAGCATTTTTCCACACCTGCCTAAAACTTTTGCACATTACCGTGTGTGTGTGTATATATATATATATATTTAATAACAAAAGAAGCACAGAGTTGCCCATGCAAGAGGAGGTATGGAAAAAGGAGAGATATTCAACAGTGCACTGGTCATCATAAAAATGCATTTAATAATAATAATAATAATAATAATAATAATAATAACTAGTATTTATATAGCGCCTTTCTCCCAGTGGGACTCAAAGCGCTTTCAGCGCACGCTCTCGGAATTAACCAAATTGGCAGCTGAAATAATAAATGTTATTATTACCCAATAAATGGTACTCACATATACATTGCTTGACCCATCAGTGTTGTTGCACTGGTAGGCACAGTAACACACTATGCTGTTTGCCAGTCCAGCTTTGATTCCTGGCAGTTTGCAAACTTTATTTGGCTCCTGTAGCCCATGACTCAAGCCCCTGCACCAGAGTCTATAGGGGGGAGGCAGAGAGAGGATGAAAGCTGCAACTATGTATCGGTGTCATTGGCTGAAAAGCCATGTAATGGGGGTTGTGTTACGTTCTGCATAGGCTGATGCAGATGTTATTATTAGATGAAGTAAGTGAAAGAGTGGGGAAAGTATGTTTCATATCATGTAGTAAAGTCCATGAGGTAGATCTTTTGTGAAGTATTTTAAAGTATGTTATGGAGCAAAAGAAGTGTTTTACTGGGGTCTTGTGTATGTTGTATATTTGTGGAGTGGGTGCCTTTAAGTTGGTTTGTAATTACCATACGTAAATGAAGAGAAGGTGTGGTGTGAATGTATGTAGAATGTTCTTTAATTGTGAACAATGAGCACAGTATTATTGACAAACCTGTTTCATGTATTGTCGGGTAGTGTGCCTAGGAGGTGAAAAGGGATGCATTGAATGAAGTGTTAAAGATGAGGAAGATGCAGCAATTTTTCTGCTAAGGGGGAGGGATACATAATGTGTCTAGGAGGCCTGTGAGTGAGAGTCCCCAAAGACATTTTGACAGGAGTGAGTAGGGGGCTTGGCCTCCCTCCCTACTTCTCTCAAAATCACGTTGCAACATGTTTTGAAGTCCCTGTAAGTCCTTGTAGCTCTCTTCACAGGAGTAGCTGGGTGGCTTCTCCCGCTGGCCACGCCTGCGAAAATCAAGCACACATGCATGGACCAATGGGAGCACCAGCATAGGGGATATTTGTATAATTCCTCCTTACTGAGATATATATGTATTCAGTCATAGAATTAAGTTTTCTTTTGATACCATATGTAAATATGTCTCCTAATTTTATATTAATAATATATAAAAATGCAAATTAAAAAAAAAATCATCATCAGCCCAGTTGCATGCACACAATTAATACAGTTGTTGTAAAATACCCCCTCCAGATAATTTCTGGATGCTAACTTTGCCTCTTTATGATCACAATCGGTTAAATCAAGTTTATTTATAAGCAGACTGGGTCGCATAGTTCAATAATCATAACATCCTTTGGTGCTGTGGGTCTATTATGTAAATTTAGGTTCCACTTATGTTGTACAATAAAATATAAATAATTATGTCTGCATGTATAATGTCCACCAAGAGATTGCTTCTGTATAAATGTGCATAACCTATTACATGACAGTAATAACAGAATAAGATGGGTTTTAGTCTGGGATAGAAGACATGATTAATATAATCTGCTAGATATGGTTCTTAAGAGCAAAATGAAAAAGGAATTAGATGATATATAAGCAATATAGCAGAAGGAAAGAAGGCTAGATCCCGAGTATGCAGCATCAGCTACAGCAATATTTAACAACCCCATAGTACCCACAGAACTGCATATTGGAAAATAAGGACCAATTCATTGAGTGCCAGAGGAGTGAGCAACACATTGCAGACGAATGCGTTTCTACAGCTCTAGAACTCCATGGGTTAAAGAAGCCTCCATAGAATGAGTATGCAATGGGCAATAAGTTCAAAGAAAGAGAGTTAATTCTAGGACAAACCAACTGTTCAAAAGGCACAAATGAAAAATTCCACAAATTGCCATTCATTTGAAAGCTCTTGTTAACCTTTGAATGCTAAAATGGCCTCCAAAGCAATACAATGTAATGTGCTGGGGACTTCTCAGCATTCAATGACGGCTACATTTAAATCTCGTTGTCGCTGATTTAAATGGGCTGTTAATCCCATGAAGGTTAGAGATTCATCCAATGAATTGCTCCACTCCAACATAAAAAAGGATAAAATGCATTAAAATATATGTGTCTAATCTGCGTCTGTGCTAGTATGAACCAACATGTCTTCACCATCATATCCTCTACAGTCCTCCACCAATCTGCCGTCATCGCCATCAATCCGCCATGCCTTCGAAAGATTTTACTATTTTGTACTGAACACATCAACAATGGCTCATTTCCATATGGAAATTCAGGATAATGAGCCATTGATATATGGGTGTGATTATATGTTAATGTGGCTGTTTGCTACATGCTCTAAACACCTATAGCAACCTCTGTGTCGGAGTTCACAGTCACAACAATAGAATCCTCAGGTTGGTTATGTTGGGATTACCCTGTAGCTTTCCATGCAGAGAGATATTTGCAGCTAAAGTTCCCCCTTCCCTCCCCTTCCCTGACATCAGCGCTCTAACTGACTGCAGGAGAATCCGGTCCGGGACTGGTGGAGGCTCTCCGGTAGAGCTGCAATAGCGATATTTAAAAGGAACTACTTTATTGGAACGGCCTACAAAGTGTGCTTATATTTTCTAAATTCCTCATATGACTTTCATCAAACTCTCACAGATTCTGAGATGATCTCCTTGGCAGTCTCCCACCTGACATCCAACACAGGACCACTTCAGAGCTTCTGTTCCACCCTGGAACATAAGAACATCCTACAAACCTTAATGGGCATAGTAACTAACTTACTCTTCCTCTCAGGACCAACAGAGTTGCCTACCTAATAAAACTTACCCCACTAACCTCTTGCTAATACCAAGCTGCCCAACATATGAACCTCAAGCCCTAAATGCAATCCTGTTGCTTAGCGTCCTACTTCGTCTTATACAGCATTGTCTAACTTCAAATGTCTGGCCATCCAGATAACTGATTCTAAATAGCTTAACATGACTAGCCCACTTAGCCCTCTGGCTTGCAGAGCTAACTGCCACTCTCCACAAGTTCTAACCCAAAAACAAACTCACTATCTGTCTAGCTAGGGCCTGCATACTATCTTCTCTCTCAAACTCTCCTTAAAGGGATAGTAATACTTCGTTTTAACTTTATTTTATTTTGTAGGCATTAAAAAAACATGAAGAATGATATAAGTCTTATCTCTCAAACCTTTATGGTTTATGAGATATTCACAAGCAAAGTTGCCCTCCCCACTCCTTTTACCTAGTGTAAGCCATCTCTTCTCAAATGTGAGTCTGGTTGTATGACAGGACAGATAACAGAAGGGGACAATTTTCTTTGTATGAAAACAATGAAAGCCCTTCCCCCCTTGACAAGTTTTTCAGCTTTTTCCCTTATCTTAATTGAAGATTGTCCCTCTCTGCAGTCTACCTGGGCATCTCCCTTCTGATCAGGTTGAACAGGGGGGGGGGGGATACTTTGTTTGTGAATATCTCTTAAACCATAAAGGTTTCAGAGACAAGACTTATATCATTCTTCATGTTTTTTTAATGCCTACAAAATAAAATAAAGTTAAAACGAAGTATTACTATCCCTTTAACTATAGAACACCCAGCACTATCTTCTCTTACCCACAGCATGCACCTGCCTTGTGACTCAACTTCTGCTATGGAAAAGCTATGTCTATACAGTTATGGTCAACATTATTGGCACCCTTGAATATTTTATACATATTTTATATAAATGTGTGTAGTGAAACAGCTTTGGTCTATATACACTCATACATTTGAACAGCACCGGATACAACAATAACAAAAAAGAAATGGAAGGAATATGTATAAAAATGTAAAAATTGCCATGACACAATTATTGGCACCCTGCTGAAGAATTTAAATCAGTTTGAAAGGAAGAACTAGAATATAATTGCTGTGAAATTAGACGCACCTATGATAAATTGTCAGTGCTCACATGACTTAAATTAACCCATCAATGACAGTTTTAGCTCTTAAAGGGATAGTAATACTTAAAATGTAAAAAAAAATATGTTGTAGGGTTTATCCCCCTGAGTAAAATAAGAGTACTCCCACTGCTGAAAAGTGTTTCATTCAAAAGTTATTAATTTTCAAAGTTGAATTTTTTAGGTGCAATATCACAGTGGCCTGAAATTGTAGAGTGGCGCTGTTGCTACATGATCCTATGGACAGCTCTGGTCCCGGGACCATAAATCTCCATAGGATGGTGTAGCAACAGCGCCACTGTACAATTTCAGGTCACTGTGATATTGCACCTAAAAAATCAACTTTGAAAATTAATAACTTTTGAATGAAACACCTTTCAGCAGTGGGAGTACCCTTGTTTTACTCAGGGGGATAAACCCTACAACATATTTTTTTTTACATTTTAAGTATTACTATCCCTTTAAAAAGGCCAATTCCCTGTTCCTTTTTCACAGTGGGGAAGAAAAGGGAGCTCTTGAAAGCATCAGAAACGCTATTATCACAAAACTTAAGAATTGTAAAGGGTGCAAGGCCAGCTCCAAAGACCTTGACATCCCTGTTTCAACAGATTGCAATGTTATTAAGAAGTTTGCTGCTCATGGAACTGTCGAGAACCTCCCAGGATGTGGTGGCAGGAGGAAAATTATACCATATGCCGCACACTAAACCAAGAAGAACTTTATGGGTGAAGGCCAAGGAGAACCCCACTGCTGAAAGCCCCACATACACTGCCTGACACCCCCAGCCTTGTCCCCTTGCCCAATCAGTGCTCATGGGGATTTGTGGCTACCAGTGGGCAAGGAAACAAGACTGGGGGGGTCAGACAGTGTACCTGGGGATCTGTGGCTACCAGTGGGCAAGGGAACAAGGCTGGTAGCTGCTGGTAGCCACAAATCCCCATGGACGCTGCTTGACCCCCAGCCTTGTTCCCTTGTAAGTGCCCAACATGCATGAAATATGATACATAGCTGAGGGGATGCTTATAAACTGCTTGGTGTAATTTTTTTTAACCCTTTGAGTGCCAAAAGGGTGCACAATGCACATCCGTATTCTACTCAATGGGATGATGCTGTTCTTGGTGCTGAAAGGGTCCTCTCCACTCCCCTATGGACCAAGTGGTGCAACAGAGAGAATGCTCACAGACTTCCGGATTGTCGTACTGCTGGCAATGTGCAAGGGGAGGCATCCCTTCCACATCGACAGCAGTTTGAAAATCCTGTGGGCACCTTCTTCTTACCTCCCCTTGCATCAGTAAATTGTAGTGCATATGGTGATGTGTGTCTATATTGAAACTTTAAAGTGTTTTGAACACATTGACAAAATCATATTTCCATGGCGTAGACCTTTAGTGCTTCTCTCCCCGGAGCAATTTTAAGCAAATTTCCCAACTGTCCCGATTTACTTGGGACAGACCCGATTTCACAGCCCAATCCCACTATCCCACTTAGAAACAATCTCCCACTTCCCAGGCTTCTGTCCCATTTGTCTTTATTCCCATTCTTCTCTTCCAGCAGCAACATTCATTTGCATATTCGTTCTCCCACAGAGCCGCTTTATGTAAGTCCACTAGACCCCCCAGGTGTCAGGACCTGGGGGTGGAGTTCGCCAGTGTAATCTCTGCACACGATAGCACACGAGACACAATTACACACTGGTCACATATGCGTGTGTGTCTCTGCCATCGTAAATGTGTACGCTCACAGCACAGTCCATGCTTCCTCTTGGAAGGACCTGTAGCAGCATGATGGAGCTGTGAGAGAGGATTGATCTCAGTATGCTGGACTTTCCAATGAAGAGCTCAAGGCAATAGTAAGTAGCAGGGCCAGTTTAGTATAACTTTGGGCCTTGTGTAAAGGCTAGGCAGGTTGAGTGCTGGAAGTGCCCCCACTGACCCTCAAAGGGTTATCAATAAGGCTAAGTTGGCAACTACCCAGTGCCCACTGAAGCCCCTCCCAAACACCACAGTTGGAACCCTGTGTACCACTCCTCCCTCCTGATAATCTGGGAGACTCAATACAGTATACATTTTATGCAGATATGTGTGAAAACAATGTGGACAGCCCTGTGGTACAGTTGGTTTGCTCCAGATGTGCTTCAGTTTTTCTTAGAATATCATCCTGAGTGTACGTGTGGATCTGTGACTACTAGTGGACATGTGGAATATAATGCAATGGTTACTGAAAAATGTTATCCTAATAATTTACTCCTAATGCTACTTTTAGTACAAGCTAGAATTTAATATATTTGATTGATTCCATGTTAACCTCTTGGATGCTAGAGAGGTCTACAATGCATTAAGGAGCAATGTGTTTCTGACCTCTAGAATCTAAGCAGTTGAAGGGGTTTGGTTGTTAGGGTCCCACCAATACATCAAGTGAAACCAAAGGGCGACACCAGCACAACATGTTTTAGAACCATTATCTAAATATATACGTTACACATCAAACATAAAAAGGTATTGTTTTAACCCTGTGAGTGCTAGAGGGGTAACGAATGCATTGCAAAGCAATGCGTTACGTACCCCTCTGACACTCAAAGGGTTAAACTTCAGTTTTCACTACTGTTTATGAATGTATGTATAAAACAACCCTGTTGAAAGTAACTTGTCATATGTCTACTGTCTGCATCGCCATTGAGGTTCCCAGTAATCAAATTCCTGCTATATTATGGTAAAACATGATTCGTTCCATGACTAGCAGGTTTTAGGGCCCACTCCCCTCCTGTTAGCTGATAAAAATAGTGCTTTAAAAACCATTAAAAGGAGAGGCATATTGTGCAACAATTGAGTCATGCAGCAGTAAGTGCATATACTATTAACTATAACAAAATCCACTAATGATTCATATACCTACAGCACCCTAAGGCTATCTTCACAAGGCAATGTGATGGAGCAATTCAAGAAATCCATTTACTTACCTTCAATCTCCCGTGAACCCAAAGGTTCTATCACATGGGTTTGCTGGCAAGGGGGAGAGGGGGTGCAGTAGAAACACCTTTAAATTTCAAGGAGTTAAAACCCTAATTTAAATCAATGGTGATTTGGGGAATTTTTATTTATTTCCCTGTGAAGCAGCTGATTTTCTCCACAACAGGATTGCTTTTGCATTTTTATATATGGCCCATGAAGTTTTTGTCTTTGAACTATGCAATTCATATTCAACCTAACTTGTCCTACCTCATGTTTCAGTCATCTAACATCTCCTGGGCCAATCTCTTCAATGAATAATAATAACAATAATAACCTTCCCTAGGTACACCAGCTTGCTTTTCTCTGACTTTATCTTGTCTCTCTTTCATGACTTTAACCCCTTGGATGCTAGAGATTTATCCAACAAATTGCAAAGCATTGTTTTAGATTTATATCTAACATCCAATGGATTAACATGTAGACTAATAAAACCAGACGCTTACATTCCTAGTACTAACTAGACATTAACCACGTTGCTTCCAGAGGGGTACAGAACGCACTGTAAAACAATGCATTGCATATCTCTCTGGCATCGTGTTCATATTTTCTGAATCCAAGGTCACAAAGGGGAATAAACAAATGAAGCAGTGCCGATTTCCCACCATTCCATGCTAGTGAAGACACTGTAGATTGCAGAAACTACTAAAATTACCACTAGGGCTACTGGATAGAGATATGCGCATAAGGCAAACCCTGCCCCTCTTGACAAGTTCTTCAGGTTTCTCCTTATGCTCACTGAAGAGTGTCCCTCTCAGTGATCTATCCTGACAGTCTTGCTGCTCTGATGAGAGCAGTGTTACATCAGTAAAAAGGGCGGTAGGGGAATATTTTATCATTCAATTACTCTTGAACTACAACTCTGACAGTATTCAAAACACTCTCCATGGCCCAAATACTATGAAGATTAATTGGAGCTGCTTTTATTGTGAAACATTACTATCACTTTAACCCCTTCGCGACACAGGACGTACATGTAGGTCCTCTGTGGCTGTCACTTAGTGACAGAGGACGTACATGTACGTCCCGGAAATCCGGCTCCCCGCGCAGCTGCACGCCGTTCGGTGACTCCGGATTCTTTTAAAAAAAAAAAAAATGTTAGACGGGCGTTAAGGGGTTAAAGGGATAGTAATACTTAAATATTACTAATCCCCATATGGTAGCCATGGTAAAAAGAATGTTATTGTTCCCAGTGTCATCTCTCAAACCTTTATGGTTTGAGAGATAACCTCCCCCTTCCCTGTAGTCAGCGTTGTACTGACTGCAGAGATATCCGGTCTTATTTTCATCAGGTGGCTCTGTAGCAGAGCCGAGATCGCGTTAGTAAAAAATATAAGTATTTCACTGAAACGGTCTTCTACGTGTGCTTGCAAAAATAATTATTTTTTACTAACGCGATCTCGGCTCTGCTGCAGATCCGCAAGACTGTCGTACGACAGACTTCTCCTGCAGTCAGTACAATGCTGACTTCAGGGAAGGAGGAGGGAGTGGGAACTTTGCATACGGTTATCTCTCAAACCATAAAGGTTTGAGAGATGACACTGGGGACAATTACATTCTTTTTACCATGGCTACCATATGGGGGTTAGTAATATTTAAGTATTACTATCCCTTTAAACAGAAGGTCCAGTATGAAGGATACTGCAAGCCCTCTTCTAGAAGGTGAAGCCTATTGATGCATACCTGCAAATTTCATCACACAATCACCCTCACATCATTGCATACTCATGCGCGGAAACACATAGATTCAATAATGCATGTGCACACCACACATACACACTAGGAGCAATTATGCAATTGCCTCCAATGGTTCGAAAAACTTTATACATATTTTTCACTGATGGGAAATAAAATATAAAGTTAACTTATTCAGTGTTATCTTTATTTCTTAAGTGAAGTAATTGACTGATTATTTCCAATATCACTGGGCCATGTTACTAATTTTCTAATTCTATATAGAGAAAAATAATGTAGTGCAAGTCAGAATTATTCACTGCATGTTTACTAAATGAGCTGGTCTTAATCCAATTTAGCTCTGTTTGTTTCCTAAAATTAAGAATCTATTTGATCTCCCCTTTACAAACATGTATATTGAAACAAATCTGAAATACCATTCAAATATTCAAGGAAGGTCAATAAGAAGTATCATCATCATCACCACCCCATCTCATATCAAAAGTATATCATCGATAAAATGGCTCCAAAGTTCAATATGTCTTATAGACTTGCTTTAGACTCTAAAAACATGATGATATAAACGCAAAAGAAAAATGGAACAAATTAAGCATACCACAAGGAAGAAATAAAAATTGCCAAGACTGCCATTAAAGGGATAGTAATACTTAAAATGTAAAAATAAATATGTTGTAGGGTTTATACCCCTGAGTAAAACAAGACTACTCCCACTGCTGAAAGGTGTTTCATTCAAAAGTTATTAATTTTCAAAGTTGAATTTTTTAGGTGCAATATCACAGTGGCCTGAAATTGTACGGTGGCGCTGTTGCTACAACATCCTATGGAGATTTATGGTCCCGGGACCAGAGCTGTCCATAGGATGGTGTAACAACAGCACCACTGTACAATTTCAGGCCACTGTGATATTGCACCTAAAAAATTCAACTTTGAAAATTAATAACGTTTGAATAAAACACCTTTCAGCAGTGGGAGTACCCTTGTTTTACTCAGGGAGATAAACCCTACAACATATTTTTTTTTACATTTTAAGTATTACTATCCCTTTAACTTAACTTGGTAGGGTTGTATTCCTTTGAAGAAAGGAAAGTGCACTAACATGGTAGAATTCAAATTTGGTGAAGATTCTTTAAATGAAATGTCTTTTTTATTATACAATACATATAAAAAAGGTATACATACCTGACAGTATAACTCGGACTGTAAATCTGAAGAGGATCAACAAGTGGGTACAATGAAGCAGTGTGTGCCACCAACAGCAATCAATGTGCTTTGTGTTTCCTGTGCTTACTCATGACCAGATTTCCCAATAGGTAGAGTAGGCAACTGCCTAGAGCTCCGCATAGAATTAAAATGCCATTTTAAAACATTGGGAATTTTTATTACTCCCCCATGGTGAAGCTGGTTTCCTCCAGAATTGTTCCTTTTTTTCTTTTGTGCATATGGTCTAGTATCCAACTCCCAGGCTCCAAAGATCAGATTTGCATATGTAGTTACCATCTGTGTCCACATCAGTGTCTCTTGCTTTTGGCAGAAGCAAGAACAATTCTTTTGCTAAATTAAATATAAGATTTAATATCAATAGAATCAATATAATCCACCATAAAATAAGGGAGGGATATATGTGGTATATGTGAAGGTTCACATCTAGATACTGAGTGAGACAAAGGGAGCCCACTCAATAGACAACTGGTCTTACTACCTTCAGGGGCTAATATTTTATGATAAATATTCAAGAGCATACATTATAGTGAAACAATAGCATCTAAGCAGCATAATTCAGGGCAAAAAAAAGATAAAAAAACAAAACTGTGTTTTACAGCAAAATGTCAGTAGAACAGCAAACAGCTGTTCTGTGAGTTCACAGTGTAGGACACTGTGGCTGATGTACTAAGACGAAATTAAGAAATTATTTAGCAAACCAACTGCACCTTAGGGGACAAATAAAACATTTAAAAATCCATATTTCATGAGAAGTAATGTATTAGAGATCTCTCTTGCATTCAAGGGTTTAAATTCCCCATTTAACAAGTAACCAATAGTGCTATATCCCCAAGGAGCAGATCTTCAGATAAATCTGGACCTGCATTGTGAGCCCTGGTGAACCAGGGAAGATCATAACAGGAGTCTAAAAAAAAAGAGACCCTAGGAGCCTTCATTGTTCACATGAGAAGAACTGAGCTGAAAAACTCTGAAGTATGACAGTTCAGTCTTGGGCTGTGCACATAGCCCTCATAGACCCTGATGCTAAGGGTGCTGTAGTGTGTGCAAACCATTTAGTTGAACTTGTGGGCAATAAGCCTTGCCAGTAGGGATAAGCAAAATTTTTCACTTCAGACCAAAATCAGCAAATAAGGGCACTTCCCCCATGGCTAATAATTTCCAGTGTAAAGTACTGTTTTTGCACTTTTATTAACCTAGATTATTGCACTGAAATTAATGGTAACATTGAATTTACAAACAACACATAGCAAGTTTTATTTTACTTCCCAAAGGCATAGTGTAAAAGGGGTCTGAGGGCACCTGTGTTGGTGGATTGTGGGGAAAGAATCAGTTGAACAGGAATTTTTTTTGGGGGGGGAGTTGTTGACTGAGACTGGGGGGACAGTTAAAAAATAAATAAATAAAATTAGTATGTAATGTGACAGAGACAGGGACCCCCTGACGTAAGCTGTTACTGGGGCAGCCTGATACTTGATGGGATAGAGTTTTTTGGAAAGGATGATTTGTAGTACTTAGACATATTAGAGGCACAATCCCTGAGGAAACATTGATTTGTTGTAGGACTTAGACTTGTGTTAGGCCCAAGCCTCGAGGAGCATTGATTTGCAGGACTTAGACTTGTTTGGCACAAGCCCTAAGGAAACACTGATTTGTTGTAGGATATAGATTTGTAGATGATTTTTTCACTCAAGTTTGTTAGCATCACAAACCCTGAGAAATCAGAGATAATCTGTATCAATTTGGCTTAAAAGTGTCACAATCCTGATGAATCAGAGTTAATTCTTATTAATTTGGCTCGTTAGTGTCAGAAGCCCTTAGGAATCAGTGATTCATAGGACTTAAGCTCCCCAAATGTGTTTTTTGTACATGTCTGGTTTGTGTTGAAAGGACAAGCCATGAGAAAAAAACAGTAGGTCATATTATGGTAGCCAGTGCAAATGCCCCGGTGTCAATGCAGCATTTGCAACTGCTGTTCTTGCTGCTGCTGCTGAGTTGTTTAAGTAGAAAGATAATTAGGCAGCTCCAAGTGAATGGGACCAACAACAGCAGTAACATAGGTGATGGATGATGAATGTTCCACTTGCCACAACTAGCTCCAGTGATGCGCCTGAAGCATTAAAAGCTGTCATCGACTAGTGACCCTGCTTTATCCGAACCAAATTATAGGCAGCTCTTAGGTTGAGTTTCATAAAAATCTTAGATCCTTTGACACAGTCAAAGAGTTCGGTGATCAGGGGGATCGGATAAGCGTTTTTAACCAATATTTTGTTAAGCCCACAGAAATCAATACATGGACGTAACTCGTAGTCCTTCTTTTTAACAAAAAAAATCCAGCACCTGCTGGAGATGGGGACTTACGGATGATGCCTCTGGCCAGTGCATCAGAATCATACTTCTCCATGACTCTGTTTTCCTCCACCGACAAGGGATAGACACGGCTCCTAGGAGGTGATGTGCCAGGCACAAGCTCCAGTGCACAATCGTATGGCCTGTGTGGTGGTAAGGCCCCGGTCTGGATTTTACTGCACACCTCCTTAAATGGTAAGTACTCCTCAGGTAATGTAGCATTAAGAGGTAAGAGGTAGCATTAGTTAGTCTCACAGGACAAGTGAGACATGATTCTATCACGGTGCCCGTGATCTGTATGCTGGTGACATTACTACTTCCTGTGTTAACCTTGCTGGGTTCTTATTGGCTGCTGCCGTATGTCCCACCTAGTACTAGCCTTTTTAACCTCAGTCCTGTCATTCCGTGGGTGCCCTTTGGTGGTGTTCCTGTACCTAGCATTTGTTCTGCTGTTGGTTTCCTGCTCCGTGTATGACCCGGTTTTGCCTCTGACTCTGACTCCGTGACCATTGCAGACTAGGACTGGCTGACTACCCGCTTAGTTTCTGACTAGGACTGGCTGACTATCTGATCTGTGTACTGACTCTGGCTGTGGCCGACTACCCGCTCCGGTACTGACTAAGTTTTGTCTGAGTCTGCTCTTGTTTTATTATCTGTGGCAGACTACCTGACCTTTACTTATTGGTCCGGTTATTACTACTCCTTGCAACATCTCTGGCAGGGGCTGGTCTCGATCCGTTGTTGCCTTTGCCCTGCAGGTATCTGCCACTGTTGTGTTGCTTGAGTCTGTCAGCGTTGCCTATATACCTGTCAGTATTGTCACGCAGTCCCTGCTTGCGCTGCTTCCCTTGAGCCTGTCTGTGCTGCCTCCGATATTCTAGTCCTCTGAGACTATACCTTGCCAGTGCCTGTCGTGTTGCCTCCATTTACGCTACCTCCTGTCATTGTGCATCATCAGTGTGTTCCCCTGACGCTAGTGCTCTACCGGTACCTGTATTCTGTTGCCTCTGGTTACGCTCTCCTTGAGACTAGTGCTCTACTAGCGCCTATACCTGTGGTCTCCGCTTGCGCTCACCTCCAGACACTACTGCTCTACCGGTGCCTGTATTCTGTTGCCTCCGGTTATGCTACCCTTGAGACTAGTGTTCTACTAGCGCTTGTACCTGTGGTCTCCACTCGTGCTCACCTCCAGACACTAGTGCTCTACCGATGCCTGTATTCTGTTGCCTCTGATTTCACTCCTCCTGAGACTAGTGACACTAGTGCTCTACCTGGGCCTATACACTGTTGCCTCCAGTTACGTTCCATCTGCGACTAGTGCTCTACCTGTGCCTGTTCTCTGTTGCCTCCGGTACTCTGCTCTCTGAGACTAGCACCTTGCACTAGCTCGGCCGTGTTGCCTCCTGCTACCCTAGCGTGCTAGGGATTCTGCCCTGCAGTTACCTTCAGCCTTGCCGGTCATATCATCTGAGCCTTGGTACTGTTGAGGTTTGTTCCTGGTTCCTGACTCCTGTTCCAGTCTACTGTATTATTGTTTTACTTTGCATTCTGACCTGTGCCAGATTGGAAGTATCACAATACTGTCTGAAACTGGGCCTGTGAAGGGTGACCTATGTCTTTATTTATTTAATAAAGCTGATTTTACCTTACTAACTTGTCTGAGTGTTCTTACAGAACCATGACAGATTCATAACACTGTGGGGACCAGGCCAAAATGTCGCACGTGTGCCAATCCATCCTAGGGTTGTGCCTTTGTAACCACGGAAACCCCAGCATGATGGCGTAATATGGGGAGTTAATTACCTGAAACTTAATAGTCCTTCTCTCCTCCTGAAGGCCCACTCCTCCTTTGAAAGTCAGGTAGCACCCACTTGCATAGGCTCTCCCCCCTCAGAGACAAGTCCAGGAGGCATGGGAGGTGAGGGAGGATAGGGTGGGTCAGTATTATGAGGAGAAAGTCTGCCCGGAGCCCTCCACAGGCACTACTTAAATGAGGGTCATTCTCTGAGACTGGTATCTATAAGGGTACAGAACGAAATTAACTCATCCAGTACACAGGCCGCGATTTCATCCTTCATGGTATCATTAAGCCCCTGGAAGAAGGCGGCTACCAGGGCCTCGTTATTCCAGCCTACCTCGGCTGCCTGAGTGCGAAAATCAATGGCATACTCTATCACAGTACAAGCGCCCTGGCAAATGGTCAATAGGTTCTTCGAAGCCAAGACCACGCGGCCTGGCATGTCAAAAACACTTTTGAATGACTTCACAAAATCTCTGAAGTTATGCACAACTGGTTTATCAGTCTCCCATAAATGACTGGCCCCTGCCAATGCCTTGCCCGTGAGGAGAGAGATAAGGAAGCCGACCTTACTGTGCTCAATAGGAAAGGCATGCAGCACCATCTCCACATATATGCCAATTTGGTTGAGGAACCCACGAGGCCAGAACTGGTGTTGGGGAGAAGAGCAGGCTGAGAATTAATATCAGCTGCCGGTGTCTGCTGCTATTTCTGCTAGCGCTAGTCTGCCTTCTTCTTCATGTCAAAAGGCAATAGCAAGTGTGACATTAGGGGACCCTCTGTCACATTGCTCATCACCTCCTCCAAGCAGCAGTGAGATGGAAGAGACATTGATGGCCTTTTTAACAGAAACTGAGAAGGAATGGGAGGCAGGAATGAGGATGGGCATCACCACCACCACAAGCAAGGACATCTTGGAATTAGAGGAATTTGGAACTGCTCTAATTCCTTCTGATGCTGACATGCAAGGTCAGCAGGATGCTGAGGAGTAGGTTAGTGTGCCACAGACCACCGTGGACACAGTGGGAATGGGGTCAACAAGCGGTGCTGGACTAAGACAGGTTCCACTTGCCAGCAGTAGCAATACTCCTGATCCTAGTTGCAGTGCTAACTCTGAGGCAGTAGCAGCAACAGCAGCAACATTATCTGCTGCCACAGACAATGAAGGGGAATGTGGAGGACAAGAAGAAAGATGCCATTCTTCTCCACCTTTCCCCTTCCCCCTGAAGTCATCATGCATGTGGGACTATTTTTCTGTTAGGGCAGGCACAGTACAGTCATAAGTAACAGCACTGTGCACAATTTGTGACAAGTCAGTGAAAAGAGGAAAGGAGGGAACACACCTTGTCACAAGCACCCTCACATCACACATGAAACACAGACACCAAGACATTTACTCCAAACATGTTAAAGCCAAACACCCACCACAGAAATCAAGCACCGCTTTTACTGTCCCTGACTCTCCAGAAAGGCAACAAGAGGCGAGGCGGAGATCAAAGAGGAGGAGGAATAGAACAACCCAGGCAGAGACTGGAAGTTCCAGGTTGAGTGAAAAAACTAACTCGCCATCACCTTCTAGCGTAACTACATCTTCTGCCAATGCTTCTCATTCATTACCTCCCCCTCCTAATGATAGCCACTCTGTTGATGTTAGGATGTGACAGTTTGTCTCTACCCATTGCACACTGTGTGGTGCACTGACCATACATGCCAGTGTGGTGGAGGAGAATCGTAAGCAGTGCATCAAGCAGCATCTGAGGAGATTCCATCCCCCAGAATATGCTAAGATGGTGGCAGGGAGGGTTCATCACTACTATTAAACTGTCAGCAAGTTGTCAAGTACCCTTAGCTGGTGTGGAAAAGGGGTACAGTGACAGCGGCAGTACTTAGTTTCCGGTGTCATGGTGTTTGGATACAGTTGTGCCCCCAGATGTTATTTACCACACACATACTGTGTACATTGCAGTTGCTGAGGAGACCCACTGATCCTGCTCTCAAGAGAAAAAATATATATTCTAATAACAACACACCCATGATGATTTTGGAGGAGGGGCATGTGGAGAAGATTTAATGGCCAACTTGTTCTTTTTTACACAAATACTGGGGGCTACTTATTCTGCTGCTACTGTCTCAGGCGCATCACTGGAGCCAGTCGTGGCAAGTGGAACCTTCATCATCCATCTTCCATGTTACTGCTATTGTTGATCCCATTCCCTTTCAGCTGCCCAATCATCCTGCTGCTTAACCCCTTAAGGACCGGGAAAATCAGAGGTGGATTTGACTTAAGGGCCGGAGCAATTCTGACCTTTTTGACTATGTCTTTGTTCAACAGTGTTTTCCCTCTTAGGCTTTTATTCCACCCCCATAAATTATATATTGTTTCTTTACAAACAAATAGGGCTTTCCTTTGATACCCCACTTATATGGATAACCCACCATTTACTTTATTAAAATTAAAGAAAAAGATAAAAAAAATGTAAAAAACCCATCATTTTTGTTTTTTCTCTTGGGATCAATTGGGCGCAAAGGGTTAAATATTTATGGAGACTGCATGAAAGGTATGACTAGTCAGTCATACCTACAAAATGTGCAGTTTAAAGTGGCCACTGTCCCCCCTGGGTGAAAATCCCCATGTCCCTTTTTCTCACCCTATTTTCCCACTTTTTTGTTAATTACATTTGGCGGTGTGTGTAAGTGTATTACATGACTCCACAACAGTCACACTTCCAATTTTGTTTCTTGAGATGTTTTTTTTTTTTAATAAAATATTTTATTTGTAAAAAAAAAAGTGTGTTGTTTTTATTTAAAAAAAAAAAAAAAAGTGTATTTAGCAGGTCAGAAATTGACCTGCATTTAGCCATCCTCCAGTACCAGCAGTGAAGGGGTTAACACCCCCAGCTGCTGTATTTTGTATTTCCACTAGGTGTCTCCTCTCTGCTTCTGTGTCCCTTACTTTGATGTAAGGGACGCATTAGCAGAGAGGAGACACTAGAGGCAGTGAGTAGCACTGCCTCATTCACAGACTTAGAATGCCGGTACATGTGATCGCTGACGCAGCGATCACATGACCCGGCACTACCGACAGAGGCTGAGACTGAACGGTCCGGTACTGGACCGCTCAGTCTCAGCCTGGATTGAATGGTAGCAGCGTGCACGGCGGCGCGCTGCTACCATTTAACTCTTGACGTACCAGGACCGTCACTGGTCCTTAAAGCAAATTTACCCTTGACGGTACTGGTACGTCAAGGGTTGTTAAGGGGTTAAACAACTCAGCAGCAGCAGTACAAACAACAGTTGCAACTCAGGACTCAGAAGGACATTTGACAGTGGCCACTGGCCAACATGACCTGCTGATTCTAGGCCAGTAGGACATTTTTATTTTTTTCTCAGGGCTTGTGTTTTAAAATAAATAAATAAATAAAAACTAGTCCTACAAAAAAATAAACAATTTTTGGGGGGTTTGTTTCTAACAAGCCTTAGTCCTACAAATCAATATTTCTTTAGGGCTTGTGCCAAACAAGCTTAAGTCCTACAAATCAATGTTTCTGCAGGGCTTGGGCCTCTAATAAGTCTAAGTCCTACAAAGGCCTTTAACAATAAATCAAACAAATCATACTCTACAAAACACTCTATCAAGTGGCAGTCCACCCCAGTGGCAGCTTATGTCAGGTAGCTCCTGTCTCTGTCACTTTAAATACAAATGTCTTATTTTATTTTACTGATTTATTTTTTTTTTAACTGTCCCCCCAATAGCAGTCAAGAACCCCCACACACACAAACAAATTCCCTGTTCAAATGATTCATTCATTCACCAACACAGGCACTCTCCTCAGACCCCTTTATACCAGGGTTTTTATTTTATTTAGGATTTCTTTTTTATTAAGTGCCCCCCAATTCCAGTAAACACCCTCCCCCAAAATCATCCCCTGTTCAACCAATTCTTTCCCCACACCCCACCAACACAGGTACCCTCATGCCCCTTTTATACTGTGCCTTTGAGGAATAAAATATTATTTGTAATGTGTTGTGTGTAACTTCTATGTTCCCATTGATTTCAATGGACGAAAAAAGTGGAAAATCGGCACCTTTCTCAGGAAATTTTTCATCAAGCAGAAAGTGCAATTTTTTGCCGATTTCAGTTTGAGGGGAAAATGTTCACCCATCCCTAGTTATTACTGTTGCTAGCCACCAGTTCTACCTTCCTCATTATCATATTCCATTGGGACAATGCCATAGTGGGAAAGAGAATCACAGGATCAGGGGAATGTTGTGGGCTCCTTTGACTGTTAGTCTGGCTGCTCCGTATCACATCCACTACCACCTCAGCATTAGCAGGAGGATCTACTGAGGTCACACTAGGCACCTGGAGCTTCTCTATCACTAACAACAATCACATTGATTTCAGTCTTCCTCATTTCTAGTAAATGCTGTGAGTCTGTAGCTACTGAATCTTAGCAGTAGTAATGGTGGGAGTGCTTGGGGATGGCAAGTGTGACTTAGGGTCCCATGCTGTCACATGTGGCATCATCTCCCTCCCCTCTTGAGAATCACAAGACAAGACACTTGCAGGAGCAGCACTAGCAGCAGGCACAGGTAGCTGACCTGTCCTGCTCATTCTACTACACTCTTCTTCCTCTGTCCATGGTAGTGATGTATGGGGACTGGCCATGATTGGGTCTAGTGAATCAGGGCATCCAGACCCTTCAGTGCTGGTGGTGGTGACTTCCTCCTTCTCCTCAGACTCACTGGACACATAATGGTCCTTCCAGCTACTCCTTTTATCTACATTCCAGGTGCTCATAGTGCTAGCATACACTATGACCCTCTTCTGCCTCAGTTTTGCTATATAAATCACAGCACAACAACCTAGTACCCTCTCTCTCTAGCTGCTTGTAATGTGTTTCACTTCCCTTAAACATCAAGTTTTTATTGAAAAAATGGAAAAAAACATATAGGAAAAGGAGGAAAAGTTTATAGACAATGGAAAAAATAGTGAACATTTTTTGGCAATGGATCAAACTGCAAAGATTGTAATCGCTTTATTTAAAACTCGTTTAAAAGCCTGTGTACACGGGCCACAGTGCCACCCAGCAGCCTCGGCTAGTGCCCGGAGTCTCTCTGCTCACCAAGCGGTCCCAGAAAGGTGCACAGAGAGGACTCCGGTCTGAATTCAGACCGATACTGTGCATGACTGCAGTGCGCGCAGTCTCTACTGAGCATGATGGCTTCTGATAAACATCCTAGCGAATTATTATATAAGATGTATTTTGCCATGAAAATGCGGCTTACCACTTGCTTATCGTGGATGTAGGAATGCGATGGGACCTTTCGCCCATCCCTACTTGCCAGTCTACTCTCAGAGTATGGAGCCAGTTTTCTAACCCACTGAACATCTGATAGGAGCCTCAGTGTTTTGAGTGGACTTAGTAAAACATTATAATTGCCCATTAAATCAATAGGATTGTTCATTTGTTCTCTATTGTGCAGTTGGCTTTCTCCAGAATTGCTCCAGTTCATTCTTAGTGCATCATCCTCACTGTTTTTGCACTGAATTCTGATACTTGTATTTCAAACATTGCACTGAAACATTTGCCATAATAGCTCACCTTCTGAAGGACACAAGTGCCCGGTCATTTTTCTTGTTTTTGCATAAAACGCAGTGAATCTTTTTGTATTGCTTATCCGTAAAATCATTCAGCAAATAATGGGTTATATTATTAAGCAGAGCATTTAAACATCTATTCAGTTTCTCCATTATACTGATCTCAGCTAAAGCCTGCAGCTACTCTGGTCTCAGAAGGTCTATTTATTTCAAAAAGCATATAACAGCAATATTTCAGTCTACTTCATTTCTGGAGGGACCTGAAGCAGTATGTAATTTAATAGTATTATCAGCTCTCTCTAACAGGAAATGGACTCTAGCCAGTAGCCAGCACAACAATATAAGACAAATTGGGCTTTATATATAAAGACAAACTAGGCCAATTCTAGAGCAAACCCACTAAAGTGTTTAGGGGACACATGGCATTACCAAAATTCCCGTTGATTTAACCCTTTGAGTGTCAGAAAGGTATCCAATGCACTCTGGCACTCAAAGGATTAAATGGGTCTTTTAAATACAGATTACAGAAATATCAGCTATTTATTTTGCAACTCAGTTTGGAGGACCCAGACAGTGGGAGCAGATGAGAAGGACAAGGAGAGAGAGGGAGTGGGAGCACTAGACTATGTGGAAATTAAGGGGGGGGGGTGAGAACTCCAAAGAGCATGAGAGAGATAGAGAAAGAGAGATATGAGGTGGACCACTGAAAAGGCAGGGAGAGAAGGTAGAAAGAGAGCAACAGAGAAGGGAAGAGATGGAGAACAAGAATGGCACAGACAATGGGGGAGGAGAGACAAAGTGTGTGTGTGGGGGGTGAGAGATGGGGACATTTGTTCAGCAGTGCTTCCTGCCTAGTGACCCAACGAGTCAACTAAAATAATAGACCAAAGGGGGAGCAGTAGATATAGCTTATCTAGATTTCAGTAAAGCATTTGACACTGTCCCTCATAGACATGTTTGGGTCTGGATGCAAAAATAGTTCAATGGATAAGGCAATAGCTGAGTGATAGGAAACAAAGGGTGGTAGTCAATGGAGAATATTCGGACAAACGGAGTGTTACTAGAGGGATACCTCAGGGATCTATACTGGGGCCCATTCTTTTTAAAATTGTTATTAGTGATATTGCAAAAGGTCTTCAAGGAAAGGTATGCCTTTTTGCAGATGATACAAAGATCTGCATCAGGGTAGACATTCCAGGGGAATAAGCCAAATGACAAATGATTTAGGTAAATTAGAAGAATGGACAAGAGTGTAGCAGCTGCAGTTTAATGTTGCTAAATGTTAAATAATGCACTTGGGACATAAAAATCCAAAGGAAAAATATGTTGTTAAGGGTACTGTACTATTGTGTACAGTACTGGAGACCCCATCTCCAGAACGATATAGATACTCTAGAGAAAATTCAGAGAAGGGCTACTAAAATGGTTACTGGTTTACAGAAAATTAAATATCAGGATAGACTAAAGGATCTGAACATGTATCGCTTGGAAAAAAGAAGATAGAGAGGGGATATGATAGAAACATTCAAATACATGAAGGGATTCAACAAAGTGCAGGATGAAAGTACATTTCAAAGGAATAAAAATGTTAGGACAAGAGGCCATAGTCTAAAACTAGAGGGACATAGATTTAGATGTAATGTAAGGTGGGTGGTAGATACAATGTTAAACAAAAATTTGACACACCAGTCAAGCTTTTCCAACAGAAATCTTACATTTGCAGTGCTGTTACTACTGCAAGCGATTCTGGGTAGGCATATGCAAATAAGTTTAACAAAAAATCACCTTTTTGCCTCAGATTCCACTTTATACATGGATTCCTTAGAGTATGTATATGCTGAGCAACAGCTTTAAAACACAACTCAAGAAGAGATGCAAAGCCAGTGAACCACTCATGGACAGCCGTTTCGTTGTTAATGCAACTCATCAGCATGAGGTTGGTTTTACTGGCTTGCTATTGAGGCTTGGTGTATTTGTGGAGCACAAACTGAAAAGGTTATGGTGGGGAAAAAAGTGAATGAAAACTCCTTCCACCTGAATTTGGTGGGTGGTTCCAAATTCAGGTGGAAGGGGTTTTCATTCATGGCCTCTCGTACTGGTTGGGTGGGGGCAGCTCTAAGTCTGCAGGTGTAGCCATTTTGATCAGAAGGGGGCGCTTCGCGTTTGATTCTGTCCAGGAGCTAGTTTGCGACAGACTTCTTGTCATAGATGGCTCCTGGGCAGGTGAGCCTGTGCGGCTCATCAGCGTGTATGCCTCCCCTGAGAGAAATGAGCGACTGGAGCTTTTCCAGAGCCTGCGGACCCAGCTCGCTACCACCCGGGCAGTGGTGATGGGTGGGGATTTTAATTGCCCAATTGAGGAGGATAGGTGCAGCTCCTTCCATAATGCAAAGCTGGATAAAACATCCAGGTTACTGATAGAGATGGTCAGGGAGGCGTTCATGCGGGACGCGATGGGCTCCATTGGGGCGGGCTCCGTTAATTATACTTGGAGCCGCCCCGATGGCTCAACGCGTTTTCGGATTGACTTTCTGTTCACCTCCAGAACAGTAGAGCACAAGTGGCACTCTATCGTCCCCTGCTACTTCTCTGACCACAGGGCCATTCACTTCCAAGGGGTCCTGGGCAAAGGGTTTCCTCCTTGTCCAGGCTCCTGGAAGCTGAACTGTGACCTGCTGGAAAGTGAGGAGATTGTAGAGGAGCTGCGGGGTGCTTATAAAATGTGGAAACTAGATAAAATGTACTTCCCCACTGTGGTCCAGTGGTGGGAGTTTATGAAAGTTAAATTCTGCAGTTTCTTTCAGGCGAAAGGCAGACGCCAGAAGTGTGAGAGGAGGAGCGAACTCAGGAGACTGCAGAAGAAACTGCACTCCCAGTAGGACCTCTAACTCTGTGGCTGGGATGTGAGAAAGGAGCTTGATGAGACCAAAGAGGGCCTGAAAAAGCACTTTGAGGAGGAGTCCAGACGCATTATCTTCTGCCAAGGTGGAGTACCTGGAGAAGGGTGAGAAATGTAACTCTTTCCTTTTCAGGAAGCTTCACTCTGCACACACTCCCCTGATAGAACTAAGGATAGAGATGGCAGAATCCAAGAGGGGAAGGAAGGGGTAATGAAAATGGTCACAGACTTCTACAGAGACCTCTACTCCCCCAAAGACACAGACACAGACCAAGCTGATAAGTTCCTGCCAGGTATCACTAACTCTGTTGATCCCGCAGGTAGAGCAGCTATGGACTCCCCCTGGCATTGGAGGAGCTGTTCTCTGCTGCCAGATCCTTCAAGTCAGGCAGGACCCCGGGCTGTGATGGTCTCCCAGCTGAATTTTATATAAAGCTGTGGGACCTCATAGGCCCGGACCTGCTTGAACTGTACGAGGAGTTGGTGGCAGAGGGCAGAATGCCTCCAACGCTAAGGGAGGGGATGATCACGATTTTGTATAAACAGAAGGGAGAGAGATGCAACCTTAAGAATTGGAGGCCCATCTCTCTCCTGAATGTGGACTACAAGATCCTCGCCAAGGTACTAGCCAACAGGCTAAAGAGGGTCATTGGTCAAATTGTTCACCCAGACCAAATCTGCGGCATTCACGGTTGCAGAATAGCAGATAGCCTTGCCCTAATCAGAGACATGGCCCACTATATCAGAGACCGCCGGATAAAGGCGGCCCTGGTCAGCCTTGATCAGGAGAAGGCTTTTGACCATGTCTCTCATTAATTCATTGGCAGGGCACGGCGCAGATTTGGGCTGGGAGAAATGTTCTGTTCATATGTTAACCTAATGTACAAACAGACAAGGTTGCCCTCTCTCACCTCTCCTTTTTGTCTGTTATATAGAGCTCTTTGCTGAATGCATCAGACGGAATCCAGGGATCAGGGGGATCACTGCACCAATACGTGGCAGACAAGAGGCAAAGTGCTCGCTGTACATGGATGATGTAACCATCTTCTGCGCTGACCAGCAATCAGTGAAAGAGCTCGTCCAAACATGCGAGGACTTTGGCAAAGCTTCGGGTGCAAAGGTCAACTGCGGGAAGTCTGAGACCATGCTCTTCAGGGAATGGCACCTGGCTTCTGACCCCTTCCCCATCAGGACAGGCCTCATCAAAATCCTGGGGGTCTGGTTCGGTGGAAAAGGTGCAGCCTTGAAGTGTTGGGATGAAACACTAGCGAAAGTCAGACAGAAATTTGGACTATGAAGCCTCAGGGACCTCACCATAGAGGGAAAAATACTGGTGCTGCAGAATGAGATCCTTCCAGTTCTGCAGTATATGGCCCAAGCTTGGCCACCTATGGCAACAATTTGCAGAGCCATCACAAGGGCAGTGTTTCACTTCATCTGGGGCTCAAAAATGGACAGAGTGAAGCGTGCAGTTATGTACAAGGAGCCCCACAAAGGAGGAAAGGGGGTGCCCCACCATGTTGCGGGCCTTCTTTGTCTGCAACTGTGTGTGGAGGACTTAGAGAGCGACCAGGGATCTGCCGGTAATGCCATGTCCCATTTCTTCTTGCTTCCTCTTTGGAAGGGACTCTGTTGGGACAGGTGGGATAGCTCCATCCCTTACAACTGGACTACCCCCTGGTTCTACCAGGATGTTGGTAGATTTGTGAGGGAGAACTGGAGGGTGTTAAACCAGAACTGTGGACACCAAAGGTCATATATAAGCTCATCAGAGCAAAAGACATTATAGAGACAATTTCAGGACTCCCAGCTGCCACTTCCAAGATGGTATGGCAGAACATGTCATCTGGGAGACTCACCAACAGACACAAGGACACTGCATGGATGGCCATTCAAGCGGGTCTGCCTCTCAGGTCATTCATGCATGCAAGGAACCTATGCAGGTATAGACACTGCCCTAGAGGATGCGTGGCAGAAGAAACTGCCCTGCATGTTTTTTGGCAGTGCCCCTTTGCCCAAGCTCTGTTGGATGACCTGGAAAATGAACTCAAAGACTCTGTTCCAAAGAGACACTTGTCGTACCACTCGGTACTGTATGGACTATTTCCAGGTACTCACTTGTATGGTGCTATCCAGGAAGCCTGGCGCATCATGTGCTGTACGAAAGACGCTCTATGGTTTGCAAGGAATCATCTGGTGCTGAGGAGAGAACAGGTGACAACACAGGACTGTCGCAGACTGATCCACAGCCTGCTAAGAGACTATAACATCTTGGACAGCCCTGAAGAGGAGGACTAGCATCCCCTCCAATGGCCCAATACTACTGTCACCTCCCCTCGGCCCCCTGACCCACCCTGACCCATGCCCCATATCCCCCCCTCCTCCACACACACAAACAATCCCCCAGGCAAATGCCCACAGAGACTTTAATACAGTGACATAAAGAATAAGTATTGAGTTCAATAAAGTAATGATACAGTAAAGTTCAAATGTACCTGTGTGTTGCCACACTGCACTGCGTTGCAAGTATTAAGAATGTTATTGTTTTAAATGTATGAATGCACTCTGTATTGGAAAGCATTACTGCACAAAGAAAAGCTGTATTGTATTTTCCATGTCAAAATAAAGATTATTTAAAAAAAAACAAAAAAAAAAACGGCTGTCCATGAGTGGTTCACTGGCTTTGCATCTTTTCCTGAGTTGTGTCTTAAAGCTGTTACTCAGCATACACATAGTCTAAGGAATCCATGTATAAAGTGGAATCTGAGGCAAAAAGGTGATTCCTTGTTAAACTTGCATATGCCTACACAGAATCCCTTGCAGTAGTAACACTGCAAATGTAAGATTTCTGTGGGAAAAACAAGTCTTATGGCTTGACTGGTATGTCAAATTATTGTTTAACATTGTATCTACCAAACACCAAATTCAGGTGGAAGGGATTTTCATTCACTTTTTTCTCCACCATAACCTTTTCAGTTTGTGCTCCACAAATACACCAAGCCTCAATACCAAGCCAGTAAAACCAACCTCATGCTGATGAGTTGCATTAACAACGAAATGGCTGTCTATGAGTGGTTCACTGGCTTTGCATCTCTTCTTGAGTTGTGTCTTAAAGCTGTTGCTCAGCATACACATACTCAGTGGTTCTCAACTCCTGTCCTGAGGACCCACTAACAGGACAGGATTTGATGATTTCCTTGTTAGAGCACAGGTGAGTTAATCAATGTGAATGAGCCTCTGATCACCACACGTGTATTCTAGCAGAGAAATCTCTAAGTCCTGGCCTGTTAGTGGGTCCTGAGGACAGGAGTTGAGAACCACTGCTCTAAGGAATCCATGTATAAAATGGAATCTGGGGTAAAAAGGTGATTCCTTGTTAAACTTATTTGCATATGCCTACCCAGAATCCCTTGCAGTAGTAACAACACTGCAAATGTAAGATTTCTGTGGGAAAAGCAAGTCTTAAAGCTTGACTGGTGTGTCAAATTTTTGTTTAAAATTGTATCTACCACCCACCAAATTCAGGTGGAAGGGGTTTTCATTCACTTTTTTCCCCACCATACCTTTTCAGATGTAATGTAAGAAAGATTTATTTCACTGAGAGGGTAGTAGATAACTGGAATAGCCTACCAGCAAAAGTAGTAGAAGTTAATACAGTAACAGAATTTAAGCATGCCTGGGATAGGCATAAGGCTGTTCTTAACATAAGAAAAGACCAAGGCCCAAAAAAGGTTTGAGATTTATTTAGTAGGAAAATGGGCAGACTAGATGGGCCGAATGGTTCTTATCTGCCGTCAAATTCTATGTTTCTATGTTTCTAGCACAATGAGGGTTTATCTTCTATTGCTCAGCACGTGACTTGTTTGGGGTATATAAGGACAAGAATTGAGAAACACTTTCCAGTGAATTTCCATATCATCAGAGCTAGACATGTTTTTAGTGGAATAATATTTAAATTAGAAGCTACTGCTGAGAGGAAACTGAATTACAGTACATATGTCGAGTGAATTGCTATCATTTATGCCTTCTTGCTTTCCTCTATTATCTTCGTCCTCAAACAAAAATCATTTTTGCATTCTTCCTATTAAACAGTATTCAAAATACATAAGGTTGCTTTGAAAACCTCTATTAATGCAAATTACTACCATCCACATTATTATAGTTGCAGAACACATTGCAGAAAAAGCTTACATCTCTGTAAATTCAACATTTCTATGTTTAATTCAATGTAAAAAAATCCCTTTGTTTGCTGAAGGTAAAATTTGTTTTTTCTTTGCTCAAGGAATTGCTTTGAGTCCTATGTATAAAACTTCATCCTGAGCAGGGACATGTGTACGACACAGGCACACTAAAGGGGGACTCTCACCTCTATACAAGTGTGCCTCAGTGTAATGTTCATATAGTGATAACCTGTAGTCTGTGGGGTTTTTTGGTTATACAATGCAGGCTATGGCTAAATTTACAGTTTTAAAAATGAGCCGGGGCTTTACTTCAGGAGAGACTACGGTTACAGCTCTGTAACGCAGACTGTCAATCTTTGTCTGTTCCTTCCCAAAGTATTGTCACATTCCAACCTCCTCCGATGATGGAGGATTTCTCCACGTAAGCTGGATCACTCTCATAAGTCTGTGAGACTTGCTGACTTAGTTCTGCTATTTTGCGTTCCACTTCTTTCTCAGTGCATTCTGGTATCTGTATTCAGTAAGCCTGATGTACTAAATAATAGTGGTACACATTTTTGGAGAATACCTACTGTGTCATATGGACAAGTACAAATTTAACTAATTCCCACTGATTTTAATTAATACTAATACCTCAATAAAACTTTAGCTCTGATTATTCTTTAACCCTTTGAGTGCCAGAGGGGTATGCAACGCATTGCAGAGCAATGCGTTACATACCCCTCTGGCACTCAAAGGGTTAATATATTTTAACACGTTGCTCTATTTATAGCTACTTACAGATTTGTAGTTCAAAGCTATTCAAGAGGAAAAGATCCATTTTGCACCCCTTTTGGCCTTGTCACGCTGCCTCTCTGTCTGGTCTAGATGGAGAGCGGTAAGGGACAATCTTGAGTAAGCAAAAAGAGGTTTTAACTGCGGAAAATAACCATCTGACACACCCAGTCTGCTCATTTCCACATCTAATTAAAAACACAGTCCTACATACTTCTCAGAATAGATGTTGGCATTCCCTAACAGTATTTGCCCCAACCACCACTGCTGGGAGACTGTTCCATGAGTCTATCACCTTTTTGTAAACTCTTACTTAAACAAATTACTTCTAAATTCTCCACTGTCTAACTTTAGACTATGTTCTAATAAACCTCTTTAAAAAAACTCTTCCCCTACTTCAAATAAATTCCCATGCTGCCATTGGCTGGGATTCTAGGGTTACTTAGAGCACAGAACATGCCCTGCAGAAACCTCACCTCCCAGCCAATCAGAATTTAGCTGGAGGGGTCTCAGGTGTGAATAATAACCCCCAGATAGCCATTAATTGCCTATGGTCCAGCCGGTTGGCTCCTGAATTGCTCATTTTAAGATTGTTGAATATGGTCCTTAGTTTGTCTGCGCAGTTCATTACTATGTATTTCTCTGTTAATTAAAAATATCTGGATAAAACCTTGATAAGACCTTGAAATAGCAAACCTGCTGTCCAAAGAAACTAAGCTGTTCCACACATTATAGATGCTAAACACATATATTTTCTTGCTGATAAAATTTCCATTTTCAAAATTATTCCATGATATCTTTAAAGCATGAGATGAGAAGGCTAATTCTGCAGAACCATTTTTTTATTGCTGTTTTATAAAGTATAAATGATACAGGTAAAATCTAAAAATTATAGTACATTTTAAAGTGTTTGAAATATGAAGAGATACGTATGAAAGAGAGAAGCAAGATATTACAAAATTTGAGAATTTTAGAACAAAGAAGACTTAAAGGGATAGTAATACTTTGTTTTATCTTTATTTTATTTTGTAGGGATTAAAAAAACATGAAGAACGATATAAGTCTTATCTCTCAAACCTTTATGGTTTAAGAGATATTCACAGGCAAAGTTTCCCCTCCCGCCCCTTTTACCTAGTGTAAGCCATCTCTTCTCAGATGTGGAATGCAGTCCATAGACCAGACAGATAACAGAAGGGGACAATCTTCTTCCTATGAGAACAATGAAAGTCCTGCCCCCATTGACAAGTTTTTCAGGTTTTTCCCTTATCTTAATTGAAGATTGTCCCTCTCTGCAGTCTACTTGGGCACCTCCCTTTGCTCTGACTGAACAGTGCTACATCAGTAAAAGGGGCGGGAGGGGGATTCTTTGTCATTGAATTACTCTTGAACTACAACTCTGACAGAATTGAAGTAGCACTCTCCAAAGTCCAAATACTATGATGATTAATTAGAGCTGCTTTTATTATGAAACAGTACTATCTCTTTAAACTGAATTACATCATACAGAGTGTACTTTAAAGAAATAGTAATACTTAATATGTAAAAAATATGTATTGTAGTGTTTATCCCCCTGAGTAAAAAAAGGGTACTCTCACTGCTGAAAGCTGTTTTATTCAAAAGTTATTACAGTTCAAATTTGAATTTTTTAGGTGCAGTATCACAGTGGCCTGAAATTTTACAGCGGCGCTGTTGCTATACCAGCCTATGGCAGCTCTGGTCTGTAGACTATAAATCTCCATAGGATGGTGTAACAACAGTGCCACTGTAGAATTTCAGGCCACTGTGATATTGCACCTAAAAAAATTAAACTTTGAGATGTAATAACTTTTGAATTAAACACTTTTCAGCAGTGGGAGTACTTTTGTTTTACTCAGTGGGATAAACCCTACAACATATATTTTTTTACATTTTAAGTGTTACTATCCCTTTAAGAATATGCCTACATCAGATTCTTTAAATAAATCTGAATTTTTGTATAAAATACAATGGCTATTGTGAGTTGGATTTGCCACAAAAGCAGTGATATTAGTGCATCAAGTCAGAATCAGTTATAATGGTTCAAGTGGTGAAAAACTACATACAACTGGGATTTAGATTGACTTGTCAATTCCTAAATCACATACTATGTGCATTAATATAATATAATATGAGAATGGATCTGGGTGGAAAAATGGGCTCTTGAAATTGAATATTGAGAAGTATAATTTATATACATCTGTGAATATGACCACTTTGCTGGCTCCTAACGCTACAAAAAAATTGTCTGGCTCTTAATTTTTTTATATTTTTGTTCATCCCTAGGTCGAAAAGATGGTCTTTAGTGGGTTTGTTCTATGAAGAAAGGGACAGATGGATTTAGATGTTAAATATACATTATATAGATATTAAATCTGCATTATGAAATTGCACAGGCAACCCTGGGCAATTTTGTTAGACCTTATTATATGTATGCATTGCAAAAAAATAAAAAAAATGTTAATTAAAGGGATAGTAATACTTAAAAATTACTATCCCTCGTCTTGTAGGCAATAAAAAACTGAGTAAAATGACACCAGCTGCATCTCTCAAACCTTTATGGATTGAGAGATATCCACTTTCAAAGTTCCCTCTCCCCTGACGTCAGCATTCTAGCTGACAGCAAGGGAATCTGGTCCTGGGACCGGCCGGCGGCTCTGCAGCAGTGCAGAGATCGCATTAATAAAAAAGAAATCCTTAACTTAAAAGGTCTTCTACCAAACCAAGCACACGTAGAAGACCATTTTAGTAACGGATTTCTTTTTTATTAACGCGATCTCTGCACTGCTGCAGAGCCGCCGGCTGATCCCAAGAGAGGATTCCCATGTTCTCAGCTAGATTGCTGACGTCAGAGGAAAAGACAAACTGCTGAACTTTAAAACTGGATAAAGGTTTGAGAGATGCTGCTGGTGTCATTTTACTCAGTTTTTTATTGCTTACAAGATGAGGGATAGTAATTTTTAAGTATTACTATCCCTTTAAGCCAACATTAATGTTATGAAAAAATTGGAATTGTAGTACTAAAATAGAAATTCCACTAGCCCCCCCTGCTTTGCACTGGGACTGTGAAGACATATTTTCTGGTAGAAATGATTAGTAACCCTTGGAGTCTCTGAAACATGTATGAAGTTGCTTTCTGAAATTCCTGTCCTAAATTAGAGTTTTTTGGAAGAAAAATCTGAAGCAGTGTAGATTGTGGTTTCTCTTTATATGTAAATTACAATATCAATGGTGTCATGTGATCAGTGATGTAACTGGACACAACATTTGTGATGTTTTGCAATGTGATGTAAATGATTATGTCATAAATGGTATCGTCAGCAAAGCAGAGAGGTCAGGTTTATGGTGAATGCAACCATAAGAATGTATTTCACATTTTTCAAGTACTTGAATGCGAACTTTAAAATTGCTGTTCAATTTCTACAAAAGTTGATGAAACTAATAACTCCATGATAGTGTTCCCATATGCCTACAATAACATATTCATTAGAATACATTAATTGGAAACTACATCAGCCTAATTGCACAATAATCATTGCTGCATAAAATGATTTTGTAAAGAATATTATCAGTTAATAAAAACAGAAAAATACTGATGTTTAATTACATTGACAAATCTTATGGTCTATTGAGTCCAGAGGGATTCCTTGTTCCCAAAGTAAAAATCTAATATACTGTACCTCTCTTAATGAGAGCTGCTGTGACAGTTCTCTCCCTCTGACCTCTAGTAACCCTTTCAGTATTTTGTATAGTGAGACTAGTACAAGAGTAATGTAACTGACAACAATTATTAGCCATTCCTGTTCTCAAATCCTTGCAATGTAATGTTACTTACGTGCACATGTGCCAGTTCTCTCAGTGTTCTAGAATTTTTCCATACCTTTGAAACCTGTTATGTAGTATATTAACCCGATTCATACTAAGGACCTTATATAGGTGTAATAATTTACTTTACTCTCTTTTCTCCTCATATATATGCTATTGACAAATTTCGCCACTTTTTCCTTACATAATATAGCCAAGATAAGTTCCTTATTCTGTTTCTCTAAAAGTAAAACCTTTATGCAATTGCTCATTCTTCATGGACCACTGTATCAATCTTCTCTATAACCTTCCTGTCTGCTCAGCTTCATACAGTTCAGTGTATACAGAATTCTGCAGCACAAGTTACCTTACAAAATCCTGCTTTTTCATTGAAGGACATCATCTCTTTGACACCCTCCTAAATCTCCTTCCTGATCTTCCTCTAAACCCTGTCTCATCCCTCATCCAATCAGACAAGGACACCTGACAGTTCAGTTTTGTGTCTACTGCTATCTTTCAAATCATACCTTCATTGCTCCCTATCTGTGGGCCTCTGTTCCTTGGAGAATGTAGCAGTGAACTACTCTTCAAATCTTTAAATTTCATCAAGAAGCTTTAACAAACTAGATGACAGTGCTACTCTTCATGCATCCAAGACACTCTTACCTGTTATTTAAAGGGATAGTAAAGTTTCACAAAAACAGCAGCTCAATTAATCTTCATAGTATTTTAGCCATAGAGAGTGTTATTTAAATACTGTCAGAGTTGTAGTTCAAGAGTAATTGAATAATAAAGTATCCCCCTCCAGCCCCTTTTACTGATGTAACACTGCTCACCTCATAGCAGCAAGACTGTCCAGATTGATTGCAGAGAGAGAGACGATCTTCAGTAACCATAAGGGAAAAACCTGTCAGGGGTGTAGGGCTTTCAATGTTCTCACAGTAAGAAGATTGTCCCTTGCTGTGAGCTGCCTGGTCTCAAGATCAGATTCCACATCTGAGGTGAGGTGGCTTACACTAAGTAAAAGGGGTGGGAGGGGGATACTTTATCATTCAATTACTCTTGAACTACAACTCTGACAGTATTGAAATAACACTCTATGGCCCAAATACTATGAAGATTAATTGGAGTTGATGTTTTTGTGAAACATTTCTATCCCTGTCAACCTGTATTCCTAATTAACCCATTGAGTACCACTCTGGCACTCAAAGGGTTAACCCTTGTGTGAGGCTGATGTACTAAAACAAATCGGAGCAATTCTGGGGCAAACCATCTATAACAGAGGGGACAAATAAAAATTTCCAATATTGCTGCTGACTGAAATGGGACTTTAAACTCGTTGATTGCTAGGATGGTCTCTAACAGCATCGACAGATAAATGCCCCATTTCAATCAATGGGAATGTTTACTTGTCCCATAGAGTACAGCTGGGCACTCCAGGGGCCCGGCCTCCCCTGCGACCCCTCCGCCTGGCGCCCGCAATCTCCCACCGGTGCTCTAGTAATGCAGAGTGCTGGGCGATGACATCATCTCCCAGCGCTCTGCATTACTAAGAGGACCACGCAGGAGCTCCAGGTAGGAGATGCAGGCATTGTGGAGGGGGTCAATGTGGTCAGGGGGCCAATGTGGTGGTTGTGGGGGGCCCGTGGCACTTCTTCTACCAGGGCCCGAAGGCTTCTAATTACACCTCAGGGACTGCACTTAGAGAACCCTGAGGAAGCTCAAAAGTGAACTTGTATTAAGTGCAATAGTGACCCATTGTGACATGTGGGTTAAACATATTGTAAGAAATAATGAAGAAATTGCCTGGCTTTGTTAGATTAAGACGTATACAGTATGTTATAAATGCTCGTTCTTACATCAGCAACAGACTCATATGTCACTCATTTGTATGTAAAAGAAATCACAAAATATCACAAAAATGTAGATAAATAATGATAAATGTCACAGAGTCGCTAATCTATTTTCTGACAAACAATCCAGAAATTGACAAAGTTTCAGTGCTATTAAAACTAGACCCATGGTTCTTAGTCTTTTTTTTAACTCCATTCTTAAATTTTCAGGGCACCCCTAGTATAGGCTATTTGTCACAGGCATAAAGAATCAGCTATAAGCAGTTAATTTTATATTCTGATTCATTAGTAATTCTTAGATTATTAAATACACATGTGGCCATATCTAATTACATCAGGGCAATACAGCTCCAATAGCATTGGGCTGCTGCCTACATGTCACTCAGCACATTGTCTTTGATGGTTATGCTTCTTTATTTTCACTGCTTTGGAATTAACAAGCACAATCAGCAATTAACTTCAAAAGATAATGAACTCATGAACAGTATGTCTTTGAATTTATATGTGTTTCTCAGTATAGCTTGTGCTTGTTTACTCGATGGTCTTATCTATAAAAGCAACATATTATTTTTATTTGTTTATATAGCGCCAACTAATTCTCCAGTGCTGTACAATTGGACATAGAGCAATTCTTGGGCTAACCGACTGGACCATGAATGTACAAATAAATATTTCATAGTGTTGAATGGGACATTTAATATTAGACAAGAGTGAAGCAATCCTGTAAGTTCGAAATTCATTTGAAACGTCATTTGTCAAGAAACAAACAACTTCTTGCAAGACGTGTTTTGTTTGACATTTTAACCAATCAGTTTACTGTATAAGAGATCAAGTGATGTCCAGAAAATGAAAAAAGCAGGTTCTCTTACCATCAGATAGCAAACAGGTTACTCATCTGAAAGCTTCTAGAGAGATCTCCAAAGCATTGTGGACAAATCCGAAGGGTTAACCCATTGAGTGCCAGAGAAGTATCCAACGCATTGTTTTGTGATGTGTTGGATGCTTCTCCACCACTTAGAGGGTTTGAATGTCCAATGATAATTTTTAAGCTGTGTTGTAGATTAAAAAAAAAAAAAAAAAATATGTGGAGAAAATCCCATCCCTCAAACGTTTATGGTTTGAGAGATATTCACTAGTGATGAGCGAGCACCCCAATGCTCGGATGTTCGGGTGCTCTGACCGAGCACCCCCTGAGGCTCGAGTGCTCGGCCGAGCACCCGAGCCCCATTGAAGTCAATGGGAGGACTCGAGCATTACACCAGGCACCCCCTGCTCTGATGAGGGGAGGGTGCCTGGTCCATAGGAAAAGGGCAGAAAAAGATGGAAACACTACAGAAATGGTTCAGGGACAGCATAGGGAGGATGTCTGGATGCACCTTGGACTCCAACATCGCTGCTGGGAACGATCTTTCGCCCGTAGTACGCCATTTTTACAGACTGACCGTAAAACACACAAAAAGGAAAATAAAAACGACTTTAGGCGAAAAATTGTTACCAAACAGTATTTGCTGTATATTTACTTGTATATCATCTGCAAATTCTCCCAAAAATTTCATCGATTTTCTGAAGTGAGGCCATGATTAAGAGGGAAACGTGCGCAGAGGCAAATTATCCCAAAAATTTCCTTGATTTTCAGAACTGAGGCCATGATTAAGAGGGAAACGTGCGCAGAGGCAAATTCTCCCAAAAATTTCCTTGATTTTCAGAACTGAGGCCATGATTAAGAGGGAAACGTGCGCTGAGCTGACCATCTAAAACATTATGGGTGAGGGTCTGCTGCAGAGCTGACCATCCTAAACATTATATGCGAAGGCCCGCTAGTGAGCTGACGCTATAAAACATTATATGAGAGGGCCCGCTAGAGAGCTGACCCAATAAAACATTATATGAGAAGGCCCGCTGGTGAGCTGACCTATATAAAAATTGGCAAACAGGGCCCGCTGGTGAGCTGGCCCTATATAAAAATTATATCACAGGGCCCGCTGGTGAGCTGGCCCTATATAAAAATTATATCCCAGGGCACGCTGGTGAGCTGGCCCTATATAAAAATTATATCCCAGGGCATATGGAAGAGGAGGAGGAGGATGAGAACATTAAGAGTCAACCATATACCCGTTTTTGGGGTGGAAGGGGTGAATGGGAATACAGAGTATTCCCATCATTGTAAATAACATATATAAAGTGAGTTTATGTTCCCCCGGGGCTTTCCTCCAGTGGAGTGGAGAAGTCAGGGGAAATCCAGGCCTTGTTCATTTTTATAAGTGTCAACCTATCAGCATTGTCGGTGGAAAGGCGGATACGCTTATCTGTTATGATGCCACCAGCAGCACTAAATACCCGCTCAGACAGAACGCTGGCGGCAGGGCAGGCCAGCACCTCCAAGGCGTAGAGTGCCAGTTCATACCACGTGTCCAGCTTGGACACCCAGTAGTTGTAAGGCACAGAGGGATCATTGAGGACGCTGACACGGTCTGCTACGTACTCCTTCACCATCTTCCAAAACTTTTCCCTCCTTGTGACACTAGGCTGCGCATCAGGGTGAGGGTGCTGGCGGGGTGTCATGAAGGTGTCCCACGCCTTGGAGAGTGTTGCCCTGCCTTTGTCGGAACTGCTGTGTGCTCCCCTTTTCTCCCCTTCTCGGTTGGCCAAGGTAGCACGTACTCTGCCGCCAGCATTGTCAGATGGAAAATTTTGGAGCAATTTTTCAACAAGAACCTTCTGGTATTGCACCATTTTGCTTGTCCTCTCCACCGGAGGAATGAGAGATGAGAAATTCTCTTTGTAGCGGGGGTCCAGAAGGGTGAACACCCAGTAATCCGTGTTGTCTAAAATGCGTACAACGCGTGGGTCACGGGAAAGGCAGCCTAACATAAAGTCAGCCATGTGTGCCAGAGTACCAACAGTCAAGATTTCGCTGTCCTCACCAGGAGGCTGACTCTCAATATCCTCATCCTCTTCCTCCTCTTCTGCCCACCCACGCTGAAGAGATGGAACTAAAGTTCCATGGCTACCCTCTGTAGCGGAGGCAACCGTGTCTTCCTCCTCCTCCTCCTCCTCCTCCTCCTCCTCCGCCTCCTCCAATTGTCGCTGAGAAGACGAAGTGAGGGTGCTCTGGCTATCACCTTGTGTAAGCTCTTCCTCCCCCATTTCCACCTCTTCCACATGCAAAGCGTCGGTTTTAATTGTGAGCAGCGAGCGTTTCAGTAGACACAGAAGTGGGATGGTTACACTGATAATAGCGTTATCGCCGCTCACCATCTGTGTCGATTCCTCAAAATTGCGTAAAACCTCGCAGAGGTCTGACATCCATTCCCACTCCTCACTTCTGATTACAGGAAGTTGAACGGAGAGGCGACGACCGTGTAACAGCTGGTACTCCACTACTGCCCTCTGCTGCTCACAAAGCCGGGCCAACATGTGGAAGGTGGAGTTCCAGCGCGTGCTCACGTCACACAGCAGCCGGTGAGCTGGCAATTGTAAGCGCTGCTGCAGCTTCAACAGGCCGGCCGAAGCTGTAGATGACTTACGGAAATGTGCACACACGCGGCGCACCTTGGTCAAGAGATCATGCACATTGGGGTAGGTTTTTAGAAATCGCTGCACCACTAAATTAAATACATGCGCTAGGCATGGTACGTGTGTGAGCTTGCCGAGCTCCAAAGCCGCCACCAAGTTACGCCCATTATCACACACAACCATGCCTGCTTGCAGGTTGAGTGGCGAGAGCCACTGCTCGGTCTGGTGACTAATCCCCTGCAACAGCTCTGAGGCCGTGTGCTGTTTGTCCCCAAGGCAGATCAGCTTCAGCACGGCCTGTTGACGCTTCCCCACTGCAGTGCTACACTGCTTCCAGCTACTGGCTGATGGGGGAGTGGCGGTGTGTGTAGAGAATTCGGAGGTGGAAACGGAGGAGGAGGAGCCAATAACGTAGGTGCTGGTGGAAACCCTGATGGAGGTAGGGCCCGCAATCCTCGGCGTGGGTAGCACCCGTGCCATCCCAGGGTCCGAGTCGCTCCCAGCCTCCACGACATTCACCCAGTGTGCCGTCAGGGAAATGTAGCGTCCCTGGCCACAAGCACTTGTCCATGTGTCAGTCGTTAAGTGGACCTTCCCAGTAACTGCGTTGGTCAGGGCACGGGTGATGTTACGGGACACATGGTGGTGTAATGCGGGGATGGCACACCGGGAAAAGTAGTGGCGGCTGGGGACCGCATACCGAGGGACAGCTGCTGCCATCAGGCTGCGGAAGGACTCAGTGTCCACAAGCCTAAATGGCAGCATTTCGATGGCCAGTAATTTTGAAAGGTGTGAGGTTAGTGCTATGGCCTGTGGGTGGGTGGCTGGGTATTTTCTCTTGCGCTCAAATGCCTGGGGTAACGACATTTGGACGCTGTGCTGGGACAGGGAAGTGGATGTGGTCGCTGATGGTGCTTCAGATGCTACAGGTGCAGGGCGGGAGGTATGCGGGCCTGCGCCTTCGACAGGCGATTGGCCGGCACCGAAAACAGGGGAAGAGGAGGCAGTGGTGTGGCCTGCAGACACAGATGGGCGATCCAGGCGTTCCTCCCACTTACTACGGTGCTTGGATGCCATGTGTCGGATCATGCTGGTGGTGGTGAGGTTTCTAGTGTTCATGCCTCGGCTCATTCTGGTGTGGCACAGGTTGCAAACTACAAATCTTTTGTCGTCCGCACTTTCCTTAAAAAAACGCCATACCGCGGAACACCTACCCCTTGGCAAGGTAGATTTACGCAAGGGGGTGCTCCGTGGAACATTTGCGGGCCGGTTTGGTGCGGTCCGCCTTCTTTCTGTAGCCACACCACTGCCTCTTCCAGCCTGTTGCGGTGCTGCAGATGGCTCACCCTCAGGACTGCTGTCATCGCTCGGCTCTACACCTTCCCAGGTGGGGTCAGTCACCTCATCGTCCACCAAGTCCTCCTCCACTTCCTCACTCTGATCATCCTCCTCAAGTCTTGATCCCACCACATACTCGGTCATTGACAACTGTATAACATTCTCCTCAACAAGGTCTTGAGAAGGAAATAGTGGTTGATTTAATGGCAACTGTGTCTCATCATCATCATCATCATCCACTACTTCCTTTGACCTTAAATGCCGTTCACATCTGTCATCTTCTTGTGATTGGGTAGCCTCTAGAGGTTGTGAATCAGGGCACAAGATGTCATGTTCCTCTGCAAGCGTGCTTGGAGAGAGGGTCAAATGAAGGATTGGTGATGAGACGAGCTCATCACTATATCCCAGTGTGGGATCACTTCTTTGACCAGACCGTGTATGGTGGGAGGAAGGATGATCAGAGTGAGGATTATGTTGACCAGACTCTTGGCTACTGAGAGTGGACTTGGTGGAAGACAGGGTGGTGCTTAACCGACTGGAAGCAGTATCAGCTGTCATCCAACCGACCACCTGTTCGCACTGGTCGGACCTCGAGAGTGATGTCCTGCGACGCCCTGTGAAATCAGACATGAAGCTAGGTATGGTGGATGTCTTTCTTTCTTGTGCTCTGGCACCAGGCACAGTTTCTCCGCGTCCTGACCCGCGCCCTGAACTTTCAGGATCACGTCCACTTCCCCGTCCCTTTTTACCCGCCTTCTTCATCTTACACGATATATATGACTTTAATATATATGAGTTTGAAAACTTAACAGTATTTCTTACTATTCTGCAACTCTGCAGAGTACACAGAATAGGCTGCTAAACTGCGGTGACACACACTGAATGGAATAAGTGACTTTAATATTTGAGTTTGAAAAATTAACAGTATTTCTTACTATTCTGCAACTCTGCAGAGTACACAGAATAGGCTGCTAAACTGCGGTGACACACACTGAATGGAATAAGTGACTTTAATATTTGAGTTTGAAAAATTAACAGTATTTCTTACTATTCTGCAACTCTGCAGAGTACACAGAATAGGCTGTTAAACGGCGTTGAAACACACTGAATGGAATATGTGACTTTAATATTTGAGTTTGAAAACTTAACAGTATTTCTTATAATTCTGGAACTGTACAGAGTACACAGAATAGGCTGTTAAACGGCGGTGAAAGACACTGAATGGAATATGTGACTTTAATATTTGAGTTTGAAAACTTAACAGTATTTCTTATAATTCTGCAACTCTGCAGAGTACACAGAATAGGCTGTTAAACGGCGGTGAAAGACACTGAATGGAATATGTGACTTTAATATTTGAGTTTGAAAACTTAACAGTATTTCTTATAATTCTGCAACTCTGCAGAGTACACAGAATAGGCTGTTAAACGGCGGTGAAAGACACTGAATGGAATATGTGACTTTGATATTTGAGTTTGAAAAATTAACAGTATTTCTTACTATTCTGCAACTCTGCAGAGTACACAGAATAGGCTGTTAAACGGCGTTGAAACACACTGAATGGAATATGTGACTTTAATATTTGAGTTTGAAAACTTAACAGTATTTCTTATAATTCTGCAACTGTACAGAGTACACAGAATAGGCTGTTAAACGGCGGTGAAAGACACTGAATGGAATATGTGACTTTAATATTTGAGTTTGAAAACTTAACAGTATTTCTTATAATTCTGGAACTGTACAGAGTACACAGAATAGGCTGTTAAACGGCGGTGAAAGACACTGAATGGAATATGTGACTTTAATATTTGAGTTTGAAAACTTAACAGTATTTCTTATAATTCTGGAACTGTACAGAGTACACAGAATAGGCTGTTAAACGGCGGTGAAAGACACTGAATGGAATATGTGACTTTAATATTTGAGTTTGAAAACTTAACAGTATTTCTTATAATTCTGGAACTGTACAGAGTACACAGAATAGGCTGTTAAACGGCGGTGAAAGACACTGAATGGAATATGTGACTTTAATATTTGAGTTTGAAAACTTAACAGTATTTCTTATAATTCTGCAACTGTACAGAGTACACAGAATAGGCTGTTAAACGGCGGTGAAAGACACTGAATGGAATATGTGACTTTAATATTTGAGTTTGAAAACTTAACAGTATTTCTTATAATTCTGCAACTCTGCAGAGTACACAGAATGTGCTGCTAAACTGCGGCGAAGCACACTGAATGGAATATGTGACTTTGATATTTGAGTTTGAAGACTTAACAGTATTTCTTCCTATTCTGCAACTCTGCACAGTACACAGAATGTGCTGCTACACTGCGGCGAAGCACACTGAATGGAATATGTGACTTTGATATTTTAGTTTGAAGACTTAACAGTATTTCTTCCTATTCTGCAACTCTGCACAGTACACAGAATGTGCTGCTAAACTGCGGCGAAGCACACTGAATGGAATATGTGACTTTGATATTTGAGTTTGAAGACTTAACAGTATTTCTTCCTATTCTGCAACTCTGCACAGTACACAGAATGTGCTGCTAAACTGCGGCGAAGCACACTGAATGGAATATGTGACTTTGATATTTTAGTTTGAAGACTTAACAGTATTTCTTCCTATTCTGCAACTCTGCACAGTACTCAGAATGTGCTGCTAAACTGCGGCGACGCACACTGAATGGAATACGTGACTTTGATATTTTAGTTTGAAGACTTAACAGAATGTGCTCTAATCTGCAACTTTGCACACTAAACAGAATGTGCTCTAATCTGCAACTTTGCACACTAAACAGAATGTGCTCTAATCTGCAACTTTGCACACTAAACAGAATGTGCTCTAATCTGCAACTGTGCACACTAAACAGAATGTGCTCTAATCTGCAACTTTGCACACTAAACAGAATATATATATTTTTTTTTTTTTTTTTTTGTTTTTTTCCCCCCACACCAAATAACCTGCTGCCCCCACACACAGTAGTCCTAAAAAGGACTTTTGGTTCTTTTTTTTTCACAATTTTTGTTTTTTTCCTCCCTACACTGCCTTTCCCTTCCTATCCTCAGCTCTCCCTGGCTCAGACTGAGCCGAACTCGCTGGTCAGGTGCTATACAGCACCTGACCACGGGTTCTGGCCAGCCAATCAGTGTAATGCCAGCAGCCAACATGGCTGCTGGCATTACACAGATGTCAGAGCCTCCCTGCACGTTTATTGGCTGCGCAGCAGCCGCAAAACGTGCGGGGAGGAGACCCGAACATGGCGGGCGAGCACATGCGGTACTCGTACGAGTACCGCCATGTGCCGAGCAGAGCGATGCTCGAGCCGATCCGAGCATCGGCCGAGCATGCTCGCTCAACACTAATATTCACCGCTAAAGTCCCCTCTCCCCTTCTCCTGATGTCAGCTGTAAAGCTGACAGAAGGAGATCCATGTTGGCAGAGCCGAAATAGCGATATTTAAAAAGAACTACTTCATTGGAATGGTCTACAAAGTGTGTTTACAAACCAGGCACACTTTGTAGACCGTTCCAGTGAAGTAATTATTCTTCAATATCACTATTTCGGCTCTGCTGCAGATCCTCCGGCTGGTCCCAGGACCAGAATCTCCTTCTGTCAGTAGAGCGCTGACGTCAGGAGAAGGGGAGGGAGGGGGAACTTTAGCGGCGAATATCTCTCAAACCATAAAGGTTTCATAGATGGGATTTGCTCCACATCATTCATTTTTTTTTAAATCTACAACACAGCATAAAATTATCATTGGACATTACTAACCCTTTAAATCGTTTTAAAAGGGAAATTTAATAGGAAACTAATATTGCATTGAACTATAGTACAGCACTATTCAATATCAGCAATCAATCGAGTAAGGTTATTTACCATGAAAATACAAAAATAAAATATAATTCATTTGTGAAGGAATATGAAAAGCAGCAAGGAAAGAAAGGATCCTCCAAATCCCAAACAGGGAAAAAAAAAAACAGAACAATAACAAAAGTAAAAGATTCCTGCACTAATCCATAGATTGCCTGAAAAATATAAACTCTGTGTAGTGAATATAATAAACTTATTTGTTTTTAGTTTCATAAAAAATGAGGGTTTTGTGACAAAATTTGGCCAAAGTATGGATAAGCTCTCTTACCACATCAAAGCACCTCAAATTTACGAGAGCCTTAACCATTATAAAATAACTGAAATAAAATGACTGAAATAAAATTATACTTGAGGAAGCAGGACTTGTGTTAACACGTAGCATTTTGAGATTAAAACCAAATGGCCACATACTATGTTTCTAGAAACACACCTTTAAGAAAATGGTGCATGTTTTAAATGGAAGTGCATTAGAATGAATCAATGCTATTACTACAAGACTGAGTGAAATAAAGACATGGAGATTTATGGTCCTGGGACCAGAGCTGTCCATAGGGTCCTGTAGCAACAGCGCCACTGTACAATTTCAGGCCACTGTGATATTGCACCTAAAAAATTAAACTTTGAAAATTAATAACTTTTGAATGAAACACCTTTCAGCAGTGGGAGTACTCTTGTTTTACTCAGAGGGATAAACCCTACAACATATTTTTTTACATTTTAAGTATTACTATCCCTTTAAAGGGATAGTAATGTCTCATAATAAAAGCAGCTCTAATTAATCGTCATAGTATTTGGACTTTGGAGGGTGTTATTTCAATTCTGTCAGAGTTGTAGTTCAAGAGTAATTCAATGACAAAGTGTCCCCCTCCTGCCCCTTTTACTGATGTCACACTGCTCAGTCAGATCAGAAGGGAGGTGCCCAGGTAGACTGCAGAGAGGGACAATCTTCAATTAAGATAAGGGAAAAACCTGAAAAGCTTGTCAAGGGGGGCAGGGCTTTCATTGTTCTCTTTGGAAGAAGATTGTCCCCTGCTGTTATCTGTCTGGTCTATAGACTGCATTCCACATCTGAGAAGAGATAGCTTACACTAGGTAACAGGGGCGGGAGGGGAAACTTTGCTTGTGAATATCTCTCAAACCATAAAGGTTTGATTGATAAGACTTATATTGTTCTTCATGTTATTTTAATGCCTAAAAAATAAAATAAAGATAAAACAAAGTATTACTATCCCTTTAAGAAGATGGTGCATGTCTGAAATGAAAGTGCATTTGAATAAGTACATTATATTACTACAAGAAGTCATCTCCTCTTTATCACCTATTTATCACAGCTTAGTGAATCTCCCCCAAGGTCTCTCAGGGAAGGTAAACATTTTGTGAGGACAGTGAGGTCTAACCAGATTGTGGCCCCAATAGGTTTATAGATAGTTAAGAAGTGTAGGGAAGGCATAGAAGGACAAATATGATGTACAGGATGTGTATCTGGCTGCAGCCAGTACAATTTGGGGGCAATTGGTAGGCTTCCATTAAGAATTGAATTTTGAAGGTAAACCTGAATATCTGAAGGCTGGGGGAAAATCTGATGGGTTAAGAAAGGAATTCCACAGTTTAGGATCTGAAGAAAGAAGTTTTTCAGGTTGAAATGAGAGAAAATGAGGAAGGAAAAGAAATGATCCTCTGCAGATGATGAATAGATATGTATTTAGAAACAAGACTTGAATGTAGGGCATGTAAGAGCTATATAATTTAACTCCAATATTTTCAATTCAACTCTGAAAGATTAGAGAAAGCAGGGTAAGAACTGACAGGATTAGATTAGCGGTGAGTGACATAGATGAGGCTGGCTGTAGAATTCATTACAGATTGTGGCGAGGATAGCTGGGTGACAGGATGACCAATTAAAGGACTTTATAATAGCCAGAACAGGATATGAGTTGGGTACAAAAAGGTCAAATCTGAGAACTATTGGCAGTGGCATAATTTAGAGAGTAAATATAATAAAATGAAGGGAAAATTATCTCATTGCACTCCTGGCTGACTCCTGGCTGCTCCTCTAAAGACAGCTGTACAGCAAGCCACAACAGTGGTATCAATATAAACATAGGAAAGTGGTATCAATATAAACATTGGAACCAGGTGTGCCTTGGCAAGAAAAGAAGAAATGAGAAGAGGGAGCGTGTCCTTGCATTGATACTTTTATTGCCTTGAGAATTAATAAACAGGATGTGCATACCTTTCCTGTGTATATCCATGAGTTGGAAAGTGACTTCTTATAAGGAATGATATAAGGGCAAAGTCAAAAACTATCTAGATGCACCAGGAGTTGGAGGATAGCCCTGAGCATTATCCTTTTAAGAAACTTCTAGTTGAGCAAAATTCCCTCTATGGTATTGAATCAAAGACCTCTCTAAAATGCAGAATTGATCCAACTTTGACTTTATACATTTATCTTAATATCTGTTAGTGCTAAAATTATATAAAGCAATATGTAAATTATAGGAATTGAAGAATTATACAAGCAAAATTATAAAATGTTGATTACTTTACTGATATTACTATATTTTTATAGAATGCTAACTTATTCTACAGCAGGGACGTGCACAGACAATTTGGGGGGCAGGGGCTCAAATGAAAAAAAAGCACTTCTCATAATTATTTATTCAAAATATATATTTAAAAAAAGAAAATTATTTACATCTCAGGAGCCTGTAGGCACAGAAATCTGAAGTCCCCCCCCACTGGCCATCTCCACTGGACACCTCCACAATGCTCCTAATCTCCACATTGCCCCCCATTATCTCCATATTGCCCTTACATTGTCCCCTGTCAGCTCCATATTGATCCCATCAGCTCCACATTGCCCCCATCATCTGCATATTGCCCCATCAGCTTCAACTTACCCTCACATTGCCCCTATCAGCTCCATATGGCCCCAACCAGCTCTAACTTACCCTCACATTGCCCCCCTTCATCTCCATATTTCCCCCCATCAGCTCCATATTGCCATCAGCTCCAACTTACCCTCAAATACATTGCCCCATCATCTCTAGATTGCCATCATCTCCATCTTGCCCCCCATCAGATCCATATTGCCCCATCATTTCCACATTGCCCCAAAGTGTCCGTTTCCTACCTCTTCCTGGTGGTCCAGCGGCAGGAGAGGTCTGTATGTGCCTCCTTTGGCACAGACCTGTAGCTGATGGAGCTCCCACACGGTCTTCTCTTCATGCAGAGCGCTGGGAGATGATGTCATCTCCCAGCGCTCTGTAATACTAAAGAGCCGACAAGGGAGCGCAGCATCTACAGGTCTGTCCTGAAGGAGGCACAGACCTGACTGGGCGGTGGGGTGGTTAGTGCAGGCGGCGAGGCAACCTTTTTTTTGTTGTTAAAAGGGCACAAGGGCACTTTGGACAAAAAGGGCAGGTGCTCAAGCCCCCCTTGGTGTCTATGTGTGCATGTGCCTGTTCTACAATGTAGAACAAAAGGGAAGTAATGGTGCAAATGTTATGCCATACAGATATAGGATCCTCTTTTCAAAAGACAAGTGGGGTAATTCTGGAGCAAACCACCTGCATCAAAGCAGACACACAAATTCAATGAATATTCCATTGATTTAAAAGGGGCTTATAACCCTTGAATTCTAGAGATGTTTCCATGTGTTACTTTGCAATGTTAGAGAAAGCTCTAATATTCTGCTCAAATTAAATTAAAATGATTTTTTACTTGTTCCCTAAGGTGTACTTGACTTAACACACAATTGCACCACTTTTTCTTTGAGCATAGAATCCATAGACTGATAAGTGAAAAAGGGGTTGCTCTCAAGTATTTACCAGCTAGTGTAGAGAACATGGAGTTCAGCATTGTCTGATGATAAAACAAGTTGTTACCAGGTTGATAGATTTGGCCTTGACCTTGAGAACTCCAAATAGTTGGTCATAGATGGGTGATCTAGGGAGAACAGATGATCCAACTAAAATTGAGAAGGGTTTCTAGTCTGGGTAAGTAAGTGGAGTTTGGGAGTTGTTAGGTGTGTTTGGGATTCTCTAAAGAGGTACATCTCAGAATAAATGCTGGAAAGCCTGTTGAGAATCTGACTGAGCAAGGCAATGTGTGGCAGAGTATTCCTTGATGTTTGTAGCTTTCTTAAAGGACAACAGAAGAAACCACAGAGAAGTAAGACATCAGAACCCTTATTATTAGATGAAACAGATGAAAAAGACAAATAAGGCATCACGACCAACAGAGAGGAGAATATGTGGAGGAAAGAGATTACAACATAAAAAAACTGGGACACAGCCAGCTGGAAGGAAAGATTGTGACAGATCTATCCAAGGATATGGAATGTTACATATAAACCAGATCCTATTAGCATATGTATGTGAGGAGCATCATTGGTGTGCATTCATCTGGTGATGGGATATACTGCTCTATTGGATTATTTTTCTATTTTGTTTTTCGGTTTTGAGCTTTTTATATTGGTAGGAAATAACATCACATAATACATTCAAGTGTGATCTAATCCAATAAAAGAACTGTGGATTGATTGAGATTGCAGTGAGTATTTAGGAATGCACAAAGGGGTTATTTTAACTTCTTTTATTGAAGAACACTTTTCTCTTGCTTGCATGACCCACATGTGTTGGAGTAGGAATGTAGGAATGGGTGAATGTTTTTGTCTCAAAAGCGAAACTAGAGGAAAAAGGCACTTTTTACAAAGTTGCAACTTTTTCATGAAAAGTGCAGTTTTCCCTTATTTTCCCACAGGCATACTATAAAAGGGGTTGCACACCACCACCACCACTGCAACCACCATACACATCTGCCACATTGTAGGTTTTACCCCTTTCTTCTTACTGATTGTTTATGCATTGTTGGTATCTCTTGATCAGTAAAGTTATCTGCAGCTGCTCCCACCTTTACTTCTAATTTGTTGTCAGCCTAAGTGTGCCACTGTTTAGCTGTACCATTGAGTTAATGACTCTTTATTATAGGTGAGAATGGTAGAGGCTTAGAGAGAGGAGCCACATATAACATAACATATGGATCCCAGAAGGTGATTAAGGGTATACTGGATTATGGTGATAGAGAAAGTTATAAGGAGCAGTGTATAGGTTAGTAGAGTGAGTTAGCAGTGAGATTGGCAAATGAGGTAAGCAACTCTGGATGCAGTATTTAGGATAGACTAGAGTGGAGCCTGATAAGGAAGTACTTTTAGAAGAGTGGTACTTTAGTCAAGGAGTGACATTCTAAGTGAGAAGATCAGTATATTGTGTGACACAGGATAACATTTTGTGGCTATTTTATTTAAAGGGATAGTAATACTTTGTTTTATCTTTATTTTATTTTGTAGACATTAAAAAAACACGAAGAACGATATAAGTCTTATCTCTCAAACCTTTATGGTTTGAGAGATATTCACAAGCAAAGTTTCCCCCTCCTGCCCCTTTTACCTAGTGTAAGTCATCTGTTCTCAGATGTGGAATGCAGTCCATAGACCAGACAGATAACAGCAAGGGACAATATTCTTCCTATCAGAACAATGAAAGCTCTGCCACCCCTGACAAGCTTTTCAGCTTTTTCCCTTATCTTAATTGAAGATTGTCCCTCTCTGCAATCTACCTGGGCACCTCCTTTCTGCTCTGGCTGAGCAGTGTTACATCAGTAAAAGGGGCGGAAGGGGGATACTTTGTCACTGAATTACTCTTGTACTACAACTCAGAACTGAAATAACATTTTCCAAGGCCCAAATACTATGATGATTAATTAGAACTGCTTTTATTATGAAACATTACTATCCCTTTAATGAGAGGACTGTTAAGCAACTGGATGTGATCACTGAAGAAAGGCGCAGAATCATAGATAACACCTAGGCAGAAGATTTGGCAGGTTGGTTTGAGGATGGCAATGTTAGCATTGGAGGTTAATTTATGTGTATCATCAAGAGAAATATTGATAATTTTGTTTTAGAAATGATGATTGATATTGATAATTTTGTTTTAGAAATGTTTGCTGTTAACAAATAAATACGGTCTTTATACTCTTTTTAGTGTGAGGTGAGTCAGTCTGGACCACCACCATAATTTGTGGTAATGTATCTAAAATGTTAGTGTGGAGTAATAAATTCATCTGTTTTGCTTTCAACTAATCCTCATCAGTGTTCCCATTTTCCTTTTATATGTTAATATTTATGTATTGGTTGAAAGTAACTAGAATAAATGTGAGTGTAAAGGTCATACAAAGTGAATACCAAGGGGACATGAGTAGAACACTAGTGGGCCAAGGCTTGACCTCAGTGATACCCGAACATTCTTAAACTCATAAAATGAGCGATGTCAAACTAATTCTTTAACTAATTCAGTATTTGTTGTTTCTCATTTTAGAAGTCATAATAAGTCACAAATTAATCTTGAAGCACCCGGCATACCTGCTTGTGAATAGCAGAAGTTATTTTTGTCTCGACTTAAGAATGTATTGCCATAAATTGTGAAGCATATAGTACATTGTCATAAACATAAAATGGTTTCCTCCTCTTTTTTTACAGTAGGAAGGGATATTTAAAGGCATAGTAATACTTTATTATCTGCCAGAGGAATAGCAAGTGCATTGTTTTGCAATGGGCTGGATACTTCTCTGGCACTCAAAGGGTTAAATTCAATTTGCTTGGCTCAATTAAAAAGTAGAGACAATTTAAGCCATAAAGTGGGTATTATATTAAAATGCAATACATCAGTGTTCTACAGTAAATGGAATACTTGAAAAGTGCCTGTTGATTATTTTGCTTTTTTTAAGCCATCTTCAATATGACGGAGAGGATTTTAGTCACAACACAAATGCTACAATCCACCTTTTTCATATAAAAAAAACTTGTTTGTAATGGTTTCCATTCTTTTATATGACAAAATATATAAAATAGCCCATTCTGTTTACCAGCAGGATGGCAGAAACAATTTCTATGTACTTTACTTTCTTGTAAGGGCAGTAATTTGAGTTGAGTGAGCTGGTTCCATGAATTTGATATAAACTCAATGTTTTATAAACCAGGCAGATTTGTAAAAAGTAATATATTTTTTTTCTTTTTGGTCTATATAATTTTTTCCCTGCTGGAACATACATACATTATTCATCCAGACCCAGTCCACCAAATCCCAAACTTCACAATAATTTTTGACTCATGAACAGGTTTGTTGAACTACAACATTTTCAAGCAATGTGAATAATTGACTTGCAAACTGAACTGCAGCAAGTTCACTCATCTCTAACAGTATTCATCTATGCTAAGGCACAATAAGATGTAAGTGAAAGAAAATAGTTTCCCCCAGTTTGTGGAAAAGTAGTAAATACAATATCATGTATGTTAAGATTTATCATTCCATGGACAATTTTCACTATCGGTTTTTATGTTACAATATGATCTTTCATAAAAGAGCAAACAGTATTTTGTATTAGTGTAAGGAATCTGGAGAATTACTCTGGGTATAAATTTTCATGACTACACTTAAGTTATTAGCATATTATATACAGAAGAACAATGAATACACATACTTGAGACTGTATAAACTGTATCACACATGGACATATTTACTAAATGGAGTGGCTTTTTTTTTTTTTTTACCAGAGACAAAATCTCTTTTTAAATTACAAAATAATTTGCTTAGTAGAGAGTTCTCCCACTTAGGTCCCCCAACATCAAAAACCCCCCCAAAAAAACAGGTGACGGCATTTTTCAAGCCTCCCGGCTGCTAAATTTAGATATATTTTGGCCCATTGCAAATAACCCCCCCCCCTGCAAACTGCCATTTAATGGACTGCATTAGCAGTTAAGATCCGATAAGGGACTCATTTAGCGCATAAATTACCCCTCCACCACTCATAGGGATAACCTGACTAAGTAACAAATCAACATCCCATTACAAGTAAACACTTACCATTAATCCTGATGTCCAGCGGAGTCCTCAGCATGCTGGTCATTTTCTGTCCTTCTTTCGTCTCTTCTTTCTTGTATCTTCTCATCTGTCTTGTTTCTTCTTGCTGTAAAAAAAAAAATATTAATTAGTTTTTTAGAAATATAGCAGACAATAACACATCATTTAACCCCTTGAGTGCCAGAGAGGTACACAACGCATTGCAAAACAATGCATTGTGGACCTTTCTGTGACTCAAAGGGTTAAACGCTGTATTAGTGCCCTGTTCCATTAAAATATGGCACCATGATTTTACTTCAAAATTAGCCAAGTGAAAGTTAAGCCATTATCATAGTTAACGTTGCACAGTATAATATGCCCGTAAATAAATTCATATAATCTTAAGAAACTGTCTCTGCCACTGTGTGCCACAGGGCCCCTGTCCAGTCCTTCACAGGCTGATGCTCGTTCCACAATGAGGGAATTTGTACAGAGACTCCGTTTATATATGGGCAGTCTCTGATCAAATTCCCACACAACCATTGGCTGAGATAAGCTTACACACATCCCAGCCAATCAGTTTAAAGCACAGCCACTCAAATCTGAATGGCAGGGATGTGCATAAGCACATCTCAGCCGGTGGCAGTGAGGGAATTTGAACATAGGCTCCCCATATATAAAGGCAGTCTCTGAACAAATTCCCTCATTGTGGAACGGGCATCAGTCTGTGAACGACTGGACGGGGGCCCTGTGGCACACAGCGGTGGAGACAGTTTCTTAAGCTAAGTTTATATGAATTTACTTACGGGCATATTATACTGTGCAACTTTAACTACTATAATGGCTTAACTATCACTTGGCTTATTTTGAAGTAAAATCATGGTGCCATATTTTAATGGAACAGGGCACTAATACAGCGTTTAACCCTGTGAGTCACAGAGAGGTCCGCAATGCATTGTTTTGCATTTAATACAGAAGAGACAGTGGATGACAGGTAAGTTTAACACATATAAGTTAATGATCAGTGCTTGGCAGTATGTCCGGCACTGAAAGTTAACTTTTTTACCTTGAAGTTCCCAATATTGCTGCTATTTAGCGGTGTTTTGGGAATGTAAAGCACAAAACAGACGTTTAGCCACAAGACCATTTTTGTGGCCTAACGTGCGTTGTGGTTTTAGCTGGTAGGACCTTTAAATACTGACTTAGACATTTTTGTTGGTCGGTACTCACTTTGGCCCTACCGGCTGTTTTAAATCTGGCCCTTATTTACACATTTTATCGCAGTATTGAACGAAGCCTCAAGTGATTAGGGGCTCGATTCAATTGTCCCCATTAGGCCATAAAAACCATGCTGTCATTATTTCAAGCACTGTAAGTGATTCAAATGCACGTGCTATGAAAAATGCTGACAAAACCCCACCCTGCCAGACAATAAAGTTAGAGCCGTTTTAGCCCACTGAAAACTAAAACAAATGCCACAAGTTGCAATTCAATTAGCCATTACGATCCAGTAAGGGACTCACTTCAGGCTAGATTCTATTGCAGGTGATAAATGTTAATACCCGTTTTATCAAACATTTTCCTATTGAAGTCTATGGGAAAAACTGGAAATAAAAGCAGTGATAAAATTAGCACCTGTAATAGAATCCAGCCCTTTATCTCTTAAATTTAAGACCCAGTTTTTTTCTGACTAAAGTCCCTTATCAGATCTTTAACCCCTTAGTGTCCGGCCGTGTGCGCATGCAGCTGGCACTTAACGCCCTCCAAACTTTTTTTTTCATTTCTTTAAATGACTTCCGGGATGTACATGTAGGTCCTCTGTCCACCTTGGACATTTGCTCGGGACGTACATGTACGTCCTCGGGCGGTAAGGGGTTAATCAGCTGATGCAGCCATTGAAAGTAAAAAAAAAAGTAAAAAAAATCCCTAAGCCCCAGTGGATGTATTGACCCATATCTATACATCCAAAGTATACCCAGACAGTGTCCAAGGTTAGTAGAATTAACCCTATGAGTGCCAGTGGGGTAAAATTACCCTCCTGGCACTTATAAGGTTAACCCGACTAAGCAGTCCCTGCAAAGTAAACTTACCATTAATCCTGATGTCCTGCGAAGTCTTCTGCACCCTCGTCAGCTACTGTCCATCTTCTTTCTTCTCTATTCTTTCTCCTTCTTCTTTCTTCCTCCATCATCTTGTCTTGTAGTGGTAAAAACAAACAAAAAAATCCATAAATAAATGTTTCCATAAAAAAACTGCATATTTATACATACCATAGCTACTTGAGTGCCAGAGGCGTACACAGCTCATTGCAGTGATATGCATTTTAAATGAATAGGTGTGCAAATAGTTGAGAACATGCCCCAAGTTTTTAAGAAGTTATGCCTATGTGTGGAAAAATCCAAATAATTTTGAATACAATATTTTTCCCCTGTTTCATTTCTATGCCACTGTGTGCAGCCACGAGGCAGCAGAGAAATTGAGTTGCAGCAGAGCCCCGCTATTTTACCTTACGGGCCAATGCCCTTTCCACAATAAGGGAATTTGAACAGATAATGCCTTTCTATATGTGCAGTCTCTGTTTCATTTCTCACACAGCCATTGCTTATACACAAGTAGCATATTATTAACTACGGTCAGTATTAATAGCATGCGGTTTTGTTTCAACAGCTTGGGTAATGGGGAAACAAAACTTGACTTAAAAAATACAATGCCTATTTTTTTTAGCAGTGGTAATGGTATCGAGCCCGTCTTGTGCAATTCTAGATTAGCTAGATAGTCATAAAACTGACCACTGATGCTCTCTGGTTGATCCCACAATGAACTAAAACCCCAATACTAGACTTGTGCAATTCGGTTCGGCGACATTTGGAATTTGACGAAAAAGGGGTCATTTGGCAAGATTCGGACCTTCCGACAGGCACGGGTCGTTCGCCAAAAAAAATATGAATCCGACTAGCCCTGGACCGAATGTCATCGAAACTTTCAGAAATTCGGTGACTACTACCCACGCTCGATTACTTTCCCTCCATACTTTCCCTCCATGTCTCTAGTCCAATTAGCTTCTCTGTTTAATGTGCTACTTTCCCGCTTTGTTTCTATTCCAATTGGCTTCTTTGTTTCATGATGGGGGTTGGACTAATGACACAGACACACAGACAGACAGTCTGCATTTCCTCATTGTGTTGTTGGAGCTCAGAGAGAGAAGAAGGAGATAGAGAGTGTCCAGTTGTTGTGTAGGCAGGCAGTTAGCATAAGACATAGGCAGGCAGCCAACATTAGTGACTTATTGCCACTGCAAAGAAGAGTCATCTTTGTTCCTGTGCAAAAAAATTACAAATATTAGGGATTTGTTTGAATAATTTTCAGAGTGACACATCAGCCAGTCTCACAGTTCTGCAGCAGGCCTAGTACCTTATTACCAAAGCAAGGGAAAGTCACCTCTGTTTCTGTGTTTAACATTAAAAATAATAGTAGACATTTGAATAATTTTCAGTGACACTTCAGCCAGTCTCACAGTTCTGTAGGCAGGCCTAGTACCTTATTACCACCTCAAGGGAGTCACCTGTGTTCCTGTGTAAAATATTAAAAGTAATATTAGGGCTTTGTTTGAATAATTTTCAGAGTGACACATCAGACAGTCTCACAGATGTGTATGTGTATTGTGTGGGCAGGCAGGGTACCTTATTGCTACATCCATACTTTAGCTACTTCATCCATAGTACTATAAGGCCAAATGCCCACCTTACCCTGTGCCACCATCTTCATTTAGACCCTGGAAATGGCTCCATTCATTTAATTTTCATTTTTTATTGTATTTTTAAAGGTATTTTAAAGTCAATGTAAAAAGCAACAGTGAAACAATGCAGAAACACTTGTTTCTACAGCATACAACATATTCAGTGCGACTGGGAGACCTCAACAAGTCTGCATTCGCAATTCCAAACATGAGCTCTCCCTGGAAACAGAAATCCAGTTTGCTCTCTGTCAGTGAGAAAGAGATGCAAAAATATAGGTGAAGATGAAAAAATAAATAAAATCAAGGCAATTTGGCTTTATATATTAAAGGGACAGTAATGTTTCATAATAAAAGCAGCTCCAATCTTCATAGTATTTGGGCCATGCAGAGAGTTATTTCAATACTGTCATAGGTTTAGTTCAAGAATAATTGAATGATAAAGTATCCCCCTCCCGCCCTTTTTACTGATGTAACACTGCTCAGCTCAGAGCAGCAGGGTGGTGTCCAAGTGGATTGCAGAGAGGGACAATCTTCAAACAACATAAGGGAAATACCTGGAAAGCCTTTCAAGGAGTCAGGGCTTTCATTGTTCTCACAGTAAGAAGATTAACTCTTGCTGTGAGCTGTCTGGTCTATGGACCAAATTCCACATCTGAGGGGAGGCGGCTTATACTAGGTAAAAGGGTGGGAGGGGGAAAAGTTCTCATTCAAGTACTCTTGAACTACAACTCTGACAGTATTGAAATAAAACTCTCTATGGCTCAAATACTCTGAAGATTAACTGCTGTTTTGGTGAAACATTACTATCACTTTAAGCACTTAAGCTGCTTAAGCACAGAATATGTAATGACCAAAGCAGGTTCAATATCTCTTTAAGCTATTGATTGCATTACCTCTGCCATGCTCAGGGTTCATTTATCTGATGTTCAAAACTGCTGTCCGGAGCAATGTAGGGAGGGACTTCTTAGCAAAGCCCCAGATTTTTTTACTAAGTCTGTTGCTACAGGAAGAAAACAATATGTAGGAGACTGGTCAAGTAAAAGTGATACCTTTATTGGCTATCTAAGTTAATCTAAGATGCAAGCTTTCAGAACACCTTAGGTCTTCAGGCTTACTTAGAATGCAAGACAAATACAATACATTTAAATTCCACTGGAAGTGAATTCCTTAAAGGGATAGTAATACTTCGTTTTAACTTTATTTTATTTTGTAGGCATTAAAAAAACATGAAGAATGATATAAGTCTTATCTCTCAAACCTTTATGGTTTATGAGATATTCACAAGCAAAGTTCCCCTCCCACCCCTTTTACCTAGTGTAAGCCATCTCTTCTCAGATGTGAGTCTGGTTGTATGACAGTACAGATAACAGAAGGGGACAATTTTCTTTGTATGAAAACAATGAAAGCCCTTCCCCCCTTGACAAGTTTTTCAGCTTTTTCCATTATCTTAATTGAAGATTGTCCCTCTCTGCAGTCTACCTGGGCATCTCCCTTCTGATCTGGTTGAACAGGGGGGGGATACTTTGTTTGTGAATATCTCTTAAACCATAAAGGTTTCAGAGATAAGACTTATATCATTCTTCATGTTTTTTTTAATGCCTACAAAATAAAATAAAGGTAAAATGAAGTATTACTATCCCTTTAACACCATTTCTTGTGAAATCATTTCCTAGCCTCCAGCAGAGGCATTTCTTTAAACTAGTTAAGTGGTGCAAAGTTTATTTTTCTTCTGTGCCAGTAAATTAGTGTGTAGAGAGTTTGTGACTACAACCAAAGATGACTAAGTCTGTGGACTGTAACCCTTGATCTTAATCAATATTTTCCTTAGACAAAATCATCTTTGGTTGTAGTCACAAACTCTCTACACACTAATTTATTGGTGCAGAAGAGAAATAAATCTTGTACCACTTAACTAGTTGCAAAGAGATGCATCTACCGGAGGCTAGGGAATGATTTACATAAAACACTGGTGAAAAGGAATTAACTTCCAGTGGGATTTAAATGTAAAAACAAATTGTATAAGTGTATAACCTGTCGTGTTTTGTATTCAGCCTTCTTTCTAAATATGCCTGAATGAGAGAGTTACTGTGTCTTAAAAGCTTGCATCCTAAAGGCAGTTAGCCAATAAATGTATTACTTTTACTCTTCCAGAATTCTACTTTTTCTATGGCTAACACTGCAAAACCCTTTACCTATAAACTTAATATGATCATTGCCTTTTAAAGGGATAGTAATGTTTCAAAATAAAAGCAGCTCCAATTAATCTTCATAGTATTTGGGCCATGGTGAGTGTTAGTTCAATACTGTCAGAGCTATAGTTCAAGAGTAATTGAATGATAATGTATCCCCTTCCCACCCCTTTTACCTAGTGTAAGCCACCTCCCCTCAGATGTGGTATCTGGTCTTAAGACCAGACAGCTCACAGCAAGGGACAATCTTCTTACTGTGAGAACAATGAAAACCCTGCCCCCCTTGACAGGTTTTTCAGGTTTTCCCCTTATGCTAATTGAAGATTGTCCCTCTCTGCAAGTCATCTGGACACCACCTTTCTGTTCTGAGGTGAGCAGTGTTACATTAGTAAAAGGGGCAGGAGGGGGATATTTTATCATTCAATTACTCTTCTACTACAACTCTGACAGTATTGAAATAACACTCTCCATGGCCCAAATACTATGAAGATGAATTGGAACTGCTTTTATTTTGAAACATTACTATTCATTTAAACATACAGGAAGCATTTCTTTAGATGGGTTATATATTCCAATGCAACACAATGCATTAGATACCGATCTGGCACTTAAAAGGTTACATTTTTTATACATCATAAGAATTTTACTTGATGATAACCTGGATCTATATGTTATAATAATTACTATATGTTAACAGTTTTATGTTAGATACAAAATAATTAAATAGCTAATTTTGGATATTTTTTCAGAGTGATTTATTATTCTTAAAGAGATAGTAATGTTTCATAATAAAAGCAGCTCTAATTAATCATCATAGTATTTGGATTTTGGAGAGTGTTATTTCAATTCTGTCAGAGTTGTAGTTCAAGAGTAATTCAATGACAAGGTATTCCCCTCCCGCCCCTTTTACTGATGTAACACTGCTCAGCCAGAGCAGAAGGGAGGTGCCCAGGTGGATTGCAGAGAGGGACAATCTTCAATTAAGATAAGGGAAAAAACCTGAAAAACTTGTCAAAGGGGGCAGGGCTTTCATTGTTCTCATAGGAAGAAGACTGTCCTCTGCTGTTATCTGTCTGGTCTATGGACTGCATTCCACATCTGAGAAGAGATGGCTTACACTAGCTAAAAGGGGCGGGAGCGGAAACTTTGCTTGTGAATATCTCTCAAACCATAAAGGTTTGAGAGATAAGACTCATATCGTTCTTCATGTTTTTTAATGCCTACAAAATGAAATAAACATAAAATGATGTATAACTATCCCTTTAAATGCTGAATTTTGACCCCTGAATTATTTGACCCTCTATTAGGTATTTGATTTTGGGCCCTTCATTCTTTCCAGTTTACTTTATACTTCTTTTATAGCCTGTTGATTGATTTTACTTTAACATTTACTTCCGTCAATAAAATGTGTTTAGAAAAGTGAGTGAAACAACTGTTCAGCATTTCTTTTTAATCCTAAACAAATTATTGCAATTTTGAATTCTAATGGGATATTAGTCATTTATTAGAATCACAATGAATCCCCTATTCTACATTTGTTTTGACAATGCTTCCTACCACTTTTATTTGTGAGTCAAGTAAAGTCCAAGCTAAAAATATTTATCCTGTATGATTTATGGCTTCAATATAATCTGTAGTGCTTTCCGCAAAGGGACGTATAAGTGCTGCTTGAAGTAACAAAAAGATCAACAGAGCTTGTAAAACAAAATGATGAAGAAATATCTATTTACCCTCAATGGACAATAATTTTTAAATCATATAAAAAGTATTTTAAGCATATAACACTTGAGTGTACTAAAGAAACAGCACAAAACTGTGTCAGCAACATACAGAGGCAGAAAGGGATGGGTGATCAAGGTCAAGGAGCCATCAACTTTATGATCCACTCATTGCCAATGTTTTCGCTCATCATTTTGTTTTCTACAGAGTCTTTCCCTCCCTGCAAAATTTTCTTTATATATTTATTACTTAAAAGGGAAAATATAAAGGGAGCATAATGTGATTAAAGACATAAATTGTTAAATATGTGGAGGGAGATAAGGATAAAAGCTGACTATCTAAATAATTATTTCACATGGCTGTGAAAAAATGACCTCCCTCATTAAACCAACAAACAGAAGCCCTTTAATAATAATAGCTAGTATTTATATAGCGCCTTTCTCCCAGTGGGACTCAAAGTGCTTTCAGTGTACGCTCTTGGAACTAACCAAATCGGCAGCTGAAATAACAGATGTTCTTATTACCCAGTCAATGGTACTCATTTTACCAACATCGGAAGGATGAAGGCATGAATTGACCCTGCCGGGATTTGAACCTGCAACCGTGAGGTTTGAACAGGATCCATAGCCAGGGAATTTACCACTGAGCTATCTCACCAGCCTACACCAGCCTTGATACGTTAGGCAGTGTGGGCTTGAGGAATTACTCGTGAGGCGTTTCAATCATTTCCTGTTTCCATTTTTCGATTATCTGATAAGTATTGTTATTTATTGCTGACATAGTACTGCACCTTATCTTATGCACTTTAATGTTATTTAAGTGGATTAAATACACTTTGCAATTTTTTTTGTGAATTGGCAGATTCGTCTTTTTTTTTTCTGTTTTTTGTGGTCCAGGTGTTTTGCTATTTTGATGTCTCTCTTTTATTATATGTACTCATTTGTTTATTAGTGCTTAATACAATGTAGAGACATGATATATGGTTTTGTGAATGTGTTTAGAGCCTCAATTGATCTCCTCCTGTGGTTTTCATTATGTTTTAGATGTGTGTCTAATCCTTATATCGTTTATTTACCTATCAATAATATATTGTTGTTAATTTGACTTGTGGTCAAGTGCCTAATTAAAGGGCTTTATCAGCTGTATCATCATGTAGCCAAGAGGCCACAGTCCTTTGCTCAGCTCTCGACAAATTCAGGTGTCTATCTGTTGGTCCTAGCCAGAGGTCACTGTCCAGGGTGACGTTCAGGGTGTTGCAGTCAAGTAGCTCTATTTATTACTATGGGGTGAGGTGCAGTTAAAAATACAATAGCATTTTCTAGCATTTTCTAGAATAAAGACAATGCTCTACTTGTGTGTGTGTGTATATATATATATATATATATATATATATATATATATATATATACGAAGAAGTGAGTGGGCACTCCAAAACTGTATGTCTTAAACTCAGTAAATGCCCAGTGCTACTTGACATCTATTTAAATATAAAGATTGCAGATATGATAAAATCACGTCAAACAACAAGTGCACTCCTGGGTCTTCAAAATAAAAAATAATTTGTTTATTACAGATCAACGTTTCGACCCCCCCGGGGCCTTCCTCAAGACAACAAACTTTGTTGTTTGATGTGATTTTATCATATCTGCAATCTTTATATTTATATATATATATATATATATATATATATATATATATATAAAACAAGTGTACTTAGCTGGGCTATAATAGAAGAGACAGCACTCAGATGGTATCCAAAAACGCGAGGAATTTATTCAGATATTGTTTCCAACCTCCAAACAACAAGAATTGGCAGTGGCACTCTTATAAATTGTTAAACAAACAAAATAATTGGTGCATGTCCCATATTATATATAACAAGTGTACTTAGCTGGGCTATAGTCTGAATAAATTCCTCACGTTTTTGGATATCATCTGAGTGCTGTCTCTTCTACTATAGCCCAGCTAAGTACACTTGTTATATATAATATGGGAAATGCACCAATTATTTTGTTTGTTTAACAATTTATAAGAGTGCCACTGCCAATCCTTGTTGTATATATATATATATATATATATATATATATATATATATATATATATAAAATAAAAGAAGCATATATCAAGTTGGTGATTACGATTGGTCACCATGCACACGTGACTGCTTTAGTAAGTAAGCTTAAAAAAGTTTTAATATTTATTGGGCCTGTTCACTGCCATACACATGCCAAACAGATCTAGTTGAATTTTTTGATCATGTTACTCAAGTGGTAGACAAGGGTATAGCAGAATATGTAGTCTATTTAGATTTTAAAGAAATATACCTCACAAGAAGAATTCTTTCAGAAGAAAGACAGGTTGCCAGTGGAGTGCCACAGATGTCAGTGGTAGGCACTGTTTTCTTATATCTGTATTAGTAATAGTACAAGCGGTATTCAAGGTAAGGCATGCCTCTTTGTAGATAATACAAAAATCTGCAACAAGGTTTACTCTGTAGGAAGGATACACCAAATGCATGAGGATTTAAGAAAATTGACAGAATGGTCAACTGTGTGGGATGTAACTTTTAATGCTGAAACATGCAAGATAATGCTTTAAAGGGACAGTAATGTCCCATAAAAATGCTTAGAGTTTTGTAGAGATTAAAAAAATAAGCTAAATGTCACAAATCCTATCTCTCAAACCACTATGGTTTGAGAGATATCCTCAGTTAAAGTTCCCCTCTTCCTCCCCTTCTCCTGATGTTAGTTGTAAGCTGACAGCAGGAGTTCCTGGTCAGGGGACCGACAAGTGGCTCTTCAGTAGAGCCACAATAGCGCAATTTAAAAATAAATATTTCTTTGGAATGATCTACAAAGTGTGGCTGGTTTGGAAGTACACTTTTTAGACCTTTCCAAAGAAGTATTTCTTTTTAACCATCTGAGTGCCAGAGGGGTATGCAACGCATTGCAAAGAAATGCATTGAGGGTTAAATTGCATTTTTCCGGCTCTGCTGAAGGTCTTCCTTGTGTCGACCGATGCTGATCTCCGTCTGTCAGCTTTACAGCTGACATCAGGAGAAGAGGAACTTTAGTGGAGGATATCTCTCAAACCAAAGCAGTTTGAGAGATAGGATTTGTGCGCATTGTTTGTTTTTTTAATCTCTACAAAATTCTAAGCAATTTTTATGGAAAATTACTGTCCCTTTAATATATATATATATATATATATATATATATATATATATATATATATATATATATATACACACATATATATATATATATATATATATATATATATATATATATAAAACATAGATGAAATGCAGGCTTAATTGCTTCTGAAGTATCTCACAAAATCACTTTTTTACAAAATGACAGTTCCATTTGTCCCCGTATGGAGAAGAGGGGTTCGTATGTTGCGCACCCTTCTGCATCAAAGAAACACAGCAGTGATTGAAGCTGTTGTAGTGATGCTTTTAATCTTTGGCTACTAGAGACTTCTCTAGCATCTAAAAGGTTAAAGCAATTTTGGAATAAGTAATTGCACAAAAAAAGAAAGCTATTAGCATACAGGCATGTAGAGACAAGAAAGTTATTTTAGATTAAGCTTTCCAATAAAGATTATAGAAAGAATGAGAAGTAACAGGTACATATTTTCATCCAAATGCACGGATACTTGCATGATAATACCCCCCCCCACTGCTTCTTAATTTAAATCTTCTATATAAGCAAAGTGATAATAACATATGATGAAAATAAGACTATTTTTTGTAAAATATTCAAATTAGAATAACAAATGTATATGATAATCTTAATGCATATGCAAAATTGTCTTGGGGAAATTAACAAACCTTGATAAATTGCAATGAGGTGGATCAATGAATTAAATAAACATAGTAATATAGTTGATGAGGCTGAAAAAAGACATGCGTCCACCAAGTCCAGCCCATGAGAACAAAACCCTTGTTGATCCAGAAGGCAAAAAAAACCCTCTGAAGCCATTTCCAATTTAGGCCCAAGTGGGTAAAAAATTCTTTCCTGTCTCCAAACAGCAGTCAGATATTTCCCAGGCCCAACAACCTATCTGCATTGAAGCCATCTGTCATAATTTTCAATATTGTTCTCTGCTAGATAGGCATCTATTGCTTTTTTGCATCCACTATCTGCAAGTACAACAATTCATCATCACTTTATCATCTCTTTATCACACCATAGTGAATAAACTCCCACCGCTCCATCAGGATAATTGGGTGGTGAGGATACTATAGCTATATTGGTCAATTATGAAAAAAATTAGACTGATGTGCTAAGAAAAATCTTAGCAGTTCTGTAGCACACAATCAGAGGGATGTACAAAGCATGCAAAGCAACATGTAGAACACACATTTTTTTCCTTTTTTTCAATTTGCAGATCTTGTTGGGGAACATCAGGACACCTCTTGATTTCCCCCTCGCTATTGATCTCTCATCCTATCAGCCTATCAATGGAGAAGACTGAAAGAGCAGTGTAGCCTCCCAGCTTTCATACTTTTTAAAATGTATGTCATTAATAAAACCTAGCTGGGGGCATCAGGTCCCTTCCAGATGTCCCCCCAGGTATTGATCTCCCAGACGATCGGGCTGGTATATCAGTAGTGGCAACTGAAAGAGAGCAGTGGGCCCCCTGCTTCCACTCCTACCTGAAGCTCCAGGGTTGGTGTGTTTAGGACCAGGCAAAGCATTTTATGTTACTGGTGAACATGTTCTGGTAAATTGGTGACATTGAAAGGCTTTCCCCTATCTTTTCAATTCTACCTGAAAATTCCGGAACGGCGTGCAGCCGCGGGGGGAGCCCGGAACTCAATGACGGTCATAGTACGTCATTGGTCGTTAAGTCAAATCGACCCTTGACGTACTATGACTGTCAAGGGTCGTTAAGGGGTTAAACTCCATGAATGCTAGGGAATCCAACAATGCATTCTATTGCATTATGTTGGAAACCTCATTGGGTGCAGTTATTTATAGCCACAGAAATTCTCCACCTCTGTTTGGGTTTGGGTTAGCTGGCAGGGAATAATTGGAATTATAGCCAGGAAACTATTGGAGGAAATCATATTACCCACCAAAGGCATAAGTGTCTTCTTTCTCTATTTGTCAGGCTGAAAGTATCCTTAGCTGGACTAGATGCAGTGTCTCAGCAGGTAGGCCTCTGGGGTAGGGATGGGTGAAAATATTCTCCTCAAACTGAATTTGGCGAATAATGATACTTCCCACTTTGCGAATAATTTCCCAGGAAAAGTACAGATTTTCTTTTTTTTCCCACCTTTTTTCACTACCTTTTTGTGTATTGAAATCATTGGGAAGAAAAATTTTTCTTCAGCACACAAAAGTTTTCTCTACTTTTCTACAGCCATATAAAATGGTGTCAGGATCTCACAGCAGCCATTCTGTGTTTATGAGAGGAGAAAGCAGGATGTTTTTTGAACTCGAGAAGATAGTGGAATTGAAGTTTAGTTTAGGGAATCTTTTGGGTAGAACATTTGTTCTCTGTATTAGGAGAATCAGTGGGGCACTCTGGGGAGAAGAAGGTAGGAAGGAGGTTGACCCCAAATACCACAAAATTCCATGTGACTTGCAAGACACAGGCAGCTATTTGCTTTCTGATCTTGCTGTTATTGTCTCTGTGTTGGGGAAGTCTGGGGAAAGAATTTGTTGATTTTGTTTTTCAGTTATAATTCTTTTTTGAGAGACTGTGATAAGACAGGGTGGACAACTTAAAAAAAATAATAAAAAAGAATAAAGAAATAAACAAAAAACTAAATATATCAGGTGATAGACAGCTGACTGGGATAAGGCAAGACATCATACTCCATCAGTTGTGTTGTGTACTGTAGAGTATAAACACACATAGTAGTTGAGTAATGTCCACCAAACTCACAAGGTACAGGAGGGAGGGTGGAGCATTGCAGGGATGTGAGAGTAAAGTAGTAGAATATATCACTCCAGCATCCTTCTCTTGTTCAGATACAGATGAAGTTGAAAGTGAGGATGATGACATGGCTATAACGTTAGCAGAAAGGCAAAGGCAGAATCTTCCACCACTGAAAAGGAGCAGTGTGCCTGTCCATAAACTGCCTGAGAAAACATTGGAAAGTCTGACCCTGGACAAACAAAGATGTCAAAAAGTACACAGTCACCCTATCAGTCATCATCAGCATCATCATCTCTTCCCAAGCCCCGCTAAGCTACACACACCTGTGTTGAGTACCCAGCAGTAGCAACAACAGCAACACAGGTTATTAACATCCACGATGTTAGATATGATGAGTGCCTCTGCTGCTGCTAGAAGTGTCCCGCTCCTGAAAAGCTGGTTTTGTGTCTGCTGATAATGGCTTCAACATAATTGCTGCTTTGAGAATAGGTGGTATGGTGCATGTGCCCTTCTTTGCCCATGTGCTAAATTTAGTTGTGACCAGATTCCTGACAGAATTCAAAACCCTCAGAGAGATGCTTACTATTGCCTGGAAAATCTGCGCCCATATTAGTCGCTCCTACAGTGCACACAGCCCTCTATATGTATCAGAGAGTGTATATGTATAAAGAGTGTAACAACCTGCCCCATCAGCAGCTGAAAATGAGGGTCCTTACCAGGTGGAATTCCTGATGTACATGCTACATCGTTTGTACGAGCAGAATTAGGAACACAGTGTAGCTCTTAGAAGTGGTCCCACTGCATGTGAGATGGTTTCTATTTACTTGAAAAATAGCTACATTCTAGGCAGAAACAATGACCCCATGGACTACTGGCAAACAAAGCAGTGTGTGTGGCCAGCATTGACACATACTGCAGTAGAAACCCTTAGTTGTCCTTAGTTGTCTGAGAGTGCAGTTGGTTACATTGTCAATGGCCACAGGACGCGGTTATCAAGCAGCAATGTTGGGAGACTAACATTCTTAGAAATGAACCAAAATCTCATACCATCTGAGTATCAGGTAGCAGAAACCACACAGAGAAAGCCAGGACAAATATATTAAAAGCAGATGAGAAGGTGGAGGAGGGATGTGAAGAAGGGTTGCCACCATCTTCCCCACTTGGGACCACTGCTATGACTAAAAAGTAATGTGTGTTAATAATCTGAGGAGAATAGCGATTTGACACAAACATGACAATGGTAAAAACTATGTACGTACATAAATCACACCATACCAGCCAGTTCCCCATCACCACAACCACTACAATACACATCTGCCACACTGTAGGATATACTTTATTTTTCTATTACTTGGCATCATCATCATGAATATGTGCCAGTGTAACTTAAGCAGGAAGTTAGTGTTGTGGGCAAAGGACAAATGCACTCTGCATGATAACACATTTTCCAAGCCCTATTTTGCTGTAGGACTCACAGCTTTGACTTTCAGCCACTTATTTCTTAACTATAGCCCTCAGAAGACGTAATATTACAGTGGAAAATGTAGTACCCATAGGAAATATAGGTGAAAAATTTGGTAAAGTAGGCAAAAAGGAGGAAAATTTTACATTGGCGAAAAGGAGAAAACTCTTGAGAAAAAAAAGAAAAATCGGCCAGTTTTCGCGAAAAGTCATGAGGGAACTTTTTCCCACTTTTCACCCACCCCTATTGTGGAATACAAAATGATACATGTTGTACAAACCTTATAGCATCTCAATCAGAACTTAATCTGTTAGTAGATTAGAAACACTGCTAGAAATGTCATTTTTAATTAAACATCTTGATTATTTTCTACATCATGCTGTGTAAGGAAAACAGTCCACACTGCAATGATTTTATATTATCTCCATGTCTACCCATTGTCTAAATAGGTTAAGGCAATTTTCTTCTATTATTTTTTACTGCAGTTGGTAATTGATTTAGGAAGCATCTCAGTAACAATTTTCTCCTTGTGCACACTGACATTCACATCAGACTCTTTCTGCATTACCCTTACTGAAGCCCTGTACTTACCCTTATGAGCTTTTCTTACTGTTCCTGTTCGTTGTCATAATAGCTAATTAGATTGTGAGCTCTTTGGGGAACTTAGGTAAAAGGTCTATTCGTCTTAGCCATACAAAAAGCAGGAGACTGGTAGAGTAAAACATATCTTTATTGGCTAACTAAGGGGCTCTAGGATGCTAGCTTTCAAGACTTTATGTCTCTTCTTCAGGCATATTTCAGCCTTCATTCTAAAAATATCACCCTACCAATCTCCTACTCCTTTGAACAGGGTCCCTTTCCCAGTGTATGATTCACTTTCCTGCACTCCCCCCAGCTAATAATGTAATGATCACACTTGAACCTAATGGTCTTAACCCTGTCCTGTGTTTTTGTATTGTATTATTACTATTTCTGCAAATTGCTGTGTACATCTATGAATATATAAAGGTACATACATACACTAAATTTATCATTGATTGCAGCATATGTGATTAACACCAACCAGCAGCAAGTACACTATTATTTCTTTCTTAAACATCAGTATATTTTAATGACACCAAAGTTGATGCACTAAGAACCACTGGAATAATTATGGGATAAATCAACTGGAGACATAAAAATTCCCCAAATCCCTATTAATTTAAATTGGTGTGTTAGTCCCTTGATTGTTAGAGACGTTCAACATATTGCTTAACAGTACATTGGGGACCTCTCTAGCATTCAAGGGTTTAAAATTCCAATTTAAATGAACTATTTCAGTGCAATGAGCATGGGCCATTTTCTGTACCCTGTAGGACAGATACATTTTTACCATTTTTGCTATCCATCTGTTCAGACTCCATTTCTGCTGGTAACTTTCTAGTTACATATAGAAAACAATATATATATTTTTCTCAGAATGAACTGACCATTTGCATGATGTCTTGCATGAAGTGAATTTTGCTTCGTACAAAAAGCTATGATGTCATAATTACAGAAAAGTTAGAAATTACTTATTTTGCTAAAACCACATACAGTATGTCAAAAAATTTTTCTTGATTATTAATGTTTCAATTATTTGAAAAAGCCCCAAGTCCCTCGTGTAAACAAATACCAAATTTATATAGTTTTACCTACATCCTTGGTTAGCGCAGATCCCTAATTACCAGGAGCGCAAAATGGTATTTTCAACTTTATGAGCTAATATATTTCTAGTTGTTACATGGTAAAACTACCCTAAAACAGCTGAATAACTACATAAAACTAAATATTTCCAGAAAGTAAATACCCTGCTGCATCAAATGAGGTGAGGTGAAAACAAATGTTTAAAAAAGGTAGCACTAAAGGAAAAAATTGCATGTTTTTACATTTCTAACCCTTCAAATGTACTGAAATCTATGGAAGCTATGGGATTCTCTAATGTATTCATTAGCCAGTGCTCTTAGGAGATAAATGACACCGTACTGGTATTAGTTGACATATTGTAGTGGGTGCTAGAAGGACAAAACAACACCTACAACAACTCTTATTTTTCTTACAACTTTTCAAACATGACTTGCCTGTGCTAAAATGGTTGTGACCACTACAGGAGTGAAGAAAAGGTACACCAGTACATTCTGTTTTGTAAAGAAGATAACCTACTGCATCTAATGAAGGGCCTTTTGCCTTCCTACCCCTATCCTTCTGCACACTAAATGTTTTTTTTTTGTTTTCTTTTTTGTTTTTTTACAATTCCATCACTTAAAGATACTAAAATGTTTAAAACCATACAATATCGTACTTTACTCAGTACATGCTACCAACCTGAGTGGTTAGCATTTGTTTGGTTCGCATCCAATATGGGAGTGCCAGGGACACTAACCTATACCTGCCCCCTTTTTTCTTTTAAATTACCTTCATGCACTAAAATAGTCATTAAATATATGCAGGAAAGGTATGCAAGGTATACCATTTTTGAAAGCAGATGTTCCCCTGCATCAAATGAGGAGTCACTTGTCTTTTTATCCCTAGTCTGGTGTGCAAAACTGTTACCATAAGGTGGCTCTATAGGAAACAATTGAGCTATTTTACATTTCTACTTCTTCAAAGATGGAGACACTTTGAAAATACAAGCATGTATGACTATAATCATTAGGTACTACTCTTTCAAGAGAAATTCCACCCTGTTGATATGAGTTGACATAATGTAGGGAGTGTCAAAAGCACAAAACTATACCAAATACAAGCTATCATTTATACATTTTTCAACTATGACTTGCCTGTACTAAAATGGTTATAACAATTAAAGAAATGGTAGGTAAAGCATACAGTTTTGGTACATAGTCAATTTGCTTCATCAAATGAGGGGTCACTTGTCTCTCTACCCCTAAGTTAGTGTTCACAACTCTTTCCAGAATGTGGCGCTATAGGAAAAATATATATTTATTTTTCTACACATTACTTCAAAGATATTAAATTTGTTAAACACCATGGGATTTCGTAGTGTATTCAGGATCTTCTGCAAGCCTAAGAAAAATGGTACCCCACTAGTATAAGCTGACATACATATTAAAGGGATAGTAATACTTCGTTTTAACTTTATTTTATTTTGAAGGCATTAAAAAAACATGAAGAATGATATAAGTCTTATCTTACAAACCTTTATGGCTTAAGAGATATTCACAAGCAAAATTTCCCCCTCCCGCCCCTTTTTCCTAGTGTAAGCCATCTCTTCTCAGATGTGAATCTGGTTGTAAGACTGGACAGATAACAGCAGGGGACAATCTTCTTTGTATGAAAACAATGAAAGCCCTTCCCCCCTTGACAAGTATTTCAGCTTTTTCCCTTATCTTAATTGAAGATTGTCCCTCTCTGCAGTCTACCTGGGCATCTTCCTTCTGATCTGGCTGAACGGGGGGGGGGATACTTTGCTTGTGAATATCTCTTAAACCATAAAGGTTTGAGAGACAAGACTTATATCGTTCTTCATGTTTTTTTAATGCCTACAAAATAAAATAAAGATAAAATGAAGTATTACTATCCCTTTAAGTGCCAGGTGCATGGCTACCAGTAGAACAAGGATGGGGAAGCAAATGATGTATGTATGATTCTATGTCTACCAGTTGAAACAGGTGAGGGGGGTCATCCAGTATTTGTACATACCTGTGCATACCTGGAACCAGGCTGGGTGGGGGTGGGGGCAGTGGAGCAAGGCTGGTGTATGGGGGATCAGATAGTGAATATGGTAGATCTGTGATTCCCAGTGTGCACTGTATGTCCCCTGTATGTCCCTCTATACACTGTTTGATTTCCACCCTGAATCCAGTGCACTGTAATGCGTTGGACCCCCCAGTGGCACACACAGGGGTTTTTCATGATTCTTTATTTAGACCTTGTTAGGGGCGCCAGGACCCTCAAAATACCCCCAATGATGTCTGAATAAAAATTCATGAAAAAAAAATCCTGTGTGTGCCACAAGGGGGTCTGCGCTGGCCTTCCTCCCCCCCCCACAAGGCTGTTTTTTTTTTTTAATTCAGACTTAATTGAGTGCCCTCCAATCAGGTCTGAATAAAAAAAAATGGCTCCAGACAGTACACATGCCACATGGGTGTCCAGAACACTGAAAAGCAATGTTCTGGATCTTCCTGTGGCACACACACAGGGTTTAAAGGGATAGTAATACTTCGTTTTATCTTTATTCTATTTTGTAGGCATTAAAAAAACATGAAAAACGATATAAGTCTTATCTTAGTAAGCAAAGTTTCCCCTCCCGCCCCTTTTACCTAGTGTAAGCCATCTCTTCTCAGATGTGGAATGCAGTCCATAGACCAGACAGATAACAGCAGGGAACAATCTTCTTCCTATGAGAACAATGAAAGCCCTGCCCCCCTTGACAAGTTTTTCAGCTTTTTCCCTTATCTTAATTGAAGATTGTCCCTCTCTGCAATCTACCTGGGCACCTCCCTTCTGATCTAGCTTAGCAGTGTTACATCAGTAAAAGGGGCGGGAGGGGGACACTTTGTCATTGAATTACTCTTGAACTACAACTCTGACAGAATTGAAATAACACTCTCCAAAGTCCAAATACTATGATGATTAATTAGAGCTGCTTCTATTATGAAACATTACTATCCCTTTAACTGGAACTGGTAGAATCTTATAATAAAAATAAATAGTGTTTCAAAGACCTTGGGATATCTTAATCTATAATGGGAATTGTAGTCTAACAACAGCTAGAGGGAATCAGGTTCCCCACCACGAAGGGCAGTCATATCCCTAAATATTTCTAAGTTTTAGATGCTAACACTATGGGGAAGATTCATGCAGCTGTGATAAAGAGGTGATAAAGTGGACTTCTCCAGTGATATCGCTTCTCCAATTCCTATTTTATTCTATGGAGCCTATGCACTAACATTTCTTCAGCTTTGGAGAATAGGCTCCATAGAATAACATAGGAACTGGAGAAGTGATAAACTGGAGAAATCAGCTCTACTTTATCACCTCTTTATCATTGCTTAGTGAATCTCTCCCATTGTGTTTCTCGGATCTGATAGGCGCAAATGTAAACAATACAGGGGGTTACTGGAACCTCACTCTCAGTTTGACCTTGAAAATTGAACATGTATTTTTTTGCTGTGCTATGCTAGTATAGAGGATGATGTATTAAGCAGAACAGGAGCAATTATGTAGCATGCCAGCTGCTCCATAGGTGACACATTTGTATTCTTTGAATATATTCCTACTTATTTAATTAACACTTTGAGTGCCAGAGAGGAATCAATTATTAAAAGAGGCTTTAACTCCTTAAAGGCTAAAGGCTTTGCAATTGTTGGAGACCTCTGTAGCATGCACAAGGTTAAAAGCACCAAATAAACCAGTTGGATTTGTCCCCTATGGTGTGGTTGGTTTATTCCAAAATGTCTCCAGTTCCTCTTAGAACATGAGCCTCACTATGTTTACATCCAAGCCACCCTGTGGCTTTGAATACAATTAATAACCCCCCTGTTTGATAGTCTTCTCACCTCAGCACACATCTAACAAATACAGGCCTAGTGAGATGGCAAAGATTAGATCATATGGCTCAAATGGCTGATGACATTTCAAATACAGTTATCTGCTTTCTTCAGCAGTAAAACAAAACTGCAGTGTCAGCTGGTTAGTCCACACAGAGGCTGATGTATTAAGGAATCCCGGGGCACTTCTGGAGCAGCTCAATAGCATCATAGTGGGCTAAATAAAATTCCCATTGATTTAAAACCCTTGAGTGCCAGACGGATATCCGACACATTGAAAAGCTTCTTGAACTGTTGGTGTTGGCTTTATTTGGGTCTTATGTAAGTAAAACCTTTGCCAATAGGGGTCATGTTTAATCTATAACTCATTGGGTACTGATGGGCCCATGTCACCCAGGTGCACATTACTTACAGGCTTCTTTAGATTCAGCTTACTCTTTCGCCACTGCATGGGCCCTGCTGGATCAATTGCATCTATGGTGCATAATGGACTCTCAGATGAACAAAACAGGGTTTTCAACACAGACATAACTTTTTTTTTTTTGCAACAGTCAATTCAAGAGCAGTTTGCTAGTTTACTGCCTGTGTTTCTTCTTACCTTCCTCTCACTATTGATTAATCTGCTTGCTTGGCCATACCCTTCTTGGTACATCTTTGTCTACACCACTTCCTCAATGGAACTTGGTCTAGAGCTACGTATGCGATCCACCCAGGCCTCTTGAGAGGACCCCAGTTATTTGCGTCATAAGGGCTGCAGGCCCCTGCTGGGAGAACTTCTCTGCATTGGGGACCTGGAGTGGATTCCGATCATAGCTTCCACTACACAACACATGATCCTCTCCAAATGGAACCAGGAAGTCTCCCACACAAATCAATATATGTATACTGGCACCACCTATATTCATACTTGTGAACTTGAGATGACCCTGAGATCTTTGGAATATTAACCCTTAAAGCTTCCCATAATGTAGATTTTATGCGATATGTGCCTGCATGCTCTAACACAGAGGTGCTCCTGTCCATGTGCGAGGGACCTTTACCTTGCTACAGTTTGGATAACTCACTGCCTGAACACAAACAAGACAAGCAGGACATCTCCCTCTGTCTTTCTGGTACTAATGGCACCAGTTTAGAGGCTAAGGAAACATTTCATTGGGGAAATTCATATAGTAGGTGACACAGACCTCTCTCACCCTGAGAATTTGGCCCTTCACCCTGAGACCCTGAGATTTGGGTCAAAACCCTGAGTCTCAGGGTCAAACCCTGAGAGTTCCCAGGTATGCCTATATTGTAATGATCTCCCTCTAACCCAGAGGGATACTTGGTTGAGTCGTATACAGTAGACCAGGGGTTACTCTGATACATGCATAAAAACAAAGTAGAAAACTTTTTCCACTGTAGCTGACCAATACAAATTCCAGGATTACCCAAAATGTTTCTTTTTTTAGGGATTTATATTTATGTAGTTTTAACTATAATATAAGAAAACAAACTGCAAATAAAGATAAAGGAAAAGAAAACGAGAAGAGACAGTGGAGATGGGAATCCTGAGGCATCACCCTGGATCAAATTTAAGTTGGAGAAACTACCACCCTATAGAAAGCCCCCTCCCAATAATGAAGAATAGAGTGATTAGCTTTTTAATAGTGTTATTATCTGACACAAGTACTAGGTTCTGAAGAAATCCTTCTTTTCCTGAGACTGACGGCCAGGCTTCTTGCTTTAGAGCCGTCTGTGCGCCTACACCATCAGTCCCTTCCGGAACCTTAAGGCACCATGCAATGCCTCCTAGAGGAGACCGGGATGGACAGAGCAGGCGTACAAGAGGTCTGCATGCAAGCCTGGCTTCCGATCTCAGAACAAGGAGGATTACTTCAGAAGCAGGAACTTGTGTCTGATTATAGCACTATTAAGAAGCGAATTGCTCTGTGCCTAATTAGGGTGGTAGTTCCGCTTTAATTCAAGTTTGCATATTTGAAAACTGCATTAAAAACTACCTATATGTTATGTTAGCCAAAAGACCAGCAAATGTACAGTTCAGGAGAGATTTACACTTCTTTCATATGCTAATGTATGCTAATTATGACACCATGCGGCATCAGTTATGCTTGTATATGCTTATTAAGTTAATCATTGATGTTTAATATGCTAATGAAGCATTTTCAGTAACAGGTCATGTGCTAATGAAGGTTTCAATGTAGTTTCATATGCGAATTACGCTTTGTACGGTACCAGGACATTTTCACTTTCACTCTTCCCAGAAATAAAAGTATGAATATCTCCTAAACTATACTTTTGCTGGACTTTTGGTTAACATGACATATAGGCAGTTTTTAATGTAGTTTATAAATAAGCAAACTTTAATTAAGGTGAAAGTTCCACATTAAAAGAGAAGGTGTGCTGGGCGAATTTATTTATTTTTCTTATAGCTGGGCATGAATAAAAGATGTGGAGAAAAGCCCCTGACATGATATGGCATCTAAAACACATCATATGGCCACAGGCTATACTAAACAGCCTCAGGGGTGTATAATATACTGCATGTAGAAATCTTAGATACACCATTAGCTCCCTTGCTGAGATTAGAGTTTTAGGTATAAAGAGCAAAATATCACCCCAGAGCTCAGGAGTAAGATCAAGCATCTTTCAAGACTGACAAATCTTGTGGGAAAATCACTGTCAATGAACAATACATAGATCCAGGATAGCACCTTCCTAAGAGATTCTTTCAATTAACGCAAAATGTAAATGGGGCTTTTAACCCCCTTAAGTACTAGAAAGGTCTGTATTGTATTGCAAAGCATTAAAGGAGTTAAATGATAATTATATGCGTTTCTTCCATATAATATTGTTGATTTTCTTCAAAATTGTTCTACTTTTCATTTGTCTATATTCATTCTCTTGTACAATGACAGATAAGGAAGGATAAGATAAGTATAGAAAAGATGTGATGTATGGTGGTGTAAGCTAGGCAGAGCAATCCTGCTGTAGGTGCCAGCAACATGAGCTGTGAGCCTTATTAGAGGCCAAAGGGGAAGAAAATATTAGCAGTAAAGTGGCATTATGTCTACATGAATGAAAGGCTAGTGAGAACCCTCTAAGCTGCAAACTCAAAGGGATTAATGAAAATATTTAGTAAGACGAAGTGGAGAGAGACAATCTAATTTCATGTTTGGGATCTAGAATGTAATGTAAGAAGCACTCTGAGTTCCTGCAGCCTGTTTCTGAATAATGTGTGCTGGCACTGAAATCCTGAAAACCATTGAGGCGGCTCCCATGAGACAAGAGTGACCTGAGAAAGAAGAAAGGTTGAGACCTAGATGTGTCAAGAGAATTCTGATATATTGAATATTTTAGGAGAGAGACCTGTTGGTCAAGGGCAGGAAAGGACAAGCGCTCAGTTGATTGGCCACTGTTTCTCATATGTAGGATAGAAGGGAATGGAAATACCCAAACTGACCAGTCAGTTTTATAGTCAGTACGGTGGTTGGTGGCAGTGCCAGTCCCAGCTGGCATAGTTTAGTTCACAAATTACATGAACAGTGTGAAGCTGGCACCAGTGGGTTTAAATAAGCCTTAAAGCCTCTTTCACAAATTCAGGGAAAACCATATACATATAAAATGGAAGTCACATGCTATGTTCCTGAATCACTCCTGGACACACCCAGGTGAGGCAATAGGTAGGAGTTATGCTAATTCCTCTGCACTGTTGCCTGCAGGAATCATCGTCCAATTTCAGCTTGTCAGAGTAACGATACTGCTGTGGTAGTGATATGGCATGACTTGACATGGTGGCAAAGCTCCATACTAGTCCTTTTCAAATAACTGCAGGGAACCCACCTGCCCACCTACTCATCTGATCCATGCTGCCTCCATAGTGAAGTAGAAATGATGATGCCCTAGGCTCTTCTGACTTCAGTTCTTTTACTTGTGTTTCTCAGCTCTTAAAGCTCTTAGATTGTAAGCTCTACGGGGAAGGGACCTTTTATCCTAATGTATACTCATCTGGTGCTCCCATTATTATTGTCTATATAAGCACTTAATCACTGTACTTATTGTACCCCTTCTATACTAAATGTAAACTGTAAAGTGCCAGGTACACAGGTTGGCGCTATATAAATAAAAATATACATACCTACATACTCACATTGAATTCAATATTTTGTTTTTGTTTCATATAAACACATAAAACAGCATATTATGCTGCAAAATGCATAGTTGTGTGGGAAATAACCCTTTGAGTACCAGAGGGATATGCAACACATTGCAAAGCAATGTGTTGCGTACCCCTCTGGCACTCAAAGGGTTAAATAGTTTATTTTAATTGACTTTAAGTGTTTTATAAGTTAAAAATAAAGATATTGTACAATGGAGGTTCAGCTTGTTTTGGAGCATCTATTTGTATGGATGGAAGACCAGCTGAGGCGGCATGAATTTCTCTTCAAGCAGTGACTGCCATGTATATACATAAATTCATGAAAGCCATATTTAAATATGATTGCAACCTATTTAGATATTATTGGGGCACTATTGGCACCCCTTTGTTTCTCTTTTTGTCTTTTATGCTTGCTTCGTGAGAGGAATTTTTTGGGTGAGCACCCTTGTTGCTCTATTTGGAAGAAGATTTGTCAAGCTGTTATAGGGGAGCAGCTTAAAGGGATAGTAATGTTTCATAATAAAAGCAGCTCTAATTAATCATCATAGTATTTGGACTTTGGAGAGTGTTATTTCAATTCTGTCAGAGTTGTAGTTCAGGAGTAATTCAATGACAAAGTTCCCCCTCCCACCCCTTTTACTGATGTAACACTGCTCAGCCAGAGCAGAAGGGAGGTGCCCAGGTAGACTGCATAGAGGGACAATCTTCAATTAAGATAAGGGAAAAACCTGAAAAGCTTGCCAAGGGGGGCAGGGCTTTCATTGTTTTCATATAAAGAAGATTGTCCCCTGCTGTTATCTGTCTGGTCTTACAACCAGATTCACATCTGAGAAGAGATGGCTTACACTAGGTAAAAGGGGCGGGAGGGGAAACTTTGCTTGTGAATATCTCTTAAACCATACAGGTTTGAGAGATAAGACTTATATCGTTCTTCATGTTTTTTTAATGCTTACAAAATAAAATAAAGTTAAAATGAAGTATTACTATCCCTTTAAAATTATCTGGGCCCTACAACTAGTGCACACATAGAAACATAGAATTTGACGGCAGATAAGAACCATTTCAGCCTATCTGCCCATTTTCCTACATTTAAAACCTCAAACCGTTTTTGGTCCTCAGTCTTTTCTTAAGTTAAGGACATTCTTATGCCTATCCCATGCATGCTTAAATTCTGTCACTGTATTAACTTCTACCACTTGTGCTGGTAGGCTATTCCACTTATCTACTACCCTCTCAGTGGCTGACTGGGACTACACATAAGTGTAGTCCCAGCCAGGTATGATGTGATTTTTGAAGAGAATTGAAGATATTGCCCAAGAAGTGACTCCTTTTCTTCCTTTTTGTTATTGAATTCAATAACCTGTGTCTTTTCATTGCCCCTGCACAAGTGGAGTTGAGAGGAGAAATTGTGGAATACATATCTTAGTAAATTCACTTTAGGCAGATGCAGGGACAAAAGAAATGATTACAGTTCTTGATTTAGAGTGTAGTCACCATTATACATACATATATTTATGTGAGTGTGCATGTGGTACAAGCAATCTTTTTGCAAATATGTAAGTCCAAATGTAGTCCACTACAAAGGAATTTTGAAACTCTTATTTCTATCAACACTGGTATTGGACTAATGGAAGCTATTATTTATCACTGTCATGGTCAAATTTTTGACTAGGCAGAAGAGGCAGTTGCCTCTACAACCAATTTGTGAAGACATTCACAGCTGTACTGGTTACATCTATTGTGTTATTTTATGTATGTGGCTATCACAATTCCAAAACAACAGCTATTCAGTGTATATACTAATTCGGCCAGTTTATTTACCAAATTCTGTACCATTCTATTAGTTAGTGAACATAAGATATTTTCTCTATCTGTTGAAGGGAGCTATGGCCTTGGAATAAGTGTCTCCTGATTTGTTTAACAGAAGGACACTGACTAGGCAGATGTAATTCTTACAACAGTCAGTTGTATCTACTGTAGTTACTTTGTAATATTTAAACTATCAGTGTGGGACGGTGTTGCCCATCTGTTTTGTTTTTAAGCAATACTTTGAGTGCCAGCGAAATAGGTAATGCATTGAAAAACTGATTCACCCTTTATAATCATGGGCGGCCCTTGCTCGAGACATATGGAGACCCCTGCCTAAATATGAGTGGAGCTGGCTACTGCCACAGACAGAGGGAGCCCTACTCATGATTTTAAAAGACAACAGGGTTTATGCAGTAAAAGTGAGGTGATAAAGCAATGATGACTTCTCCAGGAATATCACTGGGCCAGTTCCTATGTTACTATATGGAGTCTATGCACTAAGACCTCCAAAGCTGGAGAAATCTTGGCGCATTAGCCCCAAAGAATAACAAAAGAATTAGAGAAGCAATATCACTGGAGAAGTCATCACCCCTTTAACACCTCCTTCTTGCGTCTTAGTGAATCTCCCTCTTGTGTACATTCTGAAGGTAGAAACTCAATTATAGATTAAAGCAGAATTAAAAAACAAAACAAAAAAAAACAGTAGCTATAAAAGACTGAGGTGATGTATAAATTAGGTCCTGGTCACTGTATAGTTTGATGGTTTGTTGATTTATTTTGTTGGATAATAAAGTTTGGTAAATTTGTGATGTTTAGAGGAGAAGCTTGGAGATAAATGAAGTAAGGCTCCATTTTCTGGCATTTTCTGTCATGAGGGCCATATCTAATCATGTAATTATACAGAGAACTAGGAGTGTTTGCCAATATACACAGGCATCGCTAAGTAAGGCTTCTTATGTGTCCTTAACAGGCATGTGCAGACATAGACACCAAGGGGGGCTTGAGCACCTGCCCTTTTTGTCCAAAGTGCCCTCGTGCCCTTTTAACAAAAAAAAAGTTGCCTCCTGCCCACACTAACCCCTCCACTGCCCAGTCAGGTCTGTGCCTCCTTCAGGACAGAGCTGTAGATGCTGTGCTCCATCGTCGGCTCTTTGGTATTACAGAGCGCTGGGAGATGACTGCATGTCTCTGCATGAAGAGAAGACCACGCGGGAGCTCCAGCAACTATAGGTCTGTGCCTAAGGAGGCACATACAGACCTCTCCTGAAGCTGGACCACCAGGGAAGAGGTAGGAAACAGACACTGGGGGGCAATGTGGAAATGATGGGGCAATATGGAGCTGATGGGGGCAATATGGAGCTGATGGGGGCAATGTGAGGGTAAGTTGGAGCTGATGGGGCAATATGGAGATGATGGGGGCAATGTGGAGCTGATGGGGGCAATATGGAGCTGACAGGGGACAATGTAAGGGCAATATGGAGATGACGGGGGGCAATGTGGAGATTAGGAGCATTGTGGAGGTGTCGAGTGGAGATGGCCAATGGGGGGGGGGGCGCTTCAGATTTCTGTGCCTACAGGCTCCTGAGATGTAAATTATTTTCTTTTTTTTACATATATATTTTGAATAAATAATTATGAGACGTGCCCTTTTTTTCATTTGAGCCCCTGCCCCCCAAAATGTATGTGCACGTCCCTGGTCCTTAGACCAGTTCATGCCCACATGACCCCTCACCAAGTCCCATTTACATACAATTTGCCTACTAAATACAAATATTAAGTGTAATATGTCAACCTCCAATGAAGCATAGAATGGTCTCAGCGATAGTACAATATATGGATAGGTAGCGGCTCACTTGCATAATGAATTCTGAAAGCAAGACACAGAGGATAATCTCCTAAGAAGAAATGACACAATTTTGGAGTAAACCAACTGTACCATAGGGGACAAAAAAATCCCACCATGTTCATTGATTTAACCTTTTGAGTGCCAGAGAGGTGTCCAATTCATTGCATTAAACAATTCTCTCTGGCACTCAAAGGGTTAAATTTGGCTTTTAATCCCTTGAATACTAGAGAGAGACAATTCATCAACTTAAAACCCCAATTTACATAAATGGGAATTTTGGTGCAGTTTAGGCTGATATTCTCCCCCGCACTATAGGGGGGAAATACAATTTGACATATTTCCTATTGATTTAACTTGGTTTTTAACTCATTAAATACTATAAGGCAAATCCCTTTTTGAATACATGAGAATTTTTATTTAACCCTTTGAGTGCCAGAGGAGGTTTGTAACATGCTTATTTCCCTTTCTAATTTTGTTTTGAACATTTTCTTTGTGTGTAATTCTAAATGATTTCAGAAATACAATTTGTGGATAGGTACCCCAATGTGGAGTAAATACAGCATGGGAATATAGTTGTCGTTTTAATCCTGAGTCACAATAGTGTGTGAGAGGTACCCCCCATTTCACTTCCAGAGGCCTAGTGACATGGAATAATAGCAATGAATATTTTCTTTACAAATAAAACTATTTAAGGGGATAGTAATACTTCGTTTTAACTTTATTTTATTTTGTAGGCATTAAAAAAAATATGAAGAATGATATAAGTCTTATCTCTCAAACCTTTATGGTTTAGGAGATATTCACAAGCAAAGTTTCCCCCTCCCGCCCCTTTTACCTAGTGTAAGTCATCTCTTCTCAGATGTGGAATGCAGTCTATAGACCAGACAGATAACAGCAGGGGACAATCTTCTTCCTATCAGAACAATGAAAGCCCTGCCCCCCCTTGACAAGTTTTTCAGCTTTTTCCCTTATCTTAATTGAAGATTGTCCCTCTCTGCAGTCTACCTGGGCACCTCCCTTCTGCTCTGGCTGAGCAGTGTTACATCAGTAAAAGGGGCGGAAGGGGTATACTTTGTTATTGAATTACTCTTGTACTACAACTTTGACAGAATTTAAATAACACTCTCCAAAGTCCAAATACTATGATGATTAATTAGAGCTGCTTTTATTATGAAATATTACTATCCCTTTAAGCCTCTGAGTGACAGAGGGTGTCCAACTCAGACATCTCTAAAGGGTTGATAAACATACCTGGGAACTCTCCGGATTTCCCCCAGAGACTCTGGTTTTGCCACTGCTTTACCGGGTCTCTGGGGCAGAGGTTGATTCCTCTGGATGTGGGGAGTTTCTATTGAAATTCTACCCACTCCTGCTGTTTCCCCCGTTGTAACTCCTTCCTCAGCCTTTTTTAAAGGTCTCACACCTTTAAGCCCTCTCCCCCAGCTCGTGTCAAGCCCCACCCCTTTTTGACACGGTTCGCATCATTTTTCTCACCCTCTGCTGCACCAGAGGACTCCCCTCCGGGTGGGCATTAATGGAAAGTTCCCAGGTATGTTGATAAATAAACTAAGCATTTCTTGTGATCTTTCAAATTCCAAGGACAACCTCAAGATTTTAGGAGAGGTGCTTCCTAAAAATAAAACTGGAGTGGATTAACACTTTGAGTGCCAGGGAGCTATAAGATGCATTGTAATGCATTAGATACCTTGCTGGCACTCAACGGGTTAAAACATATTAGGCCAGTGTTACACAATCTTTTTTTTCTCAAGGCACCCTTAACACTCTGTCTGGAATTTTTGGGTCACACCTCACATTTTACGTAATTCGTCAAGGAGTTATGAAGGGTACAAATATAATTTATAAATATATATATATATATATATATATATATATATAAATATTTTAATCTCAGAATAACAAAAAAAACAAACATACCCTGATTAACAGTTCCCTGAAACTCAACATTCACATATTTTGTTAAAGTCTTTATAGAAAGGAAAAGGTCACCCTACATGGATGTCAGAGGCACATGAAAGTGCCACAGCACCCTGACTGAGAACCAGTGGTGTAACAATAGGGGGTTGCACTTGCGACCGTCCCGTCACTCCAGGGGGCCGGCCGCCCCCTGTGACCCCACCGTCTGGCGCCCCAACATTCTGATACCTGATTTCCCTCCGGAACTCTAGTATTGCAGAGCGCTGGGAGATGACATCATCTCCCAGCTCTCTGCATTATGAGAGGACTATGCCAGAGCTACACCTGCATAGAGGTCTGTGCGGAAGGAGGCGCAGACCTTTCCTGACTCCTGCCACGCCACTGGACCACCAGGGAGGTAGGAGATAGGCAATGTGGAGATGGGGGGCAGTGTGGCGATGGGGGGCAGTGTGGAGGCAATATGGAGATGGGGGCAATTTGGTGGCAATGTGGAGTTGGGGGCAATGTGGAGATGGGGGAAAATGTGGAGGTGGCCAGTAGAGATGGCCAATGGGGGGCCAATGTGGTTGAGGGGGGCAATGTTGTCAGGGGGGCCCATGGCAGGGCCCGGGGGCTTCTTGTTACACCTCTGTTGAGAACCACTGTATTAGGGGGATGTACTGATACAGTTCCTAGCTAACTAGGCACTGGAACAAATTTCTAAGCTGCTTATGTTGAAGATGATCCTCTGTAACCAATGAATTACGTGGATGTACTAATACAGTTCCTAGCTAACTAAGCACTGGAACAAATTACTAAGCTGCTTATGTTGAAGATGATCCTCTGTAAGCCACTAAGCCAAGGATAATTCAATGGGAAAGTGTATAGGCATTTGGTGTGTTCCGTCTTCATGTACTTTTTTTACTTAATGTCCTAGCAAGTTTCAAAGGGAACTGATGTACCGCCATTTTCTGTGCGTCTATAGGGGGGAATTCAGGGCTGGAAGGCAGTTAGGTCTTAATGACAGCCAAACATGACTCAGGGCAGTTTTAAGAAACCCTGTGGCCCCTACTGGAGTAATGTATGGAGGCCCTCAACAATAAGTATACATTAAGGGCAATATATTCAAAAGTACTAATTTCTCCAACATATCACCATAATTTTTTTACATTCAGTTTTGTCATTACTGTCAAAGGAAAAAAGCAGTCTGAAAAGTGGGTGTGGTTTAATATAATATTCAGTTTTATTGTATTTTGTATTTTAAAACAAATTCTCATAGCCGTCAGCCGTCAGCCGTGGCTGCTTTCTGTCATTTTTGTGACAAAATAAAAATCATCTAAACTTGGAGAAGACAGTTTAAAGTACTACTGGCAGATAGGAGTAGGACATAGTAATAAGATGTTAACTGATAAAAACTGTCTTTATTTTTTTGAAAATGTATAATTTTAAAGACAAATAAAAGCCATTTTTAATGTCAGAATTTTTAAGGGCAATATTCAACAAGCTAATCTTACTGCTGTTTCCAAGTCTTTTCAAAAGTGATTTTCTTCTAAAAAAAAATACCATCTTCCTTTAACCAAAAAATTATGATAAGATATTTTTTTTATTATGACAACTCTTTGAAAATCCTTCCCTTTGGATCTGTTTAGGTTTACTCGTAGCCTTCTTTTCCTATTTGTGGGAAAAGCAGTATTATTTGTGCATTGTTCACCGAGAACATTATCCCTCTTCCATGACTATCAGGATTAAAAGGTTTCTTTATGTAAATATGGGACAGCTGGGAAGCCACAGACAGGCCCCATGTGAGTGTCTAGCTCTTTCAAGCGGTGCAGAAAATATGCTGCTCTGGTGGTTACATAACTTCCCACACTGAGGGTGATGTACTAAGAAGAACTGGTGCAAACCAACTGCATCACAGGGGAGCATTAAAGCATATGCTAAACTCCCCTTGATTTAAAGGGATAGTAATGTTTCACAAAAAAAGCAGTTCCTATTAATTTTCATAGTATTTTGGCCATGGAGAGTGTTATTTCAACACTGTCAGAGTGTAGTTCAAAAGTAATTGAATGATAAAGTATCCCCCTCCCACACCTTTTACCTAGTGTAAGCCACTCCCCTCAGATGTGGACTCTGGTCCTGGGACCGAACAGGTCACAGCAAGGGACAATCTTCTTACTGCGAACATAAGGAAAACCCTGCCCCCACTTGACAAGTTTTTTTAGGTTTTCCCTTATTTTCACTGAAGATTGTCTCTCTCTATGATCCATCTGGACAGTCTTGCTGCTCTGTGGAGGGCAGTGTTACCTCAGTAAAAGGGGTGGGGATACTTTATCTCTGGCATTCAAGCGGTTAATACTCTTAATACTCCCTATTTAAAAAGATATTCAGTGTTTAAACAATTGCACACCCAGATGTGTGTATTTCAGCCTTGGCCCTTTAAGCTATCATATTAAGTTTCAATGTGCCCGTGATGGTAGTGTGAATCTTTAAAGTTCTGAACTTAGTAACATGCAATGAGTGGAATAAATCAAAGCTCTCTGACTTCCTCAGATATCCAGATCCAAGAAACCATAGATGCCTGGACATGCTGGGACTCCATTCTCCACTGTTGTGCTTCCATCAAAGGATATCTGTCTATGTTTCAACAATGCATATGATCCACTCTGTTCCAGTGCTCAGTCAACCAACAAACATGTAAATAAAACTGATAAGAAATAGCAACTGACAGGACTCATGTACTTCATATAAAAACAGTAGCTTTATGTCAAAACTTAAAAGTTCTCTTTGTACACTCCCCCCTTCCCAGCACATACACAGTTAAGGTCCATCTTAGGGGTCTGAAGATAGGGCAATCATAGATTGCATAGAAAGTTCATTGTTAATTCAGGTAAGCATAGCTAGCAGCTGTTAAGTGCCAATGTGCGATACTTTGACAAGGCTTATAGATATCTTGACAATTCCAATGACTTAAAGGGATAGTAATACTTCGTTTTAACTTTATTTTATTTTGTAGGCATTAAAAAAACATGAAGAATGATACAAGTCTTATCTCTCAAACCTTTATGGTTTATGAGATATTCACAAGCAAAGTTTCCCCCTCCCGCCCCTTTTACCTAGTGTAAACAATCTCTTCTCAGATGTGGAATGCAGTCCATAGACTGGACAGATAACAGAAGGGGACACTCTTATTCCTATGAAAACAATGAAATCCCTGCCCCCCTTGACAAGCTTTTCAGGTTTTTCCCTTATCTTAATTGAAGATTGTCCCTCTCTGCAATCTACCTGGCCACCTCCCTTCTGCTCTGGCTGAAAAGTGTGACATCAGTAAAATGGGCGGGAGGGGGATACTTTGTCATTGAATTACTCTGGAACTACAACTCTGACAGAATTGAAATAACACTCTCCAAAGTCCAAATACTATGATGATTAATTAGAGCTGTTTTTATTATGAAACATTACTATCCCTTTAAATAACTTACTAAGTCATTAACATTTTAACACATTAAACACCTTCAGTGCCTGATTAAACACAAACTAAACACTGGCTAATTTAAATAACCACCATACTAAAGCTGGAGAAGGGGGAAAAAAGGTACTCACTGCTTCTAGTATAAGAATACTCTTAGATCAGTAATATTATTTTTAAAGCACACTGGCTCACCAGCCTCCACACACCTGTCGCTGTGAAAAAATTGAAGCTCTCCACTCTTGAGTCCTACCTGGACCATCACGCAGTTGGCTGTGGGAAAAAAAGCAGGGACTAATTTTTATATGGACAATCCCTGTTTACATTGTATCCATGATCTTATTGGCTGGAAGGTGGCCGTTAGAACATTCACTGGAGTAACCTCACCCCACATCCAATAACAGATGAAGGAAAATGGGTTTACGGATACAGGATATGTGACTCCTTCAAGCCAATCAGAAAATAGAGGAAGTGGTTATGTATTGCACATGCATGTCCCCTTGCCCCTCATTCATAACTGACTAGGAGGCAAGATTATTCCTGGACATATTCTGTGCCCTGCATTACGCCACCTCTCAGCTATTGGGAACATGCAAGAAAAATGTAAACAGGCATTGGCCATATCTAAGCTAATGCCTGTTTTTTCCCCTCCTTGGCCCAGGCAGGACTGGGGGAAGTGTGTGTGAAGGGGTTGTTTCACATTATTATGTTTTTAGCGGCAGAGACAGTGGCAGTGAGTTTTAAGGACTTTTTTGGAGGGGTTTCTCTTGTTTGATTATGTTACTGTTATGGAGAATCAGGGAGTCACGGACACCGATGGTTCACTGGTTCACCAACACCAAGTTAAGTATACATTACATGTTTTTCATTATATTAATATAGGCTACGGACCCCATATTAATTTTTTTCGTATCTCAGACACCTTTCTTTGGGCATCTATGTATTTATATGTGGACTCCAGACCTCATGTTAATTTCTGTTTTTCTTTTACTTCTTCTCCCTTAGGCAGGGTAGAGGAAAGGGTCTCGGACACCTTCCCTTGACTTTTTTCAGATCAAAATTATGCAATATGGGGCCCCCAGGCTCCATATTGATTTAATTTGTTGGCTGTTTTTTATTTCAAATATACCCCATATCCATGTATTTCATTGTATTTTAACTTGAAAAGTGAAGTAAATGTACCATATTTTTAATTTAGTTTATTAAAAGAGGGAATTAAAGTGTTCTTTAAGACTCTCCAACCTGATCAGATCAGGATGGAGAGATGTATATGGTATATTGAGCATGAAAATTAAATGTCCCACTTTCCCACCTTTCCCTGATGTTAACCCTTTCTTCAAGATATGGGACTTACCCACTGAACTTAGTGCTTTCTTTGCAAACCATCCTACTGCTCAGTCTCACAGATACATTTGTGAGCAGAAATAATAAGCCTTAGCAATGGCTGAGCTGTAGTCCATGCTCAGGATGCCTTAAAACTGCTTACAGGGAGACAAGGGCCGAGATGCATTATGGTTTAATGATGTCTCAGGACTATGATGTTGTGTCAGAGCTGTGTCTTCACAATCACATCCCCTCGATTTGTCACCAACCACAAACATCACCATAAATATATCGTGCCTTCAACAGTTTATGATTTTGGACTGAACACATCGACGATGGCTAATTTCCATATGGAAATGCAGTTTAATGAGCCATTGTCATATTCATGTGGGTATGCTGATATGTTACTGTGGCTGTTAACCACATGTGCTAAGCTCCGATAGCCTCTGCTGTCAGAGTTCACAGTCCAAACATCATCTACCAGAGGTTGGCAATTGTCAGAGGGTCTGCCCAGGACTGGATAGCAAATGGTTAACATATTCTTAAAAAACATTCAGACTGCGGAAATTCTCTATTCAATTTGTGAGTGTTAAAAGAAACAATAGCCCCATTGCTGAGAGTTGGGGGGGTAAAATATTTAACTGACATTTATGGGAACAAATGTCTTGCTATTGCAGCCTTTTATCTATCTTAAACAAACTTTAGTCCAGTATATTCTGGGGGGAAGTAATGCTGTTTGAGTTCTTCTACCCTTATCTTATGTGAATATCTAGGGAGGAATTACATGTCATCTTGATATAAAACACACACACACACACACACACACGTGACTATCTATACATATGTGCAGTTTTTAATCTCGTAGCTCCATCTCCTGGAACAAAAGATTATTGCTATTAGGGTTTCTAACTTAAAATATTCTTATCTTTGACTAACCAATCAGAGAGTCTAGAAAGTTAGTCTGACATCATATTCTAATGATCTGGAAACTAATCCTATAAGAGAAGGATGTGTTGTGACTTTCTGATAAGAGTTATTGGGTAGTATAATTACAGTGGCTAAATGCTAAGGAAGCTCTCTTTGTTCTGACTTCCATCAAGGAACCATCTTACCAGTGCCAGAGAATCCTGAGAGAACCATGCCTTAATTTGTCTAGTAATTTTAATTTTCTTTACAATTAATTCTGTGTAGCCCTAAGAATGATATATTTCCTCTATATTTGTGGAAAATAGCATTATAATAATTTTAATAGAACTGGTCAATCTATTGTAGAATTATTATTATAACGCATTCATTGCATTAATATATTCTAGGGAACTAAAAAGGATTAATTATCAAATTTGTCCAGATAATTGTTAGATAGTTTGATAGCAGTTTAGATCAAATAGCGTTATGAATTAGTTTTAAATCTAATTATTAACACCTATAATAACATTTCTTTATGTTTCTAAAAAGGTCATTGGGCGGGACAACAGTATAACCCATTATCTCTGGTTAACCCTTGCAGTGCTATATGGTGTAACAAACAGGATATTGCCATTGTAATTTTAATAGTATATGTTGCATGAAATGTATTAGTTTTATCTTTCTTACTAAACATATATTATTGTTATTGTAATTTGATTATATTGTAATTGTATAATCTGTTATTGGCAAAACATATATACAATTTTTAATTAGCATAGTTTATACAGGTTTTGGGGCAGGTATTAATATACACTGCAGCCAACTGTATTTTCATTAATTGTAAGGAACAATTAACCCTATCTTTGTTGCTGTGTTCAAATATTGATATTATATCTCTGGATATACCTATGTAAGTTTTAATCCTATTTATGTTGGGTAATGTTACTCTGTGATATTGGTTATTAATTTACTGTGTGTCAGTTTCTTTAGATATATCTTAGCAGATGACTAAGTCATATTAGAAGATATATCTTTGAGTCATTTTGTGTTCACCTATATTCCTGTCACCCTGATTACCTATATTATACATAAATTATATTTTTATTTAAATAAAGTGTATATTTTTTTGCACAAATATGTGTAATTGATTATTTTAATCAATTTTGTACTGTAAAGTAGTGTGTCAATACCTAGTTTGTGTAAACATCTCAAATTAATTTAACTACCCATTTTTATTTTATTTATGTGAGATATACAAAAATAATTGGGTCTCCTTGACAAAATGTTGGATCTCCCTGTAGTTTCCTATGCAGTAACAGCCCTTAATCAATCACAAGCATATAGGGTTGTCTTGTCATACTGCTGTTGATGTGTAAGGGATGCTATCTCTTATACATCGCCAGCAGTAGACAATCCTGAAGTCTGCTTTCCCACTTGCTCAGTGGGGGAGTGGAGACGATCCTCTAAGGCTTCAGCACCACAAACAGCATAATTCCCTTAACCGTTTGAGTACCATAATGATGTGCATTGCACAACCATGTGGCACTCAAAGGGCTAGAAAAGTACAGTATACAGTGCACAAACATCTTCAGCTACATTTATTTATTGATTTTTTAAAATATTTGTACTGCACACACAAAATTATTTACAAAAATGGAAAATAGAATTTAACCCATTGGCTGTTCTCCTCCTATGCCTTGCTTTGCAATGTGTTGGAGACACTTCAAGCAGCCGAAGAGTTAAAAAAAAAAAGTAAGGCTGAAATAAATCTATAGAGAAGAGTTGTTGCCAGAAGAACCAGTAAAATGTTAAGGCCTATTCACTCTCCCACCTATTCTCCATCCATTCATCAATCTGCGACTGCCACCCCTCCTTTACCCATTCGCCACTCTGGCAGTACCACCCCTCCTCAGCTTGATCACCACTCTGCAACTGCCACCCCTCCTCTGTCTCTTTTGCCACATTCCCTACCCTTTTCTTCCTTTGTATGGGTAGGAAAAGCAGTGAAAGGGATGGAGGAGGGGTGGCAGTCACATAATGAAAAACAGGCAGAAGAGGGGTGGCAGTCGCACAATGGCAAAAGGAGTATTTTTCTAATCCTTTGAGTGCCACAGGGGTGGCAATGCACATCATGATGGTTAAGGTGCTGAGACCTGAGTGCATCCTTTCAGCTCCCCCACTAAGCACGTCAAGGAAGCAGAGAGGATGGTCACTTATACTTCAGGATTGTACAATTGCTGCTGAGGTGTAAGGGAGGGCATCCCTTCCTCATCCCCAGCAGTTCAATAATCCTGTATGCTAATGGAGAACTTCTCCTCTCCTCTCCTTGCATACCTAATTCTTAGAGCATACGGCGATGCGTATCTCCATTACCATAGCACTGAACCTTAGTGCATCTCACCTGTAAGTCTCCATGTAAGTGAGGACCGGATTGTGTTGTCATGTCAACCATGCTCCACTGGCTGACCTGCAAATAAGGAGCAAAGAGGTGGGCAGTATGATATTAAACACTGAATAAATTAAGTGAGTAACATAGAATGGGATTTACATCAGTCACACTATAATACTTCAGAATGTATTAAAATAAAAATAAAATCCTTATAATATAATTTGCTAGGATGCGTCGCTCCCTGTGTGCGTAACACACACGTGTGCTGTAGAGACTTTAGGAATGATGCAGTCAGGAGCAGTAGTCATGTGCAGCAGAGACTGCCCGAACGCGCTAGCCCCCAGTCCAAGGCATGGAGCGGGGCGCCCAGAACTGCCCACCGCCCGTCCCCACCCTCGGCCCCAGGGCACCAGCCGAGGCCGCTGGGCGGCACACTGGCACGTGCACACAGCCCTTCAATACTAGTATTAAAATAAAAATACATTTCAATATCTTTAAAAACACCTAGTAGTTACCTAAGCATCAGTTGGGGTGTGCAACTTACAGAGCTCATGCTGTTTTTCGACTACATTCACACCCTCCCGAGCCAGCCTACACTACATAACAAAGCTGGTACAGCAAATAAACAAGGCACCATAAACCAGCAGAAGCCACTTGGTCAGGGCAAGTGGAATTGATAGGAGTTCTAGTTTAACCACAACGGGCCTCTCCTGGTGGAGTTGTTGTCCAATAACAGCTGGAGAGCTACAGTTTGCCCATCCTCTTTCCTGGAAGGAAAAACAGAGGTAGATGAGAAGCCAACAGCTGCCTGGGGATGATGGGAGTTGTGTTCTCCAACAGCAGGATTTCTAAACATTAAGTATTGGAGTAAAAGAACAAATCAAATGAGGTTTAAATGAGAAGTAACACGTCTCGCCTTAATAAGAACCTACAGATTACCTTATTATGGCATGAAAATCCTAAAGGCCCCTATGACTTTTGCCATTGTCCCTATGTGCAAAGGATAATATCTTCAATCAGTGCTGAATATCAGGTTCATGGAGGTGGTCATGATAGTTGGTATTTTTTTAACCCCTAAAGCACCACGCGGTCCACTGCATACATCCACACAGGCATCCCAGAATTCCATGACGGTCACCCGTCCTTAACGCCCGATCAGCCATGACGTTCCTGGCACATCATCTGGAATTAAAGGGTTAAGCTGAATCAGGAATGAGAACACCCATGTGGTCCTTAAAGGGTTAAGATTACCATGTGCAGTGGGTGGTGTTTGAGTCCTGTGGTCCTTCTACCAGCTGTCATGTCCACCTCCACGTAGAACACAGGTTATAGTAAGATAAATGGAGGTTATTTTTAAGAGGTTTTACTTTTCCTTAAACCCCTTAAGGACAAGAGGGATGGGCAACTCATTGATTTGCAATGTGTCCCATATCTCTCTGGTCCACAGGGGGTTAAATAGGTTGCTACGTGGAACTGTGTCTTCGATCTCTCCAACTTGGAAAAGAGGTTTATAGTATAGGATACAAATAGGAGAGACATCTATTGCTGTTAACTCCTCTTCATTACTGTATATTCCAGATGTGTCCGTCCTATGGGCACAGAGAGTCTAAGAAGAGCTGAAGAAATTCTGCACCATAATGTCTACTGATTTAATTTGGGATTTTAAAGGAGATCTATCACCCCAGTACAAATGTGTGTTAAATGTTAGATTACCTAGCGATTAGGTGGAATTCTTGAATAATTTAGATAGACTGTGGGTACAGCTCTATTCCCGCAGTCTGTCGCTTTGCCTCCGCTCCCCTCCCTCTAGCCAGCCTCCTCTGATGACATAGGGTTCTGTCTGTAGGATGGAGAGATCTCATTGGCTAGATATTGATCTCTGCCAATGAGACCGCTCTGGCTTACAGACAGAAGCCTCTGTCATCTGAGGATGCTGCATAGAGGGAGGGGAGCGGAGGCAAAGCGACAGACTGTGGATATAGAGATGTACCCGCAGTCTATCCGGAAGTGCCGTCTTTAAATGTTCATTTTTGGCAACATAAGATAAAAACAAAAAATTCAAGAATTCCACCTAATAGCTTGGTAATGTAACGTTTAACACACATTTGTTCTGGGGTGATAGATCCCCTTTAACTCCATGGGGGGAGATGCACTAAGACGTGATAAAGAGGTGATAAAGCAGAGATTACTTCTCCAGTGAAATCAATAAGATTTCCCCAGCTATGGAGATCTTAGTGAATAGGCTCTATAGAATAACATAGAAACCTGAGAAGTGATATCACTGAAGTAATCTCCCCTTTATCACCTCTTTATCACCGATTAGTGTATACCCCCCCCCCCCCGAATGTTGCTGAGATCTAAAACACATTTCTCTGCTGCAAATAGCTAAGTGAGTGGGGGCACCTATGATTTATAGCAGAGCTAAGCAACCTTATGCCCCTTAATTGCTGTGTATTACAACTCCCATCATCCCTAGCTAGTGAACAGCTGTATTGGGATGATGGGAAATGTAGTCAGCAAATAGTTTCAGCAGCCAAAGCTTATCTTTCAACTCAAAGAGATCAAGCTAATGTTTTAAATATGTCTACATTGCTGTGAATTTGTGACTTCTTATTGTACTGAATACTGCTGTTAACAATTACTTGAACCACAGGACCAGAAAAGCCACAAGGCTATGGCATCACTTCTGATCAGCAGATAATTAGTTCTTAGTGGAGCAACCTCTCTAAATCCAGCCCCAGGTCTAACAGAACCCACTGGAACCAGATTATGTACTACAAAGTAAATTAAATTGATTTAAATGGTTATATAGTCTGTTTTTTCTCTTCCACAACAGCCCAAGTTACAATGCACCTATCCAGGGATTTGCCTCCTACATTTAATTTCTTTGTTTTCACTATAATAATATCAGCCATGTTTTCATGTGATTTAATCTTATCAAAATAATACAAGAATTGTCAAAAGACAGAAAGATGCTCACTGAGAATTAACAACGGGATAAAACCCATTCAGGAGTAGTTAACCCTTTGAGTGCCAGAGGGGTATGCAATGCATTGCATAAACCTCTGACACCCCAAGGTTTAAAGGACTGATGAACCTTTATTATGAAAAAAACCCATATGGCAGGGTTTCTCTTGCTGAGTAAAACAATGATATTATAGCTGCAGGGAGATGTGTTATTCCAAAGCATATCCATTATAGACTATATTCATTACTTATTCGACAGTGTCACATTGTTCTCAGACAGCTCACCTACAGCCTGCCTGGTGTCTAGACATTTATTTTATTACTCTCAATGAGAGAGGTGAGCCACTGGCTACAGGTCTCATATGATGTCACAGTAAAAGCTTCACCACTTTGTAACAGCTTGAACTGTGATAGCATTTCATCTCCCAGCAGTGGGAAGAGCTGTGTTTTAATCAGCAGAAAAAGCCATCCTGGCACCTTTTTTGCCCTTTAATGCACCACCCCCTGGTATCCAAAAGGTGAGTTTGTTTCATAATGCACATTGTGTTATGACTCACCATACTAAGTGATAAGAACAGCCATACCTTGGGTCCACAGAGAAAATTGCAGAGTATTTTGGCAGTGGAGAGCATTATTTCAATACTGTCAGAGTTGTAGTTCAAGAGTAATTGAATGATAAAGTATCCCCCCGCCCCTTTTACTGATCTAACACTGCTCACCTCAGAACAGCAAGACTCTCTGGATGGATCACAGAGAGGGCCAATCTTCAGTGAGCATAAGAAAAAACCTGAAAAGTCTATCAGGAGGGGCAGGGTTATCCTTATGCTCACAGTAAGTAGCCTGTCCCTTGCTGTGAGCTGTCCAATGAAGAGACCAGATTCTACATCTTAGGGGAGGTGGTTTACACTAGCTAAAAGGGGCGGCAGGGGGACACTTTATCATTCAATTACTCTTGAACTACAACTCTGACAGTATTGAAATAACACTCTCCATGGCCCAAATACTATGAAGATTATTTGGAGTGCTGTTTTTGTGAAACATTACTATCACTTTAAGGTTAAAAAACTCTAAACAAACAAATACATTAATAAATAAAATTGAGCTTTACTAACCTTTAAATGAAGCATTTCCTAACAGTGAGAATACTCTTGTTTTACTTAGCAGGAAAGATCTTACATAAAAAAACAAACCATGTACTGCTACTTAAAGGGATAGTAATACTTAAGTATTACTAATCCCTATAGCAAAGTACTACTTAAAAAAAAGTATTGCCCCCAGTGTGATCTCTCAAACCTTTATGGTTTGAGAGATGAATGCTTCTAAAGTTGCCCTCTCCCTCCCCCTTCCCCGTAGTCAGCATTCTAGCTGACTGAAAGGAAGAAAGTCGTACGACTTTCAGGCGGCTCTCCAGCACAGCCGGATCACGTTACTAAAAAAGAAAACTTTCACTGATATGGTCTTCTACGTGTGCTTGGCTTGCAAGTACATGTAGAAGACCGTTTTAGTGAAAGTTTTTTCTTTAGTTAATGCGATCGCGGCTCTGCTGCAGAGCCGCCTGATGATCTATAACCGGATTTCCCTTCAGTCAGCTACAAGGCTGACTTCGGGGAAGGGAGAGGGAAAACTTTAGAAGCGATCATCTCTCAAACCATAAATGTTTGAGAGATGACACTGGGGGCAATATGTTTTTTTAAGTAGTACTTTGCTATAGGGATTAGTAATACTTAAGTATTACTATCCCTTTAATAGCTCTATGAATGGGATTGTGCACTCTACAGAACAGTCCAATAGCTATTCACTTTTCTTTCTTGGTGAGTGCATTACGCTCATTTGGCTTTGTATGTTCATAGAGCCTTTTGTTTAAAAGAAGAGTTGAGTAATTTTGGGACAAATGAGTGCACTACAGGATAATTTTGTTCCCACTGATATAAATAGGACTTTTAACCCCTTGAATGCTAAAGATGTCTCCAACACATTGTGAATAAATGAGTTAAAGACTTCTCTATCATTCACTTGTTTGAAAGGCCCATTTAACACGTTGAGCGGCAGAGGGGTACGCAACGTATTGCTTTGCAATGCTTTGTGTGCCCCCTCTTGCACTCAAAAGGTTAAATCAGTGGGCATGTTGGAAATGTTTAATTGTCCCTTTTGGTACAGCTGGTTTGCTCTAGAATAGACCCACTCGCTTTTATACATTAGGTTCAATACAGGCCTCATGTATACAAGCAGAGTAGCGTGATTCTGGGGTAAACTAACTGCACCATACAACTTCCAGTTAATTGCAGTTTAACTTTTAATCCCTTGTAGGATGGAGAGGTATCCAGTACATTGCTTCTCTAGCATTCAAGGGGTTAAAATGCTCCATTTAAATCAAAGCCAATTGGGGGATTTTGTTTCTGTGATCCCCTACGGTATCACTGATTTGCACCACTCCATGTTTATACATACGTCTCTCCAGGGCCGGTGCAAGGATTTTTGCCACCCTAGGCAAAACCTACTTTTGCCGCCCCTTGGCTCCGCCCCTTGTGTCCCACCCCTTTATACCCTGCCTACTTATACTCCACGTCTTTTCTTGCCCCACCAGCTCCACTTTGCCCCATCAACTCCAACTTGCCCCCATCAGCTCCACTTTGCCCCCATCAGCTCCAACTTGGCCCCACCAGCTCCAACTTGCCCCCCACCAGCCCCAATTTGCCCCCCACCAGCTACACTTTGTCCCCCACCAGCTTCACTTTGCCCCCCATCCGCACCAACTTGCCCCCAGCAGCTCCACTATGCCCCCTCAGCTCCAACTTGCCCCCATCAGTTCCAACTTGCCCCCCATCACATACCTCTAGCTCCCGTGCCATCTTCTCTTCAGTAATGCAGAGCGCGCCGGGAGATCATGACTCCCAGCGCGCTCTGCATTACTAAAGAGCGACCGCGATGAAGGAGCGCAGTAGCAACACAGACCTGACTGTGTTGCGTTCCGGTGTGGTGGGTGTGGGGTCAGCTCTTCTCCGCTGCATGCCCGCGCCCCCAGTACTTGTGCGCCCTAGGCCGGCGCCTATCTCGCCTATAGGTGGCGCCGGCCCTGAGTCTCTCTAGGATCTATCTGACACATTAAAAACAGGATTGAACCTGGGGATGGGCTTCATGTCTCATTATAATAGATATAACATCTTGGTATAGAGATTGTATAGAGATAGATATTTTCAACTCACAGACTAACAGGCTCTTCACACCTCTGTGTTAATGAACATTTCCTTGTTCCCAGGACTTTGGTCTAACCCTATGCGTATCATTTCATATCTATGTAGACTGTATGTTTACTAAGTTAATTGACCCCCACTGTGTACTCACATATTTGGTTTCAAATGTATGTCATGCTCTGCAAATATAAATGCAGTGTTATTCTAGCTTTATTTGTTAACCCATGTCTGAATAAGGGGCCTTAGTGTCCTGAAAGCTTGTACTTGCTATGTCCTCAGTTAGCCATTAAAAGGTATTGCCTTTATATCACTATTGTGAGTGAATCCTATCTAGGGTATAAAGGCAAGCTGGAGAATTTCTGGGGCAAACCATCTGCACCACAGGAGACAAATGCATTTGCCAAATCCCCACTGATTTTAACCATTTGATTGACAGAGATGCATTGGATATCACTCTGACAATCAAAGGGTTAAATGGAGCTTTTAACCACATCAATATTAAAGAGGTCTTCAACCCATTTCTTTACAATAGAAATACTTCTCTAGGATGCAGATGAGTATCACCTCATTTAAACCAATGGGAATGTTGATTTGTTCCCTATGATGCAGTCAGGTTTGCTCCAAAATTACTCCGGTTTACACTGATACATAAAGCCCCTGGGTCACATGAGGCCGCTTACACTGCTGATTTAATCAGCACTTGGCACAAGGAGAAGCAGCTTGCTGGAAATCATATATAAATCACATGAGAGGTACATGCAAAATACATTTCTTTTTCTCCAATAAGATTCCACTGCTACAAAAAAGTTTCTTTTGTGAGCAGAGCTTGAGGCATAGATTGTATACTTGCTTCCCTAGTGAGAAATCAGCGGTACCTTTACTGAGGAAGAGGCTTAAATGTAAGTCAGGGGTTTGCTGGAACCATAACGCAGGGGAGTTGATAGCCACTGGCAGATGAAGCTCAAATACCAGGGTGGGAGAGGCACTGAAGGGCGATAAGAGGCCAGAGTGGTGATGGTGCCAATGCCATATCAACAGCATGCACTAAAGTGGGTTCGCCATCATATACCTGTGAATCTGCCTCCAGTCTGACACATCACAATGTTGGAATCTGCCATGCCTTTGACAGGTTTACTATTTTGTTCAACAATGGCTCATTTGCATATTGAAATGCAGGTTAATGAGCCATTATCGTATTCGTGTGGGTGTGTTTATATGTTAATTTGACTATACACCGAATGCACTAAACTACAACAGCTGTCCCTGCTGTCAGAATTCACAGTCCCAACATCACCTACCACAGATCTACATGTAACAGAGAGACAGATGAGGCTGAAAATCCATCAAGTTTAGCCCATGCCATATCATCTCTGTTCATCCAGAGGAAGCCAAAAACAAAGAAAAAACCCCACTGAAGCCATTTCCAAGTAAGCCCCATGTGGTTACAAAGATCCCTTCCTGATTCGAAATGGCAGTTGAATATTTCCCTGGATTAACATTCTATCTGCTTTTAAGCCAACTGTGATCATTCTCAATATTATTCTGTGCTAGATAGGTATCCCTTAGATTTTTTAAAGCAGTTACAGTATCTACAAGCATACCATCATGAGGCAGAGAACGCCATAACTTTACTGCCCTTACTGTAAAAAATCCCTGCTTTTGTTTTAGTCAGAAGAGTGTTTCCTCCAGTCTTAATGGATGACATCTTGTTCTTTGCTCAGGTCTTTGAGTAAATAATTAATTGGAGAGTTATTTGTATTGACCTTGAGTATATTTGTAAATCATATCACCCCTTAGATGTCTCTTCTCTAATGTAAGAAAACCTAGTCTGGCTAGTATTTCTTTATAACTCAGATCCTCCAATCCATTTACCAGTTTTGTTGCATGTCTTTGCACTATTTCCAGTTCTATAATGTATTTTTCAAGAACAGGTGCCCAAAACTGTACTCCATATTCTAGACGAGGCCTTACCAAAGATTTATATATAGAGGTAGAATTACATCCCTTGCAGCTATGCCACTTTTTACTAATAACCTATTTGCTCTTGCAGCAGCTGAGTGACTCTGCACACTGCTGAGAAGTCTATTGTCTATCAGTACTCCTAAATCTTTCTCTAATGAGGATTGCCCAAGTAGTTTTCCATTTAGTCTATATGTAGCATGCTTGTTTCTACAGCACAAATGCATAACCTTACATTTATCTACATTAAACCTCATCTGCTACTTTCCTGCCCATTCACTCAATTTATCTACATCTTTATGCACAGAAAAAACGTACAGATCTGTATTTCCTTACAGAGCTTAGTGTCATCAGCAAAGATTGATACACTACTTTCAATTCCCACTTCTTGATCATTAATAAACAAAATAAAAAGCATTGGGCCCAGGACAGAACCCATTTACAACTTTAGACCCAATGTGCACAGCTTCCATTTACAACAACTCTCTGCCATTTAACCAGTTCTCAATTCATGTACCGATATCACCTCCCAAAGTGTAGCCTTTTATTTTATGCAGTAACCTGTTGTGAGGCACTATATCAAAGGCTTTTTAAAAATCCAAGTATACTACATCAACAGCAATTCCATTGTCCAAGTTACTAATTAATCTTTCATAAAATGCAAGTTAATGAGTTTGACGCAATCTATTCTTCATAAAACCATGCTGGCTCCTACTAATAATATTGTTTGTACCATGTGGCTCTCTTTGGAGCCAGAGAACAGTTTGCTGTCTCCACACTGGAGAACAGAGACAATAGCTGCCCTCCCTTAAAGGCACTGAAATAGCTAATTAATTAAATAGCTATTAACAGCAATTCCATTTGCCTCAGTTAGGTGAGTACAATACTTGGCCTCATATTCCAACAGAAAAACAACAGGATTAATCAAAAAGAGACGAGAAGAACAGGCTGTGTATTGGTGCACTTTGTTATGCAATCTTTATTATAATTTTTAATAAAATACTGATGTGATGTAATTAAAAGAACTCAGACTCCCTGGGAGTCTGTATTACACGGATCAAGAGTAATTATATAAATCCATAATTCCAAAAGAAACAGCAAAAATACTGGATTAAGAGCAATATTAATGTGTAGCCCTTGTGAAAGGGTTACAGGAGCAAAGTGTTGCTGAAGTCTGAGAGTATCCTCTCCGCCCCCCAGTGGACAAATGAGGGAGCAGAGAGAATGTACTCAGACTTCAAGGTTGTCGAATTGCTGGAGATGTGTAAAGGAGGGCATACCTTCCATAAAGCCAGCAGTTCGACAACCCTCCATGCTAATGAGAAGATGATCCCCCCCTCCCATTACTTTAGCAATTCTTTGTGCATATGGTGATGCACATCTCAAATGTTTTTGCCAGATGCACATCACCAGAGCATTGACCTTTAGTGCATCTTGGCCCAGGTCTCATGCTTTAAAGGACAGGGTCTTAGACTCGTATTACCAGACCGATGCATTTCATGGTTTTATACTCTACTACTCTTATTATTAAAGCAGAACTATCACCTAAAACCAAAGTTTTACCATGTGTTTTAATGATTAACCCACATGTTCTTCAAGTCGCTTTGTAGTGGAGATATTTGCCCTGCAAAATCAGGCACTTCCACTTTTTGAGGGACTCCATGATGTCTCGGGACTTCCCAGTTGCCCCAGGGAGTGTGTTCATGCTCCACTTCGAAGCTGGATTTCTGTGATGTAACATTACAGCAAACTCCATTTACAATGCTACTGAGGTTGGTGAGTGGAGGTTGCAACCTCAGCAGCATTGTAAACGGAGTTTGCTGTAACACTGGTTGATGTAACATTACGGCATTGTAGCATTGTAAACGGAGTTTGCTGTAACGCTGGTTGATGTAACATTACAGCAAACTCAATTTACAATGCTACTGAGGTTGCAACCTCAGTAGCATTGTAAACAGAGTTTGCTGTAATGCTACAGCACAGAAATCCAGCTTCGAAGTGGAGCATGAACACACTCCCTGGGGCAGCTGGGAAGTCCTGAGAAGGTACAGTGTACCATAGAATGTGGAAGTGCCCAATTTTGCAGGGCAAATATCTCCACTGCCAGGCGACTTGAATAACACACACACACACAGCACTAATATCAGGTTAAACATTAAAACGCATGGTAAAACTTTGGTTCTAGGTGATAGTTCCACTTTAATAATGGTGCAAATGGGTGGGGTGGAACACAAAAACATTATTTTGGTAGGAACATGCAAATGCCCTTTCCATCATGTAAGGGAGATTTGTCTTGGATTTTGGGGTTGAGATGTCCTTATGGGTGGGATCAGAATGATTTGCACATGCAATTTTTCCCTGTAGTGGTACAAGACAGCTAAAAGTAAGATAACGGCTCTGTAGTGGCTATCACCCCTTAGAACAGTGACAATGGATAGGGCACCAGAATCACCTCAAGGGCCGCATATTTGGTTTGCAATGCTTAAAGGGTTAAGTCTGCCATACATTATTATTACAAATTGTGAATAGTATTTGGAAAATAGTACATTAGCCCCAAATATTGAACTGAATATTGTTTTGTGTTATTCTATTGTTATCTAAAGAAAATTATTTTGAAAACGATTACTCTATTGCTGTTGAGTGTTCAGCAGAATTATAGGTCATGGTGTCATTCATCCTAAGAGGAGGCGGCAGAGTGTTAAGTCTGAAAAAAATTCTGTTATTCTATTCAGAATTAGTTTATTTGTTCTGCAGATGCTTCCAATAGTTTTCAGTGAATTAGACCTTTTAATATCTGACACATGAAAACTGACTCTTCTGCTTTTGCTTCATGTAAGTATTCCCATACAGTATAAAGCTGTCAGTGTTATCCTTTGCAGTCAGTCAAATACTCCCTGGAGTGTACTATGAGCAACTGGTCTTGCATAAATCACACAATGCTATGGTGTACCTACTAACTAAGTACAGGTGGTGTGTATGCAAATTTATGATGAGACAGCTGCCTGCATGGAACTCCCCTGTTGTTGTGACATTTGACCACTAGGGTGCACCAAGTCCTTCCATGACAATACATGGTACTGTTTAATCCAGTGTTGAGCAAAAAGTATCTCTCACTCTTTGTCTGCTTCTTTTGACCAAATCACACACACTGTATTTTCACCCCCTCCCCCCAAAAAAACTATTTTGTTGCCTTAAAGATTGCCTCCCATTTACCTTAACCCAATGGGTAATAGAGACATCTCCAACGCATCAGTTTTCAGTACTTTCTAGCACCCAATGGGGGAGATAAATGACACAATTCTCGCCAAAAGGGGACAGGGCTTAATCGCGAGTGGGGGGCAGTGCTTAAGAAACTAGTGAGAAATAGGCTCAATAGGCTGAGGAAGGAGGAGAATGGCCGGGGAGTGGAAGTAACAGAAGTGGGCAGAGTTTCATTAGAAACTCCCCACTTCTGGAGAATCAGCCTCTGCCCCAGAGACCCGCTAATGCAGAGTGAAATACCAGAGTCTCCACGACAAATCCGGAGAGTTCCCAGCTATGCTTATGTCCTCTGGTCTTAAGGGGTTGGACTTTGGAATTGATTGACCTGCCTAACGTAAATGTACTAAGTTATGTAAGTCAGAATACCTCCTCTTAAAATAATTTTTCACCATATGGAAGACAGTGAGATATTCTCTAGCCGTTCCCTTCCTCTATGCCTTGTACACAGCTGTCCAATAAAGGCATGCAAGAAATGAAGCTAGTGTATGCCATGTACCAGTGCATGCTATGATAGGTGTATGTGGCATGCTGGTATTAATTGATGATGGAGGGTATTCTCTGGTTTGCACTACAGCTCTTATACACTGTTATGAATACCCTGTTGTACAGCCACTGGCATAAGAGGCTACATTTGAGCTTCACACATTCATCCACTATCTGGCTGAAACATTTGGGAGGGGTACTTATTCTTGAACTATTCTTAAACTTTTTTGAAAGGTTAATACCATTCTCTTATTTCAAAAGTTCTCAAACCCCAGGGTTTCAAGAAGAAGTACAAGGTGTTCCACAGAGCAGATGTATGTAAGTAATGAGCAGTGGATCCATTGTCTCTGTGGTTGTGGATGTATGGAAATATTAACCACATGAATGCCAGGGGACATGCCTCTGGCACTCAAATTATGAAATATTTTGAACGAGTTTTGTATTCTGTGAGGTCCATTTCTGGGGCAAACCGGCTGCACCATAAAGAGGACATTAAAAAATTCCACACATTCCCATTGAGCCTTTTAACCATCCCTATTTTAAAATTCATTGGAGATCTCTCTCACATTGAAAAGGGTTAACCATTTGAGTGCCATAGTGGAATTTAACACATTGCATAGCACTCAAAAGGTTAGAGACCTCTCAAGCATTCAAGGGGTTAACGTCCCTATTTAAATTAATAGAAATGTTTCTTTGATCCCTAAACTGATACTGGTTTCCCAAGAACCACATCACTTTTTCTTATTACATTAGTCTTATCTTCAGTATTTTGCAATGCAATAAAAAAAAATGGCACTTTATGCCAAGCTCGTTGCATTAAAATCAATGGTACGAGTGAATTTCCCCACTATGCAGCAGTTTTCCCTTTGTTTCCCATAGGGAAAGTATAAAAGAGGTGTCAGGTTCCCACAACATGTCATTCCGTGTTTGTGAAAGATAGCGAAAACAGCCCAATTTTGAGCTTGTTAGAATAGACAAATAAAGTTATGTTAGTGTGCTGTTTAGGGTGTCTTTAGGCAGGCAATTTGTTCTCTGTGATAGGGGAGTTTGGGGGGCTCTGTGGGAGTGTAAGGAGAGAAAGAAGGTTCACCCAAAATAAGTCAAAATCTTGGCTGACTTAGACAGCTTTGATCAATGTTTCTTCCTGATCTGGCTGTTATCTCTGTTAGGGAAGTCTGAGGGTGTATGAATGGAGCAAAGGAGATTTACCCCAACTACCCCAAAATTTTGTGCTACTGACTGGGAAGACATAGGCAGCTGTTATTCAAGTTCCTTCTAGCTGACGGTCCTCTCTGTGTTAGGGTAGACTTCAGAAGAAGAAGAATAGTTTGACTGATAGGTGACAGACCCTGACGTGAGCTGTGACTGAGGCAGACTGATACTAGAAGAAATATAATATTTTGTAAAGGGCAAGCTATACTCTATATACACTGTTAAAATATGTTTGCTAGTTTAATTATGTCCAACAAATGTGCTAGAGATATGGGAGAGCAAAAGGAGTAGGAGCAGTGCAGGATATATGATCCCCTGACGAAGCCTTGTGGCGATACGCATCGGGATAGTTGGTGCAGTTTGGAGGGGCGATTGACTTATGCCTTGCAGATCGGAGGTGTGGTTTATTGATTTATTAATATATTTATACCTTTTTTTCTTCTTTATATTGGATAACATCAGTTCTTCTTTCTTCTTTGTTTAGGAGAACTTTTTTTCTGATTTATTCACAGTATGTGTATTGTTTAATATTGTTTCACTTGTAGTGCACTGTTTGGGATGTGTATATATTTTTCATTTCTGTATATGCTGCCTTTGGATCATATATTCAAGATTACTATATAAGGCTAATTTGGGAATTATATAATTACATTTAATGATAGCTTTTTGTGAAACTTGCTTGTACTGATTTATAATATTATTCCCATCTTCTGTGTAATACAGTATCATACCCCTCCTACCGTTTTGTGTTTTTTAGTATGTTTTAAATGTGAGTCTTTGTTATGTATATTGGTGTATAAGTAATTTACAATAAAAATATAATAAACATTTTGTATTTTTCTATACTCTGGGTTGAGTGCCTCTTTGTAAAGGACTTCTTTGGTGGGGTTCTCTTTGATTCCCTGGATATAGTTGTGACTAGATTCCTCTCAGAATCTGAAACCCTAAGAGGGATGTAAAATCTGTGCCCATTTCAGCAGCTCCTACAGTGCTCACAATGCATTATATTCCTTTGTGTAGTATACAAGAATAAAAAACAACCTGCCTCATCGCCAGCTGAAAATGGAAGTAATTACAAGGTGAAATTACATATTGTACATGCTAGAGTATTCGTACAAGCAGAAAAAGGCCATTTGTGAGTATAAAATGCAAAACTTGAAGGCTTTGTCACCTGGGCAATGGTAATTATTGTGTGATGTATTTGAGCTGCTGAAACCTTTTGAGGAGGCCACCTTGCTGGTTAGTTGTGTAGGGGCAGGAATTAATGAGATTCTCCCATTGCTATATTTACTGCATAAAAAAACTGTGGAGCATGTCTGCTGAACATTACAATAATGACAACAGAGGCATGCACCAGCTAGTGAAGGACATGTCAGCAGGCTCTGAGCAAGATCCTTGCAAAGTGTCCATGAAAAGCAATTAGGAGTACATTCTTGCTACTTGGCTGGAACCCCACTTTAAACATAACATTTCTGAATTGCTTCCAAACAGTGATAAAATTGTGCCAAGGCATGATGATCAGCAGCATCTCTCTGAGGAACAACATTCTGTCAAAGAACATAAAAATATGCCAATAGATCAAGTGGAGGGTGGCATTGTGGAGAATGAAAGAGAGAAAATAGGACCAAAAAAGAGTAGAAAGCATAATGAAAAAGTCAACAACATCAACAAGAACATTCCAACATATTTCTGAACACATCACTATCACAGAAATCAAGTCAAATGAATTTGAGGCATCAAACTAACATTGGTGGTGGTGGTTGTCGTGGTACCATGGTGCCCGTGATCCCTCTCTGTCACTCTCGCTTGTGGTGCTCTCTGACTGGCTGAGTCTGTTTGGCCTGCCCCTGGTGACCTTTTTATGCTTGGCCATTGACACCTGTCAGGTGCCCTTTCGTGGTGTTCCAGAGCCAGTGTTGCTATTGCTGTGTTCGTACGTTCCTGATTCCTGTGTACCGATTTGGCCTGTCTTGACTACGCTCCTGTGTTCCTGCTCCGTGATCCGACCCAGCTTGGCTGACGTTCCTGCTTGTGACTGATCTGGCTTGTCTGAGAACCACCTCCGTGTACCGACCCGGCTTGGCTGGCGTTCCTGCTCGTGACTGATCTGGCCTGTCTGAGAACCACCTCCGTGTACTGACCCGGCCTGGCTGACTTCCTGCTCTGTGACCTCAACCGGCTTGTTCCAGAGACCTGCTTGATCCTGTTTCCTGCTACCAGTGTCGCCGTGGCGACATTCTGACTTCCGCTGAGCTCGCTTACCGGGCTGATCGCTTGCCTCTGTAATTCCTGCAGAGTTGTACCTCCAGTGCTGAGTCTCCGTTATCTTTTGCAGAGCTGTGCTTCCGTTGCCGAGCCTTCCCTGACACTTGCAGAGCACTTTCCACGATTGCTGAGCCTTCGATCCTTGAGATGCTTAAACCTTGCAGTGCTGCTATTTCGTTATCTGAGCCTTCACGTAACTTGCTGAGCCTATACTGTTTGGTCGCTACTTCTGCAGATCCGGCCGCGTTACAAGCCTGATCTAGACGGCGGCTCATCCTTCCATCAGCAGAGTAGTCGGTATACGTTACCGCGCCTGTGAGAGGCGCTATTGGTTCTTGCAGGTTGTCTCCAGCATACGCCCGTGGGGGCTATTGGTTCATATACTTGCAGCACAGGGTGGTCTCTGTTAATAAGCCCGTGGGGGCTATTGGCTCATATACTTGCAGCACAGAGTGGTCTCCGTTAGTACGCCTGTGGGGGCTATTGGCTAGCTCTTGCATATTGCAGTCTCCGTTGTCACGCCCGTGGGGCTACTGGCTCAAGCTCTTGCAGGTTGTCTCCGGTATATGCCCGTGGGGGCTATTGGCTCAAGTCTATCCTGTGCAGTTGGTCTCCGTTATTACGCCCGTGGCGGCTATTGGCAAGCTCTTACATTGTAGAAGTCTCTGTTGTTACGCCCGTGGGGGCTATCGACTCAAGCACTTGCAGATTAAGTTGTCTCCGTTGCTTTGCCCGTGGGGGCTATTCACTGCAACTTCTCTGCAGATTCTACCACTATTCAGTATTGGCTGCAGCATTCTAGCCTTAAGAACTTTCACTAATAGCTGCCTGATCACCATCTTGGGCATGCCAAACACCACAACAGAGACTGACTGAGCATTGTATTTAACCATTGAGTATCCTTGCTACTGTGTATCTATCCTGAGATAGTATATGTGTTACTTATGCTTCTGTATACTTGACCTGTGATAGCATCTCAGTCTTTTGATCGCTATTATCTTTGTGTTGCCTGTAGAGGGCGATCTTTACTCTTTATTTTTTTAATAAAACTGTGTTTTATTCTACCCGCTGGTCTGAGTGTCTTAAAAAACCATTACAAGTGGCATATCAGCCTTTCTACAATAAGTACGATTCTCCTCTGGGCTCATACTCTCCGTCCCCTTTGACCTTCTCCCCTGTCCTTCTGACCACACTACTCAGAGCTGTTGCATCATAAAATACAGTTTTTGGACACACTAACCAGGTTTAACCTTTTGAGTGCAGAAGGGTTGTGCAACTCATTGCTTTGCACAATGTGTTGAGAATCAATCTGCAACTCAAACGGTTAGCATGACACCACTGTGTGATCAATTCTTACTATGCAGTAAGCCCACAGCCACTCACCATCCTCTATGAAGTGGAATGGCAGGTAGTCATTGACAGGCTTATTGATGTTGTCAGACCACATTGTACTCACAATACCAATATCTTGTGTACTCATCGCATCAAAAATGGGCAGGGCTTATCCATGAGTGGGGGTGAGGCATAGACCCATTTACCTAACACTAATGTTACCCCTATGGTGCATTTCATTTGATTTAATTGCTTCCACTTTTCTGTGTACAGCTGCCTGTGTATACATATAGCACGATTTTCAGGGCTGATGTCCCAATGTACACTAAATATTGAATGATAAAACTCACATTAATATTTCTTTGTCCTTCGCTATATATGTATAGAATAATATACTTGCATCTTGCTGTATATAGTATCATTTCCTTATTAACATTTTATAACATGCAGTTTTCTGAGAAACACATCTGTGTGTGTGACACAGGTGTCAGCAACACAGGTGTGTGCTTCACACACTATGCCTCTCTGTATGTCAGTGCGTGTTATAGCCAACGGCTTTACATAACTGCATTCAAGGATAAAAGAAAAAAACATACGGGCAACACCGTCCCACACTGCTAGTGTATGTATATATATACACCCCCACACACCCCCACACACCAAACCAGTCCACCACCACCATACACATCTGTCACATACAGTGTCAGTTGGAAAGTTATTTATTGATTTATTTTTTTTTATTAAAAATAATGGTTAGCAAGCATAGCAGTTGGCTTACAGAAAGAAAAGCCTGAAAAATATTTGTTTTGCGGCCTAACATAAAGTTAAAGATTCAACATATTACACCTTGGCAAGACTTGTAAAAATTGATTATGGGCTTCAAAATGCAAAACTTGAAGGCTTTGTCACCTGGGCAATGGTAATTATTGTGTGATGTATTTGAGCTGCTGAAACCTTTTGAGGAGGCCACCTTGCTGGTTAGTTGTGTAGGGGCAGGAATTAATGAGATTCTCCCATTGCTATATTTACTGCATAAAAAAACTGTGGAGCATGTCTGCTGAACATTACAATAATGACAACAGAGGCATGCACCAGCTAGTGAAGGACATGTCAGCAGGCTCTGAGCAAGATCCTTGCAAAGTGTCCATGAAAAGCAATTAGGAGTACATTCTTGCTACTTGGCTGGAACCCCACTTTAAACATAACATTTCTGAATTGCTTCCAAACAGTGATAAAATTGTGCCAAGGCATGATGATCAGCAGCATCTCTCTGAGGAACAACATTCTGTCAAAGAACATAAAAATATGCCTATAGATCAAGTGGAGGGTGGCATTGTGGAGAATGAAAGAGAGAAAATAGGACCAAAAAAGAGTAGAAAGCATAATGAAAAAGTCAACAACATCAACAAGAACATTCCAACATATTTCTGAACACATCACTATCACAGAAATCAAGTCAAATGAATTTGAGGCATCAAACTAACATTGGTGGTGGTGGTTGTCGTGGTACCATGGTGCCCGTGATCCCTCTCTGTCACTCTCGCTTGTGGTGCTCTCTGACTGGCTGAGTCTGTTTGGCCTGCCCCTGGTGACCTTTTTATGCTTGGCCATTGACACCTGTCAGGTGCCCTTTCGTGGTGTTCCAGAGCCAGTGTTGCTATTGCTGTGTTCGTACGTTCCTGATTCCTGTGTACCGATTTGGCCTGTCTTGACTACGCTCCTGTGTTCCTGCTCCGTGATCCGACCCAGCTTGGCTGACGTTCCTGCTTGTGACTGATCTGGCTTGTCTGAGAACCACCTCCGTGTACCGACCCGGCTTGGCTGGCGTTCCTGCTCGTGACTGATCTGGCCTGTCTGAGAACCACCTCCGTGTACTGACCCGGCCTGGCTGACTTCCTGCTCTGTGACCTCAACCGGCTTGTTCCAGAGACCTGCTTGATCCTGTTTCCTGCTACCAGTGTCGCCGTGGCGACATTCTGACTTCCGCTGAGCTCGCTTACCGGGCTGATCGCTTGCCTCTGTAATTCCTGCAGAGTTGTACCTCCAGTGCTGAGTCTCCGTTATCTTTTGCAGAGCTGTGCTTCCGTTGCCGAGCCTTCCCTGACACTTGCAGAGCACTTTCCACGATTGCTGAGCCTTCGATCCTTGAGATGCTTAAACCTTGCAGTGCTGCTATTTCGTTATCTGAGCCTTCACGTAACTTGCTGAGCCTATACTGTTTGGTCGCTACTTCTGCAGATCCGGCCGCGTTACAAGCCTGATCTAGACGGCGGCTCATCCTTCCATCAGCAGAGTAGTCGGTATACGTTACCGCGCCTGTGAGAGGCGCTATTGGTTCTTGCAGGTTGTCTCCAGCATACGCCCGTGGGGGCTATTGGTTCATATACTTGCAGCACAGGGTGGTCTCTGTTAATAAGCCCGTGGGGGCTATTGGCTCATATACTTGCAGCACAGAGTGGTCTCCGTTAGTACGCCTGTGGGGGCTATTGGCTAGCTCTTGCATATTGCAGTCTCCGTTGTCACGCCCGTGGGGCTACTGGCTCAAGCTCTTGCAGGTTGTCTCCGGTATATGCCCGTGGGGGCTATTGGCTCAAGTCTATCCTGTGCAGTTGGTCTCCGTTATTACGCCCGTGGCGGCTATTGGCAAGCTCTTACATTGTAGAAGTCTCTGTTGTTACGCCCGTGGGGGCTATCGACTCAAGCACTTGCAGATTAAGTTGTCTCCGTTGCTTTGCCCGTGGGGGCTATTCACTGCAACTTCTCTGCAGATTCTACCACTATTCAGTATTGGCTGCAGCATTCTAGCCTTAAGAACTTTCACTAATAGCTGCCTGATCACCATCTTGGGCATGCCAAACACCACAACAGAGACTGACTGAGCATTGTATTTAACCATTGAGTATCCTTGCTACTGTGTATCTATCCTGAGATAGTATATGTGTTACTTATGCTTCTGTATACTTGACCTGTGATAGCATCTCAGTCTTTTGATCGCTATTATCTTTGTGTTGCCTGTAGAGGGCGATCTTTACTCTTTATTTTTTTAATAAAACTGTGTTTTATTCTACCCGCTGGTCTGAGTGTCTTAAAAAAACATTACAAGTGGCATATCAGCCTTTCTACAATAAGTACGATTCTCCTCTGGGCTCATACTCTCCGTCCCCTTTGACCTTCTCCCCTGTCCTTCTGACCACACTACTCAGAGCTGTTGCATCATAAAATACAGTTTTTGGACACACTAACCAGGTTTAACCTTTTGAGTGCAGAAGGGTTGTGCAACTCATTGCTTTGCACAATGTGTTGAGAATCAATCTGCAACTCAAACGGTTAGCATGACACCACTGTGTGATCAATTCTTACTATGCAGTAAGCCCACAGCCACTCACCATCCTCTATGAAGTGGAATGGCAGGTAGTCATTGACAGGCTTATTGATGTTGTCAGACCACATTGTACTCACAATACCAATATCTTGTGTACTCATCGCATCAAAAATGGGCAGGGCTTATCCATGAGTGGGGGTGAGGCATAGACCCATTTACCTAACACTAATGTTACCCCTATGGTGCATTTCATTTGATTTAATTGCTTCCACTTTTTCTGTGTACAGCTGCCTGTGTATACATATAGCACGATTTTCAGGGCTGATGTCCCAATGTACACTAAATATTGAATGATAAAACTCACATTAATATTTCTTTGTCCTTCGCTATATATGTATAGAATAATATACTTGCATCTTGCTGTATATAGTATCATTTCCTTATTAACATTTTATAACATGCAGTTTTCTGAGAAACACATCTGTGTGTGTGACACAGGTGTCAGCAACACAGGTGTGTGCTTCACACACTATGCCTCTCTGTATGTCAGTGCGTGTTATAGCCAACGGCTTTACATAACTGCATTCAAGGATAAAAGAAAAAAACATACGGGCAACACCGTCCCACACTGCTAGTGTATGTATATATATACACCCCCACACACCCCCACACACCAAACCAGTCCACCACCACCATACACATCTGTCACATACAGTGTCAGTTGGAAAGTTATTTATTGATTTATTTTTTTTTATTAAAAATAATGGTTAGCAAGCATAGCAGTTGGCTTACAGAAAGAAAAGCCTGAAAAATATTTGTTTTGCGGCCTAACATAAAGTTAAAGATTCAACATATTACACCTTGGCAAGACTTGTAAAAATTGATTATGGGCTTCAAAATGCAAAACTTGAAGGCTTTGTCACCTGGGCAATGGTAATTATTGTGTGATGTATTTGAGCTGCTGAAACCTTTTGAGGAGGCCACCTTGCTGGTTAGTTGTGTAGGGGCAGGAATTAATGAGATTCTCCCATTGCTATATTTACTGCATAAAAAAACTGTGGAGCATGTCTGCTGAACATTACAATAATGACAACAGAGGCATGCACCAGCTAGTGAAGGACATGTCAGCAGGCTCTGAGCAAGATCCTTGCAAAGTGTCCATGAAAAGCAATTAGGAGTACATTCTTGCTACTTGGCTGGAACCCCACTTTAAACATAACATTTCTGAATTGCTTCCAAACAGTGATAAAATTGTGCCAAGGCATGATGATCAGCAGCATCTCTCTGAGGAACAACATTCTGTCAAAGAACATAAAAATATGCCTATAGATCAAGTGGAGGGTGGCATTGTGGAGAATGAAAGAGAGAAAATAGGACCAAAAAAGAGTAGAAAGCATAATGAAAAAGTCAACAACATCAACAAGAACATTCCAACATATTTCTGAACACATCACTATCACAGAAATCAAGTCAAATGAATTTGAGGCATCAAACTAACATTGGTGGTGGTGGTTGTCGTGGTACCATGGTGCCCGTGATCCCTCTCTGTCACTCTCGCTTGTGGTGCTCTCTGACTGGCTGAGTCTGTTTGGCCTGCCCCTGGTGACCTTTTTATGCTTGGCCATTGACACCTGTCAGGTGCCCTTTCGTGGTGTTCCAGAGCCAGTGTTGCTATTGCTGTGTTCGTACGTTCCTGATTCCTGTGTACCGATTTGGCCTGTCTTGACTACGCTCCTGTGTTCCTGCTCCGTGATCCGACCCAGCTTGGCTGACGTTCCTGCTTGTGACTGATCTGGCTTGTCTGAGAACCACCTCCGTGTACCGACCCGGCTTGGCTGACGTTCCTGCTCGTGACTGATCTGGCCTGTCTGAGAACCACCTCCGTGTACTGACCCGGCCTGGCTGACTTCCTGCTCTGTGACCTCAACCGGCTTGTTCCAGAGACCTGCTTGATCCTGTTTCCTGCTACCAGTGTCGCCGTGGCGACATTCTGACTTCCGCTGAGCTCGCTTACCGGGCTGATCGCTTGCCTCTGTAATTCCTGCAGAGTTGTACCTCCAGTGCTGAGTCTCCGTTATCTTTTGCAGAGCTGTGCTTCCGTTGCCGAGCCTTCCCTGACACTTGCAGAGCACTTTCCACGATTGCTGAGCCTTCGATCCTTGAGATGCTTAAACCTTGCAGTGCTGCTATTTCGTTATCTGAGCCTTCACGTAACTTGCTGAGCCTATACTGTTTGGTCGCTACTTCTGCAGATCCGGCCGCGTTACAAGCCTGATCTAGACGGCGGCTCATCCTTCCATCAGCAGAGTAGTCGGTATACGTTACCGCGCCCGTGAGAGGCGCTATTGGCTCTTGCAGGTTGTCTCCAGCATACGCCCGTGGGGGCTATTGGTTCATATACTTGCAGCACAGGGTGGTCTCCGTTAATAAGCCCGTGGGGGCTATTGGCTCATATACTTGCAGCACAGAGTGGACTCCGTTAGTACGCCTGTGGGGGCTATTGGCTAGCTCTTGCATATTGCAGTCTCCGTTGTCACGCCCGTGGGGCTACTGGCTCAAGCTCTTGCAGGTTGTCTCCGGTATATGCCCGTGGGGGCTATTGGCTCAAGTCTATCCTGTGCAGTTGGTCTCCGTTATTACGCCCGTGGCGGCTATTGGCAAGCTCTTACATTGTAGAAGTCTCTGTTGTTACGCCCGTGGGGGCTATCGACTCAAGCACTTGCAGATTAAGTTGTCTCCGTTGCTTTGCCCGTGGGGGCTATTCACTGCAACTTCTCTGCAGATTCTACCACTATTCAGTATTGGCTGCAGCATTCTAGCCTTAAGAACTTTCACTAATAGCTGCCTGATCACCATCTTGGGCATGCCAAACACCACAACAGAGACTGACTGAGCATTGTATTTAACCATTGAGTATCCTTGCTACTGTGTATCTATCCTGAGATAGTATATGTGTTACTTATGCTTCTGTATACTTGACCTGTGATAGCATCTCAGTCTTTTGATCGCTATTATCTTTGTGTTGCCTGTAGAGGGCGATCTTTACTCTTTATTTTTTTAATAAAACTGTGTTTTATTCTACCCGCTGGTCTGAGTGTCTTAAAAAACCATTACAAGTGGCATATCAGCCTTTCTACAATAAGTACGATTCTCCTCTGGGCTCATACTCTCCGTCCCCTTTGACCTTCTCCCCTGTCCTTCTGACCACACTACTCAGAGCTGTTGCATCATAAAATACAGTTTTTGGACACACTAACCAGGTTTAACCTTTTGAGTGCAGAAGGGTTGTGCAACTCATTGCTTTGCACAATGTGTTGAGAATCAATCTGCAACTCAAACGGTTAGCATGACACCACTGTGTGATCAATTCTTACTATGCAGTAAGCCCACAGCCACTCACCATCCTCTATGAAGTGGAATGGCAGGTAGTCATTGACAGGCTTATTGATGTTGTCAGACCACATTGTACTCACAATACCAATATCTTGTGTACTCATCGCATCAAAAATGGGCAGGGCTTATCCATGAGTGGGGGTGAGGCATAGACCCATTTACCTAACACTAATGTTACCCCTATGGTGCATTTCATTTGATTTAATTGCTTCCACTTTTTCTGTGTACAGCTGCCTGTGTATACATATAGCACGATTTTCAGGGCTGATGTCCCAATGTACACTAAATATTGAATGATAAAACTCACATTAATATTTCTTTGTCCTTCGCTATATATGTATAGAATAATATACTTGCATCTTGCTGTATATAGTATCATTTCCTTATTAACATTTTATAACATGCAGTTTTCTGAGAAACACATCTGTGTGTGTGACACAGGTGTCAGCAACACAGGTGTGTGCTTCACACACTATGCCTCTCTGTATGTCAGTGCGTGTTATAGCCAACGGCTTTACATAACTGCATTCAAGGATAAAAGAAAAAAACATACGGGCAACACCGTCCCACACTGCTAGTGTATGTATATATATACACCCCCACACACCCCCACACACCAAACCAGTCCACCACCACCATACACATCTGTCACATACAGTGTCAGTTGGAAAGTTATTTATTGATTTATTTTTTTTTATTAAAAATAATGGTTAGCAAGCATAGCAGTTGGCTTACAGAAAGAAAAGCCTGAAAAATATTTGTTTTGCGGCCTAACACAAAGTTAAAGATTCAACATATTACACCTTGGCAAGACTTGTAAAAATTGATTATGGGCTTCAAACAAGACTATCTCTGAGAAAAAAATGTTTTCAGGCTTTAAGCTTGCAAAAAACAAGCCCTGAAAAAAAATTGTATGCCCCACTCTCCTAGTACCAGTAGTGCTAGATGGTATGTTGGCAAATTTCACTTTTGACATTCTACCATTTGCTACTGCTTTAATTGCTGCCAGTGAGTCGTCTAAGTAGCAGGATGTTTAGGCTACTGCACTGGACTGGGATCATCATCAGCTTCTTCTTACCACTAGCCCTAGTGTTGCTGGAACCTAGCACAAGAAGATGATGATGAAGCAGGTGTTATGCTCGTCATTGAACATTCAGGCTAGGTTTCTCTTGTCTTCCTCCGGGAATTTTGCACAAGATTTGTGCCCTTGGAGAGCAACAGGGGGCACAGTAACAGCAGCTCTTGATTTCTTTTTTTGGAGTTGCTTAAAGGGATAGTAATACTTCATTTTAACTTTATTTTATTTTGTAGGCATTAAAAAAACATGAAGAATGATATAAGTCTTATCTCTGAAACCTTTATGGTTTAAGAGATAATCACAAACAAAGTATCCCCCCCCCCCCTGTTCAACCAGATCAGAAGGGAGATGCCCAGGTAGACTGCAGAGAGGGACAATCTTCAATTAAGATAATGGAAAAAGCTGAAAAACTTGTCAAGGGGGGAAGGGCTTTCATTGTTTTCATACAAAGAAAATTGTCCCCTTCTGTTATCTGTACTGTCATACAACCAGACTCACATCTGAGAAGAGATGGCTTACACTAGGTAAAAGGGGCGGGGAGGGGAACTTTGCTTGTGAATATGTCATAAACCATAAAGGTTTGAGAGATAAGACTTATATCATTCTTCATATTTTTTTAATGCCTACAAAATAAAATAAAGTTAAAACAAAGTGTTACTATTCCTTTAATATAAACAGTGTAGTGCATGTGCTTCATAAGGGCAGATGTCCCAAGGTATGTCCCTCCTTTCACTTTTTCACTACCTTATCAGGCATGGTGCACAGTGCAGTCACTGATTACTGCACTGTGCCTGACCCAAGGGAAAAATATTCCCACCCTTTTATGCTAAAATTTTCTCCCATAAAATATACTTAACATTTTTGCCTTTTCATCACTGCTAATAAACTTCCTGCAAGAACATTGATATTTTTCACCTATGTTTTCTATGACTGCAGACTTCTCTCTGCAATATTACTTCTTCTAAGGGCTGAAGTAGATCATTTAGAAAGCTGAAATAAAAGTTGTGAGTCCTACTGCAAAGTAAATCTTGAGAAAATTGTTAGCAAGCTGAGTGCCTTTGTCCTAATTTCCTCCTTAAGTGTTACATTAGAGGTCTGGAATTCCAGAAAAAGATAAAGAAATACACACAATGGTAGTGGAAAAAAAACTATAACTACAGTTTATTAAAGATACATTACAAAAAGAGAACATAAAAGATACTTAGCTACTGCCAGAGTTTACATAAGTATGGGAGAGCCCTCCATACGACTCTGCAGCAACAATCTTTTACACACAGGCTTGAGATGAGGTACACGCTCTATCTCTCAGACTTGAGACCAGGTACACTCTCCTTGGTCTCCAATGGCTCTAAACTAGAATCGTGTTGATGATGGGGTAAATACAGACTACACCCTTAAAGGCATGCAGGGTATGTTTAACACTACGCATGCGTATTTATTCGGTTATATAACACTGCATGTTGCGGAACTGGAGACGGCATTACCTGCCTCTCATAAACACTAGTTAACTGAGGATGGCACTACTCTCTGTTTAGCTTTCTACTTGACTGCAGAGCATTAACCCCCGACTAACCATGAGGAGATCACCAAAAAACCATCCCTTACACTCAACCCTTGGTCTCCTCATGTCATATAGGTAAGTTGTGCACCTCTGCAGACGTAGAACAACAACGAGAAAGCAGGCACCCAATACATTTCCACACGATATACACAATAAGAGCTATGATAAACACATGCAACAGGGTATGAAGGATGCCTGCAAACCAACCAACCACACCTTTGAACCAATTGGCAGGATTCAGAACCAATCCAGGCATTTCAGTGTGGTGCTCAGCTGCAAAACATTCCTTCAACTGTTCCACCTGTTGAATGTGAGCCTCAATTGCATTGGATACATATTAACATAATGGCAACAGGATGGGCCTACAATAGTACACAAGCCTCCTTGACTAGCAGTACGATAATCTAGTACAAAAGTCATTTGCGCTAACTGTCTAAGGATTATTCTCAAATCTTCTGCAATTAAGCGAAAAGCATCGACCTAAAGTTCAACGATATCCTCGATTAACTGAACTAGATCTTGGATGTATATGCAGTTCATAGTCCCGCAGCATCCATAATGTTCAGTCTCACCAAAACGGAAAACCACAAGATTCATACATCAAATCAGTAGACGCAGCAGCAAGCACAGCATCATGTTTTTATTATATCAAGTGTTCCTTGTCCTTTATTTGTGATGCAGGTTTCCCACATGCATTGCCAGTCATGGTAGTAGGAATAACCTATGGGAAAAACATACATGGGTTTAGTTTCTTCGTCCATATTTCCCCTGTTCCTGTTGACGAAACTTTCACTTAGCTCACCATCTTCCACTTGCATTATCTCATTCCATGTACACACCTCCCTGATTGTTGGGTGGGATATGAAACACAAACAGGAAACACAATGCCAAAATTACACACTACAACCCCTTCCTAAATTGTCTTTTCTGTAATCTCTCTAGACGCAACCATAATCACCCTACTCTGTTCTCAGAGTAGTTTTGTGTGTCATGACCCAACATTTGCTCCAAGGGAGTAACATCCTGAACAAGACACCCTCGCCCAGAGTATGTGTGGGAGTGATCTTGCGTATTTGTTCTTTCAGCAAGCCATTCATTCTTTCAATCATACCCGCTTCCTGCGGGTTAAAAGGGATATGGTACACCCAATGGACATCCTGTGTTGGAGCCCACTTCTTCATCAACATGTCAGTATTGTCAGTGTGTATTTCCACAAGGGTTCCATAGAACTTGGTGATCAGAGATACTAGTTTCAGCTTTTGATCTTCTTGTGGTAGGTGCCTGAAGAAACTCATTTGCCAAACCTCACCACCTGTGATGCCTTGATCTCTTTGTCCAGAGGTGGTCTTTGGTTTTTCCTTCTGTGTAGCCTGACCAATGAGACACTTGATCACAATCTCTTTCACTGGATCCATAGTCAGAGAGATTCCCTTCAAATCGGTCCACTGATAGATTATTAATGCTCATCTGTGTCCACCCTGGGCTTGAGCCCAGTCCCCCAACTTCAACAGTCCATTCATAGTCTGGGAGGTGATCTGTGCCACACTGTCATCCATCTCATTTTCCAAGAGACCAGTATGTCCATTAGCAATGGGCCACTTGTTACTTTGTGCCCACAAGATCTGCCACAACCCAGTACCACCCCATGGGGGTTTTTCTTTGATTGTCCATTGGTCTTGCTGCTCAGTAGCCAGCCTGGCAGTCACTTCTTTATATGGCTGTGCCGGAACTTCTGTCTCATTGTATGTCCCATCACTTGTGGTTTTATGATTCACAAAACCCGCCAAGCGTTTCCTGATAGCAACAGTATCTTGTTCGATTGGGTTGCCTCTCTCTACCAGACACCACTTCCATTTCTGTAGGGTCTGATTCTGTGCAACTGTTGTGCAAGCCGCAAGGCCGTCTTGATGCACCCAGTCACATATAGATATATCGGATTTCACTAGTGGGATGAGGTCTAAGTTGTTGCTGACACGTACAGCCTCTTTGACTTAAGCCAGTGCTTCATCCCAATAATACACAGTCTTTTTCCAGGTTACATCACAGATGGGATGCAGGAACAATCCCAGGTAGGGCACAAGGAACCTTCGGAAAACAGAAAAGCCCAGCAGGACTTGTGCTTCATCCATGTCTTTGACCACTTGCTTCTCCATATCACCAAACAACATAACATCATCGGAGTCCCGGTATACTTGGCACTGGAGGGACTCCATAGCCTGTAAGACTCTGGCAGCATGCCATTGTGCAATAGTCTGTGCAGTCTTTTTCACTAATATCAGGTGTGTGGCAGCGGCTGCTAGCGGGGATGTCACTTTGTTCAGTTCTTTATAGTCCACAGTTATATGCCCACTCCCGTCTGGCATCTCCACAGGCCAGACTTGACACTTGTAGGGGCTGGCAGCAGGCCTCAACACACCAAGGCCTTGAATAGTCTCTATCATTTCTGTATGTTCTCCAGGACTGTGGTACTGCTGGTGCTTGCTCGGTTCTACGGGCAGTGGGATGTACACTGGGGTCCATTCGGTATGTCCCCAGACTATTGGCTTAAGTGCTGAAAGAGACAAAGTACAGACTACAGCGCCGAAAGTGTAACACCCTGTCTCAATGTATAGAATGTGTCCCATCACAATATCAATTTCCAGAATATTATTTGGTAGAATCTCTGCTGGGAATATGGGACCATTCCCTATCTGCATGCGGCACTGCACCCGGTACGCAGGTATCTTCTGTTCTCCCACTCTCTCACCAATAGCACAACCTTTAGTGTACTTTGTCTTATTCACATTGCTGTGACACAGAGACACTTCTGCCCCAGTATCCAGCAAGGCTGTCACATCCTGTAGTCTCCTACGGTGTCCCCAATCACAAACATATAGGCAGCGGTCCCCTGATTTCAGTACTGCTATATGCAAAACAGTAGGGCTTGGGGACGGGGGACTAGCCAACATTTCATAAAGATTCAGGTAGCATCCACGTCCGTGTGTGTTCACGTAATGCATCAAATGCTTCCATGTATGGAGTAGTCATTGGTGGGGGTTGAGCTGTGGGTGTCACAGGGACTGTGTCAGTTGGTTCTACGTCACCCTCTCCCCCTATTTCTACATCACTAGTCGCCACCTTTTGGAGTCTGGCTGTTTGTAACTTCCCTTCCTGCTTTAGTTCCTGCCAGCATTCCTTCACCCCAATACTCCCCATGCTCATCCACTATTTGCTGACATCCAGCCACACATGCCATCTCCAGCTGTCTCTGAATGCCATCCCCCAGCGTGTTCCATGCTGTGAGATCTATTAATTAAATTGGATGTACAAGTACCTGGGCCATAGAATCACACATCAAATGCAACAGAGAGAAGGGTTTCTTTGTGTCCCTAGTTCGTCGCATTTGCAATCTGACTAAAGGATCTACTCAAATGTTACCCAATCCTACTGCCTCTTCTTTGGTCAGAGTAAAACATTCACCACCAGCATCCCAGGCACACAAAACCTATTCCAACAGATTTTCATGCATTGTTTGTATATCTTGCCTAATTCTTCCAACTCTGTAGCTGAATATGACCTTGTTTCCTCTGTATATTTTTCCTGCGCAGCAGCAGAAGTAGCTGGCACAGCTGCAGCAACCTCATCCCCTTCAGCCACTGGTGCCTGAGGGGTTTCCATGCGATTAGTCAAGTCTTTCCGCTGCTGCTCAGTAACAATAGGTCGCGCCCCATATGTTGGAGCATCTGTTTGACCGTCTGATTCACTTTCCTCATCAGACAGCCCATCCCATTGGTAAATTGCATCCCACTTCTCCTCTGCTACCAATGTTCGTACGTGGACCGTGCTTTGGGGAGATAGCACCCTTCTTTTCCCTCTTTGCCTCCTTCTCGCCTTAGCCACAGCACTTATCACATATGAAGCATAACTTTCCCCCATTTGTTCTAGTCTCTTTTGTTGCTCCCGTAATGTACTTTGCATCATAATACATTTATCCTGTAAAGATTGATATGCCTCTGTAACAGTTTCATATTCATTCTGTAAGTCGTGTAAGGCAGCTGTCTGCTCAGCTACAGAATATCTAGCTAAATCCAACCTGAGAGCAGCTTTCTGCGGCTCTGCTAGCTTGTGCCAATCAACATATTTATACAATTCTTGGGCAATTGGGAACCATGGTCCCATCTCTGCCCTTGTTGACACTGGTGCCCTCTCGCACATACTCCCTTTACGGGTTATTTTCTTCAGTTTTCTAAACATTCCTGCACTACCATGCCTTATCTTTAATGAAATTCCAAGTCTGCCGACTACGCCAAGTGTTACACTAGAGGTCTTGAATTCCAGAAAAAGATACAGAAATACACACAATGGTAGTGAAAAAAAAAACTATAACTACAGTTTATTAAAGATACATTACAAAAAGAGAACATAAAAGATACTTAGCTACTGCCGGAGTTTACATTAGTATGGGAGAGCCCTCCATACGACTCTGCAGCAACAATCTTTTACACACAGGCTTGAGATGAGGTACACGCTCTATCTCTCAGACTTGAGACCAGGTACACTCTCCCTGGTCTCCAATGGCTCTAAACTAGAATTGTGTTGATGATGGGGTAAATATAGACTACACCCTTAAAGGTATGCAGGGTATGCCTAACACTACGCATGCGTATTTGTTCGGTTATATAACACTGCATGTTGCTCAACTGGAGACAGCACTATCTGCCTCTCATAAACACTATGTAACTGAGGATGACACTACTCTCTGTTTAGCTTGCTACATGACTGCAGAGCATTAACCCCCGACTAACCATGAGGAGATCACCAAAAAAACATCCCTTACATTAAGTAACACTAGAACATCCATTTTTGAAAAATAAATGTGCCTTGGGATATTCCAGATGGGTGCAACAGATGACATCAGTTCTTTAAAGGGATAGTAATGTTTCACAATAAACGCAGCTCTAATTAATCATCATAGTATTTGGGCCTTGGAGAATGTTATTTCAATTCTGTCAGAGTTGTAGTTCAAGAGTAATTGAATGATAAAGTATCCCCTTCCCGCCCCTTTTACTGATATAACACTGCTCAGCTCAGAGCAGCAGGGAGGTGCCCAGGTAGATTGCAGAGAGAGACAATCTTCAATTAAGATAAGAGAAAAAGCTGAAAAACCTGTCAAGCGGGGCAGGGTTTTCATTGTTCTCTCAGTAAGAAGATTGTCCCTTGCTGTTATCTATCTGGTCAAGCAACCAGATTCCACATCTGAGGTGAGCAGTGTTACACTAGGTAAAAGGGGCGGGAGGGGGGGTACTTTATCATTCAATTACTCTTGAACTACAATTCTAACAGTATTGAAATAACACACTCTGTGGCTCAAATACTGTGAAGATTAATTGAAGTTGCTGTTTTTGTGAAACATTACTATCCCTTTAAAGCTTCACTTTTCAACAAAAGAAAAGGCATCATGTCAACCACCAACATTTACTAATCCACGGGTATACATTTGCATTATTTTTGTGAAGCATTGTATCCTTTCTTAGAACCTAGTAAGTGTGGAAAGGCAGTTTATACTAGAGTAACTGTGTAACTTCATTGCTTTAACAACATCACTTGTGGAGGTGGTGGGGGTTGTGTGGGGACTCTATGACTCTTGTCATCTCCAAAAACAAACTCAGAGTTTTACTCCACTGCAGCAGGAGCAGAAAATCTTGGCACACTCTCTGACACCTCAACAGCACTTCCATTATGCACTGCAGAGCCCTAAGAACCTTTAGGAGTACTTCTGCTGCTGCTGGTTGTGGCACCTCTGACCTGTTGATGGTGTGTCTCCCAATCAGACATGTGGTTGTGCTTCAGGTGAGATCTCATTGAGGATCTGCATAGGTGTAAGCTTGCTTTCCCCATGCTCACTTGCTTCTTACACAGACAACATATGGAAAATTGCTTTTGGATTGTGAGTGACGTATCTCCATACTGTGGATTTCATAGACTGCATCCACCTTGGGAGGAGGGGGATCCCCATCATTTATTGCACACGCTGCAGCAACCATGCCAACAGTTAGTTTTTGGACTACCACTTTACTCACAGGTCCCTGCACTGGTCCTAATCTTTTCACCCCCCTATCTACCCCTTGAGCATTTTCTGGACATTACACAGTGGTACTGATTGTGTGTGATGTCTTGCCATGGCACTCTACAAAATACTCTATCTCAGTCACAGCTCACAGCTCTGTCACCTTACCAGTTCCCCTATACCTATCACTGTCAACAAAACACTAAAAAGCACACTCCATGTTAAGACTCCCCTAGCACAGATAACAGCCAGATCAGGAAGAAACTTGGGTCACCTCCGCTTGTGTGTTCCCGGTCAGTCACACAGAATTGTGGGGTATTTGAGGTAATTCTCCTTTGCTCCCTTCTCATACTCCATACTCCCCTGGCAAAGGGATAATCACCAGATCAGGAAGGAGCTTGGATCACAGCTGCATGTGTCTTCTAGGTCACACAAAATGTGGGAGTACTTGGGGTAAACCTCCTTTTGCTCCTTTCTCACACCCATACTCCTGTAGGAGAGAGGTAACAGTCAGATCAGGAAGACACTTGGATCACAGCTGCCTGTGTTTTCCCACTCAGTCACTCTGAAATTTGGGGTCTCCTGTTTCTCTTTAAAGGCAAAACCTTTGCCCATCCCTACCCACACCAGTGATTTCAGTAAGGGGAAAGGTGGAGAAGAACTACCTTCTTTTTCTCCTCCAGGATCACCTTCACTGGCTGGGACATCCACCCTAAAGCTAGGATCAGTAGTATTGGTAGCAGGTGGAGCCTGTCCTAGTCCCATATTACTATTTATAAATTCCAGTCCTATGGTGATCAAGGTGGCCTGTCGTACACTAGCCTGCTCATCATCTGCTGTGACAGATTAACATCTGCCTCTGATGACTCAGAAGCAGGACCACCTCCATAGTGCAATCCAGTACTTCAAATACTTTTTTAACATTTTAGCCTTTATTTTTATATGTTTTCCTATCTCCCGCTCTCTGTCTGATTCCACTCACTTTGTCTCCTAATCTATACCACTCCGCAAGGCGGGAAATTCTGGGTTTTTAATAGTATGGAGGTGGGGAATTTTGTGGCCATCGGAAAACATAGGCATGAAATAGATCCATTCTTGTGGGAAAATCAGTGTGTTAGCAAAATGGATGAAAATCTATGGGTTTCTCTATTGGCAGGAATTAACATGGGAAACATGGAAAACCCCATGGGAATAAAATGGGATTTTTTGCCCATCCCTACACTACAGGACTTTAAGAGTTGTATGTTCAAAATAAAAGTGGAGGAGTTTGGGGCAAACCAATTACACTATAGTGGAAAAAAAAATCCCCTTGATTTAAGGGGAGGTTTAACTCCTTGAATGCTAGAGTGGTCTCCAACTCATTGTTTCACAATGTGTTGGAGACCACTCTAGAATTCAAGGGGTTAAAATCTCCATTTAAATCAATGGGAATTTTTACTTCTCCCTATAATGCAAATTGTTTACCTCAGAACTCTTCCACGTTTCTTTTGACCATATGGCCCTAAAAAGTGCTATTCTGGAGCAAACCAACTGCATCACGGGTGTGAAATAAACATTGTTCAAGTACATTCCTTCCCAGTGCATTGGAAACCTCTTGCATTTCTACTCTATGGCTTCCTCCTGATTTGAACCTCTTTTGAATGAGGTTCAATGAGTTGTTGATTCCTCCAGCATTCACTGGGTTAAATGAACCATTTAAATTCATTTATTTTGGGATTTTTTTTTTAATCCATATGATGCAATTGGTTTGATCCAAAAGTGGTCCTTTTTTGGCTTCATGAATATGTATGAAGAATTTAATATCTACTGTTATTAATATGTGACTACTTTTTCTTAAGCACATCATTTATTACTAGTGTAAAAGCCTGTGTACATGGGCCAAGGTCCGGGTAATGTTAACCCTTTGAGTGCCAGAGGGGTCTGCCTACCCCTCTGGCACACAAAGAGTTAAGTGGCTGCTACCTCACTGCTCCATGCGATGCAGTCTTGCGTCGCCTCACTCACGCAATGCAATCATGCGCAGTCGAGACTGCCTGAGTGGGTGCAGTCGAGACTGCACATGACAGCTTCTGACAAACATCCTAGCGAATTATTATATAGGATTAGCATAAAGAGCCACAGAGAAGCACCAGTAAATAATGGTTAGTTGTTCAAAAATTATTGCAAAGAAATGTTAGTAAAGAATACTTTATGTCTCTTTAAAATGAAATATATTGATTTTGACCACTTAACGACTGGCCGTACAGCTGGCAGTTAAGGATCACTGGGCATTTTTTTCCCCCAAAGGATTCAGGGGTCCCTGAACGGTGTGCAGCCACGTGGGGACCCTTGAATTCCATGACGTTCCAGGACCGTCATGGGTCCTTAACACAAGTTTTACAATGAAGGTCAAAGCATGTCATGGGTCCTTAAGGGATTACATGTGTACTGTACCATAGTAATAAGTGGTCTAGGTACCTCTATATAGGGGTCTCCATTCCAACATGTAGCTCATGAGATACTGGTAGGCCAGCTCTTCCACTGCAATCAGGTATCAAACGATCTAGCCTGCTAGAGAAAGGTCCAGTGGTTGAAATCTGCACCCCAATTGACTGCAGCCAATCTGGACACATCTTTCATCTATGGTACCCAGCAGTGGTCTATCAGAGAGTTAATGCTAATGGAGATAGAGGCCTCACAGAATTTTTATGGTTTTTCTGCTCTACTGCCGTAATAACTACTTTCAGATTATTCTCCATGCAAACATGATTTACACAGTAAATGCTGTGGGAAATATGCAGTGTTAAAATGGGTAGGAGCCATGATGTGACTCCATATTCACTCACTCATCATAACAAAAGTTGATAGCTTTTTGACATATTCATTAACGCCTTAATGACCAGCCTGTCAGCGTACAGGCGGCATTTAAGGACCACTGGGCATTTTTCTTTTTTTTATGCTCTATGGATTCAGGGGTCCTCAAGAGGCATGGAGCAGCACAGGGACTCCTGAATTCAATGACGTGCCAGGATCATCACTGGGTCTTAAATGCTGAACCGCCATGACAGTCCTGGCAAATCATGGGTCCTTGAAGGATTAAGGGGAAGATGTTTAAAAAAGTTGTAGTAAAATTGAAATTAGTCTGAAAAAGTTCCAGCTCAATGCTCTGTCAATTCTCAGACATATTACCATCATTTTTACTTCCACCATCTCCATCAAAAGGAAAAAGCAGTCTTAAAAGTGGGTGTGGTTTAATTTGCAGTTATATTGTAAGGTATTTTCAGAAATACATATTTTAGCTTTCATTTTTTTTTTTTATCTGATTTCCATCATTTTTTTCTGACAGAATAAAATGGTCTAAACATGGAGACGGTAAATTAAAGTACTGTTAGCAGACAGGAGTGAGAAGCAGTCATTCGGTGTTAACTGGTAAAAAGCCCTGTCTTTATTTCTTTGAAAATTGTAATTTCAAAGACAAATTAAATTTTTAACATCAGCAATTTTAAGGGCACTTTTAATTCTTTATGACACATTCTCAAACATGACAGATTTACTTCTGAAAATGCCATCTCTCTTTTATCACTAAGTCATGATTTGAACACTTATTGAACATTGCTCTCAAAATGTTTTAATAAATCACTCTAATAACTTTAACCCTTTGAACACCAGAGAAGTGTCCAACACATTTCTTTGGAATGCGTTGGATACCACACTGGCACTCAAAGGGTTAAACTTGTAGGATAGTGTCCTTAAGGATGGGAAGGCACTATCAATCAGAAAATCTGGGACATTGCTGAGCCACAGGTTTTGCCTTCTATGGATTTCTTCTGCTAAAAATATGTTTTAAAAGAAATGTATCACCTTTGAGCTATCATAGAGATCAGTTGTTTCCTGTGCAGTACTTTTTTATTGGAAAGTGTGGGAATGAGCCAAGAGCTGATAAGAGCAACTTTTTAAATGGTTAAATACTTAAGGTTATAAATTCATACATTTCCAGTATACATTTTAGAGTAGCTCAGTAGCTGATTAAAAGTAGCGCCCATTAAGAAAATGTGGATGACCCTGCTCTATATAGTTTTCTAGCAATAATAGCATGGTGTTGCCCCTGTGGTAACACCCCAGCCTTGCTCCACTATTACTCTGACACAGTCTCACACACACTGCTACAGTTAATACAATAATTAATGCATTAACCTAAGTTAACCCCTTGGGACTCTAGAGATGACTCCAATGACATGAGTCTGGAAATATCTCTACCAACACACACACACGCAGACATACACCAGCATATGCAGATGCACACACAAACACACACAAATACATACATACATACAAAGAAACACACACACACTTGCACACACAGACACACACCCACATACACACGCATTTAGACACACATACATACACTTTTACTTGGCATTCAGCTACGGCTAAAGGGAAGGTGGGAGGGGCAAAGGGATGGGAGGGAGGGAGAGGCAAATCAGCAATGATGAGTGAAAGTGGCTGAAGAGTGAAAGTGGCAAAATGGAGAGTGGGAGGGATGAAGACTGAAAGCTGTGAAAGGGAGGGATGACGAGGCAAAACAGGGGAAGGGAGGGGGAGGGGAATTGGAAGGTGGGAGAGGAGAGGATTGAAAGATGCCAAAGGGAGGGATAGAAAGGCTAAGTGGAGAAAGGGAAGGCAATGATGAAAAGTAACAAAAGGAAGGGGTTAAAAAGGCAAATCAGCAAAAGGGAGGGAGGTGGCAGCAAAGACATGAATGCGATGGTGGGAGGAATTAAGAGACAAAAGGGAGGGGCAAGGAGGGAAAGTGGTGAAAGGGAGGGTGGAAGAAGAAAACAGGAGGCAAAGTGGCAAAAAGCAGGGTTGCATGGGGAAATGGGGCGATGAAGTGTTGGTTCGGAGGGGGCAATGGGGAGTGTGGGAGTTGAAAACTACTAAACTCTCTGTAGTGAATTTGCCAGGAGAAGCTGGGGTACAATGTACTGGTAATGCACTGGAACCTTCCCTGCATTCATAGGGTTAAAAGTCCCATTTAATCAGTAGTCATTTTTGGAATTTTTATTTCTTTCCTAAGGTGAAATTGGTTTGCACAAGGATTAATCTAATTTTTCTTATTCATCAGCAAGCATCACTGCGAAGTGGTACTTGAATGCCATAAGTTATGAAGGGTACATTAATGACTTTGTAGTGTATTTATCAGATTTGTGTTATGACAGTCAGGACTTTTAATCTGTCCCATACATACATCTGTCTTTATTGAGATTTCTTAGGAAGGTGCAGGGAAACATTCTCCATGTCTCTTCTCGCCATCAGACCGGTACAGTGGCTGATTCCTGTTGCTGCAGCCAGTCATCAATTGTTCCATTTAGGACTGAGAGAAACAACGCAATGTTTGGTTGTGAGGAGCACCTGAGTGGTGCAATGTGAGTGAGAGTTTGTTTGTCATGGTGTGTGTGAGTGTATGTATGGCATAGTGTGTGTGTGGGTTAACTGTGTTAGTGTGTATATCAGGACATGTAAGTGCTAACTATGTGAGTGGACATTTCTATGTCATATAATGTGGTGATATTTGTATGAGTGAGCATTTGTATATTATGGCATGTGAGGGATATCTCAGTATTACTGTGAGAGTGCTTTCATGACATGGATTGTGATTGGTATCTGTGTGATTGAGTATGTAGGTCATGTATTCTGAATGGTACATGTGTGTGACTGGTTTGTTTGTCTGTTACTGTATGAGGGAGAAGCTTGCTTATCAGTTCTAATTATTTTCATTGCTAAACTAAAATGATTTCATTTGCAAAGTATAATCCACCACACATTTATCTTTGGCTACAGAAAATGAAAAGACATGGGGACTTCCCCCCTCTCCAAGTCCTGGGAAAGTGCTTTCTTTATGACATGATTTTGGTGACAGGAAAGAAAACCACCAATTAGAGCACGTGATGGTTTTGAGCAGTGGAGAAATGCAGCAGCTTGGGAAGGCAGAGAGAAAGAGAGGATGAGAGTGAAGTGCATCCTCTTTAAAAACACAGAGGGAAAGAGAAGCACACGCACACACTGTACAGCTCAGCTGCCTGTGGTGTCATTGCCACACAGAACATAACAGCAAACAAAAGGAGGAGAGAAAACAAAGGAATGCACAGGGATTGCTAAAAGGGAGATAGGACAGTCACAGTAAGGTGGTTGTATATAAATGAGAAGGTGGACCCTGATAGGAGACTAAGGCTTAGCTTCTCAGCATGATCTGCACTGCAAGCTGCAATGTTTCCAGCCTGATATAACCCAGCATTGCAGCTGATGGTATTTCTCAGAGCCTCAGCATGTCCAGGAGGAAGATATCATCAGAATCGTTCAGCTCCCTGGGATCTGACTATCTTGAGACCAGCCCGGAGGAGGAAGCAGAATGTCCATTAGCCAGGTTGTGCTGGAATGGGAGCAGAAGCCCCCCTGGTTCTCATGAGCAACACCCAGAGCTGGTCAGTGGACCCCGGAGGGCTACCAGGAGGAGACGGGTGAATCTGGACTCCCTGGGGGAGAGTATCCGGAAACTGACTTCTCCTACGGTAAATAAGAGGGAGCATTAGTAGCACCTGTTTGGGAGAGATGGGGTGAGAAAGGAGCAGTGAAATCCAGAAAGGTTTAATTGCTAAATAGCACACTGTATCCAAGGACCCACAGGCACACAGCAGCAAGATCACAGGAGCAAATGAAGGAGATTCCTTTGCAGTCTGCAGGGAGATAGATACCGGGAATAAGGCAGACTAGTCCTCCAATGAGTACCCCAGTGCAGATGAGTGACATTTGGCTGGCCTGTCATTATACATATGCTGATCATTAATGCCATGGCACTAAGAATCATGCCAGGCTAACACTCTGACTATATATTGGGGCATATTTATAAATTCATAAGTGGAGCAATACTGGGGAAAGAAAACCATGTGTATCACATTAGAATGACCACTGATTAAAATGGGGCTTGGATGACCTCTAGAGATTAACCCTTTGAGTGCCAGAGGGGTACGCAACTCATTGCAGAGCAATGCATTGCATACCCCTCTGGCACGCAAAGGGTTAAACAGCTGCTGATGTATACATACAAATATACATATCAATGTAATAAGGACGGTGTATTGTATAATGTCCAGGGGTGTGTGTTTTGGGGAACTATGAGCCTTATGTATAAAAGAGAACTGGACCAATTCTGGGGCAAATCATGTGCATTGTAAGGGACAAAGAAAAGTTCCTATTGATTCAAATGGGACTTCTATCCCAAAGAATACTAAAGAGGTTTCCAATGGACTGTTTTTCAGTGCATTGGAGCCCTTTTTAGCATCCAATAGGTTAAAAGCTCCATTTACAACGATAGGTATTCGGTGAATGTTTAATTCTATAGTGCAGTTAGTTTGCCCCAGAATTACTCCAGTTTGCTATGTACGGAATGTTCTATGTAGTCTATAAATATATATGTGAGTTGCAAGCACTACTCTGCAATATAAGAGCCACATCCTGTCTTATGTGTAAGGCATTTAGGATTATACATGCACATGCTGAAACATAGCTGGGGGATGTACTAATATGATTCTGTGCCAAATCACACTCTGGAATTGATGCACTAATGCTGAGCTTGCCTAGCCTATTAACTCCGCTTCCATCAATTGTAGGGCAGTGGGGTGGTCTATGGGCGTTTTGGGGCGTTTCGTTCCTCTATGCCTTGTTTAATGTTATGTACTAAACAAGATACAGGGGATATTGGAGTAACATGATTCCATTTGCCTGCACATGCTATAGGGGAAGCTTTTGTAGATTGATTGCATTAACCTTTTGAATGTCAGAGGGATACTCTTATGTGCATAAAATCAGCTGTTGAGAATATTTGCTATAGAGCATTAACCCTTTGAGTGCCAGAAGGGGTACGCAACGCATTGCTTTACAATGCGTTGCATACCCCTCTGGCACAAAAAGGGTTAAGATATGTACGTTCCATACATGTATTTTTCCTGATAAAACATTTTCTAAATAAATAAATAAAATAAATGCATTCGATGATGTGTGTATAAATATAGGGCTTCTAAATCTTATATATGTTGCTCTGTATCTTATGTATGTGTGTAGGTGTGTTAGTATGTGTGAGTGCATGTATGTGTGTATGTAGGTGTGTGTATAGGTCTGTGTGTGTGTGAATGTATGTGTGTGTGTGTGTGTGGGTTTGTGTGTGTGTGTTTGGGAGTGTGTTCATGTGTTGTGAATGTATGTGTGTGTGTAGGTTTGTGTGTATGTATGTGTGTGTTTGTGAGTGTGTGTGTGTATGTGTCTGTGTGTAGGTGTGTGTGTGTGTGGAGGTTTGTGTAGACGTGTGTGTATGCATATGCCTGTAGGTTTGTGTGGGCGTGTGTGTTTGTGTACATGCAGTTGTGTGTGTGTGTGTGTGGGGGGGTGTTTGTGGAGGTGTATGTGTCTGTGTGTAGGTATGTGTGCATTTGTTTAGATTTGTGTAGGTGCGTGTGTAGCTCTGTGTATGTGTGTAGGCTTGTGTAGGTGTGTGTATGTATGTAGCTGTGTGTGTTTGTATAGGTGTGGATTTGTGTATGTGTATTTATACACAGGAATGTGTTGGGAGAGACATTTCCAAACTCATGTCATTGGGGACATCTCTTGATTCCCAGTGGCTTAACTTAGGTTAATGTGCAATTAACTGCAGCAGGCATTACTATGATTGTTGTATATCCCCTGTGGAGTCATATATATATGCCCAAGGGGTCAAAATAAGGCAATGCTTAAAGCTCGAATCATATGATATTGAACAATGTTAATGAGTTCCACAGCATTGACTGCATCTGTGTTTGCTGTGTGGGCGAAATGCAGTGTAGGTTGGCACAGAAAGCACTGACCTTAGGCTACTTGTTTAACCCTTTGAGTGCCCAGCAAGCAGTCCACTCTATTGCTTTGCAATGCATTTGACACACTGCTGGCCCCCACTGGCAGAGAGGAGATTACGGCAACATAAGTACAACAAGATTCAGACAACACTCATGTTTTCTATGGTTTGAAAATGCCAAATCACATAAAACACTGCTTAGTAACAAAACAAAATGACTAGAAGGTGGCTGAGAAAGAATGTGTCTGTGTGCTTGAGCTACCATTACCGTGAGCAATAGGTCATTTCTGCACTCAATCAGCATATGAATGGGGACTTGGAGGCAACAAAGGAAAGGAGAGAGAGAGAGAGAATCAGAGGGTCTTGAGATTGCAATCAGAGATGATAAAGAATAGAAAGAACATGGCTGGCACCATTCTTCATTTTTATATGTATTAGTAATAGTGACTAATATTAAATCAATCTATCTGTCTATCTATTTATGTATCTTTCTATCTATACACATATATATTATTTATTACATGCTAGTGTAAAAGCCCGTGTACACGGGCCAAGGTCTGGGTGATGTTAACCCTTTGATTGCCAGAGCGGTACGCAAAGCATTGCTTTGCAATGCGTTGCATACTCCTGTGGCACTCATAGGGTTAATAGGCCGGTCCTGCTCTGCGTCCTGCTGCCGACGCAGTAATGCACTGTGGAGACTGCCTGAAAGCACAGAATGCTCCCAGCACAGAACTCCCTGCCTTCTGTGCTTTTGGGCAGTCTCTACTGCACATGATGGCTTCTGACAAACATCCTAGCAAATTATTATATAGGATTATATATATTTATTTATTTGTATGCCCACACTCACCCCCACCCCCCACTTAAACACCTACACAACTACACCTGCCTATCTACACGGCTACACAAACACTTGCACGTGCACACACACAAACACACACACACACACACACACAAACATACACACTCACTTAAACACCTACCTACACAGCTACACAAACACTTGCACGCACACACCCACTTATACACCTACACACTTATACACCTACCTACACACACACACACCTATCTACACAGCTACAAAAACACACACACATCGAGGAGTGTGGAGAAACTCTATCTGTCCCATTAATGAAACTGCTTGGATTGACCCGTCCAGCTACTTTCTCTACAATACTGTAGTTTCATTGTACCGTGGCATGTTTGCTTGGATTTTAGTATATTATACATAACACTTACACATATACACATCTCTTTTGTTTCAATTGATCTTTTGTGATATCATTAATGCAAGAGCTTCTAAGATCTGCCAGTTTTTGCTAAGATATTTTAGTTTATTATATACAACATATATTCATCCATCTGCCATTTTCATGGATTTATCATGATATTGTTAATGCACGAGCTTGTCAGGTTTGTCATTTTTAACCCTTTGAGTGGAATGCGTTGCTTACCCACTGGCACTATGGGTTATAACAGGCAGTTATAAAATGGCATTAACCCTCTGTGTGCCAGAGATGTAAACAAAGCATTGCAAGGCAATGGTCACTATCTCTCTGGTTCTTACAGGCTAAGTGCTCAGTGACAATGCTAAATTGTATGGTTAACTATACAGCAGATGCCATCTGTTTCACTAATACATTAGGCTACCACCAAAATGTGGTGCCGCTAACCCATTTTTTGTATAGTGCTTATGCAACGCAACAGCAGCAATATTTGTTCTACATTTTTGTTACACCTGTTAGTACCCGTGAAAAAGGATAGTAATTGTGTGAAATTACTTCTACTGTGATTGATAAAAATCGCAAATATATACATTTTCCTTAGCTCAGTCTGTGTTTTATCTCCTTTAGATCTGTCCCCATTTCGATTTGCTTCACTTAACCCAGAGTTCTTGGTTTCAGTTGGGAATACAAGTGTCAGGCTATGACTTTTAACCCCTTGAATGTTAGAGAGATCTCTAACACATTGTGAAGCAAGGGCTTAAAAGTCCAATTTACATCAACGGGAATTATGGGAATTGTTATTTGCCCCCTATGGTCTGCTTGATTTACATTAATTCATATTCATACAGCAGCTTAATCAGTCTGCACTTAGATTTTTAAGATGCTCAGATGGCACATTAATGCTCCTAATAGTTTGTTTCTTCACACACACACACACACACACACAGGCACATACAATATGGACATACACTCATAACTATGTCACAGACACACAAGTAAACAATTACACACTCGAATACACTTATACCACATATATTGTATACCCACATACACAATGAAACACATGCACCAACAAAGCATATATACACATACATACACTCACTGATACATCACACACCCACATATACAATCATACACACAATCTTTACATTGCAGTCAGGCACATTAATATAGTTTTCTTCTAAGCAATTGATCTTGTAATGCACTGCTAAGTTGTGTCTATATACAGTCTGATAAAGACTGATAACAACTTGTGTATGTTAAACCGATAAATGAAGTATATCATGCAACCCCGACAGCCACGAGGCAGCCATATGAAAGACTGCCTCTTGCCTTTCTGCTATTAACTCCTAGACATACATCTACTTCAGAGAGCTTGGCTATTTAGAGATCCGTAGGTCACATATACATCATTGTATACGGGAAGCCTGAGAGTCGATCAAGCAATTGGGATGGCTGCTTCTTCTGATTTTAACAGGGCGCCAGCGTGGGTCTCCATCTAGCACAGGGAAATGACCATAAAAATTAAAGAGCCTCATGATGTTTCTTTTCTTGCATATAGGTAATAGGATCAACTTTGTATATTGTTGTTAATTTCATTTTCAGGACTGTACCCAGACATTTGATCTCTTAGAACTGTGGGTTCGGTTAATAATTTACATCTGGTATTTCCACCACTAGCAGCAGCATCATTTTAGACTTGCAGTCCTCAGTGTATAGTTATCCCCCGTGTTTATCTTTGATCTTTAGCTTCTGAGTCGCAGATGATGATTCCTGTTGATTACACTAATGTCTCGCCTGCCCAACAGCCAATAGGAATGAAGCTGGCAAAGTCAGCTCTTAAAGGTGGTGGCATAAGAAGCTTTGCTTATACCTGTACAATTAGGCTTCAATTTAAGTTTCAGTATTGCTACAACCGGAGGTGAAAGTAAGCACTGAGCTTTAACACATTAAAAAATACATATATTTATGTTAGTTGTCCTTTAAGAATGTTGGGATTTTACAAATGTTCATATACATAAATTTGTATAAAAAAAAGCATCATAAAATGGTCATTGAACTGTAATGTCAATTGTTAATGGACTTTCCAGAAATTATATATATTGCTCTTATTTACTCCTTTGTGTAATTTTGGGGTTAATTAATGTAGCATATTTTCTTTTGTGCAAAAACAGAGCAAGCTTGGTTTTAAGTGAATGGTAGCAGATGTCTCGCCCAGCTGGGTGCTAGATAATTCTATATGATAACAGTGTAGAGCAATGCATTGCATACCCCTCTGGTCCTCAGACTGCTAGTAGAAAATATTTTTTTGTAATGTGCTATTTCTATATCAATAAGGGTTGTTGTTTTTTTTAATCATACAAGAGCAGGGCTAGCTAAGGATGAGGAGAATTGTAGTCCAGCAACAGATCCAGGATGCAGACTGAGCAACCCAGGATAAAAGACAACATTTGCACTGAGTGGGCCTTTAAGTTTTTGGGGTCACCGTCATAATGGGCCAGCCTTAGCCTGTATCTATGTTTGTGCCAGAAGTTAGCAATGCACTGCCATACACACACAGTCACACAGACACACATACATAAACACACACACGCGCACATATACACATACACACACACACACAAACACATATACACACACACAAACCAACTCACACACACGTAAACACATATATACACACACATGCAAACACATACACACACATATACACACACACACACACACACAAACCAACTCACACACACGCAAACACATATATACACACACACAGACATATACACATACTTTTGTTTTTAAACTTTATTTTTATTAACATTTTAAGTAATAATAATAATATCAATATTGTAAAAAAAATAGACGAATACGAGAACAAAAATAAAGATAAATAACGTATGTAACTGAAAAAAAAATAGAGCAGAGGATTTATACATTTTTCATAAGAACTAAGAATTGTAGATAAGAATGATTGAGCAGAGGTACTCATTACAACAAATTGCGTTAACTTTCCCCAGAATTCCCTTCCAAGATAAAACATTAGTCTTCCACTGAGATGCTATATGTATTCTTGCAGCTGCACATTTAAGAAAGGATAGTTTGTATTTGTACCTATTTAATCCGCAGTAAGGGCCCCCAAATATTTAAGATGATGTCCCTAGAGAAAAGATTTCATAATAAAACTGATATTTTTGTCCAGATTTCTTGTACCCTGAGACACCCCCACCACATATGAATGAAGGAACCCAATTCACCACAATTCCGAAAAAATTCAGTAGATCTATTGCATCAGTGTACATCCTGGACAACTTTTCAGGGGTTAAATAAGTTTGATGCAACATTTTAAAGGATTGCTGCAATTGTTTAAATGAATGCTGCATTGGAATACTTTGTCCAGAATATTTGACCTGGCAGGACTCCCAATAACTTCTCCGGTTGCATCTTGTCAATAAAGCTGACATTTAAGGATAGAGTCTGTTTCTATAAAAAATCTGTACAAAATGGAAATGTCTCTACCACTGCTTGACAACAAAAACAAAATGTTCAAATTTGGTTAGGAGTGTCACAAAGTAATTTCCCAAAAAAGAAGCAAACTTCCTCTCTAGGGAATGTTTGAAATAAGAGTCCAGACCAGTCATCGACTGGAATCTATCCCAACCAACAAATTCTCCCTGAAAAAGAAATTGCTGTATGAAAACAAGTCCTTTATCTACAACCTTTTGGATTAAATTAGATTTAGCATTGTCCCAGTTAAAAAACAAACTATCAGTGTTGGGAAGCAAAATTCCTTCAGTCTCCAACAGCTCTTAATTTTGTCACAGATCACAATTGTGTTTCGAGTACTGTTAAACATATTAGAGGAAATCAACTTTCTTTGCTTTACCCTTCCCCAAAAATAATTTATAAAAGGAAGTTTTCCAATAAACAAAATTTCTTGGTCAATCCATTTAGGCCTAGCGAAATCCATAGATCTTAGGGAAAGAAGATGGGGTAGCTGCAGGAATCTTGCTGCAACAAAATATTTAAAGAGGTTAGGGCCAATAAGCCATCTCTCAATTTTTTAGGGGCAAATTCATCTAAGAATCCAAATTATTAGTAATAAACATCCAAAGCGCTTTATCATTTAGAACTTTAAGTGTGTTGTAATTATTGGGTATCTTAATAGTCCTTTTCCCATTTGAAGCCATAATGGCAAATCAGGGCATATTTACATCTTTTAGACAGGCTAATATCTAAGGCTAGTGACTAACTTTAGTTACTCACCAAGCCTGAGACCTCCCTGAAGAGATCTAATTTTTCCCATAAGGCTGGGATTGATAGAGAAGGATTGGTCACAAACATCAACAGGTCATCTGCATATAAGGAAAGTTTTTCAGGAAACACCAAATTTAGAGCCCTGAATGCTGTCAGATTCTCTAATAGAGATGGCTAGTGGTTCAAGGCAAAGTGCAAATAGAAGGGGGAAAGAGGACAACCTTGTCTAGTTCCTCTAATAATATTAATTTTGTTACTCTCTGATCCCATTACTCTACTAATTGCTGAAGCGTGAGATGCTTTTAGATAATTATAAGACCATCCAATCCAAATGTTTTCAAAACTGCTAACATATAGTCCCACCTAATAGAGTTGAACGCTTTGTTAACGTCTAAACATAATATTTTTTGATAATTTCTCCTTCAGACATGTAACACATTCAAAGCTCTTCTAACATTGTCAGAGGTTTGGTGACATGGAATAAAACAGCACTGGTCCTTATGGACAGTCCTGGTAATTTTGCCTAATCTAAGGGCTAGAATTTTGCAAGAATTTTGATATCACAATTGATGAGGCTGATAGTTGATATCAAGTTTCCCTTTTACAGAAATAAGTGTAGTTTTGGCTTCCTCTCTAAGAAAATTGGAATCCAGAATAATACCAAATAATTTTTTAAGAAGCAACAAATCTGTAATTTTTTTTATAATAGAGATTGCTAAATCAATCTGGGCCTGGACTTTTTTTGTTTTTTAAATCTATTATTACTTGTTCAATTTCCTTAGGAGAGATAGGTTGGTTTAAGAATTCTCTGCCTTTGTCATTAATGCTGGGGAAATTAATATTTTCCATAAACGAACTAACTCTGGACACACACACACACACACTACAGAACAATGACACTCAAGGTTCGCATGTGCGTCGATGCTTCCATAAGACATAATATGGATCTTTTGGTTACGTTTACTAAGGCTGAGCAAAACAAAAAAGGCCGCAATTTTCTGAGATTTATCATGACACGAACGCACAGTATGTTTAGTAACATACTAAACCCAATATGTTGGGCAGTGACAGTCATATGGTCTGTACAATGCCTGCTTGACCACATATCTGTCAGGTGATATATATAATCTTTACAGCTCTTTGCCCACCACACGTGCTTGAATGAATGAATGAATTAATTAATGTACATTTTACATATTTATTTATTTAGTGTCACGAGTTTATGCGGTGCTTTACAATTTAATGGTTTAGACAATGCAGGGTTACAAGTGCTTTGCAAAGGTAAACAATGGAAGTGAGGTCCCTGCCGAAAGCTTATAATCTAAAGTGGTAATGGGAGACATACAGAGTACATAAGGGTCAATTTTCTGAGATTTATCATTATACTAACTCACAGAATATTTAGTAACATACTAAACCCAGTATGTTGAGCAGTGACAGTTGTATAGTCTGTACACTGGCTGCTTGACCAAACTTTGCTTGTGAATATCTCTCAAACCATAAAGGTCTGAGAGATAAGACTTATATCGTTCTACATGTTTTTTTAAATGCCTACAAAATAAATAAAGATAAAACGAAGTACTACTATCCCTTTAACGATAGGAGTTACTATGTCATGTTTAAAGTCATCAGGGAAAGTAGCAGTGGGAAAGGAGGAATTAAGAATTTGTAATAGTATAGAGATTAGCGTGGGGAAGAAGGAATGGATGAGGGAGGCAGAAAGAGTATGCATGTAGTAGAGGGAGAGGAGGAGTTCAGGTTAGTCAATTCCTCCTCTGTGACTAGTGAAAAAGTGTCCAGAGTTTCAGGAGGGGGATGAGGGAGGATTGGACATTTACAAGTGGAGATTTTTTCCCGGTTGGAGTCTACCTTGGCTTTCAAGAAGTCAGCAAAGTCTTGTGGCTGTATATAGTTTGAGAGGGAGGCAGAGGGAGGGCGAAGGAGAGTTCAAGGTAGATAAAAGACAGCGAGGGGTTGGATTTATGAGTGCTAATTAGTTGTGAAAAGTATTGTTTTTAACCAGGGACAGAGCATAGTTACAGCAAGAAAGAAGGAATTTGTAATGGAGAAAGTCTGCCGGAGAGCCAGACTTTCTCCCAACTTTCTCCAGTGTTATTCAGCTGAATGGGTACAGCAGCGGAGGAAGATGGTGTCCTTATTAAGCCACAGCTCTGGATTAGTTTTACAGGTGAGTCTGAGAGAGAGGAGCATGCAGAGTCAAAGAGGAAGACATGATTGAGTTGTAGGTTTTGACAAGGCTGTTAGTGTCAGAATTAGTGGAAATGCATGAAAGCTGCAGTTATTTTCTAGTCATCCTTGGAAAATAACTGCATCTTGGGATATGCAGTAGGTGCAACACATTACATAATTTCTTTAATAAATCCTCTGTTTTCTACAAACAAGTAGGGCAGCATTTCAACACTTTGTCAGCTTTGTCATTCCACTGCTATACTTTGGGATTATTTTTGTGAAGTTTTTGACTCCTTGCTAAGAACTCAGCAAGTGTGGGTTGGCAGTACATGACGAAAGAACTCTGTGACATTATTGCTTTAACATAATGACTTGTCCTGATGGAGGTGGTGGTGTTGGCGACAGCAAGTGTGTGCACTCTATGAGTCTTACCATCTCCTCCAACAAACAAAAGTCATTATCCTCTGTGTGCATTTGCAGAACAGCAGCAAAAACCATAGGTGTTAATGCAAATGAAAAAAACCTTAGCACACTCTCTGAAACATCTAATGTAGTAATATTATATACCCAATGGACAGCAAACTTTCAGAAGTGCTTCTACTGCTGTTAGTCCTGACACCTCTGAAATGTTGATGGTGTGCCTCCCAATCATGGATCCCTGTGAGGATGTTCCTGGATGGGATCATGCTGTCTCCCTACTCACATGTTTTTTACACAGACAACAGACAGAAAAATGTTCAGCTTTTGAATCATAATTAAAGTATCTCCATGCTGTAGACTTCATAGAATATGGGGTTCCTGAGGTAACATTACTACTACAGCGGCTAGTAATTGTAATTATACTAGCAGCAGGTGTTAATGGCTCTGCACTTCCACAGCAACAGAAGCATTCATCATAGTTATGGTTGTGAATGTTAATGATGACCTATGTGGCTGCACACTCAACAATAATGTTTGTGGCTGGGTGGGTCTTGACCTGAAAACAGTTATGATGATGATGATTACTGACATGATGTTTATGTATTCTTAGCCATCTTTATCTGCCCAGTGTCAGATTTTCAAACTGATCTCTCAAAACATTAATGAACAGTCACAGTGCTCCTTTTCAGTGGCAGAATATTGAGCCTTTTCCTTTCAACTAAATTGTTGGCCATATCATCATCACTCTCACTCTCTACTTCATCTGCATCAGAAAAACGGGAGAATGAAGGAGGGATATATTCTAGCTCAACATTATCAATAACTGGGTCATCAACAGCATTGCCCACCACTTCCTTCCCACTACTTACACATTTTGAAGCCTCAGTTTACTTTAACTTTTTCTCTTAGAGGGATTTACAGAAAATTTACCTTAACTTTGAAGATGAGTGTTGTTCCTCTCAGTAACATATTGGTTGATCTACTACACTCATCTCAGCTATGGCATCTTTTTGTTATTTTCAATATTCTTAAAAGCTTTATTACTACTACAGCTGCTGTCAGAGCTTTTTCTGTCACTTTTACAAACAGCCTACTCAGAAGGATGAGGATCATCATCATTTATTGAGCATGCTGCAGCAACCTGGCCACAGGACTACCATATGTGTGAATTCTTCTTACTCCCCTTCCCTTCGCCTGCCCCTATGTGTGCTGTATATAAAGTAGACTTGATTTCTGACAGTAAAGTACTCAACATAACTGTGTGTGGACTGCTTTCTTGCCCTTCTCAAAATAATATACCATGTATGTATCTGTCCCTAGGAGCTGTCAAAGCAGGCCTCAGTCACAACTCACAAGTAGGTCTCTGCCTGTCTCTGTCAACCATAAGTCAAAGGTTTTGTGTTTTTGTGACTTTTTGTTAATAAACTGTCCCTGTCTGTTGCTGTTTAGTGTCTACAAAAAAATAAAATGCACTCTCTGCATCTGTGACTCCTCCCCCTCTTTGCCTGTACACATTCATAGTGCCAAAATTTAAACTTTATTTCTCTCCCAACATAACTACTGTGTTAGCATTGAAAGTACAGGATGAGGATAGACCTGTGTTAGATTCAGAATTAGCATTTTGCAATAACAGGTAAATTGTGCCACACAGCATCTGTTGCAGATGTACAGCACCACCACACCTCAGTCACTGTATGTTTGTTATATTCATCTTTCACTTGTACAAGTCTGAGTTAAATAAGCTGTACTTGTCTGTCTATTGGATGTCAGTTTGCTAAATATTTACGTCAGTCACTGTCAGTCACCTAGGCTCAGCCAGCTCTGGTAGGAACCTGGATCACCTGCCTGTCTCACTTCTTAATCAACAAATATTTTTGTTTTGGGAACTATCATTTCTTCCTTCCCCAGAGTCCCCAGCTTCTCTACACACAAAGAACAACTTGTCTGCTGCCACCAAGACTCCCCAAAATAATCCCCTACTCCAACTGTATTGCATATTTCCTCTACATTCAACATTGTGCTGCTTTCTCTCTCAATCACAGATTGACAAGCAGCAGGAACTTGATACCTCTTTTATACTATAATGGCAGGAATTCAAGGGAAGCCATGTGTGTGTGTGGGGTTCAGTATTGCCATTGATTTCAATGCAATGATAAAGACAGAATATAAATGGAAAAACGTTACTATTCATTAAAAATTTCCTGCATGAACATTTTTTACTCATTTCATTTTTGAGGCAAAACATCCCTACTCGTGCCCGTCCCTACTCAAAGCAAATGTAAAATTTCTGAATGCGTTATAGAGATCTGGTGCCCATGAAGTTGAACAGTGCATTGCTGGATAATCAGAACCCATACTGTGAGATCAGGTAATTAGATTTTCTAGAGAAGACAATTGGAATCAGATTATAAGTACACATTACCTGTTGTAAGATGTTCCATCTCTTCCAAATAATATTACAACATTATTAGCTCAAGATATAAATAGTTATAGAACAGGAACTCTGCTGTCAGCATTAGATAAAATGCAGCACTTGAAAACTGTTGCTAAGCAATATTACAGTTCTCGTCTAAGGATTGCTAACTTCTAAACAAGAATTGTTATGATAACTTTAGGAAATGTATTTTTAGTTTAGTGGTACATTCTGTTGCATTATTTTTATGTTGACTGTTCATTGCATTTTTTTTCTTTGTCCTATGACATTTTATAATTATGATTATCTTGTCTTATTGTGCATACAAAATATAATATTGTAGTTCTTTGAAATTATAGCAGTGGCACTAAAGTGATTAAAATTGCAACTGTTGGGTCTTGGTTCCCAATGTTCACAATTGCACTGCAACTAATTTACTTAACTTGTTCCAGAATCTTTAACTGGTGTGGATTGCACTGCACTGGTTCCAGAACCTTTGACTAGTGTGGAACCATATGTGAAATCCTTGTGGAACCCTAACAATAAAACACCATTAATTTTATATGCTTCTCACTGCATTGAAGATCTCTTTAACATCTAGGCAGTTAATAAAATATCAATATCAAACTCAAAGGGATTTGACTGCTTGTTGATAGCTGTAACCTAACTCCTTGTGCAGTTAGGACCGTATACAAAAAGAGGTGCAATTCAGGAGAGGACCAACTGCCACAGAGGGGACAAATAAAATCCCCAAATCCCCTTTGATTAAAAATGGAACTTTTAAAAACTTGAATGTTAAAGCGGTATCTGACGCATTGCAGAGCAGTGCAATTTTGAATGCCTCCCTAAATGGGTTGGAGCATTAATGATGTGATTACTAGATAGTTGTATATCATATTATTTCTAAGAGGAATCTAGGTTGCAGTGCTTATTGCAAGATAAATCTAACCAAAACCACAATTGTCTTTAGTACCATTGACCCATCTGTACTCCTTGAAGGTTCCTTGGAGTTCTTCTGGAACACCATTTGAGATCCACTAATCAATGTCATAGTCAGCCGCAGATTTTCCACTGGACAGAGCAGGTAACTACCAAAAGATAAAAGGGGCCTCAATTGTGCTGGTCACTCACACATTGCCACATTTTGGGTGTGGCCAGGGCAATCTCCATGTCTAGAATCTTCTCCTGGTTTATGGTGGGTAGTTACCAGTTTGATACCATGTATGCTAAAGATGTCTCCCCAACATATGATAATGCATACGCTGGAAACATCTGTAGCATCCACAAGGTTAAATATTACTGTAATAAGTAAGTTTATGTAATAATTTTACGAGTGTATTTAACAATTTACATACCCATTTACTGGCCCGTATATTCATCCCCTTTAATGGAGAAATCTACAACATTTTACAGAGGGGTTATTTTTGTGGGTGGAGTTAAAGTCAAGTCATGTGAGCAGTGGGGTGTGGCCACAGTGGTATAGGGCATAATCTCCAGTGGGGAGCACCAAGGGCAGGGGGTTGTCAATGTTTGGGCCTATATATTTTGGAGATAACTCCCATCATTTCCAACCAGGCATGAAAGAGGTTATTTACTAAAAAGAGGAGGAGGAGCTGTATCAAATCTACTGCATATTGTCTTTGTCACTGATGATAAAACCCTTAGGATATTGTTCAATTACTGAATTTTCTTTCAAACATAGGGTATTCTTGCACACATTATTGACTATACGTGGATATACATAATAAATTAGTGTAAGTAGGTCTTCCCTGCATGAGGAGTTCTACACTGTACAAGAGTAACAAAAGAGTATCCATATATTTATAGCGCATGCATATGTTTTTCCTCAAACCTTTCTTTTGTAAATAAGTCTCTCATGCAAGTTTACTATTGCTCATCCTATTTATACTTATTACTTATGTATAGTAGCATACTAACATTTACAATACTCAAGAAACTATTCGAAACCAGTTGTTGAGAAAAGTGTCCACAGGTAAGACTATCCTTATCATATGTTGACTTCATGCATTGCTGTTTTCAGAGAACTATACCCTACAAATAAATGGCTCTCAATGTATGTTACCTAGGCAGGAGTTCTGCATACAGCAAGGAAAATAAGGCTCTATGTTTATGTATATTTTAAAGGCTCTTTTAAAAGAATAACTCTGAATAATAATCCACCATTTACATATATGCAGAAAATCTTGCTGTTACTCTCTATTTCTGAATTTACTATTCCCAGCTTCTGTGATTGGCCTAGATGGGTTTAAAGGTGTGCCTGTATCTGCCTCTGATGCCTGCTTTTTGAGTTTCATTGCCAATCTACTAGCGTACTTGTTGCATCCTGATCTGATACCTATTGAAGACCCTTTTGCCTGTTTTTTTTTACCCTGTTGCTGGATTCTCCCTTCTACTGCATACTGTGACTACCTGGTGCAGACTCTTGCTACCCTGATCACTCTCTTGCTTCTCTCTCAGGTACCGTTTTGCCTGATTGTGTACAAACCGGCTTTGATTTGACTTTCCCTCTGGCGCATCCTCCGGCATCAGAGTTGCAGCCTCTCATCTCAGAGCCAGCTCCTGTCTGTATCGCGCATCCGTGCTTCTTCTCAGGCTTCTGCTTTGGGGCCTCCGCAGCACATTTCCCCGCTGCCACAGAGATCGCATGTGTCTAGTGTTCTCGGCGAGTGCATCATTTCTGTCCCTCTCTGGGCCTGCCCGCCTTGGTCGCCGGCCACAATCCTTAGGCTCAGTCTCTCTCACAATCTTTCTGAGCACTGTGAAGCTCATCCTCGTGGTCCGACTCTGTGCAGCTGGTATCCACTCTCTCCTACTGGGTAATAGGGGTTCTTTGTGGTACTCTTGCGGTCAGAGGATCTTTCCTGAGCCAACATCCTTTGGGGTGATCTCCCTAGCTGGTGGGCTATTGTTCAGGACTAACCTTCCCAGCATCCTGTACTATAGATTATCTAAGCCAAGGACTCTCAGGGAGCTGATCTTCCTCCCTGAGGTCATAGGCATAATCTTGCCTACAGCCTCTTCTGATTTAATACACAGCAAATCTGAGGATTCTCAGGGAGCTAGTCTTTCTCTCTTTGATCAGAGGTGTTCCCTGAGGGCTTGAGTCTGGTCTCCTGTTTTTGGCACTACAGTGTTTTTCTGGTCTCAGGTTCTCCTTCTCCCTCCAGGGATTCCTAGCAGTACTGCTGTTAGGGGGCTTTCCTTTTATCTAAGGGTCTCCTTACTATATGGGTCAAGGATCTTGCTCCTTAGTCTCTTCTGCATATCTGGGGTCCTACTTGCAGGTACCTATCTGTCTAGCAGTCCAGTGGGTGTCCATCCTGGTTCTGGCCCTGGCTCAACTGGGGTCAGACATCTGGCTTTGTGATTAACACCTTTATTACAGCTGCGGCTGCAACAAGAACATACCTGAGGACTCATCTATACAGCTCACTCTAGCATCTACCGATGGGTACCGAGTTTTGGGCTTCATATATTTCTACTCAGCTAACACTTACTCTGCCCTCTGAATCAAATCTTAGTGGACTGATTCTTGTTAATCCTACAAAAAGAACCATGTCTTCCTCCATGGACATCATATCCAACACTAATTAAACAATTTATTTTGAAGAACTAATCAAGACAGAATTGATTAATACTTATAATTAGAATTTTATGCCCAGGTTAAGTTAAGTGGGCGTTAGTGTTCCTTAAATTTGAGTTTCAATATTTGGGGGCAAATAAATGACTTTTTTGAGTGCATTTCTGTAATTATAAAACATGCTAAATGTAATAAATTGTGCCATGAAATATGTAATTGGAAAAAATATTTTTTATCATAGGGCCTTGTACATCCTGAGTCTGATGTGCTAAGAAGAACTAAACAACTTCTGGGACAAAGCAACTGCATTACTGGGGACAAAATAAGTATACATATGTGTCTAAATGGAACCTTCAGCTCCCTGAATGCACTGATGACCACTCAAACTCTCAAAAAGTTAAAAGTACCATTTCACTCAATGGAAGTTTGGGGAAGGTTGGTGCATTCGTATGGTGCAGTTGGTTTGCTCCTGAATCTCTCTCTGGGGGTGGGGATGCATTAAGGGTCAATGCTGTGGTGATGTGTATTGGGGAATGTGTGGCCTTGGCGATGGAAGCACACATTGCCATATGTGATGAGAGCCAAGAGGAGGGAATCTCCTTATTAGCATGGAGGGCTGTTGAACTGCTGCCAGTGTGAAAGGAATGCCCTGCCTTACACATCACCAGCAATTCTACAACCCTGAAGTCTGAACACTTTCTCTCTGCTCCCACGCCTATCTATTGCAACAAATGTTTTGCCTAATCTACACAATTTTTTCTTATTCGAACACAGTTTTCTCCTATTCAAACACATTTTTCTCCAATTCTTACACATTTTTCTCCTGTTCCAACACATTTTTTCCTATCCCAACACATTATCTCCTATTTCAGCACATTTTTCTCCTATGTTTAATATGGTGTAATATTTCCCAGCACAATATTACTTCTTCTGAGGGCTGTAGTGGAGAAATAAGTACCTGGAAGTCAAGGTTGTGAGTCCTACAGCAACATATACCTTGAAAAATGTGTTAGCATACAGAATGCCTTTGTTCTTTGCCCACAACATTACTTCCTGCTTAAGTGACACTGGCACATATTCATGATGATGTCAAGTGATTAAAAATAAAATAAAGTACAACTTACAATTTGGCAGATGTGTATGGTGGTGGTGGTGGTGGACTAGTGTGGTGTGACTGGTGAGATCTTGACAAACTGCATCCACCCCGGGAGGAGAAGGATCATCAACATTTATTGCACAGGTTGCAGCAACAATTGCTGCAGTCAGGTTTTGTACTAACACTTTACTCCCACATCCCTACACTGCTCCACCTTTCCACCCTCCCGCCTGTGCATTTGCTAGACATTACTCTCTATAGTACAGAGCTGATGGAGTGTGATGTCTTGCCTTGGCCCTCAACAAAATTCTCAATGTCGTCTCCTGTCTATCAATTCTGCCTCAGTTACAGAGCTTCCAGTCAGCCGTCTAATATATTTATTTGTTTAACTATTCATTTTTTAGTTGATTGCCCTATCTTATCACAGTTAGTCAAAAAAAAAAAAAAAAAAAAATATATATATATATATATATTAGAGATGAGCGAGCACCCCGATGCTCGGGTGCTCGGGTGCTCTGACCGAGCACCGCCGGAGGCTCGAGTGCTCGGCCGAGCACCCGAGCCCCATTCAATTGAATGGGGCGACACGAGCATTACACCAGGCACCCCCTGCTCTGATGAGGGGAGGGTGCCTGGTCAATGCCCCCCTTCATCTCCGCAATGTCCCCCTTCATCTCCGCAATGTCCCCCTTCATCTCCTCTATGCCCCTCTTCCACAATGTCCCCCTTCATCTCCACTATGCCCCTCTTCCACAATGTCCCCCTTCATCTCCTCTATGGCATAGAGGAGATGAAGGGGGACATTGTGGAAGAGGGGCATAGCGGAGATGAAGGGGGACATTGTGGAAGAGGGGCATAGAGGAGATGAAGGGGGACATTGTGGAAGAGGGGCATAGCGGAGATGAAGGGGGACATTGTGGAAGAGGGGCATAGACTCTATGCCCCTCTTCCACAATGTCCCCCTTCATCTCCGCTATGCCCCTCTTCCACAATGTCCCCCTTCATCTCCACACTGTCCCCCTTCATCTCCGCAATGCCCCCTTCATCTCCTCAATGCCCCCGTACCTCCAGTCCCTGGTGGTCCAGCGGAGCGTCTTCAGATCAGTGCCTCCTCCGGCACAGATCCCCGCCACCCGAACACGGCGGGCGAGCACATGGCGGTACTCGACGAGTACCGCCATGTGCCGAGCAGAGCGATGCTCGAGCCGATCCGAGCATCGGCCGAGCACGCTCGCTCAACACTAATATATATATATCTCCTATATAATAATTCGCTAAAACGTGTGTAACGGCGCTTCATGAGCAGTAGACACTGCTGAGCGTGCTGCAGTCATGTGCAGTAGAGACTACCCTCGCCGCAGCTTCAGAGCGTCCAGCTCTGTATCAGCCGCGGTGCGGGCAGTCTCTACTGCGCATGACTGCCCCGCGACCGGGTGGCAGTGGCACTGTGGCCCGTGTAACGGGCTCTTCAACTAGTATATATATAAAACACTAAAAAACTAAATCAACAACTTCTTTCTCCAGTCAGCAAGCAATCTGGACCCCAGCTGCCTATGACCTGTCAGTCAGTCACACCAAATTTTGGGGTATTTTGGGTCAACCTCCTTCCTCCCTTCTTCTCCCCCAGAGTGTCCCCAGACTCCCCTAATACAAAGAAAAATATCCTGCCTACATGATTCCATAAACTAAGCTTCAGTTCCCCTTTGCCTATGTTCTGTAGCTCAAAAACATGCTTCTGTCTCCTTTCACAAACACAGAATGGCTGCTGTGAGAGCCTGACTCCATTTTATGTGGCTGTAGAAAACTAGAGAAAACTTTTGTGTGGTGGAGAAATATTTTTCTTGCCATTGATTTCAATGCAATGAGCTAGGCGAAAAAAACAGAAAAACAGCGTTTTTCGTGGGAAATTCGTCACCAAGCAGAAAGTGCCATTTTTCACTGATTTCAGTTTGAGGCAAACATTTTTGCCCATCCCTAGGTTAACACCTGTCAAAGGCATGGCAAATTCATGGAAATGAGGGCAGATGCGTGCTGGCAAAGACATGTTAGTGCATATTGGCGGTGTGCACCTTCGATACAGATCCAACACAACAAAGACCTTATTGAACTTTAGTGCATATCCCCTCTGAGTTAAATGCAAACTGCATTGTTAAAGGGCCACAAACATTTTCTGATACTAATCCCTTACTTAACTAATCATGGGCAGAAAATCTTAATGTTCACCATAAATTAATTATATGTGGAATTTTTCTCCAAAATGAATCTATAATTAGAACTTTATATCATGTACATAGTGCAGACATGATTCTTCGTTGCAAGACTTAAAGACCCCAAATTCTTCCCAATGAATGCTAAGAAGCATTCAAATAACTGCTGTTTTGAGTGCTAAATGATGACATCCACTTATTATTGTCTACTCAGTATCTGCCCAGAGACAAGCATATATAGTAAATGACATATGCTGTTAGCCTTTGCAAACTCAGACCACAATATACATGATAAGAAATTATACAAACTGATAGTCAATTTATAGTCAACAAAATTAAAATGTTGTCAATTTGAACAAACCGTGTTTGAGAACATCATTATTTTAATATGAATCGAATAGTAATAGTAATTTCTCTCTGAACAAGCACCCTGAGTACGATTCCTGTAGAGACTGCTTAATTCTATAGCAGGCTTGTTCCTAGTAGAGTGTTTCTGACCTGTACTTTGATATGCAAATTACTACTTGGGGTCTGTAGGAAAAAGGTCTGGTGCATCAGTAGGGCTAGAGGGATTGACTTTTCTGTCAATGTTGTCATAGCATATATTTTTACCATTTTATTTAAAAATGCTCTACTATTACTCCATAGCTGAGTTTAGCCTTTGCAGATTTAATTAAATAAAAAAAATACTCTAGTAATATATGAATATGTTTTATAATAAATTAAGAATTGTATATATTGCACAAGATATTCCATTATTATTAAAGTGCCTGAAAATGTCTGCTAAAAGCTATGGGGAAAAAAAGATGCTTTATAATAGAAATCCATTTAGCATAGAGTCCAGATGTGCAGTACTTGAATCACTAGGTTACAGCAGATGCCTGCTCCAACATTAATTCAGTCATTGCAAATATGCAGACACTAAGTACAATATAAAGATACATATAAATAAATAAGCCCTAAATTTTGGCAGCGGTTATGGTGTAGTAGCAGATGTAAATGGAGCTGCTGTGTTAGGGGACAGAATGTAAAGAAGTCTGGCGGCTGCTTTTAACCCTTTGAGTGCCAGAGAGGTATACAACACATTGCTCTCTGTTACTCAAAGGGTTAAACTAGGAAAGGGGGTAAGGGAATAGCTAGTGAAAATGGGGTAGATAGTATAGATAGGAACTGGGTACAAGTAAAAGAGAAGGCGTGGAGATAAATATAGCTAACAGGTAGGAAGAAGTGGGTAAAATACATAATGACAAAATGAATTGTATGTTGGCGAACGGAAGAAAAGCTCAAATTACAGGCAGTTAACCCCTTAATGACCACTGACGTGCCAGTACCATCACAGTGGTCTGGCACTTAAAGCGGAATTACCAGTCCACAAAATCTGTACCTTCACTAAGTCCCCATCTGGCGACTAGCTACTTAGTAGCACTAGTCACCAGAATTATTACCTTATTTAATAGATTTCTGCTCTCTTCTATGGCTGACAGTAGCATGGACATCTTGCCATTGTGACATCCGCGTGCCTGCGCTGTCAGTCCCAGCCGTGTCTAGGAGGTGTTGCTAGGAGCCGTCTGGCTCTGGCTGGGACTGACAGCACAGGCGCGCGGACGTCACAATGGCAAGATGTCCGTGCTCCATGCTACTGTCACCCATGGAAGAGAGAATAAATCTATTAAATAAGGTAATAATTCTGGTGACTAGCAGTACTAAGCAGCTAGTCGCCAGATGGGGACTTAGTTAAGCTAAAGATTTTGTGGGGTGGTAGTTCCACTTTAAGGACCGGTGATGGTCCTGGCACGTCATGAAGTTCAGGGAAGCCCTGAACCGTTAAAGTAAAAAAAAATCCCCATCGTCCTCAAGCGCCGGCTGCACGCGCCGGTCCTTAAGGGGTTAATGAACGTTTGGACACAAATGCGGTGGGATGATAGACACGACTGGGTTGTAAACATTGAGAATTAGTCTCTGTTTGTCAGTGACAGGATTAACAAAATAGGAAGAGGTGTGTACCTGCACTTCAAATAAGATCTAAATCCAAGTTTTTGGTATGATATTTATGAGGATACTGGTGATAATGTAGAATCCTTGTGGGTAGAAACTGAAACTAACTGTGGTGTAAAAGGAAAATAGGTTGTTGGGCGGTATATGTTACAAGCCACCAAATATTGATGAGAATATTGAGGCTCTACAGTTGTTGCAAATGAAAAAAGATGCACATCTTGGGCATACTATAATTATGGGGGATTTTAACACTTTGAGTACCAGAGGGTACCCAGCTGGCATTCAAAGGATTAACTAGCCAGCTATAAACTGGTGAAATGAGACATGTCAGAGATCTAAGGGAAGCAGGTTTATGAGCATGCTTAAGGATAGTTTAGCTACATGATAGAAATGGTGCCAACAACAACATAGTAGGTAAACATTTGGGAAACAGTGATCACAAGAGGATTTCAATTGTGATTAATTTGGAAAAAGCAAAAGTGTATAGGTACAATCAAAAACACTTAATTTTGAAAAGGGTAATTTCAAAATGTTAACAGCATCAATGCAACCCATAAACTGGGACAAATTACTAAAAGAAAAAAAAATACTGAAGAAAAATTGACATGATTTTAATTAATACACTTGTTTAAAGATGATATATTCATTTTAAAGGGATAATAATGTTTCACAAACACAGCAGCTCCAATTAATCTTCATAGTATTTGGTCCATGGAGAGTGTTATTTCAATACTGTCAGAGTTATAGTTAAAGAGTAATTGAATGATAAATTATCCCCCTCCCACCCCTTTTATCTAGTGTAAGGCACCTCCCCTCAGATGTGGAATCTGGTCCTGGGACCAGACAGCTCATAGCAAGGGACAATCTTACTGTGAGCACAAGGAAAATCCTGACCCCATTGCAGGTTTTTCTGGTTTTTCCTTATGTTCACTGAAGATTGTCCCACTCTACGATCCATCTTGTTGTTTTAAGGTGAGAGTGTTACATCAGTAAAAGGGTTGGGAAGGGGATAATATATAATTCTATTACTCTTGAACTATAACTCTGACAGTATTAAAATTAACACTATCCATGGCTCAGATACTATGAAGTTTAATTGGAACTGCTTTTATTGTGAAACATTACTATCCCTTTAAGCATGCCATGTGTGGATTTTAACCCTTTGAGTGCCAAAGGGGTAGCCAACACATTGCTTTGCAATGCATTGCGTACTCCTCTGGCACTCAAAGGGTTAAGACAAAATATGAAGGTCCCTTATGCAGAAAGTAAAAGACAACAAATTCTAGAGTTTTAACCCTTTGAAAGCTAATGAAGTCTTGGAAACATTGCAAGAAAAGTATTTGGTACTCTTTAGCATTCAAATGGTTAAAAGCACAAACCAGCGGATATATTTCCTTTGTCCACCTATTGTGCAAATGATTTGTCCCAGAATTGGTCATCATTTGCTTTCTGCATGAGGTATGTTTTATGGCAAGGCTAAAAAATGCTAATAAAAGAGTGACAAAAATTGTTTTAAATACAAGTGTGTAGATTAATTATTCTTTGACAAATACACAGCTACATGTATTCACTACTATGTGAACACGTGAACATGCTTTGCATTCTGTAAAACATATTCTCTGATTTTGTTGTTAACATTCTATTTACGATCGTTTGTGTTGCTTTTTCTCTTGCAACAAGAATTGATTTGTTGATAGGATGATGGAAAGAACGATTTATAATGTCATTCTGACATGTTCACTTATGTTGATACATTTTACGTACAACAGGCGTTCAGTGTTGTATGTTGTCATAAATATGTTTGTGAAGGTGATATTGCTATAGTATTGTACGGCTGATTTGTTCTTAATACTTTGGGAAATAGGAAAAATGTAGATTTGCTTCATAAGAATCCTTTTAGTATTGAATATAAAAATATAACATGTACTTTATTCAATACTTCATACCTGAACATTTCTCATTTTACTTATATTAGATAGTTACATAGTTACTAATATGAATTTTTGTCTACCTACATAGGCAATAATATTTCTCAGTTTCATTTACAATTGAAAAATTATTGAAGTGTGGAAGAATATGTAGATGACAACAGATTTATATTTAAAAGTGGATCACAAATGATCAGCTCAGCTCAAGAGGTCATGTACTAAAGAGAGAGGTGAGCTGTCACTTTTGAGAAACATTCAACTTAATATAATTTGCAAAACAAAATCAGTATTGAAGGATATTCAATAACATGTAATCATCAAACCTAAAAATGAACAAGAAAATGGAATTTGTTTAAAATGCTCTGAGATAAATTTAAGCTTCAATATATATACCATTGGGAAAAAATACAAAAGGAGCAAATTAAGACCAGTGTAGTTTAATAAAGAGTCTTGCAGGGAAAAAAGAAATAACCATTTAAGTCGGATTGGTCTGGTGCATCATTTAAAATTATAAAAAATAATAAAATCTCTAAAAACTAAAAATGAGAGACAAGGGTATTGCTGTTGATGTAGGATAGTTGGATTTTATAAAAGCCTTTGATACAGTGCCTCACATCAGGTTACTGCATAAAATAAAGGCTTCTGTTTGGGAGGTGATATCTGTACATGGATTGAGAACTGGCTAAATGATAGATGGCAAAGAGTCATAAATCAAATCTTTTCAAGTTGGTCTAAAGTTGTAAGTGAGGTGACACAGGGTTCAATACTGAACCCAATGCTTTTTTAATTTGTTTATTAATGATCTATATGTAGGTAATGAAATTAATGTCTCAGTCACTAGTGATGACACTAAGCTGTGTAAGGAAATGCAAACTGAGCAGAATGTTTTTTCTCTGCAGAAAGATTTGGATAAACTGAGTGAATGGGCAGAAAAGTGGCAGATGACGCTTAATGTAGATAAATGTAAGGCTGCACATTTTGGCTGTATAAACGAACATGCTACATATGTATCAAATGGGAAAGTACTTGGGGAACCCACATTAGAAAAAGATGTAGGAGTACTGATAGATGATAGACTTCACAACAGTGTGGAGTGTCAAAGGGGTGTCCACAGAAATTTTTCGGGGGGTGGGGCAATGTCATAATATGACCCACAGGCCACCCCACCCAGCCCCTATGTTATAAGTGCCCTTTCCCTGGATACCCATGCACTGGCATTTAGCTCCTGTATAAAAAAGGGGTATAAATGCACAGGATGCAAATATAATTCTGCCTGTATATAGATCCTTGGCAATGCCTCATCTAGAATTTGGAGTACAGTTTGGGTGCCATTTCTTAAAAATGCATTACTTGAACTGGAAGAAGTGCAGAGACATGCAACAAAACTATCAAAGGGATTGGAGGGCTTTCCAAGGAACTATTTACTCAATTTTCTGAGCAAAGAACAAGAGGTGCTCCATTAAGTAAATGCACTTTTGACTAAAACAAAGGCAGGGTTTTTTGCAGTAAGTGCAGTAAAGTTATGGAATTCTTTGCCTCAGGGTGCTGTGTTTGCAGCTATAGTAGTTGCTTTAAAAAATAATGGTTTATTTTTTAGCTTTGAACAATATTGAATATTTTGATATTTTAAATTACTTCAATGTTTTTTTTGTCTTCTTATGGATCAACAGTAGTGATATGGTATGTGCTGAACTTGATGGACACATGTCTTTTTGTCAGCCTCATCAATTATGTTTTCTATGTATGTTAATATGTATATTTAAGTCCTGTGTTATTCTATGGAACCCATGCATTGAGATCATTCCATTATGAGGTATCTCAATAAAATAATTTGTAGTCACAGAGATTTCTTTCACTCAGTGATGGATATGTAAGAATAGACTTTCATGCTAAGATCAACACAAGAGTCTGCTATTTGTGTGTTGCAACTGCCTAATGCCTATGCATAAACATTTTTACACAAAAAGTTTGCTTTGCACTGCTTGAGTTCACTGCTTGATTGTAGGAGTATATGGGTGTTTTGAGGCGTGCTGTTCTACTGTACTTTCATTTATACCATGTACTGATAAGGCACAGAGGAAATCAGCATTAGATTAATTTTTCTTATGTATTCTAAAGGGAAAGGGGAGTCAATTATCAGACCTTCAGCTGTTGGGGACTACAACTCTCATCATCCTCAACCAGCCAACAGCTGGTTGGGAATGGTGAAAGTTATAGTCCCCAACAGTGGGAAGTATGACAGTTGACTACCCCTGCTGTAGGAGTTTTCCTCGCATTAGAGGCTTGCGCTTAAAAAGCTGTCTGTGCCACTATGCAGAAAAGGCACTTGTACATAAGCACAGAATCAAACACTGAATTTTCAAGCCTACATATAAGTGCCATAGATGTACTTCGCTGACAGACTCATACATTCCCCTTTGTAAATTAAGTTAATATAGTACATTTGATTAAAGTGCCTTTGAATAAAAACTATTAACTGACACAGTGATGACTGTCCTTAGTAAGGGTTTTAGGTTTGTCCCCACTATCAGACAGATGTCCATTGAGTGGGAAGTCAACTTATATAAGCTACACAGACAGCTGAAGCTCAAAGATTTCTTTTCAGATACCACTAATACTGAAACCACACTAGGGACATTAAGAAAGACTAGCACCTTGATCCTATTTCAACTAATCCACACATGAACCTTGTCAGTAACGAAACTAGACAAATTATCTCTAAACCAACCAGCTACTCCAATTTCTCCAGATTTGAATTTGAATCCCTGAAGGAATTGGCTAATGATAACAGTATAATCATTAATAAAGCTGACAAGGGTGGAGCCATAGTTGTGTTTGATTACGAGGATTATATGAATGCAGTCCTTGGGCAGCTTTCTGTCCTGCTACAAACAGCTATCATGAGGCCCCACTACCAATTACAAGTCTGAAATAGATGGTATCATCAGTTTAAGCTACCACAAAAGATGGATACCTGAGGAAAAATAAACATTTTTCATACAAGAACACCCGACAATACCAGAACGATTCTGTATTCCCAAGGTCCATAAATCCATTGACAAGCCACCCGGCAGACCCATTATTTTTGCTTGAGATTCATTATGTCAACCATTATCACAGTATTACAGTTATTACAATCTTATATGTGTAAACTTTCTTCCTACATCAAAGACATCACTGACTTCATTCTACAACTACCAGAGGATATACCTAATGACAATTGGTTAGTCACCTTCGACATATCCAGCTTATACACCAGCATTCCACAGAATTTAGGGAAGGAATCCGTCCTTGCCACCATACAATAAGATGATGCATATGCAGGCCCACCTGTTGAATTCCTTATGCTCTTGATAGATGTTATTCTAAGAAAAAATTATTTCAAGTTCGAAGATAAGTTTTATCTTCAACTACAAGGGACTGATTTGGGATGAAACATGGCCCCTGAATATGCATCACTTTTTATAGATATGTATGAGAAGATACATATCTTCTCAGAAACTCAATTTGCTCAACATATCTTTTTTTACATTGCTACATCGATGACATCTTCCAATTGTGGAGTCGATCTGCTGAATGAATTAACGCAACAGCATACTGTCCACCATTAGATTTACCCTGGAGAATAATTTTTTTCAAATTAACTTTCTGAACATGACCATTTACGTCAGGTAACAAACTTAGCAGGTGTATTTATCAAAAATCTAGTGAAAGCAATACTCTGTTACATGCTGACAGTCACCTCTGAAGATGGGTTTACCTTTCTCTCAGATGATCAGGGTGGTAAGAACTAGATGAGAGACATTTTGAGCTGGCCAGGCACACAATAAATGACTTTAAGTTTATTCCAATAATGCAGATACACAGATCACTGAGCGGGTGATCGGCATAAAATTTTGTTGCAATGGGAAACCAGACTCATACATGAATATAGGACCCTGACACCCCAAGGGCTAAACTATGAATTCCAGCTATCTTGGTTCCTTTGATACATGTGCCAGTGTTTTTCACTTCTTGATATTTTTTATATTTGTTATTTTTTCACTTTTATTTTATTTAGTGTAGTTTTCTTACCTGCCCCCCACCCCCGGAGACATGTGTCCTGATATACCGGTGGACTGCCAGGAGTGGTTTATGACTTCCACATACTAGACGCTGCAGGTTTCTCTCCATATCTCCTTAATGTATTATGATAATTCAGTTCTACACCCCACAGTGCTCCATCCACCTATCATATGGACTTCTATGAATGTGATCTGTGTGCCTGTTACCTGTCTCTTTATGAGTTTGCCTTGGCTGCTGAATATAGAACATCTATGTGGACAACTACACAAGATGCAGCATCTAAGCCTCCTACTCATCTTTCTTTCAGTGTCCTGGGGGTTTGAAATTTGGGAATGAGAAGAAGGGAAAAGGGCACAGACCATCTAAGAGCACATCTGTTGATTATCAATCACCATGTGCCCCCTATTCATATATGCTCACCAGAACCAGGATAGTCAGAGGTGCATCTAGAGTTAATGATTGATTAACTGAATGAGAGGATTGTTAACTCCAGATGTGCCTCTGACTATCCTGGTTCTGGTGAGCATATATGAATAGGGGGCTTATGGTGATTGATAATCAACAGATGTGCTCTTAGATGGTCTGCACCGTTTTCCCTTCTTCTTGTTGCTATCGTCTTGGTTCACCTTCTACCAGTGTATCTTTGAATGGGCTGCGACCTTATTAGAGCATAAAGGGAAGAAAAATATTGTTTTACTCCCATAAACTCTATATACAAATAATGGAATCTTATTTAAAGGAACAGCACCTCTTGAAGAAGATCCTCTCCAACAATATAATTGAGTGTATTTCTTAAGGAGGAATTTTTGGACATTTTGTAATTGTATTTTTTTGTTCCCTTTGATCTATTTATTATATAGTACTGATCTGATCATATTTGACTTATCCATTGCAGAACTTCACAGCCACCTTTAGCGCCACAACAATTTTTTTACTTTTTGTATGAAATATGGGCCTTGCCTGTGGGGACCCCCATGGTAAGCAGTCCCTAACAGAGACCCCATTGTCTATTGTTCAACATATTCTTACTGTAGAGAAGTGTGGACTTAATTATTTTTCCAGTATGCACTGTAATGTGCTGTGGGATGTTGGAGCCTCACAACATGCTGTGGAGTTATTGAGTTACTCATTTGTTCTACATATACCTGTTGTGTTGAAATATAGACTTTATTGGTCCCCTTGTGTGCACTATAATGTGCTGAGGGATGATGGACCCATACAATGCACCATGGAGTTGTGGAACCATGCACGTTATGTTATTTTACAAATGGATCAGCCTGAACTTTTGCTAACTTAAAGTGGCATTTATTTCTTTTGACTTGTTACATGGTCGCACTGCTCTGCATGGGATGATGGAGTCCAATCAGAGACTGATAATCTGCATTCACTACAATGTTCTAAAGGTTGATGTGGTGCTACACTCTTGGACGTGGTTGTATGCATCTGGACACTTGTTAACAAACATGAATACACCTTATACATTGCTCACTTTGCCCATACCAGTATGCAGTGCATGATGACAGATTCATGCAATGATGTGATTGAGCTCTACATGATGGAGTCCTATAGGCTTCCAATAAACATCAGTGTTTGATTAGGACTTTTAGACAGTAACACAGCTCCTTCACCTCAATACTGTCTACACCTTTGTCTGTGATGCTGCAGGATGTGATGAACTGCCGACATGCTCTCACGTCCTTTCACAAAGACTTCCACTACACATATATGGATACGTGCTTTGTGCTTATGCCGATTTAGTGCTTCTTTTTTCTGTTTTGTTTCTATACACCATGGGTAACTCAGGACACAATATATCACTTCCTTTGGTGAAATTGATTCTCCACTGGGGGTTAGGGCAGGTTCATTGCTCTTGCTCTCAGTCAGCAAGAGGAACATTGCGTGTATTGGTCATGTTTTTTATGTGGGTTGCTTAGCAGCTGTCATTCTCCTGAGTGCTGATTGGTGCTACTGCATTTTGGCGCCCCTGGTCCATGAAGGTGATGGGGTAGGATGTTTTTTGTATATATATGTGTAATATTCATGTATCCAAGCCAATTGCCCTGAGGAAGGTCCTGAGGGGACCGAAAGCATTTGGCTACATGTGGATGCAATAGATTTCTCTTCTTTCATCTATTTAACTGTGTGCTGTCTATTAAGATGCTGGAACAGCCCTAGGCTGAGTATACTTAAAGATTATCTACTTTCTATGGGACGTGCACCAATTTTTATTGAATTGGGTAAAGTGTTTAGTGAGTGCCACTGTTAATTTGTGCAGATATAGTTTTATTGATAATATGGAAACTACTTAAGGGTTACAGATGGGTTACAACATTTTTGGAATATTGTGGACATCAGGGCACAATTCCCATAAAAATTGCTATAAAGAAATATTGTTTTCAATTTCAACTATTACAATATGTTTGTTCAAAGTGTTTACAAGCATACTGTAGTCTCACAACAGTCTAGAATATCCCCAGAAAGATTAATCTTGTTTGGCAATTACTCCAGTTGAGTAGATATTACTTGCTGATAAAGATAATTGTGTGCAAAGACTCATTAATCATATTGGATGTATAATTTGGGTAACCTTATTCTGTTAGGCCAAAATAAGGCATCAGAATTTACACAATAGATTTTTTTCTTTTATATACATTATTAAGGTTGTTTCTCCTGTCACTTATTGTGGTATCATTCTCATCCTATATAATAATTCGCTAAGTTGTGTGTAACGCCCGACATGCGCAGTAGACACTGCTGCACGTGCGGCAGTCATGCGCAGTACAGACTGCCCGCGCCGCGGCTGATACAGAGCTGGGAGCTCCGAAGGAGCTTCCAGCTCTGTATCAGCAGTGTCGCAGGCAGTCTCTACTGCGCGTGACTGCACCGCGACCGGCTGCCAGAGGCACTGTGCCCCGTGTAACGGGCTGTTCAACTAGTTGTATTATATAAAACTAGTTTCAAAGCCAGTGTACACGGGCCAATACTGGTGGCACTGCAGTCATTCACAGTACTATCTGCCCGAAAGCGCCGTGGCTGATACAGAGCAGGACCAAGGGACCAAGGCACCTTCCTGGGACAGCTTGGGCCCAGGAAGGTGCGCAGAGAGGACCACGGTCTGAATTCGGAGGTCCCCGCTCAGTATCAGCTGTGGCGTGGACAGTCTCTACTGCGCATTACTGCAGTGTGAGCAGCCGTCTCTACTGCGCATGATGGCTTCTGACAAATATCCTAGTGAATTATAATATAGGATATGTTAGTTTGCACATGGAGTGTAATACTTCTTTTGTAAATCTTGATGTCATTGACATGAAGAGCACAAAAACGTGTTTTATTTTCAACAAATATATTTCAGGATTTTTTTAATTATTTATTCCATCCTTTAAAAGTGCATGGGTATTTTCCTTTAGTAATTTAAAGGGGATCACATCAAGTTAGCCTGTATCGTTTCATTATATAGTTAATATGTGTAAAAGTTTATGAATTCTTCTTTTAAAAGCTCTAGTTGGTTGAAATTTAAAAGCTCTAGTTGGTTGAAATTTAAAGGGATAGTAATACCTAAAATGTAAAAAAAAATGTGTTGTAGGGTTTATCCTCCTGAGTAAAACAAGAGTACTCCCACTGCTGAAAGATGTTTCATTCAAAAGTTATTAATTTTCAAAGTTGAATTTTTTAGGTGCAATATCACAGTGGCCTGAAATTGTAGAGTGGCGCTGTTGCTACACCATCCTATGGACAGCTCTGGTCTCAGGACCATAAGTCTCCATAAGATGGTGTAGCAACAGCGCCACTCTACAATTTCAGGCCACTGTGATATTGCACCTAAAAAATTCAACTTTGAAAATTAATAACTTTTGAATGAAACATCTTTCAGCAGTGGGAGTACTCTTGTTTTACTCAGGGGGATAAACCCTACAACATATTTTTTTTTACATTTTAGGTATTACTATCCCTTTAAGTAATAAATGCTGCCCTGCACCTACTTCCGCATAGACTGTGGTTACCTGCTCTGTCCGTCACATTGGCAGAGATCGATATCTAGCCAATGAGAGTGCTCCAGCTTACATCATCGGAGGAGGCTGGATAGAGGGAGGGGAGCAGAGGCAGAGTGACGGACTGCAGTTACAGAGCTGGTAACAGCAGTCTATGCGTAAGTTGGAGCAGGGCAGCATTTATTACTTAAATTTCAACCAACCAGAGGTTTTTTTTTTTTTTGAATTAATAAAGTTTTACATGTATTAAAGGGAATGTTTACCCCCGTCACAACTTATAATAATATATAATTTATAAGTGATAAATAATGGAAAGTGTATGCTTTTTTTAAAAAAAATCCGCTCATTTTGGAGAAATTAACCCTTTGAGTGCCAGAGGGGGTACAGAACTCATTCCAGAGCATCGTTCTGACAGTCTCTACTGCGCATGTGCATGCTACGCACACAGGGAGTGATGCATACTAGCAAATTATATGATAGGATTGTTTAATTTCAGTTGGGTTATGAGGCACTAATACTTCATTGAATAATTATTACATTTTCACTGTTTAAACTGCAGGCAAAGAATAGAACCACAATCCAGAAGTGGGGATTAGGGATTGGAGAAAAGTGAGGACATTTTCCCGCATAACTTTTTGCAAAAAATTTTACTATTTTTCTCTTTTTTCGTAAACCTTTTCTCCTTTTCTTCTATGCAAAATGTTCCTCCTTGTCAAGGTAGGGCTGAGCTGCTCTAACTCTGCTGCTCGATTCTGCTGTCTGAGCTAATCTAGTGCTCTGCTATCCATTACTGCTGCCTTCCCCTTCCTGGATCAGGTTGAATCAGCTGACCTCTCTGTGTTTGCTCACCTGACTGCTATCAGCCAATCCTCCCAGGGTATTTAAAGCAGCTTGGCTCACTTCCTGATTGCCCTTGTGTCTGATTCTGGCTGCATGCACGTTATCCTGAGTTGCTGATTATCTGTGCATGACCGGGCTTCCTTTGATGTCCCTTCTGGTTCCTGACTCCTGGCCTTGTTCCTGACATCGCTGATCTCTGTATTCCTGACCCCGGCTTTGCTGAGTACCTGTCTTGGTTCCTGACCCCGGCTTGTCTTTTGGTTTTCGCTTCTGCATTATGATTTTGCCTTGTTTGCTTTTGTTATTGCAAGAAAGGTGTTTTGAATTTTACATTTTTGTGTCTGTCTGGTTCCTGGTCCCTAACACTCCTTTTCGCCAATCGCAACAAATGATTTGCTTATTCCAACACATTTTTGCCTATTTTTTTATGGTGCAACATTTCCCACCACAATATTGTTTTTTTTCTGAGGGCTGCAATGGAGAAATAAGTGTCTGAAAGACAATATATGCCTTGAAAAATCTGTTCTGCTTAAGATATATATATATATATATATATATATATATATATATATAAAATGAAAACAGTTTTTTTACCATTCTTATGTTTGTTTGTGTCAAATGTAAGCTACCCTTCTTCTCAGATTACTGATACACATTACTTATTGGTTATAGAAGTGGTCCCAAGTCTGCTAGATGGTAGCAACCCTTCTTCATATCCCTCCTCCTCCTCCTCATCTGTGCTTTTGTTAATACATTTGGCCTCTCTTTCTGTGTCATAGCTTTTGGATCCTGAGTTAAATATCTCCCTACTGTGGATTTCATGGACTGAGAGGTTCCTGACGGGCTGGTACTACTACTAGGGCTAGATGTTGATGCAATTCTAATGCTACTACTATTAGGTGTCAAAGGTGCAGCACGTCCAGCAGCAGCAGAGGCATCTGTCATAGCTAAGGCTGTGGGTGTCAATAATGTGTGTTGGTGCTGTTGTTGCTTCAGGTTACTCAACACAAATGTGTATAGCTTAGTGGGACTTGGATGTGGAAGCAGCAATGATGCTGATGATGATGACTGACAGGATGACTGTGTAATTTTTGCCATCTTTGCTTGTCCAGGGTTATCGTTTCAAGTGGATTCCTCAAACAGTTTATAGACAGGCACAGTGCTCCTTTTTCAGTTGTGTAAGATTGAGCCTTTGTCTTTCTGCTAGCTTTCTGGCCATTCCATAATTTCTGTCACTCTCAGAGTCATCTGTATCATTCATCATTAGGTCATCCTCATCCTCAGCATCACCCTCCTCTTCTTGCACACTACCCTTATATTCCTGTAAGCTTTTCGAAGTGTAAAACAATATATTTTTACTTTTACTTTGACAAAGTTCATTACTACTTTGAGGACAGGTGCTTTGGTGCTTGATTGTTTCATAGTCGGATGCAGCAGTTCAGCTGCTACACCTTCCTCCATTATGTCATTACCATCATTAAAACTAGAATGTGACTTGTTGTAGTCTTCAGTGTCCTTATTATATGTTTTTTCATGTACTGGAGCTGGTGGTGGAACTTTTGGTGGGACTTTGACAAAGTGCATCATCCCTGGGAGGAGAGGGATCATCATCACTTAGTGCACACACTGCAGCAATCATGGCTTCAGTTTTTGAACTACCACTTCACTCCCATGTCCCTGTACTGCTCCACCTTTCCCCCTCCTCCTGCCCCTTGTGCGTTTGCTGGCCATTACTCAACTCCTGTGTGTGTTTTTACTCTCTACAGTACACAACTGATGGAGTGTGATGTCTTGCCTTAGCCCTCAACAAAATTCTCAATGTCTTCTGCCTCCAATCAGGTCTGCCTCAGTCACACAGCTCACGTTAAGCTCCCAGTCATCTGTCTGTCACCTAACATATTTATTTGTTAATGTATTTATTATTTTATTTTTATTATTACTATTTTTTAAGTTGTCCACTCTATCTTATCACTCAATTATAACTGAAAAACAAAATCTACAGCTTCTTTCCTCTGACTTCCCCAATAGACAATAACAGCAAGATACAGTAAATTGGATACCAGCTGCCTGTGTCTTACCAGTCACACCTAATATTGGGGCATTTGGGGTCAACTTCCTTCCTTCCTTCTTCTCCCCTAAAGTGCCCCAGACTCTAATATAGAGAAGAAATGTCCTACCTAAAAGACTCCCTAAACTAAGCTTCAATTCACCCTTTATTTGGCTATCTTCTCTAGCTCAAAAGACATGCTGCTTTCTCTTCTCACAAAGAATGGCTGCTGTGAGAGCCTGACACCCTTTTATATGCCTGCAGGAAGAGTAAAAAAAATTTTCATGTGGTGGGAAAAAATGTTTCTTCCCATTGATTTCAATGCAATGAGCAAGGTGAACCCCCCCCTGGAAAACAGCACTTTTCGCGAGAAATTATTCACCAGGCAAGAAGTGCCATTGTTTGCCAATATTGGCTTGAGGCAAAATGTTTTATCCAGCCTTAGTGAGTATACAGAACACAGGTGGATATCTTCATCACAACACTCAGTCTCCCTGAGGAGTTGAACCCCCAGGTTTGGATGGCCACTGGTACTTTATATGTAGTGGTGAAGTACAGAAGGTTCTTAGGAGGTATACAGGCAATAGACCAAGGACAGCAGGCCACATTCAAGGTTGATAGTCAAGCTGATTAAGTTCTCAAGAGTTCAAAGGATAAACACATCCACGGAAGTTAAAGCAAACTCTTCTCATTGGCACTGGTAATCTAGTTCTGTGTAATTATTATAGGACATTGGGACATGCATGTGTGTGTGATACAGCCATACAAAGCATAGAGATATCAATTTTGCCATAAAAAGGTGCACGTTTGCAATTCTGCTATAAAAACATGTGTATACACAGAATTCACACATAAGCACGCTAACTACTGCACTCACTTTGTGAATGAGTTCCTGAAGGAACTGTAGGCAACCCAGGACATATCTAATGTGGATAAGTGTGACACTCAGCTAATTATATCATTGTAAGACATTATCTGGTCCACTGTAAAACTCAGCAGAAAGGCCTATTTTAGCAGCATCTGAATAGACATAATTATTTACTCAGCTCAATTAAACAAAGTAATTATTACAATCTTTTGGGCTAGCAGGTTTAATCTAATTTCAGCTGGAGTAAAATTAATCATTTGTTATATGCCTTTAATACGATTGTAAACTTACTTTTAACCCTCTAAGTGCAAAAGGGATATGCAATGCATTGCTCTACAATGTGTTGCATACCCCTCTGGCACTCAAAGGGTTAATGCCAGTGTACACTGCCTTATTCTGAGAGTGTCTAATTTTGTTTGTAAAGAGAGATAAGTGCTAAAGTCAGTTCATTCACTGTGGTTAGTTCACCTTATTTTTATATTTAAAAAATTGGTTATTTTATCTCAGACCATTTACAGACTATCTTGGACAACCCATTCCAAGATTGCTGTGGTATTTGGAGCCCTAGAAAAAGCAGAGATGGATGCTCCCTCAGAGCATACATAAGACTAGATTTTAGATCTCATAAAGCAAATAGAGAATTTTTACAGACGCTAACATGGAGGAGTATAGAGTCGTTAGTATTTAACTCCAGTACATTTTTAGATGTTAGTCTTCTTTTAATAACATCCGTCTTTTGTTCACACCTCTTCACAACAAAGAACAGGCTTCAATACTCCAAATGTTACAGATTGGGCATTTGTACTTAGATTGAAAGCTGAAACTAACTAGTTGTAGACAAAAATAGAAAGTAAATTAAAATTAAAGTTTAACCCCTTAAGGACCAGCACGCGGCACTTGAGGACCACAGAGCATTTTTTTAATCGTTTCCGGTTCAGGGCTTCTGGAGTGGCGTGCAGCCGCGCCGGGAGCCCTGAACTCCATGCCATGCCAGGACCGTCACTGGTCCTTAAGTGTCGGACTGCCGTGACGGTCCTGGCACGGCAATGGTCCTTAAGGGGATAAAGATATATGACTTTAATTTAAAGGACACTTACTATCTAGGTCGAGTGCTTAACCCTTTGAGTATCAGAGTGATGCACCAGTTGAGGGGGGAGGGTCTATTTTGGCAACAGGGTAGAGTGCAACCTTAAAGGGATAGTAATACAGCGTTTTTTCTTTATTTTATTTTGTGGGCATTAAAAAACATGAAGAACTATATAAGTCTTATCTCTCAAACCTTTATGGTTTGAGAGATATTCAGAAGCAAAGTTTCCCCCTCCCGCTCCTTTTACCTAGTGTAAGCCATCTCTTCTCAGATGTGGAATCTAGTTGTAAGACCAGACAGATAACAGCAGGGGACAATCTTCTTTCTATTAGAACAATGAAAGCCCTGCCCACATTGACAAGTTTTTCAGGTTTTTCCCTTATCTTAATTGAAGATTGTCCCTCTCTGCAGTCTACCTGGGCACCTCCCTTCTGATCTGGCTGAACAGTGTTACATCAGTAAAAGGGGAGGGAGGGGGATACTTTATTATTGAATTACTCTTGAACTACAACTCTGACAGAATTGAAATAACACTCTCTAAGGTCCAGATACTATGACAATTAATTAGAGCCGACTTTTATTATGAAACATTACTATCCCTTTAAAGCCTGTATCTCTCAGCCACAATCCACATGGGTTGGTCATGCGCCCCAAAAAACTCCTAGGGCTAGATTTAAAGGCAGGCGTTAGGCCAAAAAAACACCAACGGGTGTTTTAACATGTAGTAAGCCATTCAAAGGGACATGTAATGAATTGCTAACGGCAGTTCATCAAGTAATACGGCCGCTACACTAATGTGTGTTTTGGCCCATGTAAAAAAAAAAAAAAAAAAATCTCCAATTTGCCATTTAAAAGACTGCGTTAGCTGAAAAAATTCACTAAGGGACTCACTTACCGCATAAAACTTAAGACCTAGTTTGTTTGGCCGTAAAGTCCCTTATCAGATCTTTTGCCAGCTAACACAGCTATTAACTGGCAAAAAAACCCAAAGTCCTCAGTAGATGTATTGATATGGGGCCCTAAGCCCTACATCAATACATCCAAAGTGCCTAAAATGTGTACAAAGTTAGTAGGATTAACCCTATGAGTGCCAGTGAGGTATAATTACCCCACAGACATTCATAGGGTTAACCCGACTAAGTAAAGCAACATTGCATTTACACTTTCCAGTAATCCTGATGTCCAGCAGAGTCCTCAGCTTCCTATCTTCTTTCCTATCTTCTGTCCTTCTTTCTTCTCTTGTATCTTCTGTCTTCTTGCTGTAAAACAAAAACAAAAGTTTAAGTTAAAAGCATACTTTAGCCCCTTGAGTGCCAGAGGGGTGCACAATGCATTGCAAAGCAATGCGTTGCGTACCTCTCTGGGGCCCAGAAGGTTAAAGTATGTAGTAGTGTGCCAGTTGTTAAAATCCAAATGCCCCCATAATAATAATAAATGCTTTTAATATATTTAATGCCAATGGTATTGCCATAAGTAAAATAAAATGATACTTAGCATAGCTTCTTCTCTGTCTCCGCTGCTGTGTGAGGCCACTGAGGCGGCGGCGGAGACAGAATAATGCTCCACCCCCCATCTTCTTGTCCACGGGCCGATGCCTGCTCCGGTTTGAGGGAATTAGAATTCTCTCACAGCCATTGACTGGAATATGCTTACGCACCTCCCAGCCAATCAGCTTTGAGCGGCTCTGCTTTGTACTGGTTGGCTGGGAGATGCGTAAGCATATCCCAGCCAATGGCTATGAGAGAAATAGAAGTAAGGCTGCCCTATATATATGCGCAGCCTCAATTCTAATTCCCTCAGACCGGAGCGGGCATGGGCCCGTGGACAAGAATTAGGGGGAACATTATTCTGTCTCCGCCGCCACCTCAGTGGCCTCAAGCAGCGGCGGAGACAACGACGAAACTATTATACGTACCATTTTATTTTATGGCAATACCACTGGCATTGAATATATTAAAAACATTTATTATTATTATTATTATTATAGGGGCATTTGGATTTTAACAGCTGGCACACTACTACATACTTTAACCCTTTGGGCCCCAGAGAGGTGCGGAACGCATTGCTTTACAATGTGTTGTGTACCCATCTGGCACTCAAGGGGTTAAAGTATGTATGCTTTTAAGTTAAACCTTTGTTTTTGTTTTACAGCAAGAAGACAGAAGATACAAGAGAAGAAAGAAGATAGAAGAAAGAATGGAGATAGAAGGAGACAGACAGTGTCTGTCTGGTAAGTGTAACATGGATCAGTTAACGATCGGTGCTTGGCAGTATGTCAGGTACCGATAGTTAATTGTTTTTTAATGTTAAGTTCCCAATGTTGCTCTTAGAGGCGTTTTGGGAACTTAACTCACAAAAAGGACGTTTAGCCACAAGACTGTTTCTGTGGCTTAACGTCTTTTGTGATTTTAGCTGATAGGCCTCTGAATACCGCGTTAGACATGTTCGTTTTTCAGCCGGTATTCACTTTGACCCTACTGGCTATGTTAATGCCTGCTTTTAAATCTACTCCCTAATGTCAGGCTTGAAAGCCCTGCACTGGACTGTGCATACAGACTGACAGAACTTATTCTCTCAGTACAGCCTATCTTGAGGGAGCAGAAAAGGAGCATGGGAAATCTTTTTAAAACCTTCATTTATCTGCCCTGCTGAAGCTTTTAGTGCAGCCCCAGCTTCATTAGCAGGACTGTTCGGAGAGGAGCATTAGGTCATTAGGACACTACCCACATGATAGTTTCCTTTTAACAAGGAAGAGGATTCCAGCCATTAGTTTAGGTAAAGAAAGCAGGTGAATCCAGAAATGTAATTTGACAGTAAAGAAGGAATATATATGTGGTCTATGCATCAAACTATTTAAATGCTTCTAAATGTTTCTAAACTGTTCATGATTAACATCATGGCATATTGTAATATCCGGTTTATTTATCATTACAGCTATCAGTTGTACTGGCATGAAAAGAAAACAATAAAACGTTCCAAAGGAAAACAAGCATGAGGCGCTTAACCCTTTCAGTGCTAGAGGGATACGCACGCATTGCAGAGCAATGCGTGTGTACCCCTCTGGCACTGAAAGGGTTAAACTATAAAGTGACCAAATCTACACGCACCTCTCCGAGCCTTCATAAACATTTTTAACCCTTTGAGTGCCGGAAGGGTATGCCTCTCTGTCACTCAAAGTGTCAAGGCCTTATCCACAAAAGAAGAGAGTTGCATTTCCCATCACAGGAAACAAAACCATTTCCACAATTCTCATTGATTGAAATGGGCTTAACCCCTTAACCCTCTGAGTGAGGGGGTATGGAATGCATTGCTTTGCAATCCAACGATGCACCCTCCCCCCGCCCCGATCCTTAAGGTGTTACTTTAATAAATGTGTCTATTGTAGATATAAACTGTATTCAACTCGGATCAATAATTCTAGGGCCTTTGCTTTTGTTTTTGTTTTTTGTTTTTGTACTTTAAAGTTTTTTCAACTCTATAAAAAAAAATGACGTTTTACAGCCTTGTCATATTTGTATCTTTACACTTAGGATATGAGTTTGAAGAAGATTTTCTTTTACATCTGCTTTCCCATGGATGGCTTGCAAATGATCCCAAACGCTTTTATCTGTGCTCCCTGTTGCTAAATCATTGCTTCCCATGGACATAAATAAAATAGTTCTTTCAGCACAGTAGCAGCAACTCCATGTTAAAATACATTATGTTATTGTAATTTGCATCATTTTTTCTCTTCTTTTAGATTAATTTATGGTTGCAAACAGGCACTGAAAACGACCAAGTCTGTAGGCTCTTTAGAACAGGGACGCTTGCAACTATAGGAAATATGTATAAAGAAAAAGAGCAGCAGTTCTAAGGCAGGCCAACAGCTTATAACACCCTGAATGTGAGAGAGTTCTCCAACGCATTGGAATTTGTATTTGTTCTCTGTGGTGCACATGGTTTGCCCTAGAATTACTAAAAGCAAAAACACAGAAAATTGATAACCATAATTTGCTTAGTATTAACTATTTATATGCATTATATTCCCTGCATATCTCCACTATATTAAAGGGATAGTAATGTTTCATAATAAAAGCAGCTCTAATTAATCATCATAGTATTTGGACTTTGGAGAGTATTATTTCAGTTCTGTCAGAGTTGTAGTTTAAGAGTAATTCAATGACAAAGTATCCCCTTCCCGCCCCTTTTACTGATGTAACACTGCTCAGCCAGAGCAGAAGGGAGGTGCCCAGGTAGACTGCAGAGAGGGACAATGTTCAATTAAGATGAGGGAAAAACCTGAAAAACTTGTCAAGGGGGGGCAGTGCTTTCATTGTTCTCATAGGAAGAAGATTGTCCCCTTCTGTTATCTGTCTGGTCTATGGACTGCATTCCACATCTGAGAAGAGATGGCTTATACTAGGTAAAAGGGGCGGGAGGGGAAACTGCTTGTAAATATCTCTCAAACCATAAAGGTTTGAGAGATAAGACTTACATCGTTCTTCATGTTTTTTAATGCCTACAAAATAAAATAAAGATAAAATGAAGAATTACTGTCCCTTTAAGGGTGGTGCTATAATAATATGGCCATAGTATGCCAAGCGTTCCACAGAGCCAAACTACCCCATTATAGGGAAGTCCTAACCTTAATATGCTTTGTCTCTAAACTAAAGCTCTCCTGCTTTACTCACTTACTGAGTTTAACTTGCTTTATCCTTTGATATGAGTCTCTCCTGCTTTATTCTTTATAATGTAGCGAGACTCTCTGACAGGTATTTTATAGCATCCTATAGACAATGATCATTATATCAGGTGTTAGGAGGGGTGATTGAACCAATAGGAGCTGGTCATACTTCCTAATTTAGAATTCCAGTCCACATTTGGGTAAACTCATCCAAAGAATACAAAAAATAAAAACCTGGACTGGAATTGCCTTAAAATTACTCAACTATTCACTTCATACTCATCCCTTATATAATGGGCATCCAATGTGTGGCTCAAAGGTCATATGTGGCCTATTTGACCCCAAGGAGCGGGCCATGCAAAATTTTTAGTAAAGACATTTTTTTTAACCTAATGAGCTTGCACACATAAACTAGCAAGGCAGTAAGGCCTAGCTACATGCCTCCATCTACATTAGAAATACCAGTATAGTCACTGGCTTAATCAAAGGCTAGAACTAGACCTATATCTGTGCACTTTGTATGCATAAAGTACACATTTTTTTTTAAATTATTGCATCTTTTTGAATAGTTGGCAGACTGTAATTCACCAGAGTAAAATAATGAATGCAGGAGTAACATATGAGCATTTCTAATCATGTGGCCCACATCTGAAAACACTTGGATGACCCTAATCAATGTACTTTTCTGCTTGATGAACCAATTGTTATTAAAGTTTTGTGGATCACTTTGTACGAGGAAAGGGTCACTTAACCTTCTGAGTGCCAGAGGGATTTGTGGAGAACTGCTTTGCGATCTGTTGCACACCCTTCTGGTGTTTAAAGGTTCAAATAAATGGACAGGCAACACCCACTGCAGTGAGTTGTGGGCACGATTGATGCAATTGAAATCCGTCAGACCCAACCCGCACTCATGGTTTATGGTTACCAGTATATATACCAGTCTATATATTGGAGGAATACAGATTACATACTGTTGGAGGTTTGAAAGGTCTCCAAAAGCATTGCAAAGCAATACACTCAAAACCTCTCTAGTGTTTAGTTCAAATGTTAAATATTTTGACAGGGATGACCATTTTTGGCCCTCGGACATGTCCAAAGTGGGCTCATCATGCAAACACTATTAGCTAGTACAAATATGATCTTCTGCAAATAATATTAATCCTTACTTGGTCTTTACCAATGAGGCTGAATTATAAGGCCTAGTATGTAAGTTTATGTAAGATGGGCAGTTCATTAAGCTAAACGTGAGCAATTCTGGAGCAAACCAGCATTCACCATATAGGAGAAATAAAGAAGCCACATTGTGTGCCACAGAGGTATCCAGTGTTGCAAATTTACCTATCTGGCACTCAAAGGAAAAATGGGTCTTTAAAGCTAGACAGATCTCAGTCTCAGCAATGTGGTTTTACACCTTTCCAGCATTCAAGAGGTTATATCCACAGTTAACTCAATGGGGATATGGGAAATGTTAATTTCTCCCCTTTGGTGCAGTTGGCTTTCTCCAGCACTGCGTACTCTGTATGCTATTTGCTATCTTTATTACGTTGTATCTTTTCTACATTGTATCACTAGATCTGCTTTCATAGCCCCCAAATTAAAGCTCTCTGGAAACATATTGTGCAAGCTCAATGTTTGGGACATAAAAGTGTTAAAAAATAGTTGAAGATGAAAAAATCATAATACAAAGTATATGGAATTTGACTACATATTTTGCATTTATGGAATATGTGAATTCAGAATTAATGTTTATGATCCCGATACAGCAGCGGTGCCCAAAAGATAGACTGAGATGTACCATTAAGTCATGTGAAGTGGTTATTGGTCGACCACAAGAAGATACATGCTGAGTAGTGTTTGTGTTAGATCCCTCTGTAGCATTCAATGAGTTGACAGTGACATTTAAATCAATGGGAAATATAGAAACTTGCAGTTGTTCTCTATGGTTTTGCTTTTTGCCACAGAATTACTTTGTTTTTTAACATAGTTAAATGGTCGGTACAGTGTTAGCTATAAAAAAGCAGCAGACCCTTAGAGTAAAAGTAATAACCTTATTGACTAACTGAATGGCTTTATGCATTCTAAAGATACTTAGTTAGCCAATGAAGATATTGATTTTACTCTAGGAATCTCCTTGTTTTTAACAGATTTTTTTGTTTATAACTAGTTGAAGAGCCCGTGTGCATGGAAAGCAGTGCTGGCTGGTCGCTGTGCAGTCATGCGCAGTAGAGACTGCCTGTGACACGGCTGATACGGAGCGGAGCACTCCTAATTCACACCGTGGTCCTCTCTGCGCACCCTTCTGTGCTCTGAGAGGCCCACGGTCTAAATCTGGAGCGCCCGCTCCGTATCAGTCGAGTCACGGGCAGTCTCTACTGCGCATGACTGCAGCACTCACAGCAGTCTCTACTGCGCATGACTGCAGCACTCACAGCACTCTCTACTGTGCAGGACTGCGTTGTTACAAACTTTTAGGAAATTATTATTTAGGATATTGTGCATCTTGTTTTGGTTCAAAGTTATTTTGTGTAGACGTGGTATAATCATATATACCGGTATGTTGTACATGTCTGAATGTGATGGTGGTGAGGGTCCTTTGACGTGTGCTGGTAAAGTAGTAGGTGACTATGGACTAGAGTTTAACTCTAGGCAACCTTTGACTCTCTAGCTGTTGGAAAATACATTTTCCATCATCCCCAACCAGCCTTCAGCTGTTTGGGGATGATGGGAGGTGTAGACTTCAACAGCTGCAGAGACAAAGATTTTCCACCCCTGGTTTAACGTTTCAGAAATGTACACTTAGCTTTGCAGTCACAGTAAACTCCTATCCATACAGATTATAATATATTTTTTATTACTGAAGGCATTAGGAGAAAAAATGTTTGCCTCTAGTCTCAAGGAAATCGTATGAGAATCAAAACATGCTTCTTTGCCTCAGATGTACCATCAAAGTCCATAAAGTTACCCACTGTGCCATTGCTACTACTTGTGGATGCTTGTTTGAAAAATACAGCCTGCATCACAATGTAAAAGGTTAACCACCCTGGGCTGACATCAAAATAGTTGTGTTTACTACATCAGTAGAGGGATTTCTGGCATGGTTTGTGGGGATTAAAAAAGACAAAACTGTCAGTCTGAATTGCGAGAAGAATAAATGTCATGATAGGGAAGCATACCAATGGCTTAGATATGTTATCTGTTAAATAGAAATATAAATCGAATGACCAGTCTGCACAACTTTAACCCTAAATTGTCCTCTCTAGCATCAAAAGTGTTAATAACTATAACTTTTCACCCCCTTCTTTAAAGCAATGACTAAAGCTTCCAATATATTCACACAGTTTTGAGCTTACCCTAAGGTTTAAAGAATGTTGTCTGTTCACAGCAAGGTTCAGACCATTCTAAGCATTTACTGCAAACAGTAGCTTGACAAAATACTGAGCTTTCAACCCTGGGTAGGTGTGAGATGCACTAAGGTTAGATAAAGATGAGATAAAATAGCCAATGAGAGAGAAACACTTTCATTTCCATGTTATTCTATGGAGCCTAAGAACTAAGATCTCTTAATGAGGGGAGGCTCCATAGAAAAACAGGGGGGAGATGTGATAAGGGTATGATAGACTTTCCAGAGTGTAATACTCTTCAATTCCTATGTTATTTTTTCAAGCCTGTGCATTAAAATATTTCCATCTTGAGATATTTTTGTACATAGAATAACTGGAGGAGAAGCAATAAAATGTTATATTTTGCAGTTTTTTATTTATTTGTGTATTTTGGTGATGAGAGCACGTCACCTTCACCATATACACTAAGAATTATGTTTTAAAGGGGAAGCTTGCCTGTGTGTTGTAATTGTGTAAGTCTGAAGTCAGTTTATAATAATAACTATTGAATGTTAGGCGTGCCTTGCAACAACAAAAAAAAGATTTAAAGCATAAAATAAGGTAGACTCAGCACACAAGAAAATGATCGACCCTTAGTGCATCTCCCCCGAAATGGAGTCTTCAACAGAATGAAGAGTTTATCTCTCATTTATTATACCTTGTATCACAATCTAGAGCACAATCCCATGGAATCAGAGTTTATCACACTGTGGAATCGACTTCACCTTTATCACACCTTAAAGAGATAGTAATACCTAATTTAAAGTTTATTTAGTATTGTAGACTTTAAAAAATATTAAGAACAATGTAAGTCTTATCTCTCAAACCTTTATGGTTTGAAAGATATTCACAACTAAAGTTACCCCCTCCGTGACATCAGCGCTGTAGCTGACAGTTTTGGATTCTGGTCTGCAGATCAGCCGGTGGCTCTTCAGCAGAGCTGAGATTGTGAGCTTTAAAAAGTGTTACTTCACTGGAACGGTCTGCAAAGTGTGCTAGCAAACCAGGCACACTTTGTAGACCATTCCAGCGAAGTAACTCTTTTTAAAGATTGTGATCTCGGCTCTGCTGAAGATCTGCTGGCTGGTCCGCGGACCAGAATCCAAGTCTGTCAGCTAGATGGCAGACTTGACTGAAAAAGCCAGGAAGAGAGAACTTTAGTTGCAAATATCTCTCAAACCATAAAGGTTTGAGAGATAAGACTTACATAGTTGTTAATATTTTTTTAAGGTCTACAATACTAAATAAACTTTAAATTAGGTATCACTATCCTTTTAAGCAAGTAATCCCCTGGTTTCACACATGGTGTCATTATATTCCACTTTGTTGTTTTGTTAAAATGTTCCAGGATACTTTAGTGCAATATGTTATATACACACATATATATTAGTGTAAAAGCCTGTGTACACGGATCAGCATTCTGTGCGTCGTTCAGGCAATCTCTACTGTGCATGACTGCATCGGGCAAACCTACATCTTCCATTTTATATTATAGGATATATAAATAAATATCTGTGTGTGTGTGTGTGTGTATAGCTGCAGCTGCCACACTGGTCCAATGTGAGTAGTCAGATATTTGACCTTTCTGAGGACTAGAACCTGTGACCCAGAGATCTGAACAGATTTCACAGCTGTTGCATTAACCAAAGGAGTTATCTAGTAGACCCTGGTTTAGCCAATTCAATCAATGTAAATTGAGTAAAAAAATCTAATCTATTCTGTAGCATAATCTGCATGTATTTAAAAAGAGCAGATAATATATTTCCTCTGAATTATGCCTTCCTTTATTTTTATAAATTGATGTTTAAGTTGAGCACTGCTTTCTTGTTAAATTATAATTTAGTAAGACTAATTGCAAAGATAAAGATGTTACATGTAAATTGCTCTGTTTATAATATGGGAGGTGGTAAACCAGACTATCTACTGAAAAAGCAATAAAGAAATGATAGACTGATATACTAAGAATTATAGGGGAGATGCACTAAGGTTTGATATAATGGACTATTCTTTTGATGATGTGATATGAGCACTTTTGCCTTGGAGAACACACTTTGCCATATGCACTAAGAGTTATGTATTCAAGGGGATGACATTGCTCATTAGCATATCAAACTGGTGTAAAGCTTGCCTATTTGTTGTAAGTCTTTAAGTTTGCAGGGCTTTTAATTACCAAACAAATGTCAAGTTACTTAAAAGCAGGTGTATTTCAAACCACTTCATAGCACTTTAATGTTAAAATTCACCCTTTTAGGCTCTAGAATTCAAGGGTTTAAGTCAATGGAAATATTAGGAATTAAATTGATCCCCTTTTGTGCATTTTTTTGCCCAAGAATTGAAAATGTCAATACCCTGCATGGCTGTTATAGTCAATAAACAAGAAAGTGGTTTTCCTTTGTTTAAGAGGTGCCCTTTTGGACCCTCAGCTGGGTTAAGTAATGAAGACAAAGGACTTCTCAAACTTGTAAAGTGATTTAGTTTTCATTTAGAGTAAAATTCACAACCAATGTTTTGGCCCCCTGGTCTAGGACTAGGAGTGGATAAAGCTGTTTGCCTAAAAAGTAAAACAGGTGAAAAATGTTACTTCCCACCCAGCAGGAAACTTTTCATGAAAGGTGCTGAATTCCCCTCTTTTTCAGCCTTGATTATTGCATTGAAATTGATATTAAGAATGATCCCCCTCACTTTCAAGTTTCACTTCTTTTTCACAGCGATGTTATAAAAAGGGTGTCAGGTTCCCACAGCATGTCATTCTGTGTTTGTCAGAGAGAAATAAAGCAGCTTAAAGGGATAGTAATCCTTCATTTTATCTTTATTTTATTTTGTAGGCATTAAAAAAACATGAAGAAAGATATAAGTCTTATCTCTCAAACCTTTATGGTTTGAGAGATATTCACAAGCAAAGTTTCCCCTCATGCCTCTTTTACCTAGTGTAAGCCATCTCTTCTCAGATGTGGAATCTGGTTGTAAGACCATCAGATAACAGCAGTGGGCAATCTTCTTTCTATGAAAATAATGAAAACCATGCTCCCCTTGACAAGTTTTTCAGGTTTTTCCCTTATCTTTATTGAAGATTGTCCCTCTCTTCAGTCTACCTGGGCACCTCCCTTCTGATCTGGCTGAACAGTGTTACATCAGTAAAAGGGGCAGGAGGGGGAGACTTTGTCATTGAATTATCTTAAACTACAACTCTGAGAGAATTGAAATAACACTCTCCAAAGTCCAAATACTATGATGATTAATTAGAGCTGTTTTTATTATGAAACATTACTATCCCTTTAATGCTGGAACTAGCCAAAGAAAGTGGAGCTGGAGTTTAGGGAATCTTGTGGTCAATCTAGTTGTTCTCAGTATAAAAGGAGTTTTGTTTAACTAAGAAGGGACAGACAGGTGATCCAGGTTCCTTCCTGAATTGGCTGAGCTTCTATGACTGAGGTATACTTTGCAGACTGATGATGAAGACCGGTAAAACTGACACTGACTACTAAATTAGCTACAGAGGGATAAAAGCATTTGCACTTCCAAGGTGCATGCTATTTTATTTTATATTTTTGTAGACAGTGACAAAAAGGTACATTTAATTAAAATATATATATATATATTTTGACTAATATATGAGAGATACAGGGACCCTGACATGAGCTATGACTGAGGCTGACCATAGCAGATACTAAAGGCATAGACTTATACGATAGAGTATTTTGTAAAGGGTATGACATCACATGTAAACAGTGTACTTTGCTGTTAAAATCCTTACTGCTTTGAAAATGTCCAACAAATGTACTAGTGACAGGGGTAAGGGGAAAGAGGTAGGAGCAGAAGAGGGATGTATTATTAAGATGATAGTCTGAAAACTCACTGCAGCCATGGTTGCAGCAATGTGTGCAATAAAAGATGATGATACTTCTCCTCCTTCTGAGGAGGATGTGAAAGGGATATAAAATGTTCCTTCACCACGCGCAGTATGAATAAACCATTTAAAATACTAAAGATGACAATGTGTTGCATTCTGGTGTTGATGGCATAGCAGAAGAATGTGTAGCAGTCAATCTCTCTAAGTGGAAAAGTAAAAAGAATCTGTTTGAGACATCAAAAGGCCTAGAGGGAAATAAAGGTAGTGGGGAAGAAGCAACAGGCGATGCTGATGATGAACTAATCATTAATGATGATGTTGATCTAGGATATGTTCCTCCAGCATTCTTATCTTCTTCTGATACAGATGAACATGAGAGTGAGAGAGATGATGACATGGCCAGAAATGTAGCTGAAAGGAAAAGGCAATCTTTTACCACTGTAAAGAACACTATGACTGTTTATAAATTGTTTGAGAAATCAGTTGGAAAATTTGACAAGTAAAGATAACAGGCATCCTGTCAGTCATCATCAGCATCATCACAGCTTCCAAGTCCAACCCCCCACCCCCAACCACATACACTATTGTTAAATAATCACCAATACCAGTCATTAACATTCTCAACCCTTGCTGTGGTGAGTGCTTCTGCTACTTTTGGAAATGAAGCACCTTTGACAACTACAAGTAGTACAGTTGCAACATTGAGCCCCCATTAATAGTAGTAGCTCCTCAAGACCCTCTCAGACTATTAAGACTACAGTGTGGAGATACTACACTCATGATCCTAAATCTAAACATATTGCTGTCTGTTGTCTGTGCATAAAGCATGTGAACAGGGGGAAAGCAGAATCACACTTAGGCATCATCACTGAGAGTCTGCCTGAAGCACAACCAAAGGTCTGACTGGGAGACACACCATCAACATGTCAGGAGTACCACAACTACCAGTAGTAGAAGCATTCCTAAAAATACCTGGAGCTTTAGGGCACATAATAGTAGTGATGTAGATGTGCCAAATAGTGTGCAAATGCAAAACATGGAGGAATATGACTAAGATTCTTGGAAGAGATGCCAAGAGTAATACAGTGCCCACACCTGCTACCATCAGCACCACCTCTACTGACACAAGTCAATAAAGCAATACAATTATACAGTTCTTCTACTTGCTGAGGTCTTAGAAAGGCATCAAAACCTACACGTAGAACAGCAAACTTGCCAAAATGTTGGTGGTTGACATCCAACCCTTTTCTTTTGTTGAAAACAGAGGTTTTAACCCTTTGAGTGCCAGAGAGGTGTGCAGCGCATTGCACTGCACTGCAGTGTGTTGCATACCCCTATGGCACTTAAAGGGTTAATGAAATTATGTCATGTGTTGCACCCTGCTGGCATATGCCAAGCAGAAGTCATTTTTCAAGGATGGCCATGCCAGAGTTGTACAAGATGATGGCTAGTGCCATGGGTAAAGGACAAAGGGACTCAGCCTGGTAACATTTTTTTAAAAGGCATATGTGGTGGTAGGACTCTGCCTGCTCATAATTTTCAGTTATTGATTTCTCCACTTTCAGTTCTCGGCAGAAGTAGTCCTGAGGTTGGAACTATTGCAGTCATAGAAGGCTTAGATGAAAAATGGCAAAGTTCTTGCAGGAAATTTATTGACAGTGGTGAAAAGGTGAAAATTGTATGTGTTTTCTATGCATAGCAAATAGAAGCACAAAGAAGAGAATCTAAAAGTGGAGTTTTATTTTAAAATTCATTAGCGCAATTAAACAATCGGACTTACAAGATATAAATAAAATGAGTACTTATCACTCTCTGTAGCTCTGCCTCTGGGGCTTTTATCACTCACTCCATGTCCTCAGCTGATGTTAGTATACATATAGAGAGAAGCATACCTCCCAACATTTGAAATTGCCAAAGAGGGACACTTGTGTTTTAGGGGGTTTTGATGTGGGCGTGGCTGGTGGGAGGGGCATTACCAAGAATTTTTATTCTATTTCATGACCTATTGATACTGCCTTGTGTAACCTAATAAATGACTTATAAACAGACCAAAGTATTTTATTTACATGGACTAATTTATAATCACATATACTGACGTTTAAACAAACATTACTGTGAGTTTTATTGGTGTGGAGCAGTATGATACACTTATATACACACCACACAGTCTGGTCTCCTAAAAAGAGGGACATCAGGGTGGGAAAGAGGGACAGAGGGACTTGGGTTTAAAAGAGGGACTGACCCTCCTAAAGAGGGACACTTGGGAGATATGGAGAAGGGAGACAGAAATTAAGCACTGGATAGCCCTTCCATTACAGTACCACCAAGATACTCGTGCATACAGGATTATTACAGTATTACTCATGGACCTGATGTTAAGAGGTAGCAAGATGACTCCAAACCTCAATAGAGATCTGTGTTTATCCCCACTCCACTCCTACTTCAATGTATCACGTAGGGGAATCCTGCTGCTACTGAGAGAGACTCCACTCGTACAATCAAAACAACAAACATCAATAATTTAAAATGACAGCGAATCCGTTGTATGTAGGCTAACATCTACTGAGGACACGGAGCGAGGGATAAAAGCCATGGATGCAGAGCTACAGAGAGAGATAAGCACTAATTTTATATATATTTTGTAAGTTCAATTGTTTTATTGCGCTAATGAATTTTAAAGTAAAACTCCACTTTTAGATTCTCTTCTTTGCGCTTCTATTTGCTATATATATAGATTGTGCTTGAGTGTTGGAAGGAAGAACGCCATTTAAGGAGCGGCATGTGGATTATCGAAGTGGTGGGAGAAGAGTTTTATTTAAGTACTGACGGTACTTTTGTATCATCCATATTCCATTGTTCATCTGGAGTAGTCCTATCTCACTTCTGGTATCATATTACTATCCATCATTTTGTCATCTTTTCCATTGTTGATGTTTTTCATCTATATGTGATCCATGTGTCTTTTTATCTTCTCTATCAACTGTTGAGAAACAGAATGTGAGGGAACTCAAGGACGTTCCTACTATATACTGTTATATCTATTGTATATAGGTATTTGGATATTGTAATGGTACCTATAATTTGGTGTATACTGCAATTTTAGTACTCTATTGTGGTTTACTCCTATAGATACTATTGATTTTTTGTTTCCCATTTCAATACATCTGAGCACCACTTATTTCCCAATATTTTTATGTGTTTTCTATGGGCAGGAATTTTTGTGGAAAAAGTGGGAAATTTCTAGTTGAATTCTCATGGAAAATTCTCATGGAAATGTGTTCACTTTGCCCTTCCCTAACTAGAACCTTCATCAGGGTTGTCATGTGTAGCTTACATCTAGCACAGGGGTATGCAGCCTTTAACTTTCCAATTGTTGTTGAATATAACCCCATCATCCCCAAACAGCCAGTAAATGGATAGTCAAATGTTGTCTACCCCTGTTCTGAAAGGGGACAGTAAACCAAGCTGATGTAAAATGACATTTGGATCAGCATAGACAAAATGAGAAAGCCTGTGGAGTGACACATTGTTTTAGCTAGGGTTATACATGCTTGATATCATGTTGGGAACTGAAATGTTACATAAAATGACAATTATTTTATACTAGTGTAAAGGCCTGTGTACACGAACTAAAGTCTGGGTAATGTTAAGAGGCCGCTACCTCACTGCTCCACGTGATGCAGTCTTGCATCGCCTCACTCACGAGATGCAATCATGCCATGTCATGTCATGTCAAGTCATGTCATGACTGCATCGTGACAAACATCCTAGCAAATTATTATATAGGATGGGGACACAACATACTAAATTGTGAAGCCATTTGGTGTACATACTCTCATTATTTGCTGTTTGGGACTGTACTGTAAACGTGCAAAACAAGGTTACTCACAGGAGCATATTGACTCAAAATGGTTAAATTTGCCAGCCCATAGAGCCCATACATACTGAGGCTGCATTTTTCTGTGCCTGAGGCCTGAGTTGATGTAATTATCAATTGTGTTCAGGGTTACTGGTCATGTTAACAATTTTAATATTAGAAAGCTAATGAGCCATTATTTGCATTTCTAATAGGAGTTAACACACATATATCTATACAGTTTGCAGTATATTATTAAAATTGCTTGGCCTCAAATATGAGACTTTTGTAATAGTAATCATGCAAAATAAATGTAGGGAAAGCACCCACGTGATCATAATCCATTATTATTTATTACAGTCATTGTTTTACCTTGTGCATTGCACAGCCCTCTGGTTCTCAAGGGGTTAATACCTGTATGCCCCATTATGACTGTTTCATTCTGTGAAAAATGGCTTATACATAACAGGAAAGGAACTAGCTGTAATTTCCATACATTTCTTCACTGCCCTCTGCTTGCGTAAGTTATTAATGGGAGACTTTTAGGAGTGAGCAGCTTAGTAAATTGACGAGTCAGGCATGGGACAAGAAAATCAATTCCAGTCATTTAACCCTTTGAGTGCTGGAGGGGTACACAACGCATTGCAGAGCAGCTTTGAGTAGCTCTCCAGCACTCAAAGGCTTACCTTGGAATAGCATTCATAACCCCACCCTTGTTTCTCTAAATTTCAGATATAGCTGTAATATCTTATATCTTGCCCACCCCTCAGGTCCTCAAGGGTAAACAGAAGGATTTACCTAGTTATGTGTTCCAATACAGTACAATAATAAACTCGAAGTTACCATAAACCTCTTCAATGCAAGTCTCCTGCTTGGATATAGTCCCATGAATAATGCTAAACAGAAACATTTATTTAAAGGGATAGTATTTGGGCCATGGAGAGTGTTATTTCAATACTGTCAGAGTTGTAGTTCAAGAGTAATTGGATGATAAAGTATCCCCCTCCCACCCCTTTTACTGATGTAACACTGCTCACCTCAGAGCATCAAGGTGGTGTCCAGATGGCTTGCAGAAAGGGACAATCTTCAATTAGCATAAGGGAAAAACCTGAAAAACATGTCAGGAGGGACAGGGTTTTCAGTGTTCTCACAGTAAGAAGATTGTCCCTTGCTGTGTGCTTTCTGGTCTCAAGACCAGATTCCACATCTGAGGGGAGGTGGCTTACACTAGATAAAATGGGTGGGAGGGGGATACTTTATCATTCAATCACTCTTGTACTACAACTCTGACAGTATTGAAATAATACTCTCCTTGGCCCAAATACTATGAAGATTAATTGGAGCTGCTTCTATTTTGAAACACTACTATCTCTTTTACTAGTGCACCAAATCAACACAATGCATAATATCTACGAGACTGATTTAATCTGATGAAATGGTCCAAATGCGCCATAATAGAAAAATAAAATGCCCAACTGCTTTAAATGAGAGGATTTTAACCTCATGAATTGAGCTCATTCTCTAATGTATTTTTCACAATGTCTTAAAGACTTACATAGCATTCACCTGGTGGGTTTGCTCTAGAATTGCTCATCTTATTCCTAATAGAATTGCTCCTTTTCTTCCTATTAATTCAGCCTCCATGTATAGATTTCCGTCTCTTTGTTTCATTTAGATTGCATGACTATCTGCAGTAATAGCCATAATTAGCAATCCCATTCACATACGTCATTGAGCAGATGCACAACTCTATAGCAACACTAACGGTATCCTAACTTTAGAATAAAAACATTCTGAAACTGATGTAGTAAGAAAATTGGTGAAAATCCCCTGTATCGTAGGAGACAGAAATATCCCAATTTATTTTGAATTAAATTGGCTTTTTAACCCAATGAATGCCAGAGAGGTCTCCAGTGCTTTGCAAAGCAACGCATTTGTGATCTCTACAACATCCAATGATTTATAAACCCCATTTAAATCGATGGCAATTTTTATCTGCCCCTACGATATGTTGGTGTACCCCAGAATGAATCTTAGTGCCACAACTTCTGTGTCATTATACATATATTTCCCTTCTATGCACCTGTAGAATTTGTCGTTTCAAAATGACTGGCAATTTGTTTTTCATAACCTGTTCGTTTCTCCCCCGACTCTCCCCACCCCAGTTTTGCAAGCTCTGCTTTCAATGACAGGGACATGTAGCCAGCAGATCTATAAATACCTTAATGCCATGCTTGAAGCTGGAATTCTGACTGCTCTAAGGGCATGACACATGCAGCAGAAGAGAACAGATACAATTTGTCAGTTGAACAGTCCCCCCTAATCTCTCAGCAGAGATGTTTTTCTTTCTTGGAAAAGGTTAGACATTCCCACATTCAGCTGATACATAGAGAGAGTCAGGGTTTTGTATTTATTCAGCTCATGCTGTTTATTAAGTTTTAACTCTTAGAGTACCTGAATGTGCACAAATCAATGCTTTGCACTCCCCCCACTGTCACTCAAAAGGTTAAGGCATATAGAATTAAAGCAGACCTAAACAAAAAGTGAAATGACTGGATCTACCAAAATGTTCATTTTCTTATCTTACATGTAAACTGGGAAAAGCCTGTTCCTGCACCCTTCTGTATTTACAGATTAAAGGGATAGTAATACTTCGTTTTAACTTTATTTGATTTTGTAGGCATTAAAAAAAACATGAAAAACGATATAAGTCTTATATCTCAAACCTTTATGGTTTAAGAGATATTCACAAACAAAGTATCCCCCCCCCGGTCAACAAGATCAGAAGGGAGGTGCCCAGGTAGACTGCAGAGAGGGACAATCTTCAATTAAGATAAGGGAAAAAGCTGAAAAACTTGTCAAGGGGGGAAGGGCTTTCATTGTTTTCATACAAAGAAGACTGTCCCCTTCTGTTATCTGTCTGGTCTTACAACCTGATCCACATCTGAGAAGAGATATCTTACACTAGGTAAAAGGGGCAGGAGGGGAAACTTTGCTTGTGAATATCTCATAAACCATAAAGGATTGAGAGATAAGACTTATATCATTCTTCATGTTTTTTTAATGCCTACAAAATAAAATAAAGTTAAAACGAAGTATTAATATCCCTTTAAGTCTGATAAGTAGCGTTCATTAACTTCCATGGGATGTTTTGTTGACGTACTCAGACATGGTACAGAAAGTCCAGATAAATCACAAAGTTGAACATTATCCCACCACTTAACTATGGCCAGATAATCCTAATGGCCCTATGAATTTTTGAATTGCTTCTCAATTCAAGAGATAAAGGGAGAGATGCACTAAGGTGGGATAAAGAGGTGATAAAGTGGAGATGACTTCTCCAGTAGTGTCACTTCTCCAGTTTCTACGTTATTCTATGGAGCATATGCATAGGATTTCTCCAACTATGGATATCTTATGCATTGGCTGGAGAAGTTAGCTCTACTTTATCACCTCTTTATCACCACTGGAGAAGTTATCTCTAATTTATCATCTCTTTATCACTCCTTACTACATAACCCTCATTGTCTTCAACCAGAACAGGATGTACCTGAAAATGAAAGAAATCTCAATGAGGGTAGATGAACTAAATCATGATAAAGAGGTTACAAAATGATGAAGGCTTCCCTAGTGATTTCACTTCTCCAAGTTCTATGTTATTATATGAAGCCAATGTACTAAGATCCCTCCAGTTTTGGAGATCTTAGTGCATTGGCTCTATAGAATAACATAGGAACTGGAGAAGTGATATCACTGGAGACATTATCTCCACTTTATAGGCAGTGCAGTGGGCTGAGTTTGTGTCCTGTGCAACTGTCATGTTCACCTCCCTGAACAGGTCATCCAGGACAGACTGAAGACTTGAATCAAGGAGCAAGTAAAAAAAATTAGAGGGGCTGTAAGAATTTAGTTCATAGTTAGCCAAGTCACACCTCCCAACATTTCAAATGGCCAAAGAGAGACACTTTAATTGGGGCTGCTGGGGGCATGGGTGGTGGATGGGGCAATTTCAAGAAATTTTAGATTATTTCATGACCTATTGACACCTCTTTGTGTAACTGAATACATGATTTAGGATAAGAACATATTTTGCTTACACAGACTGATTAAAAACACATATACTGAAGTCTAAACAAACACTACTCTACATAGTCTAAGGAAAGAGGGACAGGAGGGATTTAGGCCTCAAAGAGGGTCTGTCCCAGTTTAGGGAGATTTGGGAGATATGGGTTAGTGAGGGTATTATTACGAGGTGTTACTCCCCCTTGCTACATCTGTACCAACACTTTAGTGTCTACCAGCACACACACACACTCCATCATCATAAAAACATTAATGCAAAAGCCAGACCTTTAGCAAGTACAATAAAATAAACTCATTTTACACTAATTTCCCTGTACCTTGTTCATACATTACAAGAAACAAGGAGCAGGGAATGGACATCAAACGCCCATATACTATCACACTGCCCTCACCCTGGATAAAGAGGTGTAAGGATGTGAATTTTTAGTGTAAATCCCTTACTAAACAGACTTTAGGCTTTTGACGCACCATAAAAATCTGTTCCAGTTGCAATTTTGGGACAAACCAACTAAACCTTAGGGAAAAACTAGAATCCAGTAATCCAAAAGAGTGCCACAAGAAATAGAAGATAGTCAAATTAACACACAAGGTGGCCCAAAACAACTCCTCCCAGGGAGTTAAGGAAATGACATTAAAAGCTATAGCTATCCAGCGCTATATCCACTCATATAAGACCAGGATTCACTAAGATTTTATTGTTTATGAATTAAAAATTCCATAAAAATATATATAAAATGTTAATAGTATAACAGTAATGATGTGCATCAACAGGGAAACCCCAGAGATTTCTGCCAACTTTATGAGTGATAAGCTATGACATACATCATGTTCTGAAAAGGAATCAGAAAATCCAGTCCAATATATCTCATTCATCCAATTCCAAACTATTTATATCAGAAGTGAACATACATCTTTATAAAACGGAGATACAATCTAGGATAACAGTCTTATTGCCTCCAATGTATATTCAGGGCTGGATTTACATCTCAGGAGCCTGTAGACACAGAAAGCTGAAGCGACCCCCCCCCCCCGTGGGCCATCTGCACTGGACACCTCCACAATGCTCCTAATCTCCATGTTGCCCCCCATTATCTCCATATTGCCCTTACATTGCCCCTGTCATCGCCACATTGCCCCCCATTAGCTCCAACTTGCCACCATCATCTCCATATTGCCCTCACAGTGCCCCATCAGCTCCATATATCATATTGCCTTCATATTGCCCCCCATCAGCTACACATTGCCACCATCAGCTCCACATTGCCCTCACATTGCCCCCATCAGCTCCATATTGCCCCCATCAGCTCCACATTGCCCTCACAATGCCCCCCTCCATATTGCCCCCATCAGCTCCACATTGCCCCCATCAGCTCCACATTGTCCTCACATTGCCCCACATCAGCTCCATATTGCCCCCATCAGCTCCACATTGCCCTCACAATGCCCCCCATCAGCTCCATATTGCCCCCATCAGCTCCACATTGTCCTCACATTGCCCCACATCAGCTCCATATTGCCCCCATCAGCTCTACATTGCCCTCACAATGCCCATACCTGGGAACTTCCAGTCGAGGGCTACCCGGAGGGTAGTCCTCTGTTCACCAGGGGGTGACAAAAATGACGCTAATCGCATCAAAAAGGGACGGGGCTTGCCGCGAGTGGGGGGGGGGGCTTAACCCTTTGAGTGCCAGAGTGGTACAGAATGCATTGCAAAGCAATGCATTCCTTACCACTCTGGCACTCAGAGGGCTGGGGACTGAGTATCAGCAGGAGAAAAAGCGGATGTGGCAGAGTTTCAATAGAAACTCTCCACATCTGGAGGAATCAGCCTCTGCCCCGGAGACCCGGTAAAATTCTGTCAGAACCGGAGTCTCCGGGGCAAATCCGGAGAGTTCCCAGGTATGACAATGCCCCCCCATCAACTTTATATTGCCCCCATCATCTCCACATTGCCCCATCAGCTCCACATTGCCCCATTAGCTCCACATTGCCCTCACATTGCCCCCCATCAGCTCCCTATTGCCCCCATCAGCTCAATATTGCCCCCACATTGCCCCCATCATCTCTATTTTACCCTCACATTGCCCCAGTGTCTGTTTCCTACCTCTTCCCTGGTGGTCCAGCAGCAAGAGAGCTCTGTGCCTCCTCCTTCTTCACAGAGCTGTAGCTACTGGAGCTCCCACGCGGTCTTCAGTACTGCAGAGCGCCGGGAGATTATGTCATCTCCCAGCGCTCTGTATTACTAAAAACCCAACGAGGAAGCGCAGCAGCTACAGGTCTGTGCCGAAGGAGGAGGCACAGACCTGTCTTCATGGCGTCGGGCGGGGAGGCGAATTTAATAATAAAAAAAAAACACCACACACATGATCCCAGTGACAGGCGCCCCTCTGCTGGGTGCGCCTGTAGGCAGATGCCTACTCTGCCTAATTCTAAATCCGGCCCTGTGTATATTGTATAATTTTAGACAACATTTGGAACTGACATCCAATCTGGTAGATAAATTAATCAAATTTCTTATATAGTAATAACAGTAGAAGGACTCGCTGGAAACAACCAAAATTACTGTCTATAAATAACCTTCGAAAAGGAGTCTTTTATAAAAATAATCAGTCATAAAAACTATACAGTTAAAATATAGTGCTATGCCATCCGGTACAGGGGAAAAAAGCAAACAGATCTTAATCATAAATTCCAAGGAGATTACAGTAACTAAAAATCATATAAGTACATATAATGAACCGATCCTTATTCCATTCTCCAGGTATACATAACAAAGGTAGAGAAGAGTGTATTATTCATGCAGTGAGATTTCTCCAGCTTCCCTGCCGTGTTGCTCACACAAATCACTTCCACAACTTGATTGTCAATGAAGATCCTTCAGACTGACGTTCCTTATTGATCTATACTGCCATCTATTCTCTGCAGTGTTGGTAACCATTGTTAGACTAGACAATGGATAGATAGGATAGATGTTAGTTTATAGGCTCCACAGAATAACATACTGGAGTAACTTTTTTCAATTTAGAGCATTAACCCCCCCCCAGTTGTTGTTGAACTATAACTCCCATCTTCCTTCTCTGTCCATTTTTCCAGCTGAGGATGATGGGAGTTGTAGTCAAATAAAAATCTGTATAGCTGCAGGTTGCCCACTAATGTAATATTAGTTGAGAGCAGGTTTGTACAGTGTACATATTCAGTAAAAAACACATATACAGAGGTTGGTATACTGGAGAAATTATGGAGTAATTCTGGGGAAAAAACTCCTGCATCACATGGAACAAATAAAAACTCCCTTTAATTTAAATTGAGCTTTTAGCCCCTTGAATGCTAGATCGTTATCCAACATATTACAGTTCTGTGCATTGTAGACCCCTTTTGTGACTCAGGAGCAGTGGCATAACAATAGGGGTCGCAGGGGTCACACCTGCGACTGGGCCCGGCACTCCAGGGGCCAGGGCGACCCCTCCCCCGCCCAGCGCCACTGTGCAGCAAGCAGCTGAGGACAAGGTCTGTGTGGGCTCCGTCGGCTCTGTGGCAGTAATGCAGAGTGCTGGGAGATGACATCATCTACCAGCGCCCGGCATTATTTAAGGACCGTGAGGGAGCTCCTGCTAAAGAGGTCTATGCAGAAGACCTCTCCTGCCACGCTAGCCTGCAGCCGATGGACCACCAGGGAGGTAGGAGATGGGGGGTGTCAGCAGTGGAGGCAATGTGGTGACTGGGGGCAATTGTGGAGGCAATGTGGCGAATTTGGGAGCAATTGTTGAGGCAATGTGGGGGCAATTGTGGCAATACTGGGGCAATGTGGGGACAATTGTGGCAATATGGTGGCAATTGTGGCTATTGCAGGCAATGTGGAGGCGATTGGGGGCAATTGTAATGACTGGGGGCAATGGAGGAGAGCAATGTGGTTGGGGGGCCCCATGGCAATTTTTGCACCAGGGCCCGGTGGCTTCTAGTTACGCCTCTGTTCAGGAGGTTAAATGATCCTTTTAAGTAAATAGTAGGTGTTGTACAGTTAGGGTTGCCAGATCATACCTTTAACACTGAACACATGTGAAAAGAAAAGTATATGTCTCAGGTCAGAAGTCATTACTACTAGGCTACACTGGTTCCCATGTAGCCACACAGCATAAAAGTTTTATATATGATTGGTTTTAAAGGGATGATCTGGCAGTTCTAGAATTACTCCAGTTCTTTTTAGTGTATCAGCCTGTCACTAATCTCTCTCTTGCAACAAACAAATTTGACAATGAGCACCCATCAAACACAAACAACATAAAGAATCTTGTTCCAAGGCATGGTGGCCTCTCAATGGTGCTACAAGTCACATTTTTCAATCCCATGTGCCACAGCAGAGAGGAAATTTCCATATTCATACCAGACTGGTCCTTCCACAGACAGTCCAGCTCTGAAATGTCAGACTAATGCTCTCCACACTGGAGGGACAGCACAACCACAGAGGTACATTTCTGCCTATGTGTGCCTCGTTGGTATGGGGCAGCTGACTCTCTCTAGGCACATGAAAGCAATCTATCTCAGTGGCTTGGAGATGCTTCTAGCATGAAAAAAAGTTAAAGGTTATTTTGAAGGAAATCGTATTTCTGAACAAAGAAAATATTACCCCCATCCATTTTCAGTCCCTGTCTCTGGATATCAATCCTGTAGCTGTATTTAGAATGAGATTGAAATTGTACTTTTTACACAGGCCCAGATGCCTTGCACCACATGGCTTTTATTCATCCTATAAATGTTGCAGATCTCTATATGATTTCCTGGAGCTGTACATCGTAATAAGCTCCTATTAATATATTTCCGTCAAACCCATACAGAGACTGTAAACCTGGTGTTATCAGAAATCAGAAGGATGCTCTGTATGTACTGTGGTTAGAAAGAAAGTCAGCTAGGGAAAAATACTTTCAAATTAGAGATCACAGATGATAAAGAAAGAGGCACAGCATGAGTTATTTGTCAGTAATAATTAGGGATGCACTGAATCCATGCTTTTAGGACTTATGCAAAGAGCAAATCTGCTGAAAATGATCAGCTGGAATAGGCAGGACAGATTTAAGGGATAGGGACATTTAGTGTGTAAAAATAAATTATATATTATAATTATATATAATATTATTATTTTTATCCTATTATTTTTTTTATCCTATTGAGCAAAACAAGGGCACTTCCACTGCTGAAATGTATTCAAGAGATACTGCAGCATAAACCTCATATTTTTGGGTTCAGTATTTCAGTGGCCTGAGATATTACATTGGCACTGTTGCTATACCAGATCTGTCCATAGGGTGGTGTAACAACAGCGCCACTATAAAGATAAAGATACTGCACCTACAAAATTCAGGGATGAGCTGCAATAACTATTGAATAAAACATCTCTCAGCAGTGGGCATTCCTTTGTTTTACTCAGGAAGATAAACCCTACAATATATGCATATTAACTGTTACTATGGCTTTAATTCAGATTCAAAGAATGTTGGCTTTATATAATGTAGCTTGAGAAAAAAATGAGTTTTCCCACCAAACTGTGTATAAAAAGTTTCACACCTGATTTCATATACTGAGCAGACTGCATTGTGTGCTCCAGATCACAGGGGAAATGCAGGTACAGAGGGTTCCAACTAGTGATGTCATTTTTTTTAACCCCTTAAGGACTGGGAAAATCTGAAGTGGATTTCACTGAAGGACCATAGCAATTCTGATCTTTTTGACTATGTCTTTGTTCAACAGTGTTTTCCCTCTAAGGCTTTTATTTCATCCACATAAATTATATACTTTTTATATGCACAAAAAGGTCTTTCTTTTGATACAACATTTACATGGATAACCCACTATTTACTTTATGAAAATTAAATAAAACTGTAAAAAAAAGTAAAAAAACACCATTTTTATTTTTTCTCTTGGCATTATTTGGGCACAATGGGTTAAATTTTTATGGAGACTGCATGAAAGGTATGACCAGTCAGTCATACCTACAAAATGGGCAGTTTTAAGTGGGTACTGTTCCCCCGGGTGAAAATCCTCATGTCCATCTTTCCCTCCCTATTTTCCCACTTTTTTATTTATAAGATTTGGCAGTGTGTATAAGTGTATGCAGCGATCACATGAACCAGCAGAAATAAAAAGCACTGAGACTGAACTCTCCGGTACCGGAGCACTTAGTCAGCCTGTAATGAATGATAGCAGCGTGTACGGAGGCGTGCTGCTATCATTTAACCTATGACATGCCATGACCGTCATGGGTCCTTAAGGGAAGTTTACCTATGATGGTCCTGGCACGTCATGGGTTGTTAAGGGGTTAATACTGCCCTGAGGAGAGGGAACCCCATAAAAAGATCTAAACAACTTTAGAAAAATATTCACCACAACAACTATTGCTTACTGCAGAGATTCTCAAATCTGTCCTTGGGGCCATTAAATGATCACTAACACCTCCCAATAATAAACCTTCACCTATCTTAAAGAATAAAAGTTAGGACCACATTTACAACCCAGCTGCACCTAGGCAAGGCAGTCTTGTCCATGGTGACACTCTCTTCACATGACCACGCCCCCAGCCCCATTCACTGTTTCAGGCATAAAAATACCCTTGGCCTACCATAGGCAAGAACTTTAAAAAAAGCTTTAACATAATGCATTGGAGAGGTCTAGCATCCAGGAGGTTAAGTAATAGCCTGTAAAGGGTACAAAGTGAGTGCAACGACATAGAGAATGTTTTGACCACACCCATAATTGTAGTGTAGGTGTGGCCAGCACAGTTGAGCTGTAAGCAGTTACCTCCTCTGCCTATTTGGAAATCTGACCCTTATAAAGGCTCTTAGTGTGTTGAACAGATGGACTTACATAGATAGGTGTCCTTCAAACAGCAGATCTGTATATCTAATTAATATTTCCTAGCTGGTCTGATCTCTTGAAATCCATTTCAAAGTGTTTGTTTGAAAAAGTGACAAATTTTAGTGTCCCTTATGATCCATTTCAGTCTATTGTAACCCACTGTTTGTTGTGAGGAGATGATGCAACATAGAGGCAGACTTGAATTAACATCAATGTAGATTTAATGCAAAAATAAATAAATATTCCTGATTGTTGTATGAAGGGCACCTACCTAGATAAATCATTATGTTAAACAAATCTGTTAAGTCAATTATTCCAAAGCTATAATTCCCCTTTAGGACGTGATGGTCTACACATTTCCCTTAGACTTCAATAGAAATATATGTGATACAACAAGTGATAATGTATCATTTTAAATGCAATCCATCCCTTTTTATTTAATTAGTACCGGATACCATGACCATAAAGCATGATTTTGGAAAACCAGTCCCCACAGAACAGATTCATAATGGCCATTATGATTTTCTTCCCAGATTATGAAATGGAGGTTTATTATTAGAGGGTGTTACTGTTTCCTTAACAGATCAAGGCTTGATTATTCCCCTGATTAAACCCAGGTTTGTTTATCAGAGGCTCAGTGACTATGATCAGCTCTCCAGTACTCTGTCAGGGAAATCCTCAAGTCCTATCCTGCTTGTGATAAGTGAGGGAACATTTAAGAACCACTCTTTTATGGGGACCATCAATACTGTATTTCTCACCAAACTGAGAAGGCAACCACTTAGGACTCATAAGTGTGAGGATCTCTAACTGTGCTGTCAACTGTGCTGCCACCACAATGCCAATACATATTATAGATTGCTATAATGTTCAGTTTATATAATCATTTGGGCAGTTTTTTCAGTTTACTTACCTAGTGTGGAAGTTGATCAAGAAAACATTTACCTAGCTATATACTAACACTATACGTTACTATACAAGCTGAATGAGACCAGAACAGAAATACAGTATCTCATGAGTATAGGAGAGTATTGCTATAGTATTATCAGTAGTGCAATACACTATTATTTGAGGCTTTCAGAGCAATACAAGATTCATTACATAAATGGTGCATACACCTGTTGGTCTCATCATGTAAAAAAAGGTCTCAGGTCATCAACCTGGCTTAATATTAGCCTTGTATAAACTGAGTACAAATCATATAAAAAAAAAATAAGAATTTGGCCAGACATCTGAATTACATCCTGGGTTTGGTGCATACCTACTAGGGACAAATACAGTTTATGTATGTGGTAACTACTTGTTTTATTTTCATTCTACAGCCTCAGACCATCCAGCAGACTTTGCAGAGGACGTTGCAATGCTATGAACATCAAGTCATTGGGTAAGAACACAATTATCTAATATTCCCATCACTGCAATGAATCATTTGATTGAGTGGAATGTTTAGCATTTGCAGATTTTTATTACAAGATCAAAACCTTCACAAATCATACAAAACACTTAGTGTTCTTTATCCTATATAACTTGCTATAAATTGCTATACAGATGAGTTTGGTAACATACCTTATTGTGTTCTTCCTATCCACAAAGCTCAGCTCTCACTGAGCCTAGCGGATGTGTGTGTTTTCTTATGAATGGAGATGGTGAGTTGAGTGGAGCGCTTGTTCCATATATATATGTACAAACATGCAACTATGCTCAGTGTCAGCCAAGCTGAATGTATAGAAAGAAGCTGTTAAGGTCTAAAACAGAGCTCATCAGTATAAGAGTGGAAGACATGAGACCCCCAAATGCACTCACATATAGGGTAAATCGGCCTAGATGCAAGGTTGCCTATTTCCATTTTCTAAAGATAATGCTATATTTTAAAACATGACTTTATAGCTCAGGGCTCATAGTCTCCTCTTAGGCACAGGACTCATAGCCTCTTCATAGGCACCTCTTTCCTAAATTAATATACCCGTATGCTCCTTCTTCATGAATAACACTTTCCATGCTCTCTTAGACCCTTTTATGCTAATTTTTTGCAGTGACTACATATGAAAATTACCCATAAGCTCAAAAAAGTATCCCCTCCTATGTGATATTCATGTTTTTGTGGAACTTTCATCTGAATTCAAGTTTGCATATTTGAAAACTGCATTAAAAACTGCCTATATGTCATGTTAACCAAAAGACCAGCAAATATACAGTTCAGGAGAGATTTCACTTCTTACATATTCTAATGTATCCTATTGGTGGTACCCGGGCAGAACCAGTGACGTTTTAATATGCCAGTTAAGCTCATTGATGATGTCTCATATGCTAATGAAGCATTTTTAGTGATTTCTCATATACTAATTATGTTTTCAATGACGTTTCATATGTCAATAAAGCTTTGTGCAGTACCAGGAAATGTTCAATTTCACTTTGTAAATCTGTGAATGTCTCCTAAACTGTACATCTTCTGGACTTTTGGTTAATATGACAAATAGCCAATTTTTAATGCAGTTTTCAAATATGCAAACTTGAATTAAGGTGAAAGTTCCACTTCATGTGAAGGGTTGAGGGCTGTGGAAGGGGACAGATAATGTAAGGGTGTGGCAAAGTGTGTATTGGGGGTATGCATGTTATGTTATGTATACATGTACATGGGCCTAGAACAGCAAAAAGCCTAGATACCTCACCGCTCAAATGGATCATGAAAGTGAATAGCTCATGGAAATCTGGTTTCTGGTGGCCACAATAACCAGTTTTCTACCATAAGCTTAGTACTGAGAATAGATAACATTATGTTTAGAATCCAGTGATATAAGAAGAGTGATATATTAGCCAGGAAATTATGTGAAAACTGGGTTTTTCAAGTGAAGATTCATGCACTTTATGTGCATGCACTCTCTACACTTACTTCAATCTGTATGTTTGTCATATTGTTTGTTTGTCCAGCCCCCTTACAGCAGAAAGGATATTCTAGTGTTTCGTAAATAAAAGATTATGATGTTTTCAAAATTGGATCAATACCTGTAAACATTCTTGCAGATAGATGAATATTCACATTTATGTAAGTCTAGCAGTCCTCCTTGAGTAACAACATTCACTGGATCACCCCCTCCCACCAGTGCAGATCTCTCTATAGTCTTCTCCTTGGTACCTGGCTCTTAGGCATCTTAGGAGACAAACTCCCAACTGATTACCTGACAGCACTGGTCAAACAAAATATTAAATATGTAATATTTATTCTTTAAAAGATATAGACTGATCTTAAAACTGTCCATCACATTTTGTAGTTATACACTAATTCATCAAGGACATCAACCATTTTATTAATTAGATATGTATTTTTTACATCTGTTCTCTGTTTCAGTCAATCAGGGAGGTCACCAAATGACAAATGTCCCCGCTGTCATTACACTATATGGGCTCTCTTAACCACTTACATTCCAAATGACTGTCTCTCCTATAGAACTATCCTTCATCATGGTGGTTATCCACTAGCTTTACACTTACATTATTAGCAGATCCAACAATACTTCTCTCTGTATCTCTACAAAAAAGAAAGAAATGAAATGTACAAATTAGACAATACCCTATAATAAAGTGAAATAATAGTTGGTTATATGAAAGAATTCAGCTCTATTTCCTCATCTAGTCTAATAGGTCTATATGTGTCCAATGTGTAAATTCAAATGGGCTCTCATATGTAAAGCTTAGATAATCCTAGGATGATTTATTTGAACCCCACTGACTAATAAGGGATACATCAGACAGAAGTACAGAAGTGGAATGATTCCATGGTCTATGCTTGCACTTGTTCATTGATGTCTGAGCATGTATAATTAAGTCATTTTTCAGTGAAAAAGTAAATACCTAGAAATATTTAGTAGTATTTACTATTTCCTTTGCAACTTGTATAATACAACAAGGTGAAGAGGAAAGGTACACTCTGAAAATCCATAAACTGCCCCATCACCCTTGGGGTAAGCAGTATTAAGGGGACGTGTTTTGTTATACATAGTTTGGTAAACTGGCATTAGGCAGGCATAAGGATTAAACATGAATTCCAGAACCTGAATTAGCCTGCATTTGCCATCTGACATTCACCCTCCTGACTCTTAAAGTGATAGTAATGTTTCACAAAAAAGCAGCTTTAGTTAATCTTCATAATATTTGGGCCATGGAGAATGTTATTTCAATACTGTCAGAGTTGTAGTTCAAGAGTAAGTCAATAGTAAAGTATCCCCCTCCTGCCTCTTTTACCTAGTATAACAATATTCTTACTGTGAACATAAAGGAAAACCCTGTCCCCCTTATAGGTTTTTCCTTCTGCTCACCTCTTTAACATTAATGTTGTGATATGTCCCTTTAGAAAATATGATACAGCATTGTATAAGAGGGATTTCACTCATATGATAAAGTAAGCCTTGGTCATGATGGTAATACATTAAGGGTGTACAGATTAAGTCATTGAAAATAGTGGAACACTTCCCTAAGTCTAAAATTATTTCAGAATATGTATACTTTTACATGGATATCTCTGTGAAATTATATATTATTTCACAAAAGATGAAGTTGTTCTTTAGTAGTGATGAGCGAGCACCCCAATGCTCGGGTGTTCGGGTGCTCTGACCGAGCACCCCCTGAGGCTCGAGTGCTCGGCCGAGCACCCGAGCCCCATTGAAGTCAATGGGAGGACTCGAGCATTACACCAGGCACCCCCTGCTCTGATGAGGGGAGGGTGCCTGGTCCATAGGAAAAGGGCAGAAAAGGATGGAAACACCACAGAAATGGTTCAGGGACAGCATAGGGAGGATGTCTGGATGCATCTTGGACTCCAACATCGCTGCTGGGAACGATCTTTCGCCCGTAGTACGCCATTTTTACAGACTGACCATAAAACACACAAAAAGGAAAATAAAAACGACTTTAGGCGAAAAATTGTTACCAAACAATATTTGCTGTATATTTACTTGTATATCATCTGCAAATTCTCCCAAAAATTTCCTTGATTTTCTGAAGTGAGGCCATGATTAAGAGGGAAACGTGCGCAGAGGCAAATTCTCCCAAACATTTCCTTGATTTTCTGAAGTGAGGCCATGATTAAGAGGGAAACGTGCGCAGAGGCAAATTATCCCAAAAATGTCCTTGATTTTCTGAAGTGAGGCCATGATTAAGAGGGAAACGTGCGCAGAGGCAAATTATCCCAAAAATTTCCTTGATTTTCTGAAGTGAGGCCATGATTAAGAGGGAAACGTGCGCAGAGGCAAATTATCCCAAAAATTTCCTTGATTTTCTGAAGTGAGGCCATGATTAAGAGGGAAACGTGCGCAGAGGCAAATTCTCCCAAAAATTTCCTTGATTTTATTGAACTGAGGCCATGATTAAGAGGGAAACGTGCGCTGAGCTGACCATCTAAAACATTATGGGTGAGGGTCTGCTGCAGAGCTGACCATCCTAAACATTATATGCGAAGGCCCGCTAGTGAGCTGACGCTATAAAACATTATATGCGAAGGCCCGCTAGTGAGCTGACGCTATAAAACATTATATGCGAAGGCCCGCTAGTGAGCTGACGCTATAAAACATTATATGAGAGGGCCCGCTAGAGAGCTGACCCAATAAAACATTATATGAGAAGGCCCGCTGGTGAGATGACCTATATAAAAATTGTCAAACAGGGCCCGCTGGTGAGCTGGCCCTATATAAAAATTATATCACAGGGCCCGCTGGTGAGCTGGCCCTATATAAAAATTATAGCACAGGGCATATGGAAGAGGAGGAGGAGGATGAGAAGATTAAGAGTCAACCATATACCCGTTTTTTGGGTGGAAGGGGTGAATGGGAATACAGAGTATTCCCATCATTGTAAATAATATATGTAAAGTGAGTTTATGTTCCCCCGGGGCTTTCCTCCAGTGGAGTGGAGAAGTCAGGGGAAATCCAGGCCTTGTTCATTTTTATAAGTGTCAACCTATCAGCATTGTCGGTGGAAAGGCGGATACGCTAATCTGTTATGATGCCACCAGCAGCACTAAATACCCGCTCAGACAGAACGCTGGCGGCAGGGCAGGCCAGCACCTCCAAGGCGTAGAGTGCCAGTTCATACCACGTGTCCAGCTTGGACACCCAGTAGTTGTAAGGCACAGAGGGATCATTGAGGACGCTGACACGGTCTGCTACGTACTCCTTCACCATCTTCCAAAACTTTTCCCTCCTTGTGACACTAGGCTGCGCATCAGGGTGAGGGTGCTGGCGGGGTGTCATGAAGGTGTCCCACGCCTTGGAGAGTGTTGCCCTGCCTTTCTCGGAACTGCTGTGTGCTCCCCTTTTCTCCCCTTCTCGGTTGGCCAAGGTAGCACGTACTCTGCCGCCAGCGTTGTCAGATGGAAAATTTTGGAGCAATTTTTCAACAAGAACCTTCTGGTATTGCACCATTTTGCTTGTCCTCTCCACCGGAGGAATGAGAGATGAGAAATTCTCTTTGTAGCGGGGGTCCAGAAGGGTGAACACCCAGTAATCCGTGTTGTCTAAAATGCGTATAACGCGTGGGTCACGGGAAAGGCAGCCTAACATAAAGTCAGCCATGTGTGCCAGAGTACCAACAGGCAAGATTTCGCTGTCCTCACCAGGAGGCTGACTCTCAATATCCTCATCCTCTTCCTCCTCTTCTGCCCACCCACGCTGAAGAGATGGAACTAAAGTTCCATGGCTACCCTCTGTAGCGGAGGCAACCGTGTCTTCCTCCTCCTCCTCCTCCTCCTCCTCCGCCTCCTCCAATTGTCGCTGAGAAGACGAAGTGAGGGTGCTCTGGCTATCACCTTGTGTAAGCTCTTCCTCCCCCATTTCCACCTCTTCCACATGCAAAGCGTCGGTTTTAATTGTGAGCAGCGAGCGTTTCAGTAGACACAGAAGTGGGATGGTTACACTGATAATAGCGTTATCGCCGCTCACCATCTGTGTCGATTCCTCAAAATTGCGTAAAACCTCGCAGAGGTCTGACATCCATTCCCACTCCTCACTTCTGATTACAGGAAGTTGAACAGAGAGGCGACGACCGTGTAACAGCTGGTACTCCACTACTGCCCTCTGCTGCTCACAAAGCCGGGCCAACATGTGGAAGGTGGAGTTCTAGCGCGTGCTCACGTCACACAGCAGCCGGTGAGCTGGCAATTGTAAGCGCTGCTGCAGCTTCAACAGGCCGGCTGAAGCTGTAGATGACTTACGGAAATGTGCACACACGCGGCGCACCTTGGTCAAGAGATCATGCAAATTGGGGTAGGTTTTTAGAAATCGCTGAACCACTAAATTAAATACATGCGCTAGGCATGGTACGTGTGTGAGCTTGCCGAGCTCCAAAGCCGCCACCAAGTTACGCCCATTATCACACACAACCATGCCTGGTTGCAGGTTGAGTGGCGAGAGCCACTGCTCGGTCTGGTGACTAATCCCCTGCAACAGCTCTGAGGCCGTGTGCTGTTTGTCCCCAAGGCAGATCAGCTTCAGCACGGCCTGTTGACGCTTCCCCACTGCAGTGCTACACTGCTTCCAGCTACTGGCTGATGGGGGAGTGGCGCTGCGTGTAGAGAATTCGGAGGTGGAAACGGAGGAGGAGGAGCCAATAACGTAGGTGCTGGCGGAAACCCTGATGGAGGTAGGGCCCGCAATCCTTGGCATGGGTAGCACCCGTGCCATCCCAGGGTCCGAGTCGCTCCCAGCCTCCACGACATTCACCCAGTGTACCGTCAGGGAAATGTAGCGTCCCTGGCCACAAGCACTTGTCCATGTGTCAGTCGTTAAGTGGACCTTCCCAGTAACTGCGTTGGTCAGGGCACGGGTGATGTTACGGGACACATGGTGGTGTAATGCGGGGATGGCTCACCGGGAAAAGTAGTGGCGGCTGGGGACCGCGTACCGAGGGACAGCTGCTGCCATCAGGCTGCGGAAGGACTCAGTGTCCACAAGCCTAAATGGCAGCATTTCGATGGCCAGTAATTTGGAAAGGTGTGAGGTTAGTGCTATGGCCTGTGGGTGGGTGGCTGGGTATTTTCTCTTGCGCTCAAATGCCTGGGGTAACGACATTTGGATGCTGTTCTGGGACAGGGAAGTGGATGTGGTCGCTGATGGTGCTTCAGATGGTACAGGTGCAGGGCGGGAGGTATGCGGGCCTGCGCCTTCGACAGGCGATTGGCCGGCACCGAAAACAGGGGAAGAGGAGGCAGTGGTGTGGCCTGCAGACACAGATGGGCGATCCAGGCGTTCCTCCCACTTATTACGGTGCTTGGATGCCATGTGTCGGATCATGCTGGTGGTGGTGAGGTTTCTAGTGTTCATGCCTCGGCTCATTCTGGTGTGGCACAGGTTGCAAACTACAATTCTTTTCTCGTCCGCACTTTCCTTAAAAAAACGCCATACCGCGGAACACCTACCCTTTGGCAAGGTAGATTTATGCAAGGGGGTGCTCCGTGGAACATTTGCGGGCCGGTTTGGTGCGGTCCGCCTTCTTTCTGTAGCCACACCACTGCCTCTTCCAGCCTGTTGCGGTGCTGCAGATGGCTCACCCTCAGGACTGCTGTCATCGCTCGGCTCTACACCTTCCCAGGTGGGGTCAGTCACCTCATCGTCCACCAAGTCCTCCTCCACTTCCTCACTCTGATCATCCTCCTCATGTCTTGATCCCACCACATACTCAGTCATTGACAACTGTATAACATTCTCCTCAACAAGGTCTTGAGACGGAAATAGTGGTTGATTTAATGGCAACTGTGTCTCATCATCATCATCATCATCCACTACTTCCTTTGACCTTAAATGCCTTTCACATCTGTCATCTTCTTGTGACTGGGTACCCTCTAGAGGTTGTGAATCAGGGCACAATATGTCATGTTCCTCTGCAAGCGTGCTTGGAGAGAGGGTCAAATGAAGGATTGGTGATGAGACGAGCTCCTCACTATATCCCAGTGTGGGATCACTTCTTTGACCAGACCGTGTATGGTGGGAGGAAGGATGATCAGAGTGAGGATTATGTTGACCAGACTCTTGGCTACTGAGAGTGGACTTGGTGGAAGACAGGGTGGTGCTTAACCGACTGGAAGCAGTATCAGCTGACATCCAACCGACCACCTGTTCGCAGTGGTCGGACCTCGAGAGTGATGTCCTGCGACGCCCTGTGAAATGAGACATGAAGCTAGGTATGGTGGATGTCTTTCTTTCTTGTGCTCTGGCACCAGGCACAGTTTCTCCGCGTCCTGACCCGCGCCCTGAACTATCAGGATCACGTCCACTTCCCCGTCCTTTTTTACCCGCCTTCTTCATCTTACACGGAATATGTGACTTTAATATTTGAGTTTGAAAACTTAACAGTATTTCTTCCTATTCTGCAACTGTGCAGAGTACACAGAATAGGCTGCTAAACTGCGGTGACACACACTGAATGGAATATGTGACTTTAATATTTGAGTTTGAAAACTTAACAGTATTTCTTCCTATTCTGCAACTGTGCAGAGTACACAGAATAGGCTGCTAAACTGCGGTGACACACACTGAATGGAATATGTGACTTTAATATTTGAGTTTGAAAACTTAACAGTATTTCTTCCTATTCTGCAACTGTGCAGAGTACACAGAATAGGCTGCTAAACTGCGGTGACACACACTGAATGGAATATGTGACTTTAATATTTGAGTTTGAAAACTTAACAGTATTTCTTCCTATTCTGCAACTGTGCAGAGTACACAGAATAGGCTGCTAAACTGCGGTGACACACACTGAATGGAATATGTGACTTTAATATTTGAGTTTGAAAACTTAACAGTATTTCTTCCTATTCTGCAACTGTGCAGAGTACACAGAATAGGCTGCTAAACTGCGGTGACGAACACAGAATGGAATATGTGACTTTAATATTTGAGTTTGAAAACTTAACAGTATTTCTTCCTATTCTGCAACTGTGCAGAGTACACAGACTAGGCTGCTAAACTGCGGTGACACACACTGAATGGAATATGTGACTTTAATATTTGAGTTTGAAAACTTAACAGTATTTCTTCCTATTCTGCAACTGTGCAGAGTACACAGAATAGGCTGCTAAACTGCGGTGACACACACTGAATGGAATATGTGACTTTAATATTTGAGTTTGAAAACTTAACAGTATTTCTTCCTATTCTGCAACTGTGCAGAGTACACAGAATAGGCTGCTAAACTGCGGTGACACACACTGAATGGAATATGTGACTTTAATATTTGAGTTTGAAAACTTAACAGTATTTCTTCCTATTCTGCAACTGTGCAGAGTACACAGAATAGGCTGCTAAACTGCGGTGACACACACTGAATGGAATATGTGACTTTAATATTTGAGTTTGAAAACTTAACAGTATTTCTTCCTATTCTGCAACTGTGCAGAGTACACAGAATAGGCTGCTAAACTGCGGTGACACACACTGAATGGAATATGTGACTTTAATATTTGAGTTTGAAAACTTAACAGTATTTCTTCCTATTCTGCAACTGTGCAGAGTACACAGAATAGGCTGCTAAACTGAGGTGACACACACTGAATGGAATATGTGACTTTAATATTTGAGTTTGAAAACTTAACAGTATTTCTTCCTATTCTGCAACTGTGCAGAGTACACAGAATAGGCTGCTAAACTGCGGTGACACACACTGAATGGAATATGTGACTTTAATATTTGAGTTTGAAAACTTAACAGTATTTCTTCCTATTCTGCAACTGTGCAGAGTACACAGAATAGGCTGCTAAACTGGCGTGACACACACTGAATGGAATATGTGACTTTAAAATTTGAGTTTGAAAACTTAACAGTATTTCTTCCTATTCTGCAACTGTGCAGAGTACACAGAATAGGCTGCTAAACTGCGGTGACACACACTGAATGGAATATGTGACTTTAATATTTGAGTTTGAAAACTTAACAGTATTTCTTCCTATTCTGCAACTGTGCAGAGTACACAGAATAGGCTGCTAAACTGCGGTGACACACACTGAATGGAATATGTGACTTTAATATTTGAGTTTGAAAACTTAACAGTATTTCTTCCTATTCTGCAACTGTGCAGAGTACACAGAATAGGCTGCTAAACTGCGGTGACACACACTGAATGCAATATGTGACTTTAATATTTGAGTTTGAAAACTTAACAGTATTTCTTCCTATTCTGCAACTGTGCAGAGTACACAGAATAGGCTGCTAAACTGCGGTGACGAACACAGAATGGAATATGTGACTTTAATATTTGAGTTTGAAAACTTAACAGTATTTCTTCCTATTCTGCAACTGTGCAGAGTACACAGAATAGGCTGCTAAACGGCGGTGACACACACTGAATGGAATATGTGACTTTAATATTTGAGTTTGAAAACTTAACAGTATTTCTTCCTATTCTGCAACTGTGCAGAGTACACAGAATAGGCTGCTAAACTGGCGTGACACACACTGAATGGAATATGTGACTTTAATATTTGAGTTTGAAAACTTAACAGTATTTCTTCCTATTCTGCAACTGTGCAGAGTACACAGAATAGGCTGCTAAACTGCGGTGACACACACTGAATGGAATATGTGACTTTAATATTTGAGTTTGAAAACTTAACAGTATTTCTTCCTATTCTGCAACTGTGCAGAGTACACAGAATAGGCTGCTAAACTGCGGTGACACACACTGAATGGAATATGTGACTTTAATATTTGAGTTTGAAAACTTAACAGTATTTCTTCCTATTCTGCAACTGTGCAGAGTACACAGAATAGGCTGCTAAACTGCGGTGACACACACTGAATGCAATATGTGACTTTAATATTTGAGTTTGAAAACTTAACAGTATTTCTTCCTATTCTGCAACTGTGCAGAGTACACAGAATAGGCTGCTAAACTGCGGTGACGAACACAGAATGGAATATGTGACTTTAATATTTGAGTTTGAAAACTTAACAGTATTTCTTCCTATTCTGCAACTGTGCAGAGTACACAGAATAGGCTGCTAAACTGCGGCGAAGCACACTGAATGGAATATGTGACTTTGATATTTTAGTTTGAAGACTTAACAGTATTTCTTCCTATTCTGCAACTCTGCACAGTACACAGAATGTGCTGCTAAACTGCGGCGAAGCACACTGAATGGAATATGTGACTTTGATATTTTATTTTGAAGACTTAACAGTATTTCTTCCTATTCTGCAACTCTGCACAGTACACAGAATGTGCTGCTAAACTGCGGCGAAGCACACTGAATGGAATATGTGACTTTGATATTTTAGTTTGAAGACTTAACAGTATTTCTTCCTATTCTGCAACTCTGCACAGTACACAGAATGTGCTGCTAAACTGCGGCGACGCACACTGAATGGAATATGTGACTTTGATATTTTAGTTTGAAGACTTAACAGTATTTCTTCCTATTCTGCAACTCTGCACAGTACACAGAATGTGCTGCTAAACTGCGGCGACGCACACTGAATGGAATATGTGACTTTGATATTTTAGTCTGAAGACTTAACAGTATTTCTTCCTATTCTGCAACTCTGCACAGTACACAGAATGTGCTGCTAAACTGCGGCGACGCACACTGAATGGAATATGTGACTTTGATATTTTAGTTTGAAGACTTAACAGAATGTGCTCTAATCTGCAACTTTGCACACTAAACAGAATGTGCTCTAATCTGCAACTTTGCACACTAAACAGAATGTGCTCTAATCTGCAACTGTGCACACTAAACAGAATGTGCTCTAATCTGCAACTTTGCACACTAAACAGAATATATATTTTTTTTTTTTTTTTCCCCCCACACAAAATAACCTGCTGCCCCCACACACAGTAGTCCTAAAAAGGACTTTTGGTTCTTTTTTTTCACAATTTTGCTTTTTTTCCTCCCTACACTGACTTTCCCTTCCTATCCTCAGCTCTCCCTGGCTAAGACTGAGCCGAACTCGCTGGTCAGGTGCTATACAGCACCCGACCACGGGTTCTGGCCAGCCAATCAGTGTAATGCCAGCAGCCAACATGGCTGCTGGCATTACACTGATGTCAGAGCCTCCCTGCACGTTTATTGGCTGCGCAGCAGCCGCAAAACGTGCGGGGAGGAGACCCGAACATGGCGGGCGAGCACATGCGGTACTCGTACGAGTACCGCCATGTGCCGAGCAGAGCGATGCTCGAGCCGATCCGAGCATCGGCCGAGCCTGCTCGCTCAACACTATTCTTTAGCATTAGCATTCTCTTAACCCATTGGACACTAGAAAACATCTACATTGTGACAACATCTCTAGAATTCAAATAACAATATTCATGACCGGGAACTTACACCAAGAACGGGTGCATGGTATATCACATTTATGTCATTTATAGTTCTCATAAGTAAGAGAACATTGAGCATGCTGAATACAAATGGTTTTAAATGTGTGAGACAGTAACTGTTTTGGAATGAAATAGTAAAGGACAACTGTTAGAAATCTATCATTTCTGGAGAGCTTTTTGAAGGAACAGAATGTGATCACATCCTGAGTTACTGAGTAAACAAAAATATTTCACCAAATGATCACTTTGTCCAAAGGTCTTTATGAGGTCCAGATACTGTAGCATTTCAATCATCTTTAAAAGGTTCCATACACCCTGTTTTGCAATAAAATGCGCTTGGAAGATTAACTATCTCTGGTATAATTGAAAAACAGATTAAAGGTAAACTATCATGAATTGAATGTCCATAAATGTATCTTAACCCCATAAGGACCAGATGACATGCTATGACCGTCACAGTCCTTATACCCTTAAGGACCGATGACGGTCATAGCACATCATATACTTTTTACTTACAGAGCTCTACAGGGAGCACTGTAAGCAGGGCTGGATTTGCCATAAGGCAAAGTAGGTACCTGCCTACAGGCACACGCCACCGAGGGGTGCCTGTCAATGGGATTGTTTTTTTTTTTATTCTTTAAAAAAAAAAAAAAAAAAAAAAAAGAACTAGCCACGTCACTGGCTGCACCGGCGCCCACTCCATTTCGCCCTCACACTGCACCCCCTGTTGTCTATTTCCTACCTCCTGGCAGGACAGGTCTGTGCCTCCTTTGGCACAGTCCTGTAGCTGCTGAGCTCCCTCGTCATCTCTTTAGTAATGCAGAGCGCTGGGAGATGACATCATCTCCCAACGCTCTGCATTCCTGAATAGGAGACCGCGCGGGAGCTTCAGCAACTACAGGACTGCGCCAAAGGAGGCACAGATAACAGATCTCCTGCTAGGGAGATAGGAAACGGACAATGGGAGGGAGGCAATGTGAGGGCAACATGGAGATGGTGGGGGCAAGTTGGAGCCGAAGGGGGGCATTGTGAGGGCAACATGGAGATGGTGGGGGCAATGTGGAGCTGATGGAGGGCAATGTGAGGGTAACATGGAGCTGATGGGGGGCAATGTGAGGACAATATGGAGATGGTGGGGGAAATGTGGAGCTGATGGGCAATGTGATGGCAATATGGAGATGATGGCGGCAATATGGACATTAGGAGCATTGTGGAGGTGTCTAGTGGAGATGGCCAATGGGGGGGGGCACTTCAGATTTCTGTGCCTCCAGGCTCCTGAGATGTAAATCCGGCTCTGACTGTAAGTAAAAACGGGCCTAAAATTGACGGATCCAAGACTGGAGCTGTCTCTATAGACGCCAAAGCGGCGCGCCGATACACGTAACAGGCAAAGATGAAAGCAGTCCTTAAGGGAAGGTAACTTCCCTACACCGTTGGTCTTTAAGGGGTTAAATCTATCTTGCTCAAGGCTGGCACTTGAGGACCACGGGGCTTTTTTTTTTTTTTTTTCAATTCTGGAGCGGTGTGCATCTGCACCGGGATCCCTGAACTCCATGATGTACCAGGACCGTCAGTGGTCCTTAAGTGGTGGATCGCTGTGACGGTCCTGGTACGCCAATGGTCCTTAAGGGGTAAAAATAGTGTAGTGTCAACAAACATATTTGTTTCTGTTTTTGCTTGGATTATTTTGTTCTACGTAACCAGTTAGTATATCTAGTATCGTTTATAACCCAGTTTATAACCCATCTCATAAAGGTTTGAGAAATGGGACTGAGGGCATTAAGTTTTATTTTTAATGCCTACAAAATGAATGTTTATGAATACATAGCAATACTATCCCTTTAAAGCAGCCATAATGGCACTCAGTATGACATTATGTTCGTGTGTTAAAGGGATAGTAATACTTCGTTTTAACTTTATTTTATTTTGTAGGCATTAAAAAAACATGAATAATGATATAAGTCTTATCTCCCAAACCTTTATGGTTTAAGAGATATTCACAAGCAAAGTATCCCCCTCCCGCCCCTTTTACTGATGTAACACTTTTCAGCCAGGGCAGAAGGGAGCTGCCCAGGTAGACTGCAGAGAGGGACAATCTTCAATTAAGATAACAGAAAAACCTGAAAAGCTTGTCAAGGGGGGCAGGGATTTCATTGTTTTCAAAGGAATAAGAGTGTCCCCTGCTGTTATCTGTCCAGTCTATGGACTGCATTCCACATCTGAGAAGAGATTGTTTACACTAGGTAAAAGGGGCGGGAGGGGGAAACTTTGCTTGTGAATATCTCATAAACCATAAAGGTTTGAGAGATAAGACTTATATCATTCTTCATGTTTTTTTAATGCCTACAAAATAAAATAAAGTTAAAACAAAGTATTACTATCCCTTTAAGCAATTTGTCAAAATGTGTGCTTTAGCCATGTCTACATTCACGAATGTAAATGCTGTCAGGGTTCATGAAATGGAACAATCAGTAGAATGGACACACAAGTTCATATAACCTGAAAGATGGGAGGAGGGACGCACTGGATATTCATTGCATCCTATACATTATGACAGAATGGTAGCACTGTTATAGTTATTTATTTAGAAAATGTTTTACCAGGAAGAATACATTGAGATTTGTCTCTCATTTTCATGTATGTCCTGGAGAGTTTACACTAGAGTTACATATTTACACAAATAGAGAAAAATTGCATATACACACATAAACATACATACATACATACAGAAATGTATATACAGTTACATGTTATTTTTAGATATAAAGAAGCAATTGTTTTCAAATAAATCAAACCGTTCAAATCTTTGAGCTCTTTGATGACTAAAGCTGAAATTTGGCAGAGTTAGCGCTCGCCTTAATAAATTATCTTTATCCAAATCATTTGATAAAAAAATATTGGCTAAAAACATATATTTCTTATTATAATTGCTCATGCTATCACAAAATTTTAGACAGGGCTAAATCCAAATGAACTAAACTGATATACACCAAATTTCATACATCGATAGATCTTATGTAGTACTATTCACTTGCACTTAAAGGGATAGTAATTTCTATATTAACTTTTATATCCGAGTCTTCTATATGGTTTTTATAGCATATATTGCTATGTTTAATTATTTACATGTTTGTAGTTCAAAACATATTAAAGGAGCGGTAAACTTTTTTAATGAAAAATATATATTGTAGGAATTTTCCTACTGAGTAAAATAAGGGTACTCCCACCGCCAAGAGATTTATATTTCCAGAGTTATTACAGTTTAAACCCATGTTTTTCACATTAGCAGTGCCCTCTAGTTGTAAAATTCTAATTAGTTTCCCTGTTAGATTCTAATGGAGAGGAAAGCCAGAAAAGTCAGAGACATACAGTACTCCATAGAATGTGATAGAAACTGCCTGTCACTTCCTGTCAGTTAGAATAATATAATCCTTTATTTATATAGCGCACACAGATTCCGCAGCGCTTTACACTCATATTGGTTCCTGTCCCCATTGGGGCTCACAATCTAAATTCACCTATCAGTATGTTTTTGGAGTGTGGGAGGAAACCGGAGTACCCGGAGGAAACCCACGCAAACACGGTGAGAACATACATCAGGAAGTAAACACAGTAAATTCACTTCCTGATTATTTGAACTGCTATACATTTTTGAATAAAATATCTGACAGCAATGGGAGTGACCTTGTTTTATTCAGCAGGAAAAGCTCTATAAAATATGTGTTTTCATATAAAAAAGTTTACTGCTCCTTTAAAGCTGAAATGATCCCCCTCCCGCCCCTTCTGGACACCTTTCCTTAGAGCTACAATCCAGATGTGAGACCGGATGGATGCAGCAAGGGACAATCTTCAGTCAGTAAGTATAAGGAAAGCCCTGCACCCCTTGACGAAGAAGGGCAGGATTTTCCTTTTGCTTACTGAAGATTGTCCCTCGCACCATCCATCCAGACCAGAGAGGCAGCGTGATGTGGCCAGAAGGCCACCCCTTCTGGCCACATCAGCTTTCAGCTTTTAATATCGTTTGAACTACAAACATGTTGGTAATTAAACATAGCAATATATGTTACTATACCTTTAACTGTTCTAAAGCAGTGGTCCTATAATATTTCATTTGAATATTACCATTTAGTACATCCACAGTCTATTTTTGCAAAATAATATAATGTTTTACATGCAAAAGCTTCATGCAGGCTTTAGCGCATCCAGGTTAGTATTGAATAAAGTGTACAGTAGATCAATTTAACAAATAGTTATAAAATCAGACAAATAGTTCTTAAGAAGTCAGAGGCCAAAGCCACAAATGTGTTTTGCAAACAACTGATTAAAGGGGTAGGTTAAATAAAAGTAATAATAAATAAAATAAATAAAAGAAGTGGAGGTATAGGTCTGTACGTAAAACAAGCTTAAAGTGTTAGTAATGTCCAACAAAAAAGTTTTTTTTACATTTAGAAGAGCTTAAAGGGATAGTAATACTTCGTTTTAACTTTATTTTATTTTGTAGGCATTAAAAAAACATGAAGAATGATATAAGTCTTATCTCTCAAACCTTTATGGTTTATGAGATATTCATAAGCAAAGTTCCCCTCCCCGCCCCTTTTACCTAGTGTAAGCCATCTCTTCTCAGATGTGAATCTGGTTGTATGACAGTACAGATAACAGAAGGGGACAATTTTCTTTGTATGAAAACAATGAAAGCCCTTCCCCCCTTGACAAGTTTTTCAGCTTTTTCCATTATCTTAATTGAAGATTGTCCCTCTCTGCAGTCTACCTGGGCATCTCCCTTCTGATCTGGTTGAACAGGGGGGGATACTTTGTTTGTGAATATCTCTTAAACCATAAAGGTTTCAGAGATAAGACTTATATCATTCTTCATGTTTTTTTAATGCCTACAAAATAAGATAAAGTTAAAATGAAGTATTACTATCCCTTTAAAGTGTTAGTAATGTCTAAAAAAACTTTGTTTTTGCATTTAGAAGAGCTTAGAAAGCTGATCTGAATGCAAAAAAACGTATCTCTCAAACCACTATGGTTTAAGAGATACGGGCATTTAAAGTTTGATTTCTCCTACTGACAGCTGTAAAGCTGTCAGCAGGAGATTCGTGTCGGTCGTCACGGTGGCGCTTGAGAAGTGCCGAGATCTCGTTACTTACACGGAATCCCTTCATTGGAATGGTCTAAAACGTGTGCCCAGTACCACTCTGGCACTCGACGGGTTTAATCCCTATGAGCACCAGAGGGGTGCCCAATGCGCTGCGAAGCAATATGGTGAACTTCCCTCTGGCACTCAGTGGGTTAAACCACATTGACTCACAGTCAACTGGAAAAAGAAGAACATCTGTTATGGAATCCAGTGTGTGCCCCATGTGTCTCCAATTTACCCATCATTTTCTAAGTAGGGAAATAGAGTTACTTGCTCTGTAGTAAGAGGAAGAAGAAGAAGGAAATTACAATGCAATCTATGTGTTATGAAGTCTTAGAAACAATGGAAAGATGAATAAAATAAATAATTAAAAGAGAGATCACAAAATCACAAAATAGTCCACAAAAATTCATATCCAAAAATCGGATACGGTCCATGAAGTAATAAAAAGATGTATAAATCACATTCTTACCATTCCTGGGTCTACAGCTTCTTCACAGGTGTTCACAGTATCACCACTTGAGAAAGGTTCTAACAAAAAAAAAACCAAGAGCACAAAGACCCATATAAGAGTGGCACCTGTATAAAGACATATCTATTGAGCTGTCCCTATCCGATGTGCTTGAACTCACAGAATAAATGTGAAGTGTGTATCAAATTCTTCATTCTCCAATTGAGCCGTTGGATGCTCGGACTTCTCAGATGGATTCCTGAATCCCAGCTTGGTGTCCAGTGTGGAGATCTAATCCAATCGTTTCTCCTCTTAGATGTTTGTCTGATCACTCCTTATGTTGTTCTGGAGGATTCTTCATAGGGTATAAACAGAAGTATATACGCCGGGCAAAGAGCCCTAAAAGAGTAACACTCTGAGGCAATTGATATACCCTGCGTGAATATATACTCCCTACTCACCAAATAGATCTAATGTACAGATGTGTAGGAGTGTCAGTAGAAGGAGAGTATGCAATAAAATGCAAATGGACACTTTTTATCCGTAGAAGCAGGAATATTTAATAGAAGGTAGGTAACCAAATAATAAAATAAAGCATACTATGCAAATTGTAATCTATACAGTGGAGACAGGATATCATGCATGCTACGCTAGATGTATCCTACACGTGCATAGACCATGTCCTGGGATAACAGGTGACGTGATACTTTTTGGAATTGGATGAAGGCATAGACCCCACCAATCAGAATTAATCTTAGGATGCATCTCATTTATCTTATATCACTATTTTTTTGAGTTCCTAGATACGTTTTATCTTCAAACTACGGGTAGGCCATGGGATCCAGGTTTTCCCCCTCCTACGCTCTATTATTTTTATGGGGTTATGGGAAGATTTTTTTGTTTGGCCCAAGAGTAGGTGGGGAGCAAGCCTGGTTTACTATGGCCGATACATTGATGATATTCTGATTGTATGGGGGGCACGAAAGAGGAACTTGAGGAGTTGGTGGAACATTTTAATTCCAATCATATGGGTCTACAATTTAAGAGCTCCATCCATTGGTTTAGATCTCCACACTGGACACCAAGCCGGGATTCAGGAATCCATCTGAGAAGTCAAGGCATCTAAAGGCTCAATTGGAGAAATAAAATTTGATATTCGAAAGGCACACCCTTCACATTTATTCTGTGGGTACAATCTCATCAGATAGGGGACAACTCAATATATATGTCTTTATACAGGTACTGCTCTCATATGGGTCTATGCTCTCTTCTTTTCTTTTTTTTGATAGAACCTTTCTGTAGTGGGATGTCCTATAAAGAGCATTATCCACAGGGGGACAAAACAAGTAATAACAATCTTACAGCTGATAATGGTTAATATAATAAATGGTTAAAAATATAACTAATTTTATAGATTGAGAAGAAATTGTAGTGATTCGGAGGACTTCAAACCACAAAGCCGAGTATTAAACCAACAGTTTTTAGAAAGAGGTCATAAGGAACCTTTACTGCAAGTGGCTTATTCTATATCCCATTTCCTGGATAGGGATAGTTTGACTAACCCTTTCAGTGACAGAGTCTTGGTGACTTTTTTGTACCATGCTGGCCAGATACATTTTCAGCATTTTTTTTTTTTTTATTCAACATTTTATTGAGGTTCAAAAGTGATACATAAGAGCAAGAATACATAATATTACACTTGGTAAATTGTGCATAACAGTGGAGAAGAATTAGCCATTATTGCTGCTTAGTACAGTAGAAAATTATATAAAAACAGTAGTATCTAGACCAACATATTTAAACATACAACAATGTTTCCAGAAAAGACAGAATTAAGTGTAACACATGTCATTAGACAAAGACTCAATGTAACATACAATCAGCAGTTTTTTTGGGGAGGAATATCTATAGTGGGATGTTATGTCAATAACATCCATCAGTGCTTTATTTCTATGGCGAGTTTTTTCTGTTCTCCTTTTATCTACCCTTCCTTATCTGAAAAGGTATATAAAAAGAAGGAGAAAGGAAGGAGAGAAAATGCTATGAAAGCTGGCAGGTGATATATGGTCAGGAGAGTTGGGAAGATTTAGCGAAAGCATTTGCAAACGTGAGCTAAGTAGATAAAGCCCCCAAGGAGTAAAGGGATAGACAGAAGGGAAGAAAAGCAATAACAAAGGGGGGGAGAGTTACGAAAGTGTGGAAGTAGAAAGGGGAAGAGTAGGGTACAGAAGTATAGGGAAGCTGCACCCGATGTACTGGGGAGCCCAGCCCGGCTAGAGCCTAACAGAACAGCGCAATATGAGAAATGCTTTGAGAAAGGTAGTGTGATAGTGCTCAACACCAATGGGATAATTAAGTTGAACATTTTCAGCATTTTTGTTGTCCATCTGTTTAAGTATAAGTCCCATTGGTAATTTTCTATTTACATATGGGAAAACAACATGTCATTTTTTCCAGAATTAATTAAGCTTCTTCGTGTCACTTCATAAAATGAATGATCAAAAAGGCTATCCTGGCATAAATAAAAAAATGTAAAAATTACTTATTTTTCCATTATCATAAACTATAAATCCATAAAATGTCTAAAACAATGTCACTGTTTGAGAAATGAGAAAAGGCAAAAGACTAGGCTATTTGAAAAGATATTTTATTGAGACTAAATTCTGTGTAATGAGAGATCCACATTAAACTTATTTGATGAATTTTAAAGTTCACATTTAATTTACATTTAGCGAATTTTAATACTGTTCTTTCTTTCTTTCTTTCTTCTTAATTATTTTAATCTGGTTCTACAACCTATAGAACACCTGATAGAATTGAGGGCTTATTTATTTATCTTTATGGTGTAGTTAGTTTCTGCGTAGTTGCTCTAATTGAATTAATGTTGAATATTCCTTCATAGAATTTCAGGTAATTAAGGCCTCTGCAAGAACTGAACATTTGGACTCTATGCTAAAATAGATTTCTAAAACACATCATGATTTTCTCCATACCATTAAGTGACATTTTCCAGCATTTTAATAATGATGATGGAATATCTTATGCAATACATACAGTTGTATAAAAAGTACATATATATATATATATATATATATATATATATATATATATATGAATACATACACGATAAGTATAGTATTACAGTATTTTTTTTGCTTTTCATTTAATTAACTCTACAATGGACAAACTCATCTATGTAGTGATGTACTATGTATGAAGAGCATTTTTAAATAAAATGGAAGAATAAATATATTCTATGACAGGTCTGTCCCTCTTTCCTTTTTTTTCTACAGAGAATATTATGTGGTTTTGTTTGTCAACAAAAGAAATGAATGAAGTCCATTACGTCTTTGCTTAACCCCTTAAGGACCGGTGGTCATGGGACATTTCCGTCCCATAATGACCGCATAGGGGCACTATGACGCACCGGTACACGTGACCTGTAACGTGTATCGGCACGTCACTATGGGGCTTGAAAGAGATCGCTCCGATCTTGGAGCGGTCTATTTCAGGCCCTATTTTTACTTACAGCGCTCCCGGTAGAGTGCTGTAAGTAAAAAGTACGTGACGTACCTTGACCGTCATCGATCCTTGAGTAGTTCAAGGACCGTGACGGTCCTGGTACGTCAAGGGTCCTTAAGGGGTTAAAGTGTATTGTTATTCCGAATTTTGTTTTAAAACAGAATCAGATCTTTTGTTGAAAAGACATAAAGGCTAATTTCCTTTGCTGTATGAATGATTCCTGCCTAGGTAAGCTCTTCTGCTAAATAAACTAAGAGCAACTTACTTTTAGGGAATAATGCCCTTAAAGAAGCACTGCATGAAGTCAACGTATGAGGACACCATTAGCAACACCTGGTCTAGAGTATTTTCTTGAGTAGTGTAAACATTACTATACTAAAAAGTGAAATGCTTTAACTATTTGAATGCCAGTAGGGTGTGCAACAGATTGCTCTGCATGAGACACTCATTTACAGATACATTTTTGAGGTAAAAAAATGTACATTTACATGCTCTGTCAATGTATATATATATTTGTGTCAAATTAATGAGTATTGGAGTATGTAAAAATACCTTTTTTATTGAACTAACATTAGATTTTATGGAGACAAGCTTTCAAGAATATTCTTCCTTTTTCACGTCTAAAGAATACTGGTAATAAGAGAAAGACAAAGAAAAAATGTAAAGGAAAGTTAAAAGCTGATAAGGAGTGAATGTGGAATGTAAGAGGAGGGAGGGCTAGCAGCATAGGGGACTGGGGGGGGAGAAGGGGTGGTCAAAAAGTGAGAAAAATTTCCCACATGGAGTTTTCACAAAAAACAGACGATTTTTCTCCTCTTTCTTTTTTCTCCTATGCAAACTTTTTCTCCTTTTTACCAATTCCAACAAACGTTTTGCCTATTCCAACAAATGTTTTGCCTGTCTTTCCTATGGTGCAACATTTCCCACCATGATATAATTTCATCTGAGAGTTGCAGTGTAGAAATAAGTGTCTGGAAGTCAAAGTTGGGAGTCATACAGCAATATATGCCTTAAAAATGTGTTCCTGCTTAAATGACACTGGCACATATTCATGATGATATCAAGATATATATATATATATATATATATATATATATATATATATATATATCCTATATAATAATTAGCTAAAACGTGTATAACAACAGTCATGCGCAGTAGAGACTTCTGTGCGTGCTGCAGTCATGCTCAGTAGAGATTGCCCACGCCGTGGCTGATACAGAGCTGGACGCTCCTTCTGAGCTTCCAGCTCTGTATCAGCCACGACGCGGGCAGTCTCTACTGCGCATGACTGCCCCATGACCGGCTGGCAGTGGCACTGTGGCCCGTGTAACGGGCTCTTCAACTAGTATATATATAAAAACCTACAATGTGACAGATGTGTACGGTAATGGTGGGAGCAGGGGAGAGACATGGTGTGATTCATTTGTGTATGTAAATATATATATATATATATATATATATATGTATAGATATTCCTACAGTAGTTTTTTTTACCATTCTCATGTTTGTGTCAAATGTAAGCTATCCTTCTTCTGAGATTACTGATATACATTACTTATTGGTTATAGCAGTGGTCCCACGTCTGCTAGATGGTAGCAACCCTTCTTCACGTCCCTTTTTCTCCTCCTCATCTGGCTGTTGTTAATACATTTGGCCTGTGCTTTCTCTGTCATAGCTTTTGGATCCTGAGTGAAATATCTCCCTACTGTGGACTTCATGGACTGAGGGACTGCTACTACTAGGACTAGATGTTGATGCAATTCTACTGCTACTACTACTAGGTGTCAAAGGTGCAGCACTTCCAGCAGCTGCAGAGACACTTGTCATAGCTAAGGGTCATATCTAAGGTTGTGAATGTTAATAACCTGTGTTGCTGTTGTTGTTGCTTCTAGATACTCAACATAAGTGTGTGTAGCTGAGTGGGACTTGGACTTGGAAGAGGCAATGATGTTGATGATGACTGACAGAATGACTGTGTACTTTTTTGCCATCTTTGCTTGTCCAGAGTCAGAGTTTTCAATGGTTATCTCAGTTTATAGACAGGCAAAGTGCTCCTTTTCAGTGGTGGAAGACTGAGCCTTTGCCTTTCTGCTAACTTTCTGGCCATGTTATCATCTCACTCTCAACATCATCTGTATCTGAAGAAGAGGAGGATGCTGGAGAGATATGTTCTAGAGCTGTATCATAATCATCATTAGTCATCATTAGGTCATCCTCAGCATCAGCATTGCCCACTGCGTCTTGCCCACTAATCTTAAATTCCTCTAAGATTTTAGAGCTGTAAAACAATGTCTTTTTACTTTTACTGTCACAAAGTTTGCCACTACTTTGTAGCCAGTTGTTTTTGCTTGTTTGTCTCACTGTCAGATGCAGCAGTGGAACGTATATATATATATATATATATATATATATATATATATATATGTAGGGAGAGAGAGAGATGTGTTAGAGATAGGTGTGTATCATAGATATATATATATATATATATATATGTGGAGAGAGAGAGAGAGAGAGAGAGGTTTAAATGAGAGAGGTGTGTGTGTGAGAAAGGTGTGTGCATATATGAGAGAGGAATGTGATATAGAGTTGTGTATAGGAAAGAGGTATCTGTTTGAGGTATGTATGTGTGAGAGATATGAATTTGCGTGAGAGAGAGGTGTGTGTGTATGTGTGGGTCTGCGTGAGAGAGAGTGAGAATGGTATGTGTGAGAGTTAGGGATTTGCATGTTTGAGAGAGAGAGATAGAGAGATGTATTTATGTGTGTGTGTGAGAGAGGTGTATGCACATTAGTTTATGTGTGTGCATGTGTGAGATTGATATGGCTAAAATTTGTACCATAAGAGAGCTTGCTCTCAAACTCTTTTCAAGCCAGCTTACAAAAAAAGTCCAGAACATAGGGTAGTGTAAAATGAAGACTGTACAGCTATAACTGATCACAAAAAGCTAAGTAAATACTGTAGATCTGATGGCAGATTTTTGCATACACAGGTTTACTGGCACTCATCATAGTCTGTACCACTGAATCACTATGTGTTTTGCTATTCATAAATTTGTACTCAAGTTCCACACCTTTAAGGAGAGGCTTGACAGACTGAGATGTTGAATGGGACTTTGAGTAAGAAGGTCCAGCACCAGAGGAAGGTGACATTTGCAGCAAATGGTACAAACAAGCCCATCATGACTAAAATGAAGCAATGAGCAGAGCCTGAACTTGTTTGTGTTTTATACAGATACAAGAAACCCTCAAAAGGGAAATAGAAGGGGGCGCTGAAAATTCCTGAATAATAAAAAATATATATGCTATAATGAGGGGCTAGGAGAAAAGATCCGAAGGAAAAAGATTAGCCTGAATATTGTATTACATATAATACACAAATAGCACTACTATTCCTAGAACAGGGGTGTATTCCCTGTATAAAATCTGCAAAGAAAACTAAAATTCACCTAAGTGAAAGACTGGAAGAGCGCTTATTGTAAAGATATGCAATATTTAATAATACAATAATCAAAAACGTATTAAGGGTACCCTTATAAAAATATATATAAAAAATATACATACAAAAGATCAAAATACAAATATGTGAAAGTCAATTTCAATAAAATAACCACAATCGAGCACAGTATTATACCGGTGTTACCGGTCTTACCACCCAAGTGGAACTAGTCCGCTCTCTGTCCCTGGTTAAAGGATAACTATATTCCACGGTAGCGAAAATAAAATCGTCCTGATTGTTGCTCGTAAGTGACAATGATCCGAAAGACTACAGATAGTATATCCGGGTTAAAGGATACAGAGTAACAGTCTGTGTGATCCTCTCTATTGTCGTTAGATGTAATGATCAGAGGTGCCGCGGGCAGATAGAAAATAGAGTTCTCCCATCTATATCATTCTTCCTCTGATTCTCCGTATAACATCAGACTTAATTCCTTCTTTGTACCTTTTACTTGTGATGGAAATAGCGGGCAGAAAGAGGGGTCTCTGCTAACTTTCCCGACAGTAGAAAGAAATATAGCGGGCAAAAAGCAGACCTTCTCTATTATTTCTCCCGACTTTACCAATCCGCTGTTTGATCCACCCAGATGTATCAGATATATCGGATCACTGTTAAATCACTATTAGATGTAACAAGCTGGTTTCTATTGTATATTTTTATAAGGGTACCCTTAATACGTTTTTGATTATTGTATTATTAAATATTGCATATCTTTACAATAAGCACTCTTCCTATCTTTCACTTAGGTGAATTTTAGTTTTCTTTGTTTGTGTTTTAACTTGATAATCACACAGGGAATAAAGGCAATCTGAGAAAGGAAAATGTATACCAGAGTGTGCGTCTTGGGTTTAACCAAGATGTTCACTGCAGCTGCTCTGGATCCCTTGTTCTTGATCAAAACACTGGCAGTTTGTGCTGCAGTGGAAGACCATCAGGTCTATATCTGGAACTTCCCGTGAGTAGCACTGTGAAGAAAGATCTCCTGTTTCAACTCCTATTTTCTTAGATCAATGGTCTGTTTGCTGAGATATTCCACCTCCCAGTTATCTACTAATGGTATGTAAATGGCAGAGAGGGTCTGAAGGTGATTTGTCTGCCCAGTATAGAATTCTTTCCACTTCTGCCCGAACAGCTTTACTCTTGGTGCCTCCTTGATGGTTGATGTTTACCACTGTTAGATTGAATCTGAACTGGGAGTACCTTCAAGACCATTGTCCAAGTAGTGAAAATGTTGAAGCTGTCTATCAGCTTCAGAATATAGATCAGAAGGATTCTTCAGTTGTAGTCCAAAACCCTAACTTGCACACATAGCTCCCTAACCAGTTTCCCCTGCCTTCTAATTCACTTCTGAGAAAGGATGGATGTTGACAGGGCTGGACTCCTCAGTCACCAGTGCAGTGACTGCAATAAGCTTTTGAAAATGCTAACTTGTGGGATATTTTGGGTGTGCTAATTGGAATAATTGTTTTTTTGTTTAATTGTATTCTGTTAGTGTGGTAATAGAGAGTCTATGCCTATGGTGAGCGTGTTTCTTTTTTATTGCTGCTTGTAATTGGTGTTGTACTGCTATATAAAGCAAGGGGACAGTAAATACTTGAATGTGTGACTATTGCAGCAGTGTGTGTGTGTGTGTGTGTGTGTGTGTGTGTGTGTGTTTGTCAGAGTAGGAGTGGGATGAGTTCTAGGAATGTTATTATGTATCAAAACTGAAAAGATCATCCAGTAAGACTAGAGAAAGACTAAAGGTGCTTTTAACTAAAACAAAGGCAGTGCTTTTTTACAGTAAGGGCAGAAAGGTTGCAGAGTTCTATGTCTTGAGAGACTGTAATTGCAGATACAATAGATGCCTTCAAAAAAGTATTGTATATTTTTCTAGGTCAGAACAATATTGACAATTATGACAGTTGGTTTCAGTGCAGATAGGATGTTGATCCAGGAGCATATCTAATTACCTTCTGGAGTCAGGAAAGATTTTTTTTCTTAATTGGAAATGACCTTCCTCTGGATCATACCCACAACTATGTTACCATGTAAGGTAATGTTTTCAAATAGGAAGATCAAAATGATCATCTATCAAACATCAAATAAAACAAAAATTGGAATAAAAAGGATCAAGCTCACAAGTGCTGAAACAAACTATGCAATAGTTGTAAAAAAACAAACAAAAAAAACCCCTTTATTTTTGGATCAAGCAAGTGTGCATTTAAAAATGGAGAACTTTAATAAGGGTAAAAAATGTAAGACAAAGAACAACATTATTCTCACTCAAATCTACAAAGTCCTCCTTTGCTTTTTTTAATTAGATTGATTCTTATGTTATTTTTTATGTGCACAACAAAGCTCAGGGGAGTGGTTTTAACCATTTGTGTGCCAGAGGGGTACGCAACGCATTGCAAAGCACTCAAAGCAACAAATTATAATTCAGAATTTCCATGCTTTTGTATAAGAATTATAATCCAGGGTTAAATGTATATTTGTTGCCTTTTAATATACATATACACCCTTCATAAATCAAAACATAGACACAGTCATTATAGAAATTATAGGCAGATTCTAAATCAGAATTGGCAACATGTGGCTCTGCAGATTTTATGAACTGGTGAAAAATTGTCAGATGACGTTTAGATAAATGGAAGATTATTTATTTGGATTGTCAGAAACAAGAAAGCTGCATATAATCTAATTAGAATTTACTTGGAGAATCCTTGTTAATGAAAAATTTAGAAGCACAGCTGCCACAGAAGCCAGACCAATGTCTAAAAAGGGCACAGAGCTAGGCAAAAACAAGGAGTCACAAATGAAGACTAAATCAAAGGCAAGGTATTTTTTACAGTAAGAGTAGTAAGGTTACAGAGTTCTTTGACTTGGGAGACTGTGATTGCAGAGACCATAGGAGCTTTCAAAAAAGTATGGATGCCTTTCTAGTTCAGAACAATGTTGAGAATTATGACATTTGGTTTTAATACAGATAGGTTCATGATCCTTTAAAAGTGAATATATTTAAGTGCTCTGCTGTGTTTGCATGTTATAGTTTAACCCCTTAAGCACCCATGAGGGTCCTGGCAGGTCATGGGTTGAATGTACAATAAGGACCCATGATGTGCCAGGATCGTCATGGATTTCAGGGCTGCACACTGTTTGGGGCGCCCTGATTTGGATAGGAAAAAAATTAAAAATGCTCCATGGTCATTAAATGGCGGCCAGTCATTAAGGGGTTAAACATTTTCTATGCCACACAAAAGACACTGGGGACAGGGGAGGGAGTGGGGGTGTGGTCATGAACATGTTTAGGAGAGCCTCTGTGCATCTTTAACCTAAAGCAATGTGTGTTGGAGACATCTTTAAAATCAAAAGGGTTAAATCTTAAAATGAGCCTTTATAATGAATTCCCTTGGCTCCATAATGCCACATTGAATGGCTTGCTCATTAAAGTGCAATATTACAATTTCGGATTACATGTACAAATTGCATTACAATGATTTTTGGCAGTTTGTTTCCAGCTGTACAATGATTACTCAAGCTTTGTATGCAAATGAAGCAACTGAATGTACTTTACGTACCACAATTTGTAACGCATCTCAGAACACCAATTAGTTTGTAAACTTTCTGAAGCATTGAAATGTCAGCGTTAACTACATGTTTATCCAATATTCCCTATATGTCTTATTTTATCATTGATGACAGGTGAATTTTGGTTGGGAATTGTAATTTTATTTGTATTGTTGAATAAAAATATTAGTGCTTAATATTTGTAGTAATACCATACCAAGTTGCCTTAGTAGGGGAGCTGCACCAATATGCTTTTGAGTGGTGTTCCCTCTAAGTTGTGCACAGGCGAACAACAGTAGTGTATGAATGATTGAATATGTTTATTTATATAGTGCCTCAAGTGTGAGCAGCACTTTACAAATTAAGGGTTTAGACAATACAGGGTTGCAAGTGCTTTGTAAAGTCAAACACTGGAAGTGGGGTTCCTGCTCGAAAGCTTACAATCTAAATGTATAATGGGAGACATACAGTGCTTTCTCTGCATGAAGAAAGTCTTCTAGCTTGTTGAAGTTATAATAGTTACTGGAACCAATTAAACACATGCCCAAAACAAATTTAATAAGCTAATTATGCCATCAATTCTTCCCTTAAAGGCACTTTCCCTAAAGAGAGCACAATGAGGAAGTGTATGGGCATTAAAGTAATGTCCCCCCCAAAAAATGTCCAGTTTTGTAGAGGTTAAGATATTAATCAATATGCTCCAAACCCTATCCCTCAAACCACTATGGTTTGAGAGATATAGGGATTCAAAGTTCCCCCCTCCCTCCCCTTCTCCTGATGTCAGCTGTAAAGCTGACAGCAGGAGATTTGAGTCATATGACCCGAGGAGGCTCTTCAGCAGAGCCGAAATCGAATTATTGCTAAAGAATTCATTCATTGTAATGGTCTACAAAGTGTGCTTGCAAACCAGGCACACCTTTTAGACCTTTCCATTGAATTAATTCTTTAGCAATAATGTGATTTCTGCTCTGCTGCAGAGCCACCTGCTGGTCCCCGGACTGGGATATCCTGCTGTCAGCTAGACGCTGATATCAAGAGAAGGGGAGGGAGGTGGGAACTTTGAATCACTATATCTCTCAAACCACATCGGTTTGAGAGATAGGGTTTGGAGCATATTGATTAATATTTTAACCTCTACAAAACTGGACATTTTTTGGGGACATTAATGTCCCTTTAAAGGGACCATAATGTCCCATAAAAAATGTTTAGAATTTTGTAGAGATTAAAAAAATAAGATAAACGCCACAAATCCAATCTCTCAAACCACTATGGTTTGAGAGATATCCCTTGTTAAAGTTCCCCTCTCCCTCTTCTTCTCCAGACGTCAGCTGTAAGCTGACGGCAGGAGTTCCTGGTCCAGGGACTGACAATCGGCTCTTCAGCAGAGCCGCAATAGAGCAATTTAAATATAAATACTTCTTTGGAGCGGTGTACAAAGTGTGCCTGGGTTGCAAGTACACTTCTTAGACCATTCGAGAAGTAATTCTTTTTAAATCGTGCTATTGCGGCTCTGCTGAAGAGCTTCCTCATGTTGGCCGACACGGATCTCCTTCTGTCAGCTTTACAGCTGACATCAGGAGAAGAGGAACTTTAGCGGAGGATATCTCTCAAACCATAGCAGTTTGTGGCATTTAACTTATTTTTTAATCTCTACAAAACTCTAAACATTTTTTATGGGACATTACTGTCCCTTTAAAAGCAAGATATAAATCAATGATCATTTTTATTTCTCCCCATGGTGCAGTTAGTTTTCCCCAGAATTACTCCAGTTTTACTTAGTACATCAGCCTCTCAGAATTTAAGATTAATTTAGGGGGAATTTTATTCAGATTGATAATTGCTTATAAATAAGGAAATAAAGTAATGGTTTTGAAAGGGACAATACAGATATACATCCTGCCTTTTATTATTAGTTCATACTGATTACAAAACACTCTTGTTTCTCTAGAAACCTCTAATTAACTTCTACTTAAAAAAATAATAATTACCATTTTGAATAAAATTCCACTCTGCGGGCCCTATGTTCACAAAACATTTGGAAATGGATCTAATTTTAACGTCAATGTTTGGGTCACTTTTTTATACAGGAATGTTCATATAGCAGGATATCACATTTTAAAACTGATGGTAGTAATACACAATAGTTATGAAAACAAGAGAAAGATAATCTTTTTTGGCTCAAGCACCCCTAACACACAATCTGGGGTACATTTACTTTTTATTGGTCCTTCGTCATAAACAATATTCATTTTTAGGCCTCCTAATTAAAACGACAAAAAAGCATATTGTACATAAGAATTTCCATATACAACAGCCCCATGGGTCGCAACCTTATTTTATTTTATTTTTGTTGCTCCTATCACTCTGCAAAATAGAGCAGATGCAAGATTATAATTGGCTCTAATGCACATCTGCCAAGATGTGTTTGGTACCTGCCTATTGAAGTGTTTCAATTAAATGGTCAGAATCTTTTTTTTTTCCTCAGGTATTCCTCTGTACCTCCTTCAAAGACAGTACCACAGGAATTTTACCTATATGAAACATTAAAACCCATGAGTAGATTGAATCATCCATGTCCAGTAGGGACAAATAAATTAAATCCATAATTAAAAATTAGTTTAGGGTAATTTACTGAAAGGGGAACATGTGTTACAGATGCTACACAACAAAACCTATGCCACTAGGAGCCTCTGTAATTTTATTCTTTGACCCTTGGACTTAGTTTAGAGTTGCCCTATGAGTCCTCATTTTTACTTTTACTTTTGATTTAGGTGGGTTTAGATTAGCGGGCACCTTTTTTCCAAGTACACCTTTTTTTTTAGGTATTTGAGAGTTGCACAAGAGAGTTAGACAGGAGAGGAAGACGGGATAAGTGGAAAGGAAAAGGACTGCAGCAGAACCACCTAAAGAAAGCCAGATAAGAGACTTTCCAACTTCTACTAAATCTCTTTCCCTTCTACAATCACTCGCCCACCTAAAACCCCATCACAACTTCATTATTCACACACAGCCTTTTTCTCCCAAACAGATCTACTATTTAGCTGGACCACTGCACAGAAAAGCACTTTCTCCCACCCACTGACCAGCAGTTCATGTTGCAGAAGGCGCTTACACCCCATAGCATTTATACCTTCTGTATCCCACGACCTTCCTCTAGGCTGTAGGCTCTAATGAGCAGAGCCATGATCCATTTGTACTGTTTAATGTCCCTGTATGTCTATTCCCTATTATACAGCACTGAGGAATATGTTGGAGTTACCCAAAATTACCCAAATGAGATCCTTCTAAGCATGAAGATGGGATGTTACTGTCCCTAAAGCTGCATTCTCTACGTTGTCAGGCCTGGATTCAATTACATTTGTTAACTAAATCAAGGATTTTATATACACATTTCTCCATAGACTTCAATGATAATCTGGTAAAATCAATGATAACACTGTATTTGAAATGTATCACCTTGACATTTCTTTTCTGTGTATATAAAAATTATAGACATTTAAATTCATGTCTTAATAAACAAATTCTATGTTTGTCAGTAGAAGAATATTGAATTGTGACTATCAAAGAGAATATTGTAAATGGTCATAAAAAGTATTCAGTTGCATTCTCAATTCTCATCTGAAAACCTGGGAGGTGGGGTGTAAGAAGTGGGACAACATATGCGAATTGGTACCTTTATAAGCAACCCCTTCTATGAGTAGAAAGGTTGTATCATGTTTTTAGAACAGCAGCAGCAGTATAACAATTATTAATGGAAACACACAGGGCTAGACCAGCTTTTGAATAGTTAAAAAAACTAATTAATAAATTATAGTGCATGTAATTAAGTCTGCATCAGTGGGAAAATTATATTGATTGGTATAGTCAGTAACCCGTAAAATTAAGTTATGTCTGTCCAGTTCGCTTACTGTATTGAGCTGGATTGGTTTAATGTCGAAAGCAGCTGGGAGGCTTAACCCTTTGATTGCCAGGAAGGTACACAATGCAATATAACAATGTATTGAATGCCTCTCTGGAGCTCAAAGAGTTAAACGCTGCTGGAAATAAACCAATAAACCTTTGCAAACAACATGCATTTAATATATATATTATATAAATATATAATACTAGTTGAACAGCCCGTTACACGGGCCACAGTGCCTCTGGCAGCCGCAGTCATTTGGTAACACATTATTCAATAGAATTTGCCACTTTGTCCACCAAATATTCATCCTCCTATCCTATCCATCCATCCATCCATCCTATATAATAATTCGGTAAGTTGTGTGTAACGCCCGGCATGCGCAGTAAACACTGCTGCGTGTGCGGCAGTCACGCGCAGCAGAGACTACCCGCGCCACTGCTGATACAGAGCGACTGCCGCACGCGCAGCAGTGTTTACTGCGCATGCCGGGCGTTACACACAACTTAGCGAATTATTATATAGGATATTAGAGTTTATCTTTCGGAGTAAAACAATGGCACCCCCACTGATGAGAGATGTTTTATTCAAAAGTTATTACAACTCAGACATGAATATTTTAGGAGCAGTAACTTAATTGCCTGAAGTTTTACAGTCGTGCTGTTACTACACCATCCTCTGGATTCCTCTGGTCAGTTTACCGTAAGCCTCCACAGGATGGTAAAGCGACAGTGTCACTGTGAAATGTATTTTTTTTATGTTTTTATTTATTTAGAAAATGTTTTACCAAGAAAATGTATCATTGAGATACTACACCTAAAAATATTCAAGTTTGAGCTGCAATAATTTTTGAATAAAATACCTCTTGGCATTGGGAGTGCCATTTTATTTACTCAGGGGGATATCACCTACAATATATCCTATATAATAATTCGCTAGGATGTTTGTCAGAAGCTGTCATGCACAGTAGAGACTGCCCGAATTCACAGAATGCTGGGAGGTATAGGAATGCTGGGAGCATTCTGTGCTTTTGGGCAATCTCTACAGTGCATGACTGCACCGGCAGCAGGACACAGAGCAAGACCGGCCTCTTAACCCTTTGGGTTCCAGAGAGGTATGCAATGCATTGCAAAGCAATGAGTTGCGTACCCCTCTTGCACTCAAAGGGTTAACATTACCCGGACCTTGGCCCATGTATACAGGCTTTTACACTGGTATATATATATATTCTATCTCCTGTCTCCCTCAGCTGGAACACAAGTGATATGCATACACACTTAAGCACCAGCCAATATTACTTGCTGGTACCCTCATGGGCTGACCATTCATTGGATGTTGCAATGAGGATAGCAATTGCTAGTGCCGCTGGCTGAAAGATGTACCGGAGGTGCCATAGATTATTGTGGGTGGCCTTCCTTACTGCCACTTTATTGTGTTGCAAACCAAAGCAGGCAATGTGCATGAGCTTACTTAACCATTTAAGGACCAGAAAGATGTACAAATCATTGCTTCTCAATGCAATGTACACTCCTCTGGTCCTTAAATGGTTACAATTACCATGTGTCCTGTGGCCCTGCTAGCTACTTCTTATCTGCCTCCATGAACATCACATCTAGGACTAGCTGACAGTTTTATCTCTTGAATCAAGTAGCCTGAGGTGCTATTAGGATTTTGTGACCATAGTCACTGTAGTAATCCTTTATTTTTTAATCCTTTATTTTTTATATAGCGCACACAGATTCCGCAGCGCTTTACACTCATATTGGTTCCTGTCCCCATTGGGGCTCACAATCTAAATTCACCTATCAGTATGTTTTTTGGAGTGTGGGAGGAAACCGGAGTACCCGGAGGAAACCCACGCAAACACAGTGAGAACATACAAACTCATTGCAGATGTTGTCCTTGGTGGGATTTGAACCCAGGACCCCAGCGCTGCAAGGCAACAGTGCTAGCCACTGAGCCACTGTGCTGCTTTTAGGGATTGTTACTACCTACATGCCCTTTGCACAGTAGTCAGAGATCTCTCTCTGCTTTTAGTTCTGCTTCTATTTTTGCAGTGGAAATCTGTTGTAGTCTACGGCTGAAGAATTTAACCCGCATTCCAAAGCAGTGTGTTGTGTACCCCTCTGGCACTCAAAGGGTTAATTTCCTACTTTACTTACATCCTTCTGTTGAATGTGGATGTGGTTGTTTTAATGTTCTTTTTATTATTTCATTCAAGGCATTGATGCCTATTGCATGCTAAGGTCAAACTTTGAATAAAGATCTGTAAATACATTGAGCTGCAGATACTCAGCACTCAGACAAATAAAGATGGGTTCTTCAGCTAAATAATACTATAAATAGATATATGACTAGGATTTTATGTAACACATTTATTAAGTGCGAGAAAATGTTTTTCTGCAGTGAAGGCAAATCACTTAGAGTGCCAGACAGGTATCAATTGGCATTCACTTTTAAAATGTTGCACTGAAAAGTGCGTGATATGAAACCGTGCATTCACCAGGTCACATTGATGAAAAGGGCGACATGAGAATCTTGCGCTGCAAGAAAAGTATGAGATTCTCAAGTCGCTGGCTTAGAACTCGCTTCAACCTCCAACTTCTTTTTCCCTCCTCCGCTCACTACTCTGCTCAATTCTGCAAACTTACTAAAAATTCTCATCAGTGCACAATAACGACGAAGCTGCCTACTTCACAGACCTTTATTTAAGTGTTTGCTGACACTAGTGGGGAGGAAGCAGACTTTGGAGCAGAATTGGCAGAGTGGTGAGATGGACAATACAGCAATCTCCTTTTGCAGGAACATAATTGGAAGTGGTTAGGTATCTAAGAGGAGGAGGAAAAAAAGTTGCGGGTTGAAGCGAGTTTTAAGCTGGCAACATGAGAATCTCACGCTTTTCATGCAGGATGAGATTCTCATTTCACCCTTTTTATCAATGCAACCTGGTCAATGCGCCATTTGGTATTGCACACTTTTCAGTGCAACATTTTAAAAGGATACCATCAAATGCATTGCAACACAATGCTTGTTATGCACTAAGGCATGATAAAGAGGTGATAACATGGAGATAATCTCTCCAGTGATATCACTTCTTCAGTTCCTACGTTATTCTATACAGACAATGCACTAAGATCTCCAAAGTTGGAGAAATCTTCATGCATAGGCTCCATAGAATAACATAGGAACTAGAGAAGTGATATCAATAGAGAAATTATCTGTGCTTTATCACCTGTTTATCACACCTTAGTGAATAACCCCCATGAGTATAGACACATATACGATTTGAAGAGATAACTGTATGATTATAAATGCACCATTGCAGCGTGTCTTCCTTATTTAGGATTATTGCCTTCAACAGTATGATAAGTGATGTTAAGTTTTGCTTCCTGCGTCACTTTTCATATATAGCATGGAAGTTGCTCTTGGAGTACCTTTCCATTCATAGGTGACAGGATGAAGATGATTTATAGTCCAACAGCAGTTGGGGAGTAACAACTTTGTAGTTATGCTCACTCCTATATCATTTGATTTTACAGCAAGGGAGGGCAACCAGTGGTTCTCCAAATGACATTGGACTGTAGAAGTTGAGGGTTATAGACTAACAGCAGTAGGGCCACAGTTTGCACTAGAGAATCCTCTGGCAGATTAAAAAGAATATTTCTAAGACCTCTGCTCCTCTCCTATAAAAAGCCTCCCAACCTGAAACAACTGGTGGTGAAAAGTTCCCTTAAGAATGCAACAGAAAATGGTGCTTCTCCCTGACCTGTCTATAAAAGTAATGTGGAACCTGTACACAGATATGTACCACAGATAAAGTGCTCATTCTACATTCTCACCAAAACCATAACATCAATGGCAAATTCTCCTGCAGCTCATCTAATGCTGTTTACCTCATCATGTGTGTGAAATGTCCCCAAACAGGACTATAGGCGGGTGAGACAGGACAAACCCTAAGAAGAAGGATGAATTTTCATAGGTCAAGCGCATATAACAAAAGAGACAACCCAACATTTTTGCAAAACTGATACAGAAAGATCTGGGAGTTTAAACTGATAACCAGGTTTAATACTTTGAACTATGACTTAAACAGTGACGAGGTATTTATGTTACATTATCGCACATAATAAACATATTTTAGGCCCTTTGTGTGCCAGGAGCTTCATAGCTCATTGCAAGTGATAGGTTGTGCACCCCTCTGACACTTGGACGATTAACCCATATATTCTATAGACTTAGCCATCTCTGGTTAACCTTTTGAGTGCCAGAGGGGTACAGAATGAATTGTAAAGCAATGTGTTCTGTACCCCTCTAGCACTCAAAGGGTTAAAAAAAGGTTTAAAGAAGGTAATAAAACTTATTTGTATTTTCTAGCTCACTACAAAGAGACTCTGCTGAAGTCTAGGAAATGAGTTATAGACAATACTGATAAGAATATTCACTGTGAAATGTACATGTTAAAATAATTTGGATGGATTTTTAACCAGTCATGTGTTGTCTATTCAGCCTTCATTCTTATTATGCTGGAAGAGGAGACCTAAGTTGTCTTTAAAGCTTGCAGCCTGGAGCCACTCAGTTAGCCAATAAAGACATCATTTTTACTCTACTAGTCTTTTTCTGTGGCTAACATGGTACCACGCTTAACTCGTCTCATGTAGTGGTGTACTGCACTGTTGGTTATATAATAGTCTATTAATCTCACGTACTGGTGAATTGCACTGCTGGTAGTACTCTGCTAGTATCATGTACTGGCATATTGAACTGATGGTCCTATGTAATACTCTGCTAGTCTTATGTAATGGTGTATTGCACTGTTTTGGACTCGTGATTGACACACTTTGCCAGCCAACAGTGCAGAAAAGTGGTATTTTTATTTTTGGAAAAGCATCCCCACTTTGCATACTCTTTATCACTCTGGATGCTAGAGATGTCTCTAATGCCTTGTAATGCAATTAGCTGGATAAATCTCAACATCCAACGGGCAACATTATATTATACATATATGATTTATAAAAATGTCCTCTTTTTATATTGCCTACTAATAAAGATAGGGACTTTTGAAACTACTATGGTTTAGGGTTAGTTCTTTACTATTTTTTCATTACATTGACTGTGTAGAGCTTAGTACAATTTCTATCTACATGTACATATTGTACTTTAAGCATCTACCTGATGCACTGTAAATAAATTATAACTGTACACTGTGTACATATTGCCCTCTAACAGTCTGTGTTATTGCAGAGATATTTACAGTAAAAGCATTTCTGAAAACATCTAGTGCACAGTCAGTATGATTCATTTTCCCAATATTTATAATGATTAAATAAACAGTACACTGTATTCTGTAAAAACTACTTCAAAGAACAGTATAACCAAAATGCCTCCCTGCAGATCTCTGAAAAAGAAATATAACAAAACGCTTATATAAAAGTATTTCAGGGGTACCCTGTATTAATTATCCTTAATAGGTATAATTGTTGATTACTGTATTGGTCTTGAAGACAAATCACTGTTGTAGCTGGTGATATACTTTATAATGAACCAACTTAATTGTTTTCTATAATGTACAGAGACAAGATAAACCTTATACCATTTTAACCCACTGGATCAAGAGTGTAACTAGTCATTGTATGGCCCTGGTGCATTTCTAAGCCTCCTAAAGCAAAAGTATTTACACAGATCCATAACTAAAAACTATTGAACAGATAGGGTCCCACTGGATGCAGGATCCCATCACAACTGTTTAATCTGCATACCCTCTATTTTGCCCCTAAATAGCATCCGAGGGTTAATTCTAGCCATATGTTATTGCAAGTGTCCCTCAGGAGGGACAGGCCCTCTTTGAGACCCAAATCCAACTGTCCCTCTTTCCTAACCTGGTGTCCCTGTGTTTAGTAGATCAGACCGTGGTGTGTATATAAGTGTATCGCATTGCTCCATAGCAATAAAACTCACAATAATGTTAGTTTATACTTCAGTATTTATGTTTATAAATTAGTCTGTGTAAATAAAGTATGCCGACATTGTTCTAAATCACTTATTCCGATACACATAGAGGTTTTAATAGGTCCTGAAATAACCTAAAAATTCTTGGTAATGTCCCATGCATCAGTCACACCCCCAGCAACATCCCCTGAAACACGTGTCTCTCTTTTGGCCATTTGAAATGTTGTGAGATGTTAATGCTGCATAGAGTAGTTACATTATTTTTCTTATGTCACTACTATAGGTTGATTCCTCATATTACATATAAAGTACAATAATCTGACTTCCCTATTAGCATTATCTCTCACGTGCCTATTTTGCTGTATTCAGGTAACTGAATGTTGTTACAGCATATCAAGTATGCAGTTTCAATCATCATAAAACATCATACTTTTTTCCTTGCAAGCACGACCTAATCTGTTCACAGTGTACAATTTAACAGCATGCATCAGAGAAGTGAAAGCTATGTTTCTAAGAATCTGTATTGCAGCTCCCTGTCCTTCCATGAAATTCCCCTGGTAGTCAGTTGCATGTAAACAAGAAAAAGGTTAGTTGCCTGGAATGCCAAGAACATTTTGGCTCCATTAAGCATTGTGATCCTTACTTCTGCATGCCAACTTCATTCACCTAATGTTGTGACTGGAAATGGATGGCACCCTATTTCATTCTAATGAGCACTGATGAAGAATGGAAATCCCATACAATTCCACATCTGCACAAGATGCCTCCTGCAGATGCATTATACAGTATGAAGGCCGGAGCAGGAGAATTAATAATGCCCCTTGTCTTTCGTGTGCCTTTCCTGGAATGCCAGTGGAGCATGCAGGGAAATAACACCCAAAGGTGGATTCTAAATTAAACTGTGCATTGGGATCAATTTTTGTTTTTGTACTATTACTGCATAATGATTATTTACTAAGCTATCTACACTGAAAATTATCATCTTTATGCCACGTGTGCCAATATAAGCATAAGCTGGCAGTGAATTGGCATGTCAGGGATTTTATTTTCTCTGTGGCTTGTTTATCTCCATGTACTACCCAAGGCACAGATGATATTGACAAAACATCAGGGGGAGAGATTCGCTAAGTGGTGAAAAAGAGGCGATAATGTGATGACTTCTCCAGTGATATCACTTCTCCATTTCCTATGTTCTTCTATAGAGCCTATGCAAACCTGAAGAAATATTAGTGCATAGGCTGCATAGAATAACATAGAAATTGGAGAAGTGATAAACTTGAGAAGTTATCTCCATTTTATCACCTCTTTATCACCGCTTACTGAATCTCTCCCTATGTCTTTTTCTTCCACATGCACACAGAGGTCGCATTAAGGGCTTGCTCTAATTAAAGGGAGAGTAATGTTTCATAATAAAAGCAGCTCTAATTAATCATCATAGTATTTGGACTTTGGAGAGTATTATTTCAATTCTGTAAGAGTTGTAGTTCTGATGTAACACTGTTCAGCTAGATCAGAAGGAAGGTGCCCAGGTAGATTGCAGAGAGGGACAATCTTCAATTAAGATAAGGGAAAAACCTAAAAAACTTGTCAAGGAGGGCAGGGCTTTCATTGTTCTCATAGGAAGAAGATTGTCCTCTTCTGTTATCTGTCTGGTCTATGGACTGCATTCCACATCTGAGAAGAGATGGCTTACACTAGGTAAAAGGAGCGGGAGTGGAAACTTTGCTTGTGAATATCTCTCAAACCATAAAGGTTTGAGAGATAAGACTTATATCGTTCTTCATGTTTTTTTAATGCCTAAAAAATAAAATAAAGATAAAATGAAGTATTACTATCCCTTTAAATACTTAAATCTGTAGGACTTCTGCTCTGGGTATACACAATAATGATCATTCCTTCCGCCGAGGTGCAAGTGCATGGTTTGTATGCTACGGATGCTTAGAAAAGGAGCTGTATTAGAGAATTAGTACATTCTTCCATTTATTTAAATACAGCCATATACAAGCTACAATACAAGCTAAAATTAGAAAAGTATCGTAAAATCTCGGGTATAATATGCACAATTTTACCCCACTTCACCTTATGTGAAGTGGGGGGTGCGTAGTATACACAAGAATTTTTACAATGAAAAAAATATAGTGTTACCAGACCTCTTCCCTCCCTCCCCCGGCGCTCCGCTTTGAAGATAAACCTTACTTTTGTGCAAGTGAACTGCAGAAGAGAAGGCAAAACTTCTTGCACTTGCCGCTCTGCCACCCGCTTACTTCAATTGGGCTTACAGGACCTTCCTCCTCCAGCCAATGGTAATTCCCTGTAATGTCCTATTATACACATGTGCGTATTATACCTTAGATTTTATGGTAAATACTACTTGGTGAACCATATACAAATACAAACTGCCTAATATAGTTCATGGTCAAACTTTGAAAATTAACTATTATCGACGTTATCAATACTAGCCAGATTTAGTAGATTAATGTGGTTGCAAAGTTTAAAATTTAGGGTTTATGGAAAATAAATATATTTAACATGGAAGCTAACAGATCATGGTTGCTTTAGTCCATATATTGTTTAAAAAAAGCACAGTGCAGGAGAATAGGTGGGGAAAGGAGAGGAACGGACATCTCCAGGGTGGACTCACTGTCCACCACAATATATTGCAGTTCTTTCTTGTCCCCCCCCCCTTTCATTTCTCTACCACATTTCACTGTTTACAACTCAATAAATCTGAAATCTAAAATTAAACAAAAAAAAAAAAAAAAAAAATCACAGTACACAGTATAGTAATTATCTTGGCTTAGGTTTTATTTAAAGACATTATTGAAATAGGAATAAACTGAGCAGTCCTTCATTTCTTACTTTAGTCAGATGGAGCTGGTTGTTACATATAATAGATGGCTATTATCAATAACTTTGGTCACAACATAACAATAGATACCACTCAAGTTCTATTACCTTAAAAATAGACGCTTGCACTATAACAGCAGATAAGAACAAAGGGACTTTACTACGAATTGAAAGGCAAGATCTTTTGAAACAGGTCTCTGACGTTGTATATAATATCAAAGTTTAATGTTTCCATTCTCTTAATGTAGCATGACATTTTTATTCAAATTAAGCACTGATAGAGCACAAGTTAAGTTTCAGTGTGGAGTGAATTTGCTTGTAACACAGCTTGTATCTTACATGGATAAAAGCCCTCTATCAATACATTCAAGTAACTAAAAATGTGCTTCAAAACAAAATCATTTTAACCCTATGAGTGCCAGTGGGGTATTGGGGCATTGCAGAGCACTGGCACTCACGGGGTTTATCCGCCTGAAAAGAAACAACATCCCCTGAAAAGAAACACTAACCTGTAATCCTGATGTCCAACATGGTCCTCAGCATGCAGTTCAGCTACTGCTCATCTTCTTCTTTAATCCTCTCTCTTTTTAATCCATTCTTCTTCAATATTCTCTCTTCCTTCTCCATTCTTCTTCAGTCTTCTGTCTTCTTCTCTCTTCTTTGCAATCTGTATTTTAAAATGAAAAATGTCAATACAAGATGTTCTCCCCCCAAAAAATGCCCCAAAGATATGCCAGACTTAACCGTTTGAGTGCCAGAGGGGGTACCCCTCTGGTACTCTAAGTGTTAAATACAGTCTGGCATATCTGTTAAAAATAATATGCTGCCATTCCTGTTTAAAAAAAGAGTAAGGCATTCTTTTTGTTAATATATCAAAGGCCTTCCAAGGTTTAAGCTGTCTCTGCTTCTGCCTCCGCTGGCTTTGCTGGTGGTGTCACGAATGCATAGTAAAGCAGACCCACTTCATACTATGCAGGCTGTTGCCTGAGTCAGAATGAGGGAATTTTGAGCAGAGACTGTCTTTTTATATGGCCAGTCACTGTTCAAAATGGATTCCAGGCTACAATTGGCTGGGATGTGTGTTACGTACCTCCCACCAATCAGTTCCTAGTGTGGGGTGGGGGTGACGAAACCTGATAGACGCTGATTGGCTGGTAGATGCGTAAGCACACATCCCAGTCAGTTGTAGGCTGGAATCCATTTTGGACAGAGACTGTCCATATAAAAAGCCAATATCTGTTCAAAATTCCCTCATTCTGACTCGGGCAATGGGCCAAAAGGTATGGAGGGGGGACTGTATTACTATGTATTCCTGTTGGCACCAGCAGAGCCGGCGAAGGCAGCAGCAGCTGAGAAAGCTTAAACCTTGGAAGGCCTTTGATATATTTGCAAAATTAATGTCTTGCTCCTTTTTTTTACCAGGATTGGCAGCATATTATTTTTAAGATATGTCAGACTACATTTAATAAAGGTTTAATCTGGCATATCTTTGAGGCACTTTTTTGGGGGAAACATATTGCACTGACATTTTTTTCATTTTAAAATACAGATTGCAAAGAAGAGATAGGATAGTGTTAGGGGTAGCATTGTTTAAGTGTCATTTGGGTTAGTGTATGGAAGGTGGGAGGAGGATAACTGTTTTGAGCTCATGCTCATTGATTGACACACAGTTATCTATTTTCCTTTGATGTTCCCACAAGTCAAGCTATTTAGCATGTGTTGTGGGAACAAAAATATGCAAAGAGAGTTTGGCCACAACATGGATTTTGGGCACCAACTCTGGCTGCTCCATGTAATGGGCCAGCTAATGGATAGCTGATATATAAAAGTGTTTTTGTTGTTGTTGTTGTTGTATTTTCCCTTACTGGCTGTTTTTTTTGGTGGGAATAGCCAAGTCCCTTGTATTTAGGGTAAAGCCTCTGATCTTTTGGGAACTGAGCAATTCCCCTGGTTGTTAACCTATCTAGCAATAAATAAGTTAAACTATTTTATTTAAATCAATTTGAATTTTGGGATTTGTTCCCTATGATTTGTTTGTTTTATCCCAGAATCAATTTTTCTTTGTTGTATGTAAAGGGCCTTAATGATGCACTAATTTACTGCCAGTGATGTGATCATTCTCACTGTAACATACACTGTTACTACTTGTGTGAACTCAACAGTGTATGAACAGTGTATGATACACTGTTACTGTTTGTGTGAACTGATTTGCTTCAGTATTCAGCACTATGTGTTAATTGAGATTTGTTAATATATTTTGAGAATGAGGGAAGCAGAAACCTCAGGTGTCGTAGTAGCAAATTAAGAAGTGGTGTGATTATTTATGTTTAACAGTTTATACTTTGTTTTCAAGATGCAGGGATGCGGAGAAGAATCTGCACAACGCTTCCATCAAATGCTCTTATGCTGATAAGACGGGGAATGAGGACGTGGAGGATGTCTCAGGAATTCTGCAGTGTACCGCTAATATCCTCGGTGTGTATTTACCACTTCTTACATGGAACTAGTCAAAAAACTGTTCTGTAGCTTTTGTGCCTTGGGGACAAGCAACAATCTTTTAAGTGCGAGAGAGGTATCCAGTGCATTGTGTGGGAATGTGTTGAATATCTCTCTGGCACTCAAAGGGTTAATCACATATCTGTAAATTAGAGTAATTGTAAACTGAACAAAACAGAGTTGGAAGTTGCAGCACTATTAGTTAGTACTAAGGGAGGGCGCTACTTGGGACTAATGAATCATATAAATAACAGAAAGAAAAAGAAAGAAAGAAAGAAAAGCAGTCTCTTCATAATGCACTCTTTAAAGGGGAACTGACACCTTATGATTTAAGTTCATTTGAAAGAGCGTTCAGTATTTCATATGTGTTATGTCAGGCATTTTTTTTATTTGAAACAGTATATTAGTTTATGTGTCAGTTTATGTCAGTTAGACAGCACTGGCTGGAACAGTCATGCACCGCATACTAACATTCCACACTGCTCTCTCCCTCCCATCTGCCACTCCCTCATGTTATTCTTCCACCTTCATAATTATTTTAGGAACTGGAGAAAGAGGTATCATAAGAAAGCTTTACTTAAGAAACAGGCAAAAAACAGATACATATATATATATATATATGAGGTATATATGAGATATATGTATATATATATATCAAGCACTGAAATGAATTACTACCCATAGGCAATGCTTGTATATATATAAACCTTTACTTTAACTCCTTAAATGACAAAGCAGTTGGTTGTCCTAGAATTGCTCCTAGCTTCTCTTATGCATATGGGTCAAAGTGTCCATTGTGGTGCCTGAGAGAAGGAGGTGCAGTTATTACGGGGCCTGGCATCCAAGGGGGACCATCTTCCCTGGGAGAATGTGTTTATGTTTGGGGCCCCAACCAATGTTTGCACAAGGCCCTTCAATGGCTACTGAAAGGATAAATAATCATAGTCCCAAAATGATGCTGTATAAATTAATAAAACTGTTTTACAGAACAACAAAGCCTTCATAAACACTGGTTGAGTAATGTAAAAAAGCACTGAACAGAATCAGGGGAAAAAGAAACGGAAAATATTCCCTCAATCAAGCTAAATAAAAAGGTGCTGTACTGTGGGGCTAGTCCGCTGCTATGCCATGCATTGTTATCTATCTACAGGCTCAAATCATTACATACAGTGGCAAAAGTAATCTTGGAACTCCTTGATACAAATAACTATTGGAGAGCCCTTAAGAAAATATTCCCCCCAGGGGCATAACTAGAACCTACAGGCTCTGGTGCATATGGGGCCCTTTGAATGCTAGGTCCAGTCCCAACTGCGCCCTCTGAATCCCCATTAGTTACATCCCTGACATCCTTGCCCAAGGATGTGATAATGGCAGATACAATGGATACATTTCAGAGACGATTAGACAGATTAGTTTCAAGAGGGTTATACTGTGTATAAGGTGGCAAAACAAGAAGTTCATAGAAAGGCTAACTTATCTGGCAACTGGAAAGCTTATATAATTCTGATTTTTCTGGGTTATGAGGCAAAGGCTGATGGATGATGATGGATTTGTGTATTTTTCAATCTAATTGAATATGTTGTATGTTATATATATTAACCCAGTGCCTTAGAGCCAGGATCGAAACATGTATGTGACAAACTTGTCTAAGCCTATTCATTCATTCATTTCACTTTTTTTATACCCCTGAACCAGATACTATCAGGTTTTTGTTGGTACACCATATAAAAATTGGGTTAAAGGAACACTAAAATGAAAAGAAAAACTTTAAGCACCAGATATGTATTGTAAAAAAAAAAAAAAAATTAAAAAGAAAAAAAAAAAGACAAGAACTAGTTATATAAAAATCAAATAATCTGCAAATATCTCCTGAAGTCAAAACAAATAGTGGACTATGGGTGGAACGCAGTAAAGTGGAGCATTCATTTTTTTTTGAATGCCATAAATATATGTACTATTTTGCAAAGCTCATGTTTTGATGCAAGAAATATACAAATCCCTTGATGCGGAATAGCACATGCTCCTCAATTAACAGCAAAGTTTGCCAGACGTATGAAATTGTGTGCTAATTGCTTTGCTTAATTAGGCGAAAGCGCCTCTCACAAAACGGCAGACATATTAGCCACAGACACTTTTTGAAATGCATTTGCAATAAAAAGCGCAAACGTCTGCAAATTCTTAGAAAATATGTACATTAAGTAACATTTTGGTGCAACAGTCGTTTTCCCATCAAAATTACACTGTAAATACTGATTGTGCACATTTCTTGCATGCCACCCTATATTATGGCCGCAATAAAATACCTAATTAAAAAGACACTATATATATATATATATATATATATATATATATATATATATATATCTATATCTCTCTCTCTCAAAAAAGAAAATTGATAAATGAATAGTTCATTAATGTCCACAATATATATATTCTGTAGCAGCAGATGTCATCATAATAGAATGATAATAAAATTATTGACTATAATGAGATGGAACAATGAGATGAAAAATATGAAATCTGTAATTCATACAGAAAAGACCAATCAAACGAATCCTCCATAATAAGCAAATTAAATGCTGTATGTGATAGATGTATATAAAGTGCATAGAGTGCATAAACAACACAATTATGTTTAGATAGATAAATATGGGCAATCCACTCTCCTTACTCCAAATTGCTATATTGTGCAGGACTACAGTCATCAAAAGGAATACATGAAAAAACAGCCATCTTAATATATGATGTATATGTACTATGAGATAGAGTAGCAGCCTAGGTGTCTTGCCTACACACAAACACACAGTGCAAGCATGGAGTATCCAGCCTAGTGGTATGTGCAGTTCTCAAACATAAATGTCTCTTTAATATATGAGAATGTTTTGATAACATTATCATTCTCAAAACAACTCTTCACTTGGTATGTACACTTCCTTGTATGCCCTCCTTGTACTGGTACTGTCAATGGCACACACATTTAGAGTTATACACCACTGTCCATTAACTTTTCTTCTGTGTCCTCCTCATGGTATCCTCTTTGTTTCATGGCTGATAAGCAACTGTTCAGTAACACTTTACTATGCACCACCCTACTCATTTCAGTAACACTGTTTTAGTTTTCTGGGACACAATGTGATAGGCCTTTCCAGTCTTCCTTATAGTTTCTCTCAGCTGCATCCCTGGGTAGTCAAGGCCCTGCCTGCTGGACTTCCCTCATGGTGATCTAAGGAGATTCCTCTGCTTTCTATGTTGTTTTCAGCAGGATAAAGCAAGATGTATTTGACTGAGAATAGAGTTGTCATATGCTGTATACTAATAATCTGTTTATTCCCCCAAGTAACAGAACATTTGAATTAACATCTCCCTTGATAGATATTCTTATGCTTAATAAAGGTTTTGTTTTAAAGACAGGCATTGGCTCACGCATCGCACAAACACACTGATAATGGATTTAAAGTGATCCCTATGAAAGGATTGCTTTTCATTCTGTTTTTTTTTATGCAATTATAAACTCATTTATTCCATCATTTAAACTCATTTAACCCATATAGGGATGGGAGAAAGCCTTCGCCTAAAAAGAGAAACATCCAAAAAGAGAACTTTTCACTTCTGTGGGAATTCCTTTGAAATGTGTAGTTTACTTGCATTTTTCAACTCATTGAATGCTTTTTCTCACTGGTAGTCATAGAACCATGGATACTGACCCCCCAGCCTGTTCCAGCTGCACTGGTAGCCATAGAACCGCACATACTGATCCCCAGCCTTGTACCACTGCACTGGTAGCCAAAGAACCACACATTCTGATATCCCAACCTTATCCCACAGTAGTCACAGAACCACACATAATGATCTCAAGCCTTGTCCCACTGCATTGAAAGAACAGGGATTGGCAGCATGAGGCATTGCAGTTGCTGCCAGACTATGATTTCCTTCATTCCATGGCAGCCACGTTACCCACCACTGCCATCGAACCCACATACTGAACTCACAGGAGGGAGGTATAAAAGAAGAAGGGGAAGGGGCTGAGGGGGAAATCATCATACAATTTATGTAGCAATTGTGGTAGAAACATTTTAGCATGTTTCTGATAATGAGCTCACTGATTTTCTGCTTCCACTGAATATAGGGATAATGATACAATGGGGGAGCTGCACTAAGGTATGATAAATAGGTGATAAACTGGAGATGATGGGGGGAGATGCATTAAGAGGTGATAAAGTGAAGATGACATCTCTTGTGGTATCACTTCTCTAAGTCCCATGTTAATCTATTAAGTCAATGCACTAAGATTTCACTTTAAAGACCTATGTGCATAGACTTCATAGAATAACATAGGAACTGGAGAAGTGAAATCACTGGAGAAGTCATCCACTTTATCATCTCTGATGTCTCCAGTGATATAATTTCTCCAATTCCTATGCACTAAGATTTCTTAAATGGGAGAGATCTTAGAGAATAAGCTCCAGAGAATAACATAGGAATTGGAGAAGTGATATCATTGGAGAAGTTATCTCCACATTATCACCTCTTTATCATGCTTCATTGCATAACCTCCAATGTAACACTCTTCCTGCAGCAAAAAACCTGCCTCCTGGTCAATAGCAGCTGCAGAGAGTGTTACATTGGGAGAGAAGAACTAAGGTGTGATAAAAAGGTGATAAAGAGGAGATGACTTCTCCATTGATATCACTTCTCCAGTTCCTATGTTATCCTATGGAGCCTATGCACTAAGATCTCCAAAAATGGATATCTTCTCCACTTTATCACCTTTTTATCACAATTTAGGGCGAGATACTCAAGAAGTCATCAAATTGATAAAATTGTGGGATCCTGAGCTGGTGGAAAAGAAGAACAATATTTTCAGAAGTAAATACATCATGTTTGAAAATGTGTCTTAAAGATTTAAAAATGATGGTAAGAAGATCTTGATGAACATTGCCTTTAAAAATTATGATGTTAAAAATGTCTTTTTATTTTGTCTTGAAATTAACATTTTTAAAGAAACAAAGATGGTTTTTGTCTTTAAAATGACAAATTGTCATACGAACAAAAACTAACTGTATAATATGGATTCTCACTCTTGCTAACAGTACTTTAATTTGTCTTCTACAAGATTAGACATTTTTTTTATTTTGTCGGAAAAAATTACATTAATCAGACAAAAATGCATCAGTTAAAAGAAAATTTGTTTCTGAAAATACCTTACAATATAACGGTAGATTAAACCACACCCACCTATAAGACTGCTTTTTCCCTTTGATGGAGATGGTGGAATTGTATGCAAAAAATGATAACAACATGTCTGAGAACTGACGGTCATGAGGTAAGAATTGTTTTATTCTGATTATAGACAATTTCAGTAACCGCCACTTTTTGAACATCTCACCCTTAGCGCATCTCCGTCTTTGTATCATTATCCCTGACAGAAAGGTCTCTGGAAACAGAGATCCAGGGAGATCACTGTCAGGGACCTAAAGTATATAAAAATTTGTGAAGATGACAAAAAAATAAATAAAATTATAGGCAATCTGATTTTACATATAATGCACGTGTAAAATAAAAAAAGTCTGACTGTCACTTTAATTGCAGCGCAATACTTTGCTTACCTCTATGACACTCAAGTCTTGCATGAATGAATGAATATGTTTATTTATATAGCGCCACAAGTGTACGCAGCGCTTTACAATTGAAGACTTTAGACAATACAGGGTTACAAGTACTTTGTAGAGTAAAACATTGGGTGTAAGTTCCCTGCCCTAAAACTTTCAATCTGAACTGGTAATGGGAGACATACAGAGTACCTAAGGGTCAAGTGCTGAATACAGAGCTAGAGTTCTGATGATGATAAGGGACACAAGTAGAGAAGATAATTTATAAGAGCGTTCTTTGTACATCAGTGCCTTCTAACATTTTGGGGTTTTATCCAGGAGGTGCATTTTTAAGTGAGATTTGAAGGTTACCAGAAAGGTGCAGTGGAGCAGTTTGGATGGTAAAGCATTCCATAGCTATGGAGCAATAAGAGATAAAGGTTTGATACGTGACAGGGCTGTATACACAAAAGGAGCTGAGAGAAGACAATCATTGGCTGAACGTAAGTGGCGGGATGTGGTATAGCTGGAGATCAGAGTGGAAAAATAAGAAGTAGAGGAGAGAAGGGTCTTGAATGAGAGAAGTAAGATTTTGTAAGATATCTGTAGTTTGATAGGCAGCCACTGGAGAGATTTGCAGAGGAGCGTGGCAGGTACAAACCTAGGTGACAAAAGATTAATTTGTGCTGCAGCATTCTGTATGGATTGAAGTGGATAGAGATGGGAGGCAGGGATGCCAGACAGAAGAATGTTGCAGTAGTCCATGCGGGAGAGGATAAGTGCTTGTATAAGAATTTTAGCTGTGGAGTAACAGAGGAATGGATGGATTTTAGCAATGTTACGCAAAAGAAAGTGACAGGATTTAGAGATGGCATTAATATGAGGGGAGAATGAGCGAGACTTGTCAATTATCACCCTAGGCACCTTGCTTCTGATACTGGATTTATGGTAGTTTCATTTACAATCCCCTGGAAGGGTGCTACAGGGCCAGACCTGGATGGGATGAGGAGTAGCTCTGTTTCAGACATATTGAGTTTGAGGTGCCTATGAGCCATTCAGTCTGAGATAGCCGAGAGGCAATCTGTGACTTTAGGCTGAAGACCTGAAGTCAGTTGAGTGCAGATAACTATATATGGGTGTCATCTGCATAGAGGTGATATTTGAGACCAAAGGAGTTAATAAGATCACCAATGTTATTGTGTATAGAGAGAACAGAAGTGGTCCTAGAAAAGAGCCTTGAACAACACCAACAGAGAGTTGGACAGGAGAGGATGAAGAGGTGGCAGAATAGACACTGAAGGATCAGTTAGATAGATAAGAGGAGAGCCAGTCCAGTGCTATGTTACAGATTCCTGAGAAGTGAATAATGAGGAGGAGGATAATATGATCAATAGAGTCAAAAGCTGCTGAGAGATCAGGCAGGATAAGTATTGAATAGTGCCCTTGCGATTTGGCAATGTGAAGATCATTGACCACTCTTGTGAGAGCAGATTCAGTGGAGTGAGTCTTAAATGGAAATAATTGTATCTTCATGCAGCAAGTTACAATGATCAAAAGTTGCTTTTTTCTTATACTTCTTCAATGTTGTGACAGTCTGTAATCAAAATATTAAACCCTTGTTTGCTATAGACCTCTCTAATACATTGCTCCACATTCAAAGGGTTAATGATGCTGTAACATTAGGTATCCAGGGAGATTAAAATGGATGTCTCGACAGATTACATTTATGTATGTGACGTTACCATAGTAGCCTCAGACACTAGTGATTTAGGTCTGTGATGTTACCATGGTAACCTCAGACACATATCTGTGTAGGGTTATTAATAATAAGGAAGGTAAGATTCTCTGCTTTATGCATCTTGATATAGTATTACTAAGACCCTGTATGTTCAAAATGTTATTAAAATATCTTCTGGGTTATTTTGTGGTTCATAATGTGTGTTGTGGGTATTTCATGAGAGTATTTATACTAATTTCAACATGAGGACTGAAACTAGCTCATCTCCCCCATTGCTTTCCCTCGCTCCTGTCTCTCTTTATCCCACTATTTTAATAGTATCTAAAGAGGGGATTCCAAGGACCCCTCTCATTAGATGAATTAAATAAATAAAAGTCCAATAGAGCTGTTGTCATGAGACTACACATCTCTTTATACTCTATGGAGATGTCATATGTGTCTGCTTGTAGAGTGTATCCATAGTCAAGTGGCATGGATCATGTGACCTCAGCTTGGATAGTGCAGATGCTGGGATCTTGTGAGGTAAGAGGGAGAGCACTTTGAAAGGAGCATTAGATAGTGGCTAAGGGAGAGTTTAAGTCCCAGATACCATAAGATAAAGCGAACCAAATAAACAAGCAAAAAATGACAGAATAAACGTGATTCAAAATAATCACATAAGTTGTCATAAAGTGAACTGTTCACTTTAAAGAAAATTAGTTCAGAAATTAACATAATACTGTCAAAAGAAATGTTTTTCTTTATGAACATTCCTATCTAAATACTGATGCTAAAATAGACTTTATAACTGAAATTTATCAAGCTGTGTGAAAACATTGCATACGCTGCTCTTCTTCATACGTGAAAAGGGGAAATATGTAAAAAAATTGTAGAAATGCTGCCCTCAAGTCAAAACACATACATACCTATATAAAATATACATATGCCTGAGTTTGCCTCCATTGACTAGAATAGGAACTACTGGCTTGTAGTTGGCAGATTGAATTTAGTGATCTATCTGGCCTTCGCTTGGCTATGGCCAGATACCCATATATCTGGTGCTGAGCAGACAAATGACTAATGAATGACAACCTCTGATTTCCTTGTAGATTAACCCTTTGAGTACCTTAGGGGTATCCAAAGTACTGCAAAGAAATGTGTTGGACACCCCCTGGCACTCATTCCAAATAACACATTTTTGAAGTTTGGGTCACATGTGTCAAGATAAATGTGAAATGATTTTGAGACAAACTGCACTCATTGAATGCTAGGCGTCTCTAGCACTGAAGTGGCTAACCCTTTGAGTGCCAGAGAGGTGTCCAACACATTTCATTGTGATGCATTGGAAACCACTCTGGAACTGAAAGGGTTAAAAGCCCTATTTAAATGAATGGAACATTGTGTTTGTAGCCTATGGCACAGGTGGATTCTCCCAAATGTGTTCAAGTTTCACTAAATTATCTATATCTTTAAAAATTGTCCAGCTGTGCATTTTTATTGGTTTTTGTATTTTATTGTTTCTAGCATTATTTTCAGGTAGTATTTGTTCTGACTATTTCAGTGTTACATTATCGTGCCTTTTTCTTTTCAGAATTGTGCTCTATGCTCTTTTTTAGCTGCACTCTGACCCAAATCACAGCTTTCAGGTTTCCAAAGCCAAATGTCACATCAATACTATTCTACTTGTCCTCTTGCCTATATTCAGTACTTTTCTCATTCAAAATTGACATTCTCCTGACATCAGTAACATGGCTACTTCAGTAACATGGCTACTTAATAGTTCTCTTCTTACTTCTATTGCTGTCCTTTTGCTAATAATGTCTTGTTCTCTTTTCCTCTGTTTGGAAACACGATAGTTCTGTGTTGGTCCTCAACTTTTCTTACAAGACATTCTCACTGAAAGACTTCATGCGCACCACTGACCTTATATTCAGAATTATATTATAGTGTAGTATATAGTATAGTATACTCAGTAATTATAGGACAATTATTATAGGACAAACCAAATTCACCATAGATGACAATAGAAATTCCCCAAAATTCCCATGATATACATTTTTTAAACCTCTTGAAAGCTAGAGATGCCTGCAATATACTTATTTGCAATGTATTGGACCTTTCTAGCATTCAGAGGATTAACAACCCAATTTAAATCAACTGGATTTTTTATTTCTCTCCAATGGAGCTTTGGTGTGTCTACAAATTATTCCAGTTTTCTTTTGACCAATAGTGCTCGTAGTCTTAACCTTGACTGCTGGCCACATTCTTCTGAATGTCTTAATGAGGCCTAAAACAAGCATGTCAAATATGAAGCCCTTGGGCTTGGACACCTATGTTAAATTCAAGCCTTCCTCAGAGAGAAATTTGAAATGTCTTGCTACTCAGCAGCTTTCTGTCTTCTGTCTAGTTTCTAGCATAATTATAGTAATATTAGTTGGCTAAAGGATCTTTTGTGACACCAAAGATTTTATTGAGGTGATAGTATGCCTTTAACTATCTGCCATAAAAGAAATTGTGAATTTGTTCATTCAATTTCTCAGTACTTGTATGACACAACACACATTATCTAGGAGCTAGGATAAATGAATAAGGAGACGCTCACCTTCTGCAACGTACTGTTCACAAAACTCAAATGAGAAATGTAGTACTTGTGGTAAATGATGCGTCTCTTATGAGATACTATAACAGTCTGTACAATTTGCTCATGTTCCTAATCTGTTGTTTTTATTTGCAAATCAAATGAAATGGAAGCACTGAGTGTAGAGCTGGAATCATCCAGCCACTTGATGACCTTCAACTTTTTTTAGAGAAAGAATATTTTCTTTTATTGTGCATTACAAAAAATAAGTTACATATTTTTCTCAACTATATTGTAAGACGTAAACTGGAAGTAAAACTGGTGATGTCTTTACTGAGTTGGATTAAAGTGCAATATTTCAGAGCTATTGAAAGGGACAGTAATGTTTCATAATAAAAACAGCTCTAATTAATCATCATAGTATTTGGACTTTGGAGAGTGTTATTTCAATTCTGTCGTAGTTCCAGAGTAATTCAATGAGAAAATATCCCCATCCTGCCCCTTTTACTGATGTAACACTGTTCAGCCAGATCAGAAGGGAGGTGCCCATGTAGACTGCAGAGAGGGACAATCTTCAATTAAGATAAGGGAAAAACCTGAAAAACTTGTCAAGGGGGGCAGGACTTTCATTGTTTTCATACAAAGAAGATTGTCCCCTGTTGTTATCTGTCTGGTCTTACAACCAGATTCACATCTGAGAAGAGATTGCTTACACTAGGTAAAATGGGAGGGAGGGGGGACTTTGCTTGTGAATGTCTCATAAACCATAAAGGTTTGAGAGATAAGACTTATATCATTCTTCATGTTTTTTTAATGCCTACAAAATAAAATAAAGTTAAAACGAAGTATTACTATCCCTTTAAGACTCTTCTTTATATCTGTAGACACTGTCACATATAGGCACAAAAGCTCCTGAAATGTGGGACATGGGGAATATGCATTTAGATCTGATAAAAGTGTGATATAGGGAAATAAATTATCCAGTGTGATACACTCTCCAGTTCTTGTATTTTTCTATGAAGCTTATGCAGTAACATTTCTCAAGTTGTAGAGATCTTAGTGCATAGGCTTAAGAGAATAACATACCAGTTGGAGAGTTTATCCCAATGGAGATGTTCCCAATATAATAATTCTCAATATTGTTCTGTTCTAGATATGTATCCATTATTTTTTTAAATCGGTCGTACTATATGCAAGCACAGCATCCAGAGGCAAATAATTCCATAGCTTTACTGGTGTTAGTGTAAAAAAATTCTGCCTTTGTTTTACTCAAAAGTGTCTTTCCTCTAGTCTTAAAGGGATAGTAAACTTTCATAATAAAAGCAGCTCTAATTAATCATCATAGTATTTGGACTTTGGAGAGTGTTATTTCACAGTTGTAGTTCAAGAGTAATTCAATGACAAAGTGTCCCTCTCCCGCTCCTTTTACTGGTGTAGCACTGTTCAGCCAGAGTAGAAGGGAGGTGCCCAGGTAGATTGCAGAGAGGGACAATCTTCAATTAAGATAAGGGTATAAACCTGAAAAACTTGTCAAGGGGGCAGGGCTTTCATTGTTCTCATAGGAAGAAGATTGTCCCCTTTTGTTATCTGTCTGGTCTATGGACTGGATTCCACATCTGAGAAGAGATGGCTTACACTAGGTGAAAGGGGCGGGAGGGGAAATTTTGCTTGTGAATATCTCTCAAACCATAAAGGTTTGAGAGATAAGACTCTTCATGTTTTTTCAATGCCTACAAAATAAAATAAAGATAAAATGGAGTATCACTATCCCTTTAATGGATAACCTCTCCTTCTTAGGTCAGCTGTTCGAGTAAATAATTAATTGGAGAGTTCTTTGTATTAACCTCGAATATATTTGTAAATGGTAATCATATTGTCCCTTAGACGTCTCTTCTCTAATGTAAACAAACCCAGTTTGGCTAGTCTCTTTATAACTCCGATCCTCCAGTCCCCTTATCAGTTTCGTTGCATGTCTGCACTGTACTCAATATTCTAGATGAGGCCTTACCAAGGATTTATATAGAGGTAGAATTATATTAGCATACTGTGTATCTATACCTCTTTTTGTGCCGAATAACACTCTTTTTGCTCTTTCCGCAGCTGAGTGACTGCACAAAAAAAACCATCCAGCTCAGTATGTATTTCCTTACACAGTTTAGTGTCATCAGAAAAGGGATAGTAATGTTTCATAATAAAAGCAGCTCTAATTAATCATCATAGTATTTGGACTTTGGAAAGTGTTATTTCAAATCTGTCAGAGTTTTAGTTCAAGAGTAATTTAATGACAAAGTATCCCCCTCCTGCCCCTATTACTGATGTAACACTGCTCAGCCAGAGCAGAAAGGAGGTGCCCAGGTAGATTGCAGAGAGGGACAATCTTCAATTAAGATAAGGGAAAAACCTGAAAAACTTGTCAAGTGGGGCAGGGTTTTCATTGTTCTCATAGGAAGAAGAGTGTCCCCTTCTGTTATCTGTCTGGTCTATGAACTTCATTCCATATCTGAGATGAGGTGGCTTACACTAGGTAAAAGGGGCGGGAGGGGAAACTTTGCTTGTGAATATCTCTCAAATCATAAAGGTTTGAAACATAAGACTTATATCGTTCTTTGTGTTTTTTTTAATGCCTACAAAGTAAAATAAAGATAAAATGAAGTATTACTATCCCTTTAACCAGTGCTCAATCCATGTACAGTTATCACCTCCCAAACAGAAGCCTTTTAATTTACGCATTAACCTGTTGTGAGGCACTGTATCAAAAGCTTTTGCAAAATCAAAGTATACTACATCAACAACAATTCCCTTGTCCACATTACTACTTACCCTTTCTTGAAATGCAAGTAAATTATTCTGACATGATACATTCTTCATATTGTTTGTCTTCACATAGATCTGAAAACTGTGTTAGTAACCCATCTAATATTTTACCCTCTATGGAAGTCAAGCTCACAGGTCTATAATTTCCTGTTTTAGATATTGAACTACAACAGCTTTCCTCCAATTACAGGGCACTATGCCTGATGAAAGTGAAATTGAAGCAATAAGTATTAAGTATAATGGTCTTGCTATTACTGAACTAAGTTCCTTAAGTACCCTTGGGTGCATACCATCAGGTCCAGGTCCAGGTCCATTTTCCAGTCTCTTTTGGACTTTGCCCTCAGAAAGCCATGTACATGATGGAGGAAATTCTGTGGTTTTGTCTGTTTGCCCATAACAAAGCAATGTGCTGGACCTCCCTGTGGCACACACAGGTTTTTGTTGTTGTTGTTTTTTATAAGTAATATTTTATCAGACCTCGTGGATGTACATCATGAGTCCTCCTGATGCCCCCACAGCTATTAATCCCCCAGCCAATCAGGCTGAGAATTCAATATTGGCTATTCAGGATAGCAACATGCTCTCTTGCTTTACTCCTACCCCAACCGACAGTAGTGAACAGGATCGGGGAAAGCCATCTCACATCACCAGTGAACATGTCATCGGTGGGATGAGGAGGCTTTCCCCAATCCCTCCTATCCTGTTTAAATAGGAGGGAAGCAGGAGAGCCTGTTGCTCTCCTGTGTCACAGATATTTCCCAGTGCAATCGGGTGGTATATCAGTAGCCATGGGATCAGGAGGGGTCTTGATGTCCTCCCAGGAGGATTGAGATTGTTTTTTTTAAATTGTAGTCACAGCAATCTGGTAGTACTGGCTTATGAGGTAACCATAATTAGGCAGTACAGCACACTGGCTTGGCACAGCGGGAACAGCTGTCCAACCCCATACACCATACAGCTTTGGTAATCTGAGATTTATTTGTCTCCTATTATGCAGTTGGTATGCTTCAGAACTGCACCTCTTTAGCTTAAGGCTTTTATTATGGCATAGATGCAGACATAATCTAAAATATCCATTGAATCCCTTATTTTTTGCCCAATTCACCAGCTGGTGTTTATGTGTTTGAAACAGGTTCCCTGTTCAAATGTCTGGAGGCTATTGTATCTAAACAAATCATTTGGGCACTTCAAAAGGAATGGATCTGGGGAGGCATTCTGATGATATCATATGCCTACTGAATATGTATTGTATCAAGACAACATGACATTTGGATCGACCCTTAGGAATAAATATTTAAACAGTTGGACAGAAATTAAACAAAAAACTACATATATTTGTCTTTAAAAGATTTTAATATATTGTCAGACATATTGATTGATTTTGTTTGGTTCTTTTTTTTTTAGTTTTTTGGTTTTTTTTAAACACTGCATGCCATGTTGGAACTCCAGAATAATGTTTAAAGTTCAAACAAACCAATAGGCTTATATTTAAAAGAAAACTTGAGTAACTCTGGCTTAAACCAAATGTACCACACTTCGAAAATAAAAATCCCCATTAACTTAAATGGCCATTTTAACCCCTTGAAGGCTAGAGAAAGACATTGCCAATCCATTGTAGTTTTTGACTCTTCAAACGCGTACTAAACTTGCACACAGTTATGTCAAGTTCATTGCCTGCAATTATTTCCAAATCTTTCTGTAACATAGGCTAAGATTCCATGACAGCCGATTAGCTCCTTGGGATTCTTGCTTGCAGTTGCAAGAAGTTTGGGTCTGAATTCTTTAGACCGTAATAGACAAGGACAGTTTAAAAACAAAACAACAAAAACGCAACACCTTTTGATTGACAGGTGACAGAGGCTCAGGTCTGCAGGAAATCCTTGACCTGAGCTGCAGCTGAGACTGACAGAAATATATACATTATTTTCAGAAGGACAAAACTTCACTTGACAGGATAACAGCTGTATTGAGTATTTACAGTTAAAATAAACACTACTATCACTAAATGTGCTATGGAGATGGGTAAGGGAAAGGCATTAAGAGCAATGCATGGATGTGTAGTAAAATAGTACTACAACAATTTCTGTGGCTATAGTTGTTCAACATATGCTATAAATGATAATGATCATCCTTCGGAGGAGAATGCTTATAAAATTGATATGAAATACTATACCCATTAGTTTATTTATGGACTAAATAGAAATTTATCTCATCCTGGAGTATGTAGAAGTTAAAGTAAATGAATGTAAAATGAAAATAGGTATAAAACAAATGCACTTCAAATAAAAATATAATAGGCGATCATAAACATAATATACTGCAAATAAAAAAGCAGAAAAAAAATAGTGACAAGTATAATGGTGAGATGTGGATAAAAGAGGTAAAATGTGGGGGGAAGATGAATGTATGGGGCGGAGGGAAATGTATGGGGATATGTGTATGTAAATGTGTATGTGTGTATATGTAATACAGTGTGTGTGGTATATTAGTGTAGTGTTGTATGGATGGATGTATGAGTATATGAATGTGTATGGTAATGCACAAACCAATCAACCAACTCTCACCTCTCCTATGTGTAACACTAGTAGCCTCCAACTACTGGGCATTGTGTCCTAACTCAAAAAAAAGCCTGAAGCACAGCTGAAAATATGGCATTAATAAGTCCTTATACAGAATCCCCTCAGTAGTTCTGCCAGTATGACTCAAATCTATTATTGGCTTTCAGGTTTTAAGAATTTGGGAAGCAAGTTTTCACCTATTCATTTATTGATTAAAGATAGGTGTTTTGTAGTATTCAAATATCGTGCAACATATATATATGATTCACTACTGTGGCTTTGGTGGAAAGATCCACCATTTATGGGAAACTCAGTGAGTTTTCTATTGAACTGGCAAAACAGCCATCTGGTAAGAAAGCTCAGATGGATATCACAGTCTCCCATAGAGGCTAAGTGTTCCTGTGCTACCTACCTCTGTATGGCCACTGGCCGGCATGGCCTTCGGCCACATCCTCATTGCTGATATCAGGTAACAGGCACCAGCACGAATGCCTGTTTATGGGCCTGTTCTGGCTGGCCTAATTTGGTCCCACCTCCTACTGCTCCTTTATAAGCCTCCTTGGCCCTGGGAGTCATTGCCCTTATGTGGTGTTCCTGTTAGTTACTTTTGTACTCCATTGTGACTTGTGCTTATCTGAGACTCCGCTCCGTGTATGACCCTGGCTTGTCTGACTAACCACATCGGTTCTGACCTGTAGCTCTGGCTGTCTTACTCGATCTGTGTATGACCCCGGCTTGTCTGACTACCCTCATCGGTTCTGACCTGCGGCTCTGGCTGACTAACTCGCTCCTTGTTATCCCCGGCTTGTCTGACTACCCACATCGGTTCTGACCTGTGGCTCTGGCTGACTCACTGGCTCCGTGTAGTCCCCGGTTTGTCTGTCCTCCGGCTCCTATCTCGCTCCGTGTATCCCCGGCTTGTCTGACCTGTGGCTCTGGCTTACTACTCGCTCTGTACTCTCCTAGCCTGCCTGACCGTTAGCCTCTGTGTCCTGCGGCACTGACTGACTCTCTCTCCTTGTTGCCTTTAGTCTCTGGTACCTCACAGTAGTGCAGTGCGTAGCACAAGTGTGCAGCTCTGGGTAGGAGCTTGGGCACTATCATCTGGTGGTCTGGGGTTGTGTGGGATATTATCATCGCTATATCTCATGTATATTCTAATAAAGGCGGTTATATTTTATTACTGTGTCTGTCCTTCCTTGCCTGGTTACTGTGACAGTATTTGTGGTTCTATGGCTGTCTACCAGTGCAGTGGGATTAATAGTTCATTATAAGCGGCACCAGACTGGGACACAAAGTAACTTATTTCACTCACCAATGCAGAACGATGACACGGTGCAAAGTGGAGAGATAAGCCGACACATCCATAACTTAAGCAGATAAAGAAACATCAACTGCACTCAAATGTTCTTCATAAAAACACTTTTGTTATTTAAAAATGAAACACAAGACAACAGGGGGACGTGCTTATTCATAGACTATGAGTAAGCACATTGTGCGAAACACGTGAGACTATTATCCCCCGGTGTCTTGTGTTCCATTTTTGAATAAAGAAAGTGTTTTAATGAAGAACATTTGAGTGCAATGGATGTTTCTTTACCTACCAGTTCAGTGGGACAAGGCTGGAGGATCAATATGAGTGGTTCTATGGCTGCCATGGGACAAGGCTGGGGGTTCAGCATATGTGATTCCATGGCTGCCTACCAGCACAGTGGGACAAGGCTGGAGCTGAGAAAGTGTAGCTCTATGGCTACCAGTGCAGTGGGACAGGGGTTCAGAATATATGGTTCTATATCTCCCAGGAAGTCAAGGTTCTGGGGATCCATTCAATAAGTGGAAAAGAGAAGAAAAACTGCACTTTTCATGGGAATTCCTGCCTGTTTTTAGGTAAACTATTTGTCCATCACATATGCTAAATTAAAGATCCCCATTAAGTCAACGGAAACTGTTTGAGATTGGGAGTCAGAAACAGTAAGGTTATGGATGTCTGCATTTGTACTATGTTTGATTTCCTCCAGTCACATGGAACTAGAGCCTGGATTCCATTACAGGCGATCATTTTATCAATGGATTTTGCCATAGACTTCAACAGAAATATCTGAGATAAAAAATGAAAATATTTGTCATCCAGAGCTGTGCCTGGTGGAATTGACAATAGCAGCTTACTATTACTGCAGTAAATAAATACAGATGATTGCCAACATCCAAACTTTTGTATCCATCAGACTTACAAGCTTCTACTACCTTTTATCGAATTTGTGTTTCCTTGTTTTAATTATGGTACTAAACTTGCATAACATATATTTAATCATATAACTTCAATTTCCTCTATATTTTTGTATTTCATATACAGTGTTCCTTGGTGTTTAGCATATCCTAAAACCATAGCTTTATTTGTTACAATCTGTCTGAAGAAGAGTGCTTAGAATCCTAAAACTTTCAATGCCATTTCTCTTAGTTTGCCTTTAAAGGTATCACTGTTACATCACTTTTGTTATTTTATTTTTTTATTTTATTTAAAAGGTTCATTCTGACATCTTGTTTGTTTTTCTTGTTTTGGAGCTAGACAGGTCTTTAATGCATTACAAAGCACATGATGGACAACCAACTAATGTGCAAAAATGCTAAAAAATAAACAATGACAATAATCCTTTAATGAATTAATGAATGTTTATTTATATAGTGCCACAAGTGTACGTAGTGCTTTATAATTTATTTATAACAATTTATTATTGTTATTACTTTAAAAATAAACCTTTATTTTACCTTCTTTGAAATTAATAACACACATTTGAAAACCTGGTTTTTTGCATTATAGGGCTAAAGTTTGAAGAGCTACAAGAAAGATTTGGTGAGGAGTTCTTCAGTATCTGTTTTGAGGAAAATGAAAGAGTCCTTCGAGCTGTAGGAGGGACACTACATGATTTCTTCAATGGGTTTGATGCTTTGTTGGAACACATTAGGACTTCAATTGGAAAGCAGGTTACTCTTGAATCCCCTTCTTTCCTATGCAAGGAGCTTTCTGATGGGACCCTTATGCTCAGTTGCTTCCATCTTCATCATATTGTAGGATTTGCCATGCGTGGTATGATAAAGGCAGCAGGAAGGAAGATCTATCAACTGAAGGTTGAGGTGGAACAAGTGAATAATGTTAATGAAAAACTTTGTCCTGAAATTATAAGTCCAGGTAACTGCAACTGTCTTACCTTTAAAATTAAAGAACGTGACAATTTAAATATCACAAAAGCACCTCCAGTTAGATCATCCCAAACTCCCTCAGATTTGAGGATAAGTATCAGCACTTTCTGCAGAGCTTTTCCATTTCACCTGATGTTTGATCCAAGTATGCTCATTCTGCAGCTTGGGGAAGGATTAAGGAAGATGATTAAGTGTGAAATCCACAAAACAATGAAGTTCCATGACAGTTTTGAAATAGTATCTCCTAAAATCAGCTGTACATTTGAACAAGTTCTCTTGAGACTTTCAACACCCTTTGTCATACGGAATAAACCAGATGTTTCCAGCATTGAAAATAAGGATAAGGTAAGAGGTTTTTTTTAATACACTTTATATGACTTGTTTTATTCAAACCAAATGCTAGAAAACTATTAACAATAACAGAGAAAAATAAATGTTATAGCAATAATAATGTGTAACATTTATTATTTGTCTATATTAATCTAATTCATTTGTTGGCTTTCTTTTTCTTTAATTATTATGCTTATCTTGTGTTGTCTAATGTCTGTTTCTATTCTTTCATTTTCAGTGACGTGAGTGCTTAAAGGGATAGTAATACTTCGTTTTATCTTTATTTTATTTTATAGGCATTAAAAAAACATGAAGAACGATATAAGTCTTATCTCTCAAACCTTTATGGTTTAAGAGATATTCACAAGCAAAGTTTCCCCCTCCCGCCCCTTTTTCCTAGTGTAAGCCATCTCTTCTCAGATGTGAATCTGGTTGTATGACCAGACAGATAACAGAAGGGGACAGTCTTCTTCCTATGAGAACAATGAAAGCCCTGCCCCCCTTGACAAGTTTTTCAGGTTTTTCCCTTATCTTAATTGAAGATTGTCCCTCTCTGAAGTCTACCTGGGCACCTCCCTTCTGATCTGACTGAACAGGGGGGGGGGGGATATTTTGCTTGTGAATATCTCTTAAACCATAAAGGTTTGAGAGATAAGACTTATAGCATTCTTCATGTTTCATGGGGGGGATATTTTGCTTGTGAATATCTCTTAAACCATAAAGGTTTGAGAGATAAGACTTATAGCATTCTTCATGTTTTTTTAATGTCTACAAAATAAAATAAAGATAAAACGAAGTATTACTATCCCTTTAACTTACTCTCTGGTCACTTTCTATTTTCTGTTCAGCTGAACAGATAAAGAGAGAGCACTTATGATCCTGCGCAGATTTAGTTCAATTTTAAATTCTTTTTACAGGCTGACTACAGACAGAGCTCACATCACTGAAAATGGAAGAAAAAAACTAAAACTTGACTGGTTTAATAAGTCAAACCATTAAATGTGAAACAGTTGTTAACATTACTTTAAGCATTTCCTATACTTTTTGTTAACCCTTTGAGTGACAGGGGGTATGCAATGCTTTGCATACCCTTCTGGCACTCAAAGGGTTAAACATTTAAAGATTCCTGAGTTAAATAATAATTAACCATGCTTTGTAATATTGTAGGCTGTCACTGTCTGAATCATCTAGGTTTGAAGCTTTAGTACTTTTAAGATTAATTTTTGTCTGATGTTAACCCTTTGAGAGCGAGAAAGGTACCCAATGTATTGTGTTGCCTCTCTGGCACTCATAGGGTCAAATGTTATACATTAGAAGAATTAAATACTTTGAAGAGCAATAATAGAATCAGGCATGCCTTCTTGATGCCAGTCTCTAATATATTTCAATTTTATTACAGTTTTCTTACCAAATTAGCATGAGCTAACAATGTTGGATAGAATGATGATTAATACCCCTTTGTTTCACATTTCACTACACATGAAAGCAATAGTAATATTTTTATAAAAAAATTTTATTGACTATTCCTGGTGAGGAAAACATGGATAATGCAAGTCTGCAACTTCAGGAAAATCATTATATATTAGTATTATAATGAAAATATAATATCCCTTTAAAAATCCACATGTTCCACACACATTTGTATATTAAATATAGAGATGTACTGTACTGGCTTAGCGCAGGGTGCTATAGTGTATAGACACTTGCTCACTTCTAGATCTGTTATGAAGAGTCCAGAAATCCACCCCCTATGCACACACACACACACACACACATACATACATCTGACAAAACAATTGGGTAATCTAGTATGTCCATTTCCCTGCCTAAACATTAGACACTTTATCCTCAGAATAGCCTAAATCAAACATTCTTAAATTTTTAAATTCATTTACTGTTATAGAATAGGGATGGGCAAAAATCTTCAACTCAAAAGCAAAACATGCAACAAACATCACCTCCTGCTAATTTTCCCCCTTTTTCAGCTTTTTCCACTGCTTTAAAACAATGCTAAGAATCTTTCTCTGCAACATGGAGAATTTCCCTCAAGTATCCCTACCACACTATAGTATAAAAGGAGAGCCAATATACCACATGTTGTCAGTCTGTGCTTGGGAGAGAGAAAGTATCTGAATTTTTTGATACTATCTAGTTTAGGCAGAGAGGGAGATGGAGTTGCTTGATCAGAGTAGTACAGGCAGCCACTACCATTTGTGCTCTTCCTGTAGGAATGAAAGGAGAAAAGTTTGTTAAGAAACAAATAGAAAAACATACAAAACATTTTTGATTGATAAGTGACAGAGTCAAATGGACAGGTGAATTGATCCTTTCTACCTGAGCTGGCTGAGTCTGAGAATCTACTGAGACTGAGTGACAGATGCTGTGATGACACATATAAATCATACATTCAAGACAGACAGGTACAACTTGATGTACTGTGCTGATTACACACAAACATTCACTCCTTCAACCACAAACATAAGAGGGACAAGCATTTAGTCTTTATCATCTATTTCAAACTTTTGATTCTGAAGTTAACAAATCTATCCTTTGAACGTACTGCAAAAATTAGCATTGCAGCCCTTGAAAGAAAAAAGAGAAACCTGTTGAAGGAGGTTGGAGGAGATGATTAAAAAGTGCCCACATATGCCGCCACTCCCACCCCCACTACATCCACCACCACAAGTCATGGTGTCAAAGCAATAAAGTTACAGTTCTTCTGCTACAAATTGCCAATCCACACTTACTGAGTTCTCAGGAAGGAGTAAAAAAAAATCACCAAAAATAATAGCAAAGTATGGGCCATGGAATGTGAAAGTTACCAAAATGTTTGCAGTTGAGATGCTGCCTTATTCTTTTGTAGAAAACAGGTTTTAAAGAACTGATATCATGTGTTGGAGTCCATTGGCATACCCCAAGCTGCCGTTATTATTCTAAGACAGCTGTGCCGGTATTGTACAAGAAGGTGTGGTAGCCAAAGGGCTGGAAAACACACACAGCAAGAAAATTAACTTGACAACAGATATGTGTACAGGTGGCAAGAGTACAGACTAAATAACTGTCACTGCTCACTGGTTTTTCATCCCACAAGCGGACAGTAAAAACATGCAAAATCAGGTCACAGGTAATCTTGCATCTAGTTCTGTCAATATTATTAAGGGACACCAGCAGGGTAGCTTATACCATTGGCACTTCACCTTAAAGGGATAGTAAGGTTTCATAATAAAAGCAGCTCTAATTAATCATCATAGTATTTGGACTTTGGAAAGTGTTATTTCAATTCTGTCAGAGTTGTAGTTCAAGAGTAATTCAATGACAAAGTGTCCCCCTCCCGCCCCTTTTACTGAGCTAGATCAGAAGGGAGGTGCCCAGGTAGACTGCAGAGAGGGAAAATCTTCAATCAAGATAAGGGAAAAACCTGAAAAACTTGTCAAGTGGGGCAGGGTTTTCATTGTTTTCATAGGAAGAAGAATGTCCCCTGCTGTTATCTGTCTGGTCTTACAACCAGATTCCACATCTGAGAAGAGATGGCTTACACTAGGTAAAAGGGGCAGGAGGGGAAAATTTGTTTGTGAATATCTCATAAACCATAAAGGTTTGAGAAATAAGACTTATATAATTCTTCATGTTTGTTTAATGCCTACAAAATAAAATAAAGTTAAAATTAAGTATTACTATCCCTTTAATGGCACCAACATAACAGTTGCCTTGAGAATAGGTGATATTGTGTATGTACCCTGCATTGAGTGATGCAAAATATCACCAATCTGTGCTCAATTTAGCCATCCCTATAGTGCTTGCAATGCATTATATTCCATAAAAGAGTATAAAAACCTTCCCCTTCACAAGATGAAATCCGAGGTCCCTACCAGGTGGAATTCCACACTGTACATGCTAGATCATTTGGAAGAGCAGAAAAAGCCATTAGGGAGTATACAATGGAAAATCAGAATGCTTCAAAGGTAACATCTTCGTCACATGGTCAATGGCAATAGTGAAAAAGTAAATAATGGGTGTATACCATTAGCAGTATCTGCAACAGCAGTATCAGAAAGAACACCTCCAAATGTTTCTAAGGACTGCATTTTCATCATTATCATTATAAGTCAGGCTTCTCAGAGGCACATCTTTAAGGGACTTGCTCCAAGAGTATGTGTTGATAACTGATACACACGAGCATCGTATAACTCCTTGAAGTGGCCACATCACATTTGAGATGGTTACAGCATACTTATGGGATAGCTATGCTGTAAGCTGATACAATGGCAGGTTTAAACATTTTCAAGGTTGACCAGAATTATTTTTACCTGTATAGGCATTTTTGTTATTTATTCTGTGTTGTGGAACATACTAATCAATTGGTGGGCAATTATTTTCGCCTGAGGGCTACATCATAGTTCAAAGATTTTGGCATCTCCAAATAGAACAAAGTGCATTGCATGAGTGTTTGTGCACATATGTGTGCATGTTTGTGTGTAACACTTGATTAATACTCCTGCCCCATTAGTGATCTTCTTTCCTGACTGAAATGTGAGTGAAATGACAGACGGTTAGGCCTGACCTTTCCTTATGCTTCTGATCTACATAACAGTGAATTTATCACTTCTGGTTAGTTCTGCACTTGTTTAATGATATATTGTATCAAATTAGTGTTTTGTGGTAAAATGACTCATTCTTCCTCTGCAGAAAAAAAGAACAATGTTATATGTTTGCTGCTGTATATGGACAGCCAGATATACCCACATTAAATTGTTTTGCTCATTTCTGTTCTAGCCTCTGAAATATATATTTTGTGTATATAGGTTAGCTCTTTTTAGTCTTTTAGTTTTCTCCCTCCAAGTCTGGTTTTTTTTAATTCTTATTATGTAATCTGGGAATTTTTATCACAAGCAGCATTTTCTAGTTTATCTTGGGAAAGAAGTATCCACCCACTGATAAAGATAAAGTATGTTATAGCAAAATTTAAATTTTATACTTACACGAACAGAGACAGGAAAATTCACAGTTAAAGTTCCTGATTCTGTTCCTTCTCATTCCATGCTTTGCTGATGGCATTATAGATGTCATTACAATTAATATTATTAATTACATAAAACACTGCATTAGATTTTACTTGCATGTCACAGGGGCAGGATTTAATGTTTATGGACCATTACCATGAAATTTCCCTGCTTTTGATAACGAGTGAGAATTTTAACGGTGATTCATCAAGATAGATTAAAACCAAAACAATATAGTCTCAGTTTTAGCCTGCCTGAGTGTCAGTAGTTAATATTTTTTGGTTTACTGAACAGGCATACTCTAAAGGGATAGTAATACTTTGTTTTATCTTTATTTTATTTTGTAGGCATTAAAAAAACATGAAGAACAATATAAGTCTAATGTCTCAAACCTTTATGGTTTGAGAGATATTAACAAGCAAAGTTTCCCCTCCCGCCCCTTTTACCTAGTGTAAGCCATCTCTTCTCAGATGTGGATTGCAGTCCATAGACCAGACAGATAACAGAAGGGGGACAATATTCTTCCTATCAGGACAATGAAAGACCTGCCCCCCTTGACAATTTTTTCAGGTTTTTCCCTTATCTTAATTGAAGATTGTCTCTCTCTGCAGTCTACCTGGGCACCTCCCTTCTGCTCTAGCTGAGCAGTGTTACATCAGTAAAAGAGGCGGGAGGGGGACACTTTGTCATTGAATTACTCTTGAACTATAACTCTGACAGAATTGAAATAACACTCTCCAAGGTCCAAATACTATGATGATTAATTAGAGCTGCTTTTATTATGAAACATTACTATCCCTTTAAGCATTTGATTAATGTACCATACATTTTATTCTATTAGACTATAAGCTATGGGAGTCTAAGTCAGTGATTCTCAACCAGGGTGCCACTTTAGTGTGCCATGAACATCAGCTCAGGGTGCCCCATGTTTTCTATGAAGACTAACAAAAATGGACTTTTAAATAAAGATTTATAGAAATTGTTATGCAAAATATATTTAGTTTTGTTATTATGATTATAATACCTAATAATAACTGTATATTTATGTACTGTACCCTTCTTATGCCCTTGATCAAGTACAATAAATATGTTAGGGGTGCCTCGAATGTTTTATATTATGTGTTAGGGGTGCCCTGAACAAAAAAAGATTGAGAACCACTGGTCTAAGTCTTCTCAGTGTGTATTTATGAATTATGAACTTATATTTAAAATGTGCTATGAATGTGCAACTATGTAAGTTTAAACCTAAATATCTCAGAAACAGGGGCAATAGTTTTACTTTCTCATTGATAGGGAATAGTACTACATGAGATCTATATGTGAGATTTGATGTTTCTCTGCTGTGAGTCTGATAAAAAAAACAAGATGGCATCCAACTCTAACACCGGCACATACTAACATATTCTGGATCCTTCATTCTAAATTTTATCAAGATATTTGTATTACATATGGAGTTTTTTTTTTTTTAGAAAAATGGCAACTTAATCTTTGCAAGGCAAGCAAAGACTACCAGTGCAAATTTTCACCCAAATGTGTCATTTGATTAAAAAGTAGTAAGTGTTTGAAAATTAACAATCAACAAAGAAGTGTCTTTCAAACTTTTCCTGCTAAGTAAAATAAGGTTATTCCCACTGATTGGATATTGCTGATACAAATGTCATTACAGCTCAAACTGTGTTTTTTTTTTTTAAATATACTGCAATTTTCTATTGTGGTCAACAGGGGTGCTCTTTCTATAGCTTACTATGTAGAACAATAATCAGTGATGTATTAAGAAAAATTGTTGGTGCTGCTGCTTAAAAAATATATTTTTGAACTGTATTAACTTTGAATAAAAAAATCTCAAACAATGGAAGTACCTCTCTGGCACTTAGTAAACCTCTATGAAGAAGGACATTATATCTGGTAAGGGATTAAAAACATTTTAGAATTGTGCTGAGATGTTAATAGATCATTTGTATAATTTACATGTGTAGAAAGTACACATTATTTGCTACAGTTTCTCAGTTATGGCATATGTTGGTATAGTTTAAGCCACTTGATCATTCTCTTCCTTTTTTATTATGAAATATTTCACCTTTTGATGCTTGTTGCCCTTTTTTATCATGACAAGAACCTCCTGAGCCTTACTTCCAATCTCTCTTTTCTTATTCTTTAAAATCAATATTTTGTTATAGATAGATCAATTAGGGTTTTAAAAAGTAATTTCCTGTGGCATTTGTGGTCTTACATACGCTGTAGTATCATAATACTAACTCTGGACCACCAGGGAGCAAAGATGTGGAAGAGAAGGAGGTCTGGAGGAGAAAAAGGTGGGCTGGGGAAGAGAAGGGGAGTAAGAGGTTGGATAAAAGACTAAAGGAGAAAGGGCGGGGTGAAACCCTGGGCAAGAGAGGGGTGGTGAAATACTCCAGGAGAGAAGACTGAAGGAACAAGATGGAGAGAGGGGTAAAGATTGGGAGTGAGAGATAAGGGTGAAGAACTGTGGTAGAGAGATTGGGGTGAAAGACTGAGGGAGAGAAAATAGATAATTGGGAGATGAGGACAAAACTGGGAGAAAGATGGGCAAGAAAAAGACTTGAGGAAGCTGGGGGAAGACTGAGGAAAAGGGGCTGAAAGATGGGAGAGAGTATGGGAGTGAAAGACTAAGGGAGAGAGGGGTGAAAGAATGGGGTGATAAGAGGTGAAAGACTGGAGGAGAGGGTGAAAGATTGGGAGAGAGGGGGTGAAATGTTTTAGGAGGGATGGGTTCAAATTCTGTGGGGGAGAGAGAAATGAGAAAAAACTGGAAGAAAAAGAGGGGATGAAAAAAAACTGAAGGAGAGGGCAAACTGAGAGAGACTGGGGGATTTAAAGATAGTGTATGTCAAGCCGATGTATCAAAGAGTGTATTTGTGGTTCTGATACTACCAGTGGAACAAGACTAGGGTGCAGACAGCATATACTTAGGTTTGTGACTTCCAGCAGACAGTGGAACATGGTTCAGGTAGAAGACAGTGCATGTCCACCAGGGGCATACTGATTGAGGGCGAAGTAGGGGGACTGGGAGAGAGACAGGGAGAGAGAGAGAGAGAGAGAGAGAGAAGGGAATCAAAACAACTAGAGGAGAGGTGGGAGTCACAAGATGAGGGAAGGAGCTACTGGACAAAAGGACACACTTGGAAAGACAAGGGATCAAAAAAGATTAGAAGAAAATCAGAGTGGGGTTGAGAGAGAGTGAAAGAAGATTTCAAAGAGAGGCATGAGAGAGGGGTTACCTGGGATAAAGAGGGGAGATGTAACGGTTTGTTTTCACACTCAGACCAGTAGGTAAAATAAAACAATCTTTTATTGAAAGAAAATAAATACAAATGATCGCCCTCTACAGTTGACAGCAACAATTGCAAGCTATAACACAGTACACATAGCTTTAATAATATGGATAGAAGGCACCCAACATAGGAACAGCGAATAGGGAACTGGCCCCTAAAGGGTGAATGAAAGTAAATTGTCAGTCTCAGCTGTGGGGTTTGGCATGCCGGTGTGGTGTATTGATCAAGTGAGCAAATGTGCACAGCAAAGAGTTCATATAAAGATGGGTCGTAGATGTTCAGTGACCAATGTGAGTGATAGCAGCACAGTAACCCAAAATAGCCCCACGGGCGTTCGTCAATAGACCACTGAGCCTGCAAGTGCGAGAGTATGTAGCCCCCACGGGCGTGATCGAGACTAGCCTGAGATGCGAAGCTGGCGTTTTAGCCCCCACGGGCGTATAACCGGAGACCAATGTGAGCACAACACGAGCCAATAGCCCCCACGGGCGTTTACCTACGGATCTAGCAAGAGCTTGGAGCCTAACCTTGCCACCAATAGCCGCACCGGACACCTCCGTTGATAACCGTGAGACCAAGAGCCAAAGATGCCCAACCGGCCTAACAGGATAGACTACTCTGCAAGCGTAATCGGGAGCCGCCGTCCAAGTAGCGGCCAACTCAGCAGCAGTAGACTTACAAGGTAACGGTTCTGTATTTAGAGAGGAGGTCCGGTCAGAGAGCAGCGGCCTTGCAAGGGTTAAAAGGTACGTTTGAATCTCCCAGGCTCGGTATGGTAGCTTAGCTCTGCAGCGTGTATAGGCTCGGTACAAGAGGCACAGCTTACGCAAGTCAGCAAGGGACTCTGCACTGATGGATGGGTTAACCAGGAGGGTAATGGTCACACTCGATCGGCACAGCGATGCAGGATTCAGAATGTCGCGGCGGCGACAACAACCAAGCAGGCCGCGATGATCTTGAAGCAGGAAGTCGGCCAGCCGGATCGTAGCACGTAGAGGGTTCTCTGACAAGCCGGGTCGTAGCACGTAGAGGATTCTCAGACTAGCCGGGTCGTAGCACGTAGAGGATTCTCAGACAAGCCGGGTCATACACAATCAGGAACACTGGAGAGTAGTCAGGACAGGCCAAAGTCGGTACACAGGAATCGGATACTGGAACACAGCAACAGCAAGTCTGGCTCAGAAACACCACGAAAGGGCATCTGACAGATGTAAGAGTCAGGTATAAAAAGGTCAACAAGGGGCGGACCAAACCAAGTGAACAAATCACAGTCTGCCACAGATGAGAGTGACAGAATAATCACAGGCACTGTGATAGGAGGAAAGACTGGAGTAGTATTGGGGGAGACTAGAGGGACTAGAGATGAGGGGAAGGACTTTGAAGAGTGTAAGCAGAGGTGAAAGACTGAGAGAAAGAAAGAGAGGGGGTGGGAAATAATAGCAGAGAAAATAACTGAATATGCTGTTCAGTAATTACCAGTGTGGCTGTAGAACAAGTTTTGCTCCGTGTTTACCAATGGACAGTGGGACAAGGCTGGGGTGTCACATAGTTTATGTGTTGATCTCTGACTAACAGATGGACAATGGAATAAGTCATGAGTGTGCCAGTGTGTTTATGGTTCTGTGTTTACAAGTGGTACAGAGGAACAAGGCTGTGGTTACACTACACACAGTTTAAGTGTGGATCCATGACTACCCGTGAACAATGGAATAACTCTCCCTCCCCCCGGCCACATATTGCAGGGCCAATAACATGCATCTTTTGCTATTATTATATTAAAGGGAAGTCTGAACCTCTCCTCTGTGTTTGTGAAAGATGTCTGTATCCTTCACCTGTGGTTCCCAAGAGAAGGTTATTTGTACTTCAGAGTATCCAGAAGTACAGGGGCTAATCACTTAAATACAGAGGTCTGTTTTGGAACCTGGATGACCCTTTATTGTTTTTGAATGTTATGTACCACTTTGACGCCAAGGTATATGTTCATGAGGTGATTTGGTGTTATCCTCATGTTGACACTAGGTACAAGTATGTGGAAGGGGACACTCAAAAAGTACAGAAGTATATTTTATATCTATCAGCCCAGGCAATAATCCACCACTGTTAGAAAAAAAGGAGGGAATGTGGTCAGTGCACAAAACATCAGTAGGCACTATAGATGGGATGGAGCAGGACAAGGAAAAAAACTAATCTGAGGTGAACAAATGCAAATAAAGATACAGATAATACAGTCAGTTCAAACTGAAACCACAATCAGAATAATATACTGTACTGTCCCTCATTCTGATTCTGTATTGGTCTCCTTGAAATTGACCATAATAGTTCCAAAGAAAAGAACAACCAATCAGAAGGGGAGCAAACCAATATATATATATATATATATATATATATATATATATATATATATATATATATATATATATATATATATATATATATATATATATATAGATATATTCTTCAATGAGTATAACATATATAAATAATATATAGATACAGGCTAAAATATGCTGGCTTATTAATCATAGGACCAGTATAATAAGCATGCAGGGAACAATTATCCACCCTGCTCAGAGATACACCTCCCGTAGCTGAAAGAAATAGATAATGGATCTGCTTGTAAATGTTCAAAAAGGTTTAATATGTGTAAAAACAAATCAATAGCCAAGAAACGCTCAACGCGTTTTTAAGCACACTGCTTTTTCGTCAGGAGCAGCCTTGGCTATAAAATATACAATTATACAGTTAAGAAACCATATCTGTCCACAAACCACCTATTTATACCTCCCGAATGTGTCCATGACTGAAAATGTATGTGCCCAAACCATCCTCCCGTGGGTGCACAGCACACATGCACGCAATCAGACATTACACAATGGAACCAGCTATTCCGTACGGAACCCGGCAAGCATGCGCACAGCCAAACGTCACACCATGGAACTCAACTGGTCCTATGGGACCCAGCAGGCACACATGCGCACTCTTGCCCAAGGGAATATTGAGATAATGCTCAACCATTTATATACAGCACATCTGCTCAAGCAAAGTAAATATGCCATACGCTAAGAGCAAGAGGAGAGAAATCCCCATAATAAAGATCAATTGTACAAACACCATTGAAATATAGGTGACTGTAACCCCTATGAATATCTATTAGGCTATGAAAATATACCAATCAGTCGGCACACCTAGGCATAAACAGAAAGGATAGTGGACATAATGGTTGTACATTAAAATATAAAATACATACAATCAATATACAGTGATAAAACATGATAAACATAACATAAAATATGAAAAAACAAGATATATATAAATATGAAAAATAAAAAAGAAAAAAAAAGAAAAAATGAAAATAAAAAGTACGAGAAATATTACATAAATAATAAATGAATTGGGAATGGGATTTGGCTAAGGCGGGACCAGCACAGGTGGCAACGTCGACTAGACACCAGATGATACAGTTGAATATCCTACATCGGATTTACTATACGCCGGTCAGACTGTATAGAAGGGGGTATTCTGGTACTGACTGTTGTCTCCGGTGTGTTAATGTCCAGGGCACATACTTGCTTTTCATCTGGGAGTGTCCTGGGGTTGGGAGGTTTTGGAAAGACATCATGTGATTTGTGGTCCTGGTGCTGGGGAGACCTGACCCTGTGACTCCAAAAATTTTTTATTATCCATTTTCCCCGATGAGATTGAGGATGCAACTGACAGATCTCTACTGAGTGATGGCGAGAAAGGTGGTGGCCTCGAACTGGATGTCAGACAGAATTCCCAATTGCAGGGCATGGATAAACCTAGTTTTACAGTGTATTCCACATTATAAACTGGTTTGCTTACACCGGGGTAATCTGAATAAGTTTGACAAGATCTGGGGAAGATGGCAGAACTGGTGGACGCATAGAGCGGATAATAATGTGGCGCTTGACGAAGTGCAGATTGTTGGTGATGGTTGATTGGGGTTATACTTGATTGTTGGGTGGATGGCTGTAGTGCATGATTAATGCGTGACGCTGTGTATGAACCCCGTGCATATTGAGATTTTGTGATATTCCTGGCTGGTGGGCGGGTATGTGTGGGGGGGGTGCTGCGGGTTCAGGAGAGAGAGGAATTAGAATCGGGGTAGGGGAATATAGTATAATTTAAGTTAGGTTAGATTCTGGAAGTTTTGGTTATTGGAGGTTGGAATAACAATAAAAACCTCAGGTTGGCTCTGTACGCCCTACTGATATGCATATGTTCTTTTCATTCTTACAAATGTCCACATATCTTTGCTATATTGTACGATTTTACATGCATTTTTTGTATATGAGATGTGTATGGAGCGATCTGACAATAAAATATATTTGAAATAAATAAATAAATAATAAATGAATACAAATTGATACAATAAACAAAAAAGAAAAAATGAATAGTGTTCTGATAAACTTAATTTAATACAAAATAATAAACTTGTTTGTTAATTGTGAAATACTGCTAGAATTACTAAAAATCTGTATCTTGCTAGTGAATGTGCATTGTGAAATGAAATGCTAAGTGGATAGACTTAAAAGGTGAGACTTTTGGTTATACTTCATCATAATATTAATTTGTGAATGGTAAAGATGAATATGAAATGATACTGAATATACAGAATATATGTGTAATGCTCAAAATATATAGTCATTAAAATACTAAATACATGCTTTTCTAATTGTAAAGAAAAAAAATTAATAAATGTTCTCAGTAGTTACATTCGTTTAACCCACATGGGCTCATTGTTTGTAACCTATATATCCAGTAGGCCTCCCTATGATTAAGTCTACCAAAACCTCCCTTAGATCCAACCTGTTCAATAGGAAATCACATACAAAAACTCATGTTCAGTTTTGGATATCAATCCTTCATTAAAAGCTGTTTCTATTAATTCACGGAACAAAGATTGGTATTGGCGTTGGTATTGAGCATATATATTAGTGTGTACCCCTTCTGGTTGTTTGTTCTTATATTTTGTTCAAGGATTACTTTGGAGTCCTTGCACATGTGTTGAGGAGCTGTATTCCAATCCATTTTGTGGAGTAACTGAGTGAAGGCAGTCTTGAGTCCTTCACGGTGGTCTTCAACATTGTGAGTACTGTGGTGAATAATATTTCTTGAATTTATTACACTATCTCTTATTACTACCAGATAATATTGGTAGTACAGACTGATACCACAATCAGAATAATGTACTGTCCCTGATAGTGATCTTATATTTGTCTCCTTAATAGTGCCTTGCTGATCTGCATATATTGCCAGATTTACACCTAGTTGTGTACATGTGTAATAACCGATATTTATTTTAGTCAGTTTTGCATAGGTTAATAAAGTAAGGTTAATACCGACAGCTGATTTGATATACAATTATTTCATATTATGACACAGCGATCAAAACTATACTTTAATTCTGTTTGTCAGATAAACCTCCCTCAAGGCTCCATTAGCTTTCTAAATTAATAGATATAGCACAGGCAGAATGCGTAGCTACTCTGCAGGGAAAGGAAATGAAGGGTCTTAAATTCTGAAATGGCCAAAAACACAAGTTCACACTTTATTTCAAGGATACCTCTTGGAGGTTGTTGTATTCCATTATAGACATATGAGTGCAATAATACCGCAAATATTTTATTTCAAAACTGGCACCTTTGACATACTCAGGGATTGCATCTGCAATATACTAGACTTCTGATGATACTCTTGACATTAATGTAGACTACTGTCTTTCCCCTCCTTTTTCCCTTGTTTTTGAAGCCACACATTTGTTTAGTGTCAAGCTGTAACAGCAGTAAATTGCCTAACTTTTTAGCACTTATGTTTTCAAGTGCCATATGCCTATGTAACAGTTCATACTGACTATTGCATTTTGTATTATCTTCTTTTTTTTTAATATGGCAGTTCACAGAGATGTGCCAATAAAAGTAAAAAAATATGGTTGTCCCATAATTATTTCCAGTATTGACAGTTAAAAAATAAAACATTTTCAGGGGTTTATCAACCCTAGACCTTCCTCTGGTAGATCTTACAAAGATAAACATGCAAAAACCCAGTATGCCAGTATAGGTCAGGATCCACTTAGAACAGGAGTAGACAATGTGAGGCTCTGGACTACAACTCCCCGGTGTGAATGATGGCAGTTATAGTCCATCAAGAGCTGGAACACCTTACATTGCGTAACCTTGAGATTCTAAGCATGTGATTATGTGTGCCGATACAAACACAATCAAAGGAGGAGAATAGTTTGGGATGATTCACACAGGAGTGAGTTCTCAACTTGCATTATTCCATCCTATTGCCTGCAAGACTTCTTTTTTCCAAGGTGCGTTACATCTGTAAATACACTGGGCTGGTGATCTGGATGGGAGATATATAGGTACAATTATTAATATAGACTGTAAGCTCATTGGGGCAGGGACCTCTCTCCTATTGTTTCTATGAATGTGACACTTATTTTATCCCCTCTTATTTATTGTAACATATGTCTATTGTAAGGCGCTGCGTTCACTGTGGACCCATATAAATAAAGATATACATACGTAGAAATCCAAAGTACAGGCATTTAAAAATACTCAGCAAATAAGAAATATAGATACTTGCAGCAAGTACATTATAATATAAAGTGAAAACATATGTTGACTTTGCAGTCTAGTAGTAATACAATTAGAGATGTTTCCAGTACATTGAAGGGGTTAAAACCCATTTAACAAATTGAGTGCCAGAAGAATATCCAAAGCATTGCATAGAAATGTTACCCCCTCAGGCACTAAAAGGTTTAAATCAATGGGAATTTTCAGAATCTTTTGGTTTGCTCCAAACTGCACTTCTTTAAATTATGAATAAAAGCCCTAGTTGATGAAAATAAACTAAGGGGCCATATTCAGTAAGTTAAAAATATTGATTTCTAGGCAAAGTCCCCTCTAAATTGTAAAAACAGTGGACAATCTCCCATACACCATGAGCACTGTTTGTGAAGACTGAGCACATGTGAGAATTGTATATTTAACTACTCGAACTACAACAATTCCTAAATACGCTATAAATATGACACACTTGCCAGGTCTTTCATATGTGTGTTTTCAGTGATCATTCTTGATGTCATTCTCTCTTTATCACCTCTTCTCGTCTGTCTTCCTTTTACTAATATCACCTGCTGGCCCAGTGTATTGTGTATCTCACAAACCCTGAAGAAATGAGACAAGAAGAGAAAGGGAGTGACGGAAGAAGAATGGTGGGGGGAGAGGGAATGAGACTGACAGTGGGATAGAGATGGAAGAAGAAAGAGTGAAGGAGACTGACAGAGGGAGAGAATGAGTCTGAAAGAGAGAGAGTGAGGGAAGGAGACTAACAGGGAGAAGGAGACTGACAGAGAAGTAGAGGAGGAATGAGTCTGAAAGAGAGAGAGAAGAAAGGAGACTGAATGACTCTCTCTCTCTCTGCTAGTCTTCTTCTCTCTCGTCCTCTGTCAACCTCTTCCTATCCTTCCTTTCTAGTCTCCGTCCCGCTTTTCCTCCATCAGTCTCCTTCCATCTCTTCTTTTGTCATTTTCCTTCCCTTTCTTCCTCTGTCAGTCTCCTTCCCTCTTTAGTCCTGTCAGTCTCATTCCCTCTCTTCCTCTGTCAATTTCATTCCCACTCTTTGTCTATCAGTCTCCTTCCCACTCTTTCTCCATCGGTCTCCTTACCTTTCTTCCAGTCAATCTCCTATCTAACCCTCTTTAAATCTCCTTCCCTCTCTTTCTCTGTTAGTCTACTTCCTCCTCTCTCCCTCTGTCAATCTAATACCTCCATTCTCTTTCTGTCAGTCTCCTGTGTGACACTTCTGAGCTTACAGTTGAAATGGTGCTACATGAGTGATTTCACAGAGCTTATTATTGAAATGGAGCTACACTAATGATACTACAGAGCTTATAAATGTAATGGCGCTACACAAGTGACAGCTCAGAGCTTACAATTGAAATGGTGCTACACAAGTGATACCTCAGAACTTACAATTGAAATGGAGCTACAATACTAGTTCAGCTCATTTCAATTACAACCTTTGTGGTATGACTTATAAATCCCAATTTCAATTATACGCTCTGGTATCATTATCTCTTCCCCCTCCTTTATGCTTCCCTTCCCTCTCCCTCTCCCTCTACCACAAGAGGGCGGCATGTTTGAATCTGCAGTCCACGTCTTTGCTTGTCCTTTCAGGTCCTATCTTCCAACACATGGTACAATCAGATGCCATGTTAATTATAGAAAGACAAAACCTGGAAGGTCCTGAAAATAATAAAGAGGCATTTAAGGACGTGGATCGGTGATTTAAACATGCCGCCACTGGATAGAATTATGACTGGACCAGGAGGCAATCTCCTCCTCAAGCCAGTCTGCACCTGACCATAGTTTGTGTTCTGGATTAAAGAAACAGTATATGTGTGTGGTAGTGGTGGGTGTTTAAAATCAGTGTTCATCTGTGCAGCTGTGCATCTTAGAGTGATCATTGGTTCCAGGGCAAATCATCTGAACCATAGGGTCAAGACCTCTGTGGAATTCAAGTGGTTAAAAGCCACACTTAAATCAATAGAAGTTATAATTTTACCTATGGTGTAAATAGTTTGCCCAAGAATTACTCAGTATCTTATTACATCAGCCTCATTGAAACTGTGAAAATAAAATATGTTTCATATTTCATGTAAATGTGACCTTGTTGGGTAGCAGCTTACAGTATTAATGTGTTGTAAGAAGATAACAGCTTATTAATGGATTACTTAATTAAATAATTTTTATTTGCTTTTGCTGATGGAAATTTTGAGAGAGGCAATTAGATGCAAGAATAATGGGATACCGCGATATTGTTAAATGAGTATGATCTTTTAATTTGACGCCTAAATTTTAGTAATTAAGTAAGATATTACATAGCAGTGTAACTGCCTTTATTATATCCTGTACCATTATGCAAAACATGTCAAAGGAGATATGAGGTAATTATTTTCGCTAAAATAGACACTGCTCACTTACTCTTGCATTGTAAGGTTCACAATTCCATAGATCGCTTTCTGCTTCCTTGTTATATTACATAGATTTGTCTTCCCTTGACTGAATAAAAGCTTTTGGAACATTAATGACTTCAGTAAATGGATGAATGTAATAAGAGATGGACTTCATTTTAGTGTCACATTAAATCAAAAATGATTCAAACACAGAAGTTAACCTTTAGAAAATGCCTGTTCCCAGCTATTTTAAAAGAAAATGCTTACCGCAAGGTTAAAAAGGAATTATTAGAATGAGTGGCCCTTCATTTGTTGATCGAGCAGACTTACCTAGGTAGTTGTCCTTCAAACAGCAGTTATTTCTATTTACTCTTTCATTTGCGTTTAATATCTGTTTTTCTCAACTGCTAGCTTCTCTAGTTTTAAAGGGATAGTAATGTTTCATAATAAAAGCATCTCTAATTATTCATCATAGTATTTGGACTTTGGAGAGTGTTATTTCAATTCTGTCAGAGTTGTAGTTCAAGAGTAATTCAATGACAAAGTATCCCCCTCCTGCCCCTTTTAATGATGTAACACTGTTCAGCCAGATCAGAAGGGAGGGGCCCAGGTAGATTGCAAAGTGGAACAATCTTCAATTAAGATAAGGGAAAAACCTGAAAAACTTGTCAAGGGGGGCAGGGCTTTCATTGTTCTCATAGGAAGAAGATTGCCCCCTTCTGTTATCTGTCTGGTCTATGGACTGCATTCCACATCTGAGAAGAGATGGCTTACACTAGGTAAAAGGGGCAGGAGGGGAAACTTTGCTTGTAATATCTCTCAAACCATAAAGGTTTGACAGATAAGACTTATATCGTTCTTCATGTTTTTTTAATGCCTACAAAAAAAAAATAAAGATAAAATGAAGTATTACTATCCCTTTAAATATCATAACCATTGTGGTTTTCTGAAGCTCATTGTTTGCTGTGAGGAGGTGTGTCCCAGTGGCAGACTTCAAAGGACACTAACACCAAAACATAGAGGTGTCGACTGATGCCGGTTCTTCGTACAGTGCAGAGTGCAACATTTTAGGTATTTAGGCATTTAATGCAATTGTGCAGATAAGCGTGTCATCCATCATCAGCTTAAAAACATTCAGCTTTATTATACAAAGCCACAACCCGTTTTATCAGCACGAAGACCATCTACATGATTAAAAAAGAGCAGAGTGTGTCAGCAAAGGGGCTCAGCAAATTTTACCCTGGAATGAAATGCTTAAGGTGTTTAGTGATGCTATTTTCTTGTTTGTGGGAGGCTGCCTTTCCACAGAAAACCATGAGCATTGGATACAAAGTGTGGGTATTTAGAATGGAGAACTTTGCAGAAGGGGAAACACAAACTGGGGTATATGGACAAGAAGGGAGAGTTGTCCACCAGTCATGCCTGTCTAATAAGCCACTGAATAAGTTCTTCTTGTTCAGAAAATTGGCCTGGACTGTAGCCTGTTTGATGCCATAGGTAAGCAAAACTGATTTTCTTATTTTACAGACATCACATAATCACTTTTCCTGCAATCTGCAAATAAGCCAGAACCAGAGTCAAGATTAATAACCTGATTTTGCATGCTATCGTTGCCCACTATTCAGTGAGCAGTGGCAGTCATATAGTCTGTACACTGCCCACTTGTCCACATCTGTCAGGTGATTTTTTTTTGCCATGTGTGGTTTCTAGGCCTTTGCCCACAACACAAACCAGCTGCTTGTACAATTCTGGCACAACCATTGTTGAAAAATAACTGTGGCTTGGAATAAGCCAGTGGTGTGCAACACATGACATACATTTTTTATAATATCTGTTTTCTACAAAAGAATAAGGCAGCATACCAACTGCCAACATTTGTCAGATTTGCTATTCCACATGTTACTTTAGGATTATTTTTCTGAAGTTTTTGACTCCTTCTCAAGAAGCCAGAAAGTGTGGGATGGCAGTACATGGCAGAAGAACTGTGTAACTTTATTGCTCTAACAACATGGTGGATATAGTGGTGGTGGTGGCGGCATGTATGGGAGCTCTATTACCCTTTTGATATCCACTAGCAAACTCAGAGTCATACTCCTGCTTTCTGCATTTGAAGGACAACAGTAGGAGTCATACTTCAAATGAAGGAAATCTTCACACTTTCTCTTGCTTCTCTAGACCCCAAAGAACTTTTTGAGGAGCTCTTCATTGTGGCACCTCTGGCATATTGATGGTGTGTTTCCCTACACAGACCTGTGGTTGTGCTTCAGGTGTGAGCTCAGTGGGGATTTGTCTAGCTCTGATCCTGCTCATATCATGTTTTTACACAGTGTAGTTTTTGGATAATGAGCGAAGTATCTCCATAATGTAGACTTCATGGACTGACTGACAGGTGCTACACTTCCAACAGCAGTAGAAGCACTCATAACTAGAGTTGTGGAGGTTGATGACCTGTGCTGATGATTATTACTCAACAATAATGTATGCTTGTAGCTGGGTGGGAATTGGATGTGGCAGCGGTGATGATGCTAATTATGATTGAGAGGATGATGTCTATTTTTAGGCATCTTTGCTTTCCAACTGATTATAAACAGGCACATTTCTCCTTTTCAGTGGTGGAAGATTATTTTCCTTTCAGCTAATTTTCTGGCCATATCATCTTCTCTCTCACTCTCAACTTCATCTGTGTCTGAAGAAGAAGAAAATGTTGGAGGGATATATTCGATATTAACATTGTCATCAATAATTAGGACCTCAGAATTGCCAACCTCTTATTACCACTACTTTTATATTTATCTAGGTGTTTCACATCAAAATAATATTTCTTATGTTTTCAGAACATTTGCTACTACTTTCAGGACAGGTGAATTTGGTTGAACTGCTACACCTTCTTCCATTATGCCATCAACTCAAATGTTGTCATCTTCAGTGTTTTTTAATTGTTTGTTACTACTGCTGTTGGTGGTGGAGGAACTTTTTATGTTATTTTCACAAACAGCCACCTCAAGAGGAGAAAGCTCATCATTGTTTATTGCTGCAGCAACAATGTCTGTAGTCATTTTGAACTAACTGTCCTTGCACTACTCCTACTCTTTGTAACGTGACTCCTTGTATCATAAGCTGGATACCTCCGTTATAGTTCATTTCTCCCTCAGAGTAACACTCCAATAGTATACCAAATCTCCTATTCCCAAACATCAGCCAAGACTTGATGAAGGGAAGAACTCTCCTTTATTGACTCAAACACACAGCTTATATACACTACAGAGACTCTTATCAAGATCAGCATGCAAACGAATACTTGGGACAGTGTTTCTATGCTTGACCAATCAGTCACCAGCACCCTTATCAAGATAAGAATGCAGATTAAGACTTGAAATTATACATTCTTAACTGGCTCATCAATAACCTCCTCTGATTGGTCAAGGAAGCACAGCAGGAATCAGTTAACATTCCTTAGCACAGACCTGGAGTATAGTGGAAGCAAAGCCCAACCTCCACTATCTCTGCACTCTAGCAATGTATTGGAAGCAACTATGGCTAAGCTCATTCTATGGTTGTTAGTCTTTTGGGTAGAAATAGTCTGAAGACATGAGATCCCATATCTCTAACACACCAATATCTCCCATAGTTGCCACAGTTCCGTCACACTCTTTCCCCCTAAACTGCCCCTATTAAGTTTATTGAACATTATCAAAGTAGTATAGATTTTAACAGCAAATTACACAGCAGAACCGATTGCAGATTATGTCTTTTTGCCTTTTACAAAAAACTGAATAATATACAGTAAGTGTCTGTCTCTAGTATCTGTCACTGTCATCTTCAGTCACAGTTCACTTAAGTACCTTTATTAACTGCCCTATCACTTTCTAGAAAAACACAATGTGCCACTATTTCTTCCCCTCTTCACCTGTAACTGATAGAAATAAGATTTCAGCTGCTGCTTTCTCTTGCTCTATGCCACTATGGTCTTATTTTGTTTTACAGTTCAGATAACAATAGACCTTAGTCAGTATGCTGTACCCTCTTCTTCTGTCTGTTGTAGGAGTCAATATCAGTTGTCATTGTCTGTCTCTACAAAGTGCATCTTGCAGGCAGCTCGGGAAGGAACTTGGATCAACTGCCTGTTGCTTCTCGGTCAAATAAAATTTGGGGGTATTTTTGGTAAATCTCCTTTCTCCCTTCGTACACCCCCAGACTCCCCTAACATAGAGGCTCAGCCAGCTCAGGAAAGAACTTGGATCACTTGTCTCTCCTCATTCAAACAAGATTTTGGGGTATGTTGGGTAAATCTCCTTTCTACCTTCACAATTCCCAGTGTCCTCCAGACTTTCTCAGCACAGAGAACAAATTGCATGCCCAACGGACCCCCTAAACTAAACTCCAAATCCATTGTATTTCACTAGCTCCAGCAACATACTGCTTTCTCAATTTCTCTAACAAACACAGAATGATATGCTGCAGGAACCTGACACTGTTTGTACACTATCCTGGCAACAAAAGAAGGGAAACTTTCAGCGTGGTGGTGAAATTTAGTTGTACTATTGATTTCAATGCAATGAGCAAGGAGGGAAAAAGCAGAAAAGCTGCACTTTTCTCCAAAAAAATGTGTAACTCAGCAGGATGTGCCATTTTTCATCTGTTATATTTTTGAAGTGAACATTTTTGCCCATTCCTAGTAGTCAATTGTTGGACCTCCAGTTGTTGTGGACTACAACTCCTATCATCCCCAATAAGTGGCTAATTGGGCATGATGGGAGATGTAGTCTCCAACAGCTGAAGATTCAACAGCTGACTAACTGTGGTGTAGGTGGTTTGCTCCAAAATTGCACCTCTTGCATTCATGAGTATGGGCCAAAAATTGTTTTCATTGCACCTTTTGTGTTTTTCAGAATGGATGCTGTGTACTAGGGTAGATACAGTGTAACTCTTTTATAAATAAGGAAAATATCCGACTACATACAGAATTAATAGGAACAATATTTTTGGAATATTCATGTTCTGTTATTAATACTTATATTTCATATGTACTGCAGCAGCTCATGATTTCCAATTATGCTGTTTATCTAACAAGTAATTATCTCAGTAATTACAGTGACAGACTGCCCCTGTACAACTGATTCTCCTAATCATACACTTGATTTGAAAATCATAACACCATAACATAATTAGCTATGCATGTGTATGAAACCCAATAAGGTTGATGCACTAAGAAAACTGGAGTAATTCTGGGGTAAACCAAGCGCACAGGGGACAAATAAAATTCCCTTTGACTGAAATGGGTCTTTTAACCCCTTGAATGCTAGAAAGGTCTCCACTGCATTGCAGAACAATGCATTAGACACCTATTTATCTATCATGTGGTTAAAAGCTCCATTTCAATTAATTTGTTTCTGCTAAATTATGTACCTGGTTTGCTCTAGAATTAATCCATCAGTTATATGCACAGATGTGACAAAAGTGTGGTAAAGAGGAGATATCATCTGCAGTGTAATAAACTCTCCTGTTCTTATGTTATTCTATGGAGCCTAAACACCAACCCAGCACAACCTGGAAATCTCTTAGTGCATATTCTTTGTAGAATGACTTGGGAACCAGGGATGTATTCAGGCCTAGGCTGAACGTCCATTTGTTTTTAAATGCAGTATTTAAAATAAATTCTACTTCATGGCTCAGAGCTTCTAGTCATAACCAAATGGTCTTTTTTCATAATTCAAATATTCACTCTCCTTATCTATCTATCTATCTATCTATCTATCTATCTATCTATCTATCTATCTATATATGTATTCTGCAAAAGAGAATTATCTGGCTGTGCCTGACACACCCTGGGGTGTTTTAAAAAAAAAAAAAAATGGCCGACTCACTTCATACACCACTTGTACAATGGAGCTCATTCATTAAAACCCTCTCAGTATTATTACATTTCTACTGCCCTCTTTGTCTTATTCTGTTCCCAGACATCCTCCTATGTCATCTGCTCCCTCATGCCATCCTGTTGTGGCTCAGCTCTTTCCCAGTGTCTCATTCAGACCCTTAACCCTATCTTTCTCATTGCATTCCCACTCATTCTCCTATGTCATCTGCTCTTTACCAAATGCCAAACATGACTTCTTTCCTTTTTCCCCAAGAACCCTCTTCCTTCCCATCTATATGTGTGTCTGTAAGAAGCTCGGATGTCACAGACTGTAAATATGCTGCCGCTCACACAATAAGAGTTTTCTAAATGTTAACCCCCTCAGTATCACCTGATCTCCTATTCATTGGCCTCTTCTCATGTCCCCCCTCACACTTATGTTTCCCTACCTGACTGTCTCTCCTCCCTCCATGGACCTCTCATTTTCTTCCATGTGTCCCATCTAACTTGCACTCCAAAAAATATATATATTCTTATGGCCTTGCAATGTTTCCTGCACCTCTGCTCTGCAATGCTGTCCACCTCAGTTTGTTTCTCTCTCCCCATCACCTCCTCTTCACTGCATCAGTTTCCTCCTCTGTTCTGCAATGCACTCCTTCTCAATATGTTGCCCACCCCTCTGGTACTCAAATTGTTAAACTGTGTGATCTCTGTCACTGTTTATGTAGAGGAGCTCTGTCTCCCTCCCTCAAATGTTGCTCTGTGTATCAGTGTGTGCGAGACTGTAAATAATTCCCTTCTGTGTCACACACACACACACACACACACACACACACACACTGATACACAAAGCAGAACATAAATATTTGCAGCAGCCCCCCCCCCACACACACACACACACTTATCATTTCTGTGACAGAGGGGTGAGCACCACATTGACAAGCAGTGCCTTGCCATCCCTCTCCTACTCAAAGAGTTAATAGCTAAATTCACAATCAATCATACAGGAGTTCAGAATGCAGGGTAAGTCATAGAAGTCTCTCTCTTCCACTGAATTTTTCTCACTTTATGCTCCTTTCTCCCTCTCATGTCTTTCAACCCCTCTCCTCCATGTTCAGCTTCCCTCTTCGTCTCCCCTCCATCTATCACAAGAACTAGGGCCCATATGCACAACACTGGGGCTAGATTCTACTTCAGGTGCTAATTTTATCTCTGCTTTTATCTCCAATTTTCTCCATAGACTTCAAAGGGAAAATGTTTGATAAAACGGGTGTTAACATTTAGCACCTGCAATAGTTTCTAGCCCTAGATCAGTAAAACTAGCCTCACTAAACAAACACAACTTTCATATATATTTAACAGTATAAGTGCCGCAGAGATATGCAACACATTGACTGCACTAGATTCCTCTCTGGTGCTTAAAGTGATAATAATACTTGAAAACTTTTAAATTTAATTCAATAGATATTTCAAAAATACATTAATTGTGCCATTTTCAATCTCCCAAACCTTTATGGTTTGGGAGATATAAGTCTGCAAAGTTCCCCCATCGCTTCCCTTGTGCTGACATCAGCTTTCAAACTCAGAGACGGAGATCGCAGTCCATAGACTGTCCTGTGACTCTTCAGCAGAGCCATGATCGTGGTAGTTACAAAGAAATACTTCATTTGAACAGTCTACAACATGTGCTTACAAACAATTATACCAAAGAGGTGCTAATGAATTTAATATGTAGGTTGAAAGACAATCATTAACAGAAACAGAATCAGTTGTGTAGGAGGAATACAACTGGGTGAGGGGCAGCCAAACCCAGCTAACAAGGTGAGGTTGTTGAAGTCAAAAGTCATACACCATGGCAACACTGAGCACAGCAACAATACAGAAGGTACTTATACTGCATCAGCAAGGTCTCTCCAAGGCAGAAATTTCAAGGTAGACAGGGGTTTCTAGATGTGCTGTCCAAGCTCTTTTGAAGAAGCACAAAGAAACAGGCAACATTGAGGACCGTAGATGCAGTGGTCGGCCAAGGAAACTATTACGGTGCCTGTGATTTCCCTTTTCCACTGTGCCTGTCTAGTAGTTGGAATGAGCGGCATGTCTCTGACTCAATCCATCTGCGGGCTCACGTCTCTGACTTTTTCCGCTCGTTATTTATACTTCCTGTCAGTTTAGCGATATTGCTCAGCCTTCCGGCATCGACTTTATAGCCTGACCGTGAACTGGGCTTAGCTGCCCTTTCCTGGTGTTTCATGCACATTGCTGTGTTGCTCGTCTGACCCTTGCTTGGCTTCCGTTACTCTCTGGGGTTCGATCTTTGGCCTGTCTGACTACCCATTCCAGTTGTGACCTGTGGCTCCATCTGACTAATTGATCCGTGTATGACTCTGGCTTGTCCGACTACCCTCTCTGTGTTAACCTTGGCTGTGGCTGACTACCCAGTCCAGTTTCTGACTGGCCTGTCTGACTACGCTCTGTATTTGTTATCGCTCCTGTCTGACTACTACTTGTCCGGATAGTTCAAGGGTGTATTCCTTTCTTTGGGCACATAGCTACCTAGCTGGTAGTATTGCAGTTGCTTCCGCTACGCCTAGTTTGTTGCCTCCGTTGTGCATTACCTATCTGCCTACCTGTACTATCGCGTATACTCTGTTGCCTCCACTCCGTCAAGCCGTTACCCCTGACAGGCAAGTGCAGATTAGTCTCGCCCGTGGCCTCCTCTCTGTGTGCTCCTACCGGCTGCCTTGTCTAAGCACTGACTCTGTTGCCTGGAGTGGTGCTAGTTGCAGATTGCCTGTATCTGCCGGCTACCCTCGCTCTGTATCCCCCCTGGGAATCAATACACCTGCAGCTACCAAAAAGCTCCATCTGACTGTCTGGGTACGCTCCTTTACTGTCTCAGTGTTCAGTTGCCTCAGAACCAAGTTGTTACTGCCTAATCTGTATCTACATATGTGCGGTGGTTCAGTGTCAGCTCCTGGGTAGTGGACTAGACACTGTCCTCACGTCATTCTCCCCTTTGACTGAGGAAGTGTTTTGCTCTTTGCATTATTCTGATTATTTTAATAAACTGGTTAAATTCACTTGTACCGTTGTCGTGTATTTATTTGCCTAGGAACCTTGACAGACACATAGTCCAGCAGATGAAAGACTCCTCATGCTTAATTCCCTTCACAATCAGAAGATGTCAGCAATGCCATCTATTCATAATTGGCAGAAAAACATGGGATTCTGTTATACCCATCTTCTGTCTGGAGAAGTCTGGCCAAAAAACATGGAAACATGGAAACAAGGCCAAGCACAAAAACACAGGAACTGGGTGCAGAAAAATGGCAGCAGGTGCTCTGCACTGATGAGTCAAAATGTAAAATATTTGGCTGTAGCAGAAGGCAGTTTGTTTGCCAACGGGCTGGAGAGCGGTACAAGAATGAGTGTCTGCAGGCAACAGTGAAGCATGGTAGAGATTCCTTGCAAGTTTGTGGCTGCATTTCTTCAAATGGAGTTGGGTTTTTGCTCAGAACTAATGGTCTCCTCAATGCTGAGAAGTACAGGCAGATACTTATCCATCATGCAATACCATCAAGGAGGCATCTGATTGACCCCAAATTCTGCAGCATGACAACGACCCCATACATACAGCCATAGTCATTAAGAACTATCTTCAAAATGAAGACGAACAAGGAGTCCTGGATGTGATGGTATGGCCCTGATTGCAACATCATTAAGTATTGGGATTAAATGAAGAGAGAGAGGCAACTGAGGCTCCCTAAATCCACAGAAGAACTGTGGTTAGTTCTCCAAGGTGTTTGGAACAACTTACCTGCTGAGTTCCTTAACAAACAGTGTGCAAGTATACCTAGAAGTATTGATACTGTTTTGAAGGCAAAGGATAGCCATACCAGATATTGATTTAGATTTTTCTTCTGTTCAATCACTATAATTTTGTTAATAGATAAAAATAAACTATTACCATTCTTGCGTTACAGCATTCTCTCACATCTGCCTCAGACTTTTGCACAGTACTATATGTTAATAGCTTTATACCTAATGTCAGACAGTGAACTAAAGTCAAATCACTTCTTGTGATTATGTCTGTTTCCACCTGGCTGGGTGATCCTATCAATGATCAATACTACTGATAACAAACACTGGGCACTGCTGCATATAAAATCATATAGACATGCATTATATAAAAAGCAGTAGTCATTGATTGTGCCTGATGAAAGTGGCTTGTTGGCTAAAATTTTGGATTGCTGATTTTTATATAATACATTTCCATAAGATTTATTTGCTGGAATACCCTGTGTTCTTTATGGACAATCTCTCTGTGGAACTCTACTGAAAGAGCTGAGCAAAAAAAACAAGTTGACCAAAAGCGTCATATATTAATCTGGGGAAAGGTTCTTTCGACCTATACGAAGGCAGACATTTTTACAGTAAGGGAAGTAAGCATGTGTAATCCGTTGCCTTGGTAAGCTGTCTTTACAGATTCTATTGATGCTTTAAAAAAAATAGTGGATTCTTTTCTAGCTCAGAACAATAATGTCAGACTGTCTTTTGGAATCATTAAAGATTTTTTTTTACCCACTTGGGGCTTAAATGAAAATGGATTCAATATGATTTTTTTCATCTTCCTCTGAATTAATAAGTGTGATAGACCAAATGATGAACTTTATGGAATAGCATTTTTTTGCCTTATCTACTATGTTTCTAACACATCTAATGGCCTGTATAGACATCCTTCATGCAGCAAGTGTATATATATTTATTTTTACATTAAATCTGCATTTTCCTATATATTTTGTTCTTTAGTTAGGTCTTTTAGGTCTCACCTCTTCTCTGCACACATTGGGGTTAAATATACCTGAATGACTTGGGAATATTAGTTCAGATTGATATAGACTGAAACTGAAAACACTAGCAGGAGCCTAAAACAGAGGTCAAACAAAGACAGTAAGTATAAATAAGGGTTTAAAGGACATCTACCTAGGTAAGTCATCCTGATAAAGACTTTTAGAGCCACTTCCCCTTTAAAATAGCAACAATACATCATGGGAATTGTCTAGATAAACATATTTAGTTGTTCTGCCAAAATGATGTTTTAATATTTTCCCTAATTCCCAATTATCCACTTTCATAACATCTGTGCTTTTGCCAAAAAATAATTTTATTAGTTGGAATACTTTCATTTTCATCATTCTGAGACATCATTATTGGGTGATATTGGTAAACATTGTCATGAGCCAATCTATTTGCCAGTTTTTAATTGCATACCTTTTGGCATTTTTGTGTTAACTAATTTAAAATCCATATATCAGTGAAAGTCACATTACTAGTTCCTGGTTCTGTGCCTGACATTCCCCAGGGCAATCAATGAGCAGAGTAATATAAGAAAGTGATGAAGCGTATGCATATCATGATGTGTGTATGTGTCTGTGGTCTGTTTGTTAATTTGTAATTAAATTTGTGTGTTACGTTATGCCTAGTGGATCACAGCAAAAACAAATATAGTCAATGCTTTGTTATTATTTCTGTAAATATAGGCACAAAATTATTTTTTTCCCATCAGAATTTTTTGCTAGAACTTTCCTAAATTCTATCTATGCTTTCTTTGGCTATGGTATTTCTAACAGCAGTACTAAAAGAACCCAGAAGTTCCCACCATGCTGTGAAGTTCTGTTGATAGAGAGACACTAGTGAAAGCAGGGAGAGCTAATTTGGAGTAGTTATAGAATTGCCACCAGTGCACCTGTATTGCAGCACACTAACTGCCTGCTTGTACAACTCTGGCACAGGCATCCTTGAAAAATAACTGTGGTTTGGGACATGCCAGTTTAGTACATTACATTACATCACATTACATCAGTCCTTTGAAACCTCTGTTTTCAACAAAAGAAAAGGGCAGCATGTCAACTGCCAACATTTTGGCAAGTATGCCATTCAACAAGCATATTTTTGGATTATTTTGGGGCATTTTTAATGTCTAAGAATTCAATAAGTGTTGGTTGGCAGCACGGAAAAGAACTGTGAAACATCACTGATTTAACAACAGTGTCAAGGATCTCAAAGATGAGGCAAGAGACAAGTACTGTAATGTAAAACCACTTTATTAGAAATAAGCACATGTAATGGAAAATATCACAGAGCACAATGAAATGTGGGAGAGCAGCACAAACTCGGAGCCAGAAGCTCCTACCAGGAATAGAAGACTGCTCTGGAGGGTCCCCCTATGGGAGTCTGGAGCTGGGGATATGACCTAGCCACACGCTAGTACCAGACGGGGTAGCAACAATGCCCACAAGTGATAGAGTAGTACTAGGCCAGAGCCACAGGTTGCACCAGGATGAATGGTAAGACAAGCCAGGGGTCAAGCATGGAGCGGGTAGTCAGCCAGACCCACAGGTCTGCACCAGATTGGATTGTCAGACTAAGCCAGGGGTCATGCACGGAGTGGATAGTCAGAGCCACAGGTCAGCACCAGAATGGATGGGTAGACAAGCCAAGGGTCAAGTACGGAGCATGTAGTGAGCCAGAGCCAAAGGTCTGCACCAGATTGGATTGTCAGACTAAGCCAGGGGTCATACACGGAGCAGGTAGACAGAGCCACTGGTTAACACCAGAATGGATGGGCAGACAAGTTAAGGGTCAAGCACAGAGCAGGTAGTCAGCCAGAGCCACAGGTCTGCACCAGATTGGATTGTCAGACTAAGCCAGGAGTCATACATGGAGCCAGGGGTCATACACGGAGCGGGTAGTCAGGCAGAGACACAGGTCAGCACCAGGATGGAGCCAAGGGTCAAGTACGGAGACAACAGAGATAAGGATACTACTGCACTGGACACCAACGTAAGGGTGAATTACCCAGGTATCCAGGCAGCCTTATATACTGCCAATCGGGAGAGGAGGTGGAGCACACAATAGGAACCATGTCCCTTTAAGAGTGGTGCACGCGTCAATGGAGGATTCCCACTATGATGCGCTCCCGCACAGACTGCCAGCCGAGAGGAGGAAGCAAGATTTGGCATGGCCAGTCGCAAGGAGGCATTGATATGGCCAGATCACAGCTGCCGACTGCAAGGTACGTATTGACCATGATAAACAGTTTATGGTAGTGCAGGATGTGGTAGTTGTCACCTACAACTAACTCTGTCATCCTCCTCTATGCTTTGCATTTGCATGTCAGTAGCAGGAAGAAGAAAAATCTGTCCCACGCTGAGACAAATACAGCACTACTATTAAGTGCCCCTCACACCACCAGTATATTTAGGAGTGCTTCTAATGTTGCTAGTCAGCACATCACTGATGTGTTGCTGGTGTTCTGACAATCAGACCTATTATTGTGCTTCAGGCAACAGATAGCAACATGTTTATATTTTGCATTCCGTTGATTTCATAGACTGAAGTGGTCCTTTTGGAATAGTACTACTACTAATACAAGGACTAAATGTTGTAATAGCATTAGCAGTAGGTATCAGCGGTACTCCACTTTGAACAGCACCCATAGCCACAGTTGTGAATGTTGATCAGTGCTGCTGCTTAGTTAATAATAATGAGAGTGACGGATGGATGTTGGCTTGGAAGTGGTGATTCTGATGATGATGACTGTGAATATGGGGAATATATTTTAGGCTTGTTTACATATACACACATTCCAGTTGATCTCTGAGTTTAATAACAAGCATATTGCTCCTTTTCAGTGGTGGAAGACTGAGCCTTTTCCTTTCAGTTAGATATAATTTTGTGTTGTTACTATCATTACTCTATATCTACTGCATCTGAATCAGAAGTAGAAGGGGAAGGACATGGCATGAAATATTCTAAATCAATGTAATCATCAATAATTAGGTCATCAGCATCAGCAGCATAATCTGCATCTTCCTCACTACACTACATATTCTTGTAGGTATTTTGGAAAGTCTGTAAAAGTTGAATTTTACTTTTCCACTTTTTATATAATATTGACTAAAAGTTTGTGCCAGTGTGTCAGTCTCCCAAGTGCAGCAGTTGGTCTCACTGCTAAATTTTGCACTGGTATGGCAACATCCTCATCATTACAAGAAGATTTGGACAAATTGGGTAACTGGGCAGGCAAATGGCAAATGAGATTCAGTATAGACAAGTAAAGTTATGTATTTTGAGTATAATAATAAAAATGCAACATGTAGTTTAAATGGTGTTTCTTTGGGGAAATCAACTAATGAAAAGAATTTGGGAGTAATGGTAGACACTAGACTTAGCAGTAGCGTGCAGTGTCAGCTGGCAGCTGCAAAGGCCATTAAGATATTGGCATGTATTAAAAGCGGCATTGACTCATGGGAGAAAGATATTATTCTGCCTCTTTACAGGTTCATGGTAAGACCCCACCTTGAATATGCTGCTTAATTCTGGGCACCTTTTCTGAAAAAGGATATTATGGAACTAGAGAAAGTACAGAGGAGGGTTACAAAACTAATAAGGGGAATGGAAAGTTTTAGTTATGAAGAATGGCTAGAAAAGTTAAACTTATACACACTAGAGAAACAGCATCTTAGAGGGGATATGATAACATTATATAAATATGTTCGGGTCCCATACAAAGGGCTCTCCAAAGACCTGTTCATTAACAGAACAGTACAAAGGATGAGGGGTCACCCGCTTAGACTTGTGGAAAGGAGATTTCATCTACAGCAGCGGAAGGGATTCTTTACGATAAGGACAATAAAGGTATGGAATTCACTGCCTGAAGAAGTGGTGCTATCGAATACAGTAGATGCCTTTAAAAAGGTCCTGGACACTTTTTGAAAAGAGCAGAACATAGATGATTGGGCTTAATATTTATTTAGTGCTTGTTAATCCAAGGAGAAATCTGATTGCCATTTGGAATCAAGAAGGAATCCCCCACCCATTCAAAGCAGAATTTTAAATTGCTGTATTGAGGGTTTTTTTTGCCTTCTTTTGGATCAACTACGTGAAACAGGAATAGGAAAAAGGTTGAACTTGATAGATGCAAGTCTTTTTTCAACCGAAACTACTATGTAACTATGTAACAGCATTATAATTCAACTCATCATTCTCTTTAGTGTTAAAAAGTTGATTATTACAGTTGGAACTCTTCATGTCACTTTAACAAACAGCCTTGTAAGTAGGAGGAGGATCATCATCATTTACTGCAAATGCTGAAGCAACCATGGCTGCAGTCAGTTTTTGTAGTTCAGTTTTATTACCATCAACACGTCTGTGCATTGCTTATAGTTCTTTCTACATACCCCTGCCCCAACATGTTTGGTGGACATAATGATAGCAGTGTTGATTTTTACTATAAAGTAAACAACAAAGCTGTTAGCTTGTAGAGTGATGTTTTGTCTGTTGCTCTGTGTAAAAATAATGTATGATGCATATCTCTCTTTTTACTGTCACTGTCACTCTCAGCTGAGTTGTAGGATCTCATGCCTATCTGTCACCTATCAGTCTAGAGTTGATATTAAGAAAAAAACATTAAACTGTCTTTGTCACTGTCAATGTTACTCTCTACAAATCACAACCATGCTCCCTGTAACCACAAGTAACCCCAGCTGCCTCTCTTTGACTGTCTGCCTCTAACCTTACTATTAAAATATCCACAGCTTCTTCTGTCTCACAAACCTAGAGTGGTTATTTTTATACTACAGTGTTGGATGGATCAGTTAACTTCAGAATCAGTAGCTTGTAGTAAAGACTACAGTTTACAGCTGCAGATGCACTACCAGAGTTCATTACACCTCAGTATATGCTTGTCTTTATTGTTTATATCTCTGCGAATGTAGTAACTTGTGTGTGAGTAATAAAGTATGTAAAGTTGTACTTGTTGTCTGTTTCTCTTTTCTTGCATGTATGATGTATTATGTGTGTCTTTGTCGTACAGTGGTGGGCAATGAGACACCTTACAATTGCTGCCTAACTACAGCTCTCATAATTTCCTGCCAACTTATGGTTGGTGGGGTATGATGGAAGTTGTAGTCTGGTATCAGTTGGATTTCATCACGTTGTCCACCCCTGGTGTGGTTTCTGTCACTGAGTCTCAGCCCAGCTCAGGTTCAGTCAGCTCATGTAAGAAGGATCACCTGACTGTCACTGTCACTTATCAGTCAAAACTGTTTTTATTCATTTATTTTTAGCTCTCTTTTCTCTCTTCATATCCATGCTACCCACACCCCACCTGAATTTTGTTACTGAATGAATAGACAATAGCAAATTTAATTTGTATACATTTGGAAAAATATTATTTCTTCTTCTATTTGATAACATGCATGCTGTTTAAATATGGTAAATTAACTTACAGTAGCTGTATTAGTTCAGTGTAGTAATTCATATATATGAGTGCCTCGACATTGGTGATGTCTTCTAACAGTTAACATTTTTCAAACAAGCTTTTAGGAGTCCTCCTCTTCCTTCCTCCCTAACTCTTCTTTTTTTCACAAACATAACTTTAACAAAGCTGGATTCCAGTTAAAGGGATAGTAATGTTTCATAATAAAAGCAGCTCTAATTAATCATCATAGTATTTGGACTTTGGAGAGTTTTATTTCAATTCTGTCAGCGTTGTAGTTCAAGAGTAATTGGATGATAAAGTATCCCCCTCTCACCCCTTTTACTGATGTAACACTGCTCAGCCAGATCAGAAGGGAGGTGCCCATGTAGACTTCAGAGAGGGATAATCTTCAATTAAGATAAGGGAAAAACTTGAAAAACTTGTCAAGGGGGGCAGGGCTTTCATTGTTCTCATAGGAAGAAGATTGCCCCCTTATGTTATCTGTCTAGTCTTACAACCAGATTCCACATCTGAGAAGAGATGGCTTACACTAGGTAAAAGGGGCGGGAGGGGAAGTTTGCTTGTGAATATCTCTCAAACCATAAAGGTTTGAGAGATAAGACTTATATCATTCTTTATGTTTTTTTTAATGCCTACAAAATAAAATAAAGATAAAACAAAGTATTACTATCCCTTTAAAGATAACAGTAATGCTGTGGGTATATTATGAAACCATAGGTGGTATCATACAAACACAAGATAATGGGGAGGAAGGAGGAGAAAAAAGTGAAACATCATATAGAGACATGGGTAAGAGAAGAGATAAAAGAAAAAAAAAAGAACAAATTATAAACATTTCTGGTAACTGGTTAAAGCCAAGATCAATAGTTAATTGTTTTTCCTGGGTCTTAAAGAGAATCTCATCCTTCATTCAAAGGTCTCTCTGTCTTAGATGCTATGAAAATTCCTTAAGGATCCTACAGTACATTTTTTTATTGAGAGTCAGATAGTGAGAAACAGCATCCATCTGTGTTATAGTGCTTCCTTCCTTAACCCTTGGCGTGCCAGAGGGGTACAGAATGCATTGCAAAGCATGTGTCATTGACTTTCTTTGCTGGTTCATATGTGTTTGTAATTTTTTGCCTGTTTCACTGATGCATCCTTGGTTGCACTTAAAGCACTGATTCATATATGCTACTTTCCTTGATGTTAAGCAGTATTATCCATTGATTTGGAAGGATCATGTAATGTGCACGAGTGTTTCATATGCATTTATGTGCCTGCAAAATTTGCATAATAATAATCCTGCTTATTATATTTTGTCTGGGTTTTTTGGCTGTCTGAATGAAACAATTAGAGGCCTGTGAAAGATTTCTTTCATTGTTGCACCCATCTGTCTGTGGGTTTTTGTATATTGATGTGTGAAGTTTGCCAGTCTTCAATTATATTGTAGTGCCCAGAAAATTGCCTGTAGAGTAATCCATATTGAGTTTGATGGATAGGAGTAATAAGTATTGTGGAAACTTTACTTCTTCCAAGAATTAATCATCTAGGCTGTGATTGCCCGTGTAGGGTCTTTCTTGGAGTGTGGCTAGAAAGTACTCTTCAAGGTACAACCAATACCAAGGCACTCACTAATTTAAATATCGATGACTGAAAAAGATACTACATTTCCATTTTTGGACTTGTGCAATGATGCTTACGCAGATTCTACTTTTATGGAACCCTTTTAAAAGAGATTATTGATTTTTATGAGTTTTTATTGAGATAGTGTTCTATCTTTTTTAATGTATTTTTGCACATTTTGCTCTGCACTTATTAGCTTTTTACACACTCACTCTTGACATCAGATGTTGAGTCAGGAAAAAGTGTTCACATGTTAAACAGCTGGCTTAGGGGTCCTCTCCCCTGTTTTGTTCCAACAATTATGATTTTTGTGGACATTTACAGTATGGACTGTTTTTGATATACCAAATACAAGTCAATGTAGCTTTTATTATGTATATTTGTATCCTTCTTAGTGTACTGTTTAGCCTGCTGGCTTAGCAATTCATGTTTGTGGATGGCAGAGCCTGCTTGTCTAGTGTTCACTGTTGCAGAAGAAACCTCAGAGTGGACAATTATTTGTCTGAGTCAGGTGCACCCCAACACATAATCTAGAACATTCGGGGTACCCCTAACATATTTAATGTACTTTATCAAGGACATAAGAGGGGTACAATACATAAATATACAGTTATTATTAGGTATCATAATAACAAAACTAAATATATCATGAATAACAATTTCTATAAATTTTTATTTAAAAGTCCATTTTTGTTAGTCTTCATAGAAAACATGGGGCACCCTGGTTGAGAATCCCTGGTCTGAATGATACTCTTGGTTTACACTAACCTTTAATGGTGTATTCCCTTTCTAGGGGTAACACTTCCGTAGATATACTCTTATATGTTTTTGCTTCCACCCATCCCATTTTATGCAAAAAAACAAAAAAGTATTTTGGTATTTTTTTTATAATGACTACTAGTACTCAGTAGCGTCATTTATCTTTTATTCCCAGTATGGCAATACATTTTAGAAGATTTTTCATGAACATACATGATTATTGAGTTGGTGTTGGAGATTCTTAAATGAGCTAGTGCTCTTGTTTGTTTACTTTTTTAATAATCCTATATAGTAATTTGCTAAATGTGTTTGTCAGAAGCTGTCATGCGCTGCGTGCACTGCAGTCATGCGCACTATAAACTGCCCATGCCGTGGCTGAATTTGGAGTGCCCCACTGCATATCAGTAGTGACATGTCTCTACTGTGCATGACTGCACTGCTGCCGTTGCTGGATGGCACTGTGGCCCGTGTACATGGGCTCTTCAACTAGTCTTAAATAAATTGATAATACCCCTTGGAAGCAGCTGTGAATCCTATCAGCCTCAAAGGCCCAAGTGTTTTGGTTTTATATTATGTTTTTTCATGGAAGGAAGGAATCTCTACCTCCCCCCATAACCTACAAACTGTTCTGTGCAAGGTGGTGACGAGTACAAAATATATACATACATGGATGTCATAATGATGACCATATACAAAAGTCTGCATACCTTCTGTGCTATGGAGTAGAAGCCTGTAAACATTACGCTGGGGTCTTGTACCAGCCCACACTCAACATGTACACCAGGGGTGTGTGTGTGACTTAAGCTAACAGCCCCCTCAGGTTTTTAGGTTGCTGGTAATCAGAGGAATCAGGGGAAGTTAATCTCCTTGGCATCTGTAGAAGCTGGCGGATCTACTGAGCTCCATGTTATAAGGTTGTATAGTAGATAAGTAATATCTCACTTTGATCAAGGATCCTTACCTTCCTTGGATTTGGCGTGGGGACATAGATCCTCCTTAACCTCTGTTATAAGAGTCATAACTACAGGGGGTGCAGATGTTGTAGTTGTGCCAGGGCCCAGCATCCAAGGGGGCACCATCAGCCAATTGGTCTAATACAGTGGTTCTCAACTCCTGTCCTCAGGACCCACTAACAGGCCAGGATTTGATGATTTCCTTGTTAGAGCACAGGTGAGTTAGTAAATGTGAATGAGTCTCTGATCACCACCCCTGTGCTCTAGCAGATAAATCCCTAAGTCCTGGCCTGTTAGTGGGTCCTGAGACAGGAGTTGAGAACCACTGGTCTAATAGGTTCTAGTCATGCCTCTGTGCAAATATATTTTTTTAGAGGGTCCAAAAAATACTTGCATTGGGTCTTGCCATTGACTAGTTAATAGGGATGGGCAAACATTTTCAGCTAAAATTGAAATTGCCTAAAAATGTCACTTTCTGCTTGGTGAAAAATTTTTCTCGAAAAGTGCTGTTTTCCCACTTTTTTCACTTAGCTCATTGCATTGAAAGCAATGGTAAGAATAATTTTTCTTCACAGGAAAGTTTTCTCTACTGTTCTACAGCCATATAAAAGGGAGTCAGGATCTCACAGCAGCCATTCTGTGTTTGTGAGCTAAAGAAGATAGGCAAATAAAGGGGAATTGAAGCTCAGTTTACGGAATCATTTAGGTAGGAAATTTGTTCTCTGTAGTAGGGGGAGTCTGGGGGCACAATGGGGGAGAAGAAGGGAGGAAGGAGGTTGACCCAAAATACCCCAATATTTGGTGTGACTGACTGGCAAGACACAGGCAGCTGGGGTCCAAATTGCTGATTTTGCTTTTATTGTCTCTGTGCTGGGGAAGTCAAAGAAGTTGTTGCTTTTGTTTTTTAGTTTTATATATATATATATATATATATATATATATATATATATATATATGGACTAACTGTGATAAAATAGGGTGGACAATTAAAAAAAAAAAAAAATCCCTCTAACCCTAGAATTGTACTGGAGTCGACCATAGCTTAACTCTCCTGAGTATTAGGTGAGTGTGCCAACAAATGCACTTGAAGTTTAGAAATGGTGGTCTGATATTGCATGAATACATAAAAATACATTCTTACCAAAAGCTGACTGAGATTTGATTCATATCAAATCTTATTCAAATGCAGTTTGCAGGCCATGATGATGACCATCCATTTGCAAAAGGTATGCAATTAATGGTTGAACATGGAGGGGTTATTAGAAAGGGTAATTTCTGTTGAAGATCCTAGAGTTTGTGTTCACCTTGGCATTGGCTATTTTACTACGGTTAGGGTAATTTCCAAGGGTAAGGCAATGTTTTTCACTAGGGCATATATATCAAGTCAAAAGTTTAATAAATGAAGAATAGAGCAGTTGCACTATATGCCAAAAGAAAACCTCGCAATGAACTAAACAGAATGTGTTCCCATGTAGAATTGGTGCAAATATTATCCCTTTATTTTTTCTTGGTATGAGTAAACAGCTGTGGGATTATGCACTGAGGCGTGGTGAAGAGGTGATAAAACAGAGATGACTTATCCAGTTTATCACTTCTCCATTTCCTATGTTATTCGATGGAGCCTATGCACCAAGATCTCCAAAGTTGGATAAATCTAAGTTAATCGGCTCCATATAAAAACATAGAACTTGGAGAATTGATATCACTAGAAAAGTTATCTCTGGCTTATGACCTCTTTATCACGCCTTAGAGCATGTCCCCCATAGTAGCTTCAAAATAGTAGTCTACAAACTGCTAAAGACATATCATTAACATATAGAAGGGCAATTCTGGGGAAAACCAATTAGTATTAATTTAAATCAATGCATTTGAGAACTCTCTAGCCTTGAAGTTATTAAAAGCCTCATTTAAATCAAAATTAATTTTTATGTGTCCCCTTTGATGCAACTGGTTTTCTCAAAATGGCACATCTTTTGCTTCTTAAATACAGCCCATGTTGCCTAATTCACCTCCACTTGGACACTTGTGTATCTTCTAGTAGACATCTATGACACGAATGCTGCCAGACTACACCGCTTACCACTCAGCTGGCCTGAAATATTGGAAGTTGCAGCCTGGCAGCAGCTGGAGGGCCTCACAATTCCCACCATGGATCTAGGGGGAATTATTTGTTATTTTTCTTTGTGATACTCTTCTCCTACGTAGCATATTTCCCTGTGTCAGTGTCCTTGTCTCCTTTCATCAATTAGTGTCAATGTCTATGTCAATCAATTAGTGTTCCTCTATTTGGGTCAATGGCACATTAATTTGAACTGCATCAGGTTAACATTCTTTCAATATGATAGACTTTACTTATCTTGTAACAATGAAATGTAATTATGCAGCTACTGATAATACGTTCAATTGAATCAGCTGAATTATGTTGGCAACTCACAAAAGCCACTGTATTGCAATATTTGTAAAATATCCAGCAAACGACTCCATGGAAGTTCACAAATGGTAGCATGCTGAAACTTCTAATGGAAAGGTGTGTATTATATATTTGAAATCAGTAAAAATGAAAAACCTTGAGTAAAATTTTAAATAATTTGGCAAAAAAAAAGATTTAAAACAGCAAATCTAGGCTGTTTTATTACCCCTTTTAATGCCTGGTTTGTCTTCAAAGATCTCCATACATTTTGGTTCACAAAGAAATTATCCTTTTGCGCCTATTACCATTGATATAGCAGCCAAGTGAATGGGGTAGACAAGTCTCCCAAGAGTATATAGTGAAAGTGTATAGCTCCTTGTGCCACATTCCCACCTTATCATTGTGGACTCTGTCCCTTTCTTGCATTAAGCCAATAAGGGAAGCAGGGGTCCTTTATGTGAGTTTCAAATGTTATATGTGGGGTTTTCTTCAGCTGTCTGGGAGCTAATTTCAACCTTGTTCCCAGTTCTCACAAATGACCAACAAAATATGCACAGATTTTGAGAGAAATCAAGTAACAAATAGATTTAGTACATAGCAGGGTACATGCACTGTCTCTGCTATTCTCAAAGCAGAAATTATATTTGAGCCATTGCCAGCAGACATAAAGCCTGCTTCCAAGCAGTGGGGTACAAACAGTTATTTATCTATGATCTGCTTAGTTTGTATAACATATTTACAGCTTTGTGGGATTGTCTGTCAAAGCTCTGAATGCATACAATGGTATGCTGATAGTTTTCAGCAGCTGGCCTTTACTACTATCACCAGAGCTGGAAAAAATAATGGTGATGACCTGCTGCTGCAGACTGATAGGAAAGATAACCAGGGAGCAGTAACACTCATACAGATTGTACAATGGCCATTTGTCTGCTTATCTATGGTGAGTTGAAATTTTTTTGCTATATGGTATTTTCTTCACTTTGCTCAATACACCAATCTCCTGCTTGTAAAATTCTGGTACAGATGCCCATGAAAAATAACTGCAGCTTGGGATATTCCAGTGGGGTGAAACAAATTACATCATTAATTAAAACCTATGTTTTCAACAAAAGAATAGAGCAGCACTTCAGACTCGAACATTGTGGCACGTTTGCCATTCCAAAGACATACTTTTGGATTATTGATTCCAGGACATACTTGAAAATGATATAAATCTCAATGTATTCTTTTTAGTAAAACATTTTTCAAAATAAAAAATTAGTATAAATGTATATGCATATTTGACTTATTTCTATGAATTCAGTAAATGTTGTTTGACAACACATAGAAGAACTGAATAACTTAATTCCTTTAATAACATGACTATTACAATTGTTGGTAGAGTTAGTGGCAAGAGGTCTGGCACTTGTGGTGAGGCTCGATGACTCTTGATACTTCCAGTTAATTCAGAGTCATCCTCCTCTATGCTTTGCATTTGTACAACAACAATAGCAAACATGAGTGTTATTACTGAGGAAAACGATACACTCAGATACACCTATAACACTACTATTATGTGCTTTTCAGTTATATGAATATTTAGGAGTGTTTATACTGCTTCTAGTCATTGCAGTTCTAACATGCTGCATGTCTTCAGATCATAGAGACACATTTCACCAGCAAAATGGGTGCACATTTTAGCTAGTCCTATCTGCTTCTTATACATTACCTGTCTCATTATCAGCTTAAAGTGGAGGTTTCTACCATGGGCAAGTCCACATTATACACCACTGCATGCATAGAACCATGACAGTAAACAAAAAGAGTGTAGCTGTAAGGTTTTGGAGGGGCTTCTTTGTCACTTGGTCAGTGAAAGTTAATGTGTGACTTGTGTGCTGATGAAGCCTATAGAGAAAGTCATCTTACTGGTTATATTTATTATAGAAAAAAGTTTAGAGCATGGCAGATGATTCTTACAGCAATGACAAAAGAGATATGAACCATCTGGTGAATGACAGTAGCTTGCTTCGAGCAGGATCCTTACCTAGTATCCATTAAAATCAATGACTAATAAATTATAGCTTGATTGCTGGATTACTGCTTTAAACATAAAAGCTCTGAATTTGTGCCAAGGTGTGAGCTGCAGCACTCTGAAGAAGTAGATAATGTGAAAAATAAAGAAACTCATACAGATTGAATGGAAGATTGCACTGTGATGAATAAGAGAAAAACATAGGGCAAAAGCATTAGAAATTAAAGTGAAAAGGAAGTAATCATCAGCAATAGCAGAAACTCAATATTTTGCAAAACACGTCATCATCATCATCATCATCATCAAAGAAAGCAATTAATGCATCTCAGCAAGACAGTTTAACATTTGTTGTGGTACTGGTACATTTCTTTTGCCATTGATCAAAGAGTAGGGGTTAGTAGTAGCTGATGGACATGAACACCATCTATCAACAAATGTGAGATGGTTACAGCATACTTGCAGGATAACTACGTTCTAGGCAGAAACAATGATCAACTTGAGTATTGGCAAACAAAACCTTGTAAGGCCAGCACCCAAGAATATTGTTATGGAAACCCTTAGTTACCCATCCAAAATCATACAGCAACAGAGGGTTTTAAGTGTGGCTCAAGATATCATTAATGACTACAGGACATTTCTATATACAACAGGAGTGTTGGTAGACTTACATCTAATACGAGATTCTTTGCTCAATTACCATCAACTAAGACAACTGGGATCATTTTGACAATGAACTCTGCTGACGAACAACTTGACATATAATAATGCAACGTTGTATTCGAATAAAACATGATGCTGCACATGTTTTGCCAAGCATACCCTTCTATTCATCTTAATAATAATAATAATAATAATAATTATATATTCACTAGCAACATCCACATCTGCCAAGTTAAATGTAACCTTTCATTTTTTAACCCCTTAACGACCAGCCGATCGGTGCGGAGGACCACGGAGCATTTTTTTTTTTTTTTGTTATTCCGCTTCCGGACTCCCCAAACGGCGTGCAGCCGCGGGGGGGGCCTGGAATTCCATGATGGTTATAGTATGTAATGGGTCATTCACTCAGATCGACCCTTGACGTACTATGATCGTCAAGGGTCGTTAAGGGGTTAATCACCTTTATGCTGTTGAATGATGTTGATTATAAATGTACGCCATCTGCTTTGTTTATGAACACAATTTCATAATTACACTATCAAGAATAATATAATATTTTGTTTCAAAGTACACAGACAACACACAGAGTGCTATTCAGTATTTCCAAACACACACTGAATCTTCAACAATTTAAAAAAGGTTATTTTGAAGCAGTGACTGGTTGATCTTTCCACTTCCACTTAATAATCATATTAATTTGTTTATTTCCATTAAGTATTCTATTAAAAGTTATAGTATTATATACTTTGATTCAAGTAGAAATATAGACTAGTCACACACATGTGACATATAGTCATCAGATATGCCTTTTTGAAACATTAATAACAGGCCTAGTCTATTAAAGCAGCATGGGGGTGGAGGGAGGACAAGTCTACTCGAGGTATACTGTAGAGATACAACTTACTAGGTGATCATTAAAAAAAAAAAGAAGCGTGTGCTGCTTTATGTATCTTCATAAAAGGTACTTAAAGACAGTGAGCCACGAGGTCTTTTTACTGATCATTTATAGGCTAAGCAAACCAAAAAATTGAGTATCCTACACAGGGCTTATATTTTTAAGTCCTTTGCCACTAGCCAGTCCTGAAAAGTTACTCGCCACAACAAGCCATAAAATACCCACCAGGGCTGAATTTCTACTCGCCAGGGCTAAATTTTCACTCGCCATTGACTAGTGGCGAGTAGAAATTTTGAGCCCTGATCCTACACATTGATTAGCCTTTGCAAATATATTTATAATTAAAGGTAAAGCCTTTAGAGAAATGTCACCCTGGCTATAGTCAGGTAAGCCTTAAACACTGTTAAAGGGGATCTATTACCCCTATAAACGTTAGTCTTATTAGTTAGATTATTAAGCGAATATGTTTAAAAATGTATTCACTTGTTTTTTTAAAAAACGCTATTCAGGTGAAAATTAATGTTTAAAGAGGGCCCTTCACCCTACTTCCGGACAGACTGCGGTACCTACTCTGGACCACAGTCTATCACTCTGCCTCTGGTCCCCTCCCTCTATCCAGCCTTCTCCTTCTGTAAGCTGTCTGTAAGCTGGAGCGATCTCATTGGCTAGATATTGTTTCCCCTTGAATTAAGTGTATCGTCCCAGACCACTGTATGTGTCTTCATCCCCAGATTACAGCTTGTTGCACCATTTGTTCTTGTCAGTCATCTGACATAGAAGATAATGCAGACTTTTCTGACATTTGAGTGACCACTTTGTTACACTTGTGCATGATGTTGGAGAAGACTAAACATGAGTCAGCACAAAAATGTAAAAATAAATATACAAACTGATTATGGCTTAAATCCATTAAACACAAATAACCCCTAAATAACAGTTTAAAATCATGCAGTTACTTGCTTTCATTATATATTTACAAAATTATATATATATATATATATATATATATATATATATATATATATATATAATCAAGATGACATGATATATGAACAATAGTCTTTTTCTCAGAAAAAGAGGGTTCTGTTTCTGTTTAACCCCTTGAGGACAAGAGGGGTGACCAACAGTTGCACTGCAGTGTATTGCACTCCCTTTTGCCCTTGAAAGCTTTTTGACTCACAAAAATATCTACATATATTGTATATATTGTTTACAGAATGATGCCTATTCTATCAACCTTTTTTTCAATTTCAATGTTTTTCACTCTATTCTGACTATTAGTTGGGCTAAACTTTTATGTTCATTTTTGCACTGGAGTGTATGTGAGCATAAAAGGTGGAGGAGTTCCTGGGTAATCCATTTGCTCTATAGAGAAGAACTAAACCATACCATAGATTTAAACTGGGATTCTAACCCCCTTGACTGGGATTTTTTGTAATTTTTAGTTCTCTGGAGTTTCATTGGTTTTCACCAGAACTTCACTGCAATATAATAATGCTGTTGTGTCAGAACAGGACAACGGTATAAACAATTCTAAAAACATCAATTCTGCAAACATCTACACAAGATTTTAATAAATAGCTTCTTTTTATGTGTATACATTATTTATTTATTTAGAAAATGTTTTACCAGGAAGAATATTCTTAATAACATAAACTGATCACTGAAAATCAAGAGCAAAATATAATTGTGAACTAGTGTTTAGTCACTTAAGGTTTAATACTCTGAAGTATATATAATAACTAATATTTATATAGCACCTTTCTACCAGTGGGACTGAAAGCGCTGTCAGCACCCGCTCTCAGAATTAACCAAATTGGCAGCTGAAATAATATGTGTTATTATCCAATCAATGGTACTCATTTATCGACCTCGGAAGGATGAAGGGCTGAGTTGACCCTGCCGGGATTCAGGCTCTATAGTCAGGGAAATTACCACTGAGCTATCTCAATATATATATATATATATATATATTTTTTTTTTTTTAAATTATATATATATATAAACAGTGGAACAAGTGTGGGTTAACCAAATGAATCACAGGGGTCAAACATAAATCTCCATCATTATAATGTTTCTTCAGGTTGGTTTTGGTTCCTATTCTTTAAAAGATTTTACAAAACCCAGATATTCTTTTAGATCTTTCAAATAAAAAAAATTGTTCATTTATTTTAAAAGTGTCAATGTTGCAGCTAAGACTGATCAGGGGAGAAGAATATACTGTATCATTCCGAAGGTAGACTTGCTTGCTTTGCTCGACATCCAATCTCTGGCCTGTACAGGAAAATCTTAGCATTGATTTGTATGCAGTGAGTCCCCCCATTACTGGGGTACTGACCCATCATGCTTTCCAGATGCCCTATACTAGGCACCCAAGAACATATTATATCTGCAAAATATTACATATACCTACAAATGAAGATACATATGCCATTTCCTAGGCCTTCAATACACAGACTTATAGACTACTGGTAGTGAAGGCCCGTGTGCACGGGCCAGGGTGTCACCCAGTGACCTCAGCTGCTGCACAGAGCCAGGGGGTGGGGACAGGCAGTGGGCTGTTCGGGTGCCCTGCTCCGGATCGGCCGTGCATCGGACTGGGGCCCGGCGTGTTTGGGCAGTTTCTGCTGCGCATGTCTACTGCGCATGACTGCGTTATTCGGGAAGTCTCTATTGTTCATTTGCGTGTTACACACACAGGGAGCTTTGCATCCTAGCAAATTATATTATAAGGATATGTATGCCGTATAGCACACAAAGTATAGACTATAAGTATGCAGTATAACAAACACATAAACTTATTGACTGTAAGTATTCAGTATAACACACACACATTAAATATCTGGATTTACAGACATACATCATTTTTGTACATGTATTTTTTTCTCATTAACAAAGGTCAGAGATCTTATATATACAACATTATATTATGAAATATTAATATATCTTAAATATGCCATTATTTCCTGTTTACTGTTCCCCATATGGTTTCAATTACTGTAATTGCCTTATCTGGCTTTCAAACATAGTCTGAGTAAAATAAGTTATTCCACTGGGCTTCAGAAATACTGCAATTTATAGGAAAAACATTTCAACCTAAGAGATCACAGAATGACTGAAAAAAGATGTGCTCCATGTGTTACATACAGAAAAACACATTTTCAAATACAGTAAAACATAAAATAAAGTTAATGGAAGGGTTAGGGATGGAGCCATAAGCAGAGAATGTCATAATCGAAATTAGCAATTTTTCTCTGAATCCTAAATTCTTCATACCCATAAAGTAGTTCTTATATATGAAAATTAGCAGATATAGGTCAACCTAAACCACCTCTTTGTCACAGAGGGCGGTTTAATAAAATTCCTATTCAAGTTAAAGGGATATTTGTTATTGCTGCACAGCTGACCTACCACAGTTATGGTTTGAAATTCCCTTTTCCGTTGAATGGTAATTTTCAAACATTTGGAACTTTCAAAAGCAATGACAAGTTAAGACAGAATATTGCAGTTTGAGTCAGTACCAGTCACGACATACAGATTTGGTCCATTTTTGCCAGGTATAATGAAAAGCAAGGATCCGGAAAAATTAGTGTTCTCAGTACTATTCTAACTTTTCATGTAATCACACAAAGTTTGTTAGGGCTAGAGCCAAATATACTGACCATATTTACCATTGACATAGATTGTTTCCTTGGTATATTGGCCCCCTTTGTGCATTGTCACACAGAATAGTGATAATTCTGGAGAATGTTCAGACCCCACTTTGGCTCTTTCAGCTCCATATCAGACACACTCACACTTACATATACAGTATATCTATATATCTTCGTTCTAATCCCGGGAAGTCTCAACCAGGGGAGGGCTTGCTGCCACTAGCTAGCCAATGAGATGTGTAGGGAGGAGTTGACTTGGCAGAGGGGCTAATACACAGTGTGTAATGGCTTCGCCCCTGCTTCCTCAGACAACCTTAAACACATTGAGTTAATCGCCCCTTCCCCTCCATTTGCCTCCATCTGCCTTCAATTCACAGCTTCATCTCTGCCCCTCAATTCCACTCCCAGTTTTGCCTCCTCACCCAATCCATTCCAAAAGAAAAAAAAAACAATCAGACCTCATGGTGGGACAAAAAAGCTCCCCCACTTCCATTCTACCTGGAGAACCCAGGGAGTGGGCAGGTTTGGCAAGCCCTCTCCATCAATAAGGGAAAGCCTCCCTCATTAACGTTAGAGGGTTTCCCGATCCCGCCCACTCCTACCTGTCTCCAGGTAGAATGGAAGCAGGGGAGCTGTCCCCTGAGTTGCCTCTCTTGATCTCCCAGATAAATTAGCTGGGATATATGTATCTGGGGGGCATCAGGAGGGGTTCTGATGCCCCACCATGAGTTCTGTTGCACTTTACATTCTGAGACCCAGGTCTAAACCATGTCAATGTAATTACATACATAATACACACACATATAAAACTGTACAAATTACAATATGCATTAAGCATTCATGCACATGTTATATAATGTAATCCTTCTAAATTTGTCATAACTAAATAGAAAGGAAGGGCCTGCAACCTAAATAATTCTTCAGTCATCATTTTCTAATTTTTTAAATGCTTTTCATTATTCATGAAGCTAATAAGCAAACACATTCTTTAAAAAAATACACTCATCAAAGAATATTTAAAGGGGTATTAACATTTCATAATAAAAGTAGCTTTAATTAATCTTCATAGTATTTGGGCCTTGGAGTGTGTTATTTCAATTCTGTCTGAGCTGTAGTTCAAGAGTAATTGAATGATAAAGTATCCCCCCTCCCACCCCTTCTACTGATGTAACACTGCTCAGCTTAGAGCAGCAGGGAGGTGCCCAGGTAGACTGCAGAGAGGGACAATCTTCAATTAAGATAAGAGAAAAAGCTGAAAAAACTGTCAATGGGGGCAGTGTTTTCATTCTCACAGTAGAATATTGACCCTTGATATGAGCTATCTGGTCTATGGACTGGATTCTACATCTGAGGAGTGGGGGCTTACACTAGGTAAAAGGGGCAGGAGGGGGAAACTTTATCATTCAATTACTCTTGAACTACAATGCACACAGTAACGAAATAACACTCTCCATGGCTCAAATACTATAAAGATTAAATGGAGCTGCTGTTTTTATGAAACATTACTATCTCTTTAAGTTATCACATTTGCATTTCACGGGATAGTTGTGTGTATAGAAAATGTACTTACTATTTGTCATATTAACATGTTTCCCTAAGTATTTGCTTTACAGACAGAATATAAAACTAGTATGTAAAAAAATGTATTTAAAACAAAAGCAGTCTAGAGCATAACCAATAAAATTTTAGAAAGCAATATGATAAATATTAGTGTTGAGCGAGCGTGCTCGGCCGATGCTCGGATCGGCTCGAGCATCGCTCTGCTCGGCACATGGCGGTACTCGTCGAGTACCGCCATGTGCTCGCCCGCCATGTTCGGGTGGCGGGGATCTGTGCCGGAAGAGGCACAGATCCGAAGACGCTCCGCTGGACCACCAGGGACTGGAGGTACGGGGGCATTGCGGAGATGAAGGGGGCATTGCGGAGATGAAGGGGGACATTGTGGAAGAGGGGCATAGACTCTATGCCCCTCTTCCACAATGTCCCCCTTCATCTCCGCTATGCCCGTCTTCCACAATGTCCCCCTTCATCTCCGCTATGCCCCTCTTCCACAATGTGCCCCTTCATCTCCGCTATGCCCCTCTTCCACAATGTCCCCCTTCATCTCCTCTATGGCATAGAGGAGATGAAGGGGGACATTGTGGAAGAGGGGCATAGCGGAGATGAAGGGGCACATTGTGGAAGAGGGGCATAGCGGAGATGAAGGGGGACATTGTGGAAGACGGGCATAGCGGAGATGAAGGGGGCATAGCGGAGATGAAGGGGGACATTGCGGAGATGAAGGGGGCATTTGGAGATGAAGGGGGCATAGCGGAGATGAAGGGGGGCATTGACCAGGCACCCTCCCCTCATCAGAGCAGGGGGTGCCTGGTGTAATGCTCGTGTCGCCCCATTATATGCAATGGGGCTCGGGTGCTCGGCCGAGCACTCGAGCCTCAGGGGGTGCTCGGTCAGAGCACCCGAGCATCGGGGTGCTCGCTCAACACTAATAAATATGAGTTATAAAATATGTAAAGGAACACAAATATATTAAGGAAATCAACAGCTATGTTACAGTTACCCACTAAGAATATATTTAGCCTAAATAATGTTATCCTTCACAGACATTAAAATGTTTATAGAAATGGAATGATCAGAAAATCCATCTAAGGCAATTATATTAGGGATGACTCCTACATAGATTATGGTGTTCACATTAGTGCTAAATATATTGAGAATCACTGGGCTGTTTGTTATCATCATTATCATAACTGGCAGCATAACTGAGGCAAAAGTCTTTTCAAATGTCAAATTTCTAGATGTGATATTTCTTAAATATTTAGGTAAATATTTGCTTTCACTGCGTACATGCTGCTTTTTTCCCAGACTGCAAACATAAAGGAAAAAGGTTTTTGTACTCCTTGTGCAACTATTTAAGAAAAATACATCAGATAAATTATAATACATAAAGACAGAAAAAGCTTACAGCGCTAAACTAACCACAGTAAATACATGTAGTATATAAATTAGAAGAGATGGATTAATTGACATAAGTGGCAGCAAGGAAAGAAAGAGAGGGTTTTCCATAACCCCCAATTATCAGACTGAAACCCAAAGTGCAAGTGCAAAGAAAAAAATCAATCCTGCTCTCTATATCAATATGCGAATGTGTGCCCTAGTTTAGGCATATATAATAATCATACCTGGGAACTTTCAGTTGAGGGCTACCCGGAGGATAGTCCTCTGTTCAGCAGGTGGTAACAAAAATGACGCTAATCGCGTCAAAAAGGGGCGGGGCATAACTCGAGTGTTGGGGGGAATTTAACCCTTTGAGTGCCAGAGTGGTACGGAATGCATTGCAAAGCAATGCATTCCGTACCACTCTGGTACTCAGAGGGTTAAATGTGTCACACAGAAGGCTGGGGACGGAGGCACAACGTGAGAAAAAGCAGATGTGGCAGAGTTTCAATAGAAACTCCACATCCGGAGGAATCTGCCTCTGCCCCGGAGACCCGGTAAAGCTCTGTCAGAACCGGAGTCTCCGGGGCAAATCCGGAGAGTTCCCAGGTATGATAATAATCATTGCTAAATCTGAAAATAAACATGAGGATTTTGTTCCCATTTTGGCCAAAGTGGTACCAAAGTGCCACCAACGTCAAGGTACCTCATAATTTGACAAGTACCTACTCTAACATGCCCATACAAGTCTGTCTAAAATAAAAACAATAACTTGAGAAAGTTTGGAAACACGTTGATTGGAGCAAGGCCCCTTTAAGATGAAACATATATTGAACTAATGGGTCCCAGTGTATATGCAATTAAAAACACCTAACATTAAAAAATCTTTTGTATCTTGAGAAAGGAAGTCCCCTATAGAAACGCGCAGTGGGGCCTTTAAATATACCATACATGCTACTTTGTAGGTCCCAATATTTTCACAATTAAAAACCCAGACAAAACTGTATTATAAAGGCATAAGAGAGAGAAAGAAACTCGCCTTAACAACCTCAATGGCCTGCAGTGAGTGCAAACTGGCACAAGAGGACTACAAACCTTTCAGAACCTCTTATAAGCCAGAAAATATCACCCCCACAGGCCACTAGAGGAACAGCACTAGATACCATGCATGGTGTATGCAAGAACAAATAGGCCAAAAACCACCCCTTTAAGATTCTTTAAGAAAAGTGTAATGTTATATATAGTGTTGAAATAACCTATTGGAATAAAAGTAAAGCAGCTCGAATAAGCAGAAGGAGATTTTGGAGAAGCAATAGCAAAAGACAGAAAAAGCTTACAGAGCTAAACTAACCACAGTGAATACATGTAGTATATAAATTAGAAGAGATGGATTAATTGATTTAAGTGGCAGCAAAAAAAGAAAGAGAGGGTTATCCATAACTGAACACAATTTAAATGGCTATGGTACCCTTACAAAACTTGCAAAAATTCAGCTAACATTTTTAAACAAAATGAAAATGTATAGAAACAAAAGCAGATGCAATCATATATTTAATTTATGCACTACATTGCAAAGCAATGCGTTGTGAACCCATCTGGTGTTAAAGATCTCTCTAGATATGTTTAGGTTTCATTTCGGTTTGGAGTTGATTTACTGGTTCACATGTTGGGTTTATTTCTGAAAGTATGACTGTTAAAATCTAAGAGATCATAAAATATATTCCCATATATACAAGCCAAAAATATGCTTATCGGTCACTGACCAATGCATTCTTTTGAACTGAAAACATACATGGATCTATTTTTCAAAGGGTGAATGGCTAAATACAGAAAGTTCAGAATGCCAAAATTGAGTTGTTAGTGTCCCAGGACACAAACCAAGCAGAGAAGAAATATTTGTACTTACCATCTGCCTATCACAGCAAATTAGAACTCTGTAGTGGTATAGAGGTCTCCTTCAGAAGACTTAGACTTGAGGAATTCTGCAATGACAAATACTATGAATCATCCCAGAAAAAATATCACTAACATTACCTACAAAAAAATGTACATTGACCCCACGACCAGGAAACAACCACATACTGAACAAATATAGTCAGAATGGCAGAAACTTTTTTCTGAAAAAGAATGTATGTAAGGTGTGCATAGCAGTATGTATAACTAAGGCCCCTGGTAAAGCAACTTGTTTTGGCTGGGAAATGCATTGGGTGGAGAGAAAAAGTACCCAGATAATTGTATTGTCTTTATGCTTTTTTGTTTTATATTTTTATATCTTAGAATAGCGGTGAACCGCTTTTATATTTTACAAATAAATATTTGTTAACTGGCCCAATAGCTCGGTATTGCATACTTGGAGCACTTCAAACTTATATTGGTCTCCTTTAAGTATCCTGCAGTCCCTAGATAGAGGGAGTCCATTGTGGATCCAGGAGGCAGAGTCAGGACGGTTGAAGATCAAGGAGGACCAGTGGAGGTGTAGTGACCTAGTATACCGTTACTGGGGGTAATCCAGTAGAAGCGCTGACACCTTGAGGCGGGATCTTGTCTCAACATAAGGTGAGAGGGACTATTGTCCACTTTGAGAGGTGTTAAGACCATGTTGAAGGAGACAGCTATTTGTTTTGCATTATAGTTAGAAAGAGCTACTGATAGAGTCATATCAACTATACAAACAATATAAACCAGTGCACAACATAACAGCCTAAGAACCAAAAGAAATACAGTAATTAACCCTTTGAGTGCCAGAGAGATATCCAACGCATTGCAATATATTGCATTGGCTATCTCTATGGCACTCATGGGATTAAAGGACAACAGGAACATAAACGTCAATCCTGCAAGTAAAATGGGGCACAGCATCTGCACAATTCTTTCAAGGGATTACTAGTATGGATGGGTGAAAGTTTGCATCTCAAAAGTGAAACAGGAGAAAAATTTAACTTTTCACTGAGCAGAAAATTTTTTGTGAAAAATTTGCCACTCGGTCTAATGTTCCTTTTCACTTTTTTTGGCTAGCTGATTGCATAGAAATCAATCAGAAGACTAAATGTCTCCCCATCACATGGCAAGTTTCCCTTCTTTTCCCGTAGGCACAGTATAAAAGACGTGTCAGGTTCCCACAGCATGCCATTCCATGTTTTTCACAGGAAGAGAAAGCAGCAAATTTATGAGCTAGAGAAGAAGCTAATAAAGTGGAGCTGAACCTTAGTTTAATTTAGGGAGTCTTGTGGGCAGGACATTTGTCCTCTGTACTGGGGGAGTCTGGAGGTACTCTGGTTGACAGGAAAGGAAAAAGGAGGTTGACCCACAAATACTCCAACATCTTGTGTGACTGAGGCTGCTGTGTTCTAAGTTCCTTCCTGATCTGGCTGTGCTGGGGAAGTCTTGGGGTGTGAGAGGGGAGCAAAGGAGATTTACCTCAAATACCCCCACATTTTGTGTGACTGGTTGGAAAGACACAGACAGCTGTGATCTAAGTTCCTTATTGCACTGGCCACCACATGTGGTGGAGAGCGAATGAATACAAGATATCAGGGAGCATATGCAGACATCCCATCGCACTGAATACACTAAGCTGGTGGCAGGCAGGATTATTTATTTTAATCAAGCCTTCTTGTTATCAAATGTCCTTAGCAGAGTGGACAAAGGCCATGGTGACAACAGTACTTGATTTCTTGGGATCTGCCTTTACTTTGACAACCCACATGTCCAGTTGTTTGGTTGCAGTTGTGCCTGTTTCTTCATATGAGATCAGATTTATCAATTTTTTTAATACTTCCCAGTCCTTCCCCTATTACACAGTGTTTCCTTGTCCACATTGTGTACATTGCAAACGCTGACAGGGCACATTTTCTTCCTGAAATCAAAGTAGAAAATATTGTTACAACAAACTTATAATTTTAGAGAAGGTGCAGGAGGAAAAGCATTATTTGCCAGATTATTCTCTCTAGATGTTCCTGAAGTGGTGTGGGGGATTGTTGTAGTGTTGTTGTTGTCTCAACAGCAGCACTGAGGTTAGTGTCAAGTGAAAGCATCATTGTACAATCGCCTGTTTTCCAGGTTTGTATATCTATAGGTCTGTTGCTGTGCTAACCATTATTTTAAAGAGATAAATAAATAGAAACAAAATAAAAATAAGATTAAACTGAAAGTAGCAGGTGTATAATTCGTGGGAATGAATGCTAGACAATTATTTGAATTACATCTTTAAATTCAGTGTAAGCTTGCATTATAATCAAATTATTTCCATTGTTTATAGCAGGGCTCCAAAAGCGGTAGATGGTAATATCCCTTCAAATCCCTCCCCCCCTCAGTTCTGCTATTAATAGTACATGTGCTGTGGGCTTTCTGTCTTATGTGATTTTGTTCACACCTGCTACCTGATACTCAGATGGTATTAATGGTTAATTTTAAGAAATGTATTACTGCTGCTTTTGAAAACCATGTCTTATGGTCATTAACAATATAACCAGACAAACAACATAATGAGAAGCTCAAATGGTACACGGAACCAAACAAAACCCATCATAAAGGCACACTTGAGTAAGAAAAGTAGAAACAGATTCTATGGGTACACAAAATTAGCAAGGCATAAAAACAATTAAAAAAACAGATCTGGAGAGTCCAGGAAAATGTATATTAATATAAGCCACTACATAATGTACATCCATCTAGAAATACAGGTAAGCATTGAAATGAAGAGCCAAAAACATATGTAGTAGAATATATTAAATACACACATAAAGCAAATAAGCATAAGATGAATGACTATGTTCAAAGACACTTATCTGAAATATACCAGGAGGAGACCCGGGGCAAACAAATATTAACCAGAGTTTCCAGACAAACCCATCACCCAACGCGTGTCACAACCTACCGTGAGTATGTGTCTGTGTTGGTGGAGTGTGGGGAAAGAATCAGTTGAACAGGATATTTTTTGGGTGGGGGTTTGTTAACTGGGATTGGAGGGAGCATTAATAAATTTGTAGATTTGTAGGACACATACTTGTTGTTAGAGGCCCAAGCCCCAAGATAATATTGATTTGTAGGACTTATACTTGTGTTAGGCACTATCCTTGATTAAACATTGATTTGTAGGACTTAGACGTTTTAGTCCCAAGCCCTGAGGAAGCATTATTTTCTAGTACTTAGATGTTTTAGGCTCAAGCCCTGAGGAAAAATTGATTTGTAGGACTTAGATTTTTTAGGCCCAAGCCCTGAGGCATAATTGATTTGTAGGAGTTTGGCTTGTTAGTACACATGCCTTGAGGAATCACATATCATTTTTATCAATTTGGCTTGTTGGCGTTACAATCCCACCATGATGCTTATGGTCCCCAATGTTAAATCATCCCACTAGAAACCAAGCACTGCTGCTGTGACTATGCACCTTGAACATGTGAAACCTGCTTTTTAATAATAATGATGGACCCTCCTTGAAGTTGCCACCAGCTTAGTGTAATCTGTGACATGGAATCTCCTCAGATGCCACTTTATACCCTGGTTGCAATTATCCTCCCATTCCTTTTTGGTTTGGACTAAAATTGCCATCAGTGTCTCCACCACCCCAGCTTCTCTATCATCATCATCATCAACACCAGTCCCTCCTTGCTGTTGCTGCTCTATTACAGATGCCTCACCAATTGAAGGTGATGAGAAAGTTGACAGAAGGTCCCCTACTGTTACACTTACCATCTCCTTTTGAACTGAAGAAGGCAGACTGGCAGCACTAGCAGCAGGAACATGCAGCTAATCTGTGTTTATGGTGGTGGTGATGCTGTTATTGCTTGTAGCCACCATTTCTGCCTTCTTCAGGATAATGTTCCATATGGACAATGCCATGGGGGGAAGAAGGCTCCCAGGGTCAGGGGAATGTTGAGGACTTCCTTAAGGACTTCCCCTACCACTTCAGGATCAGCAGGAGGATCTACTGTGGTAACTCTAGTTCCATCAGCTGCATCACCATCACTATTACTACTAACACCAAACACATCAATTTCACTCTCTGATTATTCCTTAATACTAGTTTGATCACCCCCTCCCTCACTCCTAACACTCTGAGTAAGTAGCTTCTGGATCTTCTTAGTAGTAGAGGCGGGACTACTTGGGGATGACAAGTGTGACTTAGTGTCCCTTGCTGTCACACTTGGCATCATCTCCTCCTCCCCCCTCCTGAGAATCACAAGACACCCTGGCAGGATCAGCATTGGCAGCAGGCACAGGTAACTGACCTGTCCTGCTCACACTACTGCCCTCTTCTTCCTCTGCCCATGACACAAATTCCCCCAAAGATCCCTATTGCTGATGTAGAGGGACTGGTCATCATTGGGTCTGGAGAATCAGGGCAATGGGCGAAACCGGAGAAGATTTTATTTGCTTTATTCAAAGAGGATTTTCCCTGAAAAAGAGCATAACCAAAAGGTTTTTGTGGATTTTATCACGCGTACATGAAGGGACATTTTGCCCACCCCTACTGGTTAGCTTGTTGATATGGTTCAGTGCTTCCTTGTTCCAACTGGTTTCATAGGAAAGTGTTCAAAACGCTACTGCATTATGCACCACACTGCGTGCACCTTGACAGATCTCCATTAGGACTGCTTCGGTGGAGGCGGTGTCCTGGAATATCAAACACCTTTCTGGAGGCTGCTATGAAGGAGTAGGTGTTTTCCAATAAGGGAGATTCCTTCTGTAGCAGAGGAGATGCCCATGCTAGTGCAGCATGGGTTCCAAAGGATTGGGGTAAGGTTTTAAAATGTAACAGGCATTGCTTCAAGAATCCCCTACATTTTGATGCTTTGCCCTAATATCTCTCTGGAAAAGGGATTTCTGGGGGCTTAATTTGTTCAAGAGGGGTGGTAGTAGTTGCAGAAGTGGTAACTCTAGCAGCAGTGGTCTGGCGAATAGAGGATGCCTGAAGCATTTTTAGTATGGCGTCCAGCTTGAGCTCACGGTTTTGAAGATGAGAGATGTGTGAATCTGTTCAGATCATCTAGATCCATAATGTATGGCGTGTTCTTCCTGTAACATTGAAAGAACAACTAGGTAACACACCTGAAGATGCTGTGGAAAGCAGAATGGAGTGTGAGGATAGAGATCGTAGGCAGTGTAGTGTTATAGCCTTGCTGCGGCCCAAGCCAGAGTTAAAGGTGCTGGCAGTGGAGCCAGACACTTGGTGTAGGAGAAGGATGCCAGCAATGGAGAGAACAGCCAGGAACACTGGATGGAGTCAGAAAGTCGCACTGAGTCGAGGTCGGAGATCCAAGGAGGATAGTTGTACACAGCCGAGGTCAGAGAGCCAAGTCGGATAGTCATACACAGCCGGAGTTAGGAACCAGAAATCAAATTGAAGATCAGCAGCGAAATGGGACTTAAGCCAAGGATCATATACAGGAGGCGACTATACAACTGGAAATTCAGAAACACAATACAGCTCTAGAACAAGCTCCAACTGATCGTTCTGACCAGGAATAAAAAGGGATTCAGACCAATGGGGTGAGAATGCAAAAATGACAATGCATGTTGAAGATCATCAGGGGGAGGCGGAGATATAAGTCGTACTGATAATCATAGAGTAAAAGAGAAGCAATCACTGGATAGAATAGCTGATGCTGGATAGTATCCGTGACACTAACTTTATCAACGTTTAGTGAATCTCCCCTCTTGAGATTTTTGGTCAAAACTTTGAGCCTTAGGGTCAGACCCTGAGAGTTCCCAGGTATGGTAATTTCTGTCTGCATGGACTGGACTGGCAGTAGACACATGCAAACACATATAATGTGTCTGTATGTATAAGAGCATTTAGTCTACATTTTTTTGTCATATTTTCCTGCTTTGGATAAGCAACGTGGGAAAATGTGTCACTTATGACTACCCAAAGTTATCTGCAATGATCCCGGTGAAGATCAGTATCACATACGTTGATTTTCCCCACACTATTATGAATTTCAGGCCTAAAATGCATTTTTGGTGTGTGGAATCACAAATTTATGCACCTAGCTGGCTTAGAACATAGAAACTTTTGGCAGAAAAAAACATTACAGGAAAAGCTTCAGACTGGCTTGCTTTTTCCTGCCTGTGGAAGGAAAGATAGCATTACAGTGATTTTATATGATTTTATAGTAAATAGATTCTTCTCTGTTCAGTCAGACTGAGATACTAAAAAAACTTGAGAAATTCTTAAACAAATCAACTGCATTATAGGGGACCAACAAAAATATGAGCTGATTTATGTTGGGTTTTAACTCCTTCATGCTTTACGGGTCTCCAAAGCATTGCTTTACAATTCATTTTAGACCTTTCTAGTATTCAAGGGATAAACATTTCTGTTTAAATCAATGGACATTTGGAGAATTTATTTGTCCCCAATGGTGTAGTTGGTTTGCCCCCATAATTTACCAATTGTCTTAGTACTACAGCATCAGTATGAAACAAAGTTAACCCTTTGAGTGCCAGAGGGGTACACAATGTATTGCAGAGCAGTATATGTGTACCCCTCTGGAACTGAAAGGATTAAATATTCCTCTGGGATTTTAATTGGATTTTCACCTTGATACATCTGCTATAGTTTGGAAACTAAGGCCTCATTCACACTAATAAAATTAATGCACCACTTTTAACTGTTTGAGTACCCGTGGGTTCCCCAATCCATTGTTTTACAATGTATAAGAGACCTCACTGGCACTCAGAGGAATAATGCAGCACTACTCACCACTGAATTGAACAAACTGGTCGCAATGTGACTGTTCACAGTGATAGCTGTTGCAGTGCATGACACTGATGACTGATCTGCAAAGAGGCTTATTGGTCGAGTTGCAGATTTGCCACAGTGGAGATGTGGAGTGAAGATGTTGCTATGTGCAATCTACATCCAATAAATTAGCAATTCATATCACCCTGAGATGTATGGCTGATGCACATGTGAACCTTCTATGTTCACCTCTGTCATTGGGGCATGTCACTGGGGCATTTTAACTCAATGCTGAACAAGGCATAAGAGGCTGAGCTCAGGTACCAAAAAGAACTGGAACATTTAAAAAAAAAAAAATATCTGCCCCATAGGGGACAAATAAAAAAAAATCCTATTCATTTACAATAATAGGGGCTTTGAACCTCTTGAATGCCAGATACATCTCCAGTGCATTTCTTCACAATGTGTTGTAGACCACTCTAGAGCTCATATGGATAAAAAAGCTAGTTAATTAAGTGGGCATTTAGGGGATGGTTTATCCCTATAGTGCAGTGTGTGTGTGTGCTTCAAACTGAACCAGTTTTTCTTTGTATATAAGAAACTGATGCACTAAGAATAAATAGGGGGGAGATTTACTAAGCGGTGATAAAGAGGTTATAAAGTGGAGATGACTCTTTATCACTTTACCACTTCTTTATCAACTCTTGGTGAATCTCCCTCCTGGAGTCATTCTGAGTCAAACAACCATATATGTGGAGAAAAAGGCTCTCTGCCTCTATAATGAAATACAAGTAAAAACTAGACCCCCAATTCAAGCTGCTATTATCCTAAACAATAAGGGGGCAGATTCACTAAGCGGTGATAAACAGATAATAAAGTGGAGATGACTTTTCCAGTTTATCACTTCTCCAGTTCCAATGTTATTCTTTGGTACCTATGCACTAAGATCTCCAAAGCTGAAGAAATCCTAGTGCATAGGCCCCATAGAATAACATAGGAACTGGAGAAGTCATCTCCACTTTATCACCTCTTTATCACTGCTTAGTGAATCTACCCCAAGGTGCGCACAAATCTAGAAAATGCTGAAAACAAAAAATGAAATAGGACAGAGCTATAATATATAGCCAATGTATAGTACACTTATGTGTGTGTACTGTGTACGTGTGCTGAAACAATTAAAGGGATAGAAATGTTTCATAAAAAAAGCAGCTCTAATTAATCATCATAGTATTTGGACTTTGGAGAGTGTTATTTCAATTCTGTCAGAGTTGTAGTTCAAGAGTAATTCAATGACAAAGTGTCCCCCTCCCGCCTCTTTTACTGATGTAACACTGTTCAGCCACAGCAGAAGGGAGGTGCCCATGTAGATTGCAGAGAGGGACAATCTTCAATTAAGATAAGGGAAAAACCTGAAAAACTTGTCAAGGGGGACAGGGCTATCATTGTTCTGATAGGAAGAAGATTGTCCCCTTCTGTTATCTGTCTGGTCTTACAACCAGATTCCACATCTGAGAAGAGATGACTTACACTAGGTAAAAGGGGCGGGACGGGAAACTTTGCTTGTGAATATCTCTCAAATCATAAAGGTTTGAGAGATAAGACTTACATCGTTCTTCATGTTTTTTTAATGCCTACAAAATAAAATAAAGATAAAACGAAGTATTACTACCCCTTTAAGTCCAATGCCCTGTGCACTGAAACACACTAATATCCTGAGGCAATGAGGCACACAATAAAACACAGTATGTCAAATAATATGATATAATTTTACTCTCAATAAAAACGTATAGAGAAATACCTATAACATAAGAAATGCAATAAAAACACAATATTGGCTGGATAGTAAACTCTGTACAATGAGCTGCAATATAACTGGGGGAAAAAGATACTGTAAACTATGGAAAATCCTCTGATGATTGTCTCTCCAAAGTTCCTTGTTAAATAGATAAGGGAAACTCTCCCTTTTGTTTAACATGATGTAGGTTTGAAGTTTTCAAATATATATATAAAAAAATCACATTGCCATGTACAATTTAAATTCAGGATGTTTAAGAAAATATAATTCTACATGATAACATTTGCATTGTGCATTTTTTTTATAGATGTCCTTCATTTAACTGTTTGAGTGCATTGCTCACTCCTCTGGCACTCAAAGGGTTTTAGTCTGGTCTTACAACCAGATTCCACATCTGAGAAGAGATGACTTACACTAGGTAAAAGGGGCGGGACGGGAAACTTTGCTTGTGAATATCTCTCAAATCATAAAGGTTTGAGAGATAAGACTTACATCGTTCTTCATGTTTTTTTAATGCCTACAAAATAAAATAAAGATAAAAAGAAGTATCACTACCCCTTTAAGTCCAATGCCCTGTGCACTGAAACACACTAATATCCTGTGAGGCAATGAGGCACACAATAAAACACAGTATGTCAAATAATATGATATAATTTTACTCTCAATAAAAACGTATAGAGAAATACCTATAACATAAGAAATGCAATAAAAACACAATATTGGCTGGATAGTAAACTCTGTACAATGAGCTGCAATATAACTGGGGGAAAAAGATACTGTAAACTATGGAAAATCCTCTGATGATTGTCTCTCCAAAGTTCCTTGTTAAATAGATAAGGGAAACTCTCCCTTTTGTTTAACATGATGTAGGTTTGAAGTTTTCAAATATATATATAAAAAAATCACATTGCCATGTACAATTTAAATTCAGGATGTTTAAGAAAATATAATTCTACATGATAACATTTGCATTGTGCATTTTTTTTATAGATGTCCTTCATTTAACTGTTTGAGTGCATTGCTCACTCCTCTGGCACTCAAAGGGTTTTAGTACATTCATCTCAGTTTGTATAACAGAAAAATATTCATCTGAAATTCATTGGATTTTCGATCTGACACATCTGCTACAGTTTACTTTCTCGATACATATACTTCTAAAATACACTGGGAAATGTGCCGTTTCCCTATCTTGTTTCATGCTGTGCTTTGATTAGATTTTCTAAACATCATCATAATCATTTTTCTTTTATCCGTGACACTAATGCCAGGACTGTTGATCTAAAGAATTTCTCTCTCTATCCCCCTGAGTCATGCTTATTTTTTTCATAACATTTTTTTCATGATATTATTTCCATCTGATTTATTCTATTTTATATATCATTCCCTGCCAGTATTTCTTCTCATCCTTCACATTTAGCTAAATAAGATGAACATTTTTCCTAATAAAAAACTATTTTATTGATATGTTATTCAACATTGATGGCCAGTAATATGAAGAAAGAGGAATTAAGCAAACCAGCTGCACTACAGGGAATAAATAAAAAATAACCACTGACTTAACCTATTGAATGCCAGAGTGGTATGCAAACACTGCCAGTCTGGCATCTTTGAAAGCTAGAGAGATAATCAGTGCATTGCTTCTACCAGTATCCAGGGGATTTCCATTTTTTCCCTTTGATGCAGTTGGTCTCACCAAGGATTACCATAAAATATTGGGTATAATACGTAGTTTTTTTTACCTTAATTCACCTTATGTGAAGTGGGGTGTGTGTATTATGCACAAGTTTAAAAAAAAAAAGTAAAAAAAAAAATATAAAAAAATCCAAATGTTTGCCTCCCGTGTGCCTCCTTTCTTCTCAGCCTCCAAAAAGCTTATTTGAGCCCCCACTGTCCTTCTCTCTGCCCACCTCCGCATTTTTGAGAGACATTGGACCCATGAGGTTGCAGCCTGTGGGTCAGTTTGGCGTGCAGGATGCTTGTCTTTGCCGCCCACTTCCTCTACTGCTGTTCTCCCTGCAAGATCCTTGGCACATTAGAAATTGCCCTGTCAGGACCTTAATTTTTCAGTGCTCACGCACTCGCATTGAAACATGAAGGCAGATTAGAGGCAGATTTATATGCGCTATAATGGCTGTAACAGAGTGTCCGTTAGTTATAAACATAAGAACAGCCGTTTAAGAGGACTGAACGCCATGTAGTATGTTTTTTTTTTTTGTAAAATGGAGTAAAGACATTTGTTAAAAAAAATTGAGCAGCGAATTTATAAAGAAATGTTGCTATCTGGAATAATTTTGAGACAGAATTATTGCCAGAATCTTAACACTAGTATATTGTGTCCTTAGGCATTCCGGGTGTTAATATATGCATAATAGCACCATGTATATTAAAAACACCTCGGTGGAGATTCACTAAGTGGTGATAAAGAGTTGATAAAGTGGAGATTATTTCTCTAGTTAATCATTTCTCCATTTCGTATGTTATTCTATAGAGCCTATGCAGTAAGATTTCCAAAGCAGAAGAAATCTTAGTGCATAGGTTCTATAGAATAACATAGGACTTGTAGAAGTGATAAACTGGAGGTCATCTCCACTTTATCAACTCTTTATCACCGCTTAGTGAATCTCCCCTCTTTAATCATTTTAAATAAGACCTGGCATTAAATCCACTTATCATGTGATAAGGACTGTTCTTTAAAAGGTAAGAACGTTTTTTTTTTTATAAATCTCCCTCATATGGCCATATCCAATAAGCTAAAACAACTGCACCATGAGGGAGACATGAGAATTCCCAAGCATTTTACTGGGGTTTTTAACCCCTTTGAATGCACTGCAGATCTTGTATATTCAAGTAGTTAAAAGCCCCATTTAAATCAATTAGACTTTGGTAAATCTCTGTTTGTTCTCATTGGCACAGTTGGTTTGCTCCAGAATTTTAGATTATTGAATACAGGCCATAATGCTGTGTGTGTTAAAGACACAAGACAGTGCTGGGCTGTTTATGCTAGTATTATTCTCTAAATTACCCTGTGATTATCTTACAAGTTTTTTGTATGATAATGATGATTATTAACTGGATATACTAGTTATATGTTTTTTATTACATAACGATTATTATATGTCATAGTTCTGAAAAGAAATACTTAATGATTATCCAATTAAAATAGAACATCAATCTAATGTTCTATAAAGAATGATTCCATGATTAAAATGCATTTATAAAAAAAACAACTCTACATTATTCACTATCTCAGCATGGGAATATATGTTTCCATGGAAACTAGCAATTGCCATGATTTCTTTTGTTTGTATATTATTTTATAGTACCTCTTTTAAATATAAGTTTACAATGTCAGTTTTGACTTTTCTGATTTATTTATTCATTGTGTTCACTGTAATATACTATAACCATATTTTTTACATAATAGTATAGCAAATTTATGGCACTAGCACAGTGAAAACTAGAATAACAAGCAAATTTAACTAAATATAATTAAAAACATGATGATGTGCCTTCTGCTAAAATCTGTTGCATATGGATAAATTACCACTTTTGTAATGAATATTTAAGAATGCAAACAGTGACCAGATTGATTAGTGTGTTTTTTATATATATATATATATATATATATATATATATATATATATATATATATATATATATATATGTGTTAAAGGGAGCTATACCCAAGGAATAAAGGGCTAGTAATTGGTTGAATAGAAGGACTTTCCTAGGTAGGTGTATTTATAACAGTCATCTTTATATATACTGTTTAATACACTTGATTTTTAGTTTAAGTTTACAATCTGGTAGACAATTGACCAAATGAACCTTTTGGTATAATGTATTCCTATAGTTTATTGAAGTTTTGTAAACTAAAGGCAGATTTTATATCCACTCCTGTACATAAAATGCAAAAATATATAAAACTATATATGTGACTGACTACTATATGTAGGACACCTACCTAGGTAAGTTCTTCCATTCAACAAATTAAGAGCCACTCTAGTTCCCCTTTAAGAGAGAATGATTACAACTGTTCTCGTGTAGAATTCATTAAAGGGATAGTAATGTTTCATAATAAAAACAGCTCTTATTAATCATCATAGTATTTGGACTTTGGAGAGTGTTATTTCAGTTCTGTCAGAGTTGTAGTTCAGGAGTAATTCAATGATAAAGTGTCCCCCTCCTACCCCTTTTACTGATGTAACACTGCTCAGCCAAAGCAGAAGGGAGGTGCCCAAATAGACTGCAGAGAGGGACAATCTTCAATTAAGATAAGGGAAAAACCTGAAAAGCTTGTCAAGGGGGGTAGGGCTTTCATTGTTTTCATATAAAGAAGATTGTCCCCTGCTGTTATCTGTCTGGTGTTACAACCAGATTCACATCTGAGAAGAGATGGCTTACACTAGGTAAAAGGGGCGGGAGGGGAAACTTTGCTTGTGAATATCTCTTAAACCATAAAGGTTTGAGAGATAAGACTTATATCATTCTTCATGTTTTTTTAATGCCTACAAAATAAAATAAAGTTAAAACGAAGTATTACTATCCCTTTAATGTTATTTTAGGAGCCTTTGTCTTTACTACAATAGATCTTCTTTGGAGGAGTGAATAAATGCAGACCACTAAGGTCTACAATTGGAGTAGCCCATCAAGGGTTCTTCCACTGTTGCTGGATTACAGCTGCTATCATCTTCAGTTAACCATTACTGTATGTTCATGTGAGCTGTGGTCCAGCAAAATCTGGGGATTTAAATGTTACCCAAGCTTACACTCTATCAGTTATTGCCAACAGTCATGTCGAGGCTCATGTAAATGTAGCTGCACAAGTCTGAGTGTGTCAAACTTTCCCAGAATGAACTCATGTCACAGAAATTAAGATTTTCAGATACATGTGTCACTACATTAAAATGTTTGGCATCTACAGCTCTAGAGCATATGTTCTAAAAGTCAAACATCAAGTCTGACAAACCACAATGCAATTTTAAGGACATTGTTATACATTTATGAGCACAGATGGTTCTACTGTTGGCACAGGCAGATCCATTGATTGATCTATTCATCTTGACATGACAGCCATCACCACTAATAGTAGGGATGGAAGACTGAACTTGAGAACATATGGTCTGCTTTATAAAGTAATGAGATACCCTACTCTAATTATTCAGTGTAGACAGATTTTAGACACTTTGAGAACTAAGTTCAATAGTATTATTCAGTAAGCTGCAACATTTGTCCTTGAGAGATTCCGTGACACTTGAAAAATGTAGACCTTATTTATTATAATGGATATGAGTATTGATATTGCTAATTATATATTTCTTTCCAGGTAATGGAAGTTAAAGGACAAATGATTCATGTTCCTGAGTCCAATTCTATTTTGTTTTTGGGTTCCCCTCGTGTTGACAAACTAGATGAACTCATGGGCCGAGGACTGCATCTCTCAGACATTCCTATTCACGATGCTACCCGGGATGTTATACTGGTAGGCGAGCAAGCAAAGGCTCAAGATGGTCTAAAAAAAAGAATGGATAAATTGAAAGCCACCTTAGAAAAAACACATCAGGCCCTGGAGGAAGAGAAAAAGAGAACAGTAGATCTTCTGTATTCGATTTTTCCAGGAGATGTGGCTCAGCAGTTGTGGGAAGGGAAGTCTGTACAGGCCAGGAAGTTTGATGACGTCACAATGCTTTTTTCTGACATAGTGGGTTTTACTGCCGTTTGTGCACAATGCACTCCAATGCAAGTGATTAGTATGTTGAATGAACTGTACACCAGATTTGACTATCAATGTGGATTTCTGGACATCTATAAGGTAAAGCATTTAATCTTATTTAACATTTTTATAAGGTACAGCATATTTGTATTGCCTATTTTACAAGTATAAGAACTTGCAAAATAAGCTTTTGTTAATCTGAAAAACAACTAATTTTGCCTAAAATAAACTTCCTGAATCGTTGCAACAAGCAAAACTTTCACAACTTTCCTTAAATTATATATAATTTCCTATGGTAAAAAAACAGATTAAACCATTTTTTAGATTAAAAGCTGGAAAAGGTGGTCAGTTTTCTAGTTACTATGCAACATCATGAGCATGAGAAAGAGATATTGTCAGCGAACTGACTTTGTTTTACAATATTTATGTAAATTTTTCTCTGTTCAGTATGCCATTTTTAAAACATTTTTGTAGAATATTTATGTACCTCAATGAATTATTTATTTATTTAGTTTACATAGCAGATGTGTTTCCAAAACCTCTTCAACATTTCAATGGATCCTTTTTTGCAATTCAGTTTGTTATTGGTTCTTCTATAAAACTGAGCTTCAAGTTTTGTTTTTCATGAAAAAAGTAATTACTTATACAATGTCCCTTTTTACAGGATTGCTAAATAATAGTTATGGAAATTTCCAAGCTGAAATTCAATTCATTTCAATAAAAACTGCATCATGTGTTCATTACAATTTATAATTTTCTATGTTGTGATAAGATCATTTAGAAATAGCATGCAGGTACCCATAAACATCAGTAGAACATGTGTGTGGTTACCATTCTGCTTAATCTTTAGAGATCCATGGGATGTGCTTATACTAGAGCAGGGGAATGTTCTACTAAAAGCAACCCCCAAACTGAGTAATTGTAGTTACACTGTGCTTTGGACAACTAAAAAGTACTCCCTGTTGGAGAAGACACGGGAGAATTTTTATTCAAAGTGTTTATTCTTAAGAAAAAGTTTTTTTTTTAAGGCGCAATAGATTTGAAAGAGGTTTATATTATAAATGAAAACATGTTATTTTTTTCCTTTTAAAAGAATCTATTTAAACTCTTCTTAAAACGATGTAATATGACAATAAAAACAGCCTCATATGAAAGTTTCCCTTAATGTAACAAAAATCACGTGACAAATAATTGAAATCTAAACATGATTATCCAACAGGAAGATGAAATGGAAATGTTGTTACAATGTAAACAAATCATTATTGCACAGCAGCATTTATTTTTATGTGTGAGTTTAACATCTGTATGACCACTGGCTGAGAAAATGTGTTAAAGCTCTCTTCCTAAATAAAAATTAACCAAGTGTTAATTTTGCATTATAGAGAAGTTGCATGATTTATCTTAATTTATTTATTGAATTAATATATTCCAACAGTCTCAGAAGGAAGAAAGAGGTGACTTCAGGACAGGTAAATAATCTGCTATGTAGGATGTGTCAGACAGGTCAAAGAACTCAGCTCTACTGAGCATAAAGCATTCATAACTACTAAACCAACAATCTCTAAAACCATTACACTGATTGATAAACAAAAAGTTCAAGATATTGGCAACTGAAATAGAAAACTAAAACCTGTGTAGTGGCAAATCTAGTTTTACTGATATAACACTGCTCACCTCAGAACAGAAAGGTGGTGTACAGATGGCTTGCAGAGAGGAACAATCTTCAATTAGCATAAAGGAAAAACCTGTCAATAAGAAGAATTTCCCTTGCTGTGAGCTGTCTGGTCTTAAACAGATAGTAATGTTTCATAATAAAAGCAGCTCTAATTAATCATCAGAGTATTTGGACTTTGGAGAGTGTTCATGGGCATCCGGAGGGGGGCAAGGGGGCACTTGCCCCCCCTACAATTACCCCCCTCCATATAAATAAAGGGGCTAGATGGGCTGGCCTGGGGGTCATATTATGGCTTCGCCCCCCCCCGGACAAATTTCTCCGGACACCACTGAGAGTGTTATTTCAATTCTGTCAGAGTTGTAGTTCAAGAGTAATTCAATGACAAAGTCTCTCCCTCCCGCCCCTTTTACTGATGTAACACTGCTCAGCCAGAGCAGAAAGGAGGTGCCCATTTAGATTGCAGAGAGGGACAATCTTCAATTAAGATAAAGGAAAAAGCTGATAAACCTGTCTAGGGGGGCAGGGTTTTCATTGTTCTCATAGGAAGAAGATTGTCCCCTGCTGTTATCTGTCTGGTCTTACAACCAGATTCCACATCTGAGGTGAGCAGTGTTATACTAGGTAAAAGGGGCGGGAGGGGGATACTTTATCATTCGATTACTCTTGAACTACAACTCTGACAGTATTGAAATAACACTCTCTATGGCTCAAATACGATGAAGATTAACTGGAGCTGCTGTTTTTGTGAAACATTACTATCCCTTAAAGATCAGATTCCACATCTTAGGGGAGGTGGCTTAAACTAGGTAAAAGGGGCAGGAGGGAGATACTTTATCATTCAATTACTCTTGAACCACAACTCTGACACTATTGAAATAACACTCTCCATGTCCTAAATAATTTGAAGATTAACTGGAGCTGCTTTTATTTTGAAACATTACTATCCCTTTAAACAAGTTACACAAGGGATCAAGAGATGGCTTTGTTAACTAAATAACAGTATGCTCAATTTATTTGTCCCTTAATGATTTCCACTGCAGTTTTGTTCCTCTTTAACCCCTTAAGAACTAGAGGTCCCAGGAAGTTACCTTCCCTTAATGGCTGCCTTGGTCTATGATGATGCACTGGCACATGTGACCTGTGACATTTTCCGGCTTGACAAACAGGTGTCTAAGAGAGACTGCTCTGGACCTGTAGTGTTCAATTTCAGATCCCATTCTTACTTGCAGCTCTCTCACGGGAACGCTGTTAGTAAAAAGTATGTGACGTGCCAGGATCGTCACCGGTCTTTATGGGAAAAAATGGTAATGGTCCTGGCATGTCACAGGGTCATTAATGGGTTAAGGTAACCCCACTTTAATATAGCATTTTTTTATCTAGCCATCTCTCTTCATTATTATATTTTATAAAGTCTTCAGAGAAACAAAAAAACTCTTTAACCTGTAACACCCATGAAAAATCTTCCATTACTAAGGGATCTGTATCAAATCCAGATAGGTTTACAAATAGGCTGCTTATAGTGGAAAGAGGCATGATAAATTATAGGGGTGTCTTAGGTGATTTTGAAACTTGAATTCCTGTTGCACCTGTTATTTCCTGGCTCCTAACGTGGACAATTGAACAGGGTCAATAATCCTGATACTTGAAAAACATCTCCAGAGGTACAGTGTATAACACATGTAGTCCAAAAACATTTTTTTTCTCTTTTTTTTAATGAATTTTTAAACTATGTACAATTACTTAATCAAAATGCTGGGTCAGCTGCTTAAAGAAAAAAACAGTAACAATTAGGCAAATTCTGTGAACCACATGGGAGAAATATACATTTGCATTGATTAAAATGGGTCTTTTAATCCCTCGGATTCTAGCAAAATGGTACGTAAGATACCTTTCTAGCATTCCAGGGGTGAAAAGCTTCCCTTAAATCAATGATAATTTAGGGATTCTGATTCCTACAGTACGCTCATAAAAAATATTTATTAAAGCAGAAAGTGGAGAAAAAAGAAACAAATACATGTCTTGCCTTGGTGTATTTACCTGTTTTAGTGGGAAGTGAGACCATTATTTATAGATTTTTTAAATATATTTTCTAACTTAAATACTTTTTCATGAAAATAGGTGTTTAAGGGGAAGTTTTCATCCTGTCATTCCATCCCTTTTTTATTTTTGCCATATTACTTGTTTAATATTGTATTCAACACATACCCTTTTAATCTAACAAAAAGTAAAATTGATGTTGATGGCATATCAACAATATGCACTAAATGCACTAAGAGGTCTTCACCATCGTATCCAGGTGAATCTTCCACCAATCTGACACAATCTACCAAATTCTCAATGAATCTGCCATGCCTTCAGTTTACAATTTTGTTCGACAATGGCTAATTTGCAAATAAAAATGCAGTTTAATGTCGGTGTGTTTATATGTTAATGTAGCACATTGCCTCATGCACTAAGCTCTGATAACAGGTATTGCTGTCGGAGTTCATAGTACCAACATGTTGGGATCTCCCTATAGATCTCTATGGAGCCAGATAACAGTGACAACAGTTTATTTCCTTTAAAAGGGATAGTAATAATTATTACTAATCCCTATATTAAAGTCATATTTAAAATAAATGTATTGCCCCCAGTGTCATCTCTCAAACCATTATGGTTTGAGAAATAATCGCTCCTAAAGTTGCCCTCTCCCTCCCCCTTCCCCGTTGTCAGCGTTGTAGCTGACTGCAGGGAAGCCTGTTGTACAATCGTCAGGCGGCTCTCCAGCACAGCCAAGATCACGTTAATAAAAAAGAAATCTTTCGCTGAAATGGTCTTCTATGTGTGCTTGGTTTGCAAGCACACGTAGAAGACCGTTTTAGTGAAAGATTTTTTTTATTAACGCGATCGCGGCTCTGCTGCAGAGCCGCCTTATGATCATAAGACCGGATTTCCCTTTAGTCAGCTACAATGTTGACTTCGGGGAAGGGGGAGGGAGAGGGCAACTTTAGGAGCAATTATCTCTCAAACCATAAAGTTTTGAGAGATGACAATGGAGGCAATACATTTATTTTTAATAGGACTTTAATATAGGGATTAGTAATACTTAAGTATTACTATCCCTTTAATCTTGAGGCATTAACTTATCATTTAGGGAATGGTAGATAAGCTGTGAAAGGTTATACATAGTAGCTTCTCTGCATTAGCTTCTCTGCCATTACTTCAATGGTAAATTAAAGTTAAATTAATGCTGGTAATATCTGTTAATATTGTAACCTCTTCATTGCCACAGGGATGTGCAATGATCATCCTTAAGATACCGAATGGGTCAAGGGAGCAATACTGTTTGTATTGCGAAGTCTAAGTGATTCCTCTCCACTCCCTTAGTGGTCAAGTGGGGGTGCTGAGAGGATATTAAGAGAAAAAAAGAAAAATGATGATTATTATTTTTTATATTATGGATCAATAAAGCTAAGCTGTTTTTGAGATTGTGCTGGGTCATCCTGGTGTCATAGGGCAGTGCTTTGGTTTTTGGTGCATACATTTGTTTTGTCTTGATATATTGTGAATAAAGAGAGTATCTCACATTATGCACATTTTTTGTGGGTGGTTTAACTGAAACACTTTATTAAAGATAACGCAGATACAAAACATAGAATGAGACCATATATAAGCATGCACTGCAGTAGAGACCCGAGTCCCCTTATATACAGATGTGCAGGAATATCGTTCACAAAAGACATTGTAAGAAGAAGCCCATATAAGGCCCTTAGCAATAAACAGACTCACTTTCCCATTGGTGGTCTAGGCCATTAGGTCACCACGTCAATACTGAGTCATGGACCACATGCTTTCAAGGTGAGCATATCCAGCTTTACTCATAAAGGGGCACAGATACAGGTCTAACCTAGACCATCTCATTGAAACTTAATCGAAACATCAACAAAGAAGAAATTGAAAGAGAGTGAAAAAGAGCAGTGAGAGAAAGCAAAAAGAAAATAACAGTAGGAAGAGAAAGAAGAGCGGCAGAGAAGGAGAAAGAGGAAGCTTGAGTCAAGACGTGTAAAGAGAGTTGAAAAGAAGCGCGAGAGCAAAGAAGATTAAAAGGAGGGTGGATGGAAGAGATGGGGTCCACAGCCCACTCTTAACTACAACAGAACCTACTAGACATGCTGCAGGCAGTGAGACAATCTCTTTGCCTGAGCCACTATTGATGGTTCACCACCATAAAGGAGACACAGAAAAAATGAGAATCATCAGAATACAGGGGAGCACTTGTCGGGCCAGACTAAACGTCAGAAACAGGGGGAACAGATCTGGACAGCAAAGAACTGAACAGTAGCTTCACCTACCAATCCATAGGCTCAGTGACTCCCAAGCAGATTCCCACAACAGTCTAACCGGGAAGCACACATGTAAAACTGGCCCATAAGGCACTAAACTGATCTTTATAACAGGTTGCAACTGCATGCAACTTCTTCAGTTCCATGTATCTGGTTTCCCTGGACCTCCACTGTTCCAAAGTTGGAGTGTCTTGCATCTTCCTCTTCAAAGGGATTAATGCCCTTGCCATTGTCAACAGTGTAAGATGAAGAGTCTTAACCATTCTGGTCACCTTCAAATCATACATTTTGCACATGTACCCACTGCCATTCAAAGACAAGAATTTTGTGTTGCAAGTCTACAATTACCAATAGGGGCCATTTGTTCAGTTGCGTATTATACACCGACTGCAATCTGGTACACAGTGGAGCTGCTGCATCGCTTCATGGCTTTCATAGCAGAGAGGATACTCTCAGACTTCAGGGTTGTCAAACTGCTGGTGTTGTTTAAGGGAGGGCATCACTTACGCATAGCCAGCAGTTTCAAAACCTTTCATGCTAATGAGTAAATTATCCACTTGCATACTTAATTCTTAGTACATATGTTTCTCAATCTCCAAAGCAATGTACTTGCCACACATCGACAGACACAAATCGCCATAGCATCACCGCTTAGTACAGTGGTTGTCAAGCTTTTTTGCTAAAGACGCACCTAACACGTAGTCTGGTATTTTCAGGGCACTCCTATTATTTTACGTCATTTGTAAAGGGTGTAATGAAGGTTATAAATACATAAATATAGAGTTATTGTTAGACCTCACAACTAAAATAAACATATTGTGCATTGTAATATCCTTAAATATACAGCTGGAAGTCTACATTCATATTTTTGTCAAAGCATTGTAGACACAATGGGGCACCCTAAGTGGATGTCCGTGGCACACCAAAGTGCCACAGCACCCTGGTTGAGAAACTCCGGCTTAGTACATTTACTCACTGCTGTGCAATTCAGCTCACATGTAATCCAGGCCATATTCTGGGCATGCTGAGCTTTATAAGTAACATCAATCAATGGTATGAAAAATGTGTTTTTGCACATAATTTAACCATTAACCCAAAGGGCCACATTTGCAAAAGAAAAGTGTGCAATTCTCCAGTAAACCAACTTTACTGTAGGGAACTAATACAATTTCCCAAAATTCTTATTTATTTAAATGGGGCTTTTAATCCCTATAATTCTAGATTTGTCTCCAATGTATTGCTGTGGAACTGTAGGGATGGGTGAAAGGTCCCACTGTGTTCCCCAAAAAGAATCCATGAAAACCACTTTGTTGTCCGATTTTTCACAGGAAAATCAGCTTTAAAAACAGCGATTAAAATCTTCAAAATTTTCACCCATTGGCAAAAAATTAATTGCCATTTTATCAATGGTTAGAAAGTTTCCGCCCATTGATTTACATGTTTTTCTTCTATTCGCTATAAAAACATGGAGTATTTGAGGAAATGAAACACAATAGAAGCAGCTACAGAGCAAGGCAGATGTGCTGTTCTGCAAAATTGTGGCTGGAGAGGCTCATAGTGACTGCTATTAAAAGTAATAAAAGTAGGAACTGGAAGGACCCTTATGCTTCCACTGAGTCTGAGGAGGAGGAGGAAGTGAGCACTACAGAACCAATGCTGGCCAGTCCCCCTAAATAACCCCAAGGGATCTTGGGGAATTTAATGGGAAGGATGGGAGAAAAGGGTAGTACTAGTGAAAGCAGGACAGATCAGCTGCCTGTGCCTGCTGCCAGACGTGCTGCCCCTGCTGCCACCATTGCTGTGCCTGCTGCCAGATGCCCTGCCCTTGCTGCCACTAGTGCTGTGCCTGCTGTCACTCGTGCTGCCCCTGCTACTGCTACCACCTTTGCTGTGCCTGCTGTCAGATGTGCTCCTCCTGCTGCCACTAGTGCTATGCTTGCTGTCAGACATGCTGTGCCTGCTGCCAGTGCTGAACCTGCTGCCACCAGTACTATGCCTGTTGTCAGTGTGCCTTGTAATACTCAGGAGGGGGGAAGGAGAAGATGATGCCAAGTGTGACAGCAGGGGACCCTAGGTCACTCTTGCCATCCCCAAGCAGTCCCGCCAGTGTTAGTACTACTAAGAAGGTCCAGCAGCTTGCTAGTGTTAGAAGCGAAGGAGGGGGTTAATCATCATATTACTAGTGACTGTGAGGAGGAAGACTCAGGGGCTGAACTTGATTTGGTTGGTATTAGTAGTAGTAACAGTAATGGTGAAGCAGTCGATGGGACTAGTGGAAGGGGAGTGGTAGTGGAAGCAATTGAGAACATCCAGACTAGCGGTCAAGGGAGCCCACACCATTTCCTTGGCCCTGGGAGTCCCCTTCTCTTCATGGCATTGTCCAAGTGGAACATTATGCTGAAGAAGCCAGAACTGGTGGTGGATAGCAGGTGCATCAATACCACCACCACCACCAGGAGCACAGATCAGCTGCCTATGCCTGCTACTAGTGCTGCCAGTCTGCCTTCTTCAAGTCACCAAGAAATGGCAAGTGTGACATTAGGAGGCCCTCTCTCACATTTCTCATCACTTCCTCCAACCAGCAGTGAGATGTCTGTAATAGAGCAGCAGCAGCACGTACGGACTAGTGTTGATGGTGGTGATGATGATGGTGGAGAAGCTGGGGTGTAAGAGACATTGATGGCCATTTTAGCACAGACTGAGAAGGAATGGGAGACAGGGATGAGGATGGGCATCACCACCACCACCAGCAGTGAGTTTTTGGAATTTGTGGAGTTTGCAACTGCTGTAAGTCCTGCTGCTGCTGAGTTGCAAGGGCAGCAGGATGCTGAGGGGCAGGCTAGTATGCCATAGACCACCGTGGATAAAGTGAGAATGGGGTCAACAATTGATGCGCAACTAGAACAGGTTCCACTTGCCAACAGTAGCAATACTCCTGGTCCTAGTTGCAGTGCTGATTCTGAGGCAGTAGCAGCAACAGCAGCAACATCATCCACAGCAACAGGCAGTGAAAGGGAATGTGGAGGACAAGAAGAAAGAAGCCATTCTTCTCCACCTCTTCCATATCCCTTGAAATCATATGCGTGGGACTATTTTTCTCTTGGGGCCAGGCATAGTGCAGTCATCACCAATGGCACTGTACACAATTTGTGATAACACACATGAAACACAGACACCATGACATTTATGTCAAACATGTTAAAGCCAAACACCCATCACAGAAATTAATCACTGCTTTTGCTGTAACCCCTGACTCTCCAGAAAGGCAACAAGAGGTGAGATAAAAGAGGTGGAAGAAAAGAGAAACCCAGGCAGAGGCTGGAAGTTTAGGGTAGCTACATCTTCTGCCAATCCATCATGTTCACCAATATCTCCCCTGCTAATGATAGCCACTCTGTAGATTTTTGGGATGTGCACTGACCACACATGGAAGTGTGGTGGAGGAGAATCACAAGCAGGGTATCAAGCGGCATCTGAAGGGATTACATCCCAATGGAATATGCTAAGATGCTGGCAGGGAGGGTTCATCATTACTATTAAACTGTCAGCAAGTTGTCATGTGTCCTTAGCGGCATGTGGACAAGGGGTATAGTGACAGCAGCAGTTCTTGACTTCTTGTGTTGTGGTGTTTGGATAAAGTTGTGACACACACACACACTGTGCACATTGCAGTTGCTGATGAGAGGCACAGTTCCTGCTCTCAAAGGAAAAATGTAAATTCTAGTAACAACACACCCATGATTTTGGAGAGGGGGGGCAGGGGTGGAGAAGAATTAGCGGCCAACTTCTTCTTTTCTTCACATATACTGGGGGCTATTTATTGTGCTGCTACTGCCTCTGGCGCATGACTGGAGCTAGTCATGGTAAGTAGAACCTTCATCATCCATCACGCATGTTACTGATGTTATTGATCCCATTCCCTTTGAGCTACCTAATCATCCTGCTGCTAAAACAACTCGGTAGCAGCAGCAGAAAGAACAGCAGTTGGAAATTACGCATCTACATCAGGGCATTTGACAATGGCCACTGGCCACTGGCCAACACAACATGACCTGCTAGCACTAGGCTAGTAGGGAATTTTTTTTCTCAGGGTTTGTGGTTTAAAACAAATAAAAAAATAATAAAAAAACATAGTCCTACAAAAAAAAAAAGAAAATCATTTTTGGGGTTTGTTTCTAACAAACCTAAGTCCTACAAACTATTAGTCCCGCCAAACAAGTCTAAGTCCTACAAATCAACATTTGTTCAGGGCTTGTGCCTCTTATAAGTCCAAGTCCTACAAATCAGTTTTTCCTCAGAGCTTGGGCCTCTAACAACAAATCTAACAAATCATCCTCTACAAAATACTCTATCACGTCAAGTATTATTCTACCCCAGTGGAAGCTTATGTCAGGGGGTTCCTGTCTCTATTTTAATTTATTATTATTTTTTTGTATTACCTGTCCCCCAATACCAGTCAAGAATCCACCCACCAACACGGGCACCCTCCTCAGATCCCTTTTATACCATGTCTTATGTTTTTTTTTATTAAAATAAGGATAGGTGAAACATTTTACCTCACCAACAAAACATGCAAAAAACGGTAATTCTTCCTCCTGCCTTCTGTGGAAATTTCAGGGAAAATGTAGTTTTTTTACTTTTTTTGCATTGAAATAAATGATAATACTGTAATTACTCACCCAAATATGAAGAGTTTTCCCCATATTTTCACACCATGCTAAGGTTTGAAAGAGTGTCAGTTTGCTGCATGATGTCTGTCTGTGCCTGATATTAAAAGAAAGCAGCCAAATATGCGATGCTAGTTAAAGGATTAAGCACACAGTATGATTGTCCTATTTGTATGCCAGTATACCAGATTACACCTGTCTGTCTTTTACTGAATATATAATGTATTATGTATGTCTGTGTGGTATATGTCACTTAATCTCAGTCAACCTCAGGTAGGAATGATCAACTGTATGACTGTCACTGTTCCTCATCAGTGCCAATTGTTTTTTTTTTTTTTTGGTTTTTTTTTATGTATTCTATTTTTTTAATTCTCCTTTGTCCCTTCACACCACACCCAGAAAATATTCCTATCGAGCAACTCCAGCTCCCTTGTTTGTCTGCCTACATTATTGCAAATTGCTTATTCTGAAGCTAACAGGCCTAGCTTATACTGCACTATAACATAAATCTCACAATAGTGATGCAAACATAATACCTTTTAATTTCTGACTGAGAACATACAAAATTCATACTTACACATATTTACTTCTCATTTACTAAGTACATCTACAAAAGATAGGAATATGCTAACTTGTTCATTGAAAAACTTGACCAATATTTTTATCCACCTGCAGCACTAAACTTCTGGCTTATATAGATGATATTCTGTTAAAGGGATAGTAATACTTCGTTTTAACTTAATTTTATTTTGTAGGCATTAAAAAAACATGAAGAATGATATAAGTCTTATCTCTCAAACCTTTATGGTTTAAGAGATATTCACAAGCAAAGTTTCCCCTCCCGCCCCTTTTACCTAGTGTAAGCCATCTCTTCTCAGATGTGGAATCCAGTCCATAGACCAGACAGATAACAGTGGGGGACAATCTTCTTCCTATCAGAACAATGAAAGCCCTTCCCCCCTTGACAAGCTTTTCAGGTTTTTCCCTTATCTTAATTGAAGATTGTACCTCTCTGCAATCTACCTCGGCACCTCCCTTCTGCTCTGGCTGAGCAATGTTACATCAGTAAAAGGGACGGGAGGGGGATACTTTGTCATTGAATTACTCTTGAACTACAAGTCTGACAGTATTGAAATAACACTCTCCAAGGTCCAAATACTATGATGGTTAATTAGAGCTGCGTTTATTATGAAACATTACAATCCCTTTAATATAGATAACGTGTAAACAGGACCTTACAGTTAATTGTCCCCATTGTGTATATATACTGTATATAATTTATTCCAAATGTATGTCATATTGTGTATAGATGTTAAATATCCCCGTTGTGTATATATACTGTATATAATTTATTCCAAATGTATGTCATATTGTGTATAAATTTGTATATAAATTCAGTACCCTCCCAGCTTTATTTGTTAACCCATGCCTGAAGTAGTGACCCTGGTGTCTTGAAAGCTTGCACTTTCTCTGTTCTCAATTAGTAATAAAAAAGTATCACCTTTACATCACTCTCGTAAGGTCTTTGATAAAAAAAAAAGTAAGCTGAAGCCATCTACTTAACTGGAAAACACGGTGTATACTGTTCTGTAAACATTAACACTGCCATCCTTAGGAGAGAAGGAGAAAGCTTCTGCTGTTAACAGTATCTGCTAGTGTAGAGGCAGACAGGCATAGTATAGGAAATAGAGTTTCTTGATATTTTGCCGGAACTGTGGGTGAGACTTGTAGACAGTGACACTGACAGTGACAGGCAAGGACAGTTAAAAAAAATACTTTTCCTGATAGGTGACAGCCTTGTCCATGGAGGCAGACATTACAGTTTTTGGCAATTTTTTTCAAACTGAAGAGTGCATGTGCTGAACACATTATGAACCACACTGTGCACCCTCTGGTACTTAAAAGTTTAAGATTACCATGACTGTTTTTCAGATTTGGAGGTCCTCTGGTCCTGTTAACATCTTTCATGTCTGCCTCCATGGACATGACATCCAGGACTGATTGAAGATATTATTGCTTTAACAAAGACATAAGGGCAAAATGAGTAAGGTTTATTAGGATTTTCTGGCTCATATAAGATAAGTGGGAGGTTATTAATAGAAGGTTGTAGTCTTCCTTTAAACAGTAAACTGATAATGTTTTATTTCAAATACAAATTAATTTATGTTTACCAGACCTTCCAAACCCTCCACTCACCTATTTATCTTTACCTTTCAGCCCTGATCACTCCTCATGTGAGTCTCTGCTTCACACACACTTACACATACAGAAGTGGGCAAACTAAAGCATTTCAGCTGGTGGGAACTACAATGCTTATCAAGTCTCCTCTTCTACTGCCCTCAGACTATACAGCTAAATGCTTCCCTCACATACATTCTACTCCACTCAGAAAGCTTACCCAGATTACACATGTGCAGTGTGAAGCTGCTAAATCATAATACTGACATCATGTGAAGTTTTTTTCTGAAGTGATATTGGCTAAACCCACAAACTTGAAATAAAACACTGATCAAGTGAATATGACTTCTCCAGTTTATAACTTCTCCAGTTCCTATGCTATTCTATAGAGCCTATGCAGTAAGATCTCCAAGATGAAGAAATCTTAGTGCATAGGCTCCATATAATAACATAGGAAAAGTGATAAACTGCAGTAGCCATCTCCACTTTATCACCGCTTATTGAATATCCCCCATTGTTTTGTTCAAACTTACAGAATTGTTTCACTCATCCCTAGTACTCAGGCAGATGCTGGCTGGGTGAGTTTAATGGGAAATGCAACAAAAAAAGAGAAACCATCGGGGGTCTGTTGCACTCGAGCCAAATATATAACTAACAAAACAATTAAGGAATACAATGTTCTTGATAATACTGGATTATAATAATACTGCAGTTTTATAACTTTTTTCTGTTGAGGCATTGTTTAATCAGCTAAATATTTATGTCTCTAGCTCAATGGACAACACAGAGTTTTTATTTCTAAAAATGTGTTTGGGTAAGTATGCACCACCCAGATGAAGTATTTATAGAGGAAATTTAGATATTAAACCTTTTATTGGCCCTGTATAGGTCATAAGATGCTTTTTAGTCTCTGTTTCTATGGGGAATAGCAGTATGGCCTCATTTATGCTGTAATTATCCTCTACATAAACAGCAATGCCATCTTAATAAAAAGCACATCCACTATACTCTAAGCTCTTAAGATGTTAGAGAGTTCTCCACTCTAAAAGATCAAAACATTTACATAGTTTACTGCACTTGTCCCCAGCTTCAGTCATTAAGAGCTACCCAGAGGGAAAAGTCCACAGAATGTTTGCAGACGCCAATTAATCAATTACTCTAACTCAGATTGCACTGGGGCATTTGAATAAGTAAGGCAAATTATCACCTTGAGACAAATGATTTTAAAAATGCTTATCTTGTCCCAAAGTGCAGAATTTCACAGTAATTGCCTTTTTTTAGCAGGACACCAACTGAGCACAATGGTCCATGTTTCTCTACACTTTGACTCACTGATGCAGTGGAAATGAGAATTGAGCAAGCTAATATTTTATTTTTTTGAATAGTCTACTTGAGTCCTGTTCTGTTTTTGCTCTGTTCACCATATCACAAACAAGGACATGCTGTGAGGGTATGGTAATTTGAGCTAAAACTGCAAAAATGCTCAGTGTTCACTTACACTGCATCTGGGATGTCAGAAGAAGAGAAAAGGAGGAGAGACATGGATCTTCCCCATTAGCTTGCACCTAATGCAATGTGGTCAGTTGGTGTCCTGGCTATTTGGAGAAGATACTAATTTTGACATGCAGCAATATTATTTTGGAGTATAACAATATCTCAGTATTATATTGAGACATTAAGTAGAACACTGAGTGTTATTAAAACTTGAGGACTGAACTGGAGGACCACTAGTCTACAATTCATGATCCATATTTTCACTTATCAATGAGGCCTTGAACTGTCATCTAACTTGACTTTACTTAACTTGAAAGCATGCATTGTTAACAGCTCTTGAAGACCGGGATTGGCTACTGCTCTATCACAATTATAAATATGGCAGTCTGTGGCATTAACAACTGTTCTTTGAATGTCTTTCCCGACTAGAAATAATGATCAACTTTGGTACATACAGATTCAGTATATTAAAGAGGATGACAGGCGATGAAACAAAGACCCTCACACCCTCTGGAACAGTCGCATGCACCCCAGTTTGGGAACCACTGGCATAACTAGTATGCTATAGTGATTTGTTTCTCTGTATGATAGACTAATCCAGTGGTGATTAACATGTGGCTTTCCAGCTGTTTAAGACATTAACTTCTATCATCCACAACAAGTGGTGAGCTAAATGTTTCCTATCCCTGTACAGATACTAGGTAAAAAATCAGACTTCAGCTACCTATGAAATCTGTTTATGCTTTGAACATTATTTTGTTTTCTGATAGTCAGACTATTGCTTTGAAATTCTGAGGAGCATTAAACCTCTTCATTGGATATTGAAGAGTATAAAAATCAATAAGACAATTGATGCTATGCATTTGATTCTCATGCAATCAATAACAAATCAGCTAGCTCCTGCTGAGTAAGAAATGAATTCTGCATCTAAAGTTCTAAACACTGCAACTGCATTGTTTTTAAGCCAGTGGTGATTAGCTTGACATAAACATATAAGTGAAATGATTTGTTAGGTTCAAATATTAGTACCATTCAATTAAGCACTAAAGTATAAAATGGGTATAGTATCTTGTCCTTGCTAAAAGTAAGTGTAGTCTGTTTCTAATTAAAGAAATGCTAAAGAAACTAATGTGAAACATTAAAAAGGCTTGTTAGAATTCAATCTTGCTTTATGTTAAGTGCTGCTACCTCCATGTAGAGATGGGCAAAAAAATCTTGTTTTGTTCTCACTGGAATTTTTGCAAAAAATCACTATGTTCCTCTTTTATATAGGAATTCCTACCCCACATTTTCCTCCGTTTTGCTAACATTTTCCCTATGAGATCTGGTCCATTGCCCGCCTATTGAAAGTTCCTGCCCCCAATACTATAAGAAGCTGGCACTTCCTGCAATGCAGAATGCTGTAGAATCTATATACAGTATATAAAAGAGATAGCCTGCATCCCCACACACACCCAGGAGAGGCAACAAAGAGGAGATATTCAAATCTTCTCCATACTGCCAGTCCTGGAGATACAGGGGGGCCAAATGCTCCTCGCCACTCCTGTCAAAATCTCTGCAAGGAGTTTGCCAACACATGCATAGAGACATACACACACATACACACTCTCTCTCACTCACTCTGGCCTCAACTGGACCTCTCCTATGCCCACCAGTTCCATTTCCTGCTGCCAGTACTCGACTCATGGAAACGGGGGGAGGGGGACACATAAACATGCATATCCTGGGCTGCAGAGGATCACAGGGCTTGCAGGCGGAGGACACCCACTCATCAGCTTCTACATTAAGCCATTGGGTGTCAACGGGGAACACAACACATTGCTCAGCAATTCGTTGCTCACCCCTCTGGCACTCATATGGTTAATAAATGGAGGAATTTTCCAATCATTTAATTTTATACTAAATGTGGCACACAGGAAATGACAGCAGCAGCATTGTGGCTAGAGAACACAGTTCAGCACCAGCAGCAGCACGAGGAAGTGTGCTTACTACAAGTTATGACAGCATATACTTCAATATCCTGAAATGGTTCGTCAGTCTCCTTCTCAAAGGATTAATCTTGATGAGCAAAATTTTGCTTTTTAATTTATTTTCAGCGGAATACCTGATAGGGGTGAGCCACTGGAGGTTAGTATGTGTTGGTGGAGCCATACCAGGAAACGTCAACATTTGTGCATCTGACAAGGAGACACGAAGGAGGCACAACAGAGGATGATAAACATTGCACAAATGTTGACGTTTCCTGGCATGGCTCCACCAACACGTAGGGATTAGCCCATTGAGTAGGAGATTGATGAACCCATTGCTGGGCAATGTGATGATTAACCATTTCACACTGAAAAGGTTAACCCATGCCCCCAAGAAAAGACACTACCCATTGGGAAACATTAATTCTTTTAGTGGCAGAGGGGAACACAGCAATGCATTACAGGATGTTGAAGTACATTCTATTATAACTTGTAGTAAGGACACTCCCCGTGCTGCTGCTATTGGCACTGAACTGTGAATCCATCTGCAAATTAATAGGTTAACACCTGATGGATCACTGTTTTGCCCTGCAACTCCTATCATATTCACCATTGTAGATCACGATAATGTTAATTTTAATAACACACAGTTTGGAACATCAGTGACATCATGTCCGTTGTACTTCAGCAGTTCAAGATCCATGTCTCCATTTTCTTTGGATGTATCCTTTCTTAATACTGAGTTTGTGTGTTTCTCTGTTTCTCAGCAACTATGTATGTTGCTTTGTGTGTCTCTCATTACCCCTCTTCTGCCTGTGTGTGGCTGTGTGTCTGTGGGTGTGACTCATGCCACCTCTCCTCATTGCTGTCTCTTTCTTCATACAGTGTGTGTGTGTGTCTCTCTGTTTATCTCCAACTATGTATGTTGCTTTGTGTGTCTCTCAGTACCCCTCTTCTGCCTGTGTGTGGCTGTGTGTGTCTGTGGGTGTGACTCATGACACCTCTCCTCATTGCTGTCTCTTTCTTCATAAATGTGTGTGTGTCTCTCTCTGTTTATCTCCAACTATGTATGTTGCTCTGTGTGTGTTTGTGTCTCATGACCCCCCTTCTTCTGCCTCTTCTCATTGCTGTATGTGTCTGTTATTACCTTGTCTTCTCCTGTATGTGTGTGTGTTTATACATTCCCTAAATAATATGCCGGACAATGCCATCCCACATTGCTAGTGTGAAATACTACAAAGAGAGAGACAAACAAACAGACAGAGAGAGAACTTTTAAAAGAAAAATCAAGTTATTTTGGATTACTAGCGAGCACAATATTAGCAGCAGATGATGCTGGATTGCTGCTGCAGCTGCTGCTGTTTCAGAGTTGGAGGAATAAAAACAGCAGCCTACTTCCTTTTGCCCAAGTGAGTACCAGTCCCCCATCTTCCCTAGGAATCTGTGGGAATTATACTAAAAAGGGGTCACTTGGTAGTAGTATCAACAGCAGCACAGGTCAGCTTCCATTGTCTTCTGTTAGTGTACCTTCTGAGGTAATAACATTGTAACAGGGGATCCTCTGTCACATTTCTAGTCACCAAGTAGTCCTAGTGGACAGCAGCAAGAGATTGGTGATGGTGGTGATGAGAGTGAGAGAGGTCAGGCAGCTAATTCAAAGAGAGCATGTTTGGCAGAAAATGATAAAGAATGTGAAAAATACATTTATTTTTGAATGAGCATTACCACCAGTACCACAAGCAGTGATATTCATGCATTTTCTGCTACTCTAGTTCATGCTGCAGAGTCATCAGAGAGAAAAGTAAATGTGTCACAGCAGCAGGCTGATAACCAGGCTAGGACAGGTAGATGTGGTCCCACTTGTCTGGTCCTAGCACTACTGCTGATACAGAGTCAACAGCAGTAGCAGCACCTGTCCCAGTCATTGCATGTTTACATGGAGAAGAAGGCCATTGTTCTCCACCTTTTCTCCGACAACTGAAATGAGTGGTGTTAAACTATTTTTCCAGTAGGTCAAGCACAGTGTAATCACCAGCAACTGTAGTGTGCACATTGTGCAAAAAATTAATGAAAGGAGGAAAGAAGGGGGGAACATCTTGGCACCTCTACCCCCATTAAACACATACAACTAGGGATGTGTGAATGGTGCTCTATCATAATACTGACATCATGTGAAGGTTCTTCTGAAGTAATATTGGCTAAATCCACAAAATTGAAATTAAACACCTATTTTGTAACCCCCGATTTATGACTTAAGAAACATATTGGGGGAGATTCACTAAGCAGATGATAAAGAGGTGATAAAGTGGAGATGACTTCTCCAGTTTATCACTTCTCCAGTTCCTATGTTATTCTATAGAGCCTATGCAGTAAGATCTCCAAGATGAAGAAATCTTAGTGTATAGGCTCCTTACAATAACATAGGAATTAGAGAATTGATAAACTGCAGTAGCCATCTCCACTTTATCACCGCTTATTGAATATCCCCCATTGTTTTGTTCAAAATTACAGAATTGTTTCACTCATCCCTAGTACTCAGGCAAATGTTGGTTGGGTGGGTTTGATGAGGAATGCAACAGAAAAAAGAGAAATCACCAAGGGGTCTATTGCACTGGTGCCAAATATATAGCTAACAAAACAATTAAGGAATACAATGTACTTGATAATACTGGATTATAATAATACTGCAGTATTATAACTCTTTTCTGTTGCAGAATTGTTTAATCATTTGTCTCTAGCTCAATGGACAACATAGAGTTTTTATTTCTAAAAATGTGTTTGGGTCAGTATGCACCACCCAGATGAAGTATTTATAGAGGAAATTTAAATATTAAGCCTTTCATTGGCTCTGTATATGTCATAATATGCTTTTTAGTCTCTGTTTCTATGGGGAATAGCAGTATGGCCTCATTTATGCTGTAATTATCCTCTACATAAACAGCAATGCCATCTTAATAAAAAGCACATCCAGTATACTCTCTTGCATTAAAGCATTATCACTTAATGCTCTCATCTCCTGAACCCACCCCCTTCTACATCAAGAACTGTCTCATTACAATTATAACAAACCTTGAGTCTCTTAAGATGTTAGAGAGTTCTCCACTCTAAAAGGTCAAAACATTTACATAGTTTACTGCACTTGTCCCCAGCTTCAGTCATTAAGAGCTACCCAGAGGAAAAGTCCACAGAATGTTTGCAGATAACAATTAATCAATTGCTGTAGCTCAGATTGCACTGGGACATTTAATAAGTAAGGCAAATTATCACCTTGAGACAAATGATTTTAAAAATGCTTATCTTCTCTCAAAGTGCAGAATTTCACAGTATTTGCCTTCTTTTTTAGCCAGGACACTAATTGAACACAAGGGTCCATGTTTCTCTACCCTTTGACTTACTGATGCAGTGGACATGAGAATTGAGCAAGCAATTTTTTTATTTTTTTAAATAGTCTCCGAGTATTTGACTCCTGTTCTTTTTTTGCTCTGTTTACCATATAACAAAGACATGCTGTGAGGGTATGGTAATTTGAGTGAAAACTGCAATAATGCTCAATGTTCACTTACACTGCATCTGGGATGCCAGAAGAAGAGCAAGGGAGCAGAGACATGGATCAACCCCATTAGCTTGCACCTAATGCAATGTGGTCAGTTGGTGTCCTGGCTATTTGGAGAAGATACTAATTCTGACATGCAGCAATATTATTTTAGAGCAAAACAATATCCCAGTATTATATTGAGACATTAAGTGGAACACTGAATGTTGTTAAAATGTGAGGACTGAACTGGGGGACCACTAGTCTACAATTCCTGATCCATATTTCCACTGACTTATCAATGAGGCCTTGCACTGTCATCTAACTGAACTTGAAAGCATGCATTGTTAGCAGCTCTTGAAGACCAGGATTGGCTACTGCTCTATCACAATTATAAATATGGCAGTCTGTGGCGTTAAAAACTGTTCTTTGAATGTCTTTCCCTACTTGAAATAATGATCACGTCTGGGACATACAGATCAAGTTATGTTGCATAATAAAGAAGATGACAGGTGATTAAAGAAAGCCCCTCATACCCTTTGGAAGAGTTGCATGCACCTCAGTTTGGGAACCCCTGGCATAACTAGCGATTTGTTTCCCTCTATGATAGACTAATCCAATAGAAGTCAACACGTGGCTCTCCAGCTGTTAAAGACATTAACTACTATCATTCACAACAAGTCAGCTGGTTGGGGATAATGGAAAGTAGTGTCCATCAGCTGGAGTTCTAAATGTTTCCTATCCCTGTACAAATCTTTTACAGACTTTCAGCTACCTCTGAAATCTGTTTATGCTCTTGAACATTATTTGGTTTTCTGATAGTCAGACTATTGCTTTGAAATTCTGAGGAGCATTAAACCTCTTCATTGTATAGTGAAGGACTATAAAAATCAATAAGACAATTGATGCTATGCATTTGATTCTCGTGCAATCAATAACAAATCAGCTAGCTCCTATTGAGTAAGAAATGAATTCTGCATCTAAAGTACTAAACACTACAACTGCACTGTTTTTAAGCCAGTGGTGATTAGCTTGACATAAACATATATACGTGAAATGATTTGTTAGGTTCAAATCTTAGTACCATTCAATTAAGCACTAAAATATATATTATGGGTATAGTATCTTGCCCTTGCTAAAAGTAAGTGTAATTTGTTTCTAGTTAAAGAAATGCTAGAGAAACAAATGTGAAAATTTAACAAGACTGAACTCAGTCTTTTACTTTACATTATTTGCTGCTATTTCCATGTAGGGATGGGCAAAAAATCCTTGTTTTGTTCTCACTGGAATTTTTGTAAAAAATCACTATGTTCCACTTTTTACATGGGAATTCCTCTCCCACATTTTCCTCTGTTTTGCTAACATTTTCCCTATGAGAGCTGGTCCATTGCCCGCCTATTGAAAGTTCCTGCCCCCATTCTACAAGAAGCTGGAACTTCCTGCCATGTAGAATGTTGTAGAATCTATATATAGTATGTAAAAGAGATAGCCTGCATCTCCACACACACACCCAGGAGTTGCAAATAAGAGGAGATATTCAAATATTCTCCATACTGCCAGTCCTGGAGATACAGCCCTGGCCACTGTTGTTAAAATCTCTGCAAGGAGTTAGCCCACCCTCAACATTCACCTGAACAAATAAGAAAACATGGCAGACACACACGCATACAGAACACACACTGTTTCACTCACTGACTCTGGCCTCAACTGGACCTCTCCTATGCCCACCAGTTCCATTTCCTGCTATAGATACTTGTCACGGTAATTCAGGCAAATAAACACACGACACAGTACAAGTGAATTTAAAGTGGATCTATCACCTTGAATAAACTTTACAGTATTTGAAACATCTTGATTCCCTGTTACAGTACCTCTATGTCTTTTCTTCTAAAAAATCGCCGTGTTAAAGTTATGAAGAACTATATTCAGTCTAGATGACGTAATCAGCTGTGTCACTGCGGCAAAAACTTTGTTGAAGTAAGTCTTGTGACCAGCCTCCTTGTTTCCAAGCCCTCCCTCTTTGTGACATTGGCCTGAAGCGTGGTTTGATAGAGGCGCGTTCACAGGAGAACGATGTGCACACACACTGTTGTTCTGGGATGTCACTCATGGAAAATTTACATGTCGGAGGGAGGGGTAAGGCTACCCATGATCCTATGTGTTACCAAGATGGCAGCGCTAGCACAGTAAGGTACGATTTTATAAAAGATTAAATACTTTGTGAAGGAACAAGATTACAACGGTTTAACTAATATTGTAGGGCACATTTACAGTGTATACATTGAAATTTTAGCTTTTGATACAACATGATAGATCCTCTTTAACCAGTTTATTGAAGCAAATAATAATGGTAATAATAATAATTACAATAGGAGAGAATACCTTCTCAACTTTGGGGAGACAGGCGTAAGGACAGTGTCTAGTCCACTAAGTCCACCAAGAGCTGACATTGAACTGCAATCGGTACAGCAGATATAAAGGTTACAGAACCAGACTTGGCTCTAACTGACAGATAGGAACCTGAAATGCCAGGAATCAGTAACAGAGCGTAACCGGACAACCTCCAGAGAGGGATGTCAGAAAACAGCTTGGGCAGCTAGAGTACAGGGCGAGCACAGGCAGAGACAGCGAGGAATAGTATATGGTAGTGTACCAAGAGGCAACAGAATGAGAGAGGCAACACTACCAGCCCAGAGGCAATGGGATTGCATAGTGCGGAGGCAACTTGCAACTCTATCAGCAAGGTAAAGTTGTACTGGATAGGTAGAGCACGCCTACAGCTATACCTGGAGACAAGTGGTAGTCAGACAGGAGCGGGAGTAGACAGAGCTTAAATCAGACAAGCCACAGTCAGGAACCGTATTCGGTAGCCAGCCACAGACTAGGTCAGCACAGAGTGGGTAGTTGGACAAGCCAGAGTCATATACGGATCAGAAAGTCAGACAGAGCCAATGGTCAACACTGGATCGGATAGTCAGCCAAGCCAAGGATCGAGAACCAGGAGATATCGGAAGCCAAGCAAGGGTCAAATGAGCAACACTGGAATACACAACGAAACACCCAGAAAGGGCCATTAAGCCCAGTGGCTTAGTGGGAAGATTATAAGGCTGCCACTGGATGGCAGAGCACAATTTGCCACACAGACAGGAAGCTACAAAAAAGCGAGCGAGACGTCAGAGACACGCGCCCGCATATAGCGGCAGACCAGAGGATGCAGTTCCAGTCCCAAACCACCGGATAGGAATGCAGGCAAGTAAATCACTGGCACCATAATAGTACCCACCCTTTAACGACCCCCTCCACATGGGGGGACCAGGTTTGAGAGGAAAACGAGCATGGAATCTGCGAAGTAACATAGGGGCGTGAATATGCCCACTGGGTACTCAGGAATGCTCCTCAGGCCCGAACCCTGTCCAATGTACCATGTATTGAAGGTGCCCCCTGATTCTGCAAGAACAAAATGGTCTGCACTTCATACTCTTCCTGGCCATTGACTTGAACAGGCCCAGGCAGAAAAGGTGCTGAAGTGTAGCGGTTGCAGACCAAAGATTTGAGCAGGGACACATGGAAGACATTGTGAATACACATGCCAGCCAGGAGGTCTAGGGCGTATGAGACAGGGCTAATCTTACGAGGCACCTGGTAAGGACATACGAAACAAGGGGCCAATTTCCTGCATGGCACCTGGAGGTTAAGATTACGGGAGCACAGCCATACCCTCTCTCCCACCTGAAACACTGGGGTCTGCCCTCTCCTATCGTTTGAATGTTTCTTGTAGCGCTGAGTGGACCTCTGAAAGGATCTCTGAAATTGAACCCATGTGGAGCAGAGCTGCCTAAGATGCTCGTCCAGAGCCAGAATTTCTTGTGCCTCAAATGATTCAGGTAGCAAAGCAGGCTGGAAGACATAATTAATCAGGAACGGAGAATTCTGTAAAGAAGAGCTTATGGCACAATTCCTGGCAAACTCTGCCACGGTAACAAGTTTGCCCAGTCATTGTGAGGGTCTGAAATGAAACATTGCAGGAACTGTTCTAGGCCTTGGTTGACTCTATCAGCAGCACCGTTCGACTGGGGGTGGTAGGCTGAGGAGAATGACAACTGAATGCCCATTTGCCCACAGGAAGCTCTCCAGAACCGGGACACAAATTAGCTCCCTCGATCTGAGACCAGTACCTTGGCTACTCCATGGAGCCTGAATGCCTCCCTGGAAAATATCTTGGCCAGCTCCTTAGAGGAGGGAAGACCCTTCAATGGTAAAAAGTGGGCCATCTTGAAGAACCTGTGAATGATCATAAGAATGACCGTTTGCCCTTAGGATACAGGCAACTCAACCATGCAATTGATGGACAGGTGAGACCAAGGATGTTCTGGCTGTAGCAGCCCTACTGGAAGGTGTTTGGGAGACTTGCTATGGGCCCATGTGGCACAGGCTGCTACGAAGGCAGAGCAGTCATTTCTTAAGCTAGGCCACCAGAAAATCCAAGATGTGGACCAATATTCATGACTAATATGCCCTGGGTAGTGAAAGGGGAAAAAAAGGGGGGGGCATCTTGACACCTCTTCGCCCATTAAGCACATACAACTAGGGATGGGTGAAAGGTCACATTTTGTTCTTGCAAGATGAAAGCCACGTGGCTCACCACTTTTTTTTGCAAGAAATTCAGCCCTTAGCAAAACCATTAACAATTTCTCCATTTCACCTACAAAAAAAAATGTTGCCTATGTTTTTTGCCTATGCACAAACTTCTGGCAAATTTACTATAAATATCTCACACCAAAAACATGAATTATCCAGGAAGTGAAAGAGAGAAAAAGCAGCTAGACAGAAAAAGAGGGCAGAAGGTGATTTTCAAGCTATTTAGTTAGTGAAATAAGGGTAGCAGAATAAAACACCTACCTTGTTGCCAGCTTCTTGCACTAGGGTCTGAGAGTGGGGTGATGTAGCAACTTTCTCCTGTACCTTCAGGGTCTTCTACCTCCTCCTCCTCTTCTGGTGTACCACCTCCACCAATGTTGCCTCCCTTACCAGCTGATAGTGATTCTATAAATGTGAGGACATGGCAGTTCATGTCCATCCATTGCACATTGTGTGGTGACCTGACCACACATGGCAATGTGGTGGAGAGTAATCTCAAAGATGGAATCAAGGAGCATCTGCGCATATTACATCCTACAAAATACGCTAAGCTGGTGGTAGGGAGGATTCACCATTATTACAAAGTCTTCTTGTTGTCACATGTCATTAGTGGAGTGGACAATGTCAGTATTGACAGCAGTACTCTGTTTTTCTCAGAACTTGTGATCAACAAGTCTATGAATCCATTTTTTCTCAGGGCTTTTGTTTAACCAGTCTAAGTCTTACAAATAAATGTTTTCTCAGGGTTTGTATTTAACAAGGCTAAGTCCTACAGATACATTTTTACTCATGGTTTGTGTTTGGTTAACCTAAGAGGATCCTAACACAGTGCTTTCAGATTATATGATATAACTAAATGTACATTATTACAGAAAATTTGAAAATGTTTCATACACCTCTCAATAAGAAGTACTCCAAGCCAGAATTTATAAAATATATATGTTTGGAACAAAAAAATCCTGAAATTTGTCATCAATGAATGTCTGTGTAGAAAATCTGGAGACTACATTTTGGTTGCATTATCAAGTTAGTTAAAAAACTGATAAAGGTAAAACAGGAAAAAAAGAGAGAGACAAAGGCACACACAATCTAAGTGTAAACTATTATAAGCAACTGTCCTTTATTATTGTTTCCCTTCACCAATGTGAATTCCTTTCTTTTCAATTCAATCAATCACCTCCTTCACTGTGAAGAAACACTTTCCAATGGGGTTGATTGTAGACTCACCTTCTAATGAGGCAAGCCAGCCTCTTGATATATGAGCTTCCACTGGATAACCCCCAGTGATGGTACCTTTATGTCCCCTCTGTCCCCTCACCTCTCCTGGGACCTCGATGGTAGTCAAGAATACCTCACCACAGGTTCAATACAAATCCCTGCTACCCTCTATCTCGGGTTGGTGGTCTATTCTTTGATGTAGGCCCCTGACGAAGCAGCGTGAGCTGAGAAACGCATTGGGCGTAGTGCTTGAGTAAATTATATTGTTCTTAGATATTGTATTTGTGTAGATATATTCATTTTATTTTTCTATATATATTTTATATTATTTTTATGTTTAATAAACAATTGTGTATATCACAATATTTTCGTCCATAACCTTATTTCCCCATAACCCAATAGGGTCTTATAGAATAGACCACCAACCCTAGATAGAGGGTAGCAGGGATCTGTATTGAACCTGCGGTGAGGTATTCTTGACTACCATCGAGGTCCCAAGAGAGGTGAGGGGAAGGAGAGGATGTAAAGGTACCATCACTGGGGGTTATCCAGTGGAAGCTCATATATCAAGAGGCTGACTTGCCTCATTAGAAGGTGAGTCTGCAATCAACCCCATTGAAAAGTGTTTCTTCACGGTGAAGGAGGTGATTGATTGAATTGAAGAGAAAGGAATTCACCTTGGTGAAGGAGAACAATAATAAAGGATAGTTGCTTATAATAGTTTACACTTAGATTGTGTGTGCCTTTGTCTCTCTTTTTTGGTGGAAATTGTCTGGGAGAAATAAGGGCTTAACCGGAAGCCCAAAAGAGAGGGCTGCACTGCTGGTGGGACTTTCGGAAGATCTCAAAAGAATTTACACAGGTTATGCAATTAATTTATAGTCTCTATTCTGTTTTTAAATTGGTGTAATAGCGCTTGGAATTTTTTCGTGGAAATATTTTTTAGGAAAAAGAGACCTTGTCAAACTAGCACTTGGTACATGTGACCTAAATGGTTACCTAAGCAGAAAAGCGTGCAAGGGTAAAACTTATCATTTATTAATTAAAAAATAAAAAGAAAGAAGCAAATGAAATTAGAAAATCATGAGTCATACTGCCGGGGGAAAAAGTGATGTTATAGTAAGAGCAAAGACAATCAGTAGGTACAGAAATAATTACCGAAAGTAGCCAAACAATACACTTTACAGAAAAATCATTGTGAGTCCCCTAAAATAGGAGGCTCATGGTACATACTCACGGAAAAAAAATACTTGAAGATTGTAGCTCAAAAACCCACATATATACAATTTTCTCATATGACAAGACTGTTTTCATTTTTGCCCCGGCAGTACAACTAATGATTTTCTAATTTCATTTGCTTTTTTCTTTTAATTTTTTTAATTAATAAAGGTTAAGTTTTACCCTTGCATGCTTTTTTTTTTTTTAGTCCATGCAGTATAACTCATGGTTTACTAATCTGGTTTGCTGCTTTCTTTTTACTTTTATTTTTGAGCTAATAAAATTTATGTTTTACCCTTGCATGCTCTCTTTCTTAGGTAATCAATTATGTCACATGTCCTGAGTACTAGTTTGGCAGGGTATCTCTTGTTTTCAAATTTACTTGTATCTTCCCCTGTAGCACCATTCCTTGTTCTGTTGAATTATCTTAAGTATATCTTATGAGCCTTGTCTAAGAAGTCTGAGTGCACGGGTACTCTTTTTTGTATTGTAAAAACCTTAAATATAAATGCTTTAAGATTATAACCCTTTTTCTTCAGTTCAGAGACTCTTATTGCCTATGTGTTTTCCTCCATCGTGTTGTACATTACACTTATCACTTAAGATTTTGTATAACCAGGGCTGGATTTACATCCCAGGCACCCCTAGGCAAGACACTATAGTTGCCCTTAGCTCCACTCATGGACACACCCCTATTTCTCACATGGCAACACCCCCAGCCCCCTCGGTTTACTACTGAAGTGTGTCGCCAACATGGCAACCCTCAAAAGGGCGTCATCAGAATGTTGCCTGTGTCAAAAGGATGACATCAGAATGTCGCCCGCTTAAGGGTTGCCCTGCCATGTAGGTGCTCTGTATTTTCCCCCTTCTACCCTATCTGTTAGTGCTGTGTGTGAGCGTGTGCTCTGGAACTTGGCCTTGGCACACATTTCTTGTTCTGAAAAAAATATAAAAAATAAAAAAATAGTAAAAAAATGCATTAAAGTGAACGGCGAAGAGAAGTCTTGAATAAGCTGAAGAGGTCTTTTGGCTATGCTCAAATGAACGTTTGAGTAAAGGAATCAAGAACAAATCACCAGATACCAGTGGGTTAACCTTTACATGATGGTATTGATGAAGAGCTATTTTGGAAATAATTCTCTCCTTGGCACATCACTAGTCCAGAGGTAATGATGGAAGGTTGTTGTGGTAAAATATTTGGCTTTGTTTGCTTCTCTTCACCTGAAGAGGCCACCAAAGCTGTCACATAAATTAATTGCAGAATTCTAGCCACAAATCCCCTATATGTTGCTCTGACACAGGTAAAGAAGAGCGACAGTACATGCAGTGGATGGCAAGTGTTCATGCTGTACCCAGTAATGTGATCAACCCTTAACAGACTCATGTATGCCCCTGAATTTCACTAGTTGTATATTTAACTCAGGGTGCGGAACCCACTGGCTTGCAAAGGGTTAAAATATGACAACCTTTGCATGGCAATGGGTTAAGCAATGGGTTAATCAATACATCTATTGATATTCTTGAGTCCTAGAGGGTTGAGCTCTTCTTCTGCTCACAGACCACCTACATAGCAGAGAACCTACATGTAATGGAGACCCTTAAGCGGTGGCCCTTTTGATGCAGACAACATTCTGATGTCACACTTTTGAGTCAGGCAACATTCTGATGTCACCCTTCTGAGGATCGCCATGTAAGCAATGACATTTTAATAGGATACCAGTCCCATCCATTGTTCCCTGACACATAAAATACCCTTGGACTATAAAAACCAAGGGCAAAAAAGGCTTTAACACTTTTATTACTAGATAGATCTCTATGCAGTGCTTCTCTAGTATCCAAGGGTTAAATAATGGCCTGTATACGGGTATACAGCTGGTGCAAGGACATTGAGACTGCTTTGGTCACACCCACATTCAGCAAAGAGTAGGAACCCCTCAAAATTTAGCACATTAGGAAGCTGCCTATGGAAATCCAGCCAGGTGTATAACCCTTTGAGTACCAGAGAAGTATCCAATGCATTGCTGTGTATTGGATACCTCTCTGGCACTGAAAGGGATAAACAAAAAAAGTTAAAATGATCAGATATAGCTGCCTTCATATCCATAGGAACTCCAAGATCAAACTTTTTTATGCGCACTATTACCATGTCCTGAAGTTTATTGTAGTGTTGATTCTTAAGCAGTTAATGCATAGCTAATTTCACTGACAACAACCCTCCATTAGGTTGCTATAGTAACAGCACCACTAGAAGTGGTAACTTACAGTATGATGTAGAGATAGCAGTGATAGACTCACCCCCCTGCCAAAAAAACATATATTTAATTAAAAACTTGTAAAAAATTGTTTATTGCTGTTTGATTAGTCTACCATACAATTACAGCTATTTAGGCTATGCTAATTCTAGTCATATGAAAATACAGGTACACATAATGTGTGTTAAATTTTATAGTACCTGTAATTTTAACTATATTGTATGGTATGAAAGGAGTCATAAAATACTTTTATTATATGACACTCTTCTTTGAGGACACGAGAATAATTTTCCCTTCATGATAAATGCCTATATAAATACATTTTCAAAAGTCTGTTGCCAAAAATAATTAGACAATATATTTTATACCACGGATGAATTACTGTTGAAAATGTATTTTTGATCATCTGTTACTACAATAGAAAGATTTTGACTTTAGTGATGGGTTTCTGGCAAATCATCTTCCAAAATTTCCAAAAGATTAGTTTTGGAAATATTAGACGTGAAGCAACTAGTAGGGCATGAGCAAAATAGGTGCAAAGTTCAAACTATGCAGGGAAATTGCTAAGTGTTGGCTAAGTTGGCTAAAGCCCCATAATTAAAGCTTGGGACATGTAATGGTGCTAATCTCCCTGTCAGTAATAGTGCTATTGGACTATAATGTGCTCTAATAATGCATGTGTGGGATTCAAACCCCAAGTCTTTTGGAAACCTAGCAACTCCCCTGCTATGCACCAACATCAAACCATGCTAACTAAGTACCTGCCCCATGTAAAGATGCATAGGCACATAATAGTAGATACTGTTGCTCACCTCCTCTGGTGTGTGCCATCTAAGAACCCAGTTCCTTTGTGTATTATGTGAAGCAGGTATAAAAAAAATGACATATGCTTCACAAAGCAGCCATTTTGACACACTAAGAGATGTATACGTAGGTGCTACGCAAGTACAGGACCTGCATAGCTCCTAGAATGGCACTTTGCCTGTAAATTTCTGCTATACTACAATTGTATCCAAAATAATATGACTTGTGGTACTTGTGGTTAGTATTACCCAATTGCTGTGTGTAAATATAATAAAATAAATATTTGAAAAAAAAACATATTGTTTATTTGTCTTCTAAGGCATGCTGTTTTTTATTATCCTATCTATTTTTTGCCAGGAATACATAAATAAGAAGGAATCTGTATCAGATAAAATTTTCCCAGAATACTCCAGAGCTCGCTGGTATTCAAAATCATTAAGTTGTAAAAAATGCCCAGAGGTCTAGTGAGAGCAATTCCTTCTTAATTAGGCTCTCAGGGAAATAGCTAAGCTATATAACAGAGGCACATAGGTCTTTAAAGCAAGGGCTCTGCCAGATGAGCAAATCCAATAAGTCCCTGTGGTGGATGCTTTAAACTATTCTAGTTAACAGTAGGATGGTTTTCCAGCAGTCATACAGTTACATTGTGTTTATTTAATTTTCAGAACAATCAAATGCAGAACTACAATATTTCACATTACTGAAAGAGCAATGTGTCATGTAAGATTAATTTTTGCAATCCATCATTGCAAACTGTTTATATGCAGTTGCCTGGTGCAATTGTAGTACAAAATATTGATTGCTAGAAAACACATGATGGTTATAGCACATGATGCCATCTCATGAACACACATTAGAGTTTTTCATGGATTACTCTATAAACAGTACTTGCATTGCAACATTCTTTTAAGGTAAAGTAAAAAAAAAATGCAGACTGGTGGAGGCCCTTTTTTGGCCTCTAAAGTCATACGTGTTTTTGGAACGATAGAGAGAGAGAGACAGACAGACAGAAATATGGAACTCCTATGACACTCAAAGGTTTAACAACTATAAGGGTCTAACTTCATTTAGAAAAATAATCAAAACCACGTTTTACATGATGTTTTTTGCAAATGAATGTGCCAGCAATTTTGATTACTCTTTAATAAATGCAAATTTTTTGCATGCTTATTTCAACAATGAGAACTGCAAATAGTGGAGATAATTTACCCTACTATTTACAACCTTTAGTAAATATTGCCTTGTGTTAGGCTATAACATGACATTTCTACACAGATGTGTAGTAGTACACCTTCCCACTGTCAGAATGCAGTAAACCAGAAACAGAAAGTTGTGATTACATTTGGAAAGAGAACCCATGAAATGGCATGTGAAACTTGAAGGCATACAGGTTATTATATTATGTCTGTGATCCCATTCCAGCAGGAAATATTTGCTGAATGTATATTTTCCAATTTTGCAGATGATTTCAACTGGTCAATTCTGCAATTATATTCTGAAGAAGGGTCAGAACTGAATTGTCAAACTGCATTTTTTTCTAAAAACACACCATTGGCAAAGCAAGGGTAGGAAGCCTGATGGAAGCAGCTGAATTTTGTCTGTTTTCCTTGGACTGGGATTAGTTACTAGAAACTGGAGGGGGGTGGGTGCAATAGCCCCATGCTCCCTTGTTTGACGCCACATGTGTTCAAGCATGCCCCACTCATCCTGTCTATTGCCAGATTATAGCAATATTGCTGCAAACTACAATTTATAATAATAATAATCATAGCAATAATAATAAAAAATAAAGATCCCTGTAGTTGCATCTGCATACATGTGCAATGAAGGAGGGCCATGACTGTTGAGTGTTATAGATGAAAGCCTGATTGAAGGAGAATGAAAAAGTTGGACAGTCAATAATACTTAATTAGTTCCATATGGACAAATTGTTTCCAAAATTATATATGCGTAATGAGGGTATTGGTCTATAATATAGTACCACATTTTTTGCATAGGTACAACTTTAGCCACTTTCCAGACCTTGGATATATTCCCAGATAACTATGACACATTAATCATTGATGCAATAGTTCGGTCAGTGACTAAGGAACTGACCTTTAGTAATATTGCTGTCAGCTGGTCAGACCCAGATTTTGATTTCATTTTTTGGTTGAGGAGGTGGTTAGTAGGGCAGTATGGTTATGGAATTCTTTGCTTCTGGGGACTGTGTTTACAGTTACATATTCTATAGAATAATATTGAGAATTCTGACGGTTAGTTTCAAAGTAAATAGCATGTTGATCCAGGGAAGTATATGACTACCATATGGAATCAGGAAATACTATTCTATTAGACATTTCTTTTTTTTTGTCTCATCAACTATGTTATTTTATAGGTTACTATGTTACTATATCACTCAGGAGGCCTCCAGCTACATATAATGATATGACTTCATGTTTTACAAATGTTGATTTTTTTTTTTTTTATTTTATTTGTAGTAGTGCCATTTCAGAAGATTTCATACTAATGAATTCTTGGGATAGAAAAACAAAGTACTTCTTTATGAAACTGGAGTTTGGTATACTTTCCAAATATATATATATATATATATATATATATATATATATATATATATATATATAATATATAATTGTAGACTCACATTTAATTTATGTTTTTCTCTACCTGAAATTCATAATGATAAAAAAATTGAAAAAAAGAGAATGTTGACATTTAATTTCAATTACTATTTATGTGGAAAAACATTTGCTAATGGAATGTAAAAAGAATACATTCACAGACAGTTGTTTACTATTCCCTTTATTGAAATTTCATTTAACAAATCTTATTAGGTGGTATATGTAATCCATTTGTGTCTTTTGAAAGTACTAGGTCTTTGTGGTTTGTTTAGCGAAAAACACCTGAACTCACTGATTGTAAATAGCAACAAACGTGTGAAAACATGCATAGCTCAGGGATTAGAAAAAACTTAGAAGCAAATTGTATAATTAAAAGTAATAAAAAGGTAAAGTAACTCTAGCTAAATATGCAGTTAGCTAAAATATTCAAATGTGCTTTGACGCCTAAGGAATAAAGTTGTAAAAAGTGACAGTCAACCTCCTTTTCTGACTTTACATAATATGCAAGTACATAATATGTAAACTGAAATTACTTTTACTTTGTTTTCATTTTCACCTCTTTATTTTTTTTTTACAGTTTTATGTCTGGCACCGAGCTCTCTGAATTTGTTTCCAGAAAGCTTTCTATGTAGGAACGAGAAAGTAGAGGGAGAGTATAAAAATATACAATGTAAAACACAGTGAAGTATATAAAAGCCGACTCTAAAGCACACTTATGTCTCAAAGCTGCAGAAAGACTGCAACTTTGTATAAATATCTCTGCTTTCCCTGTCACTGACTGAAGGCTCCCAGAGCTGAATATCATGGCCCGGCATAAAAGTGTAAAAAAATGGGAAAAAAGTATAAAAATATAGGCAGTTAGTTAACAATTTATCACAAATGAAATTGACTGTCTCTTTAAAGCCTATATTCACAAATATAAAAGTGAATAAATCCAAGGGTATACCACTGGCAAAAATAAAAATATATTTTTGTTAACTGTGGCTTTTAGCACCTAAAATGCTAATGAGGTCTCTTCTGTTGTCAACATCTCTAGCGTGCAATGGGGGAATTGCACTAAGGCATGATAAAAAGGTGATAATGCAGGTGACTTCTTCAACCAGTGATATCACTTCTCCAGTTCCTATATTATTCTACTAGTTGAACAGCCCATTACACGGGCCACAGTGCCACTGCCAGCCAGTCGTGGGGCAGTCATGCTCAGTAGAGACTGCCTGCGGCGTGGCTGATACAGAGCTGGACACGCCTTTGGAGCGTCCAGCTCTGTATCAGCCGTGACGCGGGCAGTCTCTACTGCACATGACTGTAGCACGTGCAGCAGTCTCTACTGCGCGTGACTGCATCGTTACACACATTTTAGCGAATTATTATATAGGATGGAGCCAGTGCACTAAGATCTCTCCTCATCTCCTCTTTATCACTCCTTAGTGCGTAAAACCCAATGTGTTAAAACACCTATTAAATCGATAGTTGTTTGCATTTGTCTCCTATGGTGCAGATGTTTTGCACCGGAATTGCTCTACTCCTTTCTACATATGGACATAAGATGTATGTCCTATTTGCTCCACTGAAGATGTATGGTTGGTTTAAGGTTTATGAAACATCTGCAACTATAACTTCTAACTATAAAGGACAAAAAAATGGGGCTTTTAACAACTTTCATGCTAGAAATGACACCAATGCATTACTTTACGAATGTGTTGTGTGACTTCTTTGACATGCAAGGGGTAAATCCCCCATTTAAATAAATGAGAATGTTGTGACTTTACCATTACTCTCATGACAGGTACTCAGAATTTCAAGATTCATTTAGTTCTTGGATTACATTTCTAGGTAGGGAGACACTTCCTACCCCCCCTTGACCCCTTTTCCCTACTTCCCTCTTTTTCATTATCTTTTTCTTTGCTTTTTTCCCTTCTCTATATCTTACTTCTCTCTCTTTCTCTTGTTCTCTTCTCTCCTTCCTGAATTCTTCTTCATCTACATTTACATGTCCACCAAATGTATTCATTACATCTGCTATGGCCTACGGCACTTGCACACCATCTTCTTCTTTGTACTAAAACACACACTGTTTTAAAGTTCTCAAGAGATTGAAGATCACTGTATGTGCTGGTACATCTTACAATGATATTCCCGCCTTTGTGATGTTTATCATTACCTTCATTGTGTCTATGTTAGCTCCATACCTGTTTTGATTTTGTGGATATTTTCTTAAATATGCAGTATACATGAGTCATGGTTTTGTAAGAACACTCAGACAAGTTAGTAAGGTAAAATCAACTTTATTAAAATGAATAAAGGACACAAGGTCACCCTTCACAGGCCCAGATCCGGACAGTGCCGTGGCACTTCCCAAATAAGACACAGGTCAGGGTGCAAAGAGACAAGCAAACAAAACAGTAATTCAGTAGTCAGGAACAGGAGTCAGGAACCAGGGACAGAACCTCAGCAGTACGAAGCCTAAGATGTAATTCGACCAACAAGGCTGTAGGTGACTGCAGGGCAGAATCCCTAGCAAGCTAGGGTAACCAGAGGCAACACAGGTGAGCTAGAGCAAGGCGCTACTCTCAGGGAACTAGAGTGACTGGAGGCAACAGAGTACAGGCACTGGTAGAGCACTAGTGCCAGGAGGTTAGAGCAACCGGAAGCAACAAGTACAGGCACTGGTAGTGCACTAGTGTTGGAAGGGTAGCGCAACCGGAGGCAACAAGTACAGGTACTGGGAATGCACTAGTGTCAGGAGGTTAGCGTAACTGGAGGCAACAAGACAGGCACTGGAGAGGTACTAGTGTCAGAGGACTAGATAGACCGGAGGCAGCACTGACTGGCCCTGAAGGAGACTAGTTTCGGGAGACTAGAGAATCGGAGGAAACACTGACAGGCACTGGCAGGGCAAGCAGACAGGCACAGGCGCGGCAACCTTGACAGGCCCAAATCGGGCAGCACAAGCAGGCACTGGCACGGCAATACTGACAGGCACTTATAGGCAGCTCTGACAGACTTAGGCAAGGCAATAATGGCAGGTACCGGCAAGGCACTAGGCAACAACGGATCGAGTGGGCAGCCACTGCCAGTAATGGTACACAGAGTGGAAATAGCCAGACCAGTGAGCAACGGGTCAGATAGTCTGCCACAGCCAATCTTGGACACAGAGTAGTAGTCAGCACCGGAGCGGTAGTCAGCCACAGCCGTAAACGGTACACAGAGTGGTAGTCAGCCAGTCCAAGTCAGCAACGAAGCGGGTAGTCAGCCACAGCTGTAAACGGTACACAGAGTGGTAGTTAACCAGTCCAAGTCAGTAACGAAGCGGGTAGTCAGCCACAGCCAGAGTCGGTACACAGAACAGTAGTCAACCAGTCCTAGTCAGCAACGGGTCACGGAGCAAAAGACAGAAGCAAGGTCAGGCAAAACCGGGTCACACATGGAGCAGGAAACCAACAGCAGAACAAACGCCAGGTACAGGAACACCACGAAAGGGCGCCCATGGAATGACAGGGCTGAGGTTAAAAAGGCTAGTGCTGGGCGGGACATACACCAACAGCCAATAAGAACCCAGCAGGACTAACACAGGAAATAGTAATGTCGCCAGCAGAAAGATCACGGGCACCATGATAACATGTAAATCTACATTTACATGTCCACTAAATGTATTCATTACATCTGCTATGGCCTACGGCACTTGCACACCATCTTCTTCTTTGTACTAAAACACACACTGTTTTAACGTTCTCAAGAGATTGAAGATCACTGTATGTGCTGGTACATCTTACAATGATATTCCCGCCTTTGTGATGTTTATCATTACCTTCATTGTGTCTATGTTAGCTCCATACCTGTTTTGATTTTGTGAATATGTTCTTAAATATGCAGTATACATGAGTCATGGTTTTGTAAGAACACTCAGACAAGTTAGTAAGGTAAAATCAACTTTATTAAAATGAATAAAGGACACAAGGTCACCCTTCACAGGCCCAGATCCGGACAGTGCCGTGGCACTTCCCAAATAAGACACAGGTCAGGGTGCAAAGAGACAAGCAAACAAAACAGTAATTCAGTAGTCAGGAACAGGAGTCAGGAACCAGGGACAGAACCTCAGCAGTACGAAGCCTAAGATGTAATTCGACCAGCAAGGCTGTAGGTGACTGCAGGGCAGAATCCCTAGCAAGCTAGGGTAACCAGAGGCAACACAGGTGAGCTAGAGCAAGGCGCTACTCTCAGGGAACTAGAGTGACCGGAGGCAACAGAGTACAGTCACTGGTAGAGCACTAGTGCCAGGAGGTTAGAGCAACCGGAGGCAACAAGTACAGGCACTGGTAGTGCACTAGTGTTGGAAGGGTAGCACAACCGGAGGCAACAAGTACAGGTACTGGGAATGCATTAGTGTCAGGAGGTTAGCGTAACCGGAGGCAACAAGACAGGCACTGGCGAGGTACTAGTGTCAGAGGACTAGATAGACCGGAGGCAGCACTGACTGGCCCTGAAGGAGACTAGTTTCGGGAGACTAGAGAATCGGAGGAAACACTGACAGGCACTGGCAGGGCAAGCAGACAGGCACAGGCGCGGCAACCTTGACAGGCCCAAATCGGGCAGCACAAGCAGGCACTGGCACGGCAATACTGACAGGCACTTATAGGCAGCGCTGACAGACTTAGGCAAGGCAATAATGGCAGGTACCGGCAAGGCACTAGGCAACAACGGATCGAGTGGGCAGCCACTGCCGGGAATGGTACACAGAGTGGAAATAGCCAGACCAGTGAGCAACGGGTCAGGTAGTCTGCCACAGCCAATCTTGGACACAGAGTAGTAGTCAGCACCGGAGCGGTAGTCAGCCACAGCCGTAAACGGTACACAGAGTGGTAGTCAGCCAGTCCAAGTCAGCAACGAAGCGGGTAGTCAGCCACAGCTGTAAACGGTACACAGAGTGGTAGTTAGCCAGTCCAAGTCAGCAACGAAGCGGGTAGTCAGCCACAGCCAGAGTCTGTACACAGAACAGTAGTCAACCAGTCCTAGTCAGCAACGGGTCACGGAGCAAAAGACAGAAGCAAGGTCAGGCAAAACCGGGTCACACATGGAGCAGGAAACCAACAGCAGAACAAACGCCAGGTACAGGAACACCACGAAAGGGCGCCCATGGAATGACAGGGCTGAGGTTAAAAAGGCTAGTGCTGGGCGGGACATACACCAGCAGCCAATAAGAACCCAGCAGGACTAACACAGGAAATAGTAATGTCGCCAGCAGAAAGATCACGGGCACCATGATAACATGTAAATCTACATTTACATGTCCACTAAATGTATTCATTACATCTGCTATGGCCTACGGCACTTGCACACCATCTTCTTCTTTGTACTAAATCACACTATTTTAACGTTCTCAAAAGATTGAAGATCACTTTATGTGCCGGTACATCTTACAATGATATTCCCTCCTTTGTGATGTTTTTCATTACCTTCATTGTGTCTATGTTAGCTCCACACCTGTTTCGGTTTTGTGAATATTTTCTTAAATATGCTGTATATCTTTTGAATTCTGAATAAAGATTTAAATAAATCAATAAATAAATCAGAATGTTTATTTCTCATCTAAAGTATAATTGGTTTGTTACGCTTTACCTCTCTACCATTCAAGGGGTTAAAGCGGAACTACCATGTCACAAAATGTTTAGCTTAACTAAGTCCCCTTCTGGCGACTAGCTGCTTAGTAGCGCTAGTCACCAGAATTATTACCTGATTTAATAGATATATGCTTTATTCCCCAGCTGTCAGTAGCACGGAGGGCTGACATCTTGCCAGAATGACGTCCTTGCGCCTGTACTCTCAGTCCCAGCTGGGTCTGGGAGGAGTTGCTAGGAGCCATTTGGTTCCGGCTGGGACTGACAGCGCAGGCGAGTGGACGTCATTCTGGCAAGATGTCCTCGCTCCGTGCTACTAACAGCTGGAGAATAAAGCATATATCTATTAGTAATATATGTTAGTAATGTTTCATAATAAAAGCACCTCTAATTAATCATCATAGTATATTTCAATTCTGTCAGAGTTGTAGTTCCAGAGTAATTCAATGACAAAGTGTCCCCCTCCCGCCCCTTTTACTGATGTCACACTGTTCAGCTAGAGCAGAAGGGAGGTGCCCAGGTAGACTGTAGAGAGGGACAATCTTCAGTTAAGATAAGGGAAAAACCTGAAAAGCTTGTCAAGGGGGGCAGGGATTTCATTGTTTTCATAGGAATAAGAGTGTCCCCTTCTGTTATCTGTCTGGTCTATAGACTGCATTCCACATCTGAGAAGAGATGGCTTACACTAGGTAAAAGGGGCGGGAGGGGGAAACTTTGCTTGTGAATATCTCATAAACCATAAAGGTTTGAGAGATAAGACTTATATCATTCTTCATGTTTTTTAATGCCTACAAAATGAAATAAAGTTAAAACGAAGTATTACTATCCCTTTAAATCAGGTAATAATTCTGGCAACTAGCGCTACTAAGCGGCTAGTCGCCAGAAGGGGACTTAGAATAGCTAAACATTTTGTGACATGGTCATTCCGCTTTAAATCACTGATAATGTGAGGAATGTGTCACCTAAGGTGCAATTGCTTTTCTACAGGATTGTGCTAGTTCTTCTTAGTATATTAGCTTCCGTGTATGTGTGGAATAAAGAAACAGTGCAATCAGATTTTCTTAAAACAAAGTGTTATCTTGTAGTAAGCATTAGAATCTAGACGCCCTCTAAGAAAAAAATAATCTGATAACTAATGCATTTTAGTCTAATAAAATAAAAATGAAGCTGTGAAGAACCACCAATCAATGATTCCTTTAGCAGCTGAGAACATTGCTTCATCCACCCACAGAGCAAATCATGGATAATGTGACATGAGTACTATATCCCAGTCACCATAACGGTTGCACTGGGATATAGATTTCATATCACGTTTTAACCTAATAATGTGTTCCTAAGTTACCAGCACTTTTAAATAAATGTGATATTAACCCAGAATTAACCAACTGGGTGCAATGTGTTGGGACCTCTCTAGCATTCAAGGGGTTAAAGTGTTTAATTTTAGCAATCCATGGGGATATCCTATATAATAATTTTCTAAATTGTTTGTCAGAAGCCGTCATGCGCAGAAGAGACAGCTGTGTGCGCTGCAGTCATGCACACTACAGACTGCCTGAGCAGCAGCTGATAATGGAGAGGGGCTCCGAATTCAAACTGTAGTCCTCGACTGCGGTGTGAATTCGGAGCACCCCTCTTCGTATCAGCAGCGACGTGGGCAGTATCTACTGTACATGACTGCACCTCAGTCATTGCTGGGTGGCACTGTGGCAGTGCCAATTATTCGTTATAGTTTTTGGGCCATGTAGAACAGTATTATCATTATATATGATGTGTAGTTCCCAGTTGCGTTGCCGGGGGGGGGCAGAGGGGGTCAGTGCCCCCCCTACATTCTACTGTGCCCCCCCAATTTTCTTCACCTCCCAGTGGTTTTTTTTTTTATATTCTTATATATGCCGCCCTGGATGTCAGCCTGCAAACGGTGTGTCACATCATGGACGCCGCGAGGGAGCGCTTGGTAGCGTAAATCAACGCTCCCTCGTGGCGTCCATGATGTGACACACCATTTGCAGGCTGGCATCCAGGGCGGCAATCCAGCTGATCTCCCGGAGGCAAGCGCTCTAGTAATACAGAGCGCTGGGAGATGACATCATCTCCCAGCACTCTGCATTACTGAGCACTGCACGCGGGAGCTTCAGCTCTGTGCCGGAGGAGGCACAGATCACTTTCCACACCGCTAGACTACCAGGGACTCAAGGTAGGGCATCAAGGTGCAATGTGGAGATGAAGAGGCTTTATGGAAGGGCGCATTGTGGAAGGGAGCAATGTGGAGATGAATGGAGCATTGTGGAGATGAAGGGAGCATTGTGGAAGGGGCAATGTGGAGATGAAGGGGGCATTGTGGAAATGATGGGAGCATTGTTGAAGGGGCAATGTGGAGATGAAGGGGGCATTGTGGAGGGGGCAATGTGGGGATGAAGGGGGCACTGTGGAGGGCGCATTGTGGAGATGAAGGGGGCATTGTGGAGGGGGCATTGTGGAAGGGAGCATTGTGGAGATGAAGGGGGCATTGTGGAAGGGAGCATTGTGGAGATGAAGGGAGCATTGTGGAAGATGCAATGTGGAGATGAAGGGGGCATTGTGGAGGGGGCATTGTGGAAGGGATCATTGTGGAGATGAAGGGGGCATTGTGGAAGGGGGCATTGTGGAAGATGCAATGTGGAGATGAAGGGGGCATTGTGGAAATGAAGGGAGCATTGTTGAAGGGGCAATGTGGAGATGAAGGGGGCATTGTGGAGGGAGCATTGTGGAGATGAAGGAGGCATTGTGGAGGGAGCATTGTGGAGATGAAGGGGGCACTGTGGATGGAGCATTGTGGAGATGAAGGGGCATTGTGGAAATGAAGGGGGCATTGTGGAAGGGGTATTGTGGATATGGAAGGGGCATTGTGGATATGGAAGGGGGCATTGTGGAGGGAGCATTGTGGAGATAAAGGGGGCATTGTGGAGGGAGCATTGTGGAGATGAAGGGAGCACTGTGGAGGGGGCATTGTGGAGGGAGCATTGTGGAGATGAAGGGGGCATTGTGGAAGGGAGCATTGTGGAGATGAAGGGGGCATTGTGGAAGGGAGCACTGTGGAGATGAAGGGGGCATTGTGGAAGGGAGCATTGTGGAGATCAAGGGAGCATTGTGTAAGGGGCAATGTAGAGATGAAGGGGGCATTGTGGAAATGAAGGGAGCATTGTTGAAGGGGTAATGTGGAGATGAAGGGGGCATTGTGGAAGGGAGCATTGTCTGAGAGAGAGAATGTGTGTGTGTGTGCTTAGTCTGAGAGAGAGTGTGTGAGTGCTTAGTCTGAGAGAGAGTGTGTGTGTGCTTAGTCTGAGAGAGAGTTTGTGTGTGTGTGTGTGTGTGTGTGTGTGTGCTTAGTCTGAGAGAGTGTGTGTGTGTGCTTAGTCTGAGAGAGAGTGTGTGTGTGCTTAGTCTGAGAGAGAGAGTGTGTGTGTGTGTGTGTGTGTGCTTAGTCTGAAAGAGAGAGTGTGTGTGCTTAGTCTGAGAGAGAGAGGGTGTGTGCTTAGTCTGAGAGAGAGAGAGAGAGAGTGTGCTTAGACTGAGAGAGAGAGAGAGAGAGAGAGAGAGAGTGTGTGCTTAGTCTGAGAGAGTGTGTGCTTAGTCTGAGAGAGAGAGAGAGAGAGAGAGAGAGAGAGTGTGTGCTTAGTCTGAGAGAGAGAGAGAGAGAGAGAGTGTGTGTGTGCGTGTGCTTAGTCTGAGAGAGAGTGTGTGTGTGTGTGTGTGTGTGTGCTTAGTCTGAGAGAGAGTGTGTGTGCTTAGTCTGAGAGAGAGAGAGTGTATGCTTAGTCTGAGAGACAGAGAGTGTGTGCTTAGTCTGAGAGAGAGAGAGAGAGTGTGTGTGCTGAGTCTGAGAGAGAGAGAGAGAGAGAGAGAGAGAGTGCTTAGTCTGAGAGAGAGAGAGAGTATGTGCTTAGTCTGAGAGAGAGAGAGAGAGTGTGTGTGTGCTTAGTCTGAGAGAGAGAGTGCTTAGTCTGAGAGAGAGAGAGAGTGTGTGCTTAGTCTGAGAGAGAGAGAGAGAGAGAGTGAGTGCTTAGTCTGAGAGAGTGTGTGCTTAGTCAGAGAGAGAGAGTGTGTGTGTGTGCTTAGTCTGAGAGAGAGAGAGAGAGAGATAGTGTGTGCTTAGTCTGAGAGAGAGAGAGTGTGTGTGCTTAGTCTGAGAGAGAGAGAGTGTGTGTGTGTGCTTAGTCTGAGAGAGAGAGAGAGAGTGTGTGCTTAGTCTGAGAGAGAGAGAGTGTGTGTGCTTAGTCTGAGAGAGAGTGTGTGTGTGTGTGTGTGTGTGTGTGTGTGTGCTTAGTCTGAGAGAGAGGGGGACTCTGTGTGTGTGTGTGTGTGTGTGTGCTTAGTCTGAGAGAGAGGGAGTGTGTGTGTGCTTAGTCTGAGAGAGAAAGAAAGTGTGTGCTTAGTCAGAGAGAGAGAGAGAGTGTGTGTGCTTAGTCTGAGAAAGTAGTAGCAATAGAAATCCTTACAACTTCAAACGCCTCATCAAATAAAATGCCCAGTGGGATGGGGATCATTTTCTACCAACTATTTTCTTGCACATATTTAAGCCAGTAAGCAGCACTGGTCAAAAGGTGCTCTCTCTGTTGCACCCTTCCCCTTTCCTTTCTTCTCCCCTTTGCCCTTTATTTCCCTTCTTTGCCCTTTCTCTCTCCACCTTTGCTTTCTCTATTCACCCAGCTGAAATATAGCTCTCTATTGCTCTGGTGGTGGCATAAAAATCTGTATTGCTCTGGTGGTGGCATCTAACTGTAGTGCTCTGGGGGTGGTGTATTGCTCTGGTGGTGGCCTATAACTCTGTATTGCTTTGGTGGTGGCATCTAACTGTAGTGCTCTGGTTGTGGTGTTTTGCTATGGTGGTGACATAGCTCTGTATTGCTCTGGTGGTGGCATGTAACTTTGCATTGCTGGGCTGGTGACATGACTTTATTGCTCTGGTGGTGGTATCTAACTGTAGTGCTCTGGTGGTGGTGTATTGCTTTGGTGGTGACATAAAACACTTTATTGCTCTAGTAGTGGAATTTTACTGTGCTGGCGATATAACTTATGGTGGTGGCATATAACCTTATTGCTGTGCTGGTGACATAACTTTATTGCTCTGGTGGTAGTGTATTGCTTTGGTGACAAATAACTGTATTGCTCTAGTGGTGACATAACTCTGTAATACTTTAGTGGTGGCATTTAACTTCAGTGCTCTAGTGGTGGCATGTGAATCTGTATTGCACTGGTGGTGGCATATAACTCTGTATTGCTCTGCTGGTGACATATCTGAAGCTGATTAAGAAAGGAATACAAATGGACCAGTGATGAGATGCATCATGCTAGAGCTTTAACAATTGCTAGGAAATTAAATCAATTTTACCAGTCTACCAATGTTTTCCATTGCTATGGTGTGCGTACACACATACCCAGTGGCCTGAATGTCATAATTTTAGGTGTAAAGACTTTGTTACTGCTCATTAAATTGGCCCCCCATTTTCTCATCTGGCCCCTAGAGTCGCCACTGATAGTTCCAGAGTAATTGAATTATAAAGTATCCCGCCCCCTTTTCCTATTGTAAGCCGCCTCTCCTCTGATGTAGAATCTGGTCACTTGACCAGACAGCTCGCAGTAAGGGACAATCTTCTTACTGTGATCATAAGGAAAACCCTGCCCCCCTTGAAGGATGAGGGCAGGTTTCTCCTTATGCTAACAGAAGATTGTCCCTTGCTGCTATCCATCCAGACGTCTTGCTGTGCAGCTTTACATAGGTAAAAGGGGCGGGGAGGGGGACACTTTATGATTCAATTACTCTGGAACTACACAATGTAGAGAATGATACCAAATCTCTACATGGCCCAAAACTATAAATAATAATCGGAGCTGCATTTATTTTGAAACATTACTATCCCTTTAATTTAAAACCAAAGGCTGTGTTCAGGCATAGAAGAAAGTCTGAGAGCACTAGTAGAGCAAATGTGACTTTTCAACTATGAAAACACTAAAGAAAGGAAATTCTTAACACCAAAGCTTATTGTATATAATACTTTGTATATAAAAGTATATGGAAAATATGCACTATTAAACAATAAAATTAATTTGAATATAATATTTTGTGGATTAATACTGTTAAGCGACATATCAAAAAAAAAAAAAAAAAAAATTGTGTCCTTAATCTATTTAAATCCATTTTACTGTGGTAACAAAGTATTTTTAAAGCCATTTTTGTATGTTTTTTATTGCGCTTGATGACACATTACACAACCATTTTTTCTAAAAATAGAGTAAAAATGTTGATATATGATTCAGGATGTTCCAAACTACAAGTGTTTGCAGTAATATGATTTAGAATTTTATTTTCTTAGCTTCAGACTAGGGATGAGAAAAATGATTTTGTACGTTTGAATTTTATATGAAACACATTGCTTCTGAACCATGTCTTGTAAAAAACTGTTTTGTTTTGATGTTTCTTCTGCATTGTTAGCCAGTCAGAAAGTTGGAAATGTCATCATGTGACCCCCATTACATGACTACCATTAAGACTTTTATCAGAGCATGTTTGTTCTTAGGATTGCCATCCCCCTCCTCTCCACACTGGCCATTTTCACTCTCACTCCCACCCTCCTTTCCTGCCCTCTTTTCCTCTCAAACCTGCTGCCACTCCTCATTGGCTCCCTCCCTTTGGTCTCTTCTCACTCCTGTCCTTTTTTGCTGTTCTGTACTTTCTCACTCCTTTTCCACCCTCTGTTGTCTCTTTCTAACCTTCTCCCCTTCTCTCAAGCATGACAAATTCTAGATTGAAATTGGAGTGACCAGAATTTTATTCCAGGTCCTCTGAATTGATCTGCAAAATGATGTTTTGGAAAATTTCAATTCTAAAAAACTTTGTAATTGCAGCATGCAATATTGGTCAAAAAAGGCACTTTTCATAGGTATAGCTTTGTGACTGAAACGAAATGGATCTTTTTTTAAAGGAAATATTAGCCCTAAAGTAACTTCTGGTAGACTTTTAACTACCCTGAGCAGCCTGTTTATTAGGTACACTTCTTCATCCACATAGCCGCTCTCATATGTCCATATTCAGAGGGATAATATTGAGCATGTTATAATAGTAAGTAGAACACATGCCAGTGCAGGTATTACAGACCCCAGTGCCCTTCTGGGTTGGTCATGCAGATGTGAGCTGATGTGACTTCATTAAGCAGCATTGCTGGCATCTGCTCACATCCACCAGAAACCACCTTTAGAACTTTCAGATTATTGGATTAGGAAGAGACAAACCTATAATACCCCAATGTCTGCTACTGCTGTGCATACGGTCAATCTGTGGGCCTTCTCCATTGACCATCTGAGGATGGGTTGGCAACTTTAGTCCAACAACATCTTGATAAGGAACACAGGTTGTCCACTCCAGATTTATGCTCCAGTAGCTATAATGGCTGCTTCATGCAGAAATAGACAAAGCACAGTCTAGCTTTTGTTAGTTTATTTCTTGTAAAAGCTCCTCAGGAAATCTTGGGCTTGTCCCTGAAAACAGTACCAACCAAAGTGCAGGTATCAGTAGAATATTTCCCTATCAGAAGGTGTGCTCCCCAATGAAGTCATGTCTGCATTGTGAGCCTAGTGAGCCAATAGGGGAGAGGAATGGGGGTCTGATAAGATGTTCCCAGTGCATCCTTGTTGGTCCTATGAAAGGATAGTGAACTGAAAGACTGAGGTCTCAATTTTGTGAAACCTAATACATTTTTGTCTAAGAAATACAAGCTTCCAAGTCATGTTCCAGCCTGATGCCAACCAAGGAAGGGGCAGGGTGTCAGTATTGTGCCCCCAAAGAACTGGTGACAGGAGCCATTTTGGGACTCCACAGTACAACCCCAGGCTTTTTATTAAGTCTACTCCCATTGCAGCAGACTTAGTAAAATGTGATAATTGCCCTTTAAATCCATACGCATATTAAACAGGAACCAAAACTCATGTATGTAAAACATAGCATGTTGTTACTATAATGCACAGCTATTTTATATTCAAACTGCTGTGTTTGTAACCAAAGGTGTAATGATGGAAGTTTTTATTACTGACCAGCTGGAGAAACGTCACCGTTTCAGACAGCGTTCATCAGAATATCCATGTAATGTCCTGTTTAGAGACAGTCATTAGAAAAAGATCATTTTTTCATGCTGTGCACTACAGATGTTCATCCCTATTCCTCCACAAAAGCAGATGTCTTGTTTATAAACTATTTGGTTGAAAGGGAAACATCAAATACAAGCTGAACAGCAATATTTTCCCTAATGGCTAGACAACATAAGATCATTTTATACACACAATAAATGATGAAGGTTTCAGTATAGTTAGGATCTAAAGAGAGATGGATGCTCAGGTTAATTTGCTTTATCTGATGATCTGTCAACATGCTGCCAGATCGGGAAAGGCTCTGTGAATGTTTATATGTATTTTCAATTGTATGCAGGGATGTTATCATCCATTATCCATATTAACCTCTTGCCTTGAATACATCTAAGGCATTTTAGCATCCAAGGTGTTAATGCTAAAAACTGACGGGCTCTGAAAAAATACATAGATACATACAAAAAAGCCTCAAGTCCATCGAGTGCAAGCTTTGACACAATATAACCAAGACAATGGGCATGCTATACACCTTCCTGATCCCAGAATGGATAAGAGTCTGTTTACTACATTTTACTTACTAATCCACAGTATAGCCCTGTTTGTTCCCTCCTGACACAAATGCATCTAATCTTCTCTTAAATGTATCCATTGTTTATGCCATTGCAACATCCTTGGGCAAGGAACCCCACATTTTCAATCCCATTACTAAAAAAACCCCTTTGTCTGCTAAAATTTCCTTTAAAAGGCAATTAACATTAAAAATATATTAACCCTTTAACCCCTTAATGATCCTTGACAGTCATAGTACGTCATGGGTCGATCTGAGATAACGACCCATGACGTACTATGACAGTCATGGAACTCCAGGCTCCCCCCGCGGCTGCACGCCATTCAGAGAGTCCGGAACCGGAATTTGAAAAAAAAAAATGCTCCGTGGTCCTTAAGTGACAGCGCCGTGCCGATCGGATGGTCGTTAAGGGGTTAAAGACCAGAGATATGCGCAACACATTGTTCTGCAGTGCCTTATACACTGTTCTGGTCAATCAAGGGTTAAAGCTCAAACTTTTCCTAGTTAATTTCTGCTATTCCCAAATCTGGGAGTAGTAACATTATAAAGTTACAGCCATCAATGTACAGCCCACCTCCTTCCAGGATTCTCCTCCCCAGAGCTGGTTCAGAGTTCCATAGAGGCAGCTGATAATTCATTTTAGCTGCTGTGATGTCACACCACCTGAATAGCCAATAGGAATCAGACTGCCACTGGAAGTTTCAGCTCTTGCATGAGCTGGGTTAGACATGTAGGCTGAAAGCTTTAAAGGGATATTAATGTTTCATAATAAAATCAGCTCTAATTAATCATCATAGTATTTGGGCCTTGGAGAGTGTTATTTCAATTCTGTCTGAGCTGTAGTTCAAGAGTAATTGAATGATAAAGTATCCCCCTCCCACCCCTTTTACTGATGTAACACTGTTCAGCTTAGAGCAGCAGGGAGTGTCCAGGTAGATTGCAGAGAGGGACAATCTTCAATTAAGATAAGGGAAAAAGCTGAAAAACATGTCAAAGGGGGCAGGGTTTTCATTGTTCTTACTGTAAGAAGATTGTCCATTGCTGTGAGCTGTCTGGTCTATGGACTGGATTTCACATGTGAGGAGTGGGGGCTTACACTAGGTTAAAGGAGCAGGAGGGGGAAACTTTATCATTTAATTACTCTTGAACTACAATGCTCACAGTAACGAAATAACACTCTCTATGGCTCAAATACTATGAAGATTAATTGGAGCTGCTGTTTTTGTGAAAAATTACTATCAAGGCAGTAATTGTAGACCAGCATGCTGTGGCTCTTTAATGTGCCACAGTTATCCACGTAGGATGGCCCATTGTTATCTATAAAGAATTTGATAAAAATTTGAATGTTCAGTTTCAAATGTATAGTTATGGAAATTTGTTTTTGTTATTCAAGAATAACTATATATTACTTCTTTGTATATCTCATAATGTCCTTGACAAATGACAAATCTAGATTTCAAATCTGGGGGTCCCTGAACAAAAAACATTAACCCTTTGAGTGCCAGAGGAGTGCACAACACGTTGCATACCCCTCTGGCACTCAAAGGGTTAAGAACCACTGATGTAAGATTATAGTTCTGTCACTTCCAGAGATGGAGGTGAGCTTTAATTCTTTGAGTGACAGGGGGGTATCCAACACATTGCTTCACATTGCGTTGGCTACCCCTCTGGCACTTGAAAGGTTAACATGTGCATTAATAATTTCGTGTTAGTTTCCCCTTTAAAAATATTACAAATTTGAACACGCTTAACTCTTTAATTAGCAATAAGCAAATTGCCTTTTGTGAGATGCATAAAAATCTTCTCTATTTATGCCAAAAAGTAATGCCAGTAAGAAGCAGTTTGTTTTAGGTTCAATCATTAGTCCAGAGTTAAAATGTTTGGTTTAGTCAGTCTTTTTTATGTACTTTTTTGCTTATGTTTAGGAAGAAAAATCTCTTTCATTGTAACAAAATTCATAGTTCATTTCAAGTAATAACCCTTTCAGTGACAGATGTGCACTTACTAGGTTCATTTTATGAGGAGGTTTCATTTTGTAACCAATTGTGCATACTCAGTGACCAATGCATAATACCAGTTATTGTTTTTGGAAATTATTTAAAGGGATAGTAAAATAAAAGCAGCTCCAGTTACTCTTCATAGTATTTGGGCCATGGAGAGTGTTATTTCACTACTGTCAGCGTTGTAGGTCAAGAGTAATTGAATGATAAAGCATCCCCCTCCGGCCCCTTTTACTTAGTGTAAGTCACCTCCCCTCAGATGTGGAATCTGGTCATGGGACCAGACAGCTCACAGCAAGAGACAATCTTCTTACTGTGATAAAAATGAAAACCCTGCCCCCCAGGTTTCTCAGGTTTTTCTTTTATGCTAATTGAAGATTGTCCCTCTCAGCAAGCCACCTGGATACCACCTTTCTGTTCTGAGGTGAACAGTGTTACATCAGTAAATGTATTGCAATGTGCAGATTCTGAGGCCAATAGGTCTATCCTCATCTTATACTGTACTGTAAAGATAGGAAAGTTGGAAGAGAAAGCTGCTGCTGAAATTTTGACACTAGCTACATGTTGAAGAGGGCAAGTGGAGAGGGGGATCTGGAGTTGCTTGAGGTTACAGAGAATATTATACTTCCCATGCTAGTGACATTGTGTTTACTAATTAATTCATGCTGCTGCTGAGACATATAAGCATCAAAAGTTAGATCACATTATCAATCTGGTGCCCACTAGAAATAATGTGGTATTAGTGGGACTAGTATCATCATCCCACAGACTGTGGTGGTGATACCAGCAACACCAGCCCCTTTAGCCCCAATGCTGAAGCACCAGCGGCATCACATCAACAAGTCACCACCACTTCACCATAGTCCTTCTATTCCTTCACCTCCCATAAAATTATGGTTGTTAACAAATTTTGTAATGAAATACTTTGATGTGCATATTCTTTAAAAAAGTTGTGAAGAGGGTAAATGACTGGAAACACACCTTGACACTTCTGCTCTAATTGCACATGGACAATGTTAAGCCATTCCCCAAGAAATCAGGTGCTGTCAGTCACTGAGCCTATTGTTTGTCCCACAAAAAACACATGATGGTGGTGGTGGTGGTGGTATGTCAGTGGATGACTGACACTTTCAATGGGTAATTACCCCTCAATAAAAATAAATCACCTTCCCTGTAGTGTGGAGACAATCCAGCAGCAACACACTGCTCGTTCTAGTAGTTCCAAAAGTCATTTGGCTTCAGTGCACCAGAACTGCCAGAGCTGGCAGTGTGTTGTTGATGAATCGGCTCCACGCTGAATAGATCACAGAAAGGTCAGGGTACTCAACCACTACCTACAGAAACTTTAAAAAAGTGCAAGCCTTGTAAATGTCAAGGTACCTGGAGCTTTCAAAATCACCTATCGGTTGTATTATTTATTTTTATTTAGAAAACTAGTTTTTGAGTTATTTAGATTAACAGATTATACTAATTAAGGTTTGCCATGCAGACACTTCCTGTCGTAGCCCCCTGCGTTACTCCATCCGTTCATTGACATTGCCCAACAATGTACTACCCATCTCCCCTAGCACTGAAAAGCTTAAGTGTCAGTGAGAAGGAGAGGTAATGTAAGACTGAGATAGGAAGTGCCTACATGACATGCATTAATTAACATTTTCGAAAAATCTTAATAACTGAAAAACTAGTTTTCTAAGTAATCAACGACTAATACAACATGACAATAATTTGGAAAGTTGTTCCAAAATCATTAAAGTTCTTTTTAGTTGACATATGTTCCTTTCAGCTCTGTGGTGCAGTTGGTTTGCTGTAGAACTGCACCACTTTATATTGGTGAATAAGGTCTTTAAAATCTATCCACATTTAAAACATATCCACGTATTCTGCAACTGAATAATACATAATTTGGCACCCTATTTCACACATATTATAATTTGTTAATTATTCTAAGAATCTGTCCGCTGCTCTCATCACTTTAATGTCTCTGTACGTTTAACAACAGGAATCTGCTAGGATGTTAATTGAAATTTTTAATTCAATTTGAAGTGATTTTTCAAGGATGGCATATTGAGAATTTCAGACCACTTTCATACTATTGTAGATACTTCTACTATTAATTTGCCCTCAACTGGAAGTGATAAAAAGAATAAAGACTAGCTTAAAGGAATGAACAGATCTTAATAACCTAATAGTATGGACACATATTCCTAATGGCCTCTTTTTAATTTTACCCTTGAGTCTTTGTTGAAGCTATAAAATATTCACTCATTCCTGGATGTTATTTCCTTGGAGGTGAACATGACAGTTACTAGCAAGACCACAGGACCTCAGACTCAGCTCACTGCTCAAGATAATCTTAATTAGCCCTTTAAGGATCAGAGGAATAGTCAATACATTGCTTTGCTAAGCATTGTCCATCCCTCTGGTGCTCAAAGGTTTAACCCCTTAAGGACCGGGAAAATCTGAGGTCGTTTTCCCTTAAGGACCGGAGCAATTCTGACCTTTTTGACTATGTCTTTGTTCAACGGTGTTTTCCCTCTTAGGCTTTTATTCCACCCCCATAAATTACATACTGTTTTTTTAAGCACAAACAGGGCTTTCTTTTGACACCCCACATATATGGATAACCCGCCATTTACTTTATGAAAACTGAAAAAAAAAAAAGTAAAAAAAAAGTTAAAAAAACACCATTTTTGATTTTTCTCTTGGGATCAATTGGTCACAAAGGGTTACATTTTTATGGAGACTGCATTAAAAATATGACTGGTCAGTCATACCTACAAAATGCGCAGTTTAAAGTGGCCACTGTCCCCCCTGGGTGAAAATCTCCATGTCCCTTTTTCCCACCCTATTTTGACACTTTTTTTATCCCTGACATTTGGTGGTGTATATAAGTGTATTACATGGCTCCACAACAATCACACTTGCAATATTGTTTAATTATGTTTTCTTTAAATAAAATTTACTTTTTGTAAAAAAAAAGTGTGTTGTGTGTTTTTTTTTTTTTTTTTAAATAAATAAATAAATAAATAATTGCAGGTCAAAAATTGACCTGCATTTAGCCAGCCTCCTGCACCAGCAGTGAAGGGGTTAATACCCCTAGCTGCTGTATTTTATTTTTCCACTAGGTGTCTCCTCTCTGGTCCGTCATGGGTCCTTAAGTGGATAGCAACCCGTGACGGTCCAAGTCCATCATGGGTCCTTAAGGGTTAAGTAGTCTCACATGAACTCTGCCTGCTTCAGTTTGAAAAACTGGTGTAATTATTGTGTTCTTCTCCATGAACATGACATGCAGGGCTGAGTGAAGATGTTATCTATTGACACAAGGAAAAAAAATAATAGGGGCCATTAGGATTGTCTGGTCATAGTAAGGTAAGTTGGGGTTATTATTAGCAGGGATGGTGAATGTTTTCACCTGAAAAGAGAAAACAGGAGAAAATTTGCTCTTTTCCCAAAACAGGACATTTTTAACAAAAAGTGTGTTTTTTTCCCTGTTTTTTGAGAAGGCAGAATTCCTCCCCACCAGGTGGCAATTTTCCCTTCTTCTTCCGCAGGTATAATATAAAATGGGTGTGTGGTTCCCATAGTATGCCATTCCGTGTTTGTGAGAGGAAAAGAGAGCAGCACATTTTTGAGCTAGTTAGAATAGACAAATAAATTAAAATTGAGGTATAGTTTAAGGCATTTTATAAGCAGGAAATCTGTTCTCTGTATTAGGGGAGTCTGGGGTACAGGAAGGGAGAAGGGAATTTGACCCCAAATATCCCAAAATTTGGTGTGAGTGACAGGGAAGTTCCTTCTTGTTCTGGCTGTTATCCCTATGTCAGTGGAGTCTGGGGATGTGAGATGGGAGCAGTGAAAAATTACCCCAAATACCACAATATTCTTTGAGACAGGCAGAGTCGATCCAAGTTTATTCCTGATCTTGCTTTTAAGTCTATGCTAGCAGAGTCTGTGGGTGTGAGAAAGGAGCAAAGGAGGCTTACTCCAAATCCCCCACAATTTTGTGTGACCGAGTAGACACAGGCATCTGTGATCCAAGTTTCTTCCTGATCAGGCTGTTATCTCTGTATTAGGGGAGTCTGGGGTGTGAAAAGGACGCAAAGGAAAATTAATCCACATACCCCAAAATTATGTGTGACTAACCGGGAACAAAAAGGCAGCCATGATCCAAGTTTCTTCCTTATCTCTCTTATCTTATCTCTCAAACCTTTATGGTTTAAGAGATATTCACAAGCAAAGTTTCCCCTCCCGCCCCTTTTACCTAGTGTAAGCAATCTCTTCTCAGATGTGGAATGCAGTCCATAGACCAGACAGATAACAGAAGGGGACAATCTTATTCCTATGAAAACAATGAAATCCCTGTCCCCCTTGACAAGCTTTTCAGGTTTTTCCCTTATCTTAATTGAAGATTGTCCCTCTCTGCAGTCTACCTGGGCACCTCCCTTCTGATCTGGCTGAGCAAAGTTACATCAGTAAAAGGGGCGGGAGGGGGACACTTTGTCATTGAATTACTCGAACTACAACTCTGACAGAATTGAAATAACACTCTCCAAAGTCCAAATACTATGAGGATTAATTAGAGCTGCTTTTATTATGAAACATTACTATCCCTTTAAAAAAATGTGATAGGTGACAAAGAAAGGGACCCTGATGTGAGCTGTGACTAAGGCAGACTGATACTAGACATGATAGGGAATTTTGTAGAAGTCCAAAGCAAGACACAAGATCAGCTCTATTGTGTACTTTAAATTAAAAATACACACACAGTAGTTGAGTAGTGTTTAGCAAATGCACAAGGGGTGGGGAAATGGATCAAGAGCAGTGCAGGGACGTGTGAGTAAATTGGTAGTCCAAGAACTGACTGCAGCCACAGTTGCTGCATTGTGTGCAACAAATTAAGGAGATCCCATGGAGGATACAGTTTGTCAAAGTCCCACCAAAAGTTCCACAACTACCAGCACCAGTACTATTAATAAACCACATTCCAGTCACATTCCAGTGTTGATAGCATAGTGCTAGAAGGTGCAGCAGCTCAACCAACTGCTACATATGCCAATTAGACAAGCAAGCACAAAAATACATTTCCTGAAAGCAGTAGTGAACCTTGTGAAAATCCCTGAAAGGGGAAAAGTAAAAAGAAATTGTTTGAGACCTCTAAATGCCTAGAAGAATATAAAAGTAGTGGAGGAGAAGAGCTGGACAATGCTGAGGATGACCTATTTACTGATGATGAAGTAGATCTAGAAAATATCCCTCCAACGTCGAGAGTGAGAGAGATGATGACAAAACCAGAAAGTGAGCTGAAAAGGAACAATGTGTCTGATTATAAACAGTTTGGGAAAACATTTGGAAAGTCTGACCCTTGACAAGGCTGATGCCAAAAATATACAGTCATCCTGTTAGTCATCAGCAGCATTGTCAAGCCCACTCAGCCAAACGCACTACAAGTGTTGAGCAGCCAGCAACACCACAGGTTAGCAACATCCATGACTTAGCTATGATGACTGCTTCTGCTCTAGTTGATGTGCAGCACTTGTGACACCTAGTAGTAGTAGTACAATTTCAGCAACATCTAGCTTCAGTAGCAGCCACTCAGGAACCCACAGTCTATGAAGTCCACAGTATGAAGATACTTCACTCACGATCCAAACGCTAAACATGTTGCTATCTGTTATCTGTATTATAAGCATGTGAGGATGGGAAAAACAGGCTCACACCTAGGCACCTCCTCAGTAAGATCCGACCTGGATCACAACCACAGGCCTGACTGTGAGATCACTATCAACAGGTCAAAGATGCCACAACTAGCAGCAGCAGAAGTACTCATAAAAGGTTCCAAGGGCTCTGTGGTACATAATAGAATTTGCTGTTGATGTGTCAGAGAGTGTGCCAAGGTTTTCTGGTCTGGCTGCAGAGGAGCATGAATCTGAGTTTGGTTTTGGAAGTGACAAGAGTCAGAGTGCCAACACCAACCACCTCCACCCCCACCACCTTCACAAATGAATGAATGAGTTTATTTATATAGAGCCACAAGTGTACGCAGAGCTTTACAATTTAAGGGTTTAGTCAGTGCAGAGTAACAATTGCATTGCAAAGTCAAAAAATGGAAGTGGGGTCCCTGCCCGAAATATTAGATTCCAAAGTGATGTCATTAAAACAATAAAAATACACAGCTCTTTTACTATGTACTGTTATCCCATAGAAATAATACAAAAGTACTCCTGTGGCATTGTAAACTTGCCAAAATGCTTGTGGTTGACATTCTGTCCTTTTCTTTTGTTGAAAACAGAGGCTTTAAGAACTGATGTCATCTGCCACACCTTGCTGGAATATGCCAAGCTGCAGTTATTTTTTAAGGATGGTTGTGTCAGTGTTACTTAAGCTGAAATTTGGAGGTTGTGGGCAAAGACCAATGGCACTCAGCCTGCTAACAATGTTTTGAGGGCATACATTGCTGTAGGACTCACATCTTTTTTACTTTCAGCTATTGAAACAAAAGTCCACAGTTAAAAGCTTAGTTACAGTCATTGAGAATGTTGACACTGAACAATATGAACTCTTCAACAAGAACCGTATTGTGTCTGTTATACAATGTTAGATGTGAACAGGTAATTGGGCCATACTATTTAATGTGCTAGTTAATTAGGAAAATATGGTCTTTGGAATTATAGAAAGTGATTTATGACCTTAGTTGTATAATAAATTGTAAGGGATGGAAAAGAAGTGAAATTAAGTAAATGTGATAGTTAAGCTCATCATATGAGGGTTTTTACACATACATACACTTTTACTGTTGAATATGTATATCATCTGGTAGAGCTGTCTAACTAATTTAACCTCTGGGAGGAGAATCTGCTTTGGAAGGAGAAAGGTCATTGTTCAGTTTTTTTCCATAAATTACATCAGTAATGAACAGACAGTATGGCTCAAAAATTCTGACTCCAGTCAGTGGGAGTTTCAACATGGCAGTGTCCAGTTTTAACCACCTTTTATTTATTTATTAAAGCCAGTGAGTAATATGAAAAAGAAGTTGAGTTAGCTATGCTTTTCTCTTTCTGTTTATATATTTATGCTTATGTAGAGAAATCATGAATTATTTAGAAAACTCCAACATATTACATAGTGGTTTTCAATGCAGAGACAAAAGCACACAAAAATTGGTGGCAACTCAAATATAAACACCAGGAAACACAAGGGGACAATGACCCTTGGAACAATCTGTACTCAATCTGAGTTATATTAGTATTGAATGCAATAAATGTTAGCAAGGCTTTTGAAGCAGAACAGCTGGAACACAGCATCAACTTTTACTAAAAGTAACAGTAAACTTTTACTGGGAAAAAATATGTTATATAGTATTGATTTTCTGCTGAGTTAAAAAGTGTGCTCTTACTTTGTCGAAGTACTTTATTGAAAAATGATTACATCTCAAACTTATTTTTGTTATTCAAACTATTAGCAAGATAGCCAAAAGGTATGAAGAAGTCAACATTTTTTTAATGTATTTTATAATACATCGTATGGGAGATCTTTAGTCTTAGACTACAGCTCTCCATAATAATTAACAGGTATAGTGCTACATGGTGATCCTAACCTAAAACTACAGTTTTATTTAAAAAAAAGGTATAATATCTTTTAAATTGAGCATCTTACACCAGTGGTGGTATGTTAATTTTGCTAAGCTGAAAACTCATTACAGTATGTATATTTTTCCCGTAATGAAAAATTACTAGTACTTTATTAAAGTGTTAATAATGTCTAAAAAAAACTTTTTTTGCTTTTAGAAGAGCTTAAAAAGCTGATATAAATGCAAAAAACTGTATCTCTCAAACAGCTATGGTTTAAGAGATACGGGCATTTAAAGTTTGATTTCTCCTACTGTCATCTGTAAAGCTGTCAGCAGGAGATCCATGTTGGTCGACACGGAGGCACTTGAGAAGTGCCGAGATCTCGTTACTTACACAGAATACCTTCATTGGAATGGTCTAAAACGTGTGCCTGAGAAATCAAACTTTAGGAGAAATCAAACTTTAAACGCCCGTATCTCTTAAACCATAGCGGTTTGAGAGATACGTTTTTTTGTATTTAGATCAGCTTTTTAAGCTCTTCTAAATGCAAAAAAGTTTTTTTTTAGACATTACTAACACTTTAAAGCTGTAGAAACCTTCATATTTGTTTGGATACTGAACATGTTATAGTGAAAATTAGGGCACTGCTTGGCTACCAAAAGAAACTGTAGCTTGGACATACCAAATTCATTATTATTAGATTGTGAAGCCCAATTGCACCATTACCATGTGTGAGATCAGCACAGTATTACACCATTACATGCCCTGGACATGAAACATGAAAACTAGAAATTGAGCTTTCTTCACTAGTACATAGCAATACCCATGGTGAAAACACGTAACAACGCAGTCATACACACACTCACACACAGTGTCAGTCTTCCATATATACACACACACACAAGCCCTTGACTTTCTTCAGGGTTCACTGTTGTTTAATTAAACCCAGCCACTCCACTAGCAATTCATTTCTAAGTTGAGATTCAACTAAATTTATTGTTTGGAATTTAAAAAATATATGTTCTTCAATATTAATGTGAAAAATTTGATTGAAAATAAAATTGCTATTTTGAGTACAGTCCTTTTATATGAAATGCAGAGAATGTAACAGAAAAGGATCAGTCCTCTCTCCTTAATAGGCTCAAATGGTTTCAGGTATTAGTGATCAGTAGTGCCTAAAGATAGTTTTCAAGAAAATACATTTTTGCTACTTCGTTTTTTCATCAGTTTAAAAGTAAGGTATATATATATATATATATATATATATATATATATATGTGTATATATATATATATATATATATATATATATATGAAATAGCCTTCCAGTATAATTATTGGGGTCCTTTACTGTAAAGTCAATAATCCCTGACATACATACAAGACTATTCTATGAATGAACGGTAAAAAATGGATGAGGTCTGAGCACATTGATAATTTGAAAGCAAGAAGGGTCAGCTGTTACTTACCTGCTGACAAACTTCTGTGGTTGACGTAGAAAGAAGAACTGGAACAATTCTGGACCAACCACTTGAATCATAGTTGTAAAAAATAAACATTCCCAAAACTTCTATTGATTTAAATGGTAAGAAAGAGAGAAAAAATCCCCAGTCTTATGGGCTTAATGGACAAAATGGGTACTCACACGTCACTATAACATTACTACGTCACTATAACATCACTTATATGGTGAATAGTATTAAATACAAATGAAGAATATACTGCCTTCATGCAGACTAATACATTTTCTACGGGCATCAGTCTCTGTAACCCCTTCCACAATGTTAGCATATGGGATGGAACATGCAAGGGGGGTGATTAGCATAGAAACATAGAATTTTAGGACAGATAAGAACCATTTGGCCCATCTAGTCTGCCCATTTTCTCACTGTTAAAACCTCAACCCTTATTTGGTCCTTGGTCTTGTCTTATGTTAAGAACAGCCTTATGCCTATCCCATGCATGATTACATTTCCTCACTGTATTAAGTTCTACCACTTCTGCTGAAAGGCTATTCCACTTATCTACTACCCTGTAAGTGAAGTAAAGCTTTCTTACATTACATATAAACCTGTGTCCCTCTAGTTTTAGACTCTGGCCTCTTGTCCTAACATTTTTACTCCTTTGAAATGTACTTCCGTCCTGCACTTTGTTGAATCCCTTCATGTATTTGAATGTTTCTGTCATACCCCCTCTCTCTTCTCTCCTCCAAGCTATACATGTTCAGATCCTTTAGTCTATCCTGATATTTTTTCTCCTGTAATCCAGTCACCATTTTAGTAACCCTTCTCTGAATTTTCTGTAGAGTATCTATATCCTTCTGGAGATGCGGTCTCCAGTACTGTACACAATACTCTAGATGAGGTCTAACTAGAGATCTGTAGAGTGGCCACTTCCCTTTTTCTGCTACTAAAGTCCCTAGCTATACAACCCAGCACCCTGCTTGCATTCCCCACTGCTTTGTTACATTGCATACCTACCTTTAAGTCATTAGAAAAAAATACTCCCAAATCCCTTTCATCTGTTGTCTCTGACAGCACAGTACCGTTAACGGAATATTTTTCTTTTGGATTTTTATGTCCTAAGTGCATTATTTTACAATTATCAAGATTAAATGCAGCTGACACACTCCTGTCCATTCTTCTAACTTACCTAAATCATTTGTCCTGTTCCCCCAGGAATATCTACTCTGTTGCAGATCTTTGTGTTATCTGCAAAAAGGCATACCTTACCTTCAAGACCTTTTGCAATATCACTAATAAAAATATTAAAAAGAATGGGCCCCAGTACAGATCCTTGAGGTACCCCACTAGTATCACGACCTTAGTCTGAATATTCTCCATTGACTACCACCCTCTGTCTCCTGTCACTCAGCCATTGTATTATCCATTTAACTATTTTACATACATTAAAATGTCTTTTAATTCTTAGAAAGAAATGGGACTTAGTATACGGTTATATATGCACACTGGACAGAGTGGTAGACAGAGAATAATGACACTAGCAAATTAGGTATGCAGACAGATATCAACTAGCCCGTCACTGCCCAGAAATTCCTCTTGAAAAATAAATAAATAAAAATGTATATATAAAACTCCAATCAAGTTTCTTGACCTTTTCCTGTTTCATCAGGAGTGTAACGAATGCAAGCCAGAAATTGAGCTATTATTTAACGTTTGGGAATATACCATAATGATAATATATTAGTGACAGCTAGGTCTGTTTAAATGGAATGCAGACAACGGACCATATGAGACAAGATTTATTCACATAGTTCTTAAAAGATACATGAATTCAAATGTTACACGTAGCAACTAGAAGAAAAATATATTAATTATCATCTCTTTACAAGATTGCATTTAATACCTTGGTGTATAAACCACTAACATCAAATAACTGATTTTATTTCTCAGTAAACATTTTAACAAATATTTTTCCAGCACAAGTCAGATGGATAGATGCACATACATAGTTACATAGAAGAAGGGAACACTGTGCTCCATCATCATCATGAAGGTGTAAAATGGATTAGGTGTGGGAGTATGGCTTTAAATTTTGTTTTAATATAATGCTTACTGAGGGAAATAATGTATGCATGAGTAAGATGAAAATACATAGAGAAAATGTACATATTCAATTGAAGATAAAATAATGGCAGGAAATAACACACAGAAATTATACAGAATACTTCAGCAATCATATATCTATTAATTCATAATACTCCTAATATTATCTCTAATGGGCAAAAAAGATAGATGAAAGGGAAAACAAGTCTTTGTCAGCAAAGTACCAAAAGTAACAGGGGAAGAAAATGAGCTATGGTGGTAATGGAACACTGGAGAAAACATAGCAACACTCATGGTAATCAGCTTTCAACTGACCAAATGGATAATTATTAAATACAGGCCCTAATGATATCATTGTGATTCATCATAGATATGAATACAATATTAGATAAAATATATATGGTTTAGCAATAAAAACAACTTTATAAAGTACCAAAAAGATATGAGAAAGCCTGCTCTGCACCAAGAACCAGATACACAACATTTTTGTAATGCGCCTTATAAGATGATTTCACAATCCAGTAAAATACAAAGAAATATGTACAAAATGTTTGTACATATAAAATACAGAAACCTTCCAAGACATAGGCCACTCATTATTGACCTGGATCAAAAATGTTTTCCAATCTTATTGGATGGGGACCACAGCTATACGCAAAGGAAGGTGTACAAGAACAAGGCCAGATCTTCGCACCCCCAGGAAAAGGCACCAAGGCATGCTTTGCCTCACTTATAACTACATCTCCAACCTCCAATCCCCATTGCCTAGTATAACCCACTGCTTCCAAAAAATTCACATAGTGTATAACATGAAAACTCAAAGAAAGCTCTTAAACTTTGGCTGCTGGTGAGGTAAATCAATGCACTGGAAACATCTGTAGCTTCGAAAGGGTTAAACAATGGGTAGTAAAAGTAGTATGCAAACTAGAAAATACACTGTTCACCATAAACATGAGTATCGGGATTGGTCTAACCACACCCACAGCTCAGAATGTGGGTGTGGCCAGAACAGTTGCGATACTTATCGATTACCAAATATCTCTTGACTTGTTGAAGAGCCAGTGTACATGGGGCAAAGTGCCACCCAGCAACGGTGCAGTGCAGTCATGCACAGTAGAGACTGCCCACACCCTACTGATATGGAGTGGGGCGCTCCGAATTCAAATCGTAGTCCTTTCTGCGCACAGGACTCCTGTCTGAATTCAGAGCTCCCCGCTCCGTATCAGCCGCCGTGTGGGCAGTCTGTACTGTGAATGACTGCAGAGCGTGCAGCCGTCTATACTGCACATGACGGCTTCTGACAAACTTAGTTAGCAAATTATACATTGCCTATTGAGAAATAAATCCCTGGACAAGTTTAAAAAAAATATAGGAAAAATAAAAATAAATCATTGATTAATTAAGCATCTACTTACAAGTTATGTCCACTTCAGAAATTCACAGGTATGGGGGATGATGGGTGGCCTTTTTACTCTTTTCAGGGGTCACTGATGATCAGCCATTCTGTGCTTACTTCTACTCCAGTTCAATACTAAACAGTCATTTGGCTATATCCCTCAAGACTTCTCTGTTATATTCTTTTACACTCTAGTGGCTCAATTCAGTGACTTACACTAAACTAAACTGGTGTTAACAGTGGTCTAAACTACAATGTATGTTATTAAAGGGATAGTAATGGTTAATTTTAAGTTGATTTAATATTGTAGGCAAGATTAAAATAGATGTAAGTCTTATCTCTCAAACCTTTATGGTTTGAGAGATATAACTTTTTAAAGTTAACTCTTCCTGGCTGTTTCAGTCAAGTCTGTCATCTAGCTGACAGCTGCAGATTCTGGTCATTTGACGAGACGAAGGCTTCTTCAGCAGAGCCGAAATTGAGCTATTTAGAAATATTACTTAATTGGAACAGTCTACAAAGTGTGCTTGCAAACCAGGCATAATTTGTAGACCGTTCCAATTAAGTATTTATTTCAGCTCTGCTGAAGAGCCTCCATCTGGTCAAATGACTGGGATCTGCTGATGTCAGCTACAGCGCTGACTTCACTGAAACAGCCTGGAGGGGGGAAATTTAGCAAGTTATATCTCTCAAACCATAAAGGTTTGAGAAATAATACTTACATCGATGATAATCCTTTTTTAATGCCTACAATATTAAATCAACTTACAATTAACCATTCCTATCCCTTTAAAGGGGATCTATCACCCCTATACAAGTTTGTCTTTAAAGTTAGGTTATATAGTGACTAGGTGGTATACTGTCTTAATTTCCATTTTAAAATCATTATTTGACCGAAATTCAATGTGTAAACATTATCCTGTTCCCTACTTCTGGATGGACTGCAGTTACCAGCTCTGTACCGCAGTCTGTCACTCTTCCTCTGGTCCCCTCCCTCTATCCAGCCTCCTCCAATGATGGAGGCTTTCTGCCTGTAAGCTGGAGGGATCTCTAGCCAATGAGAGCGCTCCTGCTTTAGGGGTGATAGATCCTCTTTAAATGACACATCAATGTGAAAAAACAAGAGCTTATTTTGAACAATTGCCCCTCAAAATACACACCAAAGATATCAATAGATATCCATACCTGTTTAGAGGTTCCGTAACATGGCGCAGAGTAAATGGATACATTTCCTGCCATACATTTCAGACCTTCAACTCACTACATCTAGAATCCACTAGATGACTGTACTAGCATAAAACCAACACCTGGAACATGCACACTGGAGGCTTAATACTATTAGGATTTGTAAAACAACAGAGCAAAAACATGGACTGACCAGCAAAATTACTAGCATCAACACTCTTAATAACTGAACCCCCACTTCCCCCACTGTCCTATAAAAAAAAATTCTACAAAATGAAGTTCCTGTTTCTATCACCTTCCTCAAAAAAAATCAACAGCCACCTAACAAAACAAATCCATCATTGCCAATAATGAAGAATCCCCCGGAGAAGAAGTGAGTTTAAAAATTAGCTGTTTTGATGCTGGCAACATTTTCAAGTCACCATTTTGACATGAGCTATTACCACCAAATTATTTCAATAGTAATCCCCTGTTACTTGTTGTGTGTGTATGTGTGTGTGTGTGTGTGTGTGTGTGTGTGTGTGTGTGTTAAAGGAGGATTCACTGTTTAGAAATAGGAAACGATGCAGCCCTTCACTCCTTGAAAACCAGAGGGGTAAGCAGCACATTACTTTGCGGCTTATGTAATATACCATGCAAACTATATATTATTATGTAGTGTATCATGCAAAATATATATTATTATGTAGTGTACATACAAACTATATATTATTATGTAATATACCATGCAAACTATATATTATTATGAAGTGTACAAACTATATATTATTATGTAGTATACCATGCAAACTATATATTATTATGTAGTGTTCCCATACAAACTATATATTATTATGTAGTGTTCCCATGCAAACTATATATTATTATGAAGTGTACAAATTATATATTATTATGTAGTGTACCATGCAAACTATAAATTACTATGTAGTGTACCATGCAAACCATATATTATTATGTAGTATACCATGCAAAGTATATATTACTATGTAGTATACCATGCAAATATATATTATTATGTAGAATACAATGCAAACTATATATTATTATGTAGTATACCATGCTAACTATATATTATTATGTGGTGTACCCATGAAAGCCGTATATTATTATGTAGCATACCATGCAAACCATATATTATTATGTAGTATACCATGCAAAGTATATATCATTATTTAGTGTACCATACAAACCATATATTATTATGTAGTATACCATGAAAACCATTTATTATTATGTAGTGTACCATGCAAACTATATATTATGTAGTATACCCATGCAAGCTATAAAATGTTTTTTCAATTTGTACCATATTTAAATATATATATATATATATGCCCTTATTTTTATAGATATATACACGAATGTGCAAAAAACTAACAAAAAAAATATATGAATCCATCCCTGATTGTTTGTACACATGTTTTTGGTGTAGTTTGACAATTTATTTTATAAATAAAGTTTGTTTTTATTTTTAACCCTTTGATTCCAGGAAGGGTATGCAAGACATTGATCGGTATTCTGTACCCTTCTGGTACTCATAGGGTTAACTATTTTTTACTCTTCTTTATTTTTATGAGAGAGAACAGGATGTCAACCCCTAAATCTAAGACATTCCTTTATCCGTTAAATGGTGAACCCAGTGGAAGGTCCACTGATTTCTCATAAAGACTCTGATCCCAGCAGTAAGGAGGTAAAGCTAGGTTATCTGATAGTCTCCCTTTCACGATAATGCACATGAGAGCATGTCCAGCCATATACAACATGGGAGTTCACTCATGATTGTGCATATATGGGAGAGATCTGTCACGAGCCTGTAGTTCCCAATGGGATCCCGTGTATCTCAATGGGTTAACTTTACAGTGCAGGGAACAGATCAGCTCCCCACTCTATCAGGAGACTCTGGGTTGTTACTAACAGCCCAATTGAGTTTTCTGATACTTGACAGGGAATGCTATTATTTCTGACAGTGCTTCCTGTTATTTAAAGGGCTGAGTGGGTCCAATTTAAAAACCTATAATGTATATAAGGTCCAATAAACATGAAGAGGCTAAAGATATTACTGCCTAAACATTAAAGGGATAGTAATACATTGTTTTATCTTTATTTTATTTTGTAGGCATTAAAAAAACATGAAGTATGGTTTGAGAGATATTCACAAGCAAAGTTTCCCCTCCCGCCCCTTTTACCTAGTGTAAGCCATCTCTTCTCAGATGTGGAATCCAGTCCATAGACCAGACAGATAACAGAAGGGGACAATCTTCTTCCTATAAGAACAATGAAAGCCCTGCCCCCCTTGACAAGCTTTTCAGCTTTTTCCCTTATCTTAATTGAAGATTGTCCCTCTCTGCAGTCTACCTGGGCACCTCCCTTCTGCTCTGGCTGAGCAGTGTTACATCAGTAAAAGGGGCGGGAGGGAGACACTTTGTCATTGAATTACTCTTGAACTACAACTCTGACAGAATTGAAATAACACTCTTCAAAGTCCAAATACTATGATGATTAATTAGAGCTGCTTTTATTATGAAACATAACTATCCCTTTAAACAATGACTGAGCCACTGATTACTTGTCTGCGCCCCAGTAGGTTTATTCTAAAAGGTGGCCTGTTGGCATGTCCTGCAGCCTAAAGTTCAGAATCACTGTTCCAAAGAAGCAAAACAAGTCACATGTGTGCCCCAATGATTGTTCTATGTGTGTTTAGAGCAGAAATGGGCAACCTAAGGAAACTAGCTGTTGTGAATTACAAATCCCATCATGGCCAGCCAATGGTTAAAACCCCCATTTAAATCAAAGAAAATGTTTATTTGGCCTTTATTGTTCTCTCAAATTATTCCACATTTGCATTTATTCATATTCTCCTAAATCCTAAATTTCATACATATTTATACAAATGATCAACTGTATGAAATCCCTGGTTAGCTAAGTTCTCTATTATATTAAAAAGTGCAGCACTCTGTATTACATACACAGTAATCACTGAATGAATGTCCTTTGTAGGATATATCTGGGACATATGTATGAAGAAAGAATTTAATAAATTAGCCATCATGTGGTCTATGTTCAATAAGTCAAGAAGGTGCAATTCTGGAGCAAACCATTTGTGTAATGGGGAGAAATGAAAAGTCCCAGAGAATAAAACAGGGATTTCAATCCCTTTAATATAAGAGAACTCTCCAACATATTGCTTCACAATGCATTGGAGACCTTTCTAGCATTCAATAAATTTAAAAAAACATTGAAATCAATGGGACTTTGTAGAATTTTCACTTTTTCCCCTACGGTGAAGTTGAATTTGCTCCAGAATTGTAGCCTCTTTAGCTTTAATATGGCCCTATATTCCTAGGAAGCCTTACAAAAATTTAACTCTGGTGTGGTGAAAGACACTAGTAAATACTGACATTTGTAGTTCTTGTAATGCCAATATTCACAGAAACAAGAGGCTGGCACATGCCAACTTAAAGACCTTGGGGGGTATACACTAAGATGAGATAAAAGTGAAATACAATCTTTAATTGCTCTGTTGTTCTATGGAGACCATGCACTGGGATCTCTTCAGCTTGTGAGATCTTGGTGTATAGGCTCAATAGAATAACAGAAATTGGAGAGTTTATCTCACTGGAGATTTTATTTCACCTTTATGTCGACTGCAAAGCAACCTATTGCTTGTTTCTCAGATATTCTTTTCATGATAGATTGTTAGTGACTAGTGTGTAGACCAATCCTCTGATGCTTTGTTAAGGCATCATGGTATATCTTTGCTTGGACAAGTATTTGAGGAAAAAAACTGCTATCATGTTGGATCTTTGGCTTGGTCAACACATTATTCACCAAGTATCAATAGTGTATAGCATAGGGGAGAATCTTAAAATGTGAATAAAGTAGGATGGGGTACACTCCAGTTCCAGTGTTCTTCTATGGAACCTATCAATTAAGATTGTTCAAGGTTGAGATATGTTATTGCATAGGCTACATAGGATATCATTAGACTTAGAGAGTTTCTCACAGAAGAAGTTACTTCCTCTTTATCACAGCTTTGTGAATCCCCCAGTCTTTGAAGAACTGAGTGCAGGATCAGTAATTACTAAATGCTCTTGTTCCGTTGTTGATATAATACTTTTTAAAGTGCAATTAAACCACAGGAATAAAATGGAACTGGAGAGAAGAGATAAATATTACTAGAATAACATTATTTTGCTAATTCACAAATATTAGATGTTAATCTCAGCTGGTTTCTGTCTACCTATATCTCTCCTGCTATTCTCGTCTCATGCATGCCAACATGAACATACTACCACTATCTGTTATAACCATTCTACTAATACAGATTTTCTCTTATCCTTGCAACCATGCCCCACACCCATAATAATTCATCATGGACTTCTGCATACATGTGCACTACCCTCTGAATGCTGGTGGAGAGTACTATAAACAAACTCACCCAGCCCCAGTAATTATAGCACCAGACGCACTCTTTCACTATATGTTCACCGCAAACAACTCACTAAATTTTTATGTTTATTATTACTTGCCTTAGCAATTGACATAGAAACCAGCCCTAGCTCTAAAATAGCAATAAATGGCAGCTTCACCTCTCAAAAAGGTCTCTCTTTTGTGCACTGCAACATGCACAGTATACTCCCCAAAATGGATGAACTAAAAGCATGGTGTTATACATACAAACCAAAAATTCTTATCTTACCAAATCCTGGTTAACTCACAAAACACCTGATACTGCTGTAGCCATAGATGGATACTCATGCTTTAGAAAAGATTGAGCAAAGCGAGGAGGGGGTGTAATCATATACATACAGGAGCCAATAAACTTTAGACTTCTAAATGACTATCAAAAATCTGATTCATATGAATACATTGCTGGCAAAATTTGTCTTCCATATTCAAAACAAATCTACAGACTGCCAAATACCCCAGCACATTCCCTTTCAGACATAGTTCAACACCTAAATGAGATTACCACTCAAAACAAGAAAAGCGAGCTGATGGTTCTTGGAGACTCTAACATTAATTGACTAGATTCCAGGAATGAAAAATTTTGTTCATTGTTTAAAACATTGAACTTATCACAGCTAATATCTTCGCCTACTCGCATAAATCTTAAAACATCCAACCATACCATGCTAGACTGGATCCTTTCATTGTGCACAAACAGAATCCAAGATTCAGGTGTATTACATAGCTAATGCATTTGACAGCTACTTTGTTGGATGTGCCACCACCCTGATTAAACAAACAAAGGTAACTCTGAAGTTCTACGGTGTACAGAACAGTCACTGACACCTGTTGCCTGGTCCAACAGTGCAAATTAATTCAATTTCATGCCAGTAAATGAAAGTGAAGTTTATGATCATCTCCTCAACCCAAAACTGAAGTCCCAATCGAGCCCTGACCAACTACCAACAATTTTATTAAAGCTCAGTGCCATGGTCACAGCCCAACCGATTACATAATTAATTAATGCCTCTTTGACATCAGGGTATATGCCCAAATCCTGGAAAGTAGCTAGAGTTGTTCAATTAGGCTTTCGACTAAATCACTCAACAGTCACGTCTTTTCTAAAAGTAACCAATGATATCCAGACTGGCATGGAAAATGGTGAACTCACTGGAGCTGTTTTCCTAGATTTCACTAAGGTCTTTGACACAGTAGACCATAACATTCTGATAAGCAAACTCCAAAACTCAGGATTGAGTAAGAGGTCTCTGAACTGGTTCCGATCCTATTCATCTGACAGAATGCAGTATGTGTCAGTTGCTGACAATGACTCCTTGCCACTCAAAGTAACAAGTGGAGTTCCTCAAGGCTCCATTCTTGGCCCTCTTCTATTTTCTCTTTTCATAAATGATCTGCCCACGATTTGCAAATCATCTTCCGTACACATGTATGCAGATGATACCATAATTTATGCTAAAAACTCAAGCATATCACAACATGATTTCTGCAAAGTTGAAAGATGGATAACAAAGAACTAACTTTTCTTAAACGCAGACAAAACGGTCACAATTATATTTAGCACAAAGCACAACCTGCGTAATCTCGACAATGTCCACCTAACCATTGTAACTGAGTCTAATAGTAAACTGGCCCCAGTAGACTCCTACAAATATCTTGGTGTGTGGCTTGACCCTAACCTCACTTTTGTTCTTCATATTGACAAATTAATCTCTAAACTTTATCCCAAAATAAGTACTCTTTTTAGAAACAAATCATGTTTAAGTCCCCGGTGAGAAAACCTATTATATGCTCCAGCGTCAGAAATCCATCTTAGTAAACTTGACACTCTATATAATGCATTATACTGCTTTATCCTCCAATGTAATTACACTACCCATCACTGTGACATGCTTAAAGAACTAAACTGGCTAACACTCAAATCTAGACGTAGCCTTCACCTTTCTTGCTTAGTACACAACCACTTCTCTGGAAAACTACCAGACTACCTGAGGAGTATGCTCACTCCTGCTCTCTATATTAACTTTAACCTTCGCTCCATTGCTAACAACTCACTGCATATACCAAAACATAAGAAAAAGCAGGAAGATCTGCCTTTTCCTTCAGAGCTCCAAAGGCCTGGAACAATCTGCCTGAAATAATCAAATCTGCTCCCAGCCTAAAATCCATAAAAATAAAGGCTTCTTTATATCTAAAAACAGTGTGTAACAGTATATAATTTCAATATTTTATACATATGTATATTAATATGTTTATGTATGTATATATATATATATATATATATATATATATATATATATATATATATATATATAATGTTTCACAATTTGTGTAAATATGTAACCCTTTACTGAACACTATCCAGGTCATGCTTGAAAACGAGAGAAATCTCAATGTATCCTTCCTGGTAAAACATTTTCTAAATAAATAATAAAGGGGTACTGGATTTGTATGTATTATGGGAAAACATACAACAGTACTTTTAACCCTTTAAGGACCAGAGGAGTGTGTAACACATTGCCTAGCAATGAATTGTAGATCTTTCTAATCCCTAAAGGATTAAGGTATTGTAAGTGTTACAAATTAGTTTGTAAATGAACTACCTACATTGCCAAATACTGCACCTTATGTATAGAGACAAAGTGGAGCAAATCTATGCCAGACCAACTACACCACTGGATCTAAACTGAGAGTTCAAACTCTTGAATTCCAGTGCATTGCTTTGCAATTAGTTTGAAACCTCCCTTGTATTTAAGAGAGTAACAGCCAAATATAAATAATGGAAAGTTGTATATATCCTGTATGGTGCAGCTAGTTTGTTCCAGAATTCACTTTACTTTCATATATAAAGTTGGATATTTAATTCTGTTGCTCTTAGCCTTGCTCTGCTCATGTTATTAATGTGTTTTTGATACAGGTGGAAACCATAGGAGATGCATACTGTGTAGCATCTGGACTCCTAGGGAAGAGTGACAGTCACGCCAAGCCCATTGCTCTTATGGCTTTAAAGATGATGGAACTTTCAGAAGAAGTCTTTACTCCAGATGGAAGACCAATTAAGGTAGGTGGTATATATCACATCTCAGGTAGGGATGTACTGTGGTGTAACAATTAAAGAGACTGAGGTACAACCAATACTGTCTGAAATGATGTATATCAAACAGTTGCTTGCTTACCCCAGGTGTAATTTCTTGCTATAAGTCTGCAATAGACCCAGGCACATCAATCTAGCATCATGTAACCTTAACCTTTATAACTCTCACAGGGACATTTTGGGGAGAATTTACATATCTGCCCATGCATCTCCACTGGCATTATCTTTCAATGCCAGTGTCTACAATTTTGGTTATGTACTACAAACACATGCTGATGTAGATAAGACTTGAATGCCAGGAAGCCCTTTACACTTACTGCCGAGCAAGAATAGGAAAATGTTATACAGGTAGACAAGTTTTGTTTGTACTTTGTTAGTGTGTAACATATAACAAGTTGCAGGACCATAGTCATCTATTATTTTGTTGAGGATAAGAAGGAACTCTACCAGTACTGGCTCAGTAACTCATCGTCATCCACAGTATTTCATTATCCAATAAGATATTCATCAAATTCAATAATTAACATTTTAAGTTCTGGATTTTCATTAAGTTTCAAGAATTACAGGAGGCAAATATAGTAAAGTTGATACCTTTATTGGCTAACTAAACAGATTTAGGATACAAGCTTTCAAGACCTCTTAGTCCTCTTCCTCAGGCATGTTATACAGATAAATATGAAAACATCTCTTATATACAAGTACACATTGCATTGTTTAAATGGAAATCAGCTAAGGAAGTTCAGTTCAGATTCTGGTTCTTTGATCAGTCAATGGTTCTTGGACCCCTCAGAGGAAGACTGCAATTTACAGCACTCTCCCCTACCACTGACTACCACTACCAAAGAACCAAAGTCTGAACTGAGCTTCCTTATCTGATTTCCATTCAAACAATGCAATGTGTACTTGTATATAAGAGATGTTTTCATATTTATCTGTATAACATGCCTGAGGAAGAGACCTAAGAGGTCTTGAAAACTTGCATCCTAAATCTGTAGTTAGCCAATAAAAGGTATCAACTTGACTATATTCACCTCCTGTATTTCTACGGCTAACATGGTACCAACTCTCAACTGTTTTCAATAATTAACGGTTTCATTATTGGATCCATAAATTCATCTATAAACTCTAAAGCAATAGCCCAGGATTGTCTTTAACCCACTCAGTGCCAAAGGGGTACGCAACACATTGCTTTGCACTGGCATTGAAAAGATTATATTGCCTGAAATAAATTAACTGCCTTTGAGTATGTAAAAGTGGTGGGTATTAATCTCAACCAATTAGCTACTTTAGCTTTTGTCTCCAATTACAAACAGCAAAAACAAAGTAACCCTTTGAGTGCCAGGGCTTATCCAATGCATTGTGATGCAATGCGTTGAATACCCCCTCTGGCACTCAAACAGTAATCAAAGACTCTCTGAATAGGGGAGTCTACACATGTATTAGAAAAGAAAGTTTTGAAAAAACTTACATTTTTTTTTTTTTTTTTGCAATAGCCAACTGTCAGTTCATGAAATTGGAAGTTACATCAACCAATTTAATTTTGAAGCATTGCATTAATCTCAAAAGAAGTTTCAAATTAAAATACTTAATAAAATTGAGGATGGTACTTTTTTAACACATTTGTTATAAATATTCAGAGAATATTGCTATAGATGTCTGAATTATCTTCTCATGTTGGATAAATTTGGACTTGTATACTAAATATCTTCCTTTTGGCTTTACAACTTACATATATTTAGTCAGTATAGGATAGGATCCGTTACTGTAGACTCCCTCAGTACTAGAGTGATAGGTCTGCCAGAAGCCAAATAGGATGCCATGCAAACTTTCGTTACTGGAGTGCCGCAGAAGTCTGTGTGAAAGGAAGCACATCATTTCATAAGACCTTTCAAAACTGGTGACATAATCAACGCATCATCATTTAACAGTTGTTGTCAATGTAAATGAACCCTGAGTTCCAGGAATCTACAGTCCACTTAACCTCCTGGTGAAATAGCTCAGTGGTAAATGTCCTGACTACAGAGCCTGTTCAAGCCTCCAGGTTCAATTCCCAGCAGGGCCAACTCACCCCTTGTGAGGTTGATGAATAATGAGTACCATTGATTGGGTAATAATAACCTATTATTTCAGCCGATTCGGTTTATTCCAAGAGCGTGCGCTGATAGTGCTTTGAGTCCCACTTGGATAAAGGTGCTATATTAATGCTAATTATTATTATTTGAATAAAATACATCATACCATAAATATAGCTTCACAAAATGTTGTGTCATGCCTAGCAGTGCAAAAAGGAGCATATGTCCATGAAGCATGATATACTAAAGCTGGTCACACTGGGGTTACAATATGATAAGGAAAACTATTAGCATTATTGTAACTACACAATCCCCCTGTGCCTTTTAGGTATTAAACCTCTGATCCTCAGAGGTTTGTACAAGGAATTACATCACAATGAGTCGCAAACATCTCTGGTTTTAAAATATTTAACACATATTAATGAGAGCAGATCAAATGGGGGAATGGAGTTAAAGGGATAGTAATACTTCGTTTTAACTTTATTTTATTTTGTAGGCATTAAAAAAACATGAAGAATGATATAAGTCTTATCTCTCAAACCTTTATGGTTTAAGAGATATTCACAAGCAAAGTATCCCCCCCCTGTTCAACCAGATCAGAAGGGAGATGCCCAGGTAGACTGCAGAGAGGGACAATCTTCTATTAAGATAAGGGAAAAAGCTGAAAAACTTGTCAAGAGGGGAAGGGCTTTCATTGTTTTCATACAAAGAAAATTGTCCCCTTCTGTTATCTGTCCTGTCATACAACCAGACTCACATCTGAGAAGAGATGGCTTACACTAGGTAAAAGGGGCAGGGAGGGGAACTTTGCTTGTGAATATCTCATAAACCATAAAGGTTTGAGAGATAAGACTTATATCATTCTTCATGTTTTTTTAATGCCTACAAAATAAAATAAAGTTAAAACGAAGTATTACTATCCCTTTAAAGTTTTTGTCTTTGAACTATAACTGTTATTCTAATATTTTTGATTGCAGGAGTGAAAACTTTTACCTCAGCTTTAACTTCAGTTTTCTACCTTATAAGTTCCAAATTTTTCTTAAGGGATTTTTTCATTTAATATTTTGATCAATTGGCCCTGCTTCTCACTAACTCTTGATCTTTTTTCTGTCTAATCCTTTGTTTGATGGACCGTACTTTATGCACATTTAAGGTTTTTTGTTCATTTGAGTGATTCAGGATCTTCATACACTATCAGTATTTGTCTAATCTTTTGTTTGATATAGTGTACTTCCCATGCATGAGCAACATTATTTTTTATCCATTGTTATATTTGATTGAACCTGTAGTACTCAAAATCAATATTTTTAAACTATGTTTTGATCGAGAGTGCAATGCTAGAGCAGTCGAAAAATGCTTCATACTGTTTGTACATTCTTGACTATGTCTTTGAACAATTAAGTGAGCTTCATTGACCCCTAGGTCTCAACCAGCACAAAAAGTCTTGTGTCTGCTGACAGTGGCTTCTCGCTGTGTTCACTACACTATAGCAAGTTTTAGGAAGCAGTTTTCATATGCAATTCTATAGAAAAGAAAGAATGCTCAATGAATGGGGGAGGAGAATGGAAAAAAACTTGTCACAAAAACTACCCAGAAAGAGAGGATCCCATCACAAGGATCCCAAAAATGTATCCAAAAAAATAACAACATCTCTCAATGCCAATGAACATGTAGGATCAGAGACTGGGGAATAAATGTCTACAATAAAGTGACATACCACTAATATTAAAAAAATATATACAAACTTTTTTTATTCTTAAAAACAGTATACAATTAGATAGTATTAGCACATAAACATAACAGCACCTTCGACAATCAAATGACTTGTTATGTAATGTTTACAAGTCTCATACTCTCTTATTGGTTTTAGTGTATGATAAAATATACTCAGCACTTATATGTCTCGGGACTCCCACACATTGACTTTATAATACAGCAAGTATCTGTGATTCGATCCATGTACATAGACCATAGTCGAACCGTGCCTTATGTTACCAATAGACACAATCAGGCCTCATTCACATCCTTCGCATTCACAGAATTAGCCATAACAAAGAACAACATGCAATTAGGTGTACACACAAACCATACTCAGTGTTGAATATGTTCAGGCAAATGTTCTTCGACACCGGGATTATAATATCCCACACAAATATTTGTGAAGAGTACCCCCTATGTTCATATGCGTAACTCTGTCAGTATAGTATATATTATCTTTAGTTATTAAATTGTAATCTCCAAACAGAGTGTTCAAGAGTGGCTCTTATGTTCAAATGCTTAACGCCGCTAAGACATACAATGTATACTATCGCTAGCTATTACGTTTTAATCTCCAAACAGAGTATCACATACCATCCTGATACAATTGACATGTATATATATGAATAGTATATATACTCCTTTAAAGCTAACAATTATAAATACTCAAAATTCTAAAAAAAGATGGAGGAATCTATCATATATAATGATAAGACCGCTGCAGACGGTACTATAATCGTAAAAAATTAAACACAATCCATTAAGCAACAGAATGTCCCCAAATGGAACGCCACATAATTTCAATATCCCAGATATGTTTTAATGGTGTATATCCAAATTCATAAATGTTCTCTTGATATGTGTGATAGAATTGAACAATGAGCAGCAATGGCCAATGGCAGCAGGAACCATGGCAGGCAGAAAGTCGTCTTTATACTTTCTTTTTTTATTAACAAAATAAGACACCAAAATCAAGTTTACTTCCACCTAGAAAGCCTATTAATTCTTTATTCTGGCTACTTTATGTGTGTTGGTCTTCTGTGATCAGAGGTGCCTCCGTAACAAAGGTACAGGTCTATTCATGGTCAATAAAAGAAAAAATGCTGTTTTACATGATTGGCCTTATTACTGGCAATTATCCATTTATACTCTGAATAAACCAATTTAAATAATGAAGTATACAACACATAGGCCTCAACCATCTGTAGTGTAGTATACTTAACAGGTAATAATTCACACTGTTTTGTTTAGCGATAATTCACATGTTACCTAAAACTCAACTCTTAATCATACTACTTTACTGGAAGGCAATCATAGCACAATTTTAGCTAAGAACTATGGCACCTTATAAGAATGATTTGGCTTTTGTGGTAGATACATTCTGTAGGGCTAGTAAGATGTGATACTACTTACAAGACAGAAGAAAAGGGGTTGGAAGCCTGAAGCCCTCCAGATGTGAAGGACAACAAATCCAATCCTGTCAGCTGCAGGACTTCAGGTTACCCACTTGGGATGAGTGAAATGATTCAGTAAGTTTAGTTTTCATTCAAAACAGGTTGTTTCTCAAACTAAGAATCATGTCTTGCAAAACAGGTATTTTTTTACATTTAGCTTGCCTTATTAACAAATCAGAAAGCTGTAAATGTGCTCATGTGATGTCCATTAGGGAAAAAAATAGGTTAACTTGCCTTTAGATGCCAATCACTGCACATTTCTGACTGGGACACTCCTCAAGCAAGGTAGGAGTATATCTTCTTGTAGATCTACTGGATGTCTCTTCCTCTTCTTATCCCTCTCACTCCCCCCTCTCTCTCCCTATTCAGCTCCCTCTCTTATTCTCTCTCCCATTCAAAGTTGCACCCTCCTCTTCCTGGTGATCCATCATCTCTCACTTTCCTGCATCCCAGCCCATTTTACACATCTCATCCCTTTGTCCCACTCTACTTCCAGATCCCTTCTTTTTCCATATACTTGGTCTTCATTCACTTCTGCCCTCTTCTTGTCCCCAAACCACTTGTTTTTCCACTCCCCATCTTCAGCCTTCCTTTGGCAGTCTCATCCTAACCTTCCTTACCTTCTGTCCTTCGATAATTCTTTCCAGAATTATTCAGTTGCTCCAGGTACTTTGACTCAATCTGTGCAAGGAATTGCTAATGTTTTGCTCCTCTCTGTTAAACAGCTTTGCAGTAATAGTGCAGTAATAACGCACCCCTGCTGCAGGCAAATTAAAATTTTGTTGCAAAACAGCTGTCAGATTAAGACTTATATTATCCTCCACTGTCCCACATTGAATGCTGTCAGCATCTATATAGAGGGGACCAATAAAGTTTGTGGGTTTAATGTATGAATATACCTACAAAATGCCACTGGTGTCAGCATCTAACACCATAAGCTGAACTTCAGGGCATGTGTTAAAGGGAATGAGTGCTATAGTACATTCCCAAAGATAATTTCCATCATTGCCAGGACTTTAAAGGGATAGTAATACTTCATTTTATCTTTATTTTATTTTGTAGGCATTAAAAAAATATGAAGAATGATACATGTCTTACCTCTCAAACCTTTATGGTTTGAGAGATATTCACAAGCAAAGTTTCCCCTCCCGCCCCTTTTACCTAGGGTAAGCCATCTCTTCTCAGATGTGGAATCTGGTTGTAAGACCAGGCAGATAACAGCAGGGGACAATCTTCTTTATAGGAGAACAATTAAAGCCCTGCCCTCCTTGACAAGTCTTTCAGGTTTTTCCCTTATCTTAATTGAAGATTGTCCTTCTCTGCAGACTACCTAGGCACCTCCCTTCTGATCTGGCTGAACAGTGTTACATCAGTAAAGGGGGCGGTAGGGGGATACTTTGTCATTGAATTACTCTATAACTATAACTCTGACATAATTGAAATAACACTCTCCAAAGTCCAAATACTATGATGATTAATTAGAGCTGCTTTTAATATGAAACATTACTATCCCTTTAATGTCAGCAAGCCATGTAAGCCAGCCTAAAACCATATACAATAAAATGGCCTACGCTCACACCATTTTCTCTATGCCTTGTTTAGTGCATAGCCATAAACAAAACATAGAAGAAAGGCCAACCCTTAATGACTTCACCATCCGGCAGGGGGAGGCATGCCATGGATTCCAAGATGTGGCAGAATATCATTGGTCCTCAACATCGAGACCAGAATGATTATCCTGGCATGTCACATGTCAATAAGGTGTTAAACACCCACAAACTGCTGGATTGTCCTCCCCTGAGCTCAAGTGACATTGAGTAGAGCAATTATGTTGTATGTAGCTTAGTAAATTGGCATTAGGCAGGTGTAATGCACTTAGATCCCCTTAATAGTTGGTGTACCATCTGGTGATCGCGGGTGTTAGTGTTTTAGTTTGCCTTCTAGAATATAATGAAGACCTATCTAGCACGGGGCTGATTTTTTAAAATGAAAAGTACCAGGTAACCTCATTCTTTTATAGAGTATTGTTCTGCTGGTGGCATGTAAGGATTTATTACTCTGTTGATATCATGTTATACCAGAGGATACCACTCCATTCTGTGATAGTCTATTGCCCTGCTGGAGGCATATAATTAATGATATGTTACTTTGCTGGTCTCATGTAATGCTGGAAGAAAAAGTAACCAGTTCATCCCATTCTGTGATAGTGTATATCCCTGATGATGCATGTAATAATATATTATTCTACTGTCTAATTAGATCTAAAAGTCAACAGTTAAATCAATAGGAATTTTTATTTGATTCCTATGGTTCAGTTCTTTTGCCTCAAAATGTCTCCACTTTTGTTTTTGTGCAAATTGATCTACAAAAAAATGGTATTTAGCATAAATTCAGAGATTAGTAATGTGAGATTTTCTAATGACTTTGGGCTGAAAAACTCCAGAGCATTTCTTTGCAATGCATCAGAGACCTCTCTCCCATTCAAACGAATATGGTAAATTGAGTATTATAGAGTTAAGTACTGTGTGCAGTGTAGCATCCAAATGTAGCATTGTTTGAATGACTGAATCATTTGTGACAGTTGTGAAGCTTAAAATAGAAGGTTTAATTGCTATTTGCAGATCAGTGAGTTTGATAGAGTACACATTAATGTTTGCCGGTTTAATTATTCTGAGGTCTCAGAGTAGGAACATAATTTTGTGAACAGATTTGGTAACATTGGCACTCCCTATCACTTCATATAGAGAACATTTCTGACACATGAAATGATGCAAACATTTGTTTTAAACACTGAATGAAATTAGGTTTTCAGTTGTTTTAAAAGTAACATCTGCTGCTGAGCTTGTCTCATCCACTTAATATTTGTTTTTAAGGAGAGATAAGTGAACTATTAGTCTGATGTACTTAGAGGAAATGGTGCTGTGATTTTCAATTCTGGTCTTTGGGGTACATCAACAGGTCAGATTTTAAGGATATTCCCGATTAAGCACAGGAAGAACAATCACAATGACTGAGGCTCTGATTGCATCTGTTAGCAAATAGGGAGAGCTAGAGGACTTGCACTGTCGGTCTATCCTGAGGACTAATGTTGAGAAACAATGAAGTGGAATAATTCTGAGTGAACTGACTGCACCATAGGGTACAAACGAAAATGTCAGTTGATATGAATGGGGTGTTTATCCACTTCAGTACTAAAAAGGTCAGGAGACTTCTCTATTATGATTAATACTAGTTGAACAGCCCGTTACACGGGCCACAGTGCCTATGGCAGCCGGTCGCGGGGCAGTCACGCGCAGTAGAGACTGCCCGCGCCACTGCTGATACAGAGCTGGACGCTCCTTCGGAGCGCCCAGCTCTGTATCAGCCGTGGTGCGGGCAGTCTCTACTGTGCATGACTGCAGCATGTGCAGCAGTGTGTACTGCGCATGTTGCGGCGTTACACACAATTTAGCGAATTATTATATAGGATTATCTTTTATTTCTTAAGTGCCAACATACTCTGCAGCACTGTACAATAATAGAAGCAATGATTACAAAAACATACAACTACATTTCATATAAACAAGAGGTATCGAGGGCACTGCTCTTGCAAGTTTAGAATCTAGAGAAATGGGAACATACTAGAAACAAAAAGTGTAGGGGATGAAAATAGATCAATTCCAAAGCAGTAGATTGTAGATAAACGTTGTTAGGGATACAGGATTAGATGAGAATTATGGGAGTGATAGCAGGATTTGGAGAGATGTTATCAAAGAGTAGGAGAAGTAGCAGGAAAAGAGAGGGAAGGAGAGTAGGATTTCCTCAGGTGAGAGGGTAAGAAGATAGTTGGCTAACCTGACTGTTGCACAATGAGGGTGATCATAACAGAAAAAGAGGAATACAGTAAATTAATTTTCAGGGAACATTATGATCGAGTTAGGGATTAAACAGAAATATGTGATAAACAATAATAAATTGTTGTAATTTAAAAAAGATGAGACCATAATTACAATTGGCTAAGTTAGTAACAATTACATGAATGTTAATTAAAGTATTAAAGTATATATGGCAGTAAAAACGTATAGTTATACATGTCATACCTTATAATTTTATTAAACAACAAAAAAAACTCTATCCCAAATAGCAATCTAGAAACATGAATAAATACGTTTGAGATATTATCCCTGAAAGTTAGATTTTAGGAGCTAGGTCCCTTCTTGCCCTAATCCAGGGGTTGTCTGCTCTGTCCTCAAGGAAGCATTACCTGTCTACAACTTAGAGATAACACTGCCTGAACATGCACACTACCAGCAGGACTTCTCCCTCTGTGTTTGTCACAAACTTAAGCCTAAGTTATACAAATTAATTAGCGCAGATCATATAGTTGATAATACTGGAGAATTTTCCCTTTTACCCTGAGACACTGCGATGTAGGCCAAATCACTGAGTGTCAGGCCAAACCCTGAGGTTCCAAGGTATGCATATAGTCTTTAAAGGGATAGTAATGTCTCACAATAAAAGCAGCTCCAATTCATATTCATAGTGTTTGGTCCATGGAGAGCATTATTTCAATACTGTCAGAGTTGGAGTTCAAGAGTAATTGAATGATAAAGTATCCTCTCCTTCCCCTTTTACTGATGTAACACTGCTCACCTCAGACCAGCAAGACTGTAAGGATGGATCGCAGAGAGGGACAATCTTCAGTGAGATTAAGGGAAAACCTGAAAAAAACCTGAGAACTGGGCAAGGTTTTCCTTATACTCACAGTAAGAAGATTGTCCCTTGCTCAGATCTGTCTGGTCAAGGGACCACATTCTACATCTGAGGGGAGGCGGCTTACACTAGGTAAAAGGGGTGGGAGGGGATACGTTATCATTTAATTACTCTTGAACTACAACTGTGACAGTATTTAAATAAAACTCTCTATGGTCCAAATACTATGAAGATTAATTGGAGCTGCTTTTTTTGTGAAACATTACTGTCCTTTTAAGAGGTATACACTTTCTCTAAATAATGCTGATGTACTAGGAAGGTCTGAGGTGATTGTGAATTAAAGCAACTGCATCGTAGGGTAAAAATAAATGTTCCCAAATTCCCTTGATTTAAATGGGATTTTTAACCCCTTGAATGCCACAGAGGTATCCAGTGTATTGCTTTACAATGCACTGGAGACTTCTCTATCATTCATTGGTTAAAAGTTCCATTAAAACAGAAGGGATGTTTGTTTGTGCTCTATAGCTCAGTCGGTTTACTCTAGAATTAGTCAAGGTCTGTTTAGTTCATCAGAGTCCATATTCCTTTTTATGTTACTGTTAAACAGAAATCACTTATGAATTTTTGACTGATATGGTTGAGATGGAAATTAACCCTTTGAGTGCCAGGGGTAAGCAATGCATTGTGCAGTGTTAACCCTTTAAGGACCAGAAGGGAGCTCAACGCATTGAGTTGCAATGTTTTGCACACCTCTGTAGTCCTTAAAGTGTTAATTAGACTTTGTGGAAAGTAATACTAGTGCTAATTGAATTATAAAGATCCATGCTTTTATATTAACCTTTAGAGTGCTCAAAGGGTAAAAATCTGAAGAAGATTCTTCAGATTTTATTTTACACAATAAACAGATGCAGTCTATGGGGCACATGTGTAAAAAAAAAGTGGAACATTTCTGGGCCAAACCATAGGGAACTGCTACATTCCATCTTAAACACATTGATGGTCCAAGTCACAATGGGCCATGTGCACAGAGCAGAAAAGGAGCAATTCTTGGGAACACCATAAGCACCATAGAAGGGTAAAAATAATTGCTTTAAAGGGTTTTAACCCCTTAAATGCTAAAAGAACTCTAATGAATTTTCTTGCACTGCATTGGGGATCTCAATAACATCCAAGAACATAAATGCCCCATTTAAATCAATAGGAATGCTGGGAAATTTTATTCTGTCCCTCTTCCTCTTCCTGCCCTGTGCAGCTGATTTGCCATTGAATCCCCCCAGTTTACTTTGTGCATTTGGCCTGTTCTGTGCTACAAGCATGCAAAACACACAATGCCATATGTGGAGCAATTCAGAGGCAATCTGGTCGGGGGGCCTCTCTAGCATACAAAGGGTTGAAAGCTCCCTTAAAATCCCTAGATTTGCCCCCAAACTGCTCCACTTTTTCTTTCTGTGTTTTCCTTTGTTCCTTACACCTTCGGACCCGCCAAAGAGGGGTGTAGCTACAGGGGGTTCATAGAGGGCAGCTGCACCAGGTCCCAGCATCCAAGAGGGCCCTCACCTACCTCAGCATCCCAAAACGTTTGCATTTTGGCACCCCAATGACTAGTTATGCCACTGCAAGGAGGCCCATTAGCTCTGTACTATCATGTGACCCCCTATAAACAGACCAGTTTTCTCTCTTGTCGGGGACCAATGACATCATCACATGGCAAGTGACAGTCAGAAAGATAAGAGTAGCATTGGCAAGCCCCTTCCTTTTTCTTCATTAACAACTGAGTATTAGAGAGGTATCCAATGCATTGCAAAGTACTACAAGGGTAACTGGCAACACATAGGTCATTAGTCCTGATGCAGCAGCACCCTGTTGCTACAAATTAATTGCTTTTCCTATTTCATTACTTTTTACGAGAAGACATTAGATCCTCTGGTGGTAAACTGAATCTTGAGTTTTGATTAAAACGTGTTCTATGATTCCCTAGGAATAAGTGTCTCTTAATTTGCTTAACAGAAGGATTTAACTAGGTAGGTGCCCTTCAAACTCAGGAGCACTCAGGTATATCTACACACTGTTTTTTTAGCTGTTTTGATATCTCTTATAGTCCATTGCAGATTGTTAGCTTAAGTTTTTATAACATCGTAATATGTAATATTAAAGGTGATCCTGCACCCCCAAATAAAAAAAATCCTCATATAATTCCTGGTAGCATCTGAAGATAGGTGAGCAGGCCTGAAACATGTTGCTGGGAAGATGTGATAGATATCCAGTGGAATCTGGATATTATATTATACAGATGAGAACCTCCCTTGTTTTTGAAAAGGACTGTTTATTGCATTCTGTTGTATACCAACTTGAAGATGACTGTAATGTTGGCTATCTTTGGAGTTGTCGGATAAGATCTCAAGGAACTTTATGATGATTTAAAGTGTTTTGGGGGTTTGTAACTGGTTATGGACTATATTAGATATATGTAGATGATACATATAGGGAAAGTGTATTTTTATAAAAGTATATGGTGCGCCTGGTTGGAGACTGTATATTGGTATTGATTTAATATTACTGTCTTTTTCTTTTTTTTCTTTTGTTCCTTTTTTGTATTTTTTATAAGGTGGTATGGTTCCTTTTTTGTTTTTTGTTCAATTGATAACATTGTGTCCCTTGAAATCCACTCTTCAAGAGAGATCACTGTATACAGAAAACTGTAGATATAATGTAAACACCATCTGTATATATATATATAAAAGGTGTATGTTTGTCTGATGCAGTCATGCGCAGTAGGGACTCCAATGCAGTCATGCTCAGTAGACACTGTCCTAACACTTGGCCCGTGTACACAGACTTTTACACTAGTGTAGATATACTTGACTGCTATAGGAAGGATTTCAACCTAATTAAGCTAGTCGCTTAACCCTTTGAGTGCCAGAGGGGTACACAATGCATTGTAGAGCAATGTGTTGCATAAACCTCGGACTCTCAAAAGGTTAAACAAACTGGGCAACTTTTTACTTAGTATAAGTAAAAGGTAGTACAGTGATAACTGTAGAAAAAAGTAGGAGACTATTAGAGTAAAAGTGATACCTTTATTGGCTGATGCAAGTTTTCAAGGCACTTTAGGTATCTTCTTCAGGCATATTGAGAATGCAGACTGAATACAAAATGCAGGATAGGTTATACAGTCATACAAATTGTTTTTGCATTTAAATTCCACTGATAGTGAAATTCTTATCACGGTTGTCAGTAAAATATATTACATAGGCTCTAGTAGAGGTGTCTTTTTGGCTGGATGTATTTCTCTTTTGTGTGTGAATAGTTCCAGTAAATATGGATAAGTCCATGGAATGGACCCTCTGAGCTCCAGAGGAGTGCACAGTCCATTTCTTACAATGCATTGCACAAAAAGAGAGACATAAAGATCTGGTAGTGTAAAATGATAAGCAAGTTTAACACTGAACTGTGGTCTGAACCATGACAAGGAATTTATGACACAGAATCCCAGAGCACTAAACAGTACCTACGACAATTTTTCTGTTTTTATACATTCTGACATAAAAAGGTTAGTAATAACTTACACCTTGAAGAAAGTCAACAAGACAAACAAGTTTAGTAATTAGTCAACTAACCATGTCAAATGAGGAGTTACTTGCCTTTCTATCCCCAGACTAGTGTGCTTAAATGTTTCTAGACTTTGCTGCTTTATGAAATTATCAAACATTTTACATTTCCACCACTTCAAAGAAATTTAAATCTTTGAAAACAAAGACAGTTTCTGCTATATTAGTAGCTACTGTACATCCCAGACAAATGGTACCTCATTGATATGAATTGAAATACCATATGGCGTGCTAGGAAAACTAAACTGCACCTACCATAGTCTTTCTTTTTTCATATGATTTTTTAAATGAGATAAGCCTGCATGTAGCTGTTTGTAATAAGTACAATATTGATGAAAAAGTAGACAAGGCCATTTTGGAAATAACACAACCAACTGTTTCAAATGAGGGTGTCACATTTTTACTCCTATGCAAGTGTGCACGAAAGGTCCCAGAATTTTATGTATATATATATATATATATATATTTTTATATATATATATATATATATATATATATATATATATATATATATATATATATATGTCACCCTTGCGCTGATGTACTCACCCGTCTTGAAGCCTGTCCTCTCCACTCCGTTCTCTCACTTCCAGGATTTTGTGCTGGCGTGTAATCCCGATCCGGTTGAGACCTCTGGCTTCGTCTATCTTATCCGGCTGAGACCTCTGGCTTCGTCTGACTACCCAGTCTGGCTGAGACCTCTAGCTTCGTCTGACTACCCGATCCGGCTGAGACCTCTGGCTTCGTCTGACTACCCGATCTGGCTGAGACCTCTGGCTTCGTCTGACTACCCGATCCAGCTGAGACCCCTGGCTCCCTACAACCATACCTTCTGGCTTTGGTTGACACTTGCTCTGCTGTGCTTCCGACTCAGGTTGATTTACCACCTACGGCCTACCCAGGCCTGGCTGCCTTCCTCCCTTGGTTTACTAACCTGCTGCTACCATGCTACTGCTTCCTGGCAGTACGTGTGCGTGTTGCTTAGTCTGTTGTCCACCTGTGGCCTATCCTGGGTAGCCGGTTATATCCCCTAGTGTTCTAGGGTCTGTCACATCAGTCTGTCGGTTACCCCAGCAATCTAGGGGCGGTCACCATTGCCTGTCAGGGTCCCTAGTATCTATGGCCTATCCGTAGCCTAGTTATCTCCTGTTGGAAAGGTGTTCTCGCTCTTTGTGGTCCTCCAGCGTTCTGGATGAAGTTGGTGTGCCCTACTTCCACTTGTGTAGTGAAGGGTTTTGGGAAGTGTCGTTACACTGTCCCTTTACCTGGTCTTGTGAAGGTGGAGGCTGTGCTGTCGCTCCTGGTGGTGCTCCAGCGTTCTGGAGTATAGTCCGGTAGTTATCCTCCTACCTGTCTCATGAATGGTTGGGAAAGTGTTGTTACACTGTTCCCAGACCAGGCCTCGTGAAGGTAGGAGAAGGTGCTCTCTCTCCTTGGTTGCTCCAGCATTCTGGAGTATATTCTGCTCACTTCTCTTCCACCTGTTTAGTGAAGTGTTGAGGAAGTGTTGTTATACTGTCCTATACCGGGCCTCGAGAGGATGGAAGAGGTGCTATAGGTCCTGGTAGATACTCCAACGTTCAGGGTATAGTATTTCTCTGTCTTCAAGCCTGTCGAGTGAAGGGAGGGGGAAGTGTCGTTGCATTGTTCCTACCTGGTCTAGTGAAGGTTGGAGAGATATATTCTTTGAATGAATGATAAAGTTCATATCAACATATGAAAAGGTGTCAAACAAGGAGACACAGTCTCCCCAAAACTATTTTCAGCTTGTTTAGAAGACATTTTCTGCATTCTAAATTTGGAACAAATAAAGAACATAAGATAAACCCTGAAGAACTGCAAGAAAGCATTGAAGAACTTCAACAGGAAAGCAAGAATTTTGGTTTCATCATATCACATTTAAAAAAGTAATGTTTAAGAAATTTCCCATACCAATGAAAATCATAGTAGATGGACAAGAACTAGAGAAAGTGGAAAAGTATGTTTACCTTGGACAGGAAAAATCAACAAATAAAAACACTATGATGGAAATAAAGCACCAAATAAAACTGGTTTGGCAAGTATTTGTAAAATTTGCCACTATGCCTCAATGTTTTTGACCAGTGTGTGCCCTCCCAGTTCTTACATATGACTGTGAGACATGAACACTAAATGCCAAAGCCATACAAAACCTAAATCCATACAAAAGTATAGGACATCAAATTTTGAACATAACAAAAAGAGACCGAAAAACATGTTCAGGATTAATCATCAAACAACGATTTATAACATAATTGATAGAGTAAAACTCCTAAAATGGAAATGGGCAGGTCACATAGCAAGAACTAATGGTAAATGGATGAAAATAATTTTTAAATGGAGGCCCATATGTTCAAAGGGATAACGACAAAAAAAATGTCGGCTGCAAGACAAAAATAAGTAATCGTTTGCATGAATGACATATTTTTTATAGAGTATACGAAAAAAAACAAGTAATGTCCATTGTGTACGACACAACTCCAGAATTGATGGGCAACAAGGTGGGGCAGGGGCGTGGCTAAACTATTCTCCAGTGTCATATAGAGGAAAAGAAAATTTATCATAACTAATGACAAAAAAGTCTTGCAAAAAAAAAATTTGTATGTTAAGAAAAAAGTGGAGGAAATGTGAAGTTCTGAATGTGAGAATTTTTGTCTTTAAGACATTTTTGTCATTAGTTAAAGGGATAGTAATGCTTTGTGTATTGTAAGCATAAATTGATAGGTTATGCAGTAATATCAACCATGGTTACCTTTTGAGCCCATATTAAAGCTTTGTTGAATAAATATTTAACCTGTTTCTCACTTTCGTGTTGAAAAATACTCAGCCATCTTTTTTTCCCCAAGGAAATGCTCGCTTTTGCCACTGTGTCCTAATGGTGCGTGCTCCTGATACATTTCAGGATGGGAGGGGGTGTCTGTATCACTCTCAAGGAACGGGGAAGTACCGCAAGAGAAGAGAGCCTATACCTCTCATAATTCACCAAGAGGTATCAATGCACATAATATAATTTATCAATCATCAGCTTTAAAGGGAGACCCGGTTAGGGTGGATAGAACAAGCTGCAATGTCTCATTAACAAACAAGAAGAGAAGAATCCTCCGCACTCGTAAGACATCTCTTAAAATAACCTATATTGAAAGAGTCACATGGAATATTTAACCCTTTGAGTGCCAGAGGGGCATGCAACACATTGCTTTCGTACCCTACTGGCACTCAAAGGGTTAAGAGCCATAGTCTTAAGTGTTCCATGTGACTCTTTCAATAAAGAAGTGATTTTAACTGAGGTCTTATGAGTGCGGAGAATTCTTCTCTTCTTACTCACAGAATCTCTCCATGAGCCGGCCAATGGTTTTTGAGCTGACATGCTTACTTTCACTTTCCTGCTGGACTCAGCTGCACGTATGTGTGATTAACTTCTGGCAGGGGGAGGGCAGGGACAGTGCACAGAATTCTAGAATAAACATACTTGTGTTTACATAATGCAGTTAACACTGTGCTCATATTTTATGGAAGAACGTCTCTATCATCTCCAAACTCTCTCTCCCTCTCTGCTTCATTTACCTCTCTTCAGAGAAGGGGGAGAGAGAGTCCGGAGATGAGAGTGATGTTCTCCCATGAAATATAAGCACAGTGTCGACTGAATAATGGAAACATAAGTATGTTGATTCTAGTATTCAGTGCACGGTCCCTGACTTCCCCCTGCCATAAATTAATCACACATTAGCATCAAAGTAATGAGCTTTACATTTAAACCTGAACGTCCCTAAGTCTTTACATCATGCAGTGTCTGATGTTGTTAGCCCTTTAGTTGCATACCCTCTGTAGCAGTAGAGCAGCTGGCTTGGATCTAACTGTCTCTAGGCTGTACCATTCCTTCCCTTATGCCCATGGAGCACTTCCTGCTACTTGCGCCAATGCAGTAGTCTCTTAGAGTTGAGCTATAAGCAATGCAACCTTTCCTCCTCCTCCTTCAGAAGCCGTTGTCAGCCCGCAGGTTCCCAACTACCTCCTCCCTTGGCCTGGTGTAGAATTGACTGGGAGCAGGTGCGGCTGCTGGAGCCGTTGGGCTCTGGAGGTTTCAGCTCTGTCTATAGGGCTACATACCGGGGCCAGACTGTGAAGCTGACTGAAGCGCCGCACCAAGAATAACCTGGCCTCTCAGTAGAGAGAGAGAAGCGTGCAGCCTTTAACCATAGCTTTAAATTGTATACCCAAGGAAGTGCTTCTATGTACACAGACACACGGGAGTAGGACAGGGACACAGTGATAGCTCGTAGAAGCAGTTGGACATTGAATGTCCCTTTGTGCTCCAGTGAGTTAACAAACACATTGCCGAGCAACGCATTAGATACTTCCCTGGCACTCAAAGGGTCTATATGAAGTCCTATATAACAAAGATAGTGCAAGTGGTTCTGGCAGAGGGTGGAGCCAAGAGAAGACGAGATTTGCAGGGAGGCGTGCATCACATGGGAGTGTAGATTCATGCTTATAGCTTGGGTCTGTTGTACTTCTCTGAGATTCGTCCTGCCATACGACGGATCTCAGATCTGCAGGGGCTTCAGGTGATGTTACAAAAAGGGGCAGGAGGGGTAAAATTGAAGAGCAGATTGTAGGAAAACTAAACTGTTGATAAGAACGGTAGTAGGATACATCTATTGCATACTTTACAATGTACTAAAATCAGGAAAGTAAAAATGAAGTATTACTATCCCTTTAAGACATTTTTAAAGACATTTTTGTCGTTAGGTAAGACTTTTTTTGTTGTCACATATGACAGCTTCAGTCAGGACATTTCTGATCACAGATGACACTCTCTGAAAATATTAATGATTCCAATGACACTGTACTTTGAAAAGTTGTTACAAACAACAAAAGCTATTTCACTACTTCTTTTACCATATGGCCCAAAATATCTAAGAAGAAGACCAAAAAAAGATGGGTTGATGTATTTATCAAATTTGTTGGTGCAGTGGCAAAAAAAAGCACAAAACCAAGAGGTCACCTGGCATAGATACACCAAAGAATACTCTTTTTGAAAGAGTAGACTTTCCTGTTTGAAACAGAGGTAGTCTTATACACAAACGTGTAGTGGAAACGGAGATAGGGGCTTATAAAAAGTTTTATTTTTTCTATTGTTTTCTTATTATTTTTTCTATTGTTTTCAGGTGATCATGTTAACGTGAGTAGTCTTTCTGGAAAGGGGATACACTATCATTTCTGACAATGGTACTTGTTAGTTTGTACAAGGATTGGGGGCTGAGTCAGACATTCCAATGGCCCCAGTCGGGGCAAAAAAAGGAATGATGACATCGAAGACTTCAGCCACACTAAAGGGGTTAATAAATATATTTCATGAAATAACAATAAAGCATAAAACTCACACTCATCAGAGGGATGTCCTAATATGATTCTGCTCTATAATTGGTGGCTGAACCGATTTCTTAGTGCTATTCCTTCTTATGCAAATGTTGTTAGCTCCGTATATTGAAAATTACTTCCTCAACACCACATACTCCAAGTAGAAGGCAGCTGGTAAGTATGTTTGGAGTGTTCCTTACTCTATATAGTATATACAAATAAAAGAGAGTACTTGCACTTATTTGTATCTCTCAAACCATTATGGCTTGAGAGATATAGGAAAATAAAGTTCTTTGGTCCCTCCCCTTTCTGCTTGACGAGCTGTAAAGCTGTCAGAAGCAGATTTGGTCACTTGACCAGTTGTGGCTCTTCAGCAGCTCCGATATAAAAATATCTAAAGATAAATACTTAATTTGAAATGGTCTTCAAAGTGTGCCTGACTTGCAAGAACACTTTGTAGACTGTTCCAATGAAGAATTGGAAGTATTTATTTCTAAATAGCGTGATTTCAGCTCTGCTGAAGAGCCTCCATCTGGTCAAATGTTTGGAATCTGCAGCTGTCAGCTAGATGGCAGACTTGAGTAAAACAGCCAGGAAAAGGTAACAAGTTATATCTCTCAAACCATAAAGGTCTGAGAGATAAGTCTTACATCGATGTTAATCTTTTTTAATGTCTACAATATTAAATCAACTTAAAATTAACCATTACTATCCCTTTAAAAGAAGTTTATTATGACTAAAACACTGACAATTGGAGACAATAGCTGCTATCATGTGATCACTGGCCAAGAAATGTATTGTCAATCTGTGTCGTCAATATAGAATTAATAAGGATTAAAATGTTAAAAGCAGTGTGCTTTAGCTCAATAAAAGAGTTTCAAATAATTATAATAGGATCAAGAAATAGACGGAGATGTGGAAGCTGTTATTCACACCTTTAAATGTGAGCAGTCATTAGACAAAAAGGGAATTAGCAAAGAGCTTTTCACCAGATTCTAATTTGTTTTAATCACTTCTCAAAAGGCACTTTTTTTTTAATTCATTAAGCTATTGAGAGAAAACGCATGTTAACGTGCCTTCATCAAAGCTCAATAAAACACCAGCTTCTGCAGTTAAAGAAGCAGTAAACATTTTTAATGAAAACATATGCCATCATGTTTACATTCTAAATAAAACAAGTATCTTCCACTTCTGAGAGGTGTCATTCAACATTTATTATAACTCAAACTTATCTTGTTTACATTAAACTACAATTTCCTAATGTACTGTTCAGTTGGTGCTGTTCCTTTTAGTCTATAACCCACGCTTTCCATTGCAGTGTATTATAAAAACCAATTTGCTTTTTGGACAGCTGGCTAACAATTTGATATAAAAACAAGTTATAGCTGTAATAATGTTTGAATTAAATATCTTCCACTAATGGAAGTACCATTTTTTTTAAATCAGCAGGAAAATGTCTAAAACATATGTCTTTTACTTAAAAAGTTTACTGATCATTTAACTATTTATATTTTTAGCAATGAGTGGTACTATCCATATCATGAGAATGACATAATGATGTCAGTAGACAGGACCACACCCATCTGGTTCTTAAACAGATAGAGAACTATGCCTAATGGAATAAGCCTCTAAATGTCTTTCTTGGATAAACTTACTTAGGACTTAAGAGGTGAAAATCCGGAACAAACCAGCTGCACCATTGGGGAAAAAATGAATACTCTCAATGAATTAAATGAGGCTTTTAAACCCTTTAATGCTATCATTTGGATACATCCCATTTAAATCAATAAGAAATGTGGGATTTTTTTTAATGTATTCATTATTGTGCAGCTGGTGTGCTTCAGGTTTACTTACAGTAGTTTACTGCATACTGTGGCTTTTAGGACGTCTTCATAAAAGTGCATCTGTGCATTTATTTGTGCATTGTATCTGCAGTTGCCTTATATAATAATCTATTTCTTAGTTCACGCCTCCTCACACTAGACAATAGGCTTCAAAATTTGCAATGAGAAATACCATAGCTCACATTGATCATTAAAGCCTAATGTGTTTATCAGATTGTAAAGTAAAAATAAACAACAAAATAACAGACAAACAGAGACAGACAAGCAGATCAATAGATGGATAGAGATAGATAGATAGATAGATAGATAGATAGATAGATAGATAGATAGATAGATAGTGAAACAGAAGTGCAAGAAAGTGGAGCATTAGCTATTTCTTGAAAGCCATAAATGTTTGTGCTATTTGCGATTGCTCTTGTTTTGATGAAAGAAACATACTGATGCCTTGATGCTGAAAAACACATGTTCCAAGATCAATGGCAAAATTAGCACTTTCTCCTAAATTAATGACAGACTTAGCCAGAAGTATGAATTGGTTTGCTAGTTGCTTTGCTGACTTGGGCACAATCACTATTCCTCTCGCAAAACCATGGACATTTTAGCCATGCTGACTTTTTAAAATGTATTCACTAAAAAGAGTGCAAAGGTTTGTTATTTCATAAAAATATTGCAGTTCAGTAACATATTGGCGCTAATCATTTTTCCATCAAAAGTAAATTGCAAATAGTGATTGTTCACATTTCTTACATTCTGCCTATAGATAGATTGATAGATAGAGATCTGTTAACCCCTTCCCGACAATGGACTTACCAGGTAGGTCCCGCAAAAACTGTCACTTAGTGACAGAGGATGTACCTGGTAAGTCTCGGAAGTAGTACCGGAAGTCCGGGTCTCCGTGCGGCTGCACGCCGTTCGGGGACTCATTTGGCAAAATTTTTTTTTTTTGTATGACGGGCGTTAAGGTGACAGTCGCGTGCAGATACGGCTGTCACTAAGTGGTTAAAGAAATTATAACTACGCACTCCACATGTATAATTACCATTTAACCCTTTGAGTGCCAGAGAGGTATCCAGTGCAGTGCAAAGCAATGTGTTGGAGACCTCTCAGGCACTCAAAGGGTCAAAATCAAAAAACATAGCAAATGTAAGCTAAATCTGTGGGGTCTAGTCCTGCTGCACATGTTGGGGTCCAGCATTCCTTCTCTTTATGTGCCACAAAGCAGAATGAAGCTGTTTGAGTGTCAGTATGCATTACAAACTCTATCAGCCTTCTCTCAGAGTTACCTAGTACATTTATGTACCAAGACGAGACTGGTACTAAGGAAAACATTTTGGATTTGCTATCTTTCATTTTTAAATGTCAAATGGTTTTGTTTTGTCTGCAGTTGCTTTTTCTATTACAGTTTCACTTGAAACCTAGACCTTTAAATGTGGTGAAATATAGTTAAAATTAAGTTTTTAAAGTTCCAAAGTTCAGTCTTCAGATTAAAATGAAACATGTTTTCTATTAACCTTTAAACAGGGAAAAGTGATGAGCTTTTCTGTGTCTTAAAAATTGGGATGTTATGTCTGATGATTACAGAAATTATTCAAAGAAATGTATGACTATGCCTTCGCAGCCCATATGATGTGCACATTTGTAAGTTTCAAAATCCTATGGAAACAAATATGCTTATGTTCAAAGACCTTTTGTACATCTGGGGAACAGTGTCGAAAAGAAAAGTTCAGTGTGCTCCTACTGGTACAAACTGATAGATAACAAAAAACCATTGATAGCAAAAGAGTCCAACCCAGAGGAAAACCTAAAGTTGCTGCTTCTTCAATGGTGTCCTTAGGTGCACCTTCACGTTCTAACGTAGAGAGGGAGAGGGAAATAGAAGAGCACTTAAACAGATAAAGACAGGAAGTAAATCACAGCCACTGTGGTTAACTGCACATGTAAAGAAGGAAATGGCAAGGTTAAAAAAGCATTTAAACTGTCTGAGTCTGAAGGAACTGAACATTCTTTCTTAAAATACATGGAGTGCAACAAAGATTGCAAAAAGGCGATTATAGAGGCAAAAATAGATAATGAAACTTGACCTGTCAGGGAGAGCAAGACTAATCCAAAAAAGTTTTTCAGATATATAAATAGCAAAAAACTTAAGAGGGAGTGCATTGGACCTTTCAAAAACGAGATGGGTGAGTTGATTAGAGATGATAAGGAAAAAGGTTGATGTTCTAAACATTTTCTATGTATCAGTATATACAAGGGAATATGGAATGGTAGAAGAGCCTCATCGAGGAACAAATACAACAACAGAGTTATCAGATATTGGGTTAACTCAAGAAGATGTCATGGGAAGACTGAGCAAAATTAAGATTTACAAAGCACCTGGTCCTAATGGTATACATCCAAGGGTTCTTCAGGAACTCAGTGCAGTGTTAGCAAGATCCCTATATTTACTCTTTAAAGATTCTCTCATCACAGGTTCAGTGATTGTCGAAGAGCCAATGTAGTGTATTTAAGAAGGGAACTAAAACAGAACCAGAGATTTATGGACCTCTGAGTTTGACCTCTGTAGTGGAAAAACTGCTAAGAAGAGATAATAAGGGATTATATTCAGGATTACAACACAAAAAATAAGATCATTAGCAGGAATCAACATGGCTGTGCCAAACAAATGTTTTCAGCTTCTATGAGGAAGTAAGTAGCAACTTAGATAATGATAAGGCAGTTGATGTAGTACATCTAGATTTTGCAAAGGCATTTGATACAGTGCCACACAGAAGGCTGGGGTATACAATAAGGGAATTGGGGCTAGGGAATAACCTTTGCATTTAGATACAAAACTGGTTGATGGATAGGGAACAGTGTGTGATTGTAAGTGGACAATTCTCCAATACAGTTAAACTGGAGAGTGGAGTACCTCAGGGTTCAGTTTTAGGTCTGCTGCTTTTTAACATGCTTATAAATGATCTGGAAATAAACATAGAAAGCAAAATATCAATATTTGCAGATGACACTAAATTATGCTCTCTGCAGAGGGATTTACATAAAATGTCAGATTGGGCAAATAAATGGAATATAAAGTTTAATGTGGGAAAGTGTAAAGTCATGCATTTGGGAGGAAATAATCCCGATGATACTTATGAACTTGATGGAATCATTTTAGGGGACCTGTTGCTAGAGAAAACTACAAACTTGGGAACAGTGACCAGTGTCAAATAGCAGTAGGAAAAGCAAACAAAATCCTGTCTTGCATAAATTCTTGCATAAAAAGAGGTATTGACTAAGGATGGGTGAAAATTTTCGCCTCAAACTGAAATCAGAGAAAAATGGCACTCTCCACCTGGTGAAAAATGTTTCTGCTTTTTCGCACTTCTTTTGCCTAGCTCATTGCATTGAAATCAATGGGTAGAAACATTTTCCTCCACCTCATGAAAATTTTCTACAGCCATATAAAAGGCTGTCAGGCTCTCACAGCAGCCGTTCTGTGTTTGTTAGAGGAGAGAGCAGCATGTTTTTGAGCTAGAGAAAATAAAGGGGAATTGAAGCTTTGTTTTATGGAATCATTTGAATAGGACATTTGTTCTCTGTAGTAGGGGACTCTGGGGGAACAATGGGGATAAGGAGAGAGTAAGGAGGTTGACCCAAAATACCCCCAAATTTGGTGTGACTGGCAAGACACAGGCAGCTGGGGTCCAAATTGCTTTTTGATTTTACGTTTCTAGTCTCTGTGCAGTGGAAGTCTGGGGAAAGAAGTTGCTGCTTTTGTTTTTTAGTTATATATATTTTTTTGGACTAACCGTGATAAGATAGGGTGGACAACTTAAAAATAAATAAATAAAAAAGAAATATACATACATAATTAAACAAATAAATATATTAAACAGCTGACTGGGAGCTCTGAGACTGAGGCAGACTTGACAGACAGCAAGTAACATTGAGAATTTTGTTGAGAGCCAAGGCAAGACATCACACTCCATCAATACTGAGTAAAAACCACAAAAAGTAATTGAGTAATGTCTAGCAAATGCACAAGCTTGTGGGGGAAAGGTGGAGAAAGTGCATGGGTGTGGGAGTAAAGTGTGAGTGCAAAAAACTGATTGTAGCAATCATTGCTGCAACATGTGCAATAAATTATGATGATCCCTCTCCTTCCGAGGTGGAAGCATTTTGTCAAGGTCCCACAAATCACATCACACTAATCCCCCCCCCCACACACACACACACCATTACCATAGACATTTGCCACATTGTAGGTTGTACTTAATTTTTGTTTTAATCACTTGGCAGCATTATGAATATGTGCCAGTGTCACTTAAGCAGGAAGTGTTGTAGGCAAAAGACAAACGCATTCTGCATGTTAACACATGTTTCAAGGTATATGTTGCTGTAGGACTCACAACTTTGACTTCCAGCTACTTATTTCTCCACTACAGCCCTCAGAAGAAGTAATATTGTGCTGGGAAATGTTGCACCATATTAAACATAAAAAAAAATATGTTGGAATAGGAAAAATATGTTAGAATAGGCGAAAAATGTGTTTGAATGTTTTAGAATAGGAGACAAATGTGTTAGGATAGGAGAAAAAGGTGTTAGAATGTGTTAGAATAGGAGAAAAATATGTTGAATAGGCGTACAATGTGTTAGACTAAGCGAATAATGTGTTAGAATAGGAGAATACTATGTTGGAATAGGAGAAAAATTTGCTGGTGTATGCAAAAAGGAGGGAAATTTTGCATTCAAGAAAAAGAGAAAACTTTAGCGAAAAAAGCGTAAAATCGTCTGTTTTTCGCGAAAAGTCATGCTGGAAATTTTTTCCCACCCCTAGTATTGAAGCAAGAGTGGATAACGTCATTTTGCCATTGTACAAATCATTGGTAAGACCTCACCTCGAATATGCAGTACAGTTTAGGGCACCAGCTCTGAAAAAAGGATATACTAGAACTAGAGAGGGCACAGTGAAGAGCAACAAAATTAATTAAGGGAATGGAGGAGTTGACATATGAGGAACGACTAGACAATCTTGGTTTATTTACTTTAGAGAAAAGACGACTACGAGATCTTATCACATTGTAAAAATATATGAGAGGTCAGTACAAGGATTTCTGTGGTGAGCTATTCATTCCAAGGCCTGATCAGTTGACCAGGGGACACCCCTTGAAATTAGAGGAAAGGAGGTTTAGACTTCAACAGAGGAAGGGGTTTTTTACAGTAAGGTCTGTTAAATTGTGGAATTCCTTGCCCAAGGAGGTGGTGATGGCAGATACAGTGGATACATTTAAAGGGATAGTAATGTTTCATAATAAAAGCAGCATTAATTAATCATCATAGTATTTGGACTTTGGAGAGTGTAATTTCAATTCTGTCAGAGTTGTAGTTCCAGAGTAATTCAATGACAAAGTGTCCCCCTCCCACCCCTTTTACTGATGTCACACTGTTCAGCCAGAGCAGAAGGGAGGTGCCCAGGTAGACTGCAGAGAGGGACAATCTTCAATTAAGATAAGGGAAAAACCTTAAAAGCTTGTCAAGGGGGGCAGGGATTTCATTGTTCTCATAGGAATAAGAGTGTCCCCTTCTGTTATCTATCTGGCCTATAGACTGCATTCCACATCTGAGAAGAGATTGCTTACACTTGGTAAAAGGGGCGGGAGGGGGAAACTTTGCTTGTGAATATCTCATAAACCATAAAGGTTTGAGAGATAAGACTTATATCATGCTTCATGATTTTTTTAATGCCTCCAAAATAAAATAAAGTTAAAATGAAGTATTACTATCCCTTTAAGAGAATATTAGATACATTTCTTTCAAAAGAGAACATACAGGGTTATACTGTATATTAGTAGGCGAATCAGGAAGGTCTGATAAAGACTAACTTATTTGGTAGCAGGAAAGCTACACAGTTCTCATGTCACTAGGGTATGAGGCAAAGGTTGAACTTGATGGACTTGTGTCTTTATTCACCCTAATTTACTATGTTACTATGTAGCACAAAAATCTGAAAACAACCTCCTTAAATGGAGACAGTCTGCTATATAATGATGTACTTACAAGAAGGATTCTTGCATGGAAGCCTTAAGTTAATAAAACATGAACAGAAACAGCCAATCTGTAGCTTCTTCTGAGAGGTAAACATGATCTGGACCACTCAGTATAATATTCCAGTTGTCTCCTTCTTGTTGTAAGCCTTTGATAAGGAAACAAGAGCAGAAACACATGGGCCCTCTAAGGGCAAAACTGTTATGTACCAAATTTTCAGTGGGCCCCAACAAAACTCCACTCCCTGGATGGATGAGAGCAACAGTCTTGTCAATCATACAATCTGAAAATGGAAAGACTTCAAAAGTTTTATTTCCCAACATGTTTCGTAAGCTATTTGCCCACTTTGTCAGGGAATAAAGTTAAGAAATACACAATGCACATATATAAAGCTTTAGAGCATACCATTCTTTTGTCTTCAGTAGTCCTCTGGTGTTCTTTCAGTCTGCAAAACCACAGCGAAGCCAGAGTACAGTGACTCCGTCCAAGCCTCGCTGCAACATTGCTAATAACAACCGAGAAAAATTCTCCTGAAAGACAAAATTGATTGAGGATGAAGCTAGCACATTCTAAAATACATTCCGTCAACACAACAGGTGTCGGCGTCCGTCGGGGCTTTCTTCCGGTGCCGTGCTTCCTCTTCAGCGTGGCTCATACAGGATCGGATGTCGGGCTCGCGTCACCAGCCAACCGCATCGCATCGTCGTGACGTCACAAGGTCTTCCCATAAAGAGGAGGTGATCATAATAGCGGGTGCTCAGTTATTCTTTGAGCTCCCTGCATGCACATCCTCCTTGTAGCCTCTCTGGTGTGCTTGCTCCCTTGGTTCTCTCTAAGTGTCCTGGATCATCTTCCTTCCCAGCCTGTTCTCTTGGCTCATTCCTGGATCTCTCCTGTGATAGAGTAGTCCAGTCTCTGCTCTCTGCCTTGCTGCTTCAGATCCTAAGTGCCTCCAGTCTCTGCTCTCTGCCTTGCTGCTTCAGGTCCTCGGTGCCTCCAGTCTATGCTCTCTGCCTTGCTGCTTCTTGGTCACTCCCTGCTTGGCCTTCAGCCCATCTTTCCTGCCCAGTGGTTCAGGGGTGTCAGGTACCCATTTAATCTGTATATGTATTTACCCATATATGTATATCTGTTCTTTGGGCCTCACTTGTCCTGCCACTGTGTCCAACCTCTCCTAACCTCCTTCTGGGGGTGTTTCTTCTTATAAACCATCTGAGCTGCTTGCTGTTACTCTGATCAGTTCTGGTCTGTTCCGAGTTAGGTTTCTCGCAGCACACATTCGCAGTCCCGTCAGAGTACCACAACAGGTTTCATCCTTAATCACAATTTTTTTGTGTTTTAGGAAGAATTTTTACTCAAAATCAGAGGTACGACAATGAGGACCAGGTGTACCCCCTCTTAAGCCAACCTCTTTATGGGCCTTTAGGAAGATCTTACTGTGTGGCCGGTGTCTCAGGTTTCCTTATCTATGGCTTATAACAAGATGGAGGGAGACGGAATATTATAGTGAGTGGTCTAGATCACGTTTACCTCTAAGAAGAAGCTATATATTGGCTATTTCTATTCACATTTATTAAGGCTTCCATGCAAGAATCATTCTTGCAAGTACATCATTATGCAGCAGACTGTCTTTCAATTTATGCAGGCTGCCATTATATTTCCCTCTCCCTCTGGAGCACAGTGTCATCAGTAGGGATAGGTGAAAATTTTCACCTCAAACGGAAATCGGCGAATAATGGCACATTCGGCTTGGCAAATAATTTCCCGCAAAAAGTGCTGTTTTTCCACTTTTTCCCGCCTTTTCCGCCCTTTGAAATCAATGGGAAGAAAAATATTTCACCACCACACTAAAATTTTCTACAGCCATATTAAAGGGTGTCAGGCTCTCACAGAATGCCATTTTGTGTTTGTGAGAGGAGAGAGCAGTACATTTTTTGAGCTAGAGAAGACAGAGAGTGGAATTGAAGTTTAGTTTAGGGAATTTTTAGGTATGATGCTTGTTCTATTAGGAGCGTCAGTAGGGCACTCTGGAGAGAAGAAGGGAAGAAGGAGGTTGACCCCCTCTACCATCACTACCTCCTCTAGTAATGTTAAAGCAATAAACTTTCAGGGTTCTTCTGTCATGTCCTGCCAACCCACACTGACTGAGTTCCTGGGAAGGAGTCAAAAACTTCACAAAACAATCCCAAAGTACGCCTGTGGAATGGCAAGGTTGGCAAGATGTTAGCAAAGAACATGCTGCCGTATTCTTTTGTAGAAAACTGAGATTTCAGAGAATTGATGTCATGTGTTGCTCCATCCTGTGCTTCCTTCTGCTGTTGTGCTGTTGGCCGGCATGGAGGCTGGCTACTTCCATATTTTTGACTACTGGAGTGGGCGCTTTTACATGCGCTTGTTTATGGGTCGCTACTGATTTGCCTAATTAGTTCCCACCTTTGTCAGCTCCTTTATAAGCTTCCCTGGGCCTAGAAGTCATTGCCCTTACGTGATGTTTCTGCTAGTAGTTCTTGCGTTCTTGTTGTGACACGTGTCTGACCTCCGAATCTGTTCTGTGTATGATCCCGGCTTGTCTGACTACCCACATCGGTTCTGACTAGTGATGAGCGAGCGTGCTCGGCCGATGCTCGGATCGGCTCGAGCATCGCTCTGCTCGGCACATGGCGGTACTCGTCGAGTACCGCCATGTGCTCTCCCGCCATGTTCGGGTGGCGGGGATCTGTGCCGGAAGAGGCACAGATCCGAAGACGCTCCGCTGGACCACCAGGGACTGGAGGTACGGGGGCATTGCGGAGATGAAGGGGGCATTGCGGAGATGAAGGGGGACATTGTGGAAGAGGGGCATAGACTCTATGCCCCTCTTCCACAATGTCCCCCTTCATCTCCGCTATGCCCGTCTTCCACAATGTCCCCCTTCATCTCCGCTATGCCCCTCTTCCACAATGTGCCCCTTCATCTCCGCTATGCCCCTCTTCCACAATGTCCCCCTTCATCTCCTCTATGCCATAGAGGAGATGAAGGGGGACATTGTGGAAGAGGGGCATAGCGGAGATGAAGGGGCACATTGTGGAAGAGGGGCATAGCGGAGATGAAGGGGCACATTGTGGAAGAGGGGCATAGCGGAGATGAAGGGGGACATTGCGGAGCTGAAGGGGGCATTCGGAGATGAAGGGGGCATAGCGGAGATGAAGGGGGCATTGACCAGGCACCCTCCCCTCATCAGAGCAGGGGGTGCCTGGTGTCGCCCCATTGACTTGAATGGGGCTCGGGTGCTCGGCCGAGCACTCGAGCCTCAGGGGGTGCTCGGTCAGAGCACCCGAGCACCCGAGCATCGGGGTGCTCGCTCAACACTAGTTCTGACCTATGGCTCTGGCTGACTAACTCGCTCCATGTATGACCCCGGCTTGTCTGACTACCCACATTGGTTCTGACCTGTGGCTCTGGCTGACTAACTCACTCCGTGTATGACCCCAGCTTGTCTGACTACCCATATCGGTTATGACCTGTGGCTCTGGCTGACTAACTTGCTCCGTGTATGACCCTGGCTTGTCTGACTACCCACATCGGTTCGTACCTGTGGCTCTGGCTGACTAACTCACTCCTTGTAGACCCTGGCTTGTCTGACTGCGCACATCAGTTCTGACCTGTTGCTCTGGTTTCCTCTCACTCCATGCATTACCCAGCTTCTGACAATTAGTATCCATGTCCCATGGTTCTGGCTTCCTCTCGCTCCCTGTTGCCTCTGTTTAGCTATACCTTGGGTGGAGACTTGAGCTATCGTATACTGGTGCTACTGGTGCTGAACCATAACCCATTTCCGGTATCCTTCGGTATAGTGCAGTAGTGCAGTGCTCAGCATAGTATGCTGAAAAGGGGGGCAGGGTTTTCCTTATGCTCACAGTGCTGCCTAAGGTGCAGTTGTTCACACTTGTTGATGCACGGGATGCATTTTTGCAATGTAAGTTAGATAATACAAGCAGTTACATGGAAACCTTCTGGACTCCCTGGGGCAGGAAAAGATGGCTCAAATTGCTTTTTGGGGTCTCGGTTGCAACAGAGGTTTATTAACGTAAGCAACATGAACTTTTAGCTGGACTTTGTGGCATTGAACCAATTGCTGACCAAATCCTTTTGGTTGGTTGTGGGGATACAGATGGGGAAGCAGAACAAGATCATGATAGACGCTGCTGGAACTGATGAAGTGGTATAAGCATGTAAAACTAAGACTTGGTTTGAAAAAACTGCAATTCAAGGGTTTGAAGGCTGACCCAGAAAAGATCAGAGCTATACTGGCTATGCCACAGCCAGCCAATGTAATATCTCTACAGCACTTCATAGGATTTGTTACCTACCTAGCAAAATTGCTACCACACCTCTTAGAGGTTTTTGAGCCATTGAGAAGGCTTCTAGACAAAGATGCAGTTTGGCATTGGCTTCCTAAGCATGAAAATGAGGTGCAGGATATGAAGCGTTTGGTCACAGACACACCTGTCCTAAAGTACTATCATGTTACAAAACCTTTAACCATTCAAAGTGACGCAAGCAAAAGTGGACTCAGATGTTGCCTGTTGCAAGAGGACCAGCCTATTGCTTTTCCCTCAAGGGCTCTGACCCCTCCTGAGCAAAATTATGCACAAATTGAAAAGGAATGTATGAATATTGTGTTTGCCTGCCAGCGCTTTCATCACTACCTCTATGGTCGTGACAAGATCACTGCAAATACTGACCATAAGCCTCTGATATCCATTTTCAAGAAACCTCTTTTGTGTGCACCCAAACACCTTCGGGCATGTTACTCACTTTACAAAACTATTGCCTTAATGTTGTCTATAAACCTGGCCCTGAGATGTTCATTAGCGACACTCTTAGCAGAGCTACAGCAGCAGGTGGCACACCTGAGTGTGCATAACACACAGTTTGCAGTGTTCAACAGGAGCTGTATGACATATCAGAGATGAATCATTCTGACTATTTAAATGTCACAGACCAACGGTCGTTTCAGATACAATAGCACACAGAAATTTATGAGAGTTTGTAAGCACTTAAGTCTGTTGTTCTGGATGGTTGGCCAGATTCGAAGGAAGAGGTGTCATTAATTGTGAGAGAATTAATTAATCAGCATTCAGGATGGCGTACTGTACAAGGGGCCAAGGGTCATCATTCCAAAATCATTAAGATCGTAGACGTTTGACACACATACATGCAAGTCACACTGGTGGAGAAGCATGCTATAGACAGGCACGAGCTACCTTATACTGGCCCATATTGCATAGTGAGATTAGAGACTTTGTTAGTTGTTGTTCAGCTTGCAATGAATATGCACAGGCACAGCAGAAAGAACCCATGATGTCACACGTGCTGCCTACCTGCCCTTGGCAAATTGTAAGCATGGACTTATTCAGTTATGCAGGGAAAGACTTTCTACTAATTGTTGATCACTATTCTGACTTTTGGGAGATTGCGCTGCTTCCTGACCTTTCTGCTGAAACTACAATCAAGCGTTGTAAGGCACAGTTTGCACGTCATGTACAGCTGGACAGAGTAATCTCTGATAATGGATCTCAATTTGCATGTGAGCAATACAGACAGTTTTCAGTGGACTGGGGATCTGAGCATCTTACCTCGTTCCCCCGGCACCCACAAGCTAATGGTAAAGCGGAATCAGCTGTCAAGATATCTAAGAATATTTGCAGGAAAGTCAAGTATGATGGTAATGACCCATGGAAAGCCATTCTACATTGGAGAAACACCCCATCCGAAGGCATGGAAAGTAGTCCTGCACAGCGCTTGATGTCAGGGAGACTTTATTGCCAGTGGCCAACAAATTACTTGAACCTTGCGTGGTAACAGGTGTACTGAAGAAACTGCGACTGAGGACACAGATCTCCAAATTGGCATACAATGTGTCTGCCAAAGACATACCTGAACTAAGCATTGGAGAGCCAATCTATATGAAGCCACTTCCTGGTGACAGGACTGGTCGCTGGAAACTGGGTACCTGTATACAGAGGGTTGCTCCTCGATCATATCTTGTGGATGTGGACGGCAGTCTCTACCGCCGCAATCGAGTGGACCTGCGAGTGGCAGAACAACTCACCACACAAACCTACGAGTATCCTGCACTTGACCCTACTGAGATGCTCAATGCCCCTGGTCCTGCTGGACCATGTAAGCAAAGATGAGACAATACTGCTGTCGATTCAGAAGGATACAATGAGGACAACAGAATGCAGCCGCATATACCAGCAAGTTCTTCTGGGCCAAACACACCGAACAGGAAAGAGTGTAGCGCCTTATCAACACCTTCTGGAGCTGAACAGCTCCCCCCAGGCAAAATCCCTGTTTCTTTGTGTAGCGGTGGACTTTCAAGACCACCAGATAGACTCAATCTGTAATGTATCTACCAGTAACACAGTATGTTATGTTTAAGACTGTTCAGTATTTGTTCTAGGTTAATTGTTTGCTAATTTTGGATTGAATGTAAAAAGGGGAGATGTTATGGAGTTATTACGCAAGTATTGTGACACTGTTTGTTTATGGTGAAACCACATTGCCTTGAACTTCCTGTTTCCTGTTCTTACCTCTGACATGGATGCAGTTCTGTATCCTAACATGATTCCTCACACAAACAGCTTATAATGTCTTCATTACTATACTTGAAACACCTTTGAGTGCCAGAGGGGTATGTAACGCATTGCTTTGCAATGCATTGTGTGTCCCTCTGGCACTCAAAGGGTTAATGTCTGCTTACCTGTAAAAGCTGTGGCATATTTTTAGCTATTTTCCATCTTTGTTTCAAAGATTTTAGAACTTACACACCAAAGGAAAAAATGCTGACTGATTCTACATAATATGTTAATGGATTTGAACCCTTTTTATTTTGTGACAGGGCTGAAACTTCCAATAGGGAGACAAATCAACTGCCTAGAGCTCCAAATTTTGAGTGGTGCCTCAGCTGTGTGGCCACACCCATATTCTCTGTAGTAGGTGTAGTCAGAGCAATTTCAATGTCTCTGCATCAGTTTTATACTTCATTACAGGCTATCATTCAACTCTTTGGGTGCTGGAGAGATCTTCAGTGCAATGCGGACCAAGGGGTTAAAGCCTTAAATTAATAAGGGGTCCAGCTACCCATATAAATTTATTTTAAAGTGAAACTATCACCAAAAATAAAAGTTGTCCCATGGGTTTTAGCCTTTAAAACAACATTAATGCTGTGTGTCTTTTTTTTACAAATCCCCTAGTAGTGGAGATATTTACCCGTCAACATCGGGCACGTCCACGTTCTACAGGACACTGTACCGTCCGAGGACTTCCCAGCTGCCCCAGGAAGCTCGTTCACGCTCCCCTTTGTAGCTGTTTTTTTGTGGGCTAACGTTACAGCAAACTCTGTTTACAATGCTATTGAGGTTGTAAAAGGCATATTGAGTTGTCACTAACTTACAATTGGCCTTTGTGCATCTCAGACTCAAAGCATGAACTAGCAAGCATAGTCTGGTGCGTTACCATTTGCATTATTAAAACTATATATTCTTCTATAATTGTTATTTCAGAGACTACACGGTCTCATCTATATTTAAGGGTATAGTTCCCATTTAAGTATTATTAATTAAGTGCTACAAGCAGCAGAAGTAATCATGTGTGACTTACCAACAGTGCCAACATGCCAACTTACCAACTGTAACCAATCAGTAACAAGATCTTCTACAAAGAAGTAGAGACTACAGTGCAGTGTTTTAACATCTGTTTTTTTTAATCTTGCAGATGAGAATAGGAATTCATTCTGGTTCAGTACTTGCTGGTGTGGTTGGTGTAAGAATGCCTCGGTATTGTCTGTTTGGGAATAATGTCACACTGGCGAGCAAATTTGAATCAGGAAGCCATCCTCGTAGAATCAATGTCAGTCCAACAACATACCAGTAAGTATTTATGTTTTATTTCTATATTTCTTTCAACAGTTTTTACTTTATGTCCCTGATAGTGTAATTTTGATTTAAAAGTGATTCATTTAACCCCTTGGATGATAGAGATGCCTCTAGAGCTTTTTGAAGAGATGCAATGTCTTTTGAACCCAAGAGGTTAACATGAGAAGAAACAAACTGAATGCTTTCTGGACACATACTTTACTTTGAGGATATCCTCACACTGCTGACTTGGCTATTATCTGTTTTAGATCATGTCAATCCTCCTGAAAGTACCTCCAATGTCCTGCAGTCCCACAGTAATTCACTCACATGGGTGCCTAGTGGAGGTGTGTCACTCACAAGTCCAGCCTACATGGGTGTCAGCAGAAGATTAAACAAGTCTGCTACCATTGCCCAGTGTAGATGTTCACAGTGGTGTCCATAGCAATGTTTCCAGGGGGGGTCCAAGCCATAATATGACCCCTTGGCCAGCCCATCCAGCCCCCTTGTTTATATGGAGGGGCACCCCCCCCCCCCGGACACCCATGAATGTTTATAAAGAGACTGGTTTGCACTTACCAGAGCTCAAATGGCTCATGCCGATCCGGCCTACTCCCCACAACCTCTGCCACAGGCTCCGACAGACAAGACGACACAGGAAGGGAGTGCTTTGACAGACCAGCTAGATCAAAACAGCCAACTCAATCACTATGGATTCCATCAAAAGTTCTTTATTAGTACAAAGCTAAAAAACATCCAGCTTCTGAATAGATGAAACTCATAGATCCGGTTGGTGAAACATCCAATGAACTGCCTGTCATTGGGGACTGGTCAGGAAGATGTGCTGACTATAGTAAACAAGACAAATAAAGTGGAACCCAGAAAGCAAGAAGACCAGTACACACACAACTAAGGGGGAAACCAATATATATTATATAAAAATCAAATTATATATATATATATATATATTTATATATATATATATATATATATATATATATATATATATATATATATATATATATATACCAAACATATAAGTCCTAGCACTCTCCCAATCAAAATCAATGGCCTGGGTGCCTGGTTCCACAAAAGATACATACAGTTTTGTTGTTCAAGGACCACACTCACAGGACTTCCAAATGCTTCAAAATTGTGCAAAGTTTATTAAACTTTGCACAATTTTTAAGCATTTGGAGGTCCTGTGAGTGCGGTCCTTGAACAACAAAACTATATATATATATATGTATTAAAAAATTTTAACTTTATTGACTAAAAGTTAAAGTTACGGTTAAAAAACTGGTAGGTTATTAAAAACTCAACAGTATAAGCAATGTTGATTTGTGAGTATTGACTTGCAAAACGCAATCAGTGTTCTAATTTTGTGTTAATTATTGTATCTATATATATTCTGAATGCTATGTGATTTTATCTTGACCAGACAATTTGGTCTAGATTTATTGTATCAGGCAGCGGGCAGTCTCTGCTGAGCATGACTGCAGCAAACAGTCGTCTCTACTACTCATGTCGGCTTCTGACAAACATTCTAGTGAATTATAATATAGGATGGTATAGTCTCATTTTAATGAATGGCAACAAAAGAAGCGATATCAACAGAGATCATCAGTAAATGAAACTGTCAGTCATTTAGAGGTTAAAGCTTTTGTCTGTGAGCAAGGGCATGCCTCTGTGTCGTACGTGTTTTGTGTGCATATGGCACTAGCTCACAGATAAAAGAGTACTTTCCACTTATGCTATTTAGCCATTTGAGAATAATTTCTGATTCTTTGTTCCTACATATTAATTATCATTTCTAAACAATAGCAGGGTAATACATCCCCTTCAACTGCTTCCAACCCCTTGAATGTTACTTAACCCTTTGGGTGCCATTGCTCTACAATGCGTTGTGTACCCCTCTGTCACTCAAAGGGTTAAAATAAAGTCCTGATGCTGCACTCAGAGAAAGAGAACATTATTTTTGCAAATCAGACAAACAGTTTAGGTCATATTTAGGAGGAAGCTAAAGAAGAGCTATTCTGAAGTAAGTCAACCACACCATAAGGGACAAAATGAAACTGCAAACTTTCAAAATATTTAAATGGGAATTTTTTTTAACCCTTAGAGTCCGAGCGGGGTACACAACAAATTGCTCTGCAATGCGTTATGTACCCCTGTGGCACTCAAATTGTTAATCCATCAATCCTCCATCACATTGCTTCACACACCTTTGGCGACCTCTAGCATTCAGTTAGTTAAAAGCCCTATTTTGGTAATTTGAAAGTGTGGAGATGTTTATTTGGCCCCTATCATGTATTTGGCCTACTAAATAATTGCTCGTCTTCAGTTTCCTGAATATGTCCCGAAGAGTTTTTGAGGAAACAACATAACTATCCTCTACATAGAAGCCATGCATCATCAAATCCTCCATCATCGGGCTTCTATGAAGGAAATTTCCCATAAGCACCGAGTGAGATGTTGAAATCACCCAGCTCTGCAGGCTTCATTGATTTGCAGGGTAAAAAGAGAGTGAAAGGGTGAGTTTATGTTTGGGAGATATTCACAATTAAAATAAAGTAAAGTTCCCTTTTCCTGGCTGTTTCTGCCAAGTCTGCCATCTAGTGGACAGATTTGGAATCCGGTCCACAGATCAACCGGCAGCTCTTTAGCAGTGTCGAGATAAAAAGAACTACTTCGTTGGAACTGTCTACAAAGTGTGCCTGGCTTGCAAGCATACTTTGTAGACCATTCCAATGAAGAAATTCTTTTTAAAGTTTGTGATCTCTGCACTTCTGGACAGCCACGACCGGTCTACGGACCGGATTCCAAATCTGACAGCTAGAACGGTGATGTCACTCAGGGGGAAACTTTACTTGTGAATATCTCCCAAACCATAAAGGTTTGGGAGATAAGACTTATATCATGTTTCATGTGTTTTTTAGGGCTACAATATAAAATAAACTTATTTTCAAATATTACTATCCCTTTAAAGGTATAGTAATGTTCCTCAATAAAAGCAGCTCCAATTATTCATCATCCATCTGGACAGTCTTGAGGTGAATAGTGTTACATCAGTAAAAGGGGAGGGCGGGAGATATTTTATCATTCAATTACTCTTGAACTACAACTCTGACAGTATTGAAATAACTCTCTCCATGGCCCAAATACTCTGACGATTAATTGTAGCTGCTTTTATTGTGAAACATTACTATTCCTTTAAGAATGTAAAAATCAACACATATATCCCATTGTTTTATTTGTAAAGCAAGCTTTATTTATGGTTATCCAAAGAGAATTGAAACTTTCAAGAACCTTTGCTTTCAACATCATTCCCTTCAGCTGTTACACTCCAACAATTGCTCATATTGTGGATAATTATAGCAATGCATGAATGCTAATGATATTTTTTTTTTAAGCAGAGCTAATTGCTCTTTTTTTTTTGCATATATTTCTCTTGGTGAGAAAACTATGTGGGGAGCCAGTCTAATTACTTTCACTTTTTCACATCTCTCTCCAAAAAATATATCTCTGAATATCTTCCCCACTGACTGTGTGCAGATGATACTCATTACATTGATTGCCCATAAATAAAGGGAAATTAAATTTGTTCATCATTTTATTGGAAATTCTCAACAGTTATAATATAATTTCTTTCATGCATTATTAATCCACTTGATATCCGCAATACTTTGTGAAGGAGTTAAAGGAATATGAACACTTCCTAATAATAACACCAACTTCCCTTACTATGGCCAGTAATACTAATGACCCCCATGAATTTTGCCCTTCTGTCTTTGTTCAAGAGATAATATCTTCAGTCAGTCCTACATGTAATTTCCATGGAGGCCGACATGACAGTTGCTAGCAGGTCCACAGGACACAAAGATCTCTCTAGCATTCATTGGGGGCTATGCACTAAGGAGTGATAAAGATGTGATAAAGCTGAGATTACTTCTCCAGTGATATCACGTCTCCATTTTCTGTGTAATTCTATAGAGTTTATGCACTAAGATCTCAAAAGTTGGAGACATCTTAGTGCATTAGTGGCATCATAGAATAACATAGAAAGTGGAATAGTGATATCACTGTAGAAGTCATCTCCAATTTATCATCTTATTATTACACCTTAGTGCATCTCACACATTGTGTTAAAAGTACCATGGAAATCAATATGTGAATAATATAAATAGGCCAGCTATAAGCTGAGAAGGCTAACTGAAAATAAAGTTACACAATGTGAAAACTATATAGTGGTTTAGTATATATATACAATTTAATGAATTTAAAAAAAATGAAGAGAGAACCAATTATTTGTTGTGAAGACAACTGAAATAGTGTTCATATAGCAACATTTCTACACTGAATATCAAGTAATGGATGATGTGTAAACTAATAAACTCTTATATTTTAAATCTAGACCAAATTGCCTGGTCAAGATAAAATCACATTGCATTCATAATATATATATATATATATATATATATATATATATATATATATATATATATAGATACAGTATTGAATACAGTAATAATAACAAATCAAAAAGAAGGTTCTTGACGGTTGCTTCAAAGGATGCAAATGGTAAGATATAATCTCCAAAAGACATCAAATCAGATTGTACATATAAAAGGAAACAAAGAACAATACATTGCATAATCTGTTTCACAAGTTAAAAGTCCAAAAAGGAGAATACAACTTCACAAAATAAATTAGTGGGCAAGTTCTATATGTAGTAATAGTAGAAAGCTTTATAGTAGTGTAGATATCGCAAAATGTACAATGCTTATATTCAAGACAAAACAGACTCACACTTAATAGCCTCTGCTAGACTGACTCAGGGGCCAGACAAGCTACAATATCACGTGGGGTAATTATAGAGCTGCCCTCACAGGATGAATGTTGTCTTGGAGGATACCAAAGATAATGTAAAAGGTGTATCAGTACTCACACTTGGAAAGGTGAAAGCCAACCCTCATGAGTGTAATTAAGAGCCACCTTCACTAGGTCACCCACAGGTTCTGTAGTTCAAGATGTCTCTGTAGTCCAAAGTGTTCCGGCTTTTGAAATCCGAGTGCAGAAAGTGTTAGGCACAAAGTATAGTGCTCCAAATAACAGTATGTAAACATGTTCAGGTGAAAAAATTTTAAATTTACTGACTAAAAGTTAAAATTACAGTTAAAAAACTGGTAGGTTATTAAAAACTCAACAGTATAAGCAATGTTGATTTGTGATTATTACTGTAAGTATTGACTTGCAAAATGCAATCAATGTTCTAAATTTGTGTTAAATACTGTATCTATATATATTCTAAATACTATGTGATTTTATCTTGACCAGACAATTTGGTCTAGATTTATTATATCAGAACTAGCTGAAAGGTCCGTGTACATGGGCCAAGGTCCGGGTGATGTTAACCCTTTGCAATGCGTTGCGTACCCCTCTGCTCTGGCACTCAAAGGGTTAAGAGGCTGGTCCTGCTCTGCGTCCTGCCACCGACGCAGTCATGCACGGTAGAGACTGCCAAAAGCACAGAATGCTCCCAGCACAGAACTCCCAGCATTCCGTGCTCCCAGCATTCCGTGCATTCGGGCAGTCTCTACTGAGCATGATGGCTTCTGACAAACACTGTAGCTAATTATTATATAGGATGTATTAGTTACACATCATCCATTACTTGATATTCAAAGTAGAATTTGTTGCTATTTGCATACTATTTCAGTTGCCTTCACTATAAATAATTGGTTCTCTCTTTATTTCTTTTATATATATATATATATATATATATATATATATATATATATATACTCAAAAACGATATAGTTTTTGCATTATGTAACTTTATTTTCAGTTAGCGCTCACCTGTCTATATTATTCACATTTTGATATTCTGACGCAGAAAGAAGTTTAGAGTCGCTATTTTCTTTATCATTTTCAATTCTTATTTTCTTTATTGGCAATCTGCTTCATATTTACCATCACAATATTTATTTCATCTAAGTGCTGACCTATAAATCACATTGAAATCTATATGGATTTTTCATTGTCCTCCAGAGTGTAATTGGTTTAAACCCTTGAGGACCAGAGGGATTAAAGTGATAGTAATGTGTCATTATAAAGTAAGGTTCCATCATTCCGTATACTTTGTAATAATACTCTGCACTGTTGTCATTGTTCATATTGGTCCATTTTTTGTGTAGTTATATTATAAAGTTTCCCCTTCCCATGCCCTTTTACATCACTATTCTGTCTTTAAATCACAAAACAGGCCTGGACGGACCGCAAAGAGAGACAATCTTGTACCAGCATAGGAAAAACCTGCACGCCCTCAAGAAGGGGGACGGGCAGGGTTTTCCTTCTACGGCTAGCCAGAGTATTGCCCCTCATTGTGATCTGTCTGGTCAGGTGACCAGATTTCAGATCTGTGGGAATAAGACTGATGTTTGTAAGAGTGGTGGTAATATAATTACACAAAAACGACACCAACATGAACATTGGCAATGGTACAGAGCATTATTAAAAAGTATAAAGAATGAACGGACCTTACTTTATAATGAGACAATACTATCTCTTTTAGCAATGAGTTAGAGACATTTCTGGTGTAAAAATGGCTAATGTGCAAAAGGATATTGTAAAGCTATAGGGCCTTAAGCCTTTGAGTGCCAGAGGGGTGTGCAATACATTGCATAACATTTGGAGGCAACTCAGCTACACCATAGGGGATTAATAAATCTTCCCACTGATTTGAGAAGCATTGCGTTGGAGCCATTTCTAGCATTCAAAGGGATAAAAATGGAAATTTGGGTAATTTTTATTTTTCTGCATGGCGCAGTTTACTCCTTTATGCTTTTGTACACACGGGCATTATAATGCATCTCCCCACAGGAATGTTTCTTTTCCCATAGCTTACCACAAAGCTATCCTTTCATTTCATTGAATTAGCCCAGTAATATTTGTAATTTACTGGGATTTGTTTTAAGGTTACTTATTATTGGAGTTGCAGGAATTTTCCTTAGTTCATTAATTAAGATTATCAACAGCTTCATAATGGACCAGGGTAGTCAGTTGCTGTACCTTCAGATATTGGACTGTTGCTCCCACCATCTCCAAACAGCCAATGTTGAGGTCCAACAACTGACTAACCCTATAAATGACAATTGTTATATAACATATTTACTTTTCTACACAGCCTTTTGAAAGATGAAGAAAATTTCCATTTCATACCCCGGTCACGTGAAGATCTTCCAGACAACTTTCCAAAAGAAATTGCTGGGATTTGTTATTTCCTAGAGGACAAGGGGAGTCAGAAGCAGCCAAAGCAGTCCTTAACATCTGTTAGAATGAGGAAGGTTTCCTACAACATCGGCACTATGTACCTTAGGGAGACAAGCGTATGAAACCTTTCTGAAGATCAAAGACTCTTCAAAAAAGCACAAGCCCATAACTGGGTCAGGACAGGAGTGTAGAGATACTTTCTGTTTCGCTGACTTACTAAGAATACAACAGTAAGAGCTCTACATAATGCCAGGCAATAATTCTTTATTTTTTCTTTCTGAGGTGGGTGACAATTGTCATGAACATAGCCTTCGTTGTTACAGTATCTATTATTTGGGGGATATAATTCAGGAGTGAATGATCAGTTCCAGAACATTATTATTTGTCAGTGACTAATACTTCTAAATCTAGAACCCTGGTCTATGGAGCAACATCATTTTGATATACTTATGAAGGACCATACTTTCTTTAAAACTCTGATAACTAATAATGGAATAGTTATTTTAGTTTCCATTTGTTGTGTACACATGATTTACTCATCAGCTTATGAACACTATATATTCAGAAGACGTGAATGGTGTTTACCTTATTATGGTCTACTATCCAATCTAACAGTGAACTAAAGAAATGGGGTAAAGGGGAAGAGGCATCTCCTAATATTAACTCCCTTCTTACCTTACTATGGACAGAAAATCCTAATGGCCTCCATGAATTTTGACATTTTGACTTCACTCAAGAGATAACATAATCAATCAGTCCTGGATGCCATGTCCATGAATGCAGACATGACAGCTGCTGACAGGCTTTTCAATCTGAAGCAGACAGAGCACATGAGCCTACATAAGATAATCAAGTGCAATTTGTAGATTTTGTATCCTGTGGTCCTGTTATATCTTCCTCCATGGACATGACAACCAGGGCTGATAGAAGATGCTATTTCTAGAATCAAGGAGCAAGGAGAAATTCAATAGGACCATTAGGATTTCTGGCCATAGTAGGGTAAGTTTGTGATTATAATTACTAGGTGTTACTTCATTTTTATAATATATTTACATAAATAACTAAACACATCAATTGTTTACACTGCAGTGGAAACATGGCCATTAATACAAAATGTTTTCATCAATTTATAATGGAATAGTTTTGTGTGATTTATAATATACTGTCCTGCCTCATTGGGACAATACAGATGTTTTCATTTAGGAGATACCATTTTTAAAGTGTACAAACAGTATTTGTGGGAGCATGTCTTCAAAAATATGCATTCTATTTCTGTTCTACCTTTGTTTTATTGAATATGGACCTCACTTGTTGTGTAAATGGTAAGAAAACAACTGCCAGAATCCCACCATAGCATCTGAATGTAATTTCTGAAAACTGCTATACTCAAAATGGCAACATTTTAAACCGTTTCTATTCATATATTTGAGCTCAAATCAGTCTCATCAATGTACATAATAAGTATGAGCATTTTAACCTTCAAATGAACTTGTTTGTGATGAACACAGTAATATATTATATTGCTTCATATTGTGAATACAAATCTATTCTCAAATGCAGCCATAGCCAAACAACAGCGTGGACCCATATACACTTAGAGACATGACACACATACAGATAAATGTGTGACTTTATGTATGCATACAGAAGCCCATATGGACTTAAAGGGAAGTATAAATATATTTAAAAAAACAGAAATATAAAAACTTTTATTTACTTTAATATAAGAAAAACAAGAAGGCTGTTGAAAATCTGTCTAATTTAGTTTCTAGTTTAAAAGAGAAACTTTCAGCTCTCTGTCTCTTTCTCTCTCTCTTACTCTCTCTCTCTCTCTCTCTGACTCTCTCTCTCTCTCTGACTCTCTCTGTCTCTCTCTGTCTCTCTCTCTCTCTCTCATATAAAAAATACATTTTTAGTATTACTTTCCTAACCTCTCCAGTGGTGTGCACATACAATGCTTCACAGTGCATTGCCCACCCCTCTGGTCCACAACAGGTTAAAGATAAGCATACGTACATAGCTTTGTTATGACCAGTATCATTGAGACATATGTATAAAGACTGGTTTGGGGCAATTGTTGGGGCAAAACAACTGTATGATATTCATAAAATGAAACCCTTGGGTATTAGAAATTGTCCAGTGCATTGATTCACAATGAACTGAAGATATATCTAATAATTAGTGGGAAGGGACATGTTAATCAAATGGAAATATTATTGTTAAACTTGTTTTGTCACAGAATTAAGCCACATTCATCTTTATGCATATGCATCATTTGGTCATCGTTTGCTAAACTGCCTCCTCCCCATCTTACTCTGCCATTTTGGTCATTGTTTTAACGCAGGAGTAGTCATTTGTTAGACCTTTAACTGATAGGGACTATGACTCCTATCATCTGCTTGCAGCTAACAGCTGATGGGCTATGATGGTAGTTATAATGCCTGTTAATTTGCTCCAAAATTGCTCCAATTCTTCTTAGTACACCAGCCTCTATGGGTGAATATGTACAAGTCCACCAGTTCAGCTCCACTGGCATTATTCTACAATGCCAGTGGCTGAATCTCAGGGTATTCACTTCAGCGTCTTGCTGTCCACATGTCCTGGAGAGAATTGGTGTAACTTATGGAGAGTACTGGTGTTAGATAGGCTTAGGGCTAGAAAATCAATTCCAGCACCAGTTTTTGCTCAGAGTTGTATTGGTACATTCCCCTATTTGTGGCTGTCTTTGGTACATAGGTTTGCTATACAGACTTTGGTTCAAATAGCTTCCAAATGCCAGAATGTCACAGATGTTAAGTGAGGTTGTAGTTCTCATTGACAGGAAGTACAGAATGCTTAGAGTGAAACCATGAAACGAAAGGTGAAAACTGATCACATAAATGTTAGTTTTATTATATTATACTTAATTTAGAGATATTAAGTATATGTAATAATTTAGATTTCAATGAGGCAGACACATTTCAAAAAACATGAAATAGGTTTATGAGGTGGCAGTTTCCTATTAAGGGATCTCAGTAAAATATTAAATGGGTAATAACATCTTTAGATGTACTAAGAAAAACAAGGGAATTCTGGGGAATGCAAACAGCAACATAAGGGTAAAAATAAAATCTCCCATTCATTTAGATTTAAACTCTTCCAGTGTGATGGAGACTTATCTAATATTCAGTGGATTAGGGAAGTATTCAGCCCATTGAATCACTGGTAATTTGGGAAATGTCAGTTGATCCAGTTTTTAGTACATTATACTCAGTATCCCTTCTAAAATAAGAATGGCAAGCAGTCTTTGTAAATTAGCACACTGTTGTACTATACTTATAAATGTTAAACATAATAAATACATGAGCATTCAAATATCACAAAGAAAATGTCATCATGTTTTAAAAATGAGCTATAATCATGTCAAAGATAATAATGACAATTACAACATGTCACAGATAATTCAGATTTTATACAAATATATTGTGCTACTTTGCCCATAAACAGTGCTAATTCGGCTGCTTCCAAGCAATCAGATATGATAAACTTACTTGGATGCATCATTTCTATAGAGAAATGCAGTATATCTTTCTGTTTTCATTTGCTGTCAGTTTCTTCCATAGAATTAAAGAGAATGTGCTTCCTCATTTAACCAATTATTAAGAATGAACCTGTTCATATTCATCACATTGTTGTAATATTTAGCATGTAATTATTTTTTTCATCACCAATGTTTCTATTATGCATTATGCAATCGCTACAATTGCAAGTATTAACTTTTTGAGTGTGAACTCTGTAGCTAACACACCACTTGCACTTAAAAGGTATAATAAATAAATAGATTTTAAAAAAAGAAAAAGAAAATGCCAAGACATCAGAGATATCTACTTGGACAGAGTATGTACTTTATCCTCTGCTGTATGGTGACTTTCACATGGACAACATTGTCGTAGTGACAGCAGGATCCTATGGGGCATTTCACACAAGCAACATGCTCTGCAATTGTTGCAGAGAGATGCAGCAGGCTGCATCTTTCCTTCAACAGTAAGATAACACAGCCACATATGTGTAATATGGCATTGAAACCACACAACTATCACAGGGAGACGTTCCCTGTGATTTTGTCACATCTGTTTATACTGAGGGAATGGAATACTGGGAAAAACTTGCTACACTGTCATACTAAAAACACACCAACATTTTAAAGGGATAGTAATATTTCATTTTATATTTATTTTGTAGGCATTAAAATATCACAAGCAAAGTTTCCCTTCCTGCCTCTTTTACTTAGTGGAAGCCATCTCTTCTCAGATGTGGAATCCAGTCCATAGACCAGACAGATAACAGAAGGGGACAATCTTCTTCCTATGAGAACAATGAAAGCCCTGCCCCCCTTGACAGGTTTTTCAGGTTTTTCCCTTATCTTAATTGAAGGTTGTCCCTCTCTGCAGTCTACCTGGGCACCTCCCTTCTGATCTGGCTGAACAGTGTTACATCAGTAAAAGGGGTGGGAGGGGGATACTTTGTCATTGAATTATTCTTGAACTACAACTCTGACAGAATTGAAATAACACTCTCCAAAGTCCAAATACTATGATGATTAATTAGAGCTGCTTTTATTATGAAACATTACTATCCCTTTAAGTTGCTGCAAAGTTGTGCTACAAAAATGTCGGGCTACAAAGGTCATCCATGTGAGGGAGCCCTAAGGCTGTGTTTATCATTTTATATAAAATTAAATCTTGTCATTATTGGTTTATAATCTCCTTTTAAGATTTATGTATGTCATTTTTCATTTCACTTGATGTATTACTGTATGTATACTAGTAACATTTGTATAGGCACTTTATGGATATATAAAATATATACTAATTAACATGATTTTAGTTTTTTATCGACTGAGGTTTTATGATATAACAATCACTGTACACATTGAGAACCAGATGTTAATTGTTTACATCACAATCACACATTAATATGTAAGATCTTCATTTACTTAAAAAAAGTGCCAAGAGATGATGGAAAGATAGTATGACTGTTCCTTATTTTGGTCTGTACTATTTGCCACAAGCTTTCCAAAAAGACGTTGCACTACATGAATACTAAAAAGGTGGGAAGGAAAAGCATAATCTGAATGTAATTATTTGCTCATTAAAATATAATATTTTAGGTTCATAATTTTATTTTATATTTGCATGAATTACGTGAAAATATAAATACACTGACCCTTGTAAATATTGCACTTTGCAATATAAATGGCACTTACAATTACTTTGGTATACATTTTTGGGCCTTATTTATAAAAGAAATAAGCAATTCTGGAGCAGACCAACTGCACCTTAGTAGAGAAACAAAATATTGCATTGATTTAAAGCGGAACTATCACACAAATTTAAATTAACCCCAAATAATTAAACATAAGCATATCCATACTAGTATTATCTGGAATTAGTCAAGAGTTATTGAAAAATCCAAGCCATTCTGAGACGGTCAGGAAGGCATCAGTTCAGACATCTTGTCAAAGAGACTTCTGGGTGCCTGCGTTGTCAGTCCCAGTCTCCTCTAAGAGGCGTTACATTGAACCTTAAGGTACAGGAAGGGACTGATGGTGCAGGTACGCAGATGCCTCTACAACAAGCTGCTTGCCTGACCACTTCAGATTGAGTTGGATTTGTCAATAACGCTGGACTTATTCCGGATAATACTACTGTGGCTATGCTTATCATTATGCGCATAATTATTTTGGGGTAACTTTGATTTGTGTGATAGTTCCTCTTTAAAGGGGAACATTTACATACAGAAAACATTTGAGCATTTGTTTAATTATGTAAGAAACATTAGGAAAGGTGCTTTCTTTTTTTTTTACTTAATTATTAAGATATTACACTTCAAAGTTCTCAACTTCTGCATACTGTAGCTGCGGCACGGCTCTCAGGACTTCCTAGCAGCCTCAGTATAATGCTAATCGCTGTTTCCTGTAACTCTAGGAGCCATTCACACCACACCGAAGTGAAGCGTGGACGCGCTCCAAGGGGGGAGGTGGGAGGAGAATGACAGGCTGCTGGGAAGTCCTGAGAGCTGTGCCGCAGTATGCAGAAGTTGAGAACTTTGAAGTGTAATATCTTAATAATTAAGTAAAAAAAAAAAAAATAGAGCACCTTTCCTTATGTGTCTTACGTAATTAAACAAATGCTCAAAAGTTTTCTGTATGTGAATGTTTTTTAACCCTAAATTCTAGAAAGGTCAGTAACGCATTGTGAGCCAGTGCTTTGGAGACCTCTTAGAATTTATGGGGTTAAAAGTCCAATTTAGAGCAAAGAAAATTTGGAGGAATTATTGTTTCTTTATGTTGGTGTAGATGGTTTGCTCCAGAATTGCTCATGTTTCCTTTTGTGAATATGAAAGTGTGTAATTTGTCTATTTCAACTTTTACTTTCTTGGGACCTTTAATTTTCTTACACCATACGATTAGATGAAGTAAAAAATAAAATCTAAATAACATTTTAGAGATTTTAAAATGTTTGACTTGTATCATATTTAAAGGGGAAAAATCACAAAATTAACTTGGCTTTATTAAATGCAATATGGTATAATATACCTCTTAGATGTGTCATGTCTGTTGATTTGTGTTGTTTTACGAATAAAAATATACCTGCAATCTAGAGACTCTGGCTATGTTTGAATTTCTATTTAATATCGATGTCACATTCCATGAGACCACCTGAGTATGACCCTATTACATGCTACCACATGTTTACAGCACTGTGGAGCTGGTACCTTCCTTTATAGAAAATCTCTCTTCACACAAGGTAAAAAAAATATTTTTCCAGCCTTTGAACTTTCTACCCAGACATATACTTGAAATACCAGCAGTTTGTAGTCTCTAGCTAAGTTCTACTCATTATCCATATACTGTTGAAACGTTTGGGGTCACTTAGAAATGTTCTTGTTTACTTTGAGTTGCAAAATGAATAGGAAATACAGTCAAGAGGTTGTCAAGGTTAGAAATAATGATTTTTAATTTAAATAATAATTGTGTCCTTCAAAGTTTGCTTTCATTGAAGATGGGTATTTCTTATGTACCATACTGTCAAGTTGCTCCCATAACAGACACAAGGACATTTTTAAGTAACCCCAAACTTTTCAACAGTAGTGTATTTTTATATGTATTTTTTTTAGGTTTGAGGTGATGCTCACCTCTCCATGTACCTAACATTGCATAATACTGAAGCACATGTAAAGTGCTTTAATACTGTGCCTTTCTTGCAGGCTAATACACATTATTTAAATTAATAAAACATACTGGTTGGTGTTCTAGATTTCTAGCTGTTTGTACAGCCATTAATATTAGGTTGCAGGAAGAGGGTTTAGGAGCTTTGGAGAAGGTGGCAGTGCAATCCCTGCACCTCTCACAGCCATCATTTGACATTCTCCATATAGCATTAGATGCTGCACTGAATACATGCCACTTTAACTTGATCTGAATTCAGTGTAATCTTGGACAGCCTCTCACTACATTCAGTTACTACTTGTACTCAATGTTGTTTCTTGGTAAGAATAGACAATGTGACATATAGTGTGTGTGTGTGTGTGTGTGCTTGAGTGAATGTGGTTGTCCCATTAAGCCATTTACTCACTTTGGGATTTAAGGTAAACAATGTCCCATTAATAAAATGCAGTGTTGTGTCTCTCTTGCAGGAGGCAGACTTGTAGGGCCGAGGTAGAATTTTAGCGTGTGAACCAAAAGATTTCAGGACAAAGTCCTAGAAGAGGTCTCTTACTTAAAAATAAGGGCTGGACAAGAAAAGGTTTGTAAATGGTAAAACAGGTCATAAGCCACGAGTCAGAGGTCCCAAGATTAACTTTAATGTTGAGGTCACAGGCTAAGATCCCCAATAAAGGATGACTAGATAAAGTATATGGGTAGAATCTAGGGGGGTTGCTATTGAACACAATGAAAACAATTTTATTTTTAATGAGTGCTGAAATTTAGCAGCATGTTTGTCATCTTATCAGTTTTAACTTTGATGACATTCTCATCCTCCAATGCATGAGCTTAGATGGTCCAAGCTAACAGCCCTAGTGTTTCAGCTATGTGTAAACTCAGACTTAATCCCCCCGAAGTCTGCAGTACATTAATATACTTTGTATTATGTGCTCTTCCATATAGTGTAAGGCCACAGATTTATCTTTTAAATTATTTGAGAGGCCTTCACAGAAAGCTGCAACCACTGCTTCACTTTTCCACTCAAGATGCCAAATGTTATTACAAATGTGCTGAATATAGGAGAGCTGCAGTGGATGAGCAAGAGAGGCTAAAAATAAATGACCCTGAGCTACAAAATCCCATATGAAGGCCATGGTCAGCTGCAGTACTACTGAATAGTTTCCTGGTTCAAAAGACCTCAACAGGCAGTTGTATCACCAGAATAGGAAATCAGTATTCCAATAGTGCTGAAAAAGAAGTTAAGACATTGGTACAGGAGAAACTGCCAAACGTGGATGAGATCCTGCATTCATCTTGAGAGCATTCAGGTGATTCACAAAATAACTTAAGGGAATATAGATATAACGAACAACTAGTGATCCTGGTGAGTGATGCAAGTGTTTTAGTCACCCAGGAGTTGATCTAATTCAGCCAGATCTTTATTTGGTCCCAATTAAATCATGACATTGGTCATATTTTGGATGCACAAGGCTGCAATGTACAGGTCACTGGCTTCATTGTAGTTTGCCTAAGATAAAGTTTAAATAAGAAAGTTAGATCATGAGCTGTATAACATGCTAGGTGCATGGTTGGGTTGCAAGCCAAGGGTTTACAAGATTAGGATTAAGGTCATGGTAATAAGCTAGGGTTCAAGGCAGGTAGAAGCTAAAGGCAGAGTATTGTATAAAGCAACAGTCAAATATAAAAGAATCCAAAGAGCAGCCGCAATTAAACTGAACTTTGATCATGCAAGGACTGTACCCAAGCAAAGGCTAATTAAACGTTAGAGCAGATGAAGCCAGTTTCCTGATTTTCAACTTCCTGTTTCCTGTCACATACTTCTTGTTACATTTCTAAGCTCTGTCACCCACTGAGAAGAAGGCAAACTACAATGAGCCATTTAAAGAACTGAAATTATGTAGGCACACACTACTGATGCTTACACGTAATTTAATTTAGCAGCTACAACATACACTTTTATGTTCTAAACAGACTGTTGTAATACTGAATCAGCACACACCAATATAAATTACACATTTAAAGGTATTTAAAATGACAATTGTATGTATAATAAAGCCAAGTTATTTATTTGTGATACATTTTTTAGCATATGGAAATTGTAGTTGACCAACAGCTGGAAACGTTTGCGATACGTACCCCTTCCATGTGGTAAAATACAGTAATGTTAATGCTGAGAGTGTAATGTTCTAGTAAGTGGGATGCTAATGGATGCAAATTGGACATGTTCCATTTTCTCATTCACAGTGAGAAAGATGAGGAATTTTAGGACAGACCAACTGCACTAGAGAATAAAAATTGCCCGAATAATCACTGATATAAAATGGTATTTTTAATACTTTGAATACTATAGAGCAGAGCTGTCCAAGTTCAGACCTCAACGGCCACCAACAGGCCAGGATATAAGGATTTCCCTGAGTTAGTCAGTACTTCATTCAGTTTGATTAACTCCCCTGTGCTTAGTCAGGGAAATCCTTAAATCCTGTATACTGTTGATGGCCCGTGAGGGCTGAACTTGGACAGCCTTGCAATAGAGGACTCTTTCCATTAACCAAGGTTTTAAAGTCCCATTTAACTCTTTGAGTGACAGAGAGGCAATGCATTGCATACCCCTCTATCACTCAAAGGGTTAAGTCAGTGGGGTTGTTCATTTATTCTTTAGGGTGCTATTTTGTCCCAGAATTGCTCTTCATTTATTTTGTGTATGTGACCCAGTGATGAAGTAGTGAAGTACTAGCAAGGCCTCAGCAGGAACTCTGTATGGTTAATGTAATACCTTTTTGTGACCCCCTCCCTATGTCTGAAACCTATGTACCACAAGGATTTGTGAAATGATGTCTACCAAAACTAGAGATAGAAATATTAACATTAGTTTTAGTGTCCAAAATTGTGTGTTTATATATTAAAGTGTTTAAGTGGTGTATAGCTTGTGATACTAAATATGTTGTCAGAAGTAACTAGTTAATTACCTAATGAGATATACTTAAAGGAAAAGTAATGCCTCCTAATAATAATCTCCCACCTATCTTACTATCGCCAGAAAATCATAATGGAATCTTGCTCTTGTGTCTTTGTTCAGCAATGAATGGGCCTGTGTATGAATTCACCAGTGCATCCCCCTGGTGTTATCATCTAATGCCAATGGATGTACCACAGGGTATTCACTACAGTATATGAGAACTCTATTATTATTCTTTATAATTAATCTTTATTTATATAGCACCAATGTATTCCACAGTGCTGTACAACAGGGAAAAGGCATACAGAGATATTAAATAGAACAAATGAAACATGGAAAACAAAATATCAGAGGGACCTGCTCATGAGAGTTTATAGTTTAAAGCTGTACTGTTTATCAGCATAGAATTTTAAAGGGATAGTAATGTCTATATAAAAGTGCGCCTCCGAGTGTTCTATAGGATTTTAAAACATGTAGCACTATGTAGTTCAAAAGATATTCAAGCAGAAAGAATCCCCTTCCCGCCCTTTCTGGACACCTCCTCTTAGATCTGTGACCGGACGGAGGTAGCGAGGGACAATCTTCAGTCAGTAAGTATAAGGAAAACCCTGCCCTCCTTTTGCTTACTGAAGATTGTCCCTCACTGTGCTCCATCCGGACCACATTTAGGGGAAGCGTGACTTGTCCAAAAGGGGTGGGAGGGGGATATTTTCAGCTTGAATATCTTTTGAACTACAGAACTGTAAGTCATTAAACATATCACTACATGTTTTAAAAAACCTATAGAAGACACGGAGGTAGATTTGGAGCTGCACTTTAATATTGACATCACTATCACTTTAACCCTTTGAGTACCAGAGGCGTACGCAAAGAAATGTGTTGCCTACCCCCCTGCCACTCAAAGGGTTAACCATTGTTACAGATGCAAGCCCTTCATGTCAATCCCATAGTATATGCAGGGAAATTGTGTATACTCTCACCATTTCCTCTACTTCTTGTTTAACCCTTTGAATGCCAGAAGGGTGCCCAATGCATTGTGAAGAGACTCCTCTGACACTCAAAGGGTTAATATATAGCCTTAAAAATGCAATAGCCCCAAAAGACCCAGATATACCCCACTGCCCTCCCTTCGGTGCAAGTAAACCTAAGAGGAGAAATGTTATTGTACATAGCTTAGTAAATTCAAAATAAGCAGGCAGTTTCTTAGTATTGAATGTAAGGCCTGATTTAGCATGGAACTGCCATTGTACACTCACCCTACTGTATTCAATCAGCCATGGATGTCCTGTTCATGTACCTGGACATAATAGTTACTAGCAGGGCCACAGAACACAAACTCCGTCCTCTGCTCATGGTAATCGTACCCCTTTAATTGCTTTGCAATGTGTTGCTCATGCACTATACCTGCTTCAGATTTTACAAAACTACCAGCAATTTTCATGTCTGGATCTGTTTGAAAATGCAATCACTTGAATAAATGCACAAAGGCAAATTAGGGTCTATTAGGATTTTCTGGCCATAGCAGGGTAAGTGTGTGTGTGTGTGTGTGTTTGGGGGGTTCTATTAGGAATTGTTACTTTCCCACTAAACCATATACAAGAAACTAAACGTATGCATATGCAACCTTCAGCTCCCATCAAACCCAGGCTTGTAGTTCCCAACAGCTGGTGAGCCAAAGGTTGCTTATACCTGAATCAAGGCAGACTTAGCTTTAAAGGAGCAGTAAACTTTTCTGATGAAAGAAAAATGTTAAAGGGCTTTTCCTGGGAATACAAGGGTACTCCAAACATTGGGAGATTTTACGTATTTCTTTTAACCCTTTGAGTGCCAGTGTGGTACACAACCCATTGCAAAGCAATGAGTTGCGTACCACTCTGGCACTGAAAGGGTTAAATCTCTCTCTATTTTTTTTTTTTAAAGGGTTAGAAATGTTTCATTACCCATGCACCTAAGTTTGTTCATCACAGTTAATGTTACTGATGTCCAATACTGTTCAGAACTGTCTATTTACACTGTAATTATATGATGAAGTTTACCCCTCCTGTCCCTTTTCCCGATGACAGTCTTCTCTGGCTCAGATCTGAGAATGGATCACAACAAGGGACAATCTTCAGTCATATTAAGACAAACCTGTCCTCATTCATCAAGGAGGGCAGGGTTTTCCTTATACTAAAAGAGGGAAGATTGTCCCTCATTGTGATCTGTCCGGTCAAGTGACAGGGGCAGGGGGGGTAAACTTCATCATATAATCACAGTGTAGCTAGACAGTTCTTAAAGGGACAGTAATACTTAAGATGTAAAAGTATATACGTTGTAGGGTTTATGTCCCCAAATAAAACAAGGGTAACTCCCACTGCTGAGAGATATTTTATTAAAAAATTATAACAGCTCAAACTTGAATTTTTTTAGGTGTAATATCACAGTGGCCTGAAAATTTACAGTGGCACTGTTGCTACACCATCCTACGGAGATTTATGGTCTATGGACCAGAGCAGTCCATAGGATGGTGTAGCAACAGCGCCACTGTAAATTTTCAGGCCACTGTTATATTGCACCTAAAAAATCCAAGTCTGATCTGTTATAATATTTTAATAAAATATCTCTCAGCAGTGGGAGTACCTTGTTCTACTCAGGTGGATAAACCCTACAACATATATTTTAACATTTTAAGTAATACTATCCCTTTAACAGTGCCAGCATCAGACATCAGTACTATTAACTGTGACTAACAATCTTAGCTGCTTGAGTAATAACACATTATTAACCCTTTAATTCAAACTGTCATACACAGAACCAATTTTTGTCCAAAAAGCAAACTTTTTTTATTAATAATGTACTCTATGGGAGAGCTTGAGTCATAGATTATGGCTATAGATAGTAAGAGATAAGAGCAGAACCACCTGGTGGCCACAATAGGAATGACAGTTTAACCCTTTGAGTGCCAGAGAGATGCACAGAACATTGCTTCGCAATGCGTTACGCACTTCAGTGGCGCGCAAAGAATTAAAAATATATGCAATAAATATTGAACAAGCACCCTAACAGCAGTGTGAGTACCCTTGTTGTACTCAGCAGGAAAAGTTATATTATGTATTTTATTTCACTGAAAAAGTTTATTCCTGTACAACACAGAAGCTACTATATAACTGCAATATATTTTATAATTGTACTGCTATTAGCGTAAACATTTTTAAATGTAATTAAATAATACATTTTTAGTAGCAAAGATTTTCCTTGATGTTCTTTGCTGCTATCCACATTTGTGTACATGCCAAATGAAAAGCAGGCAGAACTTAGATGACTTTGATGCACTTTCAACTATTTTTTAATTCACATGAAACAGTTGATACATACAACTATGAACATCTGTGTGCCAAATGTTTAAAACTGAGTATGCCAAATATCTGTCTGAAATTCTTTTTGATGCAATAATTCAAGGTTAATAAATGGTTGAACCTCAGTGCAATACAATATTTCCTTGTGCCAATTTAGTTCTAAGAATACATTTTGGATGCTTAACGCAAATGTACCGTCAAGTACTCCTGGATGCAATCTATTAGCATATTGATACATTTCATACAAAAGACTTGCATAAAATATACCATTTAATTACTTTTACTTATTGTTTTATTTGTATAAATAAAGTCATACCTATAGGTAGAGATGGGCAAAATGTCCACAATATTTTTTTGTGTTTATTCTGCAGATCTTGAGAAAATCATGGCTCCTTCAAAATCAATTTGGCACAAATCACAGAAAGGTAGAGAGTCAGAGTTATGTGATAGGGACAGGGGAGAGAGGAGAAGAGAGAAAAAAGTAGAGATGCAAGAAGGGTAGAATAAGTAAGTGAAGAAGGGAGAGCTTGAGAGAAAGAGAACGAGAGAGAGAATGAGAGAAAGAAAGAGAGAGATGCATAACTTTATACGTAGCTGTACAAACACAATGGGATTTGGACAGGAAAGTCAGTGTGCCAATCGTGGAGGAAACCAACTGCACTACAGAGGACAAATAAAATATTTCCAACATTTCTATTGATTTAATCCCTTAAGGACCAGGATCTATTTACACTAGAGGGCCAGAGAAATGTTGACGTTATTTAGTATATGTCTGTTCAGCCATATTTCCCCTCTAATTCCTTTAGTACAGTCATACAAATTATATACAGTTTTTTCATATCTCGCAAATGTCACTTTTTAGGGGGGACGGTCCCTCTGAGGCCAAAAATCCCCATGTTTCTCTTTCACTTCCTGGGTGTCACACTTTTTGGAGATCAGCTTTTGGGTCAATAGGTGGCAAAGGGGTAGCAATAGGATATCAAGTGACCTACCCCTAGTTCTGCAGCTCTGTTCTCTGCTTCTCTCTTCCTCACAATCACAGTGAAGAAGAGAGAGGCAAAGGACACTGACAAAGGCAATGTATACTTGTATAGTATACATGACCTTTGTTATTGGCTCAACGGCACAGGTGATAGCTGTTGCAGCGATCACATGCACCAGCTCACTGGAGAAAGGCTGAAACTGATTTCTTCTGTCCTGGAGTGGTCAGCCTCTCTGGCATGAGCACAGTGCACAGTATGGTGTGCTATGATCATTCTCTGATGACTTGAAGTACCATCACTTGTAAGTAAAGAACCGAATTCTATGACAGTCCTGGCACATCATTGATCATTAAGGGGTTAAATTACACTTTTAACTGCTTGACTGATGGGAGGCTTCAATTGTATTGCATAGCAATGAGATGGAGACCTCTCTAGCACTGATGAGGTTAAACGCCCATTGAAACCAATAATAATGTTTATTTGTCTTTTACGGTGGTTACTTTTGATCTAGAATAGCTGAATTTGACTTTTTACATAAAGCCAAATGAATCATTTTCCTGTCTTATTCAGAGGTGTTGTCACCCAGAAGTGAGCATGCTTTGACTGACACTGTGGAAATATGGACCTGCTATTTTTTTTTACTGGACATCACAGGATTTGATTTTCCTCCTGTTTGATTGGTAGAAATGGCAAGCAAAATGAAACACCTGTTTAAGAAAAAATGTTTGTTCTTGCAATATAGCCTGTTTGTTGCTAATACTTAGAAGAAATGTGTCCCTTATCTCTACCTGTAGATAATAAGATAATCAGATGACTACAGTTTCTCAACCACATTCTTTAAGTACCACTGATAGTTCAGTTTATCTGGATTTTCCTGCTTAATGACAAGGGACATAATCAGATGAGTAGATCCATTAATTACACACGTTGTAGGGAAATCCAGAAAACTGTTCTGTTAGGGGTATTTTACAAATGAAGCTGAGAAAGTCTGATGTAGAGAAATGAAAAGAAGAGAGGGGCAAAATTTGGAGCACATCATTTTGATTAGTTGGGATATAATGAAGCTAATGTACTAAGTGGAACTGTGGCAAACAAACTGTACCTTAGGGGACAATAGACATTTCCATGGAATAATATGGGGCTTAAATGCTAGAAGGATTTCCAGAAATTGTGAAGCAATGCTTCGGAGACCTCTCTAGCATTCAAGGAGTTAAAAGTCCCATTTAACCCTCAAAGTTCCAGAGGGGTACCCAACACTTTGAGAAGCAATGCTTGGGAACCCCTGTGGCACTCAATGGATTAAATCACTGGGAATTTAGTATATATGTTTCAACCCCTATGGTGCAGTTGGTTTCTAGAGAAAAGAGTATATACAAATTGAACTTAATGTTCATTTAACATGTATTTACCATAGCCTGTAAAATTGTATTTAAAAAATCCATGTGTAAGCAGAGTAAATAAAATGCACAAGAAACGTATAATGTTTATATTGCTCTTTCGATTTCTAGTAATTTGTGATCTGGAACAAAAAAAAACAAAAATTAGAGCCCTCTCATTTTGTTTCCTTCTTTCTGACATCTGAACATGGGCAAATCAAAAATAGGATTTTAGTCTTACCTGAAAAATCCTTTTCTCTTAGTCCATATGGAACACAGGTAACATGGGGTTGAGTTCCTCCTTGGGTGAGCAGAACACATTGTCAAAAGACAGAGTGTTGTGGGTGGAGACTCCCAGCCTCTCCTCCAGCTCAACCCTTGACCCTCCTCCGGTTATGATGTGATCAAACCACACCAATAGGGGTAGCAAGAGAAGAAGGAAGCTCCTGTGAGAATAAAGACCCTAAGCAAGGTCTCCCAAGTCCACATAGGTGAGAGTAACAGAGGTCTCTTTCTCTGGGTGTGAGACTTGTGTTCCATATGGACTAAGAAAAAAAATATTTAACATGTAAGACTAAAATTCTGTTTTCTCTGTCATCCAATATGGAACACATAGCATGGTGATATACCAACAGTAGTCTCCCAGAGGCCTATCCTCATGATACCAGAGTTCACTAGGACTATCCGGAACCCAAAGTGTCAACAGACAATATAACTTGCACAGCACACAATAAAAAGAGTCAAGGGGGCTCAAAAGAAAAGCTTAACATAACCGTAAGATCCAAGAAAAAGACAGGTCCCTAGAGAGTCAGAAGCTCCTGAAGGACCTTCCCACCAAAGCTGGCTTCAGCTGAAGCTTGGACAGCCACATGATAGTGCTTTGCAATGATATGTAAGGAGGATCAAGTTGCTGCCTTGCACAAATGCTCAATCGAGGCCTGATTCTTATAGACCCAAGAGTCCACTACAGACCTAGTGGAATGCGCTGTGACCTTGAAGGGAGCAGGTTTCTTACTGAGTTCATATGCCTGTCATATAGTAGACTTGATCCAAGAGGGCAGGGTGACCTTGGAAGCAGCTTGACCTGTCTTATAGAAGGACTCTGTGCGGTACACATAGAACCTAAGGCACCACACCACATCTAGCAAGGGGAGATCCTGCTCCTTTCCAGATTTTGCATCAGAACAGAAGGAAGGCACAGCAATCTCCTGATCGATGTGGACCTCAGAAACTACCTTGGGAAGAAATTCCTGAGGAGTTCAAAGAACTGACTTATCCTTGTGAAAAACCAGGAAAGGAGGCTTGTAACACAAGGCCTGCAGTGAAGCAACTCTGCATACTGAGACCACTGCCAGAAGAAAAGCCATTTTACACGTCAACTGACGCATAGGGATGGTAGCAAGGGGTTCAAAACTAGGCCTCAGCAGAACACCCAAAACCAAATTAGGGTCCCAAGGAGGAGTGGGGTCTTTGAAGGCAGGGAAAACATGAGTGACCCCTTGAAGAAACATCTTGACATCAGGGATGGTGGTAATACATCTCAATATCTGAACCTTCAAGGAACTCAAACTGAGCCCTTTGTACGCATCATCCTGGAGAAAGGATAACTCCAAAGGAAGGTCAAAGTCCTGTGAAGACAGGTTCCTGACCACCCACCAGGAATGAAAAATAGACCAAACTCTGTGGTAAGCTTAGAAGAGACAGGCTTCCTAGCCTGTCATAGTTGAAATGATCTCAGTGGAGAATCCCTTCTTCCTGAGAATGTGAGCTTCAACAGCCATGCCGTCAAAGCCAGCTTTTCCACATCCTCTTTCCATATGTAGCTCTGAAGAAGGAGGTCCAGCCTGTGAGGAAACAAAAGTGGATCCTGAATGTAAAGACTGACCATGTGTCACGTTTTTTTAAAGACACTCAGACCAGTATGTAAAATAAAACACAGTTTTATTTAGCAATAATAACACATAAGGTCGCCCTCTAGTGGCGGTTGGGTGTACATAAATGATAGTGACTGGAAAATACAAAGTTAGATGCACAAACGGAATACAAGTACAAATTTACCACAGAGGAAGGGGTATAACCCCAGAGGGTTAAGTCCTTGATAAATATCAGTTTCACAAGGAACTGTTTGGCACGCCCTGGGTATAAGTAAGCTGAGCTTAAGGTAGCCACAGAGGGTTAAGTCCTTGATTATGATCAGTTTCTTAAGTGGATGCTTGGCACGCCCGAGGTGTAGATAAGCTGTGCTGAAGAAATGTTCACCATCAAGTGGATAAGGACTGTCTCGCCACGGTGTGTAGTAAAGCAGAGCCCAATAGCCCCACGGGCGTACCTACTGGAATGGCTACTGCTAGTGCAAGTGATCTTAGCCCCACGGGCGTGTATCGAACCGGCCTGCAGTGCAAGAGCTCCCAAGCCTCTTCAGACTCTACCGGACTGAGTATAACGAGACAGGGCCCAAAGCCCAACAGAAGTAGTACCGGAATGCTAGTGCTGAAGCCTGTGCCCGTCACCACTCGGTATAACGGAATCGCCCAGTGTATACAACGAGAGAGATAGAGAGCCAAAGCGCCCAACCGGCCTAATCGGAAGTGAACACTCTACTGGGATGGTATCGAGTTGCCGACGGAGAGCGGCCAACTCAGCAGGAGTTTCACTATGAACGAGGCTCACACTGGAGTAGGGAGAGTGGGACCGAGACAGTACTGGTAGGGTTAAAAGGCACAGTTACACAAGGCTTTTCTGCAGTAGCACAGCACTGCTGTCTGAGTGAGGCGTACACAGCTCTGCACGATTGTAACACTGCACTGCACGAAGTAACACCAGGCAAGACAGCCACACAAGTACTGGAACAGTGGATGACAATGTCGCGACGGCGACAACCGGAACGTAGGTCTTCTGGAACACGCTGTAGGTTGATCTTGCGGGAGGAAGTCAGCAAGGCCGGATCGGAGCACGTAGGAGGTAGTCGCACCAGCCGGGTCATACACAAGCAGGAACGTCAGCCAAGCAGAATCGAGATCCGGAGGAGATAGTCAGACGAGCCGGGTCATACACAAGCAGGAACGTCAGCCAAGCAGAGTCGAGATCCGGAGGAGATAGTCATACGAGCCGGGTCATACACAAGCAGGAACACTGGAGAATGGTCAGGGCAAGCCAAATCGGTACACAGGAATCAGGAACGTAGCAACAGAACAACTGGCTCAGAAACACCACGAAAGGGCACCTGACAGATGGAATAGCCAGGTATAAAAAGGAAACCAAGGGGCGGGCCAAACTTAAGTGAACAAATCACCCTTGGCCATAGAGGAGAGTGACAGCTAGATCACAGGCACTGTGATAGTATGTCTGTAAACCACACCCTCCGGGTCTGATAAGGGGTGACCAGAATCACAGTTGTGCCGTTCATCCTGATCTTCCAGAGTACCCTGGGAATGCAATGAATCAGAAGAAAGCAGAAGTCCAGAACCTTCCTGTTGTCTGTTGTAGCCATCAGGTCGATCGTTGGCAGGCCCAATTGTAGCACAGATTGAGTTCACAATCTCCCAGATCCATGTCTTGGCAACTTAGAAAGTCAGCTAGTATGCTTTCTTCCCCTGGAATGTGAACAGTGGAGATGGCCAGAACATGGACATCTTGCCAGCCTAGAATGCACCTCACCTCGAACCAGGCAGTTCTGCATCAAGTGCCCCACCTGACAATTGATGTATGCCACAGCCATGGCACTATCTGACTGGACTCATACTGGATGACCCTTCAACAGACAGGTCCAGTACACAGAAGCGTTATGGATCTCACTGAGCTCCAGGACATTGATGGACTAAAGAGACTCCTCTGCAGTCCAACCTGCATTGGATCCCCTTGTGACCCAGAACCACACCCCAGCCACTCAGCCTGACATCCATCATGACCAGAGGCCACTGATCCAGGTTGTGCCATTGCAACCACCACTGCAGGTCCCATCTGGCTTTCGGAGAGATGGAGATCTGCTGATCCAGGAGAACTGAATTCCCATACCAATTCTGGATGATGGGTCTCTGAAGCTCCGGTATGCTCCTGAGAGTAAGGCATAGCCTCTAGTGTTGACACTAGTTGGCCCAGAACTCTCATGTACTCCCTGACCATAGATGAGGGCCAGTCAAGAGCCTGAGACACTTCCTGCATAATCTGCAGGATCTTGTCCTCAGACAAAAAGGCTTTCCCTAAGCTGGTGTAGAATCTCATGCCTAGGAACACTAGCTCCTGGGATGCTACAGGAGAAGATTTCAACATGTTTAGGATCCACCCATGGTGGACCAGCAGTTGAGCAACATTGTTGGAAGTGCTGGGCCAAATGTTCCTCTGAAGGAGCCTTGATCAAAAGGTCATCCAGATAGATAAGGAGTCATGGAAATGTCCCAGGCATGAATGAAGGTTGTTAAGGCCTTCATGACCATGGTAAACACCTCGAGGAGCTGAGGCCAGACCAAATGGCAGAGTGATGAACTGGTAATGCTCCAGGCCTAAGGCAAAATGCAGATAGTGTTGGCTGTCTGAATGGATCAGAATGTGAAGGTATGCATCCTGAAGGTCCAGAGACAACAGATACTCTCCTGGGTCCATTGCTGTGATGACAGAACTCAAGGATTCCATCTTGAAGCATACAGTCTCCACATACTTGTTGAGATATTTGAGGTCCAAAATGGGACGGCAGCCTCCATCCTTCTTTGGGACCACAAATAGGTTGGAATAGAACCTTGCTCATGGGGAGGTACCGGAACCAGGAGCTTCTTGTCCACTGCCTCCCTGAACAGCCTTCATTTGCCTGGCATAGTTGGAACAAGTAGAAATGAAAATGAGGAAGGGATCTGAAATCTATTCTGTACCCTTCTGAAATCACCCACAAAAACCCCTGGCCAGTATTTGAGGATGCTCAGACATCCCATGGGAACCTGTGTACCATGATTCTGGCTTGACAGACTTAGCCCTTGAAGCTGTTCGCTTGGGCTGCCACTGCTGCCTGAGCTTGGTGTGTGTGTGTGTGTGGGGGGGTGCAAGTGGGAGGCCTACAAAGCTTGTGGTCCTTGCATCTCCATTTGGTGGAGATGAAAAAGACACTGTTTCCTTACCATAGTAGAACGTTTGGTGGGCATCTGAGGCAATAAAGTGCTCTTGCCCCGCAGTAGAATCGCTAATAATCTGCTTTAGCTCAGGTCCAAACAGGGACTTGCCCTGAAAGGATAAAGAAATCAGTGACTTCTTGAAAGATTGGTCCGCAAACCAAACCTTAAGTCACAAAGTGTGTTGCATGGTAACTGAGAAGGCTGAGGCTTTAGATGACAATCTGACTGCCTCAGAAAGAGCCTCAGAAACATTAGCCTCTTTCATGTTTGCTAAAAAGACCAGCAGATCCTCCTTGGAAGCATCTGCATGGACAGTTTCCTCCCTCTGTTTACCCCACATGGCAACAGCCATGTTAACCCAGGCAGAGGCAGAAATAGGCCTCAATACAGCCCCAGTGGCTGTGAAATTAGCCTGGAGGATAGAATCAAGTTTCTTATCCACTACATTCTTCAGTACTGCTGCATCCACCAAAGGCAAGGCAGTGGATTTGACTATCATGGAGACTGGAGGATCCACAGTAGAAGGAGAGGCCCACTGCTCCAAACCTGTCACTGAAAAGGGATACTACCTAGAAAACTTCTTGGTGATAGACATCCTCTTATCAGGGGTCTTCCACTCATCTATAAGTATCAAGTTATGATTGGCATTAGGGGGAAATACAGTAGAAGATGTCCTAAGTCTCTGGAATACATCATCAGAGGAAGGCCCCTCATCAGGAGTCTAAGGGACCTCAAGGGTCTCCACAACAGCCCTAATAAGTCCCTTAGCTGAAGGAAGGGGATCTGCCTCATGAGAATCTCCATAGGAGTTGGAAGGATCCGTATCCTTATATTCCCCTTTCTCATGCTCCCCATCTGTAAAGGCCACATATTTGAAGGTAGTCGGGGGCTTACAGTACTGAAGAACCCCCTGAAGGGAGAGACGAAGTTGGGCCACCATGGACAACAGTGATTTCACCCAAGCTGGCACTTGTTTAGTGCTGGAGTGGCCCGGTGGAGTAGTAGGATCCACAGAACAGGAGGAGCGGAGAGATACAGAATACTCTCTAGGGAGCCCCATTTGACATAAGGAACAGTAAGCAAGGGGGTCAGTGACACCCCTGAGTCCTTAGTCTTAGGTCTAGCCCCATGTCCCTTAGATTCCAACATCCTGACAGGAATAATGTCTAAAACTAGTATAACATCTAGCAACAGTTCCCCAGACTAATATTTCACCCAAGAAAAGTCCAGAAAGTACTTATCTGGCAGGCGAAGGTTTAATCTGGAGAAGGAGAGCAATGAGAGTCTGCTCTGCATAGGATAAGCAAGAAAAAAGCAAAATGGTGACAGCAAAGGAGGAAGCCAACCAGAAGAAGGCCCACAAAATAGGCATTCTGCTTAATGCATACTTCTCTGTTGCCGTTGCCTGGCAAAGTCTACAACTCTTACCACGGGCCACCACGGCTCCTGAAGACACTCATGACATGAAATGGATGAAAGGGCATGAGGAGACAAGAAGAAAAACCCACTCTGACTTCTGTATGTCAAACAGTTACAGAGATATGTCCCAAAGAAGTTCACCCACAAAAGTCAATGGAGCAAAGATGGTGGTGGCACGGGAACCGCTCTTAAAAGACCTGCGCACCTAAAAATAGGCAACATTTTGAGATACACAAAGAAACCCAATGATCCTAGGGAATATGTGAGGGACACCAAAAGACAGGACCCTAAACGGAAAAGCCCAAGAAAGGTTCCCAACCCCTAATTAAGGATGGCCAAAAATTTGCCTCAAACTGAAATCGGCGAATAATGGCACTTGCTGCTTGACAAATAATTTCCAGCAAAAAGTGCAGATTTTCCTCTTTTTTTAAATAGCTCATTCCATTGAAATCAATGGTAACATTGAATTTACACACAACACAAAACAAATATTATTTTATTTCCCAAAGGCATAGTATACAAGGGGCATGAGGGTGCCTATGTTGGTTGGGTGTGGAGAAAGAATCAGTTGAACAGGGAATGTTTTTTTTTTTTTTTTTTTACTGGGATTGGGGGGGCAGTTAATAAAAAATAAATCTTAAATACAAATAATATTCCCCATAAGACATGGTATAAAAGGGGTCTGAGGAGGGTAACTGTGTTGGTGGGTGGAGTCTGGGTAATTAATCAGTTGAACAAGGAATTTGTTTTGGGGGGTTTCTTGTCTGTATTGAGGAGACAGTTAATAAAAAAAAAATAAATACAAAATATAAGAAATTTGTATTTAAAGTGATAGAGACAGGAACCCCCTGACATAAGCTGCCACTAAGGTGGACTGATACTATACTTGATAGAGTATTTTGTAGAAGATCATTTGTTAGATTTGTTGTTAGAAGCCCAAGCCCTGAGGAAACATTTGTAGGACTTAGGCTTGTTAGAAACCACCCCTCATTTTTTTTTTGTAGGACTATGTTTTTATTTTATTTTATTTTATTTATTTATTTTTTAAAGTACAAGCACTGAGGGAAAAAAATGCCCAACTGGCCTAGTGCCAGCAGGTGATGTCCTGTTTGCCAGTGGTCACTGTCCATTGTCAAATGCCCTGATATAGATGCAGAATTTGTGACTGTTCTTGCTGCTCCTGCTGAGTTGTTTAAACAGCAGGATGATTAGGCTGCTGAAAGGGGATGGGACCAACAACAGCAGTAGCATGGTTGATGAATGATGAAGGTTCCACTTGCCTCCCACGACTAGCTCCAATGATGCATCTGAGGCAGTAGCAGCACAATAAGTAGACTCCAGTCTATGTGGAGAAAAGAAGTTGGCCAATAATTCTTCTCCACCTGCCCCTCCTCCAAAATCATGGGTACATTGTTATTAGAATATACATTTTTCCCTTGAGAGCAGGAACTGTGCCTCTCATCAGCAACTGAAATGTGCACAGTGTATGTGATAAATAACATCTGGGGGCACAACTGTATCCAAACCATGACACCAGAACCTGCCACTGCCACTGTCACTATACCCCTTGTCCAGACCCCGCTAAGGACACATGACAACTTGCTGACAGTTTAATATTAATGATGAACCCTCCCTGCCAGCATCCAAGCATATTCTGTGGGATGGAATCTCCTCAGATGCTGCTTGTTGCCCTGCTTGTGATTCTCCTCCACCTGGCATGTGTGGCCAGTGTACCACAGTGTGCAATGGGTGGACATGAACTGCCACATCCTACCATCAACAGAGTGGCTATCATCTGGCTGGGGAGGTAATGATGAACAAGGTGGATTGGCAGAAGATGTACTTGTTACCCAAGAGGAAGAAGGTGATGGTGAGTTATTTGTTTCGCTCATCATGGAACTTCCATCTCTGCATGGGTTTCTCTATTCTTCCTCCTCTTTGATCTCCGCCTCACCTTTGTTGTCTTTCTGGAGAGTCAGGGGGTAGAGTAACAGCAGTGCTTGATTTCTGTGATGGGTGTTTGTCTTTAACAAGTTTGACATAAATGTGATGGTGTCTGTTTCATGTGTGATGTCAAGGAGGTTGTGCCATGGTGTTTTCCCTCCTTTCCCCTTCTCACTGACTTGTCACAAATTATGCACAGTGCCGTTAATGATGATTGCACTGTGCCAGCCCCAAGAGAAAAATAGTCCCATACCCATGACTTCAGGGGAATAGGAAACAGGTAGAGAAGAATTGCCTCTTTCTTCTTCTCCTCCACATTCTCTGTCACTGTCTGTGGCAAAAAGGTGAAAACCACGTAAATCAATGGGTGGAAACTTTCTAGCCATTGAAAACATGGCAAAAGATTTTGGCCAATGGACGAAAAATGCAAAAATTTTAATTGCTAGTTTTAAAGGGGATTTTCCTGCGAAAAAGTGGACAACAACATGGTTTTGTGGAATTTCTCACCGGAACACAGCAAGAGATTTTGCCCACCCCTACACCTAATATGATATCAGTGAAAGAGTTAAGTCTCACAAATGCAGCCATCCTGCACCATAACTCAGGGTGTGAACAATAACAGGATAATAAAATACCCATCATGAGTGAAAGAGCCCAGGGGCTCAGAGAAAACCTTGGTATGGAGTGGTACAAGGTAGAAACAATGAACGTGTGAATCTTGCATCACTGTGTAAGTGCAGAAGTGTGGTAAGTGTAGGAATTTAAAACAGGGGATTCAAATACAGGGGATTACACAGGGGAACACATTTATCAGTCTTATTGTGCAGCTATTTTCTGCCTGCCTGCCTTTTAGCTTGTGGTAACTGGCACAAATGAGTGGTAGCATGATTGTCCATTTAACTCAATGCACAAACTGCCATATGTTTGCACACCTGGAACACCGGTTCCAGGGTGCATACGTCTGTGGCAGATGTGAGCAAGTGGTCTCTCTGGAAGCTCGTATTAGAGAGCTGGAGGGGCAGGTTGCAACATTGAGAAAGACAGGCAATCTTGAGAGGGGTCTGCTGACTAAGCAGCAGGAAGCAATGGTAGGTAGTTCTGGGGGTGGAGACTGCACAAAGAAAGAGCAGGTAGCCAGATGGGTTACTGTTAGACATAGCAAGGGGGAAGGACAGAGGAATAGGGAGGACACTCCTGTGTTTACTAATCCTAACAGATTTGCTACATTGAGTAATGATGTTGGGGATGCTGACACAGGAATGTCTTTGCTGGAGAGGACTGTTCTCTCTAACAGCTGAGTGAACAGCCCCTCTAGCACAGATGGGATCCAGGACTCAGGCAGACCTAGACAGATGGTGGTGTTAGGGGATTCTATTATTAGGAAGACAGACAGGGTAACCTGTCGCCAAGATCGCCACAGTCGTACAGTTTGCTGTCTCCCGAGAGCTCGGGTTCAACATGTGGCTGATAGGGTTGATAGATTGTTGGGAGGGGCTGGGCATGACCAGGCTGTCATGGTACATGTTGGTACTAATGAAAAAGTCAGTGAAAAATGGATTTCTGAAATTCTACCTGTGCCATGCGCTACATTAGAAAGGCAACGGGAGATTAGGGAGTTAAATGCGTGGATAAAGACTTGGTGTAAGCAAGAGGGGTTTGGGTTCCTAGAGCACTGGGCAGTCTTTTCCCTTGGGGGCAATCTTTATAGTAGTGATGGATTGCACCTTAGTGGAAGGGGGGCCAAGGTGCTGGGCGATAGAATGGTTAGAGGGCTGGAGGAGACTTTAAAGGGATAGTAATACTTTGTTTTAACTTTATTTTATTTTGTAGGCATTAAAAAAACATGAAGAATGATATAAGTCTTATGTCTCAAACCTTTATGGTTTAAGAGATATTCACAAGCAACGTTTCCCCCTCCCGCCCCTTTTTCCTAGTGTAAGCCATCTCTTCTCAGATGTGAATCTGGTTGTAAGACCAGACAGATAACAGCAGGGGACAATCTTCTTTGTATGAAAAGAATGAAAGCCCTTCCCCCCTTGACAAGCTTTTCAGCTTTTTCCCTTATCTTAATTGAAGATTGTCCCTCTCTGCAGTCTACCTGGGCACCTCCCTTCTGATCTGGCTGAAGGGGGGGCGGATACTTTGCTTGTAAATATCTCTTAAACCATAAAGGTTTGAGAGATAAGACTTATATCGCTCTTCATGTTTTTTTAATCCCTACAAAATAAAATAAAGATAAAACAAAGTATTACTATCCCTTTAAACTAAAAAAAGGGGGGGGGAGCTGCAACACAGGCTGGGGAAGGTAGTATAATTGAAGAAATGGGAATAGAGAAGGGGCATGGGGGTGGAGAGGGGGAATGGGCTAGTTCATCTAATAGGGAGTTGCCATTGTTACAGCCTGATAAAAGACAAATATATTTAAAAAAGAATGAAATCTTTAGGAATGACAAAAAAATAAAATGTATGCATGCAAATGCTTGTAGTCTGGCTGGTAAGATGGGGGAACTAGAAATGATTGCAGTACATGAGCAGTATGATCTGATTGGAGTGTCTGAAACCTGGTTAGATGATACGTATGACTTGGCAGTCAATCTAGAGGGTTATTCACTTTTTAGGAGGGATAGGGTTAATAAAAGGGGAGGAGGGGTATACCTATATGTAAAGCGGGCCTTAAAACCTAGTTTAAGGGAAGATATAAATGAAGGGTCCAATGAAAAGGTAGAGGCCTTGTGGGTTGAAATACACACTGGGGGCACACATAATAAAAAGATGTGGGGATTTGCTACAAGCCACCTAATGTTGGGGAGTTGGAGGAAGCCCAACTTTTACTGCAAATGGAAAAGTCTGCTAGGTCAGCAAAGGTAATTATAATGGGAGATTTCAACTACCCTGAAATTGACTGGAGCAATATGACTTCAGGCACAACAAAGGGAAATATTTTTCTAAGTATGATAAATGATAATTTTATGTCCCAACTAGTAGAGGAACCAACTAGAAAAGAGGCCTTGCTTGACCTAGTGCTCTCAAACGATTCTGACATGGTAAAAAATGTGCAGGTAAGGGAACATTTGGGCAGCACTGACCACAATATTGTATCCTTTGAAGTTTGTTATGAGAAACCCAATAGCAAGAGTTTAACCAAATCATTGAATTTCAAAAACGCTAATTTTACAAAGTTAAAAGAAGCTTTAAAGGATATCCAGTGGGATGTAATTTTCAAAGATAAAAATGCACAAGAATCATGGAATGTACTTAAAATGCTCTTGGGCAAATATACACGTCAATGTATACCATTGGGGAATAAGCACAAGAAAAGTAAAGAAAAACCAATGTGGATTAATAATGTGGTTAGCAGGGAAATGAAAAATAAAAAGCAGGCTTTTAAGGTGTTTAAAGGGATAGTAATGTTTCATAATAAAAGCAGCTCTAATTAATCATCATAGTATTTGGACTTTGGAGAGTGTTATTTCAATTCTGTCAGAGTTGTAGTTCAAGAGTAATTCAATGACAAAGTGTCCCCCTCCCGCCCCTTTTACTGATGTAACACTGCTCAGCCAAAGCAGAAGGGAGGTGCCCAGGTAGATTGCAGAAAGGGACAATCTTCAATTAAGATAAGGGAAAAACCTGAAAAGCTTGTCAAGGGGGGCAGGGATTTCATTGTTTTCATAGGAATTAGAGTGTCCCCTTCTGTTATCTGTCTGGTCTATGGACTGCATTCCACATCTGAGAAGAGATAGCTTACACTAGGTAAAAAGGGGTGGGAGAGGGAAACTTTGCTTGTGAATATCTCTTAAAACATAAAGGTTTGAGAGATAAGACTTATATCATTCTTCATGTTTTTTTAATGCCTACAAAATAAAATAAAGTTAAAATGAAGTATTGCTATCCCTTTAAGTCAAACGGGTCAGATGCATCATTTAAAAAATATAAAGAATGTAATAAAATCTGCAAACAAGCAATTAAGCTAGCTAAAATAGAAAATGAGAGAAACATTGCAAATGAGAGCAAGAAAAACCCTAAACAATTATACAAGTATATTAATAACAAAAAAGTTAAGGTTGATATTGGTCCTCTTAGGATTGAGACAGGTGAATTGATTAGTGAAGATAAAGCTATGTCTGACACCCTAAATACATTCTTTGCTTTAGTATATACAAAGGAAGCAGCAATGAGAAGCTGTGGGCAAACAGACAAAACCATGGAATTTCCTCCAACATCTACATTGCTTACTGAGGACAACGTCCAAAAGGTTTATAGTGAATAAAGCGCCTGGACCGGATGGTATACACCCAAGGCTACTTAAGGAACTTAGTTCAGTAATAGCAAAACCATTATACTTAATATTTATTGATTCACTTTCATCAGGCATAGTGCCCTGTGATTGGAGGAAAGCTGATGTAGTTCCATTGCTTAAAAAGGGAGCAAGATCCGAACCAGGAAATTATAGACCTGTGAGCTTCACTTCCATAGTGGGTAAGATACTAGAAGGGTTATTAACTGACAGTATTCAGAACTATGTGAAGACAAACAATATCATTATTAGGAATCAGCATGGTTTCATGAAGAACAGATCATGTCAGACTAATTTACTTGCATTTTATGAAAGAATGAGTAGTAATTTGGACAGGGGAATTGCTGTTGATGTAGTATACTTAGATTTTGCAATAGCCTTTGACACAGTGCCTCACAACAGGTTACTGCATAAATTAAAAGGCTTCACTTCGGGCAGTGTTATCTGTACATGGATTGAGAACTAGTTAAATGATAGATGACAGAGAGTTGTCGTAAATTGAACTTTTTCAAAATTGGTCTAGGGTTATAACTGGGGTGCCACAGGGTTCAGCCCTGGGACCAATGCTTTTTAATTTGTTTATTAATGATCTAGAAGTGGGAATTGAAAGTAGCATCTCAATCTTTGCTGATGAAACTAAGCTATATAAGGAAATGCATACAGAGCTGGATGTTTTTTCTCCACAGAAGGATTTAGATAAACTAAGTGAATGGGCAGAAAAGTGGCAGATGTCATTTAATGTAGATAAATGTAAGGTTATGCATTGGAGCTTTAGAAACAAACTTGCTACATATACTCTAAATGGGAAACAACTTGGGAAATCCTCATTAGAGAAAGATTTAGGAGTACTGATAGACACTAGACGTCACAGCAGTGTGCAGAGTCACTCAGCTGCTGCAAGAACAAATAGAGTACTAGCCTGCATAAAAAGAGGTGTAGAAGCAAGGGTTGCTAATATTATCCTCCCTCTGTATAAATCCTTGGTTAGGCCTCATCTAGAATATGGAGTACAATTTTGGGTGCCCGTTCTAAAAAAAGACATTACTGAACTGAAAAAGGTGCAGAGACATGCAACAAAACTGATAAAGGGATTGGAGGATCTGAGTTACAAAAAGAGACTAGCCAAACTGGGTTTGTTTACAGTAGAGAAGAGACGTCTAAAGGGTGATATGGTTACCATTTACAAATACATTCAAGGTCAATACAAAGAACTATCCAATTAATTATTTATGCAAAGAGCTGAGCTAAGAACAAGAGGTCATCCATTAAGACTTGAGGAAAGGCACTTTCGACTAAAACATAGACAGGGATTCTTTACAGTAAGGGTGGTAAGGCTATGGAATTATTTGCCTCGGGATGTTGTGCTTGCAGATAATGCAGCTGCATTCAAAAAAGCAATGGATGCCTATCTAGCACAGAACAATATTGACACATATGACAGATGGCTTCCAAGCAGATAGGATATTGATCCGGGGAACTATTTGACTACCAGTTGGAGTCAGGAACGAATAATTCCCCCCCCCCCACACACACACACACACACTTGGGACTAGATTGGAAATTGCTCCAGATGGCTTTTTTTTTGCCTTCCTCTGGATCAACAGGGGTGTTATTGGCATTGGCTGGACTTGATGGTCGCATGTCTTTTTTCAGCCTTATCTACTATGTTACTATGTAATGTGAACCAAGGCACTCAAGGGGTTACTCACCAATCTTCATTTTCTTCAGATTACCAAAGTGAAGGGTGGAGAACTCCAGGGCACACTGCTGGGAGGAAAAACTTGCAAGATTCTCTCCACAGGGCTGCTAGGTAGGGATGCGTAAAAATTTCCACCTCAAACTGAATTCGGCAAAAAAAGTGCGCTTTTTCCTCCTAGCTCATTCCATTAAAATCAGTGGGAACACAGAAGTCACACTCAACACATAGCAAATATTATTTTATTTCCCAAAGGCATAGTATAAAAGGGGCATGAGGGTGTCGCTGTTGGTGGGGTGTGGGGAAAGAATCCGTTGAACGGGGATGATTTGTGGGGGGGGTTTGTTTACTGGTATTGGGGAACAGTTAATAATAAATAAATCCTAAATAAAATAAAATAAAATGAAAACCATAAGACATGGTATAAAAGGGGTCTGAGGAGGGTGCCTGTGCTGGTGAATGAATTAATCATTTGAACTGGAAATTTGTTTTGGGGGGGGTTCTTGACTGCTATTGGGGGGACAGTTAATAAAAAAATATATCAATAAAATAAAATAAGACATTTGTATGTAAAGTGATAGAGACAGGAACCCCCGGACATAAGCTGCCTCTGGTGTGGACTGATACTTGACTTGATAGATTATTTTGTAGAGGATGATTTGTATGATTTGTTGTTAGAGGCCTTTGTAGGACTTAGACTTATTAGAGGCCCAAGCCCTGAAGAAACATTGATTTGTAGAACTTAAGCTTGTTTGGCACAAGCCCTAAGGAAACATTGATTTGTAGGACTTAGGTTTGTTAGAAACACCCCCCCCCCCAAAAAAAAAATATATATATATTTATTTTTTGTAGGAATATGTTTTCTTTTTTTTTTTTTTTTTCAAAGCACAAGCCCTGAGGAAAAAAACAAAAATGCCCTACTGGCCTAATGCCAGCAGGTTATGTTGGCCAGTGGCCACTGTCAAATGTCCTCCTGAGTCATGAGTTGCAACTGCTGTTTGTACTGAGGCTGCTAAGTTGTTTGGCAGCTGAAAGGGAATGGAATCAACAATAGCAGTAACATGGAAGATGGATGATGAAGGTTTCACTTGCCACGGCTGACTACAGTGATGTGCCTGAGGCAGTAGCAGCACAATAAGTAGCCCCCTGTCTATGTGGAGAAAAGAATAAGTTGGCCAATAATTATTCTCCACCTGCCCCTCCTCCAAAATCATGGGTGTGTTATTGTTAGAATCAGCAACTGCAATGTGCAGTGTGTGTGTAGTAAATAACATCTGGGGGCACAACAGTACATATGTATGTAAGTATATCTTTATTTATATGGAGCCACACAGTGTACGCAGCACCTTACAATAGACATATGATTCAATAAATAAGAGGGGATGAAATAAGTGCGACATTCATAGAAATAATGGGAAAGAGGTCCCTGGCCCAAGGAGCTTACAGTCTAAATGGGTAAAAGGAGACATACAATGGGGTAAGAGGGTGTTAAGTGCTGAGAACAGTATCCAAACACCATGACACCTGAAACCAAGTACTGCCGCTGTCACTAAACCCCTCGTCCAGACCCCGCTAAGGACACATGACAACTTGCTAACAGTTTAATAGTAATGATGAACCCTCCCTGCCAGCATCTTAGCATATTCTAGGGGATGGAATCTCCACAGATGCTGCTTGATGCACTGCTTATGATTCTCCTCCACCACACTGGCATGTATGGTCAGTGCACCACACAGTGTGCAATGGGTAGAGACAAACTGTCACATCCTAACATCAACAGAGTGGCTATCATTAGGAGGGGGCGGTAACAATGAATGAGGTGGATTGGCAGAAGATTTAGTTACCCTAGAAGGTGATGGTGATGGCAAGCTAGTTGTTTCACTCATCATGGAACTTTCAGTCTCGGCCTTGGTTTCTCCACTCTTCTTTGATCTTTGCCTTGCCTCTTGCTGCCTTTCTGGAGAGTCAGGGGGTCCAGCAAAAGTGGTACTTGATTTCTGTGGTTGGTGTTTGTCTTTAACATGTTTGGAGTAAATGTCATAGTGTCTATGTTTCATGTGTGATATCAAGGCACATGTGCCAAGGTGTTTTCCCTCCTTTCCTCTTCTCACTAACTTATCACAAATTGTGCACAGTGCCATTGCTGATGACTGCACTGTGCCTGCCCCAAGAGAAAAATGATCCCACACCCATGATGACTTCAGGGGGAAGGGGACAGATGGAGAAGAATGGACTCTTTCTTCTTCTCTTCCACATTCCCCTTCATTGTTTGTGGCAGTGAATAATGTTGCTGCTTTTGCTGCTACTGCCTCAGATTCATCCCTGTCTCCCATTCCTTCTCAGTTTCTGCTAAAAAGGCCATCAATGTCTCTTCCACCCCAGCTTCTCCAGCATCATCATCATCACCCCTACTAGTCCCTATGTTCTGCTGCTCTATTCCAGACATCTCAATGCTGCTTGGAAGAGGTGACGAGCAATGTGACAGAGGGTCCCCTAATGTCACACTTTCCATTTTCTTTTGACCTGAAGAAGAAGGCAGACTAGCAGCAGTATCAGTAGGAATAGGCAGCTGATCTGTGCTCCTGCCTTCTCTCCTCCCCCAACACCAGTTCTGGCCTCTTCAGGATCATGTTCCACCTGGACACTGTGGTGAAGGGAAGGAGGAGGACTCCCAGATCCAGGGGAATGGTGTTGAATCCCTTGACCACTAGTCTGGAGTTGGACACTCTCAAATGTTTCCCCTACCATTCTGGTTTCTTCACCATTACTGCTACTACTACTAACACCAACCACATCAAGTTCAGCCGCAGAGTCTTCCTCCTCAGTCTCACAGTCACTAGTAATATCAGGATATTGTTGATTACCCCCTCCTTCACTCCTAACACTAACAAGCTGCTGGACCTTAGTAGCAGTAGTATTAGCACTGGCAGGACTGCTTGGGAATGGCTAGTGTGATTTAGGGTCCCTTGCTGTCACACTTGGCATCAATTTCTTCTTCCCCCCTGAGTACTACAAGAAACACTGTCAGCAGGCAAACTATTGGTGGCAGCAGGTTCAGCACTGTCAACAGGTTCAGCATTGGCAGCAGGGGCAGCACATCGAGCAGCAGGTACAGCAATGGTGATTGTAGGTACAGCATTGGTGGCAGCATGGGCAGCACATCTGGCAGCAGGTACAACACTAGTGGCTGCAGGTACAGCAATGGTGGCACTGGTAGCAGGGGCAGCACATCTGGCAGCAGGTACAACACTAGTGGCTGCAGGTACAGCAATGGTGGCACTGGCAGCAGGGGCAGCACATCTGGCAGCAGGCACAACACTAGTGGCTGCAGGTACAGCAATGGTGGCACTGGTAGCAGGGGCAGCACATCTGGCAGCAGGCACAACACTAGTGGCTGCAGGTACAGCAATGGTGGCACTGGCAGCAGGGGCAGCAGATCTGGCAGCAGGTACAACACTAGTGGCTGCAGGTACAGCAATGGTGGCACTGGCAGCAGGGGCAGCATGTCTTGCAGCAGGCACAGGCAGCTGACCTGTCCTGCTCTCACTAGTACTACCCTTTTCTCCCTCCCTTCCTATTCCCTTTTCTCCCTTCCTTCCCATTCCCTTTTGCAGCTCAAATTCAGTCATTAGCATATCATCCTGTAGAACTACTGGTTATACGGATGGAATGTCCTCTCTTACACACCTCCAGCAGTTCGACAACCCTGAAGCCATTCTCTCTCTCTCTGCTTCCCCACATGTCTACTGGGGGGAGCGGAGAAGATCTTCTCAGACTTCAGCACAACAAACATTGCTCCTGTACCCCTTTTTAGTGCCACAGGGATGTACATTGCACACCCCTGTGACACTGAAAGTGTTGAAAGTTGCACTATTAACAACAATTCTCTTTGCTTTTGCCCCATTTACACGAGTACAATATTATCCTCAGTTTCCTGTCTGGAAAGCAACTGGTTTAATCAAAAAGAGAGGAGAAGAAAATGGTGTGTTAGTGCACTTTAAAATGTGATCTTTATTATATCCTATATAATAATTCTCTAAAATGTGTGTAACTACGCAGTCATGCGCAGTAGAGACTGCCCCGCTCTGTGTCAGCCACGGCACGGGCAGTCTCTACTGCGTATGACTGCCCCGAGACCGGCTGGCAGTGGCACTGTGGCCCGTGTAACGGGCTCTTCAACTAGTTTATTAATAAAATACTTGCTTCTTTCAGAAATGTTTAACGCTTTATCTAATTTAATGAAACAGAACATAAAGTTGACATAATTACATGGTCTATAGGATCCAATATTAGACATAATTTGTGGTATCTGTGTCCAGTATTGGTCTATGTAAGTTTCATGCTACTATACTGAGACTGAGGCCTAGATGCACTAAATGTCGATGTGGTGTCAGAATGATATTGTCGTTGTGTTCGAATCATTCAAACAATTCGATCTGCACACACATCGACATATTCACAAAAATTGTCGGATGGAAGGTGAGGGTTGGAGAAGGTCCCTATTAGCATAAAGGATTTTTGAAGTGTCATTGGTGTGGAAGGGATCTCCTCCCCTCACACATCACCAACACTACGACAATTCTGAACAGCATTTTCTGTGCTTCCCAACCCAACCAGTAGGGGAATAAAGAGGATGCTGAGATTGGATAGATGTAGCCTTACGATAGCCTACGATAACACAGGGCACCTTTGATGATAATCACAATAGTGCACCTGCAGTCCAGTATGAGACTCTAATATAGCTCTCTACTTCAGAGATTCAGCTAGTGAATGGATTTCTGTATTCAGTGATATGCAGGACATCTGCAATTATCGGGTTTACATCTGAAATGTATATATTTTTACATGTAGTGGATAAACAGATCATCCTACATGTAGTTACTAAGAAATGGCAACAAACTCATTACACTGTATACCATTTAGTTGCCCTGTTTCCCCTTAGAGGAAATAAAATATTATCCACGAATACTTAAATTTACTGTTGTTTCTAATACATGTTCAAGTACATGTGACCTTCAGTCATTTTATTATATATCTATTAAACGTTGAGTTTTAATTTCCCATTTACCTCCAAACTGACAGTACTGAACTAGTCTCTTTTTGGTGGTTTCCTAGCTCTCTGATGTCCCAAGTAATAATGACATGAGACATTTTGAGAAGATACACACTAGCATTGTGACTATGGAGATGCCGTTCCCTTCAGTCACATGGAGCAAGGTCAGTGTCCAGGATCTTGGAGGGGAGAGAAGCATTGGAGGAAGCGGATGGCAAGCTTGTATTTGCTGCCCACTTCCTCCAATACCTCTCTCACCTCCTCACTTGCTGCCTGCTACCTCTGCTACCTCTCTCCCCTCCTCACTCATCGACATTGTCCCCTGCATGGAGTTGCACACTGAACGACTTTGTCCCTCCTCACCATATGAGTGAGGAGGGACGAAGTTGTTCAGTGTGCGACTCCATGCAGGGGACAATGTCGCTGAGTGAGGAGGGGAGAGAGGTATTGGAGAAAGCGGGCGGCAAGTGAGGAGGGGAGAGAGGTATCGGAGGAAGCTGGCGGCAAGTGAGGAGGGGGGAGAGGTAGCAGAGGTATTGTAGTTATATTAATCCAGCAAGAAATACAGTTAGGTTTTTATTGTATTTCAAATTTTATATTTAGGTGTCACATAGGTGAATCATCATTATTTTCCTTTTCTTTTCCATTATCATTTTTATTTTTTACATTTTCCAAAATTATGTATCTTGGTATTTTGTAGCCTATTAGTAACTGTATTTTGTAGTCCAACCAAGAGGATATTTCTTGTGCTGTCTACCCCTCCCTTTCTTGGACCTTATCTTACATCAACAGTGGACCTTGAGAGGACTTCTGTTTTACATGAAATGATTAAGGACAAGCAGCAAAAGAGAGAGACCTAACTGCTCATAAGTTTATATATCCTTATTTATCCATGCATTGTCTGAATGGGTGTTTTTAGTGATTAAGTATCCATTTATTCTGATATATTATTGTTTAATCTCCATATACCACTCAGAATCTCTCTCTATCCCACATAGGTTGGATCTGGCTTTGTGCGCTGTGTCTCACCTTCTTTTCTCACATTTGTGATTGCCATTTGATGGTGTCTGATAGAGAGCCAAGCTGGGAGAGAGATAAATATTTAATTCTTATGGTATTTAGGTTTAGTACTATGATGGTAATTTGGATTTAAGTAGTACTATTGGTTCATGTAGTCTTTCTTATTTAGCTGTATCCATTTTCTATATAAGTCAGAAGGTAATTAGGTAGCTTTATATATGTATATACCCTGTATACAATATGTATATTTAATACAATATTTAGCCAACATTTGTCTGATTTGTTATTGCATCATTAATTTATTTCATTTTGTTTTGTGATGTTGGATTGTAATACAGATGTATGGTATATATTATGTTTAATAGAGAGCTATGTTGCGATAGAGAGCCACACTTTTATTTATATATATTATGTTATTCAGTGCATCAATGATGTTGTTAACGTCAAGATAATACAGTTTGCCATATTATACTCTATTAGATTGACATTATTATTATGAAAGTTAGCTCATCACTATTAGACGTGAAGCTTAGAGGGATAATAATGTTTCACAAAAACAGCAGCTCCAATTAATCGTCATTGTATTTGGGCCATGGAGAGTGTTATTTCAGTACAGTCAGAGCTGTAGTTCAAGAGTAATTGAATGATAACGTATTCCCCACCTGCCCTTTTCACCTAGTGTAAGCCACCTCCCCTCAGATGTGGAATCTGGTCCTGGGACCACACAGCTCTCAGCAAGGGACAATATTCTTACTGCGAGCATAAGAAAAACCTTGCCCTTTGACAGGTTTTTCAGGTTTTTCCTTTTGCTCACTGAAGATTGTCTCTCTCTGCGAATCCATCCGTACTGTATTGCTGCTCTGAGGTGAGCAGTGTTACATCAGTAAAAAGGGTCGGGAGGGGATACTTTACTCTTGAATGACAATCTGACAGTATTGAAATAACACTCTCTATGGCTCAAATACTATGAAGATTTATTGTGAAACATTACTAACCCTTTAATGTGTGATCTCGGCCACCGTATCAACTGAATTCACTCCTATAGCAACTGCAAGTACTACAGAACAGTGAAGAATTTAAATGATTTAAATGATTTCTTGAACGCTGTCTCCTCTTGTTACATTTGTTGCACACATGACAAAACACTGGTGCATGCTGCTAAAAATGTAGTAGAATTTAAATTTTTTTTAGCGTTTTAAACGAGATTAATAAAATACACTATATACACTATATATATTGGAGGAGCAGTTTCTCATTGAAAAAATCACAGATGGGATCATCTGAGCAGAGACTGGCTGAGAATCTCTGCATACCAGTATTTTGTGAGGTAGTATAAATGTGCTCTCTGACCACATCTAAATATGAGTGCAAGTCTTTATATTTTATTTAAATTGTTCACATTGGATAATAGGCACTACTGGCGCTTTCTTGTTTTTTCTTTTGTTCTACAAGAGATTAAATATGGTCACCAAGTTAGAGGGTATAGAGGAAAAGAGAAGAGGCACAGGAATTATACCAGGGGCTAAACCTGCTGAGAGGTCATAGGTGGAAGAGAAGGTATTAGGAAAATTAAACACTGAACTTATAGGTCAAGAGACACAAGGAGATCCATTCTATAGCTGTGTCAAGAATGCCACTGTGTATTGTGTCAAGTAGGAGTGTGTGACCAACAGTGTCAAAGGCTACAGAGAGGTCTAGGTAATATACTATAATGGTATTTGTTCTTTGCTGTATATGTCATTAGTATCTTTTGCCAGGACTGTTTCTGTGGAGTAGTTGGAGCTGAAACCTGACTGTAATGGGTCTAGAAGAGAGTGGGAGTTGAGCAAAGAGATTAAGCATCAAATGGCACATTTACCTTCCTTCAGTTTAACAGATTGTAAAGCATTTATCTAATGAAGTAAAAGTACACAGTCCCTGCATTCATTACCTAAGCAGAATAAGCTGAAGCCTTTAGGCATGTATGAAGTAATTTATAATCAAAGACAAAAGATACCAGCTAATGTTGCCATAGAAACAGTGACGTCTTTCATTAATACATCAGCAAGCCAACATATCTACACATTTCTAAAGATGCAGTAAAGAATATGCTTGCTCTACAGTAGATGTAATAAATTGCTGGCCCCCCAGCTGTTGGTGGTTACAGGAGCCCAGACATTGAGAACTCCTGCTCTTTAATAAACCAAGTTTTTATGACTCCTTTTAAAAGATATCAAGATAAAAGTCAGCATTAACATGCATCTTATTTCTAATACTACAAGCTTCCCCCTTATTTTATCACTGTTTCGGACATAGGTACAACTTAGCATTTTTGTATTGCTTCATGGAAGTACTATTTTATTATAAGGCTGTGTTTACAACAGCTAAATGAACATAGTTGCAATATAACTCCAAAAAGACTTACATTTTACCCATTTCATAGCTGGCAGCCCATGTCGGCATCAGTGGTATACCTCTGGCTGATGCCCATGTTTCTCGACCAATCACTGTACATTATGATGCCCATCACAATTTGCAGGTTACCAGTGGAGCCAAAATAGTCACAGAAGCAGGGAATATTTGCCCTGCAAGCATTCCATGTAGGCATTTTGTCACCATAGACCTATTCCTTCTGCATGACATTTAATTCCATTCCCTCTCCTGTGTCATCTCAGCCCAGTACCTTTCCTCTCCAGTGTCAGCCCTCTCTCTTCCATCCCCTGTGTCATACCACTCCCTCCCATATTACACTGCTTCCTCCTTCTGGCAGCTAACTCCCCTCCTTCCCCTTTGTTACATCTCTGTGTCATCCCACTCCCTTCTCTGTATCATCCCTCTTCCTTCCCTCCCCTTTAATCGCACTGCTCCCACTCCTGTGTCACATTGCTCCTCCCTTGATTTATCTCACACCTTTCCCTCTATTTTGTTACACCATTCCCTCCTATGTCACACAGCCCCCTTCACTGTGTCATCCTATTCCTTTCCCTGTGTCATACCACTCCCTGTGCTCTGACACCTACCCTTTGTCACATTGCTCCCTCCCTGTCGGCCCACTCCCTTCCCTCCCCTGTGTCCTACCACTCCCTTCCCTGTGTCACACCACTCCTTTGTGTTAGCCCACTCCCTTCCCTCCCCTCTGTAACATCACTCGCTTCCTGCTCCTTTCAACCTGCTCCCTTCACATTACATGCTCTCTTCTGTGGCCTTCCTTCTAGTAAAGTCACCGAGAGTGATATGAGAGGGCTATAGAGGGAAGCCAAGGAAACATCTTTAAGATGGAGGAGATGGGATCCTGGTGGTTTGGACAGAGGTATAGCAGAGGCAGTCCCTGAGGTGTGGGGGGGCCCACCAAACTTGGGGGCCACCAATAAGTTTTGCCCATTATATTGTATTGGAGGTCTGGGGGCTCCAGACAGGTCAGCGAGCTGGCTTCCGTTATTCCACCTTCTTAAGTGCCAGAAGGGTATCCAGTGTGTTGAGTACTCTTCTGGCACTCAAAATATTAAGCTTCTCTTACACAGGCACCCCCATTTGGCTGATAGTGTAGAGTGGTTCTAAGGCTATCAGAGGACAGTGGATCAAGTCTGGGGCTTCAAACAGTGCATGTGGGGGTTCTGTGGTGACCAGTGAAGTAAGTTGGGATGGCTGATAACCTAATGTTTTTCTGTGCCTACCATTAGAACAATCCTGCACTAGCAGACAGTGTAGTGCTCTTCTGTGGCTATCATTGGAACAAGGCCGTGCCAGCATAGAGTGTAGTGTGCTTCTGTGACTACCAGAGTAACAAAATGCACTGGTAGACAGCATATGTGTCATTCTGTGGTTACCAGTGGAACAAGTCTTGGCTGGCAGACAACGTAGTGAGAAGACAGTGTAGTGTGCGTCTGTAGCATGGAACAAGGCTGGGTTAGGATGGAAGACAGTGTGGCGTGGTTTTGTTCCTGCCATTGGAACAAGGCTTGCCTGAAAGACAGTGTAGAGCATTTGTTTGGCTGCCAGTGGAAAACACTGTATTGTGGTTCTGTGGCAATAAGGCTGAAGCACCAAGCGTATCTTTGGTACTGTGACTACCAGTGGGATAATGGAACAAGACTGAGAGAGCAGACAGTTTATATGTGGTTCTGTGATGGCAAACAGTGCAGTTTGGTTCTGTGAGCACTGGTATATCAAGACTGGACTGGCAAACAGTGTAATGTGGCTACCAATGGAACAAAGCTGTCCCAGTAGACACTGCAGTATGTTAATTAGCAACAAGGCTAAGGTGGCACACAGTGTATGTTGAGTTCTCTGACTAACAGTGGACAGTGGAACAAGGCTGTGGTATCAGACAGGTAATGTATGTTTATTTGGCTACAAGTGGTTAGTGCAATAATGTTGGGGTGGCAGATAGTGTATGTGTGGTTCTGTGACTACCAATAGACAGTGGAACAAGGTCGGGGAAGCAGACAGTGCATGTATCAGTGAAAAATGCTCTGGAAGCAGACAGTGGGACAGTGGAACAGAGCGGAGGTATCACAGAATTTATGTAGGGTTCTGTGTCTACCAGGGGACAATTGAAAAAAAGGCTTGGGTGGCAGACAGTTTTTGTGTGGTTCTGTGACTACCAGTGAACAATGGAATATATCTTCCTTCACCCTGCCTTATAGTGCATGAAAAACACCATGTTTCTTTTACTAGTGTTCTATATTACTTGCAATTAGCCCAGCACGATAGGGTGGTACAACCTGACAACCTATAAGATGATGATGTTCTTTTATGCCAGTACTTAAGGAAAATTTAGTTTTGCCATTAACTTCAATGCAATAGGTGGATAATTTGCACCTGGTTTATATCCAGGCATGTGGCTGATCACTACCACTTTACTCACTAATTCTGCCATTCTCCATTACATTAGCATGACTCAGCTCACTCAGCTCCTCTTTGTGATTATATTAAGCATGTAATTCAGAGACCATCAGGAGTATCAAGTTTGTCCTTCTATATACTCTCAGTGTCCTCTATCTCTCAATCTGTCTACCAGAACATTGACAATGAAAACCATGTGTGATTATAGTCTCTGGACTGAGGGATTGAGGGGCAAGTACAATATACTTGATGGGTTATAAATCAAATGCATTGCAATGTATTGAACACCCTTTTGTCAACTCAAAGGTTAAGGGAGGACTGTTGCTGTTAGTACAGAATTATCTATGCCGTATGCATCCTCTCTGTTGATGATCAGTGCCTTTCCCCCTCTACTTGCATAACTAATTCATAGTATATGGTAATGTGTGCTTTATTTTCCAAGGCAAAGCAATCTCAACACATCACCAGACCCACTCCTCCATTACACTGAACCTTAGTGCATTTCCCAACAGGAGTATGGTAATGTAAGCTTTGTCCCTCCAGGAATTAAAACTTCCACAACCAGCAAAACATTGGCTGGTTGGTATGATGGGAGTTGTACTAGCAAACAGGTGTGGGTTAAGTTTAACTAGATACATGGTCCAAAGGGCTGCAACGAATACATTGAAATAATGAATGAATGAATGAATGTGCTTATTTATATAGCACCCCAAGCGTACGCAATACTTTACAAATTGCATACAATGTTTTAAGAATTCAAACATTTTGCAAGAAGAATTCCAAGTGGAGCAGACATGTTCAAAATGTTATCTATCCTTCAAATTTATTGACTCTTGTAACAACTATGCTACAGATGGAAAAGGTAATAAGACCACTTAGCACAAAATGAGTAGCGTTTAAGTAAATGTTTATAATGTATTAAAATGGTTTCTCTATAAACATTTCCACTACTAGTTTATGACAGAGAGTGAGAAAACTGCCATTAGTTAATTTCACAAATAAACAGGTAATTGCAGATGATACAAAGAAGAAGATTTAAAGAGAACTTTGTAAAGAGATTTTGTAATACAGTAGTCATATGTAAAATCCAACCTAGGAAAATAATTAGGAAAAATGGTAATCAGATAGGTGGTTTATTAATTTTTCATCAACTGATAAGAGTTGAGTGGATCAATCTCAAACCTGTGTATGCATTGTGACGCCCATGTGCTACTTCTAACTGCCAATTTAGAGGTCTGAAAATTGTTCCTATGACCCAGGCCTTGAACAAAAGAGCCCAAGACTTTGATGTCTTATATTTAACCCCCATTTATGTTAATATATATAGTTAAATCTAAACCAGTAGTAGTGCATGCCAATAAATGAGGACCAAGACTGCAGTATTTAGTTAACTTGCTCTAGCCCTACTTCACTGCTCAAATGCTACTTTTCATATACCCCCAAAATGGCTCTTAGAAGCACAGTGCCAGAAAAGCATGATCACTGATGTGTGGGATTACAAAATGGATGTAACAGTACTCAACAAAATCTGGGTCATCTATCCTGGAACAGGCAAGCATAAATCAACTGCAGCTCTAGGACTCTGACCCTTCGAAAGTATTTGGATTAATATGATGCTTGGTAATAGTACTGGAATGACTAACTGCACAGGCAGGCAATGTAGTAGCATAATCCAGAACTAGCAATACATCAGCATAGGAAAAAAATGTCAGCAAACAGACAGTGGGTCAAGGTGAAGACTAGAGAGATAATATCAAACAGGAAGGGTTAATAAAGGCAGTACAAAGGGAGTATTATTACTAGAACTCAATCTAGAACCTCATAGTGCCCTAATGAAAACAATAGGTATTTAAAGGCTAGGAACACATGTAGCCAATTTCTACTTTTCAAAGATCTTGGTACAACTGTGCTCAACACAGTGATTTAGGGATGAAATGTTTTCTGAGTGATGACATTTGCTGGTGACCACAGAGTGCTGCGATTGGACCTTTCAGATAGTCTTATTTGAGATGGAGCTGGCATCTTGGAGACATCATGACATTTCCAAGAGCTGAAACCTTATCCTACCATAATCTTATTAAACTACCTTCCTGTAGATTACCATATTTCTGAGCAGGGCCCTCGTAATTTTGTTCTGTACATTATAACTATATCATAAGTTTTAGTGTGTCTTTTCTCTGTTGTATAGCACTTTGAAATATCTTGGCACTTTAAAATAAAGAATCATACCAAGTAATGCTGATATAATAATAATTAATTAATATTATTATTATTATTATTATTATTACTATTATTATTTAAGATCCTTTTGCCCAGAAGGGTCAGGAAGCCTCTCACCATGTGAATCCATTGCTTTGATGAGCCCGTATTCTTAAATGTAGATTTCTTTACAGCTCTGAAGATCTTTAGGTTGTGAATCCGGCTATACATATATGTTTGAGGCAATTGAATAATAAACTCACAATTGGTGGTTTTATATGGTAATGACTTGCAGGTCACAAGTTTGACTCCACATTATGTGCCATATGGGTAAATAGCCAGTCTTCTTGAAGAACCTCTACTTTATTTGATTCTGTGGAATAAGTTATGACCACTTCCTTTTCTGTTTTGGCTTCTGTATTGGTGTTGCTTAGGCAAGGGAAGCTATTCATTCACCTCTCTTTCTGCCTCAATGCAGGCCCTGATTTGGGGACTTACTCACCATTGGAGACATAGTGCAACTCCACAAAGAACCTTTCTTTTAGAGCACATGCGCCATTCTACAACACAGCAGCCAGAACACATCGGGGCAACCTGCAATATACACCCCAGCTAATGCTTCCACCCAATACCCATGATAAACCAAAGGATATTCCACTAACACTGGTAAAACTAATGTCAATAATAATAGTAAACCATAGAGTAAACCATCCTCTAGACTGTAAGCTCTCAGGAGCAGGGCTCTTCTGATCCTTCTGTTCTCCACATTTGATGGTACTATTTAATACCTCTGTATGTCTATTCCTAATTGTAAAGCTCTGCGGAATTAGTTGGCGATATAAAAAGAATAGTAATAATAATATAAATAACAAGTGGGTCTTTAATTTTACAATAATGTGATGCAGTACTGCAGGTCTTTCAAATAACAGCTTAACCTTTAAAGAACCAAAGCAGGATGAGCATCTAGTACCCAGTTCTTCTTTAGGGTTCCAGTTATTCATACCTCCCTTAAAAAAGACCTGTTCAGTACCCTTTTAGTGTAGCCTATTGAAATGTCACTGAAACCTAACTTTTAATCCTTCTATTAAAAAAATCATATCCTTTTATTAGCTTACTAGTATGGAAGCCCGTATACATGGGATAAAGTGCACCCAGCTGCCCCGGAGCCGGTAGCAGAGACATGACGTGAGCTGTCTGGAGCAGGGCATCGCGTTTGACGAGTCTCTACTGCACATGACTGCAGTCATGTGCAGTAGAGACTCACAGAATGCGCTGATCCTTAGCGGGGACATCCAGACGGCTCACAGTGAAGCTCCCTGTGTGCGAAACCACACATGCACAGTAGAGACTCTCTACTGCGCATGTGCGGTTACCGCTCACAGTGAGTGACGCATTCTACCACTATATATTATAGGATTAGCTTTCATTCAATAAAATCAGTTGATCTATGTCTCATCATCAGATGGGCATCGATCTTGATAAAATCAATATTGGCCTAATATAGCTTGTAGATTTGTTTAGCTTTCCTATCTAACTTTCTAATAGATATAGGGGAAAAGGATGATATTAACTCAGTACAAGATACTATTTTTTAGTATCCTTACAGCAGAGTTCAAATAGTATAAATTCTTTAATATGTCTTTTTTAATAAGCTCTTACTTCCAGTGCATTCCACTATAAGGCTCATCATACCTTAAGTGGTTTATTCCAAGAGTTTAACGGAATTCCGTATATTTTGACTCAAGTCAAGTCAGACAGATTTTTCCAAAATACCAATTCTTATAATTTCTGTTTTCCAGTTCTTATTTGCGAAACGGAATAGTTTTTCTGAGATTTTATTTTCAATTACTTTGTAGAACCCACCTAAAATACGTATTTTTCTCGATTATTTCTATTTCACAAGGGGTTAATAATATTACAGCCACTTTAAGACTTTAAATGACTTTAAAAGTCTTATTTAACTGGGTTAACTGTTTCCAACAGATTTTTATATTACAAGAAATCTCCCATAAAAGTCACCTTACATCACTAAAGTTGCTTTTTATTAACTGTTAAGTCATTGTTATCCCAGACCGGTAGATGTTTTCTCTCAGGTTTGAGTTATTAAATGTTATTGGGGTATATCAATCTTGTATCAAAAATACAAGTTCCTTTCCTTTATTCTACTACTGTTCTTAAATATAGTCGTTTTTAAATGCTGGTGATTAGATCAATTATCCGGATCCTTCTCTGGTGACGGGTTAACCAGAGAGACTAATACAACACACTAGTTCTAATGTCGTCACTTGTATCCGCCACTCACTCTTTTATCCCCACTTTTAAATCCTCCAAGGAGACATTATTCAAATAAGTGAGCGGCTGCTTTCAACTCTTTAACAGTCTTTTTCACTGAAAGAGTGAATATCATTCATTAGACATCCTCATTGTCTGTATTCTATTTCTCTCTCACACAATGTATAAATGGCTGTTCCCTCAGTCTATCCCTCATGGAGCTCTTCGTGGAGCATTCCACATATCTAATTCTGATCTTTAGTCAACTAAGCATACAGTGAGTGAGATATTGATCTTTAGTGTTAACTACAAGCCATTAAGCCTATTGCCCAACGCGTTTCTCTGTTCCACAAAGCTTCGTCAGGGGCTTTAGTTGAAGTGACCGACAAATTGGTGTTTTTTTTATACCCTCTTTCTCAAACTGGGTTGGTCAATTCTGTCACATGATTAATAAGTCATCCTGATATGGCAAAATTACTTTTAACTCTCATGTTAACAATGTAGCAAAAAGTATTCACTTACTGCTTCCTAATGTTCCTCTAATTTTACAGCAAAGGAGTAATTGAAGAGAAAATTTTTATTCACTGCTCATAGTTATCTTGAAATTTAAATGGTACTTTCTGACATTGCCTACATATTTTTTTTATCATTTTCTATAGATATATACATCCTACAAACATTAACCCCTTAGTGTCAAGATATTTAAAGATATAATTAATAAATAAATGTTAGGATCTTATACTGTCTTTATCTTTGAGTCTAATTTTATAAAAATTCCCATGATCAATTGATAAAAATGATCATCAAATAGATGTTTATAAAACATTTATATTACAATTGTCATAGAGCCATTAGATATAATCCCATATTTTGGAATGATATACTTTATTAATCTCAGATTAGTATTAGTTGACCCTTTATTTCACTCTAATAGCGTCCTTATCTGAATATTTACATCAATCAATTTTATAGGTATTGATCACTTTCTTTGATTCTTCATAATGCAGAATCTGCTCTAAATGGCAGTTTCATATTTTTTATGACTGCAAAATATAGACAGTGACTACCACAAAAGTTTTTTTATATATACTCTACTTATCATCATCTCCAAACTAAAACAAGACAGTAATAGAAGCTTTACAAGAGCTCATGTATAAAATGGCCCTCTCAGTTGGTTTCTAAAAAATAAATTTAAAATATTAGAATATTCTTTAAAGAGACAGTAATGTCCCATAAAAATGTTTAGAGTTCTGTAGAGATTAAAAAAATAAGCTAAATGCCATAAATCCTGTCTCTCAAACCACGATGGTTTGAGAGATATCCACCATTAAAGTTTCCCTCTCCCTCCACTTCTCCTGACGAAAGAAGTATTTATTTTTAAATCGTGGTATTGCGGCTTTGCTGAAGAGCCACTTGTCGGTCCGGGGACCGACAGGGGGCTCTTCAGCAGAGCCGCAATAGCACGATTTAAAAAGAAATACTTCTTTGGAATGGTCTACAAAGTGAGCCTGGTTTGCAAGCACACTTTTTACACCTTTTCATTTTCATTCTTTTTAAATCTCACTATTGAGGCTCTGCTGAAGAGCCTCCTTGTGTTGGCCAACACGGATCTCCTCCTGTCAGCTGTTCAGCTGACATCAGGAGAAGAGGAACTTTAGCGGAGGATATATCTCAAACCATAGCGGTTTGAGAGATAGGATTTGTGGCATTTAGCTTATTTTTTTAATCTCTACAAAACTATAAACATTTTTTATAGGACATTACTGTCCCTTTAATAGAAGGTGCAAATGTAAATCCCTCATTTAATCCACATGGGCTCTTTGTTCCCAGTCTGTATATCTACTGTGCTTCAACACGTAATAATTTTTGATCTAAGTCTCCCTTTCTAATTGTGGGTTTTATCTTTTGTATACCTTGAAATGTAATATTAGTTTCATCACCGGAGTGTTCCTGCTCTATATGTCTTGCCCTGGCTTGTCCCTTTTGTTCCTGATGTCTCCCAGATGTTCTTGGATTCTCATTTCTTACCACAGGAACAAGTTATTAGGTACATCAGTGCAGATGTATTGCAATTAAAGAATTGTTTTATCTAAAAGATCTGATTTTGAGTTTGATTCTTACAAGTTTTATCTTTATTAATATAATTGTATGCCGTGCATTCCCCACATGGAAATGTTCCTTTAATGTTATTTTGAAGCCATGTGGGTTTTGCACTCCTTTGAAAATAACTGGGTACCAACTGATCTTTAAGATGCTTCCCTTTGCAGTATGTAACTGTAGGATTTGTTGATAAAAGTTTCTCTAAATCTATATAATTTCTTAGGATTTGCCAGTGTTTAGCTAGAATCTTCTGAATTTCATTATGCTGTAAATCATAATTCTCTATTAATCTAATTTGTTTAGATTCATTTGTTTTTGGTTTAGGATTAAGCAATTCATTTCTATCTGCCTATAATGTTCTTTTATAGGCTTTTTTTAAAATATTTTTTTGCTGTAACTGCTAGCTAAAAATCTTTCTTGTAGATGTTTAGCTTGAGTTTTAAATTCACACATAGTACTGTAGAGTCTCCGGATTCTTTGATACTGTCTTACTGGTATACCTTATATCAGTGGTCTTGGGCGGTAACTTGATCCTAGAAGTAGTGTATTGGTTGTTGCCTCTTTCCTTTGTACCGTGGTTTGAATTTCACCTTCAGAATTTTTATTTATTAAGAAATGGTAGATTTTCATTACTGATAACATTTGTTAGATTAAAGTTGACTCAAATTGTTTTACTGAGAAATAGAAATAACTGAGAAAAATAAGTATTTTAGGTGGGCTCTACAAAATAATTGAAAATAAAAGCTCAGAAAAACTATTCCTTTTCCGAAATAAGAACTGGAAAATGGATGATATAAGAATTGGTATTTTGGAAACAAAAACTCTGTCTGACTTGACTGGGAATGAGTCAAAACATACGGAGTTCCTTTAAACTCTTGGAATAAACCACTTAATATGATGATTCTTATAGTGGAATGCATTGGAAGTGGGAGCTTATTAAAAAAGACACATTAAAGAAATTATACAATTTGAGCTCTGCTGTAAGGATACTAAGAAGTAGTATCTTGTACCAAGTTAATATCATCCTTTCCACTATATCTATTAGAAAATGATATAGGGAAGCTAAACAAATCTACAAGCTATATTAGGCCTATATTCATTTTATGAAGATCGATGTCCATCTGTGGATGAGACATAGATCAATTGATTTTATTGAATGAAAGTTAATCCTATATAATAATTTGCTAAAGATGTTTGTCAGAAGCCATTAGGCGCAGTAGAGAGGGCTGCACGCGCTGCAGTCATGTGCAGTAGATACTGTCTGTGCTGCTGCTGATATGGAAAGGGGCACTCTGAATTCAGACCGGAGTCCGCTTGGTCCGAAGAAGGTGCGCAGAGAGGACTATGGTCTAAATTCGGACCGCCCCAATCTGTATCAGCCGTGGCTCGGCCAGTCACATGACTGCATCTCGGCCAGTGACAATACAGGATCTGGACGGTTGCTGGGTGGCACTGTGGCCCCTGTCAACTAGTAAACTAATAAAAGGATATGATTTTTTTAATAGAAGGATTAAAACTGAACTAGTCTTCTTTAAAGGAGGAGTGAATAACTGGAACCCTAAAGAAGAATCGGGTACTAGACGCTCATCCTGTTTTGGTTATTTAAAGGTTGTCAATAATAATAGGATTAATGCATTATTTTCAACTCTTTCAATTTTCTAAACAGCTGCCAGTAGTGCTGATGGAAGATATGGGCATCTTCTTGAGGTCGGCAGAGATGAAAGTTCATAACTCTTGCTCACCCCGCTGTAACATTAGACCAAAGGTTAGTGGTTCCTCCCAATTACAAGTTACTAAAACATTCTGAGTTTGTTCCTGATTAAAAAATGGCAATTTAGTATTGTAGCAGGAGAAAGGAAGTAACTATTACAGATGCACAGTTTGGTACATCACAGGATAATAATGGGTTATACATTTTATCTCTGATAATGCCCATCCTTTGATCACTTGTAATTTTAATCAAGTTTCTTTGTTCAAGTAAATCAAATAGGCAGACTACAGCAGCTTCATAATGTCATCATTTCATGGTTTGTGCCTTCAGCATTGTACAGTAACTTTGTACCTTCAACATTTTCAGCATTTTAATTTAGCTCTATCTATCTATCTATCTATCTATCTATCTATCTATCTATCTATCTATCTGTCTATCTCACAAAATAATTATTTTGTAAGAAATAATTTCACATTTGCGGAATTAGAATACAGGAAATTGACTTGGATTTTCTTCAGATTGAAAAGTTCCATTAAGAGGAAGTAATAGTTAAACACCAAGTAATTATCTCTAAAAGCCAGCGATTTTTAATTCTGCATCCAAATGCAGGAAGGGATGTGTTAGTTGAGTTTGACTGTTTATAATTAAAATCAGCAATTTGGAGAGCTTTAAAACACTGCAGGAGGGTTACTGTACAGATGATAGGATGTTCTCTTTTAATATTTTCTCTAAAAATTTCTATAATTACAACCACTTACTTCCTAGTTATATTTTAACATTATCGATTAATTACAAACTCATTTTAGCAATGTGTTTTATTGGTCAGAGTTCAGACTGTGTTTAAATGTGTTTTAAAATAAGAACATTCTTTGTGGTGAGATTTACATAAAAAAAATTACAGATCAACCCACATGTTGCAGATAAAACTGTATTATTTTATAATAATTTCTTGTAGCGTAGCTGAATAGCAATCAGGTTGCATTAAATTTATTTTTTTCTACAACAATTTTATTCAGCTGCAATAGGTACAATTTTCAGTTTTAGCTTTATTGGAATAATAAAACATTTATTCTGACTTTAAAGGGCATTGAAAATGCTTATATACATATCACCACACATGTATGCAGTGCTTTACAGTTTAAAGGGATAGAAATACTTTGTTTTATCTTTTATTTTGTGGGCATTAAAAAAACATGAAGAACAATATAAATCTTATCTCTCAATCCTTTATGGTTTGAGAGATATTCAAAAGCAAAGTTTCCCCTCCCACCCCTTTTACCTAGTGTAAGCCATCTCTTCTCAGGTGTGGAATCCAGTCCATAGACCAGACAGATAACAGAAGGGGACAATCTTCTTCCTATGAAAACAATGAAAACCCCGCCCCCCTTGACAAGTTTTTCAGGTTTTTCCCTTATGTTAATTGAAGATTGTCCCTCTCTGCAGTCTACCTGGGCACCTCCCTTCTGATCTGGCTGAACAGTGTTACATCAGTAAAAGGGGTGGGAGGGGGATACTTTGTCATTGAATTACTCTAGAACTACAACTCTGACAGAAGTGAAATAACACTCTCCAAAGTCCAAATACTATGATGATTAATTAGAGCTGCTTTTATTACGAAACATTACTATCCCTTTAAGAGTTCAGTCAATACAGGGTAACATTAATGCTTTACAGAGTACATTAAAGGAGGGACATGAGTAATATTTAAAAAAGTATTTTAAGCCAATACAAAGAATAATTTGGGGAACTCGTATTGCAGAATTTTATGCTCATTTATTTTTGTCTCCGTGACATTAATCAGGGCATAGAATAATGATCTGCAACAAAATGCCCATACATTCCACTTTGCCCAACCCATGATACAGACAGCCATTTTTAGTTATTGAGCAGAAAACAAAAGCAGTACTTTGTACTTATTTTTGTGCAAATGCTGCACATTCACTTTATCAGCTTACAGAAATAGACTAAAAAAATGGTAGTGTGGGACCTGCTCCCAATTACTAGACCCTAAGACATTTTACATGATAATCAAGATCAGGGTAGCAACCTTTGGCTCTCCAGCTGTTGGAGAGGATCATGGTACAGGTAGTCACCAACAGAAAGCCAAAGGTTCCCTCACCTTGATCCAGTGCATTTCTCCAGATAAACACAGCACATTGAATTCACACAACTGTATTTGTACACTGAATGGCCCTATGCTTGTGTAATGCCTATGTTCAAATTTGTTTGCATGAAAAAATTGCTGCCTTTTGCTGTGTTCTCAAAAGGGTGAGCACTGTAGAAGTATGCTAGCATACTGGGCAGTGATATTCATCTGTGCCCAGGTCCAGGCCAGGTAAAAATGGGAAATAGGGGAAAGACAAATATTTTCTTAAGCCTGCTATAGGAGATGAGTTAAAGGAGAATTTATAACCCCCATCTACTATCGTACTATTGACAGAAAATCACAATGTGATTCAAACCTATGAATTCTGCTCTTGGCCATTTGTACAAGAGATAACGTCTTAATTCAGTCCTGGATGTCATGTCCATAAAGGTGAACATGACTGTTGCTAGTAGGATGACAGGACCTCAAATTCTGTTTGCTCATGATAATCTTACGCAGGCTAATGCACTCTGCTTACTTCAGTTTGAAAAAACTGCCAGCAATTGCCATGGCCACCTCCATGAACCTGATATCCAGGACTGCTAGATGGTGGTATCTTCTGAACAAAAGCACAAAGGCAAAATCAATTCAGTTTGTTAGGACTTTCTGGCTATTGCTAGGTTGTACAACTAGATCAGTGTTGGGCAATCTGAGACCTGTTCAGGACTAACATTTCCATTACCTCCAACAATACAATGGGATGGGAGTTGTAGTGTTGAACCCTAGTTGACACATTGTATGCTGGATGAGTTGTGTGTTGTCTTCCAAGGCCTCTGTACATAGAACAGGTATAGGTTACTCACTTCCCGTCCTCTGATACATCCCCCTCACTTAGACTACGATAACTGTTAACAGGATCTTGCTAAGTCAAATGTAATAATTCGTTAGTGTATTTTCTGGTGCTTTGCACTACAGAAGAGCCCTGGGGCCAAAATATAAATAAATAAAATTTTGACTTTTAAAGTGAAAATTTCAACTTTTAAAGTCACAATTTTGAGTTTTAAAGTCAAACTTAAGTAAAAATTCCAACTTTTAAAGTAAAGATTCTGACTTAAAGTCAAACTTTGAAATTCAGAATTTTGTGTTTAAAAGTCAAAATGTTATTTATTTTTTTGCCCCTAGGGAGCCCTTCATATAGAAACCCTGAAGTTTGAGGTCATTAATTCTCCTCACTATGCCATCGTACCAGGGTTTCCTTGGCTGCAGACACATAACCCTAGGATTGATTGGAAAACTTGTGAAATATTGTCTTGGGGCCCTCAATGCAATGAGTCTTGCTTATCACTTCCTGTTAGACTGGCTTGTGCCAAGTCTTCTGACCTACCGGAGGCTTATTCGCAGTTCACTGATGTGTTTAATAAAGTCCAGGCCGGAGCATTACCACCTCACAGGCCTTATGATTGTATGGTAGAGTTGCTACCTGGTACTACCCCTCCTAGGGGCTGTATATACCCACTCTCTGTGGAGGAAAACAAGGCAATGGAGGACTATGTTGCCAATGTCTTGGAGAGGGGCATCATCCGTAAATCCTCATCACCTGCTGCTGCTGGATTCTTTTTTCTTAAAAAGAAAGAAGGAGAGTTGTGCACATGTATCGATTTCCGTGGCTTGAACAAATTGATGGTAAAGAACGCCTATCCTATACCACTGATTACAGAACTGTTTGACCGCCTCAAAGGTTCCAAAATATTTACTAAACTCGAGTTAAGGGCAGCCTATAATCTGGTCAGAATAAAGGAGGGCCACGAATGGAAGACAGCTTTTAACACCCGGAGCGGGCATTACGAACATCTGGTTATGCCCTTTGGTCTGTGTAATGCTACTGCTGTATTTCAGGAATTTATAAATGATGGACTGAGAGACCTATTACAAAGTTGCATTGTGGTTTACTTGGATGACATCCTAATTCATTAAACTACGGTGGAGACTCATTGTTTGGATGTATCCAAGGTCCTAAAGTTACTAAGAGAGAACAACTTGTTTTGCAAGTTGGAGAAATGTGAATTTCAGAAACCTCAGGTTACCTTTCTGGGGTACATCATTTCCTCTGTTGGGTTGGCTATTGACCCCCAGAAATTTTCTGCAGTATTACAGTGGCCTTGTCCTGAGGAACTGAAAGTGCTCCAAAGGTTCTTGGGATTTGCTAACTACTATCGTAAATTTTTAAAGAATTTCTCGGCTATTGTCAAACCGATCACGGATATGACCCGCAAAGGGGCCCAAGTCACTGACTGGTCTTCTGATGCGTTGCTAGCCTTTGAAAACCTCAAAGCAGCATTTGCTGCAGCTCCAGTTCTGGTGCATCCGAATCATGCCCTGCCCTTTTCCCTGGAGGTTGATGCATTTGAGACTGGAGTAGACGCCCTCCTTTCTCAGCGCTCGGCTCCAGGGGAGGACTTACACCCATGTGGCTATTTCTCTAAAAAACTGTCTAAAGCAGAGATGGTTTATAAGATTTGGGACAGAGGATTACTGGTCATTACATTGACACTCAAGGAGTGGCGTTACCTCTTGGAAGGAACCAGTTCCCCAATCCTGATTCTTACTGATCATAAGAATCTCACCTATTTGTCCAAGGTAAAACACTTGTCTTCCCGTCAAGCTAGATGGGCATTGTTCCTATCCAGGTTCAATTACGTGGTTTCGTATCTTCCCAGGCTCTAAGAATGTGAAGGCGGATGCCTTAACACTCCAATTGTGCAAGTTGTCTAAGGAGGAGGTTCCTCCCACACCAATCATTCCTACTGATTGTATTCTGGCTACTATACGAACCAGTATTACTTCTCCTCTGGGAGAAGAGATATTGGCCGCTCAAGCATCCACTCTGGTGGAGACATCTAGTGTGAAATGCTTTGTTCCTGCTCAATTCTGCATTAACCTACTTGAGACCTACCATACCTCCAAAACTGCTGGTCATATTGGGTGCGACCAATTGATTTGGTCTTTGTCTAGATTGTTCTGGTGGCCGAGTCTTCACTCTGATGGCGCTGCTTTTATTGCATCATGCACCACATGTGCTCAAAATAAATCACCTCGACATTTGCCCATCGGTCTCCTTCAACCTGTGGCCAACTGAGAACGTCCTTGGTCCCATCTTTCCATTGATTTTATGACTGATCTGTCGGCATTTTTTTGGCTGCATGGTCATCCTGATGATCGTATACACATTTTCTAAAATGGCTCATTTTGTACCACTTAAAGGCCTACCATCCACGCAGGAGCTGGCGGTGGTATTTGCTAGAGAGGTCTTTCATCTCCATGGCCTACCCAGGGTGATTGTCTCAGACAGAGGTAGCCAATTTGTGTCCCGGTTCTGTAGAAGTGTTTATACTCAAATGGGGATTCAGCTGGCATTTTCCTCCGCTTACCACCCAACGGTGCGGCCGAACAGTCTAACTAGGCCCTTGAACAATTTCTCCGCTGCTATATCTCTGACTGCCATGATAATTGGGCTATCCTGTTACCTTGGGCGTAGTTTGCCCGGAATTGTTCCATGAACTCTTCCTCGCAGAGTTATCCATTCATGATTTATTATGGGTTTCAGCCCTCTGTTCTTCCCGAGGTCTTTCAGGCACAGGAGATTCCAGCTCTTGATGAGCATTTGATGGTGCTCCGTTCCTTTTGGGTTTGGGTGCAGCATACCCTACGTGGTTCTGTGCAGCGGCAGAAAAGGCAGGCTGACTATAGACGTTTGCTGGCACCTACCTTCCAGGTGGGAGAGAGGTGCGGCTGTCATCCCGAAATCTGAACCTCCAGGTGCTGTGTAATAAGCTGGCTCCTCAATTTGTTGGTCCCTTCCACGTGTTGCGCGAAATTAACCATGTGGCATATGCTCTGGAGCATCCATGCACACTCTCAATGTGTTCCACGTCTCCTTGCTAAAACCTCTGATTTGTAACCGTTATACCACCAAAATGGTCCGACCAGCTCCAAGGTTGGCAACCATGAGGAATTTGTGGTACGGAGCATTCTGGACTCCAGATGGATCAGAGGGCTCCTTCAGTATTTGATCCACTGGCAAGGTTATGATCTTGAGGAGCGCTCAGGACACCTTCCAATGATGTGCATGCTCCTCTACTGGTGCGCAGATTTCATGCTCGTTTTCCTGACAAATCCCGAGCAGGACCTCGGAGGAGGGGTCTTTGAGGGGGGTACTGTCACAGTTACCTCAATTCCAGCGATGCCTCTGTGACGGTACCAGCAGACACCCAGCGTTGGTGTCACCGTCCAGGATAACTTCTTCCCCAAAATCCACCAGCAAAGGCTCCCGCAGCATACAGCAATGTACCCTAAGTCACCAGGCAGAACTAGTGTCAGGGTAAACCAGAACTGTTTATTGAAGAAACCAACAGACTTATATACAGAACAGTGTGGCCAGGGAACAATGGGGACAGACATGAGTGCATTAACTGACAATAGTGAGGGGCGGTGGGTAAACATTAGACAAAGGGCTGGGGCTGGATACAATGGGCTAGAATACACATTCACAATAGTGTCCTTTGTGCTAAAGCATCTTTTACATAATTTGATTTAGCCGCCTTCAAACCCCAGCCAATCCAGGGCTGAGTATGATGTGGCCAATCCTGGCCTCTGGTGTCACACCTGCCTTTAGCCTATCAGCTGCCATGGGCGGGTGGCTGACTGGCCAATCCCTGGGACGCCTACTTTTCCCCATGTTAAGTCTATGGGGAACCTTTAAACATGGCACCCAGGGCTTTAGCCAATCAGGAGCCGGCCTACGTTCCACAGCCAGACGGCTGGTGTGATAGTCCGGCTGGCAGTCTCCAGAACGCAAATTTTAGTCCTTTGGAGGAGGATGGGGGAGGAGGGATATATCTATAACAGTAATCAGGGAATTTGTCCGGTTCCCGTGACAGTGCTCCCCCCTGACCCATGGTCCGGCAGACCCAGCTAGATCCTCACGGGTCGGCTGGTGGCTGTCCGGTGTTAAGGTTCCAAGTCCGTTTGGCGGGACAGACCATCGGCATTGCCATTTTGTTTCCCGGGCCGGTACTGAATGGTAAAATTGAAGGGTTGCAGGGCTAAGCTCCACCGGAGTAACCGGCCGTTGTCCCCGGATACCTTGTTAAGCCAGATGAGAGGGTTGTGATCGGTGAGCACAGTGAAGGAGCGTCCATAAAGGTAGGGCTGCAGTTTTTTGAGAGCCCAGACCAGGGCCAGGCACTCCTTTTCAACTGCGGCATACCCTACTTCCCGGGGCAGGAGTTTCCGACTGATGTAGACCACCGGGTGTTCGCTGCCGTCGGGCCCCACCTGGCTCAGTACTGCTCCCAGCCCGAACATAGAGGCGTCTGTATGGATGCAGAAACGTTTAGTGGGGTCAGGAGCAGCTAACACAGGGGCAGAGATCAATGCACATTTTAGTTTGTTGAAGGCAGTGTCGCATTCCGGGGACCACAGTACCTGTCGGGGAAGGTTCTTCCTGGTCAGGTCAGTCAGGGGCTTAGCTATTGTGCTATAGTCAGGTACGAATCGGCGGTAGTACCCCGCCGTACCCAGAAAAGCCATTACTTGGGTTTTAGTTCGTGGGGTGGGCCAGTTGGCGACAGCTTCGATTTTTGCGGGTTCTGGCCGCTGGCACCCGCTGCCCACCCGGTGACCCAAGTACTGTACTTCTGCCATCCCTACCCTACATTTGTCTGGTTTAAGAGTCAGACCCGCCGACTTGATGCGATCCAGTACAACCCCCACATGGAGCAGGTGCTCCTCCCAAGTGTTGCTGAAAATCGCGACGTCGTCCAGGTACGCACAGGCATACTCCTGGAGACCATCTAAGATCTGGTCAATCATCCGCTGGAAAGTTGCCGGAGCATTCTTCATTCCAAATGGCATGACCTTGAATTGGTACAGGCCAAATGGAGTGATGAAAGCCGATTTGGGGATAGCTTCCCGATCCAGCGGAATCTGCCAGTATCCTTTGCACAGGTCAAGGGTGGTCAAAAAGTTAGCCCTAGCAATGCAATCTAGCAGTTCGTCTACTCGGGGCATAGGGTAGGCGTCTGTGGTGGTGTGGTCATTCAGTTTGCGATAGTCCACACAAAACCTTGTGGTCCCGTCCTTCTTGGGGACTAGCACAACTGGGGAAGCCCAAGGGCTTGTAGAGGGCTCAATGACTCCCAGATCTAACATGTCCCTAATTTCCTGGCGCATCCCAGCCCTAACTGCGTCAGGGACCCGGTAGGCAGCTTGCCGCAAGGGTCGCTGCCCTGGGGTCTCCACTCGGTGAAGTGCTACAGTGGCATACCCGGGAAGGGAGGAGAACATCTCCTGACGCTGGTGCAGTATCTGCTTAGCCTGTTCAACCTGAGCTGGCCTTAATTGCTCCGCTATCTCTACAGCTTCCACTCCTGTCTTTCCTTCACTTAATGTGGGTAGCGCCGGCAACGGGAGACCCTCCGGGTCTTCCACCGCCGGGGCACAAATCGTAGCTACCGCTTCTTGTCTGGCTTGGTACTCTTTCAACATGTTCACATGAAAGGTCCTCTGTACTCTTTCATCCGAACATTTAGCAACCAGGTAGGTGGTATCGCACAATTGTTTGAGTACCCGGTAAGGCCCCTGCCAGGCTGCCTGTAGCTTATCCTTTTTGACGGGTTTGAGAGCCAATACCTGCTGACCTACCAGTAACGTGCGGGTGCGGGCAGTCCGGTCGTACCACCGCTTCTGCTGACCCTGGGCCGCCCGCAGGTTATCCCGGACTGTATCCGTGAGTTCCTTTAGACGGTCCCGGAAGGCTAGTACATAATCTACTACAGGGGTCCCCTCTTCTCCTATTGTCCCTTCCCAGTGGGTCCTGAGTAAATCAAGGGGTCCTCGCACCCTCCTCCCATAGACTAACTCAAAGGGGGAAAACCCAGTAGTTTCCTGGGGGACCTCCCGATAGGCAAATAGGAGATGCGGTAACTGCTTCTCCCAGTCCCTATGAGAGGTGCCAAATGTCCTAAGCAGCTGTTTCAATGTCCCATTAAACCGTTCACATAACCCGTTGGTCTGGGGGTGATAAGGGGCACTCGGTAAGGGCCGTATTCCACAAAGCTTCCAGAGCTGCTGGGTCACCTCTGCCGTGAACTGGGTCCCCTGATCCGAAATAATCTCTCGGGGAAAGCCGACCCTGGCAAAGATTCGGAGTAGGGCATCTGCCACTGTTTCTGCCTGAATGTTTGCCAGGGGGATGGCCTCCGGATACCGGGTAGCATAGTCTACCACAGTCAGAATATATTTCTTCCCCGAGGGACTAGGACGCGGCAGGGGGCCCACCAGATCTACGCCTATCCTACTGAATGGCTCGTCTACAATGGGCAGGGGGTGCAGCGGCGCTTTGCTGTGATCCCCTATCTTGCCGACCCGCTGACAGGTGTCGCAAGTCCGGCAGTGCTGCCTAATATCTCCTGTAATCCCGGGCCAGAAGAAGGATTGGGTAACCCGGTGGTGGGTCCTGGTCACTCCTAAGTGGCCAGCTAGGGGAATGTGGTGCCCAATTCGGAGCAGGTCCTGTCGATATTTCTGTGGCACCACCAGCTGTCGCTTGGGCACCCGGGTCTCTTTCCTCCCTTCCGTGACTCGATATAGTAAGCCCCGATCCCATTCTATCCGGTCCCCTCCCAGTCCCCCTGGATCAGCCCCAGCTCTGTCCCTGTAGCTGGCTAAGGTAGGGTCAGTGAGTGTTTCCTGGGCAAAGTCGGCAGGGGAGTCCCAAGGAACCGGGAGAGTGATCCGGTCGGTTGGGGCCTCTATGGGGTTGTCAGTGTTAAGAGGGAGGTCACTGTCGGGGTGTCTTACCTGGGTCCCTTCCTCAGATGGACGGCCCGTTGTTCGTGCTTGCTGCCGGGTGGTCACAGGATAAATTTCCGGAGCAGCCCCCTCAGCAAATGAGGAGGTGAGGCAACCAAGGTCATTGCCCAGTAAGACTTCCGCGGGGAGGTCCTTCATCACCCCCACTTCAACTTCTCGGGCTCCCGCCCCCCAATCCAAATGAACTCTGGCCGTGGGAATCCGCAGTACCGTGCCCCCCGCCACTCGGACTGCTATCGACCGGCCGGTTTTCTCCCTGGGGCTTATCAACTGGGGTTGCAATAGGGTGATCGTGGCCCCACTGTCCCGTAATCCTTGAGCGGGGCGGCCCTTAACCCAAACCGCCTGCCGGTGATGCAACCGGTTGTCTGCTGCAGCTGCTTGCACGGGATCTACTTCATGAAGCATCCCAAACTCTTCCTCCCCCCACTCGGGCGCAGATGGGGCAGACTCGGCATCCAGACAGTGTGCGGCGGCCCGTGGAATCCTTGGAGACGGTCGGGCCCCGGAATCCCGTGGAGCATTTTTGGGGCACTCCGCCTTCACATGGCCCACTTGATCGCATCCATAGCAGCGAATGCCCGGCCTCCTGGGCATTCCGCTGGCCAGAGGACGTGCTGGAAGAGGTCGTGGAGGGAACGGGCGTGCTGTCCCCAAATCCCGGGAAATAGGTTGCCCAACTCGGACTGGAGGTCGTGGCTCTGGGGCTCCCGCCCTCCTCGAATCCACATATTGATCTGCCAGGATAGCTGCTTGTTCCACGGTGTGAGGCCGCCGGTCCTTGACCCAGTCCCGCACAGCTACAGGGGAATGTTCGTAGAATTGCTCCAACATTATGAGCTGCAGAACGTCCGCCAGGGTAACTGCCTGGCAACCAGTCACCCAACTTTCAGCAGCTCTTGCCATCCGATGAGCCCAGTCCGTGAATGGCTGTCCCTCTTTCCGCCTCAGGTTGCGGAACTTCAGTCGGTGTGCCTCCGGGGTTATGGCGTATCTACCCAGAAGCCTCTCCTTGACTCGCTCATAGTCCCTGCACTCCTCCGTGGGTACGGCTTGGTATGCCTCCGCGGCTCTCCCTGACAATTTGCTCACCAGCACGGTGACCCAGTCCGCCTCCTCAACTCCTTGCAGGGCACACTGACGCTCAAAAACTTGCAAATAGCCATCAATGTCATCTTCTGCATCATTGAATGCTTTGAATGCAGCAAAAGGCAATTTCTTCTTCGGAACTCCACTAGGTCTGGAGCTCCCTGGTCCCTCTCTGTGCTGCTGCAGCTCTGCCAGCCGCAGGTTGGTGGCCTCACTCAGGATCTGCGTGATGATCTCCTGGGGAGGAGTGGAACCATAGAGAGCCAGACGCCACTGAACCTCCCGCTGCAAATCAGACATGTCAGTGGTCGCAGAGGATGCGTTGCTGACTCGGTCGCCCTCCATCAGTTCAGCGATTAGCGTGGCTTTAGACTTATAGCTGGCCACTTGCCCACGGGACTCCACCAAATCTTTTAAGGTACTCCGTTTGAGGGCTTCGTACCTCTGCTCCATCCGCTGTTGGCCGCGCTGCAGAGACCGGGGTCAAGCCAGGTGGCTATATCTCCCCCTGGATGCTGGTCTCCGTGTGCTGCTGAGACCGGGGTCAAGCCCGGTGGCTATATCTCCCCCTGGATACTGGTCTCAGTGTCCTTTCTTCTGGAAGAAGTAAAAATCCCGCCGCTAGCCACCAGATGTGACGGTACCAGCAGACACCCAGCGTTGGTGTCACCGTCCAGGATAACTTCTTCCCCAAAATCCACCAGCAAAGGCTCCCGCAGCATACAGCAATGTACCCTAAGTCACCAGGCAGAACTAGTGTCAGGGTAAACCAGAACTGTTTATTGAAGAAACCAACAGACTTATATACAGAACAGTGTGGCCAGGGAACAATGGGGACAGACATGAGTGCATTAACTGACAATAGTGAGGGGCGGTGGGTAAACATTAGACAAAGGGCTGGGGCTGGATACAATGGGCTAGAATACACATTCACAATAGTGTCCTTTGTGCTAAAGCATCTTTTACATAATTTGATTTAGCCGCCTTCAAACCCCAGCCAATCCAGGGCTGAGTATGATGTGGCCAATCCTGGCCTCTGGTGTCACACCTGCCTTTAGCCTATCAGCTGCCATGGGCGGGTGGCTGACTGGCCAATCCCTGGGACGCCTACTTTTCCCCATGTTAAGTCTATGGGGAACCTTTAAACATGGCACCCAGGGCTTTAGCCAATCAGGAGCCGGCCTACGTTCCACAGCCAGACGGCTGGTGTGATAGTCCGGCTGGCAGTCTCCAGAACGCAAATTTTAGTCCTTTGGAGGAGGATGGGGGAGGAGGGATATATCTATAACAGTAATCAGGGAATTTGTCCGGTTCCCGTGACAGCCTCCGACCTTGACACAGGGCTAGGATGGCACGAAATGTCACTTTGGTGTCATCATTTCTTGGATTGGGTATGGGCGCGCTGGGCTTCTCTAGCGCTTGCCCGTGTCCTCTGCAGAATTGACGCGGCTGTCCGAATTGTCATTCGTTCTGACGCAGGGTCAACCGAATCTCTTCTGATCGCAGACCTCAGCTTTATGCAGTTGAGGCTGGTAGCTCCACCCAGCTACTTCCTGGTTCTGGGTATTTAAGGGAACTGGATCCTTATCCAGTTACCCTTACATTGTTGTCCTGTGCACTAGTATCTTCCTTGTTCCTAATTTCCTGTGTATGACCTTGGCTTGTCTGACCATCCATCCTGATGCTGACCTGTGGCTCGGTCTGACTGCTTTCTGTGCACTCCCTACCTAATGGACATCCAAACTGGTGCAGACCTGTGGCTCTGGCTGACTGCCCATTCCATGTATGACCTTGGCTTGTTTGACTATCCAACCTGGTGCTGACCTGGGGCTCTGTCCAGCTACCCTCCATGTTCTTCCTGTCGAGTGGACGCCCTATCTTGTGCAAACCTGTGGCTCTAGTAGACTCTACTTTACTGACTGAAGGTGTGAGTCAGTGTCACCTTGTTGCCTTCCTTTTCAGGAGATTGCCTTCTCCTTACTGACTGCAGTAAAGGGTCAGTCTATTCCTCCGGTTACCATCCTTAGGGGAAACTGTTTGGGTACACAATCTTCCTATCTGGCATAGAGACTACCATTGGCCTCGGCCTAGTCTCTGCAGTCTGGGGACCTGGAGGTATACTTCTATTTCTTATAAAGTCTCTGTCTCTCGGGTTACTCTCTGCTACTCCCTGTGATTACCTACTCGTTATATTGCTATTATTTTAATAAAGGTGATTTTACTATACCGTCTGACTCCTTGTCTTGCTTGTGGACCGTGACACTGATATTTCTTTCTCTCTCTCTCTGCCACACACACACCACTCTCATTCACACATACACACACTCACCTCTCACACACCTCTATCACACCTAAACCTCTTACATATCTCTCACAAATTAATTGTCACAGTCATTCACATACAGGTTCTCTCACAACCTCATTTTCTCACACCCCTAGCTCTCTCACACATCCACAGAAACACACACACACATACACAACTATCACATACGAATTCTCACACACCTCTGTTACACACTCATTCCCACACACACATATATATAACATATATTTTCACACATACATCTACCTCATACAAACTAATTAATTGTCTCAAACACAAACCTCTGTCACAGCAATTCTCTCTCTTTCACACACACATGGTCACAACTCTCTTTCTCACACACTCTTTCTCACATGCATTCTCATACACCTTTGTAACACTCAGTATCAAACACTAATGTGCCATCTCTGTCACACCCTCATTCTCACACACACACCTCTGTCACACACACCTCTCCCTCACATACTCATTCTCTCTCTCACACACACACAAACACACACACATGCACAGACTCATTTTCTCTCTCTCACACAGAGACATCTAGATACACACACACACACACGCATGCACACACATGCACATACACTCCTCTCTGTTACACACACCTCTCCCTCATGCACTCATTGTCTCTCACTCATGCACTCCACTGCAACACACTCATTCTCACATACACATGTGTATACACACACTCATTCTTTCTCTCTCTCTCTCACATGCACACACACACAGATATATGGTTTGGAAAAGACATGGAGGTGGGCTGAGTAAGTGCCCAAGGAAGATGGACCAACGCTAGAGGAACGTCACACGTGCCTCAGATTTTGTAGCTTTCCCTGTACTATTTGAGACCCGTCTCATTAATTTTATTTTAATTGCTACCACTCCACATCTGTTCTACCTAAATGCCAACCAGAAAAGCGAGATGTACAGTTTTTTAAAATACCTGGCAACATAATGGTGGATGCTATAGAGGGGGGAACAGGGAATGCTTGCTGATATAACTCACCAATATGGAACAACTTTTTGTGCAACAAGACCTAATCTCTACATCATCATCAAGTAGATCACCTGAATAACAGGAGTTGATAAAGTAATATCAGGATGAATGATCTTCCATAACTTGTCCCCTGTAAAGACATTTTCTTGCAAATTCTGACCCAGATGTGCCTATCCAGATAAATCGAGTGCATAGGGTGCTGAGACCCCAACACACTCCTAGCAAAGACTCAAAATATATCTGTTGTTTACACAGGTACTCTGTCAAAGAAAAAAGCAATCATGGCTTGCTGTAGAGACAAGTAGACCATTAACCATGTGTCTGCTCTTCAATGATATCTCTTTAAAACAAACTGCAACAAAGAAGAGATCATCTCTGACAATAAATATCCACTGCAGGTGGGGCTTTCTATTCACCATCAGTATTATGTACAATGGGGTTATTGCATCCAAAATTTAGTTGGAAGACACACATGCATTTTGTAAACTATTGAGAAATACTATTCTGAATCTGGATCCTGTACACCTTCATCTCATGGAGCAAGGTCCCAGACTCATTCCAAAATACTTGGACTAAGGTTGATGGCCCTTCTTCATCCAAGCAGATCTTCAGATGCTGTCACTAAGGAGTGATGGGTACTTTTCCCCTGTGATGGTTTATTCAGTATTTATACATTGTGTGAAATGTTATCTTTGGACTCATTGGCCCCCTCTGAATACTTACTGATGCTCACCCTTCAGAGGTCCTTTTTTCCTCTTGTTTCCCTTCTGAGTGGAGCAAAGGAAGATACTGCTGTGGGTTAAATATTGCCATGCTTACCTTACCCAGTAACTCCTTCTCAGAAGGTCTCTACTGGATGTTAAAATGCCCCAAAAAAACCTTTGAGTGCCAAGATGTGCAATGCATGCAATGGCTAAGTGAACCTCTGGTACTTAAGTAGTTAAGTTGCATATGAAGGAGGGAGCCCCATTTCATTTAAACACTTCTTTTAGAAGGCCTTGTTTTCTCTGCTCCGTTTTCTCTGCTCCTCTTTACAGATGATGGATGTTTATGTTTGAGTGGAGAAGGACACACCGGAGAAGCTGCAATGAAGTGTTTGCATTAATCATTTTATTAATCATTTATTAGTCATTCTCATTCAACTGCATTTACACTTCTCTTCATTTCTGTTTTAGGAAATTTGACTCATTCTATTTGAGTGATGAATGAATGAGACATTTTCTCATAAAAATGTGGCTTGACTGGTTTTATTTATTAGTTTATCAGTTTTATAAACTTTTTAGCTTTCACTTCCATTTGTTTAAGTTTGTTGGTTAAAATTGGGACTATAATGGACATTGGACTCTTGTAATATAGAATGATCATAACAAATGCAATTGTTTGCTAGTCCTTGCAAATTTGTAATTATTTTCTATATATTTGTATATTGTTTAACATTATATTTCTCATAACTACTATGTTAGCATTTCCTTTATATTCCTGAGACTCTTTCACGTTTTTCAGAAATAAAAGTATCACAATGTCCAGAGCCAGATTTCCCAATAAGCAGAGCAGGCAACTGTGCAGAGCTCAAAATTGTGAGGCAGCTCGAGTGACTGCATCCTAAACTGACCATCTGCTGGTCTTCTGGCTTATATTAGACACAGGCAGCTTTGAATGAAGTTTGAAAACAAAATCAAAATGGCATCTCCACTTTAATGGTGATAGGTTTATTTACCAGTTAATTTATTAAGAGTATTTTTGTGTTTGCTTTTTATAACCTGACAATATTTTCTGTGTCAGACAGTAGTGAAAGGGGCTGAGATGTAAGGACTGGGGTATGCATGGTTTGGACTAGCGTAATGGTAGACGACCTTTGGCTCACCAGCTGCTGGAGACTTCAACTTTCGTCACCTCCATCCAGCCAATGGCTAGTTAGGAATAATATGAGTTAAGGTCCATAACAGCTGGAGAGCCAAATGTTGCCTACCCCTTAGCTAGTGACACTTACAGTCCTGGCCATCTATCCCTATCCACGGGGTTAAGACAGCACTGTACATCAATTGAGTCTGTATTTTATCTTTATTTCATTGACATAATAACCAATCCAATGCATTGCCCTACCACACTGCCCTGAAATGTAATCATTCATCTTCATGGACCACTTAACACAATTGATAAATGAATATACACTCTCAAATACATCAGTGCAGATATACTAAGAAGCACTCATACCTCAATACATACACATATGCTACATATACACTTAATATACATTTAAGTACACATATTGAGACTTACATATACACACATATGTACACATACACACACACACACACACACACACATATATATATAAATACAGAGAAATGTAGGCCATGGGACTGCTGATACCTTTTACCTGAGGTCATCTGTAGGTCAATGGCAAGACCAGCTGACTGTCAGGTCCAGTGTTCATTTTTACCATGTAGCCTGATCTGGGGCTTACAGCTAGAGTGCTGATTAGGTGTCATATTGTTGGGTAGCTAAGTTTTTGGTAGCATCGGAGAATGAGGATATAAATAACTGGTCAGCTTGTAGATGGAGAAGCTGACCAAAGTTGTGTGTATCCACCAGCCCACCTTGCATACCACATAGTGCAACTGCCTCTTCATCAGTCTAAGAAAACAGTGCACTTTGCTAAGCCTCACCTCCCACCAGCAGTTCCTGGCACAGTTCTCCATTAATGCCTCCCCTGCTACCTGCTGGGCTTTTTTTTCTCCAGGACTGCTCTTTATCCTGATGTCATATGGATCTTAAACTTAAAGAATCCTTCACGCTGAAGTGCACTGGTGTGCTGAGGTCATCACTTTGATCTGCGCCCTCCAAGAGCAACATCAATCTTGAAAGGGTTTCTGTTGTCTCTTTTTCAACTTTTCTTCATTGTTCATTGCTCATTAATTGTCCATTTATTGACTCCTTATTTTTACATAATATTTTTCTGTCTCTTTTGTGGTTTACAGTAATTTACCCTTACCATCCCACCAGTGACATGCCATCCCATAACCTCCTTAAAATCTGCCCTGGTTGGATGTGTATGATCAGCCAAGCACTCCCAACATTCCCTTCAGTGTGTACAGTCCCCACACTGCCATTTGATCTTCTTCAGCCGCATTTTCTACAGCTATTAAAACTGTTACACTCCAGTAGGGATCCTTTTCTGTTGACCATTCTTGTACTTGAGGAGCAGGTAATGTCTTTGTTACCTTCATCTTTATCTGTTGCCTTAAACTCACTATACTCAATATTATCTAGTTTAATTGACAAGCAAACTGTTTCAACCAAACCCCTAGTTAATGTATGGGTTTCCTGCAGCAAGGCAGTTAGTGATAAGGCACTGGCTGATCAACCACAAGCTGCTATAGCAGTCCCTGAGATGTGCTTGAAAGACCCTACTCCCAGAAACAACACTCCTGGGTTTACACTTATATTATTGAAAACAAGTGTGATGATTGAAGATGGCCATTGGCTGGAACCGTTAGTAAATGGGTGCAAGCCTTTTGTATTTATGTCACTATTACATGTAAAAGCCTGCCTTCCTTAATTATTCCAGTTTAAGCATATTCACACTATCTTTGAATCCTATAGGATGTATAGAGGAATGGCATGGTTTATCTATGATGCCTGTTTTAGGAAAAAACTATGGATGCATGCTGGCTTTAAATAGGGTATAAAAGATTTGAACCATGAAGCATGAAGTCACCCCTTGCACAGGGTCAGATCCTTTCACAAATCCATCATGGCCTAATTTAATACCTGCTGGGTTTACAATGGAGGCTACTGTAAAAAGCCAGAAACTGCTGTATTCAGGACTTCCCCTCTTGATAAGAGGTATCCTCTCCAGGAAAGGTTTCAGAGATGCTCCCTTGATTAACATATATCAGATAGGCTGAAGATGGAGCTAACTGAAAGAGGATTTTTCATTAGGTATTTGGATCATTCAGTGCTGGCTGATTTATTTTATGTTTTTATCTGGCAAATTAAAACCCATTAAACAATATCCTGGGATAGTTGGAGAAAAATAAGTAAATAATTTCCATGGGTAGACCTGAAGTTTTTTTCTTATTCCCCATTGGAGATTATTAGAATATCACGATTAAGCTTGAGCCTGAAAAGGAACCTAATTCTTTTAGGTTCATTCATCACTTATCCTACCCCTTTGTGTCTCTATTTATTATGGCATTCTTAAAGGGATAGTAATGCTTCATAATAAAAGCAGCTCTAATTTTAACACACTGACAGGAGGCTCATATTTGCTTAACTCTCTTTACTACATCACCCAATAGCAGTAAAGACAAACAAAAGTTAATAACCAATCAGAGTTGAGAACATGTAAGATAAGGTGAGTGAGTCTTCACTACTTCCTCTTTCTTTACTGCTCACCTCAGAATTCAGGTCAGAGTTTTTTATTGCTCCAATATTCAATATTATTCCTATTGATTTTTATCTTTTGGTTTATTATACCTTTTATTTATTCTTAAACTCACTGTATGTCTTTTGTTTGTTTTTTCCTATATGCTTTCCTGTCTAATTCGTCTCGCCTGCATTATGGAAATCGTTATTTGATTTTTCTCTGCTTGAGTATTTTCTTTGATCCAGTTTACTTGTTTTTCGTCTTATATATACCCAACCGTTTGCTTCCTTCACTTGTTTTAAGTGTTTCGATCCTACCTTTATCCTTGTCTCTTTGCCTAGTTTTTATCTTTCTTCTACGCGTCTTCTCGCGTCTTCTCGCGAGATTTCGCGGACATTTTGTGTTCCCGCATCTCACCTCACGGAGCGTTTTCTAGGCATCGCGGTTCTGTGTTCCTCGGCTCAACCCTCTACAGAGAATCTTTCTCCCTAGTTTTTTTTTTTTTTTGGCCTTAGAAGTTTACTTTCAGCTTCAATTTGTTCTCCTACATGTGCATTTTTCAGCAGTAAAGGTGAGCCCTTTATTTGCACAACATTTCTTCCCTCCATTTCAGGATGAGCCCCTGGTTTATTCATACCTTTTTTACCTCTTAAGGTGATCCCTTTCATTTCCTGCCTTACTGGGTGACCCCCACTTTTATTTCACTACATTTAAGTGAATGTTTTACTTCAGTGGGTGACCCCCACATATATGTTTTTATGCATTACCTTCCTTTCCTTTGCTAGAAGTTTTCTCTGGTATAATCATCAATATTTTTTAGAATTACTTAAGTGGGTGATCCCCACATTTATTTTAGCATTTTCTCCTTTGCCATGGAGAAACAACAAAGACCTGCATTAAATGCAGATAATATTCAGGAATTTATAAATGCTGCTGTTGCAGCATCACTTGAAAAAGCTCTGGCTAGGGCTTTACCACCTCCGTCTGCTTCTCAGTCTAATTCTCTTCCTGTACCAAGTAAAGATTCTGCAGAGTCTGATGATTCTGAGATTGGAGATCCCCATCTCTCCAAAAGGCATTGGAAGGGCTCTAGTTCAAAAGCTAATCCTAAAAAAGGAAAGAATCCAGTTAAAAAATGAAAACTGACCTCCGCCCCTGAGGTTTCTGGGGCTCAAAGATTGTCCTCAGATGAGGAGGACCCTGATTTTCCACCTGACCTTACGGAAGTGGATTCATGGCAGGCTAAGTTATCAGATCTTTCTGAGGAGGAAGACTTTTTTGAAATTCATCCTCAGGATGAGGATATGATGGGTGAGCCCCATCTCAATAAAGAATTTGTTCTTAATAAGGGTACTTCTGATAGCGACCCTCAAGAAATAAAAGATTCAAAAGGTAACCTTATGTTTGATCCCCGTGGCATTCGCCACCCTCGTTCCTCTGAATGGGTTCCTCCTCCCCATTTGTCTAAATACTTACATTTCTGGCTGAGACATCCTCTTGAAAAGGAAGTCAGGGCCCGACTAAAAAGTGAATGTCCTCGCCCTCTTATTCCTGACAAGGTAGCTCAAACTCCTGAGTTTGATCCTACCATGATTACCTACATGGCAAAATCGGGCAGAGATCCTAGAAAGGGTCTTGAGAGAGGTCTAAAATTAGCCCAAGATAAATTACTTGACGTTACTGGTCCTATGGCTCAGATTTTGTACCTCGCAGACACAGCACTTGCTTCAGATTCTTCCTTAGATGCCAATTCCATAAGGGAGTGGGTTCAACGTTGTATCTGTTTGGTAGGAAACGCCAACGTTGCCATTTCTAATGAAAGGCGCAAGGCTGCCCTTCTCCGAATAGACCCAAAATTGGCCGACTTAAGTGATAAAGAACTGGGTCCCGCAGCTAATGGCATGCTGTTTGGTGAGCCTTTCCTCAAGAAACTTCAACAACATGTAAACATTTTTTCCTCCCTCAACAAAGCTCAACTTTCATTAAAAAAGGTATTCAGACCCTCAATCCAAAGAGGAGTTTTTGGCAGGGCTGGTAGACAGCGGGGCCGTGTCTCCAGCCGGTTCTGGCCTTCAGGTCCCAGAAATGTTCCATCACAAACCTTTTTCCAGTCCTCAAGATCTCAGATCCAGCAGCCTCAGAGGGGATTCTCCGGAGTTAGAGGATTTCGAACCCGAGGACGGTCCAGACCCTTCTCAGGTGAGTTTAACTGCCTTAAACTCTTTTTCCCCTCAATTCACTGCAGGCAGACTTCCTCTATGTTTTCAGAATTGGATCCTTATCTCCTCAGACGCCTGGATCCTCCAAACATTTTGCGGCTATCACATCGAATTCGTTTCAACCCCCCGACAAAATTCCGTTCCGATTTTCCACTCATCTCTTCACCATCAGGATCTTCTCCACAACGAACTCGTTTTACTCCGAGACAAGGGAGCTATTCAGAGAGCTCCCGATCACGGCGGTTACTACAGCAACATTTTTCTGGTTACAAAAAAGTCTGGGGAAGCCAGACCTGTTATAAATTTGAAACACCTCAACTCATTCGTCAAATACCGCCACTTCAAGATGGAAGGTATTCATCTACTCCAAGATCTTCTCTTACAGGGCGATTGGTTCACCCGCTTAGACCTCAAAGATGCCTATCTCTCAGTACCCATTCACACTTCCAGTCGAAAGTTCCTAAGATTTCTATGGAACAAGGTCCCTTGGCAGTTCACATGTCTTCCCTTCGGGCTCAGCTCAGCCCCATGGTGCTTTACAAAGCTGCTCAAGCCCGTTCTAGCTCATCTTCGGAAATCAGGCATTCGTTGCATCGTGTATTTAGACGACATTCTGTTTTTCGGGACAGATATTCCTCGTCTCAATTCTCAAACTCAATACGCGATACATTTTCTTCAAAACCTGGGTTTCGTTATCAACTGGGAAAAGTCATCTCTAATTCCCTCCCAGACGATCGAATTCCTCGGCTTCGAAATAAATTCCCTGTCTTGCACCCTCTGCCTTCCACACTCAAAAATAGTGGCCATCAGGAAAGAACTCAAACGAGTCCTTCGCTTATCGATCATTCCTCTTCTCCTTCTAGCCAGGATTGTAGGACTTCTTTCCTCGTCCATTCAGGCGATTTTTCCCGGCCCTCTTTATTACAGAGCTATGCAACGCCTGAAGGCTCAATTTCTAAGGAAAATTCCATCTTACGACCAACTAGTTCCTCTTTCGCCAGAGATTCGCATGGAATTGAAATGGTGGCTTCTTCACATGCAGGCGTGGAACGGCCGAGCAATTTTTGGTGCCACCCCAGACATCATCATCAACTCGGATGCCAGTCTTTGGGGTTGGGGAGCAACCTGCGCGGGTGTTTCCACCGGGGGGATTTGGACTCAGGCAGAAGAAGGTCTACACATCAACTGTTTAGAGTTGATAGCCGGGTCCTTTGCCATCCAAAGCCTGGCCAAGGACATGACGAACTGTTGCATCCTTCTTCGAATGGACAACATCTCTGCAGTCCAATACATAAATCGCCTGGGGGGGGCCCGTTCGAGAGTTCTTTCAGAAGTCACAAAGGAAATTTACCACTTCTGCTTCGAGAGGAACATTTCCTTGCAGGCGGAATACCTTCCAGGAATCTCCAACCTAGAGGCGGACTGGTTCTCCAGACACTGGAGAGATTCCAGCGACTGGATGCTTCACCGATCTCTCTTCCTTCAACTAGCGGAGATTCGGGGTCCATTAGTTCTAGATCTCTTTGCCTCCAGAGTAAACCACCAAACTCCAGATTATTTCAGTTGGCTTCCGGATCCGAACTCCAAAGCGACGGATGCCTTTCTCCAACCTTGGCCCCTTTCAGGCGCTTACGCATTTCCTCCCTTTGCTTTGATTTCCAGGGTAATTCACTATCTCAGAATACAATGCTCGGATCTCACATTGATAACTCCTTTCTGGCCGAGTCAACCATGGTTTCCCGATCTCCTGTGCCTCTCAGTCAAGGACCCTCTTTTGTTTCCATCCCTTCCGAATCTCCTGACAGATCCCAAGGGCAATTGTCATCCCCTAGTGATCCAGAACCGCTTACGTCTTGTGGCCTGGTCGCTTTCAGGGGATCTTGGAATGTCCTTGGCTTATCGGACTCAGCTTGTGGACTGCTTTGGGACTCGTGGGCCCCGGGAACTCGACATTGCTACCTTTCAGCATGGAGATCCTGGTCTAACTGGTGCTTGGAACGGAATATCGATCCCCTTACGGCCCCTGTTCCTTTAGTCCTCAATTTCCTTTCTTATCTCTGTGATGAAGGCAAATCTTACAGGACTATCAACGTTTTTAGATCCGCCATTTCAGCAGCCCACACTATGGTACAGGGTATTCCTATCGGTCAGAATCCCTTAGTTTGTCGTTTGATGCGTGGCATCAGACTTGCTTTTCCTCCTCAACCGAAATATTCCTCTCTTTGGGACGTATCCAAGATTCTGCAATTCTTACGGACATGGCCTGAGAATGAACTCCTCTCACTTCGCCAATTGTCTGCTAAGCTTGCTTTTCTCCTTTGCTTAATTTCTTTCCGCAGAGTTTCTGACATTCAAGCTTTTGATATTGATGGTATTTCTTTTTCTCCAGAAGGCGTTATTTTCTCTATCTCACGCCGCACTAAATCTAACTCCAAATCTATTTCTTATCCTTTCTTTCCAACGGAACCTAAACTTTGCGTCGCCTCCGTTCTTCGCTGTTACATCAACAGATCAGCTTCTGTTCGTCCTTCCAATGCTAGACAACTATTGATCTCTTATGTTCCTCCTTATAAACCAGTTTCTACCCCAACGTTATCTCGCTGGGTCCGTTGGATCCTCTCTCTAGCTGGTATTGATCCTACTTTCGGAGCCCACTCCGTCAGGGGAGCGGCTGCTTCGGCTGCTTTTTCTTCGGGCGCTTCTTTATCCGATATTCTTCACTCAGCAGATTGGTCCCGTGAAACCACCTTTCGGGTTTTCTGTTTTCGTCCTTCTTCTCATCCTGGTCTCTCTCTCTTTTCGGAGCGTTAAAACTGCAAATATGAGCCTCCTGTCAGTGTGTTAAAATTGTGGATTATCCTAGCTTTAGTGTAGAGATAATCTGAATTTTAATAACGACAGGAGGCGAATATTTCCCACCCTATTTAAGTTTACATTATTATTTTCTTTCCCTACCAAAAAAAAAACAAAAAAAAAAACAAAAAAAACAAAAAAAAAACCCAAAAAACATAAATAAATAAAAAGCTTATATGTAATCTCGACTCAGTCTTCTTTGTTACGCAATAATGTTGAATTTTGAAGTTTTGTACCTAAACAGTTTACTCAGTGTTTTATGTTGTTACTATGACCTATTTCTTTCTTTTTCAGCCTAGATCTCCTCTTCGATTTCACCTACTTATCATGCAGTTGGTTCCGGAGTGTCCGGTTCAAGTTGATATCACCAGTTTTGTCTCCGGAAGCTACCCACGGCTCGTCTGGACTTCTGTTCGTTTGTTTTGATGTTCCATTTGACTTTTTCGTTCTCTTCATCGGTTCGCAAGGAGAAAGAGGAAGTAGTGAAGACTCACTCACCTTATCTTACATGTTCTCAACTCTGATTGGTTATTAACTTTTGTTTGTCTTTACTGCTATTGGGTGATGTAGTAAAGAGAGTTAAGCAAATATTCGCCTCCTGTCGTTATTAAAATTCAGATTATCTCTACACTAAAGCTAGGATAATCCACAATTAATCATCATAGTATTTGGACTTTGTAGAGTGTTATTTCAGTTTTGTCAGAACTATAGTTTCAGAGTAATTCAATGACAAAGTTTCCCCCTCCCGCCCCTTTTACTGATGTAACACTGCTCAGCCAGAGCAGAAGGGAGGTGCCCAGGTAGACTGCAGAGAGGGACAATCTTAAATTAAGATAAGGGAAAAGCCTGAAAAGCTTGTCAAGGGGGGCAGGGATTTCATTGTTCTCATAGGAAGAAGATTGCCCCCTTCTGTTATCTGTCTGGTCTATAGACTGCATTCCACATCTGAGAAGAGATGGCTTACACTAGGTAAAAGGAGCAGGAGGGGAAACTTTGCTTGTGAATATCTCTTAAACCATAAAGGTTTGAGAGATAAGACTTATGTCATTCCTCATGTTTTTTTAATGCCTACAAAATAAAATAAAGTTAAAACGAAGTATTACTATCCCTTTAAAGTTTTCTGTAATGTGTACAATGTTTCATTCCATGAGACTTTAAGACTGAAAAGACTTTGTGGAAAAGGGGCTCTTCTGGTAAAGAGTCATGTGGACTTTTTCTTCCATTTAATGCCCATACATTCTTATTGTTTTCATCTAATAGGATTTACATTTCAAATATGTTTTCTTGTGTTTACCAGTGGGATGCTCCTTGTCCTCCTGCTTTTATTTGAAACTAATAATGTATCATCTGTTCTGAGTCAGCTTCCCCTTTAGTTTATCATTATCTAGATACCTTGTTTATGTATGAATCCAGTTGTATTAACAGCTTGGTACACTCATTTCACCCATTTAATTGGTTACCAACAAGCTTGGTATTCCTTTAATGAAAAAACAACTGGTAAATCTACAGCCATTTAATTACTGGGTATTAGAATTGACACAGAGGTATTGGAGCTCTGGTTACAAGTTGATAAATTAACCAAATTGAGGTCCTTTATTGCATCTGCCTTAAAAGTAAGATAAGCTTAAACATCTTCAGTCACTTCTATATTTCTTTCATTTTGCAAATTTTAGACTCTGGGACATTTCCTAATTAACTACAAGGGCGGTTAACATTTGCAGCAAGAATTTCAATCCAGTGAAGAAATTAATTTTTTTAATAGATCCTGCAGCCTTTGTAGGATTTGACATATACTTAAATGACAACTGGTATAGTGGCTTATTGCTTCAGTGCTGGGAGGATCTGAGTCGTAGGACAAGAGGTTGAAAAAAGTGTGATAACTGAAATGGACTGTAATCAGAAAGAAAAAGTTCTTACTCTATGGTCTATAAATTCTCAGACATACAATATTACTGTCAGTTTTTTGTATCCAATTCCAATTCTGTCATCTCTTTTAAAGGGAAAAAGCACCCTTAAAGTAGGTGTGGTTTAATCTATCATCACATTGCAAGGCAGACAAAAATATTCCTTTATAAAAATGGGCTACGCTTGAAGAAGACAAATTAAAGTACTATTAGCACATAGGAAGGAGAAGCAGTAGTATGGTATTATCTGGTTAAAAAAAAGTTTTTGTTTTGTTTTTTTGCAATTTTTTTTTTTAATGACAAAATGAAAGACATTTTATCATAAGAATTTTAAAGGGCAATATTCCTTAAAACTAGAGATGCATCGATACCGATTTTTTAAGACCGAGTACGAGTATCGATACTTTTTTCAAGTACTCACCGATACCGATTACCGATACCTTTTTTTTGAGGTCATTTGCCAGTTTCCTAAGTACCTACATGTTTTAGGTACTTGGAAAACTGGCAAATGACCGCAAAAAAAAGTATTGGTAATTTGTATTGGTGAGTACTTGAAAAATATTATATATATGTTTATATATATACACACACACACAAACACACACACCACCTCTTGGCTCTTGAGTCTCACCTTTTGACTCTTTCTCCCCCTCTTGATTCCCACCTTTTGCTTCATTCTACCCCTCTTGAGCCCCCTTCTTTTGTCTTTGCTTTTGATCCCCCTTTCTCCCACTCCTCCTTGACTCACCCTTTTGACTCTCTCTCCCTCCTGATCACCCCTCCTTTTGCCTCTTCTTGGCCCCCCTCCTTTGGTCTCCTGATCCCTCCTCCTTTTGACTTTTTCTCCCTCTTGACCCCACTGTCTGCCTCTTTCACCACCTCCTGCCCCATCTTGCCTCCTTTACTCTCCTCTGCCGGGTGCTCGCTGTTCTCTCGCGAGCCCCGTCAGAGGTCAGCGTCGGAGCGTTGCCATGGTAACCCACGGCAATGCCCCGACGCTGCAGGAGTGAGAGAGGTGACTGGGAAGCATTGTGAGCAGCTCCCTGGGCTCCCTCTCTGCAGCACCGACCCTGACACAGGGTATCGGTGCTGGCATCCCCCGCATTTGCGCGAGTACAAGTACTTGCGCAAATGCTGGTATCAGCACCAATACCGATACCAGTATCGGTATCGGTGCAACCCTACTTAATATTAATCTTTCTACTACGTCTTTTAATTCCTTACGACAAATGTGACGGACTGTCTTTCTTATACCACCAACTCGTAATCCAACAATTTTTTCAGAATGGCTTTTTTTAATATTGTGCCTTTAATGCTACTTAATTATTTCCTATAGTAGCAGCATTAGAAATGTGGTGGACACAGCTAAGAAACAAACACTTCCTCTTTCACTGCAGGGAGCAGAAGAAACCAAATTTCTTCCTTTTCCTTCCACATACTATATAGGAACTTGCTGGGGGTGTTGTCTGCACCACAATGTACTAATGGCAAAGGTACATGAACTGAAGTAACAACCTGTATATAAGCACAGAACATATAGGGGAAAAAATCACAGCAGAGTAGCTTAACCCATTAATAATGGAGACTTGTTCAAATATTTGCAAAGCAATACATTGGATATATCTCTGAAGTTTAAACTGCAACGGAATCAAGCTCCAATCCACTGAATTCTATATGTCTGGCATGTCTCTAGCACTTAAAGAGTTAATGGACAAGTTACAGTGAGGGTGATGTATTTCCAAGCACTGGGGTAAACCAAATGCAACTTTGAAGGCAAAAAAACACATTGCTTCACAATGTATTAGAGATCATTCTATTATTCAAGAGATTAAATTACCTATTTATATCCATAGATGATGGAAGAATGTACAATTGTCCCCTATGGTGCAAGGAGAATTACAGAATTACTCAAATTCTTTATAGTACATTTATACAAATACAAGCTGTATATCTTCAGCATTACATTTCTAATTAGTTCCATACTAAAAAGAACTAAGAATTTTTATTTTAATGTCAGAATTTTAACTTCAGGGGTGTGTCCTGGACTCTCATGGCGACAGACGTGTAGCAGCTTAGCTCCGTGCGACTGAGGCAATTATAGCTTCTCCCCAGGGAGATATCTGCAATTGTTCGATCTCCACACTACTGTAATACTCCACGGATGAGAGGGAGAAAGAAAAAAACAGCTCAAACTGTTACTCAGTCTATACACTCTTATCTTGTTGACAACTCTGGAGAGCAAACTCCTACCTATCCGCCATCTTGCTCTGGCGCACTTACCGTTGGAACAAGTGAATCTGTGGAGAATTCACCTTAGAAACAAACATCTAGCAAGGCTGGTGAGATAGCTCAGTGGTAAAGTCCCTGACTATGGAGCCTATTCCAACCGAAAGGTTGCAGGTTTGAATCCCAGCAGGGACAACTCAACCTTTCATCCTTCCAAGGTCGATAAATGAGTACCATTAATTGGGTAATAATAACATCTATTATTTCAGCTGCCGATTTGGTTAATTCCGAGAGCGTGCGCTGAAAGCACTTTGAGTCCCACTGGAAGAAAGGCGCTATATAAATACTAGTTATTATTATTACTATCTAGCTGTTTCTCAGACAGAGATGTCTATTAATTCTCCATTACCACAGGACATAGCGATGATCCTAGCTGGTTTAGCCAGCAAAGGGGACCTTGACAAATATATGACTGACATGCAAGCCATGATGCAGGCTGAGCTTGCCAAAGTAACCACTGATGTCTCTAACCTGACTCAAAGGGTGGCTTTACTGGAGGAGAATTCTGGTATTGCTTTGGACCACACCAGCTCAATTGAACGACTAGTTTTGAAACAAAGAGATGAAACTCAATAATCAATAAACTCGATAATCTTGAAAATAGGGGAAGAAGATGTAACATCAGGATAAAGAATCTACCTGAATCAATCCCTCCGCAAGATCTGAATAAAGTGCTTTCTTGTTTCTTCTCCGATCTGTTGGGGGACACTACTCCAGAAGATATACATATTGAACGCATTCATCACACATTTAAGCCCAAAGATCCGGATTCTCCACGGGATGTTTTAATTTGTCTACACAAATTTGCTTTGAAAGAGAGAACCACGAGGAAGGGTCAAGAATCTCCTCAACTGATGTGCGCAGGAGCGCAAATTCTTTTATTTAATGATATTTCTCCCTACACTCTTAGTCTGAGAAGGTCTGTTAAGCCTTTAACAGACCACCTTGGCAATCTTAACATAAAATACAGATGGGGCTTCCCCTTCTCTCTAACCGCCGCTCTGAATGGAAGAACAGCTATGATCCACTGTGCGGAGGAAATTCTGTTGCTTTGCACTACTATTGGAATGTTCATCCCAGCAATGACAGCCGCCCCCACTTCTCCCTCACCTCAACAGAAGAAAGCCAACAGACATCTCGAATGGTGTCCAGGATCACTGGCTCATAAGAAAAAAATACAGAAGACTTGAAGCTCCAGTCATGCAGGCCATCCCGGGTGATAACACCGAGACCTGAAGCGAGGACTAGGAACTTTCTTGTACTTTGTTAAGAATTGAATCGACACCCCTATGTGTATATTAGAGGGTTTGAGAGATATAGGGGCTCGGATTTTGTTTTGCCAACTGCTGAGTGACCCTTCTTTGAGGTACTCTTGCCTTGACAGAGCACTATTCGACTCTGCTTCATATCCTGCCTACAAATAAAATAAAATATAAAGAAAAAACTAGCTACTCATAGTCCTGTCTGTTTAGATAGGAGGCTTCCTCCTTATACTTTCAGAAAGTTATTTACACTTACATCTGATCTTCTTTATTCTAGTTCAGTTCAGTTATGACTCTAGGAATATGGGGCTTTACTTACTTAGCACAAGTGCACTATGCAATAATTTATACCATTCAGATGTTTATTGTTTAAGACAATGTGACACTCCCGCGACACTGGATGCTATTTTGTTTACTGTTGTTGATTATTTTACTTGTTGCATTTTGTTATAGTGTGTCCCATCAGACACTAAACTTTATAATAGTTCCTGTCTAGATCCCTACACAATGCTTCTTTATTACATGAATTTGGTCTTCTCTCACTGAGCTGGCCATCATACGACAGTTTCTTTTAAACTGACTATATTTTTCACTCTTAAATGGATAGTAATGTTTCATAATAAAAGCAGGTCTAATTAATTATTTGGACTTTGGAGAGTGGTATTTCAATTGTAGTTCAAGAGTAATTCAATGACAAAGTATCCCCCTCCCGCCCCTTTACTGATGTAACACTGCTCAGCCAGATCAGAAGGGAGGTGCCCAGGTAGATTGCAGAGAGGGACAATCTTCAATTAAGATAAGGGAAAAACTTGAGAAGGGGGGCAGGGCATTCATTGTTCTCATAGGAAGAAGATTGTCCCCTGCTGTTATCTGTCTGGTCTATGGACTGCATTTCACATCTGAGAAGAGATGGCTTACACTAGGTAAAAGGGGCGGAAGGGGAAACTTTGCTTGTGAATATCTCTCAAACCATAAAGGATTGTGAGATAAGACTTATATCATTCTTCATATTTTTTAATGCCTACAAAATAAAATAAAGATAAAATGAAGTATTACTATCCCTTTAAGACCAGAGCTCTTCTCCTTAGGAACATGAAATAGAGACTTACTCCCATCATTCACTGATAAATACTGATTGGTTGTACTCGACTGCTGCATTATCTGACGTGTAAGACCCCAGGAATATTTCACCCCCACATGCCTAAGGCACACTCCATACATAGCCTTACCATCTATGATCCACCAGCAGACACAATACGGCCCCCATCTTTCTCTCCTCTTTCTTGAGAGTTTGTCCCCTCTTAGGATCCTGTTGGTCAATGCCAGGGGCCTGAACACTCTGGAAAAAAGGGCTTAAAGGGATAGTAATACTTCATTTTAACTTTATTTTATTTTGTAGGCATTAAAAAAACATGAAAAATGATATAAGTCTTATCTCTCAGACCTTTATGGTTTAAGAGATATTCACAAACAAAGTATCCCCCCCCTGTTCAACTAGATCAGAAGGGAGATGCCCAGGTAGACTGCAGAGAGGGACAATCTTTAATTAAGATAATGGAAAAAGCTGAAAAACTTGTCAAGGGGGGAAGGGCTTTCATTGTTTTCATACAAAGAAAATTGTCCCCTTCTGTTATCTGTACTGTCATACAACCTGATCCACATCTGAGAAGAGATTGCTTACACTAGGAAAAAGGGGCGGGGAGGGGAACTTTGCTTGTGAATATCTCATAAACCATAAAGGTTTGAGAGATAAGACGTATATCATTCTTCATGTTTTTTTAATGCCTACAAAATAAAATAAAGTTAAAACGAAGTGTTACTATCCCTTTAAGCTCTGAGGGACTTCGAGCACTTAAAAGCTGATATAGTATTTGTACTATAAATTAAAATAGGTGCACATCGCAAAAGGGAAAAAATTAAGACCATTCACGAATTAAAAGCCCAGATTCGACTGTTGGAAATGGAATGTATTGGTAAGAAAACCCCAAATTATTTGCAGGTACTATCAGATAAGAAGGCAGAGCTCAACACTATTCAAGAACCACAGCCATAAATGTAGATCCACCCTGATATCGAAAGTGACTTGTAAATATGGATCCAATCTGACTTCCTACACAGAGATAGCTGATGCTTTTCGGAATTTCTATAAACAGTTGTATCATCTCAGGGGAAGTTCTGCCTCCTCTTCTGAATACATTACATACTTGGGGGTTCATCTTACTCCAGACTTGAAATCCTTGCCAAATATCAATATTAGTCCTTTAATCCAGGACATTTCCAAAGACTCAGCTAGATGGCGTCATTGTCAACTTTCCTGATCAGGTAGAATCAATCTATGCAAAATGGTACTACCTAAACTTTTGCTCCTTTTTAATGCGCTCCCAATACACATTCCAAAAACGTACTTGAACGCACTATTCACAATGATTAATGCCTTTATTTGGCAGGACAAAAAGCCTAGATTGCATCAAGACATCCTTCATAGGCCCATAGAAGAAGGAGACTTAAGCTTACCAGACATATCCTCATAATACCGGGCCTCAGCGTTAACTAAGGTGTTTGACATGACCTGTGTACCTCCTAAACTGTGGACCTCCTCACTATCCCCTTATCTTCAACATCTTGACCCACTCCAAGTTCTACTTGCTTCTCCTGCTACACACCCAGTGTTGTGTAAAGATCATTTAATATTTAATCACATGCAGTCAATCTGGGATTCGTGTTCTTTGCCTAATGTTGCTCCTTCCCCCCTCTGCTCAAATCATTACTGGGAAATCCTAACTTCCCAGCAGGGAAGGATCATGCTTTCTTCTTATCTTTACACAAGAAGAATGAGGCCTCTCTGGACACATTATATAATTCATCCTCCCCACCTTCTCTAAATTGGTTTCAACAAACACTGGATGTTTCAGATAAACCCTGGTGGTATATATTACAAGTGCATCACTGGATACATGAAGAATGGAAACACAGTTTCCATCCTAGGAAATTGACTGCTTTTGAGAAAAATCTACATACACTCTCTCTCCTTTTGTTATAACATGCTCCGTTCTTTACCGGATTCTCCCAAACTGTATTTCCTGGCTCAGTGGGAAAAAGAGCTTTCTATATCACTTGACAATAAACAGTGGTCCCTTATTTTTAGAAATAATTTTAGATATGCGAGAGATTTGAACACTAGGGAAATGGACTATAAGCTATATGTAAGATGGCATTTAACCCCTCTCCATTTATCTTACTTCTCCTACTTGACCTCTTCCACATGTTGGAGATACTCTGCTGACAAAGGCTCCCCTGCCCATATGCCCATATCATTGTAGTCTACTGGGAACTAATTCTCAAAGATATTAATTTGAAATTATGTCTAGCATTACCTAAGGATCCTGTAACGGTTTTTTAGAACACTCAGACCAGTTGGTAAAATTAAACACAATTTATTTGAATAGAAAATAATGCAAATGATCGCCCTGTACAGGCAGCAGGAAATAAATACACGGTAATGACTGATATAACACAAAGGATCAATACACAGGATAGGTTACATACAATATCTCTGCACAGATAACGGTGTTCAGTCCCCAAGGGTTAAGTGCATTAATCAGTCAGTCTCAGATGTGGAGGTTTGGCACTCCCAAGGTGGTAATGGGAGGTGCTGGGTAGAAGTAGCCAACACAGTGTTCTGGAAATATAATGCCGTAGCCAATCTGTGACCAAATGTGGATTAAGCAGAACAGTAATCCGAAATAGCCCCCGCGGGCGTACCCAACGGGAAAACTGATTCTGCAAGTGCGAGTGTGGATAGCCCCCACGGGCGTAACAGAAACTGACCTGAAATGCAAGAGCTAGCAATTATCCCCCACGGGCGTATAACCGGAGACCAACAATAGCGGTAATAGAGCCAATAGCCCCCACGGACGTATACAACGAGAACCTGTCAGAGCTTGAGCCTTCCCTTTGCTGCTACACGAGCCCAGGAACCAAAGATGATGTCTACCGGTAAACTTAACGTAAGAGCAAGAGCCAATGGCGCCCTACCGGACCAACTTAACGTGACTACTCTGCAGTAGATAGAGTGAGTCGCCGTCCATCAAGCGGCCGACTCAGCAGACGTAGTGCAGTGAGTAAGGCTCTATACCGGGGACTAAAGGTAGCAAGAGTAAAGCAGCACTGCAAGGGTTAATATGCACGTTTAACCACAAGGCTCAGTATGGTATTAAAGCTCTGCAAGCGTACGGAGGCTCATGGAAGAAAGCACAGCTCTGCAAGACAGCACGGGACACTGCACTGATCAGAGGCAACACAAGGCTGGAGTGGTCACACGGCAGCTGGATAAACGGCAACAGCAGAAGAAGAATGTCACGGCGGCGACAACAGGAACAGGCAGGTCACTGGAACAGGCTGGTAGTCGATCACGGAGCAGGAAGTCAGCCAGGCCGGGTCGTAGCACGAAGGAGGTACTCATACAAGCCGGGTCACACATGAGCAGGAACGTCAGCCAAGCCAGGTCAGGAAACGGAGGTGACTCGCAGACAAGCTGGGTCAAACACGATCAGGAACACTGGAGCATAGTCAGGACAAGCCAAGTCGGTACACAAGAATCAGGAACACAGGAACACAGCAACAGCAATACTGGCTCAGAAACACCACAAAAAGGCATCTGACAGGTGTCCAGGCCAGGCATAAAAAGGTCACCAGGGGCGGGCCAAACCGGCTCAGCAAATCAGAGTGTACCACAAGCAAGAGTGACAAGAGAATCACAGGCACTGTGATAGATCCCCTCATTTGTCTGTTCTTTTATACTCTACATCTTCCATATACTCTTACTGATTCATGTAAAATCTTATTAGCAGCTCTTTTAAACACAGCAAAGTCCCTAATTCCTCTATGTTGGAAGCAATCAGAAGCCCCTCCTCTTGCTCCTTGTCATACCAAAGTGTCAGATATAAAATTGATGGAGACGTGCCACGCTGTTTCCACTTCGACATTGCATCTCTTTGAAAAATCTTGGGCGTACTGGCCTTAACCAACAATGCTTGTTTTTTAAATTGCACTCGTCTTATGGAATGGATTCCTCATTGGCTTTTCATGTAACACAGGTTACATGCTTTTTCCCTGGAACTGATCGATGGTCACTCTTCATTGTTTAGTTAGTTGGTGGGACTTTGGAGAGTTGCCCATCCTCCCCGCTTTCTCTTTACTTCTTTTCTTTGATTTTTCTCTTCTTCCCCTTCTCTTTCTTCCTTTTTTTTCTTTTTTCTCCTAATACTTATCTTCCTTTCATGTTTCTGACTCTGACATTCACTACAGTATTCTGTGACCAGATTGGGAAGTACCTAGCTGTCATCCATTTCTAGTGGCTAATATCGCAAATCATATCCATCATCATTCATGTTAATTTTTGGAAGTAAAGCTGGGACTTTCTGAATATTCACCACAGATGTTAGTCTCTGATTAGCTTTTGTAATCCTTTTCACAAGACTCTTTGTATAAGAGACCCAAACAAATGTTATTATTGTAACTGTTTAATTACTGATGCGTTGTTCCTTTACGTTTTGTAACATGTATGTTTATACTTGTCAATAAAAGGTTAAAAAAAATTGCAAAAGTCAAAATGTTAATTTTTTTTTTCAGTTAACCCATGAGCCCTTCCTTAATCTTTCCTTTATGGGTAAATAAATGCATTTTAAATTAATACAATAAAAACATAAATTGACTGTGAAGAACTATAATGCTAATCAACTAATGCATATCAGAAACTCTAAATCATATTGTGCATGTTCTCAACACTTCCTGCATATACCTTAAAGGATCAGATACATATTTTCCAGAATTATTAGTTTAAACATTTATTTATATTACATTAAATGTGCTCTCTAGTGGCCCGATTTCAGATAGTTATTTTGTTTTATTCTATGGAAGAGGTGAGTTACAGATTACAGTTCTCCATAAAATGTTACTGCTTTATCATCTCCTGTCAGTTTGAAGTTTGAGGAAATAATGAATCGGTTACTCAAGTCCTGACCATCTGAATAGTTATAACTATTTCCAGTAGAGGAAGCATACTTGTTTCACCCAGCAGCTAATACCCTAGAACAGATAGTTTTACAAATAAATGGTTACTGTACCTTTAAACCTTTGAGTGCCATTGGGGTGTGCAACACATTGTTTTTCAATGTGTTTCTTACCCACTGGCAATCAAAGGATTAAAACCCCCCAAAAAATATTTAGCACATCCAAGACCTAAATTGGGGTGATCAGACCTCACCATTAACTGGGGAGCACATAGGAAATAGTCATATTACAGGACTGCACTGAAATCAACTCAGCCCTGCAGCATGTATTTTTCATATGTGTCCCTGGTTAAAGGTGAGGTCTGGTCACCCTAACTTAAATATGCCTGCCTTATACCTCAGAATAGTTCATGGAAAATGATCACTTTATGACAAATATATAATTTGAGGGTCTTTTAAAAACAAACACACACACACTAGAGGGAGATGATTCATCCAGTAGTTATTGCAGCTGGGTAGTGCTGTTTTGGATGTACGTTTATGACCCTATTTTGGGCGTAGTACTATGTACTAAGATTTCTTCAGCTTTGTAGATTTTAGTGCATGAGTCATCTCTACTTTATCACCACTTTGTGAATTCCCCCCATTGTTTCATAATTAAGCTCCATCCTATTTTTATGTGAATCGCATCATTTTTATCCACCAGTAGCACTATTTGAGACCTCTCCGGGGGCTCAAGAAGACAAAGGGGGAGATTCACTAAGCAGTGATACAGAGGAGATAAAGAGGAGATGACTTATCCAGCGGTATAACTTCTCCAGTTCCCATGTTATTCTATGGATCCTATGCATTAATATCTCCAAAGCTGAAGAATTCTTAGTGTGCTGGCTCCATAGAATAACACAGGAATTGGAGAAGTGATAAACTGAAGAAGTCATCTCCACTTTATCACCTGTTTATCACCGCTTAGTGAATCTCCCCAAAGCTCCTAGGTATGCTGATATACAAAGAAAAGTGATGCAAATAATATCAATTGATTTAAATGTAGTGTTTATCCCCTTGAATGATATTCTTCTATTTGCTTGGCAATACATTAGAAACCTCTCTAGCATTCAAGAGGTTAATCATTTGAGGATAACCTCTTGAATGTTCAATGCACTGATTCACAATACATTACACACCCCTCTGGCCCTCAAGGGGTTACAATCTCAATTCAAATAAATGGGAATTTAGCAAATTTCTATTTATATTCTTAGTACATCAGCCTCAATTAGTTTTGCATTATTTTTATTGTGTATTCATTTTTATGATATCCCATTTATATCAAACACATGATAACAGTAAACTGTATTGTCTGGTCTAGTTTCAAATACGAGACAAGCTCATATTTAACACTAAGGGTGAGATGTTCAAAAAGTGGTGTTATCTGAAATTGTCTGTAATCAGAACAAAACAAGTTATTTTGCCATGGTCTGTCAGTTCTCAGACACGTTACCGTCATTTTTTGCATCCAATTCCACAATCTCCATCAAAGTTAAAAAGTTGGCTTAAAAGTGGGAATGGTTTAATGTACCGTCATATTGTAAGGTATTTTCAGAAAAAAATATTCTTTTAACGACACTGTTTTGTCTGATTAATGTAATTTTTTCACGACAAAATAAAAATGGTCTAAACTACTGTTGAGTGAGAAGCCATAGTATACAGTTAGCTAGTAACAAAAAAGTCTTTGTAGGAAAATTTATCGTTTCAAAGACAAAAAAAGTAAATTTTTCTTGAAAAATGTTCATTTCAAAGAAAAATCAAAAACATTTTTAACATCAACATTTTTAAGGTCAACATTCATCAAGATCTTCTTACCGTCATTTTTAAGTCTTTATGACATATTTTCAAACGTCACTGATTTACTTCTGAAAATGTTGTTGTTGTTTTTTTACCACCAACTCGTGATCTGCTTTGCAATGCATTGTGTACCCCTTTGGCACTCAAAGGGTTAAGGACCACAGCATCAAATACTTTTAAAGTGATAGTAATGTTTCACAAAAACAGCAGCTCCAATTAATCTTCATAGAAATTGAGCCATAGAAAGTGTTATTTCAATACTGTCAGAGTTGTAGTTCAAGAGTAATTGAATGATAAAGTTTCCCCCTCCTGCCCCTTTTACATAGTGTAAACCCCCTCTCCTCAGATGTGGAATCCAGTCCATAGACCAGACAGCTCACATCAAGGGTCAATATTCTACTGTGAGAACAATGAAAACCTTGCCCCCATTGACAGGTTTTTCAGCTTTTTCCCTTATCTTAATTGAAGATTGTCCCTCTCTGCAATCTACCTGGACACTCCCTTCTGCTCTGAGGTGAGTAATGTTACATCAGTAAAAGGGATGGGAGGGGGATACTTTATTATTCAATTACTCTTAAACTAGAACTCTGACAGCATTGAAATAACACTTGCCAAGGCCCAAATGCTATGATGATTAATTAAAGCTGTTTTTATTATTAAACATTACTATCCCTTTAATGATTGCCCTGCAGTATAATTCAGCTGAAAACTAAACATAATTCCAAATACAGCAACAACAACACATAATTCTTCCCTTCCTGGAAAATATAGGAAGTTCTTTTTATAGCATATAGTGCATTCAGCTGCTGTGTCAGGCAAGTACGCTCTCCAAATATAAATAATCTTCTGTAATAAAGAGTTTATTGGATTTTAGCTTACTGAAGTGGAGAGCTGATTTGATTCATCTTCACCATTCCTGATTGAGGTATTTTCTGTTGCTACACAAGATCAGAAGTATCATGGGAATCTCCCTGTACAAGGATATTTAAATAATGGCTAGTCTGTATATAGCCAGTCATATGTTTGCATTATTATGAATAATGTTAACCTGTCAGGTAAGATGTTTTAGTGGTACTGTTTAATGCAAATCAGCTTTGGAATATCTGTATGACTGCTGTGAATGTTGTAGACTACTGATGATAAGCAGCACTGCTTCTAAAGTAAATGACTAGGTACTTAAAGAGTTAAAAGAATACCCAAAGCTGGACAGGGCTCCACAGTGCATCTGTTATTGCACTGCAGTTCTGCAGAAACAATCCTCTTTAAATCTATCAGTGTCCTCGCCTTAGAGGGGGCATTGGTGTTAAAGGGATAGTAATACTTAAAATGTAAAAATATATATGTTGTAGGGCTTATCCCCCTGAGTAAAACAAGGCTACTTCCACTGCTGAGAGATATTTTATTAAAAAATTATAACAGATCAAACTTGAATTTTTAGGTGCAATATCACAGTGGCCTAAAAATTTACAGTGGTGCTGTTGCTACACCATCCTATGGAAAGCTCTGGTCTGTAGACCATAAATCTCCATAGGATGGTGTAGCAACAGCACCACTGTAAATTTTCAGGCCTCTGTGATATTGTGCCTAAAAAATTCAAGTTTGAGCTGTTATAATTTTTTAATAAAATCTCTCTCAGCAGTGGGAGTACCCTTCTTTTACTCAGGGAGATAAACCCTACACCATATCGTTTTTTACATTTTAAGTATTACTATGCCTTTAAGACGGACTTCTTTAAAGGAATAGTAATATTTCACAAACAAAGCAGCTCCCATTAATCTTCATAGTATTTGGGCCATAGAGAGTGTTATTTTAATACTGTCCAAGTTGTAGTTCAGGAGTAATTGAATGATAAAGTATCCCCCTCCCGCCCCTTTAACTGATGTAACACTGCTCACCTCAGAGCAGCAAGACTGTCAGGATGGATCACATAGAGGGACAGTCTTCAGTGAGCATAAGGAAAAACCTGTCAAAGTGGGCAGTGTTTTCTTTATGCTCACAGTAAGAAGACTGTCCCTTGCTGCGACTTCTCCAGTCAAGAGACCAGTGGCAGAATGTAGGAAACATGCGCAATCGCTATTTCCCATGTGAAAAACACTAGAGAATAGGTTTGCGCATGATTTTGTTGAATTGCGCATGAAAAATCGCACATTTAATTTTTTGTAGGCCGTGGCCAGGATTAACAAATCTGTGTGAGTGGAATAGCGAATTCGTCTAATGCAGGAAGTGCTATTGCTAGTAGGTTTATACGTCTGTGTAGTGTTGTCGTAAAAAATAATTTTTTATGCACAATTCAAGAAGCGTTCGGTATTCAGCTTCCTGGATTAGAACATGCGCAAAATCTATCTGCGCACAAAAATGCCTTTAGCACATGTGAACATTTCCCAACCTGCCACAGATTCCATATCTGAGAGGGGGTGGCTTACACTAGGTAAAAGGGGTGGAAGGGGGATACTTTATCATTCAATTACTCTTGAACTTAAACTCTGACAGTTTTGAAATAACATTCTCTATGGCTCAGATATTATGAAGATTTATTGGAGATGCTTTTATTGTGAAACATTACTATCACTTTAACATGCCCATCTCTCTTTGCAAGAACATTAAGTTGACATTTTAGAAAAATGCAACAGTTGTTTTTCTTTTTTTAATTCTTGAAGAAAAGTGCATGTAGCATACTCTTCATTTCTGGAAAGAGGATTGAGGTAAAGAAATGGGATAGAATGTCTACTCAGTGCATCTGTACTCATCAGAAATAGAGACATCCTGGAGCAAATGAACTGCATCATACATCATTCCCAAAATTCACATTTATTTAACCCTTTGCGTGTCAGAGAGTGTGCAATGCTCGAAGTTTAAAATGCACTGCGAACTGATGCACAGGAGACATTTCTAGCATTTAAAGGGTTAATAGTCTCATTTAAATCAATGGGAATTTTTATTTTTCTCCTGCTGCAGATGTTTTGTTAAAGAATTACACCAGTTCTTCTTAGTACATCACATTGAATCCATATTGGAGGTTCCTAATGCTTTTAAATGCTCCTTAGAACTATATAGCATTCAGGGGAGTTAAAAGCAACAACTTGATGAAGGAAAAGGTTACTCCCCCTCCCCCCACAGAAGATATATGTAATTGTCAAAGGGCATAATGCAGGATAATTCTAAGAACCTACCCAGATGTGGGTGTCCTCAGAGGGGGAAAGTGGGGGCACTTGCCCCCCCATATTTGCCCCCTCCCTGAATAAACATAGGGGCTGGGTGGGGTGGCCTGGGAGCTTATTATATCTTTGCTTCTCCCAGGAAAAATGTGTGTAGACGCCGATGTACCCAGACACTGACAATTTAACTAGATATCATTGTGTATTTAATAAAACAAACTAAGATGCTCCCTAGGGAAACACATACTACTCCCTGTGGTGGCAGCATCAGTCTGATGTTCCCAAAGGGAACAATGTATTTCCTTAGGGAGCTTGTGATATAGTTATAGTCTATCCAAGGTGAGGTTTGGTTATATTGTCAGTGCTTCTCTGGCAGCTTCAATGGGGAGGGTTAAATGATATATGTTTTGATATTCTTTGACATATGCACAATTATTGATAGCTGCTAGACTTATGCGATTTGGTTTGACGACATTCGGAATTAGAGGAAAAAAGGGTAATTCGGCGACATTCGGACCTTCCGACAGGCAAGGGTCGTTTGCCAAAAAAAATACGAATCCAACTAGCCCTGGTCCGGATGTCATTGAAACTTTCGGAAATTCAGTGACTACTACCCGCGCTCTATTACTTTCCCTCCATACATTCCCTCCATGTCTCTAGTCCAATTAGCTTCTCCGTTTCATGCACTACTTTTCCACTTTGTCTCCATTCCAATTGGCTCCTTCGTTTCATGATGGGGGCTGGACTAATGACACAGACACCCAGGCAGACAGCCTGCATTTCCTCATTTTGTTGTTGGAGCTCAGAGAGAGAAGAAGGAGATAGAGAGTGTCCAGTTGTTGTGTAGGCAGGCAGGTAGCATAAGACATAGGCAGGCAGCCAACATTAGTGACTTATTGCCACTGCAAGGGAGAGTCATCTTTGTTGCTGTGCAAAAAATTAAAAATATTAGGGATTTGTTTGAATCATTTTCAGAGAGACACATCATCCAGTCTCACAGTTCTGTAGGCAGGCCTAGTACCTTATTACCACTGCAAGGGAAAGTCACCTTTGTTTCTGTGTTAAATATTAAAATTAATATTAGAGATTTGCTTGAATAATTTTCAGAGTGACACATCAGCCAGTCTCACATTTCTGTAGGCAGGCCTAGTACCTTATTACCACCTCAAGGGAAAGTCACCTGTGTTCCTGTGTTAAATAGTAAAAATACTAAACTAGTAGGAATTTGAATCATTTTCAGCGCGACACATCAGCCAGTCTCACAGTTTTATAGGCAGGCATAGTACCTTATTACCACCGCAAGGGAAAGTTACCTTTGATTCTATGTTTAACATTAAAAATAATAGTAGGAATTTGTTTGAATAATTTTCAGAGTGACATTTCAGCCAGTCTCACAGTTCTATAGGCAGGCCTAGTACATTATTGTGTCCGCAAGGAAAAGTTACCTTTGTGTGTAAAATATTAAAAGTAATATTAGGGCTTTGTTTGAATAATTTTCAGAGTGACACATCAGCCAGTCTCACATTTCTGCAGGCAAGCCTACAGTGAGAGAGAGAGACAGAAAGAGATGTTTTGCAAAACATATTTCAGGCCTTGCAAAACAGACAATTTTATATGAAATCTGAACTCAGAAAATTGATTATCCCATCCTTATTTCATTAAGAAAGGTTGTTGGACTTGTGTAAAATTTACTATAAAATATCCATATAATTCAACATAACAACTTTCATTGAAGTGTCTCAAAATCAAGTGTAAAATCAAGTAATGTAGTAAATCATGAAGTATTCAGTTTCAGTGTAGAGATGAATTATGGTAACCCCATGATTAGCAAATATTTCCTTTTTTGTACTATACATAGGCTAATCCTTTAGGGAACTGTGGAGGAAAGTATAGAATTGTGTCACACCAATCCTGGAATTAATCCATTCTGTCTCCAAAGAGTCAGTGACTGCTTTGTGTCTGGTGCTCTTGACTGAACTGACATTTCCTCTTTTATCGGTAAAACACTGCTGTGCTCTTAACCCTTTAAGGATTAGAGGAGTATGCAGCATATTGTGAAGCAATGCATTGCGCACCCCTTGGATCATTAAATGTTTGAACCTTTGCATACAAGAGGGATACCCATTTCATTGTGAAACAATGCATTATGCACCCCTTAGAAACTCAAAGGGTTAATGTGTAATTCCTGTTCTGAATTATAACTCTAAAGAGATTAGCACACTTGTCACCACAGAGATCTTGAGGTTTATGTACTATAACCCTTTGAGTGCCAGAGGGGTACACAACACATTGCTTTCCAATGCATTGCATACCCCTCTGGCACTCAAAGGGATAAAGAACTGGAGAAACCAACTGCACTACAGGCAGTGGTGTAACAATAGGGATTGCAGGGGTCGCACCTGTGACCAGGCCCGTCACTGCAGGGGCCCGGTCACCCCCTGCAACCCCTCCACCTGGCGCCCGCAACATTCTGATAGACCTATCCCGACTCCTGCCACACCACTGGACCACTAGGGAGGTAGAAGATGGGCATTGTGGAGATGGGGGGCTGCGTGGTGGCAATGTGGAGATGGAGGGCAATGTGGAGATGGGGGACAGTGTGGTGGCAATATGGTGGCAACGTGGAGATGGGGGCAATGTGGAGATGGGGGGCAATGTGGAGATGGGGGCAATGTGGAGATTGCTATGTGGAGATGGGAGACAATGTGGAGGTGGCCAGTAGAGATGGTCAGTGGGTGGGCCGATGTGGTTAAGGGGGGCAATGACATTGGGGGGGGGGGCACGGCAGTTCTTGCAAAAGGGCCCGGTGGCTTTTAGTTACACCTCTGACTACAGGGGACAAATACAACTTCCCAAATCCTCCATTAATATAAATGGGCTTTTAAACCATTGAATGCTAGAGAGGTTTCTAATGTATTACTTTGGAATGCAATCGAGTTCTTGCTCACATTCAAGGGGTTACAATCCCCATTTAAATCACAGGGAGTTTTTATTTGCCTCCTATGGTACAGTTGGTTTGCCTCAGAATGATTCCAGTCCTCTATAATACATCATTGGCACCGGTGTTGTAACGGGTGCACGCGCAGCAAACCACACAGTGAAAACAAATAGCTATAGATAAAACCATTAACCCTTTGAGTGCCAGTGGGGTGGTCACCACATTGAGTTGGAATGTGAGGGCACTCAAACGGTTAATAAAATAGATCAATACTCCTTGATAGAGAATAGCCTATGAGAACCTAATGCATAAAAAGAGGGCAAAATCATAAAAACATCCCCTGATGTATAACTTATCTAACAGCCAAAATTAAAAAATCAAGTGAAAAAAAAAACACGCAAATTCCAGTTATCCTCAGCTGGTCAGTGGATGATTGTGGATGATGAAAATTGTAGTCCAACAACAGCTGGAGGGATGCAGATTGCTTGTCCTCTGACTATACGAAGGCAACCTTTCAATTGCAAAATTTTGGATGCAATATTGCTCAAAACAAATTCCAGGCATGTGTAAGTCATTCTTTTTATTTTAACCCCTTTGGGATCAGAGTATGTGTGTATGTGCATGTGTTCTGAAAATCTTGGGTTTTTCCCTGATTAATGTAATTTGAAGGTAAGTGTACAATTTAGGCACTGTTGGGCTTTGTTGTGGTACACAAGGACTATTCAGATAACACAACAGTAATAGTAGTAAATAAGAGCTAAAAGTAGGGCGATGTTCTAGTAACTGTGCAGAGAAATGGGATAGTAGCGTATGAGATTACATGACGTCCCAAAGGGAAGCTGCACTGTTTTACAAAATAGAACCACAGGATTGGGAAAGATGATGAGCTTTCATTGTTTGGTATACTGCCTGCTGGGCCCCTGTAAAGTGGAGATACTAGAAGTAAATAAATAGCCTCTAGCAACTAATGCTACATATATTAGTGAGAAAAACAATGTATGTGTTGTCAAGGATATTTTCAGCATCAGTAATACACAAAATTGATCAGGGATCTCTCATTTTCATTACACTCTACTTTTTTGTTCACTGGGAAAAAGCTCTAGAAATGTTTAGAGTCAGTCAATAACGAAAAGAGCAAAGTAAGATTTAATTACGCCTTTGAATGTCAGAAAGGTATCCAATGCATTGTGCGATGGATATCTTTCTGGCAGTCAGTGGGTTAAATATTCATGTGATGAAGGACTTTCTTGATTATTGCTTTCCCTGTGCTGTTCTAATTTGTCTAAAAGGTTACAGATCTTTATCTTTATTGAAATTCCATTAAGGCCTGCATGTATCCTGAATATGGAAATTCAGGACACATACAAAAACACTAAACGCGGCACTGAAAATGACCATTCTGCTATTGCATAGTAGCAGAATGGCCTTTGCATACCTCCCAAGTGTCCCTCTTTAGGAGGGACAGTCCCTCTTTCAGACCCAAATCCCCCTGTCCCTCTTTTCCACCCTAATGTCCCTCTTTTTAGGAGATCAGATTGCATGGTGTGTATATAAGTGTATCAGCAATAAATCTCACATTATTGTTTGTTTAAATGTCAATATATGTGTTTGTAAATTAGTGTGTGTAAATAAAATACTTTAGTCTTGTTATCAGTCATTTATTTTGTTACACAAGGAGGTATCAATAGATCATGAAATAGCCTAAAAATGCTTGGTAATGCCCCACCCACCAGCCACGCCCCGAGCAACACCCCTTAAAACAAAAGTGTCCCTCTTTGACAATTTGAAATGTTGGGAGGTATGCCTTTGCAATGCCCCTTTTGCAGGCTGGCCAGGCAATCCTGGGCTCAGCCTGACAACTCAGGGCTGCGAAGCCTAGGAAAAAAGGCCTATTTATCTGTAAAATGCTGCAACCACTAGAGTCCCCTAGTGTCCCCATGTGCACTCAATCATATACCTCACAAGTGTCCCTCTTTAGGAGGGACAGTCCCTCATTGTAGCCCAAAACCATCTGTCCCTGTTTCCCACCCTGGTGTCCCTCTTTTTAGGAGATCAGACTGTGTGGTCTGGATATAAGTGTATCACATTGCTCCGCAGCAGTAAAACTCAAATTGATGTTTGCTTAAACTTCACCATGTATGGTTATAATTTAGTCTATATACATAAAATACTTTGATCTTGCTCTAAATTACTTATTCAGTTACACAATGAGGTATCAGTAGGTCATGAAATAGGCCAGAAATTCTCTGTAATGCCCCGCCTACCAGACATCTCCCAAGCAACACCACTTAAAGGAGAACTATCACCCCACAATAAGTTTACATTAATTTATTCTTCATCTGGCGACTAGCTGCTTAGTAGCGCTAGTCGCCAGAAACATTACCTAGTTTCAAAGATTTTCTAGTTTTTCGGAGGCTCACAGTAGCAGGAAGCACGGACATCTCGGTTCCAAAAGGGACTGACAGCGCAGGCACACAGACGTCACTATGACGAGATGTCCGTGCTTCCTGCTACTGTGAGCCTCCAAAAAACTGGAAAATCTTTGAAACTAGGTAATATTTCTGGCGACTAGCGCTACTAAGCAGCTAGTCGCCAGATGAAGAATTAATTAATGTAAAGTTATTGCGGGGTGGTAGTTCCCCTTTAAAACAAAAGCGGTCCTCTTTGTCCATTTGAAATGTTGGAAGGTGTGCAACCACTCTCCCCACACTAACACAAGTCACCTAAGATAATGCATTGTAACCTGTCTGATATTAGAGGGGATAACTGTTCCAAAAATGAACTTACACTTCAACAATATCCTCCCACTAGTCTAACTGACCCCCCATTAACTGCTCCATTGCCAGAACTTCTGGGAATGCATTGCAATCAATGTATTTCATCTGGCCTGGCAATGGAGGTGTTAAACTTCTTTTCGGACAGTTAACCCTTGCAATGAATTGCAAGCTCTCTGCATTGAGAGGTTTAGGGTGGTGGGCACTTGGGTGAGTGCAGGGAAGGCAGGTGGGGTGTTGTGGTGGTCTCTGCATTTTATAGATAAATAGGCCCAGAGGCGTAACTATAGGGGTTGCAGGGGTCGCACATGCGACCGGACCTGTGTACTCCAGGGGCCTGGCCTCCCCCTGCGACTCCTCCGCCTGGTGCCCGCAATTTCCCTCCGGTGCTCTAGTAATGCAGAGCGCTGGGAGATGACATTATCTCCCAGCGCTTTGTATTACTAAGAGGATCGCGCGGGAGCTCCATGTAGGAGATGGGGGCATTGTGGAGGGGGCCCGTGGCACTTCTTGTACCAGGGCCCGGAGGCTTCTAGTTATGCCTCTAAATAGGCCTTTTCCAAGGCTTTACCACCCTGAGCTGCTGAGTATGGGAAATTCTGTCTAGTCTGCAAAATGGAAACTTCAGAATAGTAGTGGTGGCATTCAATGCCTTAGGGTTTAGTACACTGCGAGCTTACTGCTTATAAAAGCATGTAACCTAGATTCAAAAGTATAGAGCCGATTAAAAAATTAACAATTACTAAGATATGAGAATCCAATCAGGTTGCAGGAGCTACGTGAGTCAGTTAAACACGAGAGTCCTGCTACAATATCTCACTGTTGAGAATTTCTAACCACTCTGTCAATAAAATAAAATCATCAAGTCAAAGTCATTACACAACACGTGTATCTTGACCTATGTACAGCTGAATAGAGAGATATCTCTCCAAATAAGTGTTTTTTTTAATATGTGGATATTGGAACCGGGGGTTCTGAGTACCAAGCTATCTGACGGTCTCAGACCTATAAGCTTAATACAGTACCTTTTTTAATCGGCTCTATACTTTGCGGGCAATCACTATCCAGTTCTTCTTTTAATAACACTGAATAAAGGTTATGTTTTATGAGTGCTACTTTCAATAAAATTGTGAGATAATGTGCACTGAACAGGCTCCACCTAGCCAAAAATACTATGGATCTGGTTAAATCCTAGGCTCCTATACATATATAGACCCAGTGCAGTATGTATAACAGGGCTACAAGACTTTTAACTCATATTTATGTTGAAGAATGCAAATGTATAACACTTCTGGGACTGTGGTCTGGTGCTTTACAGAATGTGATCCAAACACACATCATATAAAATCCTGCCAACAGTTGAACACATATCCAACACCGAAAACAAAGTAACACAAGAAGTTTATAGGTGATGGTCAGATACACAGGGAGGTTAATATGATAAATGAACACAGGTAATATAGCCCAACTGATTAGAACTATGTCATAATGTTTGACACAGTTGGTTGAATACACTATTACTGCAATCAGTGGTGCTGGTTAATGATCTTTACAGAATATTTGGAGGGTAAGCTCACAAAGACAGGTCACAAGATACATTTCAAACTATAATCTTGAAATAGTGTTTTTGTTTTTTTCTGGAAGAGTGTGTCATGTTTGGAGGTGTCACGGGGTGATTGGAATAACGCCACTGACAAGTACAGAAATAGTAAAATCAATATCTTTATTAAATAAGAACAGAATAAATACGAATAGCACTTTCCCAGCCCTCACAGGACCAGGTGTGAAGACAGTCCCTAAGCACTTTTCCAACTCTCACTAACCAGATATGGAGACAGCACAGGTTCCACCGACTGCATAGAGGCTGATACCAGTCTGACTATTGTATGCAATGGTAGCAAGGATAGCAGTAGCTACTAGTGCAGGAAAAGCTGAAATGCCCAGGCAAAATGAAAGGAAATCCCCTAGAACGCTAGGGTAGTACAAGGCAACAGAGACAGGACTCCCTAGAACGCTAGGGAGAGCAGGTATCATGGTGCCCGTGATTCTTGTGCGACATTCTGACTTCCGGGTTTGTGCCTTGCTGTCTTTTATTGGTGCTTGCTGGCTAGCCCCTCCCAGGGCTAGCCTTTATATACGCCCTCCTGTCACCAAGCGGGTGCCCTTTGTGGTGTTTCTGATATTCGTGACTCAGTGCTCCTGTTCCGTGTTGATCCAGTTTCTGGCTGACAACCGCTCCTGTTCTACCGATCCAGGCTTGGCTGACTACCGCTCTCTGTGTACCGACTCTGGCTGTGGCTGACTACCGCTCTCTGTGTACCGACCCAGGCTCAAGCTGACTACCGCTCTCTGTGTACCGACCCAGGCTGTGGCTGACTTCCGCTCTCCGTGTGTTGATCTAGGCACGACTGACTACGCTATCCTGTTGCCCTCGCTATTGCAGTCAGTGCTATCCGGTCACTAACGTTTACTGTTGTCTTCCGATTTCGCTTAGCCTGGTACTATCTGTTACCTCCGTTTAGCACTTCCAGTCAGTGCTATCCAGTCACTAAGTGGTTACGGTTGCCTTCCTATATCGCTCAGCCTGTACTATTGGTTGCCTCCTTTAAGCACTTCCAGTCAGTGCTACCCAGTCACTAAGTGGTTAACTGTTGCCTCCCTATTTCGCTCAGATTGTTGCTATCTGTGGCCTCCGTTAAGCACTTCCTGTCAGTGCTATCCGGTCACTAAGCGGTTACTGTTGCCTTCCTATATCGCTCAGCCTGTAACTATCGGTTGCCTCCATTAAGCACTTCCAGTCAGTGCTATCTGGTCACTAGCGCTTACTGTTGTCTTCCTATATCGCTCAGCCTGTACTATTGGTTGCCTCCTTTAAGCACTTCCAGTCAGTGCTACCCAGTCACTAAGTGGTTAACTGTTGCCTCCCTATTTCGCTCAGATTGTTGCTATCTGTGGCCTCCATTAAGCACTTCCTGTCAGTGCTATCCGGTCACTAAGCGGTTACTGTTGCCTTCCTATATCGCTCAGCCTGTAACTATCGGTTGCCTCCGTTAAGCACTTCCAGTCAGTGCTATCTGGTCACTAGCGCTTACTGTTGTCTTCCTATATCGCTCAGCCCGTATTAGCGGTTGCCTCCGTTAGCACTTCCAGTCATTGCTATCCAGTCACTAAGCGGTTACTGTTGCCTCCCTATATCACTCAGCCTGTGACTATCTGTGGCCTCCGTTTCGCTATTCCAGTCAGTGCTATCCGGTCTCTAGCAAGTCCTTGTTGCACAGATATTAGGCTGCCTTACCCGGTATTCTGTAAGGCCAGTAGAGCCTCCTCAGTTCCTTGTTGCACCAGATATTAGGCTGCCTTACCCGGTATTCGGTAAGGCTGGTAGAGCCTCACTATTGTTTTTTATCTTGTATGCCCTGTCCTGTGTCAAACTTTATTACTGCTGCTTTGTAGAGTTTGGACCCATGAGGGGCCTTGTGCGCTTTATTCTGTCTAATAAAGCTTTCCTATTTTATCCTACCCAATTGTCTGAGTGTTCATTAAAACCGTGACAGCAGGCAATGGTGACTGATCTCCCTAGAATGCTAGGGTGAACCTACAGGCAATGTGACTGAACTCCCTAGAACGCTAGGGTAAACCTACAGGCAATGTTGACAGAGAACCCTAGACTGCGAGGGTAGAACAGGCAATGGTGACTAAGAGCCCTAGAATGCTAGGGTATACCCAATGGCTCAAACCGGCAATAAGTAGAACAGGAATGCCAGAGACAAGGTCTGACGCAGTAACTGACCACTGCTTGAACCGGAGGAAACAACAGAGCACTGTAAGCGCAAGCGGAGACAGTAGGCCAAGGGTAGGAAATGATCGGATAGTCAGCCGGAGCTGGGGTCATCACGGAGCGGGTAGTCAGCCAAAGCCAGGAGTCAGACCTGATCGGGTAGTCAGTCAAAGCCAGGAGTCAGACCGGATTGGGTAGTCAGCAAAAGCCAAGAGTCAGACGAGATTGGGTTGTCAGACGGAGTCAAGGGTCAGACTGGAGATGGAGTCAGATGGAGCCAAGAGTCATACCGGATTGGAAGGCAACTAGTCAGGGACCAAACATAGCCAGAGTCAAACGTAGCCAGGATTCATACACAGAATCAGAGCATCAGAATAATACAAGAGCTTAGCGCACAGGTACACCACAGAAGGGCAAAGGAGTAGTGGCAGGCTGAGGCCTGTAAGGCCTAGCATGTATGCAGAGACTCATTCTGGCAATTACCATCAGCCTATAAGAATAGTGAAAGCGCCTAAGCGCGACAACCAGGAAGCAATGGCAATGTTGCCTGCAGCACAACACTCATGGAGGGCAATCACGTGCACCGTGATAGGAGGTAACTGTCTTCCAAAACTTATGAATTTAATTGGAAGTGTTTTGTAGGTTGTGAAGATATTTTCTTAATGGTGTGTTACAGGTTATTATTAAAGTTATTAGTACCCTTAAGGTGAGTAGCCTGCATGTTTTATTAAAAAAGATGAAGAAAATAAAACAATAATCTTGTGTAGCATAATTTTGCAAGATGGGCCAATACATCATGACTTCTAAATATGTTGGGATTTAGAACAAAATTAATGCTTAATGATTTATGGTGGCCACCCGTATCTGTTTTTTTTTTTGTATGAAGAAATCTCTGTTAACTAAAATGGAGTCAATGCAAAAAAGAACAACTCCACCTCTAACAAATCCCTCAAACATAAACAATGCAATATCAATAGAGAATAACTAAGAAAATATTCTGTAGACGAGTGATGCTTTAAAAAGGCCTAAACACCATGTGAGTGTAAAGAACATCAGTGAAGTTCTTCTTAAGAGAGAACAGAAAGCAAAAGAAAAAACTGGAGAATTACAAAAAGCATAAAGATATAAACCACTCGAAAAGGGATGTAAGTGCATTTCCATTTACATAGACACAAAACAATTGCTTAAACATGAGCCAGTAAAATGCTAAAAGTATCAAATATGGCTATATCCAAGAAATATCACAGAGAATAATAAAATGATAATAAATATAACATGAATTTTCTTATAAAGGAATACAAACACTGTTTCCTAGCATATGCGCAAGCAGACTGCTGATGGGGATTGTACCTGAGATCTATTGAGTCAACTCACAAGTCCTTCTAGCATTTCACAGTTAAAAGCAATTGGTTTGTTTACTGTCATCACTGTTTTAGCTAGTTTGTCCATCTTCATGACAATATATCTTGCGTGGTCAAATTGTTGATAGTCATAGCATAGGCTCAAGAGAAAGAAGTTGCTGAAGTTGGTGATACCTTTTAACTGACAAACTTAGAAGTGCTTCATAATGTATTTTAATTTTGAAGCAAAAAAAAAAAAATAAATAACAAAAAAAATTACTTATCGTAGGCAAATTTGGTTATCATTTTCTATGCTTTAATGTCATACCAGTCATCAATGGAAAAGATGTGTTTAGCACATAAGGATTGGCTCTTAAAAAATCCCATTTGTGGTATTTGGCAAATATTAGCTAGTGTGAAAAAAATGTATTGGCTAACTGATTAGCTTTATATTGCAAGCTTTCAAGACAAGCTAGGTCACTTCATCAGGCTTGACAAAGGGATCTAAGTTGTCTTGAAAGCTTGCACTCTAAAGCTACTCAGTTATAGGGGATTGTACCTGCACAAAGGCATCTGTGCAACATTTTACCTTACATGGGACACCTGACTGTCGCAGGCATAACCAACATTTTTGGTTCCCTGGGCTCCCTCTTCTCCTTGTGGTCTATGGGTCTGGCCTTCTGTGAGGTCTTATCTCTTTATCTCTTGGTCCTTCTGCTCTGGTATGTCTCCTTGGGGGTGAGGGAAGGTGAGTTGGAGGGGGTTGAGGTATTAATAAAAAACAGAAAATGAACAGGCCACACTTCTATACTTGCTGTGTAAGCTATAATCTGTGTATAACTCTATGATAACATATGTTTTGTACTTCGCAATGTGGTTATGTGCGTACTCTTTGCAAGTTCACAACAAAAAAATAAAGATACACAGTTAACCAATAAAGGTATCACTTCTACTCTAACAGTCTCCTGTTTTTATACAGCTAACAGGGTAGCACCTTTTACCAAAACTGCACGTCTCTAAATATCCATCCTTGTGTACCTGTACAACCCAGTAGTTGATAGTACGTTTTTTGTCATTAACAAGAGTAAACTTTTGTCACAGATACCCAGAAAAGTTCAGGAGTCAGTACGGTATAGTTAATGCAATTTTATTGACAAAACGAACAAAGAAAATATATACATATATACATACAAAGGAACATGCAAAGGATTAAAGCCAGCAATCTTGCTATCAGGAATAATAGGATGCAAGGCTAAACCACAGTGCTAGAGACTAGGCCCTAGCCACTGGTAGTCTCAGCAGGAAACAGGAACAGGAGCAGGAACACAGGATCTTGATCCGACGTAGCGGGTGGACTCAAGCCTGCAGTCAGTATCAGAGCTGGTCTACCAGAACCCCAGGTCCGCACTAGGTTGGGTGTCTGCTAGGTACAAGAAGCAAACGTAAGAGTAGTCAGACAGAGCCACAAGTCAGCACCAGAGGGGGTAGTCAGACAAGCCAGGTCATACACAGTTCAGGTAGTGAGCCAGAGCCACAGGTCTGCACCAGGTTGGGTGTCCACTATATTGATAAGCAAAAGAATAGTCAGACAGAGCCACAGGTCAGCACCAGTTTGAATGGAAGACTAGCCAAGTCATACACAGAGCCCAAGGTAATAGAACTGCTATGAACAACAACGCAAGGGCAACTGAGTCAGGACCCAGTCTGCCTTTTAATCCCTTCCACAGGAAGTAGGTAGGAGGAACAGCTCAGAGGGAGGAAGTAGGTAGGAGAAGACTACAGGAAACAAACACATAAAACAGAGGCCTGCTGCATGCTTGAAGCCTCGCATCTGTAGATGACGCTGAAACCAAGGTAAGCTGTAACAACTTTACAGTGTGCATGTGCCAAATTGGCAAACTCCATCATCTGTTTTGGTATTTTCTTATCTTCCTTAGAGATGAAGAAAATATCAGCCATATATCAAACATATAGTGACGGTATGTGAGCAGAGAAAAACTATCATTCTGCAGAAAATAGAATGTTCAACATGTATATTGGCTTGTTATTGGAGGTGATATAATGTAAAACTTACAATAATGATTATTGAGAACAATTTCAAGGTGCAGTGACAAAAGTCTAACAAAAGAATGATCATATTGTTCAAGTGTTAGCAAATGTTTTTCAACACGATACCCCTTCACCACCATGTATTAAGGTATATAAGCTGTACATACCAATTGTACATACTCCATGTCTCATCACAGAAAAGTGGAGCAATTCTGGGCCAAACCAACTGCATCATAGAGGACAAATAAACATTCCCAAAATTCCCAGGAATTTAAATGGAGATGTTTACTCTTTTAATGGAATTTTTTTTTTTTTTCCAATGGTGCATTTGGTTTGCTCCAGAATTGCAACTCTTCAAATTATTAGGGTCTTATGCACAAAAAAATGGAAAAATCCTCAAGCACAACAAGAGAAACTTAAATTTTCTCATAATCATCATGCATTTAATAATGTGCTGTGATCACTCTAACATTCAATGTATTTAACCCTTTCAGTGCCAGAGTGGTACGGAATGCATTGCAAATCAATGCATTCAGTAACACTCTGGCACTCAAAGGGTTAATGTCCCCTTTTTGTCCATGGGAATATGCATGTGTCCACTATAGTACAGCTGGTTTGCTTCAGAATTGCTCCAATTTAGTTTTTTGCCTTAAGTTGGATATGTCCCTCTAAGACAAGTATTACAGCGTATACACTCTATGTAGTTCCCGGCATAGTATGCTATCGGTTCTGTTCTATTCCAAACTTACTGCTTTTAGTGTAATTTGAAATGTGTGGGGGCCCTGTCTAGATTTAGTCATGACACAAAATGTTGTGATATTTGCACAGAACAGAAACCAGTTAGCATGAAGTGCCACTAGTGTTGAGCGAGCATGCTCGGCCGATGCTCGGATCGGCTCGAGCATCGCTCTGCTCGGCACATGGCGGTACTCGTACGAGTACCGCATGTGCTCGCCCGCCATGTTCGGGTCTCCTCCCCGCACGTTTTGCGGCTGCTGCGCAGCCAATAAACGTGCAGGAAGGCTCTGACATCGGTGTAATGCCAGCAGCCATGTTGGCTGCTGGCATTACACTGATTGGCTGGCCAGAACCCGTGGTCGGGTGCTGTATAGCACCTGACCATCGAGTTCGGCTCAGTCTGAGCCAGGGAGAGCTGAGGATAGGAAGGGAAAGGCAGTGTAGGGAGGAAAAAAAAAAAATTGTGAAAAAAAAGAACCAAAAGTCCTTTTTAGGACTACTGTGTGTGGGGGCAGCAGGTTATTTTGTGTGGGGGGAAAAAAAAAAAAAAAAAAAAAAAAAATATATTCTGTTTAGTGTGAAAAGTTGCAGATTAGAGCACATTCTGTTTAGTGTGCACAGTTGCAGATTAGAGCACATTCTGTTTAGTGTGCAAAGTTGCAGATTAGAGCACATTCTGTTTAGTGTGCAAAGTTGCAGATTAGAGCACATTCTCTTTAGTGTGCAAAGTTGCAGATTAGAGCACATTCTGTTAAGTCTTCAAACTAAAATATCAAAGTCACATATTCCATTCAGTGTGCGTCGCCGCAGTTTAGCAGCACATTCTGTGTACTGTGCAGAGTTGCAGAATAGGAAGAAATACTGTTAAGTCTTCAAACTAAAATATCAAAGTCACATATTCCATTCAGTGTGCTTCGCCGCAGTTTAGCAGCACATTCTGTGTACTGTGCAGAGTTGCAGAATAGGAAGAAATACTGTTAAGTTTTCAAACTCAAATATTAAAGTCACATATTCCATTCAGTGTGCTTCGCCGCAGTTTAGCAGCACATTCTGTGTACTCTGCAGAGTTGCAGAATAGGAAGAAATACTGTTAAGTTTTCAAACTCAAATATTAAAGTCACATATTCCATTCAGTGTGCTTCGCCGCAATTTAGCAGCACATTCTGTGTACTCTGCAGAGTTGCAGAATAGTAAGAAATAGTGTTAAGTTTTCAAACTCAAATATCAAAGTCACATATTCCATTCAGTGTGTATCACCGCCGTTTAGCAGCCTATTCTGTGTACTCTGCACAGTTGCAGAATAGTAAGAAATACTGTTAAGTTTTCAAACTCAAATATTAAAGTCACATATTCCATTCAGTGTGTGTCACCGCAGTTTAGCAGCCTATTCTGTGTACTCTGAACAGTTGCAGAATAGTAAGAAATACTGTTCAGTTTTCAAACTCAAATATTAAAGTCACATATTCCATTCAGTGTGTATCACCGCCGTTTAGCAGCCTATTCTGTGTACTCTGCAGAGTTGCAGAATAGTAAGAAATACTGTTAAGTTTTCAAACTCAAATATCAAAGTCACATATTCCATTCAGTGTGTATCACCGCCGTTTAGCAGCCTATTCTGTGTACTCTGCACAGTTGCAGAATAGTAAGAAATACTGTTAAGTTTTCAAACTCAAATATTAAAGTCACATATTCCATTCAGTGTGTGTCACCGCAGTTTAGCAGCCTATTCTGTGTACTCTGAACAGTTGCAGAATAGTAAGAAATACTGTTCAGTTTTCAAACTCAAATATTAAAGTCACATATTCCATTCAGTGTGTATCACCGCCGTTTAGCAGCCTATTCTGTGTACTCTGCAGAGTTGCAGAATAGTAAGAAATACTGTTAAGTTTTCAAACTCAAATATCAAAGTCACATATTCCATTCAGTGTGTATCACCGCCGTTTAGCAGCCTATTCTGTGTACTCTGAACAGTTGCAGAATAGTAAGAAATACTGTTAAGTTTTCAAACTCAAATATTAAAGTCACATATTCCATTCAGTGTGTTTCACCGCCGTTTAGCAGCCTATTCTGTGTACTCTGCACAGTTGCAGAATAGTAAGAAATACTGTTAAGTTTTCAAACTCAAATATTAAAGTCACATATTCCATTCAGTGTGTATCACCGCCGTTTAGCAGCCTATTCTGTGTACTCTGCAGAGTTGCAGAATAGTAAGAAATACTGTTAAGTTTTCAAACTCAAATATTAAAGTCACATATTCCATTCAGTGTGTATCACCGCCGTTTAGCAGCCTATTCTGTGTACTCTGCAGTTGCAGAATAGTAAGAAATACTGTTAAGTTTTCAAACTCAAATATTAAAGTCACATATTCCATTCAGTGTGTATCACCGCCGTTTAGCAGCCTATTCTGTGTACTCTGAACAGTTGCAGAATAGTAATAAATACTGTTAAGTTTTCAAACTCAAATATTAAAGTCACATATTCCATTCAGTGTGTTTCACCGCCGTTTAGCAGCCTATTCTGTGTACTCTGCACAGTTGCAGAATAGTAAGAAATACTGTTAAGTTTTCAAACTCAAATATTAAAGTCACATATTCCATTCAGTGTGTATCACCGCCGTTTAGCAGCCTATTCTGTGTACTCTGCAGAGTTGCAGAATAGTAAGAAATACTGTTAAGTTTTCAAACTCAAATATTAAAGTCACATATTCCATTCAGTGTGTATCACCGCCGTTTAGCAGCCTATTCTGTGTACTCTGCAGAGTTGCAGAATAGTAAGAAATACTGTTAAGTTTTCAAACTCAAATATTAAAGTCACATATTCCATTCAGTGTGTATCACCGCCGTTTAGCAGCCTATTCTGTGTACTCTGCAGAGTTGCAGAATAGTAAGAAATACTGTTAAGTTTTCAAACTCAAATATTAAAGTCACATATTCCATTCAGTGTGTATCACCGCCGTTTAGCAGCCTATTCTGTGTACTCTGAACAGTTGCAGAATAGTAAGAAATACTGTTCAGTTTTCAAACTCAAATATTAAAGTCACATATTCCATTCAGTGTGTATCACCGCCGTTTAGCAGCCTATTCTGTGTACTCTGCAGAGTTGCAGAATAGTAAGAAATACTGTTAAGTTTTCAAACTCAAATATCAAAGTCACATATTCCATTCAGTGTGTATCACCGCCGTTTAGCAGCCTATTCTGTGTACTCTGAACAGTTGCAGAATAGTAAGAAATACTGTTAAGTTTTCAAACTCAAATATTAAAGTCACATATTCCATTCAGTGTGTTTCACCGCCGTTTAGCAGCCTATTCTGTGTACTCTGCACAGTTGCAGAATAGTAAGAAATACTGTTAAGTTTTCAAACTCAAATATTAAAGTCACATATTCCATTCAGTGTGTATCACCGCCGTTTAGCAGCCTATTCTGTGTACTCTGCAGAGTTGCAGAATAGTAAGAAATACTGTTAAGTTTTCAAACTCAAATATTAAAGTCACATATTCCATTCAGTGTGTATCACCGCCGTTTAGCAGCCTATTCTGTGTACTCTGCAGAGTTGCAGAATAGTAAGAAATACTGTTAAGTTTTCAAACTCAAATATTAAAGTCACATATTCCATTCAGTGTGTATCACCGCCGTTTAGCAGCCTATTCTGTGTACTCTGAACAGTTGCAGAATAGTAAGAAATACTGTTAAGTTTTCAAACTCAAATATTAAAGTCACATATTCCATTCAGTGTGTTTCACCGCCGTTTAGCAGACTATTCTGTGTACTCTGCACAGTTGCAGAATAGTAAGAAATACTGTTAAGTTTTCAAACTCAAATATTAAAGTCACATATTCCATTCAGTGTGTATCACCGCCGTTTAGCAGCCTATTCTGTGTACTCTGCAGAGTTGCAGAATAGTAAGAAATACTGTTAAGTTTTCAAACTCAAATATTAAAGTCACATATTCCATTCAGTGTGTATCACCGCCGTTTAGCAGCCTATTCTGTGTACTCTGCAGAGTTGCAGAATAGTAAGAAATACTGTTAAGTTTTCAAACTCAAATATTAAAGTCACATATTCCATTCAGTGTGTATCACCGCCGTTTAGCAGCCTATTCTGTGTACTCTGCAGAGTTGCAGAATAGTAAGAAATACTGTTAAGTTTTCAAACTCAAATATTAAAGTCACATATTCCATTCAGTGTGTATCACCGCCGTTTAGCAGCCTATTCTGTGTACTCTGCACAGTTGCAGAATAGTAAGAAATACTGTTAAGTTTTCAAACTCAAATATTAAAGTCACATATTCCATTCAGTGTGTGTCACCGCAGTTTAGCAGCCTATTCTGTGTACTCTGCAGAGTTGCAGAATAGTAAGAAATACTGTTAAGTTTTCAAACTCAAATATTAAAGTCACATATTCCATTCAGTGTGTATCACCGCCGTTTAGCAGCCTATTCTGTGTACTCTGCAGAGTTGCAGAATAGTAAGAAATACTGTTAAGTTTTCAAACTCAAATATTAAAGTCACATATTCCATTCAGTGTGTGTCACCGCAGTTTAGCAGCCTATTCTGTGTACTCTGAACAGTTGCAGAATAGTAAGAAATACTGTTAAGTTGTCAAACTCAAATATTAAAGTCACATATTCCATTCAGTGTGTGTCACCGCCGTTTAGCAGCCTATTCTGTGTACTCTGCAGAGTTGCAGAATAGTAAGAAATACTGTTAAGTTTTCAAACTCAAATATTAAAGTCACATATTCTGTGTAAGATGAAGAAGGCGGGTAAAAAGGGACGGGGAAGTGGACGTGATCCTGAAAGTTCAGGGCGCGGGTCAGGACGCGGAGAAACTGTGCCTGGTGCCAGAGCACAAGAAAGAAAGACATCCACCATACCTAGCTTCATGTGTAATTTTACAGGGCGTCGCAGGACATCACTCTCGAGGTCCGACCACTGCGAACAGGTGGTCGGTTGGATGACAGCTGATACTGCTTCCAGTCGGTTAAGCACCACCCTGTCTTCCACCAAGTCCACTCTCAGTAGCCAAGAGTCTGGTCAAAATAATCCTCACTCTGATCATCCTTCCTCCCACCATACACGGTCTGGTCAAAGAAGTGATCCCACACTGGGATATAGTGAGGAGCTCGTCTCATCACCAATCCTTCATTTGACCCTCTCTCCAAGCACGCTTGCAGAGGAACATGACATCTTGTGCCCTGATTCACAACCTCTAGAGGCTACCCAATCACAAGAAGATGACAGATGTGAACGGCATTTAAGGTCAAAGGAAGTAGTGGATGATGATGATGATGATGAGACACAGTTGCCATTAAATCAACCACTATTTCCGTCTCAAGACCTTGTTGAGGAGAATGTTATACAGTTGTCAATGACTGAGTATGTGGTGGGATCAAGACTTGAGGAGGATGATCAGAGTGAGGAAGTGGAGGAGGACTTGGTGGACGATGAGGTGACTGACCCCACCTGGGAAGGTGTAGAGCCGAGCGATGTCAGCAGTCCTGAGGGTGAGCCATCTGCAGCACCGCAACAGGCTGGAAGAGGCAGTGGTGTGGCTACAGAAAGAAGGCGGACCGCACCAAACCGGCCCGCAAATGTTCCACGGAGCACCCCCTTGCGTAAATCTACCTTGCCAAGGGGTAGGTGTTCCGCGGTATGGTGTTTTTTTAAGGAAAGTGCGGACGACAAAAGAATTGTAGTTTGCAACCTGTGCCACACCAGAATGAGCCGAGGCATGAACACTAGAAACCTCACCACCACCAGCATGATCCGACACATGGCATCCAAGCACCGTAGTAAGTGGGAGGAACGCCTGGATCGCCCATCTGTGTCTGCAGGCCACACCACTGCCTCCTCTTCCCCTGTTTTCGGTGCCGGCCAATCGCCTGTCGAAGGCGCAGGCCCGCATACCTCCCGCCCTGCACCTGTAGCATCTGAAGCACCATCAGCGACCACATCCACTTCCCTGTCCCAGCACAGCGTCCAAATGTCGTTACCCCAGGCATTTGAGCGCAAGAGAAAGTACCCAGCCACCCACCCACAGGCCATAGCACTAACCTCACACCTTTCAAAATTACTGGCCATCGAAATGCTGCCATTTAGGCTTGTGGACACTGAGTCCTTCCGCAGCCTGATGGCAGCAGCTGTCCCTCGGTACGCGGTCCCCAGCCGCCACTACTTTTCCCGGTGTGCCATCCCCGCATTACACCACCATGTGTCCCGTAACATCACCCGTGCCCTGACCAACGCAGTTACTGGGAAGGTCCACTTAACGACTGACACATGGACAAGTGCTTGTGGCCAGGGACGCTACATTTCCCTGACGGCACACTGGGTGAATGTCGTGGAGGCTGGGAGCGACTCGGACCCTGGGATGGCACGGGTGCTACCCACGCCGAGGATTGCGGGCCCTACCTCCATCAGGGTTTCCACCAGCACCTACGTTATTGGCTCCTCCTCCTCCGTTTCCACCTCCGAATTCTCTACACGCAGCGCCACTCCCCCATCAGCCAGTAGCTGGAAGCAGTGTAGCACTGCAGTGGGGAAGCGTCAACAGGCCGTGCTGAAGCTGATCTGCCTTGGGGACAAACAGCACACGGCCTCAGAGCTGTTGCAGGGGATTAGTCACCAGACCGAGCAGTGGCTCTCGCCACTCAACCTGCAACCAGGCATGGTTGTGTGTGATAATGGGCGTAACTTGGTGGCGGCTTTGGAGCTCGGCAAGCTCACACACGTACCATGCCTAGCGCATGTATTTAATTTAGTGGTGCAGCGATTTCTAAAAACCTACCCCAATGTGCATGATCTCTTGACCAAGGTGCGCCGCGTGTGTGCACATTTCCGTAAGTCATCAACAGCTTCAGCCGGCCTGTTGAAGCTGCAGCAGCGCTTACAATTGCCAGCTCACCGGCTGCTGTGTGACGTGAGCACGCGCTGGAACTCCACCTTCCACATGTTGGCCCGGCTTTGTGAGCAGCAGAGGGCAGTAGTGGAGTACCAGCTGTTACACGGTCGTCGCCTCTCCGTTCAACTTCCTGTAATCAGAAGTGAGGAGTGGGAATGGATGTCAGACCTCTGCGAGGTTTTACGCAATTTTGAGGAATCGACACAGATGGTGAGCGGCGATAACGCTATTATCAGTGTAACCATCCCACTTCTGTGTCTACTGAAACGCTCGCTGCTCACAATTAAAACCGACGCTTTGCATGTGGAAGAGGTGGAAATGGGGGAGGAAGAGCTTACACAAGGTGATAGCCAGAGCACCCTCACTTCGTCTTCTCAGCGACAATTGGAGGAGGTGGAGGAGGAGGAGGAGGAAGACACGGTTGCCTCCGCTACAGAGGGTAGCCATGGAACTTTAGTTCCATCTCTTCAGCGTGGGTGGGCAGAAGAGGAGGAAGAGGATGAGGAGATTGAGAGTCATCCTCCTGGTGAGGACAGCGAAATCTTGACTGTTGGTACTCTGGCACACATGGCTGACTTTATGTTAGGCTGCCTTTCCCGTGACCCACGCGTTATACGCATTTTAAACAACACGGATTACTGGGTGTTCACCCTTCTGGACCCCCGCTACAAAGAGAATTTCTCATCTCTCATTCCTCCGGTGGAGAGGACAAGCAAAATGGTGCAATACCAGAAGGTTCTTGTCGAAAAATTGCTTCAAAATTTTCCATCTGACAACGCTGGCGGCAGAGTACGTGCTACCTTGGCCAACCGAGAAGGGGAGAAAAGGGGAGCACACAGCAGTTCCGAGAAAGGCAGGGCAACACTCTCCAAGGCGTGGGACACCTTCATGACACCCCGCCAGCACCCTCACCCTGATGCGCAGCCTAGTGTCACAAGGAGGGAAAAGTTTTGGAAGATGGTGAAGGAGTACGTAGCAGACCGTGTCAGCGTCCTCAATGATCCCTCTGTGCCTTACAACTACTGGGTGTCCAAGCTGGACACGTGGTATGAACTGGCACTCTACGCCTTGGAGGTGCTGGCCTGCCCTGCCGCCAGCGTTCTGTCTGAGTGGGTATTTAGTGCTGCTGGTGGCATCATAACAGATAAGCGTATCCGCCTTTCCACCGACAATGCTGATAGGTTGACACTTATAAAAATGAACAAGGCCTGGATTTCCCCTGACTTCTCCACTCCACTGGAGGAAAGCCCCGGGGGAACATAAACTCACTTTATATATGTTATTTACAATGATGGGAATACTCTGTATTCCCATTCACCCCTTCCACCCAAAAAACGGGTATATGGTTGACTCTTAATCTTCTCATCCTCCTCCTCCTCTTCCATATGCCCTGGGATATAATTTTTATATAGGGCCAGCTCACCAGCGGGCCCTGTGATATAATTTTTATATAGGGCCAGCTCACCAGCGGGCCCTGTGATATAATTTTTATATAGGGTCAGCTCACCAGCGGGCCCTGTTTGCCAATTTTTATATAGGTCAGCTCACCAGCGGGCCTTCTCATATAATGTTTTATTGGGTCAGCTCTCTAGCGGGCCCTCTCATATAATGTTTTATAGCGTCAGCTCACTAGCGGGCCTTCGCATATAATGTTTAGGATGGTCAGCTCTGCAGCAGACCCTCACCCATAATGTTTTAGATGGTCAGCTCAGCGCACGTTTCCCTCTTAATCATGGCCTCAGTTCAATAAAATCAAGGAAATTTTTGGGAGAATTTGCCTCTGTGCACGTTTCCCTCTTAATCATGGCCTCAGTTCTGAAAATCAAGGAAATTTTTGGGAGAATTTGCCTCTGTGCACGTTTCCCTCTTAATCATGGCCTCAGTTCTGAAAATCAAGGAAATTTTTGGGAGAATTTGCCTCTGCGCACGTTTCCCTCTTAATCATGGCCTCAGTTCTGAAAATCAAGGAAATTTTTGGGAGAATTTGCCTCTGCGCACGTTTCCCTCTTAATCATGGCCTCACTTCCGAAAATCAAGGAAATTTTTGGGATAATTTGCAGATGATATACAAGTAAATATACAGCAAATATTGTTTGGTAACAATTTTTCGCCTAAAGTCGTTTTTATTTTCCTTTTTGTGTGTTTTACGGTCAGTCTGTAAAAATGGCGTACTACGGGCGAAAGATCGTTCCCAGCAGCGACGTTGGAGTCCAAGATGCATCCAGACATCCTCCCTATGCTGTCCCTGAACCATTTCTGTAGTGTTTCCATCTTTTTCTGCCCTTTTCCTATGGACCAGGCACCCTCCCCTCATCATAGCAGGGGGTGCCTGGTGTAATGCTCGAGTCCTCCCATTGACTTCAATGGGGCTCGGGTGCTCGGCCGAGCACTCGAGCCTCAGGGGGTGCTCGGTCAGAGCACCCGAACACCCGAGCATTGGGGTGCTCGCTCATCACTAAGTGCCACCACAAATAAAGGTTAATTTCTCAAACTATAGATGCACATTATGAGTCTGCCCTACTAGGACATGGATGCAAGACTTAACAATGGAAACTGGAGGCAAATTCAAATATGTCACTTGCTAGACAGATATCCTGGCTGCCTCCATATTATGTTTTAAGCACTCTGTTGGGTAGAGGGAAGGAGGGGGGGGGGGATCACAGAGTTCCTTTGTGTGTGTTTTTTTCTGGGGGTTTACTTGTCTATAATAAGCAGACCCCACTTCACCTGAGGTGGAATAAGGGGAAAACCAGAGATTTTATTTTATATATCTTGTTCAACATTGATATTGCAACACCAAGAAGGAGAAGACATAGAGCCAAGCAACTTGCTTTAGATATACACATATGAGTACATTATTGCTGAGAAATATCTACTTAAATTAGAAAAGATTAGCAGTCTATATATACAAACACACTTATTTTTTAGGTAAAAGTTGCCTTTTAAAACAGGAAATGACATGTGTTGATGATACAATCTGCAGAATGGTAGCAGTACTGTCTGGAGAAGGGAAACCACAACAATGTAGAGGATGATAAGTCTTCTTTGTTTGCTATACTGCCTGCTGGGTCTTTCTGCAGTTCAGAAGCTAAATATAGACCCACAGCCATTTGCAATAAATTCACCAGACATTACCTAGAAGAAAAACCTATGTTGTCAAGGATTTTGGGAGCATCAATAATATAGTCAATACATAAAGAGGTCCATAAAAGCAAACTAACATTTCTGTAAGACATTTTCTGTTTTTCTATAATTTTCTATAACTTTTTGAAGCTATTTTCTGCCATTAAAATATGGAAAAAGTCTTATTTACTCATAAGAGCACTGTCATAGAAATGCAACTACTAGGATCAACAGCTTTTGGGATAATCAACGTGCCAAGTTGATTGTAAGCTGTCCTAAGCAGGGACCTGTCTTCATATTGTAGTTATAGTTTTGATTTACAACACTCACTCTAAACCCCAAACCCTTCATATTTATATAGTTTTGTTATCTGAAAAGCTGGCCCTACCTTGTATGATACCTTACAATTAAAACATACATGCACATATCCATAGACATTTAGAATGGAATTGAGGGCCAATGTTTTTTGTATGGCAGAGTAGACATCTGTCTAGGGATACTCATATGGGCTGACCATGCTTGGTGTACTCAGATGTGCTGAGATTTGAGCATATCCAATGATCTTACACCACATATACATTCTTGAATTAAAGGGATAGTAATACTTCATTTTAACTTTATTTTATTTTGTAGGCATTAAAAAAACATGAAGAATGATATAAATCTTATCCCTCAAACCTTTATGGTTTATGAGATATTCATAAGCAAAGTTTCCCCCTCCCCGCCCCTTTTACCTAGTGTAAACCATCTCTTCCCAGATGTGAATCTGGTTGTAAGACCAGACAGATAACAGAAGGGGACAATTTTCTTTGTATGAAAACAATGAAAGCCCTTCCCCCCCTTGACAAGTTTTTCAGCTTTTTCCCTTATCTTAATTGAAGATTGTCCCTCTCTGCAGTCTACCTGGGCACCTCCCTTCTGATCTGGTTGAACAGGGGGGGGGGATACTTTGTTTGTGAATATCTCTTAAACCGTAAAGGTTTGTGAGATAAGACTTATATCATTCTTCGTGTTTTTTTAATGCCTACAAAATGAAATAAAGTTAAAGCGAAGTATTACTATCCCTTTAAGCTGGCTGTTTTATGTGGCAATGTATATATATATATTGCTGCAATGACCAGTTTATCTCTCTTTCAATGTAAAGTGCGTATCAGCATGGCCATGTCCCTATCAGATATGGGTTCCACAGTTTCACCCACTTACATAATTAATTAAAAAAAGCATCTGTTACACTCTGGTTGTTTTCTTTCAGCAACCAGTGATGATGCTTTCCCCACAATCCTACCCAACATGGGGATTGCCAGCTGCTGCAATAGCTGAAGGAAGAGACACATTTTGTATCTGGAACCTTGCATAATTTATATTGACATCCTACCATTGGCAGCTGATCAGTAGCAGAGTGATATGAAGAGGATGCTAATGTCCCCAGCAGAGATCTAATTAGAAATAAGTGACCCTAATGAGCAGGGGTGCCCTCTGCATTTAGTGTTAGCTGTGATCATGGTCTATGAGACCCTGATATTGGTTTTTACTCCACAGTAATGCAATGATCATCTATTTTACTGAGATATCACAGCTTTGCTTCTTAAAATCCTAGTTTACAAGTAAGATTTAAATGTCAAAAATTGAGAGAGCTGAGCATCATAAGGAGTTATAATTTGGGTTACTAGATCCACTATAGTAACTCACAACTAGAAGAACCCTCAGGGACTTTCGTAGTAAAAAATAAACAAAAAATGTAAAGGAAAAAACAAACACAGAAGCACCTTTCAGGTTATTATGCCTGTTAAATGCAAATTGTCTGTATAAGTCTATAGTCTGTGAGCCAGTTTCCTTGTTGATTATAAATGTTAGTTGTCAATTATGGATTGCAAACTTGGCTGGTCAGAAGGATAAAAATTGTTCTTGATCTTGAGAAGCAATTCTTTTGAGATCTCTCTAACAGCTAGTGGGTTTAAAAATCTAATTGAAATCAAGAGACATTTTCATTTACCACTATGCTACAATTGGTTTGTTCCAGAATGTACACAGTTATTATAATTATATCAAACTCATGAAATGTCCATGACATACTTGAAAATGATAGACAATCTCAATGTATCCTTCCCGGTAAAATACTTTCATAAGAAAAAAAAATGCACCTATAGCATAGCACAGCAGGGCCCATGACTAACCAGTAGTATCACTGCAAGTTCTGTCAAGTGATCTGAAATAATATCTGCTCATATGCAACCGTATGAATGCCAAAGAGGCATCCAACACATTTCAATGCAAAGTGTTGGATAACTTTCTGGACCTCAAGGTTAAATCTTTATTCAAGTGGTCACACAGGGCACATTTTCTACAGTTGCAATAGGCACCATGGTTTTCTCTGCATTATATCCTGTTTTAATCAGCACTCACTACAGCCCATCTGTGCAGTACTGTGCTTGTGCCAACAAAATATTATTAAAATCTTTCAATGTCACAGATCTTCAATATTAAATCTTCCTTAGCAATAGTAAGTAGATGTATGTATAAATATAATCCCTGCTATAGTTTTTTGCCTTCATTTCAACTGGCTTATATTTCGTGGATTTCATTGCATCAATAACTTAATTCTACAGCAATCAGATATGATGGAAAATATATAAAACCATCACATAGAAGACAGCCAATCCTCTTAAAGGAGCAGTACATTTCACTCAAAAAAAAATATTTATTGTAAGGCAGGGTAGTCTGATTTTGGACCTCCAGCTGTAGGAGACTACAACTCACATCATCACAAACAGCAAGCTGATTGGGGATGATAGGAGTTGTAGTTCCCAAAAAGGAGGATCAGCGATTGACTACAGCTGTAAACTGCATAGTAAAACAAAGGCAATCCACTGCTGGCAGTTGTTTATTCAAAAGTAATTACGGTTCAAACTGTCAGAGTTTTTTTTTTTTTTTACATTGGAATGTTAGTAACTTTGAAGCTTAGAACATTACTCACAAAAATGATGAGCAATTCTGAAGCAAACCAGCTGTACTTTAACCCTCTGAGTGCCAGAGAGGTACGCAGCACATTGCAAAAGCAATAAGTTGCATGCCCCTCTGGCACTCAATGAGTTAAGGGACAAGTAAAATGTCCTCTTAATTTAAATGGGAATTGTATCACCTTGATTGCTAGAGAGGTTGCAATGCACTGGATAACCAGTGAAGTAACAATAGGGGTAAATCCAGGGGACCAACCACCCCCCTGTGACTTCCCCTGCACTATGCCAGCAACAAGTTGAGGTCTGTGCCTTCTTCGACACAGACCTCAAGCAGTTGAGATCCCTCTTCGGCACTCTAGTAATGCAGTGCACTGGGAGATGACATCATCTCCCAGCGCTCTGCATTACTGAAGAGAGGATTGCGCGGGAGCTCCAGCTGTATAGAGGTCTATGCAGAAGGTGGACCTCTCCTGCCACACCGCTGGACCACCATGGAGGTAGGAGATGGATGCTGAGGGGTCAATAGGGGCAATGTGGAGGTGGAGATTGGGGTCAATGTGGAGGCAATGTGGAGATTGGGGTCAATGTAGGCAATGTGGAGATTGGGGCAATGTGGTGGTTGCGGGCAATGTGTAGTCAATGTGGTGATATGGGGAAATGGGGGGGAAATGTGGAGGTGGCCAGTGGAGATGGCCAATGGGGGGGCAATGTGGTTGGGGGCCCATGGCATATTTTGCACCAAGACTCTGTGACTTCTAGTTATGTCATTAATTAAAACCGTCATTTAAATCAATTGGCATATTGATTTTTTTTGTGTGGTTATTTATTTCTCTGACTGTGGGATAGTTGTCTTGCTCTATAATTGCTCCTCATTTATTTTATCAATACTGCCCCTGGTGACTAGGCTGTTCTATTGGATGAGAGCCACTGGCTACAGTTCCCTATAAAATGTGACTGTAACAGGTCCGCTATTTTATGGAATTTAAAACTATTATATATTCTGAATAAATCAAATCCTGGCAATAGGAGAAACCTTGTTTTACTCCACAGGAAAATACCTACAATATATGTATTTTCATAATACAGCTTTCATTTTGCAATGATCTAATGAACATTCATTTATTTCATCATATGTGTTAATTCCATGGGAATTCATTATTAGGAGAGTCCTATCAGAGCCTGTCAGAAACTGAACCTATATGCACAGGACACAAGACTAACTGTGCATTAGGGGGGAAATGACATGCCAATTGATTTAACCCATTTTGTGCCACAAGGATGCCCAACACATTGCTTTACATACACATTGCTTTACATACCCCTCTGAAATTCAAGGGGTTAAACAGTGCGTTTAATCTCTTAAATGATAGCAAAATTGGTTCAAAATGTGAGTCTTGGGAATTTTCATTCCCTATAGCGCTCTAGAATTGCACCTCTTTACTTTTTTGAATATGGCCATAGTCTCATGATTTAAATTGTATTTTTAATGAAGTTTATTATGTATTGAAAGAAAAAGAGCTTAAGACAGAATGCAAAACAGTGAGGGAAAGAAGGGGCAGGAATTACAATGCAATGCAAAAGTTAAGATTTAGTACTATACAATACAATGTTGAGGAAGGATGTACATTTTGTATGTCAAGTATTGAATATGACCCGAGGTTCATAGTATTTGCTGAGGGATCCAAGGTTCCTGTTCAAGATGGTAGTTAGTTTATGTGAATTATAACAGTCCCACAGTTTTTCCATGAGTCATGTGACTGAGTGGATGAGATGTTTTTCCAGGTTTCTGTGATGAACTTTTGTGCCACCAACACAATAGATACTATAAACTTGTTTAATAAATATGTTCAATCAGTAACAGGGGTTAATATGAGAAAAACCATGGCGGAGATGCAATAAGGTTTGATTTGGATCCAGGATGGCAATATTGTGGAGTTTTCATTTTGATTACATCTTGAAATATGCACTAAGATGGTTTCATCACCACCACCACTACCATATCCTTGTGAATATACCGCAAATAAGCACATAACCATGCTTTCACTATATCTTAATCAGGTTTACTGTTTTGCAGTGAGTACTTTGACAGTGAAGCAATTTCATATTGAAATGCAGCCATTGTCATTTTCATGTTGGTATGTGGCACTTTGTAATATAGTAACGTAGTAAAGTAGGTTGAAAAAAGTCACAAGTTCAACCCAAGCCTCATAACCCTGAGAAATAAGAAGTATATAGTTTTCTTGCTGCAAAATAATTTAGTCAGAACTCCCTGTTTTGCCTACTAATACACAGTATAACCCTGTATGTTACCTTTTGACAGAAGTGTATCTAATCTTAAATATATCCATTGTGTTTGCCATAACCACATCCTTTGGCAAGGAATTCCATAATTTAACAGATCTTACTGTAAAAAAAATCCTCTCATAAGTTTGTCTAGTCGTTCCTCATATGTCAAGTCCTTCATTCCCTAAATTAATTTTGTTGCTTTTCACTGTAATCTCTCCAGTTCTAATGTTTTATTAAAAAGCTATTCTAGATCAAACTCAAATTCTTTAGGAGCCATATCTCAGTGACACAATCCTCTGGAGGTCTATGGTCATCTAACCAGTGCTGTCCATAGGATGATGTAGTAACAGCACCATGTAATATTTTAGGGCATGGAGATATGGCACCAAAAAAGCATGCCTGAGCTGCAATAACTTTTGAATGAAACACCTCTTGGCAGTGTTAGTGGACCATAAAGTTTTACTATGCCTTTAAAAGTCCCATTTAAATCAATGGGAATACACCAAATATTTATTTGGCCCCCTGTGCTGCAATAGGTAGGAGCTCCTCTATAGCTTTCTGAATATGACTCACAATTTTATTATGATTCATAGACACTTTATTGCCATATATTGACAACATGCACATTTAGGGCTCTTTCATATGGGAGCCAGAGCTATAGCAACCTCCTGCTGTCTGAAGGCCAGCCCATGTGAGTGCCAGCCAACACTGACAACCCACCTGAGTTGACCTTTCTTTGGAAAATCGTAACCTTCAACATCAATTTTATTACAAGACCAGAGGCTTCATATTATACTTATAACTCTCTTTACTCTTCCTCAGCAGCAAAGACAAATCAAATTTGTTTTAACATAAAAACATATGAGTACATAAAAACATACCAGTAACTCTATCCACCAATCAGGATCCATGTAAACTGTGTGTATCCTTTGTAAATTTCCTCTTTCTTTGCTGATCTGTCAGAGATAAGTACCTAAATAAAAATATGTATAGACTTCCATAATATTTGATTTATTCAATATATTTTTTTGCTTGGAAGCGTATTACTTCTTTTACACTGTTGTATATGTGATTATGCCCTTATTTATTTGCTTACTTTTTTTTGTTTATTTCCTGTGGGTAAACCTTTATTTTTATCTCTACTGTTATCCATCCCATTGCTCTGCTTTTGGGAACTTATTATGAGCCCACCTTTCATTTTCTTTCCTATATTATAGTTTTCTTATTTCAGTATCTCTTTCTGCTTTACATTACGTGACGCGCATGCACATCTTAGGATCAATTAATGCTGCGTCTTTATCCGCCTGCATATAGAGGTCTGAATGAATTAGTTTACTTCGGTGCTTATTTGTTTCTCAGTTTTAGATAATTTTTTTATATTTCATTTGGCTTTAATAAAGGATTTAAAGTATAACTTTCACGTTATTTAAAGTCGCCCTGCAATAATTAAGCAGATGGCGACTAGATTCCTAATAGCTCTCTTATCTATCAGAAGTATCTGATTCTATAGTAATCCTTAATCTTCAGAGATTGACGGCCAGGTTAGAGCTATCTGCGCACCTGCACTTTACCTTGTGGTAAAGGCAATGCTTCTGAGAGGAGACTGGGACTGACAGCGCAGGTGAGCAGACAAGACGTCTTATGCCTGGCTTCTGGTCTCCAAAGATTAAGAATTACTTTAGAATCGGCTGGTTCTGAGAGGTAAGAGAACTATTATGAAGCTAGACGCCATCTGCTTAATTATTACAGGGCAAATTTAAATAAGGTGAAAGTTCCACTTTAATTGTTTGCTTTATTGGCTCAATGTTTAATTTATTGCCAATCTCGGAGGCCATCTCTCTCTTCAGGGAATTTTACCCTGAAGTATTGCTAAGCATGTTCCATTCAGTTTCCATTTTAGTGTTGGTGGAGACTGATGATAGCAGGGTTTTTTCCCCAAATTCATTTTTGTGAGATGTATATTTTTTATATTATGTCACATTTCAGGTCCTCCACCCACTCCTATGAACCTAAATAAAATACTACAACATTTTTACCTCAGGATCTTGATCTTGAGAGCCCACAATATCATTGGTCACTTCAAACCCCATATTACAAACTTCTGAGCAACATATCCAGGCTTACAGATGGTTCAGTTAACAAATCTGTCAATCATGCCATTTCATCATGCATGACAAAAATGCCTGATAATCTTTTTATCACTCTCTGAAGTAATTACTAGCATTAATGCTAATAAAAATCATTCTGAACCGCAGAATGTTGAGAAAAATCCAGATCATAGTTCTGATATTTTCCCACAATGGGAAACAGTACATAAGAATGGTTTATTATTTGGAGATACTTTTGGAGATACTTTGGAGATACTTTTATCAAAGATCTGGGAAAAGATTGTCACTGCCTTCACAGCACTGGACAAATCCCAATCTTCAGTTAAGGAAATGTTCAATCTCAGAGTTTTTGGCAAGGCATGGAAAACAAGGGGCCAATTTCCCAGCTTAGCATACCAAATTTCCTTCAGAGGAACAAATAGGTTTGATCAAGGCCCTTCCTCCTCCTATTGTAGAGGATATTATTTCCATGCCTTTCTTCCCTTAAAGGAGCAGACCTTGGAGGTCAAAAAATGTGAGAGGATCTTCCAGATCTCAACCTTTCACAAGTAAGTTTTCTTCCTCCTTCCCCTTATTCCAACGAAAAGTGGGTGGCAGACTCGAGACATCTCAAGTGATTGGAAATGACATAGGTACATTTTCAATCAAATCAATTTATTCTGGGGATCCCTACTAATAGATCTGTTTGTGCCATGACTGAATAAACAGCTACAAAAATTATACAGCTGGAGAACAGATCCAGAAGCTTTGGCATAAGATTGTTTCTTCAAACATGGACAATGGGAGGGAATTATGCCTGTCCTTAGTTCGCCATGATCCACAGCATAATAATTCAGGTCCACAGGTCACGATAGTCCTGATAAAACCTCTTCTGGCCAACTCAACCTTGGTTCCCTCCTCTCCTGGGCTTACCAATAGATTATCCCAGATACCTCCTGCAATTCCCTCTATTATTGACAGATCCCTTGGCGAATCCTCACAAACTGTTGACATCAGTCCAACTGCATCTCATGGCTTGGCTAATCTCTGGAATACAAGATTAACTGAGGGAATTTCAGGAAAAGCTTTGTCCCTCATGGGTGAGGCATGGGCTACAGGTACCAGGTCATGCTATGCATCTCGCTGGCCAATTTGGTCTCATTGATGCCTGGAATTAGGTCTGGATCCTGTATCTTCTGATCTAACTAATGTGATAAATTTCTTATCCTAAATTTTTTTAGGATGGGAAAGCTTTCAAAACTATTAACTGTTATAGATCCGCTATTTCAGCTACTCATGAACACTCGGATGGATATCCGGTTGTCCAACACCCTTTGTTATGTAGGCTTATGAATGGTATTCGATTGTCCAGACCACCAAGTTCGAGATATTCCTCAATTTGGTATGTCAGTTCCATGTTACATTTCTTAGATCTTGGTGTGTAAATTAACATTTGTCACTGAAACAACTTTTAGTGAAACTTACTATACTACTTTCTTTTATACATGCCTTGGACATTAAGAGTAAGTTCTTTGTTCCCGAAGGAGTAATATTTTATGTTTCTAGGAGAACAAAAATGGACTCTAGTAGGACTCTGTATCTATCTTTTCCACATAACCCAAATCTTTGTGTCATTTGATATCTAAAGGCTTACAAGAAAGCAACATCTGATTTGAGGTTTTCCATCCATAATCAGTTGCTGATCTCTTTTAGGAAACCTAACCTCCCGGTCAGTTCCGGTACTTTGGCCCACTGGATTTGTTGTATTATGCAATCAGCAGGCATCAACTTTTCTCAATTTGGAGCACATTCTTCCAGAGGAGCAATGGCTTCTCAAGTACTGCTGATTGGGGGCAGATAAGAAGACATCATCAGAGAAGCTGATTGGTCTCTGGAATCCACATTAAAACTTTTTATTTCAAGCCTGTTATTGATAAGCTTTAAACTAGCATTATATGAAGCCTCCGGTCTTCTAACAAAATTTGTAGATATTCCTAAACTTTGTGAAGGAAAGTCAGGATTTTATTAAACACACGGAGGTGAATATTATCCCTCCCATTTCCCCACCCTATCATTCTCCTTTTGTGCTTTTGTCTCCACAGTTTGATCGTTTCTTCACTCTGTTGAAGAGAACTTTCTCAACCAGTTTATTCTACTACCTGTCACAGTTTTGTTAAGAACACTCAGACAGTTAGGTAAGGTTAAAAGCTTTATTGAAAATAAATAAAAATAGCCCCACTCAGGTCCAGATGAGGTCCATACCAAGTACTTTCCAAATCTGACTCGGGTCAGGGTGAAAACACACACAGTAGTAATAATGCGAGATAACTGTGATGATCTTGGACTTGCAGGCAGAATTTGTAGATAGTTTCAGGAACAAGAATATCCTCAACAGCCCCACACCGCAACAGGTGACACAAGCAATGGGTAACTGCAGGGCAATCCCCTAGAGGACCAGAGATATCGGAGGCAATGCGGGCAAGACTGCGGCATAGAACTGACCCTAGGGGTTTAGGGTCAATGGAGGCAACATGGACAGGGCTGTGGTAGTGACTGGACTGGACCAGGGCTGGATTTACATCTCAGGTGCCCCTAGGCACAACACCCTCTGGCGCCCCTAGCCACACCCATTCACAGCAAAACATATTTTTAGATTTATTCTTCACACTGTAACAACGCATTAAATATCTTAAGCTCACTACATGATGTTCCCATCAACCAAGCCAACCAAGAAAAGGAGAAACCTGAATAAAATGAATATCTTACTCTTTGGTCCGCTCTACTCCATTCCATCTCCTTGACCTGCTCTCCTCCCTTCCATATCCTCCAATCCACTCCCTCTCTTCCATACCCTCCTAATTCCTTCCATGTCCTTAACAGCTCCATTTGACATGTTTTTCTTTGACATCTTCCCTTTCCCACTAGTACACCACATAACAATACAGGCGATTATATGGAGAAACAGTATATTATTATGTTGACTGTGAAAAACTAAAATTGCGAGGCTGAAGGACACACATACTGCACTTGAGGCTGTTGGGGGGGATGCTACTGTCACTGCTGCCACCTCCACCAGGTCCTCCCACCAGTAACTTGTGGCCTGCTGTCTATGTACTGCGCCACCACTCACACACGTTCCCGCTCAGGAGGTAGACTGGTTCTTGTGTTTTTTTATGCAGCCGCGCATACTACTCTGTAGTGCGCGGCTGCGTTTGATTATGTGTGCTGTGACGTGCTGATGTTGCAGGAGCTCTGAGCTGATCAATGAGCAGAGAGCAGTGCAGGTGCAGCAGTGGGTCACATGGGGCGGCCCAGACAGCTCAGGTACTAAATGTGAACCGGGAACAATTTGAATTGCACAAATTTGCAACAAAGCGTCCTTGCAGGCGCGCCACGCACGGCGAGGGAGCACTATAATTATTTAAAACCTGCCAGGGAGCAATCACATTATAAAGTGGACGGGCAGGTGGGCATGACAGTGCCATTGCCAGGCGCCCCTGAAAATCGGGCGCCCTAGGCAAGTGCCTCGTCTGCCTATTGACAAATCCGGCCCTGGACTGGACCCTAGAACGCTAGGGTTAACAGAGACAACACAAACAGAACTCTGGCAGCGGCTTGACCCTAGAACACTAGGGTTAACGGAGGCAACACAGACAGTATTCTGGCAGCAACTTGGCCCTAGCATGCTAGGGTTAACGGAGGCAACACGGACACAACTCTGGCAGTGGCTTGACCCTAGAACGCTACCTCGTGGAGACAGTTTGCTATGAGAGTTCCATGTTTACTATCCTGAAATGGTTCATTGTTTGATTTATTTTTATTTTTAGTACATCAAAGAAAGAGGACGATTCCAAAGGATACACACAGTTTACATGGGATACTGGATCCTGCTTGGTGGATAGGGTTACTATCATGTATTAATGTACTCATATGTTTTACTGTTAAAACAAACTTTATTTGTCTTTGCTGTTAAGGTAGAGTAAGAAAAGTTATAAGCATAATATTTGCCTCCATGTCCTGATATTCCTTCACAAATTTAAGAAAATCTACAAATTTTTTCACAGGTTGGCCGGCAGCCCCACAGGCCTCCATGCAGTTCTTCCTTATTGCATCTATACTGTCTTCTTGTGTGAATTCAGTGACAGTCTGATAGACTTATGAGACAGCATAGGTTATAGTAGGGACAAATACTGTTAGGGAATTAAAAAATGCCTGGGACAGACATAAGTATATTCTTAGAAGTATGTAAGACTGTGAGGGAAGAGAGCAGCCTGGGTGTGCCCTATGGTTCTTTTCTATCATCAAAATCTTTGTTTGTCTGTTTAACCCTGTAAAAATGCAGCATGGTACATGCAAGGCAATATTTACCTGACTGAAAGGCCCCACAGCCCAGCACCAACATAACATTGGTGGTTTGGAGTTTCCTGTACAAAATGGTCTACAGGACCTTATTCAGAAAAGTAAAAAAAAATTGCCATTCTGGAACAAAACAACTGCAACAGCTGGTAGCAAATAAATTCATAATTTATTTAAATGGTGATTTTAACCCTTTGAATGCTAGATATGCAATGTACTGGAGATCACTCTTGCATTAAATAACCCTGTGAGTGACAGAGGGTTGATCAAGACATTGCTTTGAGGGGTTACAAGGCCAATTTAAATTAATGGGAATTTGGGGAATTTTTATTTGGCCGCAGTGGTGCAACTGGTTTCCCCCAGAATTGCTCCTTTCTAGCTTTCTGAATATAGCCCTTAGGTACGCTCTTGAAGAAAGCGATCCATAACAACCTGCAATAACTGATATTCAGAGCCAACACAGAAATGATAAGATGTCTAGATAAGTCACATACATATAAGTCAAATGCAATTTGGGATACTCAAATTGCAACTGACGTGACATTTTCCAGGTATTTATGAGACCAGTTTTAGTAATCCCATTAATCTCTTTTTGCACATAAGAGAGGTATCACCTGTCAGTTATGAACAGCTGGCATTAGACACCTGCTATTCAATTTATTGGTTTGAAAACTGAATAATTTGTTTGAAATTCAGCAAGTTTTTCTGTAAATGTTCTTGATGTGGTGTTATCTCATGAGTGTGTTTTAAGATTTAATTTTTTTTATCTCATGTATACAAATAATTTCTCTGGATCCAAACACTTCACCTGTGGTTTAAATGGGCACTCCAACGTGATGAGATGGATTGCTCTGAACGCCTTTCTAGCAATCAATGGGGTTACCATTTATATCAATACAAATTTGTATTTGTTCCTTAACCCCTTAATGAGGAGTGGTCCAGGGAAGTGACCTTTCATTAAGGACCACTTTGATCTTTGTCGACGCGCCGGAGCAGGTGATTGATGCGTACCAGTGTGTCGAATGGAGATCTAAGATAGACCTCTCTGATCTTGGAGCGGTCAATTTCAGACCCTGCTAGTGCTTGCAGTGCTCCCGCAGGAGCACTGTATGCACAAAATGGGTGACATGCCAGTCCTTCGGTCATTAAGGGGTTAACGTGCACTTGACTTGCCTCTGAATTGTTTTACTTCAGTATTTTTCAAATGATCTACAGGGCCATATTCAGTAAGAGGTTTCAATTCTAAAGCAAATAATTTTCACCATAGGGGAAAAATCAATTTTCTAAAGTCCCCAGAGATTTAAGTAAGACATTTAACCATTTGACTGCCAGATGGCTCTCCATTGCTTCACATAACATTAGAGACCTCCCTTCTAGGGATTAAAAGGAAAGAAACTCGAGGTACTAAAATCATAATATACATTTCCATAAAGACTTTGAAAAAATTGTTAATATTGACTTTAATAATGTATATTTATATACATTAATATGCCCAATATGTTAGTTTTTATTAATCTGATTGTGAGACCTTTCAATAGATATAGTTATATACTTGCACCCTTCATTACACCCTTAACAAAGGACATACAACATTTTAGGGGTGCCCAAAAACTTCAGATCATTTGCTAGGTGTGCATTCAGTAAAAAACAGATTCAGAACCACAGATCTAATGCCTTAATGGTTGAATTGACTTGCTTTCAATCAGGGATCACTTACAGTGAGTGGGTGAGGACCTCAAGAATGGGGACATTTCCCCAGTCCATTTATATAGGTCTGTCCCAACCACTACTATAAAATGTATTTTACAATATAATTACGTAACCCCTTGAATACTAGAAGCATATCCAAAGCATTGTTTTGCAATGCATTGAAGACATCTCTAACATCCCAGGGGTTAAAGGTGCTTTTTTCAAATATGTTTCCCATGGCAAAGGGTTTACAAAGACTAATGAATTTCATTTCATATTATAAGAAGCTGATGTATATAACTACATTGTATCTGCTTGAGCACAACACTTTGCGCACATACATAATTGTCACACTTTTCTCTCATAAAACATTTGATTAGGTCAGTTTATTTGAAACATTCAATGGTTATGTATATATAGAACACCAAAAATATTTAGATCTATACCTTATATCTAAATTAGTATGTTTTTAACATATAACAATATTATTATCGATCATTAAACTTGCTTAACAACATTTATCCCAGGAGAGGTTTATGTGCATATATACTACTGAGAAGTATGCTAATTACAATAGTTCTGTGCATAGTCAAATGTATCCCTCACTGTGCTATTCAAAATTCCCCATGCTCTCGATCTAGAATCATTCACAGCACATGTGTGCTAGTATTGGCCTAACCCAGAATCAAATTCGGAAAAGGTGCCAAACTGTGCCACTAACAAATAAAGATTAACTTCTAAAAAAACAACTTATATTACAAACATGGCACAATATATTGTCAGTTTTTAATTATGTTTAAAATCAATTAAACTTATATATCCGGCTTTTATACCTATACAGTGTAGTTTTCTAGATTTCTGGTTTAGTAGTAAGGGATCTAATAACAGCATAACAAAGTTGACTTGTGTGACACAGCTTGCATCGCTAATTGCTTACCTGTCCTGAAATTACCTCACTTCAGATTATAACAGCTTCCACTAAAGGGATGGAGTAAATTAAAGGGGTGAGAACGTGGAAAAGTGAGATATCTTTGAAATGTATTTTTCACCCATTTGTGGAATATTGTTTCTTTTATGGATCCTACCTTAATTAGAGCAGAGCTACACTCAGTTTGCATCCAAAGTCACTTAGTTAGCAAATAAAGGTATCATTTTAACTCTACTTGTCACCTGCATACTCAGTTTAAGATGTGTTTTATAAATGAACATGCCATTCAACAGGTTGCCTAACCTGTGCACATGGTGCAAGGCAGCCATATTTCACATAAAAAGTCTAGTAGTAGGAATTCTTTCAGAGAAACGTCCACTGATATAAAACCCATTAAAATTTCCAGCTTTTCCCTTCCACAAAAAAAAAATCCCTAAAGAACCTGTCACTTTCCGCCTCTATTTTCTGTGGCTGACTATAATACTATAAAAGCAAGGATCTTCCTTGTACAACCAAGCAACAGCCTTTCTAGAAAAAAAAACATTTTTGGTGATATGCTAGTGGGGTGCAACACATGACATCATTTTTTAAAAAACTGTGCAAGTTTGTCTCCCAATCATACCAAACCATGGCACATGCTGCAGGCATGTCTCCCAATCAGACTTGTGGTTGTGCTTCAGGTGAGATCTCAAGGAGGATGTGTCTGAAAAGGATCCTGCTTTTCCCCTGCTCAAATATGTTTTATGCAGAGACAACAGAAGACAACATGTTTAGCTTTTGGATCATCATGAATGAAATATTCCCATATTCTTATATCATAGACTGAGGGGCTTCTGAAGGACTGCTAATTCTTACATCATCAGTACTATAGCTGTTCTATTATGCTTTCAATGGAAGCACTTGAGTACTTAAATTTGGCTCTCCATAGACACAGTAAATTAAGTTGAAAAAAGACATACATCTATCAAGTTTAACTTTTGCCTTATATCCCAGAGACATGACAATTTTATAAACCTGCCTGCCACCAAAATGAATATGAATATATTTACTGGGACTTCATGTTTTACCTACGAATCTACAGTTTAACCCTGTATGTTCCCTCTTGAAAGAAATGCATCAAATCTTCTCTTAAATGCATCCATTGTATCTGCCATACCACATCTTTGGGCAAGGAATTCCATAATCTAACAGACCTTACTGTAAAAAACCCTCCTCTATTGAAGATGATACCTCCTTTCCTCTAATCCCAAGGTGGGGCTCCTAGTTATCTCATCAGGCCTTGGAATGAAAAAGCTCCACTGAGAGATAACTGAATTAACCTCTCATATACATTGTAATAAGATTTCCTCTTCCTCATCTTTTCTTTACAGTAATTAAAACAAGTGTGTCTAGATGTTCCTCATGTGTCAAGTTGTAAGTGAAGGAACAGAAGCACCTGGTAAACACAGCCCAAAATTGAAGTTTAATTTAACTCATTGAGTGCTAGTGGTGTGCCCAACACATTGCTTTGCAATGCGCTGGCTACCCCTCTGGCACTCAAGGGGTTTAAACCTTAATAACTTTTGCATGTTATATATGTGAATATATAAATGTATTGCTCCTTTAAGATTTTGTTAGAGCAGAAGTATCAGCTCCAGGATATACTTCAAAATGAGTGAAATTTCAGTGTATTCTGCCTGGTAAAACACATTCTAAATAAAGTAAACTCAAGTCTATCAAGAATCTGCTAATGTTTATTAACTGGGCTTTCAAAGTGTGAAGATACCGTCACATTCTACACTACAAATGCCAGCAATGTAGATATATATCATGTAAAATATGATATGAACATGATTATTTTGGAATAATTTCTTCCCAGTATTAAATTACAGTTTTTGCTCAGAAAAAAAGTAAAAATACATCTAAAATCTAAAACTGAAAATAATTTCAAAAGTATAAGAAAATATATAAACATATACAATACTAGGCAAAAAAAAGTCCTTTGCAATGTGTTACGTACCCCTCTGGCACTCAAAGGGTTAAATACAAATATTGAGGGAAAAAAAAATATATATTTATATTCTCAATATATGTTAGTGTAACAGTGTTGAGACCTTCGTAACCCTTTGAGTACCATAGGGGTGACCAACATGCATTGAACACACCTCTAATAACCCAATAGTGATATGATTACCATTTACAAATACATTCAAGGTCAATACAAAAAACTATCCAATGAATTGGAGGTCATCCATTAGGACTAGAGGAAAGGTGCTTTCAACTAAAACAAAGGCAGGGATTATTTGCAGTAAAGGCTGTAAAGCTATGGAATTATTTGCCTCGTGATGTTGTACTTGCAGATAATGCAACTGCAATGACTGCCTAACACTGAAAATTATGACAGATGGCTGCAATGCACATAGGATGCTGATCCAGGGCACTGACTGCCATTTGGAGTCAGGAAGGAATTTTTTTACCCACTTGGGGCTAAATTGGAAATGGCTTCAGAGGGCTTTTTTTGCCTTCCTCTGGATCATCAGGGGTATGTTTGGCATGGGCTGGACTTGATGGACGCATGTCTTTTTTCAGCCTTCTTAATTTATGTTATGTTCTATTTTACTGGACAGCAGATACTGTATGTTCTTCACAGTAAGGCGTATGCACTAAGATATCTGGAAAAAATTTTAAGTGAACCAACTGCACAATAAGTGACAAATAAAAATTCCCCAAATCCCCACTTAATTTGGAATTTTAACCCTGTGATTGCTAGGGAGTTCTCCATATCATTGATTTGCATTCAAAGGTGAAAATCCCCATTTAAATCAGTGGGAGTTTTTATTGGTCCTGTGGTGCACTTGGTTTATTCTTTTTATTCTTAGTACATCAGCCTCATTTGTTAATAGGGTGGCATATTAAAGGAAGAGAATATTTCTTAAGGAAAACTATACCGAGTAAAACTTCCACTGCTGGCAATTACTTTATTCATCCATTCAAGCTGTCAGGAAGTGGTAGATCTGTTACTATCACTTTCTATACTGCCATAGTATGCAATAGAATAACCGTGTGGACAACAGGGGAACTGCAGGTGATATGTCTAGACCCCAGACCCCTCGACTCCCACCTGGAAAGATGCATTTCCAAGCAGTGGGAGTACCCTTATTCCACTCAGCAAGAAAAGTGCTCATTTTTTTCAGTAAAAATGTCACTCATCTTTTAAATGTGTACCTTTTTTGCTTTAGAGTAACAACCTCACTAACAGCCAAGCTACTCATTAAATCTAACTAAGCCCAGCTTGATGCTGCTCCTTTATATGTCATGTCACAGTAACATGAGAAGTAACACTTCCCATTAATAACTTCCTACCTACCTTACTATAGGCAGGAAATCCTATTGTCCAGTGTGAATTGTGCTCTCATTGATTAGTTGAAGAAGTAACAGGAGATGTAATAATATGGTTCCATGCTAAATTAGGTACTGGGGCTGATGTGTTCGTTTCATACCTACCTAATGCCAATTAACTAAGCTGTTTATCCTGCCGATTGTCGTCTTTACAACACTTCCACCAAGGGGAAGGCAGTGGGTAGTGTATTGGCATTTCAGAGCTTTACATTTCATGGTGCCTTGTTTAACGCTATGTACTAAAATGGAGCTGAGGAAAGCTGAGTTGCTGTATTCCATTTTTTCTGCTTGTGCTGTAGGGGAAGTACTTGGGGTTTTCTGGATTTAATTTTTTCATGATTGCAGAGAGAGCATATGCTCCAATATGAACTAACATGATCATATGTTATGGTGCAGGATTGGGATTAGAAAATTGTAGACCTCTAGTTGTTGCAGACTACAGCTACCATCATCCCCAGCCAATCAACAACATAGATGTAGGAGTAGGAAAACAACATCCCAGCAAGAAAATGATCCTTACCAGTGGATTCACACATTCCCCACATATGTTATAGTGCAGGATTAGGATTAGAAAATTGTAGACCTCTAGTTGTTGCAGACTACAGCTACCATCATACCCAGCCAATCAACAACATAGGTACAGGTGTAGGAAAACAACATCCCAGCAAGAAAATGATCTGGATTCACACATTCCCCACAGTATATTCAATCAGTCTTGGATGTTGTCCATTAAGGTGGATAGGAATCTTGCTGGCAATAGTCCTGGACCACAAACTCTGCCCATTGCAGTACTGATGTCTTCATCAGGATCATTATGTATGAAAAAAAAATTCCAGTGGGAAGAGTTTGGGGTCCAAGAGTCCAGCTAGCAACTGTCATGTCCACCACTGCAGACATGATATCCATAACTTATTGAATAAGTTATCTTTCAAACCTAGGAACAAGATGAAAATTCATAATGGATTTTATGGTAAATGTATGTTATGTGGAGGGGGTTATTTTAAGAAGTGCTAGTGTACCGTTAATTTATGCTGTAGTCCCTGAAACCAGGATATCCAGACCAGAAAACCATTATTTTGGAACGCACATTTGTATATGCCATACCTCCATAGGCACTGGAATATTTTTTTATTTTATATCAAGCCTCAAGCTGTTTCTTTATCAACTACCTACATTATGGGCCATAATAAGCTACTGAAATGTTTTGAAACCTGGTTCTTCATAGAGGTATTTACTAATCATAGATATGTGCCTGTGCGTGTGTGTCATTAATTAAAAGTAAAGCTGCCCGATAACAAAATATGATTTTAACCCTTTCGGCACAGAAAGGGTTATTATCGGGCAGCTTTAATTTTAATTAATGGCACACGCAGGTTCGCATCTATCATTAGTAAATACCTCTATGGAGAACCAAGCTAAAGCAGTGTATTATTCCAGGAAAGGCAGTGGACACTTTGCTCGAGTATACTTTTTTTCCCAACTAACCCCAGAGGCAAGAGCTCTGTTAAAAGAAGCGACATGAGAATCTCGTGCTTACATGCAGGGTGAGCTTTTCATGTCACCTTTTCAACACGGCGACCTACTTAATGCGGCCTCAAGCTGTGAGCTGTTATAAATGCGATATTTTAAAGGTGAACCTCTGAAATGCAGTTCTGAAGCAAACCAAGTCCACCACAGGAGATAAATGACTCTTCCCAATTGAGCTTTTAACCCCTTGAATCTAGACAGTTCTCCATTCTCCCATGTATTGCATCACTGTGGTAATCTTGGGAATTTTCATTGACCTCCTATGGTGCTCCATACTTGCACCTCTTTTGTTTATGGCCCATAAGTTCATGTGCACACAGTAAAAGTGGAGCAATTCTGGGGTGAGCCAGCTGCACAGGGGACAGATATGAATTAACATTGATTTAAATGGATTTTTGATTGAATTCTATTACATATAGTAACAAAATGTGAAGAGGGGAGCCAGATGGCAAAAAGGAGGTTAAAGAGGGGGCAGGCATTACATCTCAATAAAGTACATAACATTCAGTAAAGTACACATACAATGTTCATATCCATATTGTATGTCAAGTAGTGGTCCTGATTTTGCACTGAACAAAACCATACAGAGGGATTTGAGGTTCCCATTCAAGATAGCAGTTAGTTTGCCTTATTTATAACAATCTCATAGTTATTTTGTGACTTGTATAATTGTGGGGATGGAAGGGTTTTACCATGTTTGTGCCGCCAACACTATAGATGCTGGAAGTTTGTTTAGTAAATTTGTGCAATCAGTAATAGGGGATGAAACAGAAAAACTATGGGATTTAAAGGGATAGTAATACCTGGTTTTATCTTTATGTTATTTTGTAGGCATTAAAAAACCATGAAGAACGATATAAGTCTTATCTCTCAATCCTTTATGGTTTAAGAGATATTCACAAGCAAAGTATCCCCCCCCCCGTTCAGCCAGATCAGAAGGGTGGTGCCCAGGTAGACTGCAGAGAGGGACAATCTTCAATTAAGATAAGGGAAAAAGCTGAAAAACTTGTCAAGGGGGGCAGGGATTTCATTGTTCTGATAGGAAGAATATTGTCCCCTGCTGTTATCTGTCTGGTCTATGGACTGCATTCCACATCTGAGAAGAGATTGCTTACACTAGGTAAAAGGGGCATGAGGGAAAACTTTGCTTGTGAATATCTCTTAAACCATAAAGGTTTGAGAGATAAGACTTATATCGTTCTTCATGTTTTTTAATGCCTACAAAATAAAATAAAGATAAAACGAAGTATTGCTATCCCTTTAAAGTTATATTTGTTCCTACTTCTGTTTAAAAAAAAAAAAAGTCCCAGAAACCAGAAGTTTTGGATCAGAAAACATTTATTTTAGAACCCTTACTCCTTACATCCATATGCATTTGGATTGTTTTTTCATTTTTTTTTCTTTATATCAAGCCTCAAGCTTTTTCCTTACCAATCGTCTACCTATATTATGATCCGTAGTAAGCTGCATGCATGTAGTTCTGGATCAAATCAAGTGCCCTATAAACGAGCAATAGCATCCCCCAAAGATTTAAACTGGAAAAAAATGTATCTAATACATTGGTTCTCATACCAGCATGCCAGGGGTTAAAAGCCTCATTTATATTGTTAGGAATTTTAGGATTTTGTATTCATCCCCTATGGTGTCCTTGGTCTGCTCCATAAAACGCTATTTCATATTTAAGTTGTAGGGATAGATAACTACTATTTTTGTTTGTTTGTTTTTTTAACAAAATAACCCAGTTAACATGATGTCAATAGAGGTAGGTTTGGCATCTCAATAGCTGTTAAATCATGAAAATTGGATTTCTATAAAATAGAGACATTCCGTGGGTTTATGTTTCATTGAAATGTTGTCCCTCATTATTTGGTTCCATTTCACCATTTGTACAACGTATCTTGAAAGATGAAAGCACACAGTACAATCAATATTGCAATAGCATGACCTGATATTTGATTAGACTACAAATGGAAACAGAGAAAGCCAAGGAAATATATACTACAAGGGAAGCTCAAAGTGGAGATGACAGAGAAGAAAAGACGAAAGAATGAATAAAGTTAGAGCAATGTAACTTGTAATAACTGTACCAGCTAAATGACTTTTAGTAAACACACTAGGCAGATAAACTAATAATGACATTGCTTAATGGTGCATGGTTGTTATGTAGCAATTTACAAAGTTGTAATGTGAGCTCACAAGTCTAAGGTACCTATGTTCAAATACATAATGCCACTTATACTAATATAATAGGTTTTATTTGCAAAAATGTAGAGAATTCTGAGAAAATAGCAACCACACCAAAGGGGGCAAATGACAAATTTCCACTGATTTCAACAGCGATTTTAGAATCTTGAATTGTGTAGAGATTGAGATGAATGAATATGTTTATTTATATAGCACTAAAAGTGTACACAACACTTTATGATGATAGCTTGCCCTAAGTTATTCCATTTTCATTTTGTTGGTATTTTTGGACTTAAGCCTTTCCATGCCAGAGGCCTGGGAAATTATTTTTACCCTGGTGGCTGCACACATTTTCAATATTTCTTTCTAGCCTTAGGCTCATTTGTACAGATATTTCTACAAGTAGGAGCTACAGGAAAAAATATTTGTTTTTTACATTTCAACAACTTAATCAGTTCTATAATATGTGGAAACCATAAACTTTCATACTGTATTCAGTACCTTCTACCAGCCTGAGAAAAACGATACCCTATATATATATATATATAGATTAACATACCATATGGGGTGCCAGGAGCGCTAACCTACACTTGCCACTTTTCATTTTTTGACATTACCTGCCTGCACTAAAATGGTCATAGCCATCACAGATTTTAAAAAAAGGTAACAAAGGCATACCATTTTGGAAAGTATGCACTTAACCTCATGAAATATTGGTTCACTTATTTTTTTATCCCTAGGCTGATGTGCACATAAAAAATACAGCTATCTGTACATCTACCCTCGTCAAAGTTACATATAGTTTTGAAATGCATGGAATTTTCTAATGTAATTACATGTTGCTTTTCCAATAACATTTCACCCCATTGCTATGAGCTGACATACTGTAGGAGATGCCAGGAGAACAAAACTTTGAAAACTACAATCTATAATTGTTCATACATTTTTCAAATGCTTAATAGTTATGACAACAACTACAGAAATTAAGAAAAGTTAAACAAATCATATCAATTTGGAAAGTAGGCTGTCAGTCACATAAAATAAGGGGTCACTTCTTTCTTTCCTGTGGCTTTCTTTCCACCAATCATTATGTACGCTGTGTGTTGCTGTTGATTCTCTCCTGGTCTGTCAAATTTAACTTCAATAAACTTAAAAATAAAAAAATAAATAAAAAGTTAAACAAAAGGCACAACTGAAACCAAATGCCCTGGTCCTTTGGTCATCAATGTAAAACCATCCCCAAAGAAACCAGTACTGTTGTCAATATGGCCTTTGGTCACTCCACTAAGGACACATGATGTCAAGATAATTAAAATAATGAATCCTCCCTGCCACCAGCTTAGCATATTCAGCAGGATGGAATGTCTGCAGATGCTCCATGATACCCTGTATTTGATTGCTCTCCATCACATTCCCATTTGTGGTAAGTGAACCATAAACTGTGCAATAGGTGGACACAAACTGCCAGATCCTAACATCTACAGACTCACAATCAGCTAGTGGGGAGGTAATGTTGACTGAGGTGGTATATTAGAAGTGGAAAAAGTGGATGATGAGTGTGTACTGGAGAGGGGACAGTGGGTATATTCTCCCACACAGGAAGATGAAGATAACGTAGGTGTTATACTTGTCATCAAACGTCCAGGTTGGGTTTCTCCTGTCTTCCTCTTGGATTTTTACTTCCATTCTTTGTGCCCTTGGGGAGGAAAAGGGGACACAATCACAGCAACTCTCAGCATATCTTTTGGAGTTTTGTTTTTACATTCTTTACATAAACACTGTGGTGTCTATTTGCATGTGCTTTATGAGGGCAAATGTGCCAAGATGTGTCCCCTCCGTTCGCCTTTTCAGTACCTTATCACACATAGTGCACAGTGAAGTCACTGATGACTGCACTGTGCCAGTCCCAAGGGAAAATATTCGCATATCTATGATTTAATTGAGTAGGGATGGGCAAAAATGTTCTCCTCAAACTGAAATTGGTGAATAATGGCACTTCCCGCTTGCTGAATAATTTCTAGCAAAAAGTGGTGTTTTTCTGCTTTTTTCACCTAACTCATTCCACTGGAATCAATGGGAACATTGAATTTACACACAACACATAACACATATTATTTTATTCCCCAAAGGCATAGTATAAAAGGGGCATGAGGGTGCCTGTGTTGGTGGGGTGTGGAGAAAGAATCAGTTGAACAGGGAAAGTTTTCTGTGGAGATTTGTTTACTGTAATTGGGGGCAGTTAAAAAAATAAATCCTAAATACAATTTAAAAAACCCATAAGACATGGTATAAAAGGGGTCTGACTAGGGTGCCTGTGTTGGTAGGTGGAGTCCGGGGAATGAATCAGATGAACAGGGAATTTTTTTTTGGGGGGGTTGTAACTGGTATTGGGGGACAGTTAATTAAAAAAAATCAATAAATAAAATAAGAAAATTGTATGTAAAGTGATAGAGACAGGAACCCCGTGACATAAGCTGGCACTGGGGTGGACTGCTACTTGACTTGATAGAGTATTTTGTAGAGGATGATTTGTTAGATTTGTTGTTAGAGGCCCAAGCCCTGAGAAAACATTGATTTGTAGGACCTAGACTTTTTGCACAAGCCCTGAAGAACATTGATTTGTAGGACTTAAGCTTATTTGGCACAAGCCCTAAGGAAACATTGATTTGTAGGAGTTAGGCTTGTTAGAAACAAACCCCCCCAAATTTTTTTTTTTAGGTCTATGTTTTTTTATTATTATTTTTTGCGTTATTTTTAAAGCACAAGCCCTGAGAAAAAAATGCCCTACTGGCATCATGTTGGCCATAATTGTAGAATTTGCAACTGCTGTTCTTGCTGCTGTTGCTGAGTTGTTTAAGCAACAGGGTGTTTAGGCAGTTGAAAGGGAATGGGATAAACAATAGTAGTAACATGGGTGACGGATGATGAAGGTTCCACTTGCCACGACTAGCTCCAGTGATGCGTCCGAAGCAGTAGCAGCACAATAAGTAGCCCCGAATATATGTGGAGAAAAGAAGAAGTTGGCCAATAATTCTTCTCCACCTGACCCCCCCCTCCAAAATCATAGGTGTGTTGTTATTAGAATAGACATTTTTCCTTTGAGAGCAGGAACTGTGCCTCTCATCAGTAACTGCAATGTGCACAGTGCGGTGGTAAATAACATCTGGGGGCACAACTGTATCTAAACACCATGACATCAGAACCCAAGTACTGCTGCTGTCACTATACCCCTTGTCCACACCCCACTAAAGACACAAGACAACTTGCTAACAGTTTAATAGTAATGATAAACCCTCCTTGCCACCATCTTAGCATATTCTGTGGGATGGAATCTCCTCAGATGCCACGTGATAACCTGCTTGAGATTCTCCTGTACCACACTGCCATGTGTGGTCAGTGCATCACACAGTATGCAATGGGTGGACATGAACTGCTACATCCTAACATCAACAGAGTGGCTATCATTTGGCAGGGGAGGTAATGATGAACATGATGAAGGTGGATTGGCAGAAAATGTACTTACCCTAGAGGAAGAAGGTGATGGCAAGTTAGCTGTTTCAGTCATCATGGAACTTCCAGTCTCTTCCTGGGTTTCTCTATTCTTTATCCTCTTTCATCTCTGCCTCACCTCTTGTTGCCTTTCTGGAGAGTCAGGGGGTACAGCAACAGTGGTGCTTGATTTCTGTGGTGGGTGTTTGACTTTAACACATTTGACATAAATAGATTGGGAGACAGAGACTCTCAACTAGGAACAAGCCTGCAATACAAATTTGCAGGCTCTATAGGAATGGTGTTCTACCCAGGGTGCAGTCTCTTTTAGCCCACTAGTTCCTTTCACAGAGAGGAAATATCTTAAAGAATATCATATTGATCCTGTCATTACAGCAGTCCAACCACGAAACGCCAGGCAACTCCTCTCCGAACAGCAGAAGCAACCAACCTCAGAAGTAGGTTTTGGCCATTTTAGGCCTCATCAGTGGGGTGAAACACTAAGCACTGCGAGCAAGGGGTCCAATGCTGGATTCCCCCATAATCCTTGGGGGTGAATAATACCAAGGATAATTTGCATATGTAGATTGGGAGACAGAGATGCTCAACTAGGAACGAGCCTGCAATACAAATTTGCAGGCTTTATAGGATTGATGTCCTACCCAGGGTGCAGTCTCTTTTTGCCCACTAGTGCCTTTCACATAGAGGAAATATCCTATTTTAACATCTTGAATGCAAGGTCTGCAATGCTATACAAAGCAATGTTTTAGAGAACATTCTAGCATTCAAGAGGCTAAAAGCTCCCATACAAAGAAATGGAAATGTGAGGAATTTTCATTTGTCCTCAGTGGTGTACTTTATTTGCTACAGAATTTCTCCATTTCTTTTAGGATGATTATTCCTGGCAGCATTTACACCATCATTAGAGGAATGTAGTTCGGTATTAAAGATGTGAATGTAAGAAAGCTCAAACTCTCCCAGCATTCACATCTGTTCCTTACCAGCATATGACAGACAATGTAAAAGAAGGTGTACACAGAACAGAAATGGTCTTCTTGATTAAAGCGGGACTATACACATAGAAATAAATGGCTCTTATTGTGCTTAACCCTTTGAGTGCCTCTGGCACTCAAAGGGTTAAGAGGAGCAGATAACTGGGTAGGAATCCTTCATACATCAAGTCAGCTATATCTATATATTTATTGCATAGTATCTTCCACTGGCTGTTTTGCTGGTTTTCTGACTAGCATTTTAGGTCTGTATTTAGTTTTCACCTCCATACAAAATAGACTTTATAGCCTTGATTCCCACTAAAACTGGCGTCAGGGCAAAAATGAGTACCTATCAAAAAAATTTATTAGTTGGAATTCAGTTGCCTTGCCAACTGAAGCCACACATTGTCATGCACTGATCGTGAGCTCAACACACAATCACCCTCCCAAACACTAACCCTACATGACCCCTAACAGTAAAATGCAACAATACTAGCACTAACACGAGCCTAACACTCAAATCTGTGTAACACTTACCTGTCATCCACTGTCCATCTCATCTTCCATCTTCCTTCTTCTTTCTTCCTCTTTCTCTCTATCGTCTGTCTTCTTCTCTTCATTCTTCTTCGCTTCTGTCTTCTTATCTTCCTTGACTGAAATACTTTTCTGTAAAGAGAAAAAAACATTCAACGTTAAATTTTGGCAAAAATATAACTTGGAAATATGTGCAATACTTTAATCCTTTGACTGCCAGAGAGGTACTCAATGTATGGCATCTCAGCATATACCCCTCTGGCAGTCAAAGGGTTAAACAATGCACATATTTCCAAGTTATGCTTTTTGCCAAAATGTAATGTTTAATGTTTTTTTCTCTTTTAAAGGAAAGTATTTGAAAGAAGGAAGATAAGAAGACAGAAGAGAAGAACACGGATGAGAAGAAGAGAAGATGGAGCAATTGAAAAAGAAGGAAGATCGAAGATTGAAGAAGACAGACAGTAGAGGGACATCAGGATTACTAGTATTTTTTTTCATGTGATCATATTTAACTCAGCCAAATTAACCCTGTGAGTGCCAGTGAGGTAAACATACACCACTGGCACTGATAGAGTTAATTCTACTGACATTTCACAGATTTTGGGAGTACTTTAGATGTATTGATATGGGGTTTAGGGATCCGTATCAATACATCCACTTGGTGACTTAGGTTTTTTGTAACCAACTGGCACATAGAAGAAAATAGAGAAAAGCGCCCCAATAGTGCAATATTGTCACTCTCAAATAGATATCACAATATAAATAAAAAACACACTCACATTTGGTTGTGGCCAGAAGGCTGTAATCAACCACTCTGACTATCAGGCCAGTAACATGGTTTTCTTTTGATCTTATTGCTTTTATTGTTCAAAGGCTTCATTTTTGCTTTGATAAAGCGGCTGGTGCCGTGAAACAAGTAACGTTTAATAGCCTTTTGATTGTATGTTTTATTTACATTTGTATTAAAGTCTTATAGTTTATATCAAGCATCCGCCTTACTACTATTCATTTTGGAAATATCCACATTACTGGGGAAGAACCTCTGAAGGAGCTCCCGGTGCAGCAGTACTGGATTACACCCGAACAGAGATGTGGTATATTCTCCGCTTCTAAACTCCTATACCATTTTACAGAGCCTCATAATCAAATGGTGAGGTTTTTTAACCTCTACGAAATGTCAACAGAGTTTTGTTTATAAGAATTACATACATTTGTAGTCATGTTTCCTGCCTAAAATATATTAATTACAAATCCAAAATTATAAAAATATTTAATTTAAATGTAATTAATGCAAGGTTAATGCAATGTTAATGGAATAAGCAACAAGGACCAGCAATTGTTGAAGTTATAATATTAAAGGTAAAGATCATGAACTCATTACATTTTGAAGAATCAATTTTAAATGAAATCATAATTGTTGATCACATGTACTTGGAATATAATTTAAAGTGACAGTTACATTTTGAAAGAACCATTTTAATCTATTTGAAGTCAATGGGGCAAAAGTGTATAGCTTTTGCAGGACTCCCATCATTCACACCTGGGCAGTGAACAATAAATCTGGGGATGATGGGAGTTCTAGTACAGCAATAGCTGGGGACTGCAGGTTTCCCACACAGATTATGTTTCTGAGAGGATGATTCCCATTTAAAAAAAAATGCATCCATTGTTTTTAGACAAAACTGAAACAACTAGCTGAGAATGATGGGAGTTGTAATGCAAATACATCTATATGGCCACTGCTGGCCACTATTCCCATTAGTTAGAGTTGATAACATGACTAGAAAACCAAGTTTCAAAGGGTACCTCTGTTGGCCACACCCACAAGCATGGGTGTGGCCAGAGTAATCCCAATTCCTTTTCACCAGCCAGCTGCCCCTGGTTTATGGTGGCTGATTTATTTACACATGTTCAAAGACTACGGCTGCACACACAGCTGTATATGTTCTGAGGTGCCTGCAACCATATGAATGTCAACCAGAAAACACTTTATTTGATAAAACTTAAAGTTTATTAAAATACATAAGACATCTGACGTTTCAGTCGACCCTTGCAACTTTCATTAGGGACTGGGAATTTCCCAGTCCCTGATGAAAGTCACAAGGATCGACTGAAACATTGGTTGTCTTATGTGTTTTAATAAACACTAAGTTTTATCATATCAAGTGAGCCCAACTGCACTTTGTTTTCTGGCTGATTTATTTGCCCCTTTAAATGCATTTATTTATCACCTTGGATGCTAATGAGATCTCCAATTCATTGCCAAGGTATTAAGTAGCCAAGGGATTAAGAGCTTTTTTGTGTAGTAAACTAATATGGAAGGGCATTTTAAGTGCTAAACAAAAGTGAGTGAGATTTTGGGGCTTGAGTCAAATGAGGCATTTTAGTTATTACCATGGGTTGGCATAAGGGTGCCTTTCAGAGTTTTGCATAGAGTTGTCAAAGAGGTAAATCTGACGCTGGTTACCAGACTATTCCATACCAATGAACTTATATGAATAATGCATGCTCAAGGGCTGCAGTGATTACTACTGGGCTTCAGTGGTTTTCACACATTTTTCATGTGTTTGGTTTTAAATTAATAATCTGGAAACCCTACCATATAGTTATCTACTTTCTACTTAGGAACGCTTAGTAAAATCCATAGGCCAGACTATAGACATGACAATCATTTTGCTATATACTCTTTTGAAAATCCAAATCTTTTAAAGCAGGGACAGCCAAACAATGTCCCTAGGGCCATGTGTGGCCCTTGGGCATGGTCAGTTCAGCCCTTCATGCTATTTCTATTCAATGTGACTTGATGATCTTTAGCAATAAGACATAACTTTAAAGGGATAGTAATATTTCGTTTTATCTTTATTTTATTTTGTAGGCATTAAAAAAACATGAAGAACGATATAAGTCATTTCTCTCAAATCTTTATGGTTTAAGAGATATTCACAAGCAAAGTATCCCCCCCCCGTTCAGCAAAATCAGAAGGGAGGTGGCCAGGTAGACTGCAGAAGGGGACAATCTTCAATTAAGATAAGGGAAAAAGCTGAAAAACTTGCCAAGCGGGGAAGGGCTTTCATTGTTTTCAAACAAAGAAGATTGTCCCCTGCTGTTATCTGTCTAGTCTTACAACCAGATTCACATATGAGAAGAGATGGCTTACACTAGGAAAAAGGGGCGGGGAGGGGAACTTTGCTTGTGAATATCTCATAAACCATAAAGGTTTGAGAGACAAGACTTCTATCATTCTTCATGTTTTTTTATTGCCTACAAAATAAAGTTAAAACGAAGTATTACTATCCATTTAATGATCAGTCTGTTAGATTATGTAGCAAAATGCCCTGTAGATTGTTAGCCTAGATATAGTTTGCATGCAATAGCTCATATACACAGCCACAGGAACTGGGAACCTTGAGTCATTGAGTCGACCTTGAACTACTCTGTATACCAAAGTATTCTAGAGTCAAATGTGAGGCCATTTGTCCGACAGCTAAAGTTTGGCCGAAATTGGGTCATGCAACAGGACAATGATCCCAAGCACACCAGCAAATCGACAACAGAATGGTTGAAAAAGAAAAGAATCAATGTGTTGCAATGGTCCAGTTAAAGCCTGGACCTCAACCCAATTGAAATGTGCATAAACAAATGCCAGCAAACCTCAATGAACTGAAGCAACGTTGTAAAGAAGAGTGGGCTAAAATTCTTCCACAACGATGTGAGAGACTGATAAAGTCATACAGATAATAATTACTTCAAATTATTGCTGCTAAAGGTGGTTCTACAAGCTATTGAATCTTAAAGAGATAGTAATGTTTCACAAAAACAGCAGCTCAAATTAATCTTCATAGTATTTGAGCAATAGACAGTGTTATTTCAATACTGTCAGAGTTGTAGTTCAAGAGTAATTGAAAGATAGAGTTTCCCCCTCTTGACCCTTTTACCTAGTGTAAGCTACCTCCCCACAGATGTGGAATCTGGTCCACAGACCAGAGAGCTCACAGCAAGGGACAATCTTCTTACTGCGAGAACAATGAAAGCCCTGCCCCCATTGGCAGGTTTTTCAGGTTCTTCCCTTATGTTAACTTGAAGATTGTCCCTCTCTGCAATTCACTTGGACACCACCCTGCTTCTCTGAGCTGTGCAGTGTTACGTCAGTAAAAGGGGCGGGAATAGGATACTTTATCATTAAATTACTCTTGAACTACAACTCTGACAGTACTGAATTAACACTCTCCATGGCCCAAATACGATGAAGATTAATTGAAGCTGCTTTTATTACAAAACACTACTATCCCTTTAAGGTGTACTTAGTTCTTCACACATGACTTCTCCATTTTGGCTTTATTTTTGTTAAATAAATCATGACACAGCATAATATTTCATGTGTTGTTGCTCATCTGAGTCTGTATTTACCTAAATTTTAGACCTGCTATGGAACAGATGATTGTTATTATGTCCTGATATGTAAAACCACAGAATTCAAAGAGGGTGTACTTTCTTTTTCAAACTACTGTAACTCATTCTGAGTCCACAGGAATACCTGTCTTTAATGCTACTGTATTACATTATTTAGTTGTATCTGACACTTGGTTAATTTCGTTTTATTAATTTTGCCTTTTAGGAAAAAAGTTTGGACATCCCTGTTTTACAGTATTTTTGTTAGGGGATTATCTTATCGTCCACTAAATATCTCCCATTAGTCACAATTTATTAACCACATTAGGGGTACTATGCATTAACCTTAACCCCTTGGATGCTATGACACATCCAATGGTTTGCCACAGGAAAAAATAGGTATAAAACAGCATGTTTCATCTCCTCCTGTTGAAAAGGCAGTTTATATATATGCCAACGCCATCCCATGACAAAATGACGGTGCGTGAACATGTGTGCATTTGCATTTTTCCTGTGTGTGAATGATCATGTATGCATGTATGAATGTATAACCTATCATGTATTTTGTATTCAGGCGTCATTCAAGGCATATCTGAAGAAAAGACCTAAGTTGTCTTGAAACCTTGCATTCTAAAGCAACTTATCCAATAAAGGTGTGACTTTTACATTACCAGTCTCCTGCTTTTTATACGGCACCACCGTTTACATGTATGCAATGTTACATAAAAGTGTGTATTTGATGACATATACACGGAATGTGCATATTAGAAGATTAAGCCAACTGAAATCAATAGGTTTAACCTTCCAGCCATACAAACTCACATTTTTTCGCCATATTTTTGCTTACAGGAACTTTAGTGGAAAGATAGAGCATCACTGCAAAAGGTGGCTCAGTCTCTTTAATTCATCCACCTTTACTCAAGCAGGAATATTCTACAAACCTGGACTGGTGGTAACTCCCTCATCTACCCTAAAGATGTGTATCACAATGTGTTAGAATAAATATAGTAATTGTTCTAGGCACACCAGTGATAGAATGATGAAACATCATTACATGTTCTCTTTTCCAATTACATTGCTTTGTTTGTAGTGATTTGCAAAAACTCTTGCAATGATTGCCAATTAATGAAATGTCTTTGGTGGTTAATCTGCTTTGTTTGAAGTCACACTAGGAAATCTCAGTTTTATATTTGCATTCTAGATTCACAGGTGTATTTCTCCTCTAGTTTAATATTTTTAGCGCATTTCTCCTGTTGACTGAAAGCATTGTAATGCTGTGCCAACATTAATAAATCAGTATTTGAAAAATAAAACTCTTTCCAAGGAGAAGAAATCAAGAATGACCATCATCTGACACATTTATATACACTATTCAAAAGTGATCAGTCAAAATCTATCTCCAATATGTAAACTTCAAATACTTCAGGATAAATATGAGTAGAAATATAGGTGCATTTTCAACCCTAGGATATGGACATCCCCAAAATCAGCAATGTACAACAGAGAAAGCATGAAGGAGAGTGCAATCTGATAGTACAGTATGGTTTATATAAAATGTATGTCAGTCAGATAATCAACAAATCCCCCCTTTCCAAAGACATGATTAATCTGTCCATTACCATGGCAGCTACAATTGGAAATGGAATTAATGAGTGGAAAAAAAATAATATGGGTACAAGTGCCCACATATTGTTTTTAAGTACATGAATGTGAAAAAAATGAATATGGGGTCTAAAGCCCCATATTAATTATAAAAAATACTTCAGCTCCCCACACCCTGAGAAATGATGTGTATACTAGATGAAGAGCCTGTTACACGGGCCACAGTGCCACTGCCAGCCATTCGCAGGGCAGTCATGCTCAGTAAAGACTGCGGCCGGCTCTGTATCAGAAGCGGCGCGGGCAATCTCTACTGCGCAGGACTGCATCGTTACACACGTTTTAGCTAATTATTATATAGGATGTTTGAAAACATAAACTCGCCTTGATTTTGTAATTTCACTGGTGTCTGCCCTGTTAGTGTGTGAATACTGTTTTTTTTTTGTTTTTTTGCTCTGCCCCTAATCCTGTTGATTGGCTAGCCTCTTTAACCTTTTTAATGCCAGAGGGGTATGCAGTGTATTGCAGAGCAATGATTGCATACCCCTCTGTCACTCAAGGGGTTAAGATTGCCATCTCTGGTACTATTTGCTCATTCTGTAAGCTTCCTTGCTAGAGTTTCAGTTCCCTGTCTCTTTGTATCCAACTCCAAGACCTTAGCTCCCCATTGTCTCTCCTTACCTCCCCTTGATTCAACATCACATTGTGACGTTCCGGTTCTCCCTACCTCCACCAAATTCAGCACAGAATCTGTCACCACTCAGCCTGACCTCAGCTTCAGTTAAGACTTTTCCCCTGGAACTGCCCACTGTTCTCCTCTCCTTGGACCCATTTCTTTTAGCTTTAGGTTTCTATTTGTTTCTCCCTATTACCTTCCTCACTTTACTTACCTTTCTCTGGCTTCTGCTGTCTCCTCTCAGGTCCATGTCTCCATTTCTACTTCCACCATCTCTTAAGGAGGTATTCCTCTTTTTTTTCCTTTTATAGCTTCTAGTTTCCTTTCAGGTCCGCTTCTCTTTTTCCTCCTGCCCCCCCCCCCTCTTAAAGAGGCATTCCTCTTTTTCTCTTCTTGCTCCTTGTCTCCACTCAGGTCTGCTTCTCATTATCTTAGTCCTCTCCTCTTTGCCTTTTTTACCTTTTATCTCTTTTTCCTCTCTTCTTCTAGCTTTTCTCTTTTTCTTACCACATCTATTATTTATCCTCGTTTGGGGGTTCTTTCTTTTCTCCTTTAGCCTTTCCCTTTTCTCCCCTCTCTCTTTCTATCTCTCTCTCTTTCCTTCACCCTCTCTTTATTTTGGTTTGCCTTTTGTATCCTAGGTTAGCTCCAGCCCTTGCTCTCCTTGCATCAGTGTACCCATCCTGACCCTTCTCTGGCTCAACTATAATCTGACCTTGTGGTCAACATCTGTAGTGTAACTCTGGCCACAGGAAGGTTACATTTGAAAGCGGACCACAATCTCCAGCTTTGCTCTATGGCTTTGCTCTCATACCTCTGTTTGGAAGGGTCTGTGGCCATAACAGGTGCTCCACATAAGTAACGTAAAAAAAAAAAAAAGAAAAAGAAAAGTAAAAAATTCTTAACAACTCACCACTACCACAATCACTAGCACCAAAATAAAGGGAACTACCTCCCTTTGCAGGGCTGTTGCCCTTAACACTATGGGGGAAAAAACTATTTTTCTGATTATAAGTTATTGGCTGAGAGGTGGGGTTATTCCATGTTCTGCACCCTGTATATCCCTCCTCCCATCCATTGGAAGAGAGAGAGAAAAAAACATTAACAGACTGGCCATATATTTTTTTAAACTACATATTTTATTAGTTTTACAAGTATTTTACAACAATACCAGAAAAACATTAGATATATAAAAGGAGGAGTATACAGACAAGTACATAACACATAAATGAAAGTACACAAACAATTACTAGTTGAAGAGCCAGTGTACATGGGCTACAGTGCCACCCAGCAATGGCCGTGGTGCAGTCATGCACAGTAGAGACTGTCCACACCGCGGCTGATACAGATCGGGGAGCTCTGAATTCAGACTGTAGTCCTCTCTGCGCACCACTACGGTCTGAATTTGAGGCCCCACTCCATTATCAGCTGCGGCGTGGGCAGTCTGTAGTGCACATGACTGCAGCGGGCACAGCTGTCTCTACTGCGCATGACAGCTTCTGACAAACACATACTTAGCAAATTATTATATAGGATGCCAGAAGAAAAGGCAAGTACAGACAGATACAACCAAATGTTTCCATTTTATATATATTTAACAAAGTAAAGATGTTAAGCAGTGAGGAGAAGCTTAGAATTGGAGCCATATTTACTCTCTAACCAGGGTCACCAGGTCTGGATAAAACTTTCATAGTTACTCATTTCAATAGAGGTACTCACAGGTACTCACTTCTGCATTTGGCATTTATTCTGTCTAACAACCCAGACCAAGACAGACTGGCCATATATAAGCCATTCCTTGTCTTTTTCCTCACTGTGGCTTTGGAAAAGGCCCAGGTACAAATGGGAGGAGGAGGTCACTTTATTTAGTTTTATAGTGTTTGTGAGTGTGGCAGTGTGATTTTAGGTATGTTTTCATTTGTTGTTTTTTTTTTTTAGGTTACTGATATGGAGAACCAGGCCACAACAGGATACAGAGTAGACACAAGCACCAACTTCCAAGGAAGACTCATCAGACAGAATCTTAAGCAATAAAAAAGTAGAAATCAGGATAGGCAGCAAACAATCGGAGTCAGGAATTAGCCAAGTTCAGTCACTGGAAACTGGAAACAAAGCACTGGGATTTTAGTTAGTGTAAACACTGCAGTGATACTAAGGTTGCTTAGTATAGGCCTTAAGGGTATGTTCAGAAAGGTAATCACAAGCAGGGGCAATTCCAGAACAGAATCTCTGAATATGCACCATAGGAGATAATAAAAATGGTCAAAATTCCCTTTGATTTATATGGGGGTTTGAACCCCTTCAATGTATGGCATCAGAGACCTCACTATCATTCATGGGGTTAAAATAAAAATGTAAATCAATGAGAATTTTATTTCCACACCACGGTACAATTGGTATTCTGCTATATTGCACATCTTTAGCTTCTTACATAAGGCCGACATTATAGATTCAGCACTCCACTGATTCCTTGCTTTTTAGTGATACAATAATCTCTATAAAAGAAGTATGATGTAATGTATAGCTTCTTTCTCATACATGTTTGAGTGGAGAAATGTGCTAGAGATGCCAAGTGCTTCTTCTGGGTTCAGATTTTGTGATTATATCTCAATTCATTAAGAATTACAGTTGATTAAAGTGTATGCATTACAAATTCGCTGATCAAAAATACTGTGAAAACTGGTGAAGGATACAATCTGCTCATCTCTAAAACAGAGTTCATGGTAATGAGCTTCAGCCCTATAAATTCAGTTTATAGATACAGTATATTCATGTATTCTTGTGCTCCTCACCTAGTCATACAGGGCTCAATAAGCTAAAGATAAGCAATTCTGGAGGAGATCAACGTCAACATCGAGGAGAAAGGAAAATTACACATTATTTATATGGAGCTTTTAACCCTTTGAATGCTAGCTTAGTATCAAAATTAGAGTAAAGAGGGGGCACAGTGAATGTGATAAAACTATGACTGAACTAACATGGTTGATACCTTTCTTAAAAATAAACTACTAGGAAGTTGCTAGCAGAATAGGAAAAAGGTAAGATCAAATGATAACAACTTAAACGGGGTTGATACCCCTTTTTTAAAGGGTTATAAAGGAGTAAACGTGTAAAAGGTATAAGAGAGCTGGCTATACAATAGTTTTCCAAGGTTATGCCTCATATCAAATTCAAATATGTAAGAGATATGTGGCTGTTGGATCAAATTGCAGGTCTCAGTCAGGGTTTGCTGTGGATAGGTTTCAGCAGTAGCATAGTTTTAACAACCTGAATTTCCAATCCAATACAGTCGGAAGGGTTTGATAGCTTCCATCTAGCCTGAACTCACATCTTTGCTGCATTTACCATATGTTTATACAGAGAGCAATTAGGGGAGTAATTCTTAACACTTTGAGTGCCAGAGGAGTATTCAACGCCTTGCTTCACAATGCACTGGATACCCCTCTGTCATTCAAAGAATTAAGAGAAAGTGGATAGACATTCAGTAGGATATGTTTTGCAGTAATATACAGTGGTGCATTCAGCAGCCCTCTAATAAGCTAGATTATGTTATTCCAGTAGATAGTTTGTTTAGGGCAGTTCCACCAGATGTGGACGAGAGAGCCCTTTTTGTGTTTTGCAATGGTTGGATAGTATCTATGTAATAACTATTTAATTCCACTATGTTAAGAGTTTAACATGTCTCTTTGTGGTGAAGACAATGGAGGAGCTGGTCAATGCTTTCTGTATTATCATCTGCCATTTCTGACTACTACATTCTGTGCTGAGAGCCTGTTTCCCCTTAACCTTGTAAAAATAGTGTCTTGGCCAGTTATCTTTTATAATCTGATAAAGGCTGACTATATTATTTCTCTTATTGGGATGGTTACCCTTTATATGCTGCATGTCTTGACTGTAATTGCACTTGAATCTGAAACCTGTGGCTTTTTAATGTTTAGCCCATGTGTCTACTGCACATTTTGGAGGTTTATTCTCCTTCCTTCCCTTTCCACCACTATGCTGGGTTGAGCACCTGCTGCCAGTGTATGTCTATTTCCTTGAGCTGACTACTCCTGTAGCTGTTCTGAGTCTGCTGCTCTTCCCAGCACTGATGTGTTTGTATGGTTACCTATGACTCTTCTTCCTAGCAATCAGTGTTCTCCCTGTTTTTCCTGACACCCAACTGTTCATGTCATGGTAATGCAGCCTTTCCATTTTATATTAGCCTCTTATTCCAGCTACCTAGTTAGACAAGAACATACCTTCTCTTATGCCTCAACAACCTTCTTTACCTCCATTGCCAGTTGGAGTGGTCATCCAGAGCAGTCTTGGCTCATCCACATTCAGTCTGGCTATCCAACCTTGCAGCAGGCATCTTCACTTCTGGCTTGTAGCTGCAGCAAGGCCACAGTGTGGATGACCACATTCCTAGCATCATTCTCTAGCTACTCACTAACTTTCTTATACCTAGTTTTGGGAAGTAACTCCCTTCCTCTGAAACCCCATTGTTTTAAATGTTTACTTGTTCCCTATGATGCACTTGGTTTATCCATGAATCGTATTGTGAGCTAAGAAAAGCATAAGGAGAAATATCTGAGTATATATTAGCAATGATGCTTCCCCTGTGCCAGTACTGTGAGCTACTTAAAGCATAAAAATTTAATGAATAAACTTAAACACGCAGATGCTACTACACCCATTTCATAAGATCAATACAAAAGCAGTAGTCCACAAACAAGGCAATTAAACTGGTTCAATGAAAAATCCTCCTGCAACATGCAAATAAGACCGCTTCTGCAACACAAAGCAAGTTGGACTGAAATGTAAAGTCAGCAGGATATTTTCTGTTTTATTTCAGACTGAGCTCTACAGTACGCCAATTATTTGAAGTCTGTTAGTATGCATTTTATACAGTTTAGAAATGTGAAAATATTGTGAAAAATAAGAGAGAGATAATATTGTCCAAAATGACCATGAATGGGGCTTTTAATCCCTAGAATGCTGTAGTGGTCTCCAATGTATTGCAGAGCAATACACTAGAGACCTCTCTAGCATTCAAGGTTGATAAAAGTGCAATTTAACCCTTTGAGTGCCAGAGTGGTATGGAAGACATTGCTCTGCAATGCGTTCCGTACTCCTGTGGCACTCAAAGAGTTAAAGCAATGGATATTTTTATGTCTCCCCTATGGTACAGTTGACTTGCCCTACAATTGATCTTTCATGTAAAAGGCTCTATGATTTCTGCACTGCAGCAGATGAGCAATATGTTTAACAAAAATACAAAAAATATACTCAGGACCAGATTTCCCAACAGGCAGAGAAGGCACCTTTCACATATTAACGGGTACCCTTAACTGTGCTGGCTACACCCACATTCACAATTGTTGGTGTGACCAGAGCAATCTCATTGTCCCTTCAAAAGATTTATACCCATTTACAGGTTATTATTTAACCTCGTTAATTCTAGAAAGGTCTCCAATTCATTGTGGAGGTGTTCTTTGGTTCTTACTTGTCATAGACCAATGATATTTTCTGTGTCAGGAAACAGTGGATGGGAATGGGGGCGGGGTTATGTTAGGAGTTGGGGCATTTCCATGGGAGGGGCTAAAGGTACCTAGAGTGCCTTGCATGGGGGCACCTGGGGTGTAAATCTGACCCTGCATAAAGTTCTAGTACTAAGTTACAACAAGCTCTTAATTTGTTACCTAAGTTGAAAAAATGCACACACACAGGGTGTGCTAAAATGTATATATATGAAATGACCTATAACGTGAGGACAATATAGAATGATACATTTATAGCAGAGCCAATAGTCTCCAATAACTAACCCACAATATCCCAGCCATGGTGATAATCTAATCTTATGAGGTCAAGATCCATTGTTGACAGGAATTAACCTACAGTCCTCTCAAGAATGGGTTCAATGTGGAAACATAGCACAATTTCTCAAACAAATACACAAAAATATATTGTTAATAGAAACATTCAGAAAGACCCGTTCAAAAATGTCATGGTACTAGGACCATTTTGTCAAGAGAAAATAGTCCTTGAGCCATGAAACATGTTGTGCTGGCCCTGTGATTGTTTCTAGTCACAATTTGTTTGGATATCTTGTACAATATTGTCATCTTGAACCCATTCCTGAGAAGATTAGAGTTTAATTTCTGATACCAGCAATTCTCTCCAAGGTGGGCAGATTTATAACTCTGCATGCAATTTTGCCATTTATTTATTAGAGAATACCAGCTCTTCTGTAAATTTTGTAACATTTTGGTCATTTATTTTGTATATAATGCACCAGCTGTAGAATCTGCTAAAATTTCAGGGTCGCAGGTTCTAGTACCAGCAAGGTCAACTCAGCCTTTCATCCTTCTGAGTTAGATAAAATGTGTGTAGGACACACTTGAAAAGGAGAGACAATCTTAATGTATTATTCCTGGTAAAATACTTTCACAAAAAAAATGATATACATTACAGCACCTCCAGCATGTGTGTTTTTCTGTGTTTGCTCACCTTTGAGGGGCCTTCCACGGGAGAAGAGGGGAGAACTTAATTATGGAGCATCTGCTTAATGGCAGATCAATATCTCTCACCTATTTTAAAAGAGAACTTAAATAGAACAGCACATTTTGGAAAAAATAAAAACAAATGCATACCTAGCATCTTATTTTTAATTAACAAACAGATTTTGGGCATGGGTGTCAGTCTTTCATGATAGGTTCTTTTTAATGTTTTTGCATTAACTTGTCTAAATCATAATAAATGCAGATATAAATTAGAGAATTATTTGTACTGTAAGATATATGATAACTGTCAGAATGACAACAGAATAGTTACATTTTGGTACATCCTGAAATATTTTCATTATCACAACAAAAAAAAGGTTGCTCTCATGTATCCAGGAAGACTGTCTGGGTGGCCAAAAAAAGGTAAACAAATCCAATTTATATATATATATATGGGGCCAAAGCATTGATAATAAATGCAACACCTGGCTTTGCAATAAAAAGTAATATGAGTGCAGGGTTACAGATTGTTTGTAGTTATAATTACTTTGGCTTAAGTTTTACTTTGCTTAAGTACCAAGGAAATGAACCATCTATATAGACACCATCTATATAGACATACAGTTGTGAAGTGAAATACAGGGGTGTACTGGGGTGTAATTCTGTCCCTGCATAAATTTGTTGTTTGCTGATGAATCCATGCACATGTTTTTCAGTTTCTTTTTGTTATGTCTAGAATTAGATGTTCCATACTTCTCTGTGTGACCGCAAGTTTTTATATGGCTTTGGTATTCAGTGTCCATGTTTCACAGTCCAAATAAGAACTGGGACCACACATTAGTCAAAAACCTTTCACTTGACTTGCTTTTTGCTGATATTCATCTTTAAACCAACATTTTTGCTTTCCTGTTGTAGCTCTTCAATGCGTTATAGCAGTTTTTCAGGACTGCTGGTATAGAGTATGATATTATCTGCAAAACATAAGTGATATAGGTAATCTCCATTGATCTTCAGTTCTTTTGTAGCAATGTAGTTTGTGGAAAATCTCTTCTAAACATGCAGAAAGTAGTTCTGGTGAAATTGTGTTTCTTTGTCAGATGCCTTTTTCTATGTTTGTTTGAATTTTATCATTGTTGACATGTATTGATGCAGTTGCATTTTCATATAATGATTGGAGGATATTGATGTAAGCTCTATCTATTCCTCCGCTGATGATGGCATCAATTATTGCTTGCTTTTTCAATGAATTAAAGGCCTTTTCATAGTAAGTGAAGGCTATACATAATGGAAGGTTGTATTCATTATGCTGCTCTATAACTTGTTGCACTGTCTAGATATGGTCCATTGTACTGAAACTGCTTCTGGAGCTCCTTTTTCTTTAGTTTATGTTGCATCAAGTATTGTGTTCATTTTTCTTGATTGTACCTTTGTGGAAACCTTGCAGACCACTGGCAATAGACATATTGGTTGGTAGTTGCCTTATCATCTTTTTTGTGCAGTTTCCATGTTTCAGTCTTTAAGAACTACCCCAAGGTATCTGTCAATGACTGTAGAAAAAAACAATGCATCCCACAGATTATTATTATTTTTTTTTGTGAAAGTATTTTACCAGGAAGAATACACTGAGATTGTCTCCTGTTTTCCAAGTATGTCCTGGACTCATTTTATCTACCTCAGAAGGATGAAAGGTTGAGATGACCTTACTGGGACTAGAATCTGCAACCTTGTGGCTTGAACAGATTCTACAGATGGTGCATTAACCAACTAAGCATTCTCACCGACCTAAATAACAGACAAAATATACATTGCACAAAGAAATGGAGAACAGTGTGCACACTTTAATATACTACAAAACTTGCAAATATCCAATTTTCCAGTGCTGCAGAGGTGCTACTAGCCTGGGTTGTAAGCCAGTCCTTGTCTACATATATAGAGGTCAAGTTTAGCCTCTCTAACATGTGCAAGGAAACAATGAATGCCTTAAGGGATTTTTTTGAAGGACCTACAAAATCTAAACTTAGAGTGTACACACTGTTCTCTCTTTCTTTCTTCCAGTCTGCAGTTTATGTAGGGAGTGGTAGGAGTCAAGTCTACATTTTGAAAAAGCAGCACCACTCATTGGAACTTTAGGAGTAATCATGTATTTTATTTTTTAGCATTAAAATTATTGTTATACATTGTATAAAAACAGTAACCGCACAGATGTTTTCTAGTAGATGTAACATAATATCGAAGAACAATTAGGACACAACAACATATGATTATTTTTTTCTACAGCTTTCAATCTGCTCATTAGCTTTGCAATTAAATCACTGTACAATGTCTGCACTGCCCTACCATACGTCAGTGCCACAATCAACAATCTTAACAACAGTCATTTTATTTGGTCAAGAAAGTTTTAATTTTACTTCACTTCTGTAATTAGTGATATCTCTCTGACTTTGTGAAATGTCTTTTGCTAGTTCAGAAGAACTTCCCAAAATGATTGTGTGATCCCGAATTGAACCTAAACAAGATATTGTCTCAATTTGTAACAAATAGGTGATCCTGAAAGAGCTTTCAAAAGCACCTATGATTATGTTTGCCTATTTTTATTTAAAACAAATAGTTTGAAATTTTTTTTTTAGCATTTATCAGTAAATGAAAATCTGGCAAGTATGCCTTCCAGGTGCTACAATTCCACACTGCTCCCCATCCCAAATACCACAAGGCTGATGTGTTAGACATGTATGTGTGGGTAGACTGAGGAATAGCTCTCACTTCCCCCACCTCTTATTGCACAGGCAACACAATGTATATTTTGCTAGTAAAAATATATAGTTTTCACAAAGGAGCAGGCTAATATAAGGGGAGATGTTCTGAAAAGAAAGGTATCAGGTCACCTTATTCTTGGTTGACAAAGTGCTGACAAATGTAAAGAGTCACTGATAATAGGTACTGGGTTACCAGGAAATGGCACATGGTAACTAACCTGGCTGAAAATATGTTTTACAGTAGAAAATATTTTCTTTAGATAGTCACAATTTATTGCTGACAGAAAAAAACCTTCCCATTTGCCATTTAATTGTTTATATAACTTTACGCAGATTACACTTTTTTGCAACATAACATTTAAATACCCAGTGCAGCAATATAATAATCTGTAGAACTATCAAATTAAAAATCAGTACTTCGAGTGTAAAACTCAAGACAATAGTTGTGAGAACCCCATTCCATAACATTCAGCTCAGGATGTTTTACTTTCCTGGTGTATTGACCAGGTTGGAATTGTGTGGACTTTCCTGGTACACTCCAGAACTCTCCTGTATTTTCCACAAAGCAGGAGGATTGCTTAGGCAGCCTATTTAAGAACTCACACTGTGATTTTCTATTGCACAGTATCAATAGGGTTCCTAGGCAATTTATGCATAGACTAGTGTAAAAGCCCGTGTACACGGGCCAAGGTCTGGGGCACTCAAAGGGTTAAGACGCCACTACCTCACTGCTCCACGCAATGCAGTCTTGCGTCGCCTAACTCACGCGATGCAGTCATGTGCAGTAAAGACTGCCCGAACGTGGGCAGACTGTACTGCGCATGACTGCATCATGACAAACATCTTAGAGAATTATTATATAGGATGTTATTCTAACTGATTAAAGTCTGTGATCCATACTATTCCTTGATACTATTTGCAGTCAGCAAACCCTGACTTCTGTCTGTCAACTCAAGCTAAGCCCATCCTAGACCTTGTATTATGTATAAATTCGGTGCTATGTGTCCCTATAGTACAGTAATACAATATATGGGAAATTTACAGGGTTCAGCCCAAATCCTTACTTTACTCAAAATAATTCAAAAGCAAAATATATATATATACACATAAATATTTAGGCAATCCCACAATCCCCAAAATTTGCAATACCAACACTTGTTCACAATACAGAATAAAATGTCTTTATATATGCAGGAATCTTCTACTTATTTTTCAGTAGCCTGATCACCTCAGAGTTCATCGAATACACCAAAAGAAAAAAGAGAAAGGAACTCATCAGCCAAAGTTTTATAAAGTAACTAAATGCTTCTTAACAGTGTTAATCCTTAGCTGCTAAGGATTAACACTGTTAAGAAGCATTTAGTGTATGACTTTTAACACTACTTTGTTATTAATAAAAGATTTTTAATATACAGCTGAGGTCACTTATTTATAATAGCGCTTAAGCGCTAGAAAGATATGGACAGTTTCTCCAGCAGGTGATGAGTTAAATTACGGTGGACATGTTACATAGAGAGCATCCACTGGAGCGTTACATTAACAGCGGAGGACTATGCCGGCATAAGGACATCATTCATGTGAGTGGATATTATATAGCTTACAGATAATCTATACCGCTGTATTGAGTGTGCCCTTCTCTTGTGTTACCATATGATTTGGGAAGGGAATTGGCAAGAACAGAAAGGAGTTTGAAGGAGATTGACGGTCTGTTTTGGAGTACATCGTTTAAGAGAGATTGTACCCGGATGATATGGGGATTCCCCTGTAAGCCGTGCTACAGTAACAACTTAAAAGTGAGTGGATACTATTGTGTTTGTTACTTTATAAAACTTTGGCTGATGAGTTCCTTTCTCTTTTTTTCTTTTGGTGTATTCGATGAACTCTGAGGTGATCAGGCTACTGAAAAACAAGTAGAAGATTCCTGCATATATAAAGACATTTTATTCTGTATTGTGAACAAGTGTTGGTATTGCAAATTTTGGGGATTGTGGGATTGCCTAAATATTTATGTGTATATATATATTTTCCATCCTAGACCTTGGCCAGAATACCTGTCCAAGAAAAGAACCTGGTCAAACCTGGTCAATGATTGGATAACAGATTCTGAGCCATGCCAAAACCCTGACCTCAGGTTCTCTGGTCAGTTTATATGTACACAACAGATTCTGAGCCATGCCAATACCCTGACCTCAGGTTCTCTGGTCAGTTTATATGTACACAACAGATTCTGAGTCATGCCAAAACCCTGACCTCAATTTCTCTGGTCAGTTCATATGTACACAACAGATTCTGAGCCATGCCAAAACCCTGACCTCAGGTTCTCTGATCAGTTTATATGTACATAACAGATTCTGAGCCATGCCAAAACCCTGACCTCAGGTTCTCTGGTCAGTTTATATGTACACAACAGATTCTGAGTCATGCCAAAACCCTGACCTCAATTTCTCTGGTCAGTTTATATGTACACAACAGATTCTGAGCCATGCCAAAACCCTGACCTCAGGTTTTCTGGTCAGTTTATATGTACACAACAGATTCTGAGCCATGCCCAAACCCTGACCTCAGGTTCTCTGGTCAGTTTATATGTACACAACAGATTCTGAGCCATGCCAAAACCCTGACCTCAGGTTCTCTGGTCAGTTTATATGTACACAACAGATTCTGAACCATGCCAAAACCCTGACCTCAGGTTCTCTGGTCAGTTTATATGTACACAACAGATTCTGAGTCATGCCAAAACCCTGACCTCAATTTCTCTGGTCAGTTTATATGTACACAACAGATTCTGAGCCATGCCAAAACCCTGACCTCAATTTCTCTGGTCAGTTTATATGTACACAACAGATTCTGAGCCATGCCAAAACCCTGACCTCAGGTTCTCTGGTCAGTTTATATGTACACAACAGATTCTGAGTCATGCCAAAACCCTGACCTCAATTTCTCTGGTCAGTTTATATGTACACAACAGATTCTGAGCCATGCCAAAACCCTGACCTCAGGTTCTCTGGTCAGTTTATATGTACACAACAGATTCTGAGTCATGCCAAAACCCTGACCTCAATTTCTCTGGTCAGTTTATATGTACACAACAGATTCTGAGCCATGCCAAAACCCTGACCTCAGGTTCTCTGGTCAGTTTATATGTACACAACAGATTCTGAGCCATGCCAAAACCCTGACCTCAATTTCTCTGGTCAGTTTATATGTACACAACAGATTCTGAGCCATGCCAAAACCCTGACCTCAGGTTCTCTGGTCAGTTTATATGTACACAACAGATTCTGAGCCATGCCAAAAACCTGACCTCAGGTTCTCTGGTCAGTTTATATGTACACAACCTCTGCTCTTGGGGTCCAGTTAATGTCCAACCAAAACTGATACTTATTTTTCACACAGTATATATACTAATGTCCTCCAATTTTAGGAACAGTTTGAAAGGCTTGGGAACCATTAATGGTAGCAGCCATACTACAGTATTATAGAACAATATAAAATAAGAGCATTCTAACTGAATTGGTCTGTTAATAATCCTATATAATAATTCACCAGGATGTTTGTCAGAAGCCATCATGCGCAGTAGAGACTGTGCGTGTTTGGACAATCTTTACTGCGCAAAATTATTCACGTGGAGCAGTGATGTAGTGGCTGCTTAACCAATTGAGTGCCAGAGGGGTACGTGGGGTTACCCCTCTGGCACTCAAAGGGGTAACATTACCCGGACCTTGGCCCGTGTACATGGGCTTTTACACTAGTTGCATAATATAAGGATAACAACAAGAAACTTCACTTGTATTCAGAGTATTAAATCAATGGTGATATGGTGAATTTCCATTTGTACCCAATGGTGCAGCTGGCTTGCCATATAAGTGCATTTTTTGTTTGTTGAATATGACTTTTAGGGTAGAAAAATAGATTTTGAGGAATTTTTAAAGGCATGGCATATGATTAAGCTAAAAACAAAGCTGAATAATTGTATGTTATTGTAACTGATATATATTGCACTTGAATTAAATAAATATTCAACCTAATAATATCAAACTGGGGACATAAGGACAATCAATCACTTTAGATAATAGAGAAAATACTTTCATTTTTCTTTGATAGTATTTCATGTATTTGTGACAGCACAGACTGACTCACCATCATGATACACAGCAAACCCATTTCTATCATTGCAGTATTTTAGCTCTTTTAAAACCATCATGAGCACTTATTGGTACAAAAATAATCTCAAAACTGAGCATGAATCTGCAACAACTTTGGAAAGTAAATGTTAGCCTGTTTACCTGAGTTCACTTTAGCAATTTTGAAATTAGTTCCCAATGCATATCACCTAAAGGAGCACTAACAAATCATAATAATAACCTCCCACTTCCTCACTGTGGCCAGCAAATTTTAATGGCCAGTAGGGATTTTTCACTTGAGCTTTGGTTCAAGAGATAACCAGTCTTTTTAGATAAAACAGTAGAGTAAACCTTATCTTGTTTCCCTGTGGTTTGTATTAGCAAGATTGATGCCTGGGTTAGCAACTGAGGGTTTGGCCAATACAGTGTTGAGACCATTATAACACCTGGTCTATTTGGTCATCATTTTGGACTGCACATTAGTCAACCTGGAAATTCAGGATCAAGGTAATGGGATTACTACTACTACAAAAGGTGCATCAAAAGTCCATCTCACTCAGTTCTATTAGTGGATTTGGGAGCCAGCTCTTAAAGAGTACAATTTGTAGGTTAGTTATGTATAGTTTCAATGTCTGCTTGTGAGTAGACATATGTGTTTCTTTAATATCTATATTATTACATACATGTTTTTCTATTAAGTTTTCTCTTCTAGCTATATTTAGCTTCCTGTAGAATAGATCATTGAGATCAGTTCCTTGGAATTATTCTACTTGAACCAGTTGGAGAGTATATTATTTATTTTTTTGCCAACTGCATTTGCACTTTTGAGGGGGGTTGTTTGTGATATTGCTGCACCAATTACAGTGTAATATATTGTAGTCAGCTTGATATTACAGCATATGTACTGTAGAGATTCTGGTGCAAACAAGTTGCACCCTAGGGGACAATTAAAAATTCCTAAATATCCTATTGTATTTGATTGATGCTTTCAGTCTCCTGAATGTTAGTAAGATTCTCTAGTAGCTTGTGAAGCAATGTGTTGGAGACCTCATTAGCATAGTAATCAATCGTACTATCTTCATGTAACCCTGGATGTCATGTCCACTGATGCAGATTTGAATCTTGCTGGCAGGTCTCCCTCACCCCATACCTTGATCACTGCAATACTAACTTAGTGTTAATGTTTTTTTAATCATTTGGATGTTAACCCATTAAGGACTAGAAGCAATACATTACACTTCCTTCTAGCCCTTAACAGTTGAATTCCAGAAGGATGTGCATCACTCTTGTACATCACTCTTGCAATCAAAGAGTTAAGGGTGTAAAGGCATCAATGTATTGAAAATACTTCTAGCACAGAAGGGGATAATCAAGTTTAGGATATGTGCTCTATACCTCATGTTACATAGATACATAATAAATTAGATAAAAAAAAATCCATCAAGTTAAACCTTGACCACAGTGTAGCTCAGAAAATAAGAATTACATAATCCTTTCTGACTCAAAGGAAGAACAAAGCGTTCCACAATTTAACAGACCTTTCTTATTAGAACTTCAAGAGATCTTTCTCTAGTAATGAGTTTCCTAGAATGCTCCCTTTAAGTTCATAAGTAACACACTTATTTGTTCTTCCCAAGTGCATAACCTTACCCTTTCCTACATTAACTGTCTTCTTACATTTGTGGCCTAAGCTGCCATTTTATGTAAAACAGAAAAAACAGCCTGTTCTGAATTGATTACCTTTTGTAATTTAGTGCCATCTATAAATCTGAAATTTTGATTTCTTTACCTACTGTATTCCAGGTCACGTATAAGGACATTAAAAAACATTAACTGTATAGAAGAATATTCCATTTGCAAAACAATGTTCCCATTTTCAGATTACAAAGGTTAGCCCTTAGCCCAGTTTCCTTATATAATAGGCCTGCCTCCAGTGTAAAATCTTGATATACTAAAACTACTGCCTACCATTATCTAGGTTGCTGAGTACTTCATAGAAACTCAGTAGATTTGTTCCTCATAAAACCATGTTGATTTCTGATCATAATTTTATTTCTTGCAATGCAATCCTAAATATAATGCTTTTTTATCCCTTCAAGCAACTTCACCACCACCTAGGACAAACTCACAGGTCTATAATTCCCAGGCTATGTTTTAGGTCCTGAGCCTGAGGAGACAGAGTCTTTAAAGAGTAAAATGACGAGTTTTGCTAGCACTGTGCTGAGTTCCCAAAGAACCATTGGATTTATACCATTATGACAAGGGCTTTGTCAATCTTCATTCGTCCAGTTTTCCCCTGACCTCTTCTTATGTTAACCTTATAACTGATAATGCTATGATTGTACCTCAAAAAAAATCCTCTAATAGCTGTACTTTTTGTAACACCTTAAAAGCTAGAGACATCTCCAAGGCATTGTTTCACAACGTTTTGGAAAGTCTCTAAGATCCAAAGTGGTTGGAAATAGAATATTTTGTCACCTGTGTCATGTATTAGTAAAAATAGAAACATTCACATTCTCTTATCCAAATTTGTTGTTTGATAGAGTTAAGTAAAAAAAACACTGTTTATATTTAGTTTAATTTAAAAACTACTGATAAGAGTTAAATCAAATGTGAAATTCCAGCCAACAAAGGCAGTATTATGTGTGTATTCCAAGGAGAAATCTGCTATTTGTTTGACTGTACAGAAAAATCCAGGCTAAGCTTTCCAAAAGCCAGAGACTTAAATGAAGTTTGCCTCTGATGTAAGGGGAGTTTCAACCATTGACTGTGCTGCTGAGTATTAGCTTAGTCATCTTGGGGTGAAGCCCAGGATTTGCAGAAAGGAGCATCCAGAAAGCAAATTAAATATAAGATGACAACACCAACATTGTGTTTTGTGTAATTATATACCTAAAAGCCATTGTGACATAGACCAGGAATGAGCAATCTGCATCCTGCTAGTTGTGATTGAACTAAAATTGCTATCATCCACAGATGGTCAAGAGCTATCTAAGGATGATAGGAACTGTAGTTCAATTACAGCTGTGGGGCCATACATTTTCTACAAACTGACAGGCATACACCTAACACCATCAATCTTTTCTCCTTATTGGAATGCTAAATCTTTTGTCTCTACCTTATGGGAATAAAAGAGTTCAAAGTCTATATATGTGTATGTGTGTGCGTATATACAGTAATAAGCAAAAGTTTTAGGCCAGTGTGAAAAAGTGCTATAAGTAAGAATGCACTAGAAAATAGACATGTTAATAGCTTATTTTTATCAATTAACAGCATGCGTAGTGAGTGAACAGAAACAAAATCTAAACTAAATCAATATTTGGTGTAACCACCCTTTGCCTTCAAAACAGGATCAATTCTTCTAGGGACACTTGCACAAATTCAGGGATTTTGTAACCATATAGTCAGGTGTGTGATTAAACAATTATACTAAACAGGTGCTAATGATCATCAATTTAATATGTAGGTTGAAACACAATCATTAAAAGAAACAGTTGTGTAGGAGGAACACAACTGGGTGAGGAACAGCCAAACTCAGCTAACAATATGAGGTTTCTGAAGACAGTTTAATGCCAAAAGTCAAACACCATGATAAGACTAAGCACAGCAACAAGACAAAAGGTAGTTATACTGCATCAGCAAGATCTCTCCCAGGCAGAAATTTCAAGGCAGACAGGGTTTCCAGATATGCGTTCCAAGCTCTTTTGAAGAAGCACAAAGAAATTTGCAACACTGAGGACCATAGATGCAGTTGTCAGCCAAGGAAACTTAGTGCAGCAGATGAAAGACACATCATACTTAATTCCCTTCTCAAGTGGAAGATGTCCAGCAGTGCCATCAGCTCAGAATATGCAGAAACATTGGGACCCTGGTACTCTCATCTACTGTACGAAGAAGTCTGGTTAGAAGTGGTCTTTATGGAAGACTTGTGGTCAAAAAAAGCCATACCTCCGACGTGGAAACAAGGCCAAGCAACTCAACTATGCACGTAAACACAAGAAGTGGGGTGCAGAAAAATGGCAGCAAGTTCTCTGGACTGATGAGTCAAAATGTGAATCTGTAGTAGAAGGTAGTTTGTTCACCAAATGGATGGAGATCGGTACAAGAATGAATGTCTGCAGGCAACAGTGAAGCATGGTGGAGGTTCCTTGCAAGTTTGGGGATGCATTTCTGCAAATGGAGTTGGGGATTTGGTCAGAATTAATGGTTTCCTCAGTGCTGGAAGTACAGGCAGATACTTAACCATCATGCAATACCATACAGCCAAAGTCATTAAGAACTGTCTTCAGCATAAAGAAGAACAAGGAGTCCTGGAAGTGATGGTATGGCCCCACAGAGCCCTGATCTCAATATCATCGAGTCTGTCTGAGATTACATGAAGAGAGAGGGAAGCAACTGAGGCTGCCTAAATCCACAGATGAACTGTGGGTAGTTCTTGAAGATAAAAGAAACAAACACAGACAGGTGCAAAAGCCTCTAAGAGTAGCCTTTTGATAGTCAATAGTAAAAAACAGAAGTGTTTGTACTTACAAGATAGCTTCTTGCAAGTAACGCCCAACAATAACAACAAATCCTGTAAGGTGCAATAGTCCGGGAGATGATTACTCTGAGGGAAAGGTCCTCCAATCCTGTTCTATGGTCCACAGTCCGATCAAGTTCACTGAAACCGCCAGAAATCTAGAGGAAGGTAACAGATGCCTCCTCTAAGGGGAACACTGTAACTATACGTTCATAGTGTAGCCCCCCTATGGTTATCATTCACCGGATATTCTATTGTAAAGCATGTTGTATCCAGTCCCACAGACGACACAATGAGGAATATCACAATGAAACAATTTATTAATGTAAATATGACAGAGTCCCTACGCGTTTCGTGAGCCCCACGCTCACTTTGTCATGGGATAACAATAAGTAACACGTTAAACATACATTAAGACATACTATAGAGATTTCAGCTGTACTGGCGATTGTCGAAGCATTATCCGCAGCGAGGCTTTTCGGCAAAACATCCCACGCCTCAATATGAGATTCAAGCCTCTCTCTGGTACACATTCCAATGCTGGAACGCAGAAACGGACAGCTTACAGTCTCATATCATATAGAATCATATATTAAATGGATTAAATATGCATTATATAAATATATCTAAATAAAAACATTCACAAATACTTATAAAAAGTGTGTTACCTTAACATTCTTTAAATAGGATTTTAGATATATATAATATAACACTATGGTCTTGATTAAAAATAAAAGTGAATGATTTTGCACCATTAATTAATATAAAACATATATAAACCATAGATGCATTTAAAAACATGTCCCTACACTTATTACAAAAATATATATTTATATTTTATATACATATTTTATCTGATTTATCAGACAAATCTTTACTATGAAAGAAAGTTGCTCACTTCTAGTTCTTCATTGAGACCTTTAGGAAATGAGGTCTCCAATGTATAGATCCAATACGCCTCCTTACGACATAAGACTGAGAACCTATTAGGACAAGAAATTGGAATATGCTCTAGTCCTAACATTTTAAAGTTGCCCAAACCACCTAATGCACAAGAATTAAAGTGTCTAAGGACTACATGTTCATTGGATTTCTTGCTGTTTAGATATCTGTGTTCCCTGGCACATTCCCAAAGGGTCCTAGTGGTCCTACCCACATATTGGGCCCCACAGCCACATCCAATGGCATAGATCATGAATTCCATATTGCAGGTGATACCTTTTATAGAAAAGGATTTTTGGTTCACAGTACTTTGGACAGTAGACACCTTATTCTCTATGAATTTGCAGTTAGTACATCTTGTGCGTAAACATTTAAAGTTTCCTACTGGAAGTTTACATCCAAATATGCCAGTTATTTCTTCTTTTTTATAACCTTTTTTGGGTCTACTAGGCACGATGTAACTGCACAGATTTTGGGATCTTCTGTATGTTACACTGGCTCTGTTATTGATGATATTGGTCAGTAATGGATCTTGTTTGAGGATATTACAATGTTTGCACACTATGGTAGTGATAGACTGTGTAGATCCATTATATTGTGTTATGAGACTAGGTGGCATTTTACCCTTTTGTTTCTTAGGTTTTGCAGTTAAAGTTGTTCTCTCTGAAGATGAAGTGCTCTATTTTTAGCTGATGTTATAACTGAGGTTTTATATCCCCTTTGTAATAATTGTTTCTCTAAGACCTCACTGTTTTCATTTTCTATGGTGACAGCTCTCTGCCCTTAGATATTGATTTCGACTTACCTCCTTCCTATATATAGAACTTATAGGAAAGGATGGCTCGCCTACTAACTTCAAATCCAAAAAATTGATGCTCTTATTATTCATCTCAGAGGTAAACTGTAAACCCATACTGTTGTTATTAAACACACTTAATAGGGAAGCAAGATCTTGTGCAGTGCCAAATAATTAGAATGTCATCGATATAGTGGCCATAAAAGAACAGGCAACCCTCCCATCTCTCACTGGGCAATACTTTGAGATCCTCCCAGAGGCCCATAAAGAGATTGGCATATGAGGGAGCAAACCTGGTCCCCATGGCCGTACCTCTACTCTGTAAGAAGTTTTCCTCCTGACAAACAAAAAAGTTGTGATTGAGGATGAATGACACACATTTCAGGATAAAATCCACTTGAGTACTGTTCATACTACCATCCAATTCCAAAAAGTATCTCACCGCCTGAAGCCCCAGCAGATGGTCAATGCATGTATACATTGAGGAAACATCTAGGGTTACCCACATATAATTTTCTTGCCAGATAATATTGGACAATTTACATAACACATCCTGGGTGTCTCTGATGTAAGCTGGTAAGGTAGTTACATACTTTTGTAGAAAAAAGTCCACATAGCCAGATAACTGAGAGGCGAAAGAGTTAAGTCCCGAAATAATTGGTCTTCCCGGTGGATTAATGGGATATTTATATAACTTAGGGATATGATAAAAAAGGGTGGTTCTGGAAATGCAGCAAATAGGAAAATTCCTATTTATTTAAAACTCCAGATTCCAGGCCTTCTGTCAAAAAGTCTTTAAGCAGATCATTGTACATAGAGGCAGGGTTATAAGGCAATTTCTTGTAGGATTCAGTATCGGACAGAAGTCTTTCTACTTCTCTCAAATAGCCCACCATATCTTGTACCACTATAGCCCCACCCTTATCTGCTTCCCTGATAGTTATAGAACTATTCCTATATAGTATTTTCAATGCCTACTTTTCACCAATACTAAGATTACCTTTTTTGGCCATGTAAGAATGTGGTTTTGTAGTGGTCAAGGATCTAACATCTTCCATTACTACTTTACAAAAAATTTCTACAAAAAGGGCCCTCGGAAAAAATTGAGAGTGCTTTTTAAAAGGAGTATGCTTGATATTACCAACTCTTGACTTATCCTGAAAATGTTCTATTCAATTCTCGGCCAGTAAACATTCCAGTATCAATAAGTTCGCCTGATCTCTATTTTTCTCAAGTTCCAGACCTTCTTCAAGATCTTACATTTTTTGCTTTCAAAAAAACGCTGTAAAGAGAGTTCTCTTGAAAATCTTTTAAAGTCTAGAACGAATGAAAATTAGTACTGTGAACTGGTAGGTGCAAATTTAAGGCCTTTCTCTAGTAAGGTGATCTCATCTGAACTTAAGGTGCAACTAGAGAGATTAAACACTGAGCTTTCTTGAGACTTAGAGGTCATAGGTTGTTTTAATCCTTTGGTCTTTTTGCTTCTTCTTCCTCCTCCACGTCTACCTCTGTGGACTCTCTTTTTCATCTCATTCCATCCTTCTTTGTTACACCTTTCTTGACCTTGTCCTTCACTTGTTGGCCAATCATCAAAAAAAAGCCCTCATGGTTGATGGGCTTTTTTAAGGTGTTGCCACTGTCAGAGATCTTATTCTGTAAAGTCACATATGTATTCATCAAGGATAATAATGCCTTAGATTTAGAAGCTATGGGTTCTTTAATAAATGCATTATCAGAGGCATTGACCTTAGTCATTTGTGACTTTATTTCTTTAGGGCAAACATTAGAGATATGATTCTTTCTGCCATTTTGAGTGGATGATGAAGGTCTATAAGTATTTTTATTTTGATAGTTATTATGATTATGATTCATCATCAATTTCTTAGGGTGTCTCTTTGGGACCTTGTTCCAAGATTGGAATCATAGTCCATCTTGTCTATAGACATCTTTTTACCCTTTCAACATATCTACCTTGCATATTGGCATCTAGTTCTTTAAATAAAGGTTTGTTCATACGAAATTTAAATTAATATGTATACTTTCTATTTCTTTTTCAATGGCAGTTAGTTTCTTTTCTATATATATATATATATATATATATATATATATACATATAAAACACAAATATAAGGCAGATGGCACACACTGAATTGAATTCAATAAGTAACAATTAAAATTGTAAAGGTGCACGTCCCATAGGTGAAGTAATATAAATGTACTCAGCCTGGGAGTTCCTGGTTGCAGCACAAGACACCACACTTCTTAGAAAGGACAATCAAGTTTCTTTATTGCAGCATCTTGTAAAGCCAAATGTTTTCGGTCCTGTATTGGACCTTCGTCAGGGCAAAGAAAAAAAAAAGGACGAAGGTCCAATACAGGATCGAAAACATTTGGCTTTACAAGATGCTGCAATAAAGAAACTTGATTGTCCTTTCTAGGACTTTCACTTTCTAGGAGTGAAACTGTACTCATATGCCGAATGTTAAGCATTCCAATGTCAAAAGTCCAAAAGCAGCTAGTGGAAAGTAAAGGACTCAGAACGGAGCCTCGAGGCTCCCCTAATTATTTAAAAATGAAGTTTCATCAAATAGTTTGACCAAAATATGTCTAAGCATATCTGTCATGCCAATGCACACAATTTTGGACAAGTCCTATTAAAGTTCACCATATAATATGGCTTACAAAATGCTTTAAAAATTCTATCAAATGCACCAAAACCAAACTGATCTGCTTTTAAAAGGGACCTTAAAAACTGGAATTTATTGTAGTCCTTTTTATAGAGGTTGGTCCCACCCACTTCTACTAACTGCATGAACCCTGGATAATACAACAGTCTAATATGCAGAGACTTTCACTCATTTATTCAAGTGACTTGAGTGACTAAAGGATAACATCCAAAGGAAAAACAAATTAATTAAAATAATGTCCAGTATTCTACCTTTAAAACCTATCCTGCAATCATCAGCAATTCTAAAAACAAATTTTAGTGCCCTCCATTATATACCATCATTGTCAATTATAACGGGTACATTTTCTGAGAGATCACGAAAAATCTGCTAGAATGAGGAGAAGACATTTGTCAGGAAAATTTAAAGGAACTCACAGAGCTAAAAAACATTATATACATATTCAGATGGAACCATCCTTAACCCCTTAACAAGCAGCAGCGGCAGTGAACAGCTGGCAGTTAAAGACCATGGACCTTATTTTTTTTGCCAATGTATTCCAGGGTCCCTGTGTGGCATGCAGCCACTCAGGGACCCTGGAATTCCTTGATGTGCGAGAACTGTCACCAGTCCTTAAGTGTTGGGCCCGTTGTAACAGTGCTGGCACATCAAGGGTCGTTGATGTGCCAGCTTTCTGTGCTAAGCCACCTTGATCTGATAAGTAACTTCCATTGACTTTTATGGGGATCTTTGTTCACTCACACAAAAAGTCACACAAAAAAGAGGAAAATCATTGATAATTATAGTTACATATGTAGAAAAAAAGGGACATGACTGAAAAATCTATGGAGTGCAATAAGGAGTCCCCAGATTAAAAACAAAACTAAATTAACAATACTACTCTGATCCATACAAATATACATATAGAGCCTTGTTCTAACCCATATGGTGCAGTTCGTTTGCGCCAGACTGGCATCACTTTAGCTTCCTGCAAATTGCCCCATATGTACATTTGTGATTTCCAAACTGAAATCCTTCAGATTCAGCAGAAGCCGCTTTCAGCTGTTATAAAAATATTCTCTGGTCTGTAAACTTCAAGGTCAAGCCAGAATGAAGGTAGAAATATATTGCTTTATTTCTTTTCTTCTGTGTAATCCCCTAGACATAGCTATAGAAATAAGGAGCTGAAACCTCTATGAAATTACACCTTGTTACAGCATGGGAATATAGAATAAAGCTGAACCTTCAATATCCTAACTTGTACTCTTTTATTTTCCCTGTAAAATGTCTAACTGAATTGGAAACAAATTGCTGTTAGTTCAGGACAGAAAACATAGTGCACCTTTTCATGCATATTTTTAAACCTTTGAGTGTCAGAGGGAATGTGTTGCATACCCCTCTGGCAGACAAAGGATTAAAAATATGTGTTGACTGCATCCTTGAAGAATACAGAAAGTAATTCATAATATTTATTAGAAACTGAGAAAAATGTGTGATTTATCTATGGTAGGAAGTAGTCAGTCTTTGGACCTGAGCTGTAGGAGACTAAAACTCCATGATTTCCAACCAGCAAACATCTGATTGGGAATGATGGAAGTTATAGTCCACAGTAAATGAGGTCTCAAAATTGATTACTATTGACCTAAAACACATTCTCAAAAGGGCTGAGAGTGAATGTTTATAGGATATCCTTAATTATGTGCAGGTTATGCAATCATTAGCTCAGTTCATTTGACTGCAACACCTGTGCAAATGAGAGCACACGGTCTAAAAGTAGGAGTAACCGAGTCAAATGTTATACCTCCACCATTAACATTTTCTTGGATGTATATTCACTTATTATAGAGGTATAAGTGGCCTCTCATTATAAAAACAGAAACTGCAATGCATTGTTGGACATCCTGCTACCATTCAATTTTTTTCTGGAGGGTCTCAGTAATTAGGGTTATAAGCTTTTGATATTTTCAAATAATACAACAGGGTAAGTTGTTGTAAAAACACATTGGTGAAGATTTACTAAGCGGAGATAAAGAAGTGATAAAGTGGAGATGACTCCAATTTCTAAGTTATTATATGGGACCTATGCATTAAGATTCTTTCACCTTTGGAGATATTAGTGCATAGGCTGTATACAATAACATTGGAATTGGAGAAATGATAAACGTTATCACCTCTTTATCCCAGCTTAGTGAATCTCCCCCCTTATTTCACATTGACTTCAATGGGATGGAGCAGAAAGGCCATCACTTAGATTATTTTATTTTGTTGTTCAAATAAATTTTCTTACTATTCAGAAATGTGCCACTATGTGCCTATTTGTAGTAACAGAGTATTCCATCTCTCTCTCTCTCTCTCTCTCTCTGTATCAATATGCTCTTCTGTATTCATACAGGGCCTTATGCAAAAAAAAGTGGAGCTATTCTGGAGCTTACCCCCTGCATCACAGGGGACAAATACATCCTCTAATTGCAAATGCACTTGCAGAGATGTTTAGTGATGACTGTAGCCAAAAGCATATGTAGCTTGCCTGCCAATGTCAAGGCACCCCATCTCCCCAGTTGATTTAAATCAGGATTTTATATCCTTGAATGCTATAGAGTTCTCCAAATGCACTGGAGACCTATCTAGCATTCAAGGGGTTAAAATACCTGTTTTAATCAATGAGAATATTGGAAAGTTGTATCTGCCCCCTAAATGCAGTGTTTGTTTGTGCCAGATTTGCTCTTCTTTTCTTTTGTGTATAAGGCCCACAGATGGGGTTGGGGACAAGGTCTGTACCATATAGTGGTACAAAGAAAGAATGAAGAGGCACTGAGAGGGTTACTATACCATACTATGAAGTTAATAGTGATATTGCAAAAGGTCTTCAAGGTAAGGTATGCCTTTTTGCAAATGATACAAAGATCTGCAATAGGGTAGACATTCAAGGGGGAATAAGCCAAATGATGAATTATTTAGGTAAATTAGAAGAATGGACAAGAGTGTGGCAGCTGCAGTTTAATGTTGATAAATGTAAAATAATGCACTTGGGATGTAAAACTCCAAAGGAAAAATATACCATTAAGGGTACTGTGCTGTCAGAGACAACAGAGGAAAGGGATTTGGGAGTAAAGGTAGGCAGGCAATGTAACAAAGTGGTGGGGAATGCAAGCAGGGTGCTGGGTTGTATAGCTAGTGGCATTAGTAGCAGAAAAAGGGAAGTGGTCATGCCACTGTACAGATCTCTAGTTAGACCTCACCTAGAGTATTGTGTACAGTACTGGAGACCTCATCTCCAGAAGGATATAGATACTCTAGAGAAAATTCAGAGAATGGCTACTAAAATGGTTAACAGAAAAATAAATATCTGGATAGACTAAAGGATCTGTACATGTATAGCTTGGAGGAGAGAAGAGAGAAAGGGGATATGATAGAAACATTCAAATACATGAAGGGATTCAACAAAGTGCTGGAGGGAAGTACATTTCAAAGGAGTAAAAATAGTAGGACAAAAGGCCATAATCATAACTAGAGGAACACAGGTGTAGATGTAATGTAAGAAAGTTTTACTTCACTGAGAGGATGGATAAGTGAATAGCCTACCAGAGAATTGGTAGAAGTTAATACAGTGACAGAATTTAAGCAAGCATGTGATAGGCATAAGGCTGTCCTGAACATAAGACAAGACCAAGGACCAAACAAGGTTTGAGGTTTTTACAGTAGGAAAAAGGGCAGACTAGATGGGCCGAATGGTTCTCATCTGCCGTCAGATTCTATGTTTCTATATTTCTATGTTTCTAATGCCCTGTAAATAAAAGCTTTCACATGGACCCCTTCCATACTTGTGTATCAAGTTCTTCACTCCCTGCATAACTCTCATAAACTTACCCCCTTAATACATACCCTCATACCCCCAACCACCCTTTCACACCCCATGCTCATCTCACACTGCTTATCAAATGTATCAACTTTCATAAAAGTGCAATTTAGTCAGATATGCTGCTACATGGTTAATGTGGCTTCTAGCTGCACGGCATTTACCATGCAATATTTCAAAAGTGAACCATAAAAACCCCTGCATTTACATTATAAAAGCTAAATACTTCCAAAGCCTCTGTTTATCATGGAGGTGGCCATTTGGGATCTGCAGAGCACATTTGACATGCCAAGTATACAGGACACATCTTGCAGAAATGAAAAATGATGCTTATATATATAAAAGGAATGGACATTATTGTTCAAGTGAGGATGCCCCTATGGCTGCATTGAACTGTATGTATATCTATATTTTTCATGGAATGATGGTTGCTTTAATACATTTCTGTAACGGATCTAATCTGATTCCATAGTTATCTGTTTGCATTATATTTGGTGTAGGTCATTATCCGTAATTAGTGCACATATCTATCAAAAATCTCAAATAATTGTTTTATATATTTTAACCTCTTCATAGTAATCAGGTTTTTTGTGATTGGTTTTGCAATGTGTTGTAAATCTATCTACCCTCCAGGGGGTTAAAGGGACAGTAATGTAACATAAAAAATTATACTTGTTTTGTAGAGGTTTAAAAAATAAATGATTTGGCACAAATCCTATCTCACAAACCTTTACGGTTTGAGAGATATTTGTATGTAAAGTTCCCCCCTCCCTCCCCTTATCCTGACGTCAGTGCTGTGCTGACAGCAGGAGATTCCGGTCCAGGGACCAGCCGGTGGCTCTGCAGCTGAACCAAAATCCCGAAATCTCGTTATTTAAAAAGAATTACGTCACTGGAAAGGTCTACAAAGTGTGCCTGGTTTGCAAGCACACTTTGTAGACCGCTCCCATGAAGTAGTTCTTTTTAAATAACGCGATTTCGGCTCTGCTGAAAAGCCACCTCAAGTCGGCCGACTCGAATCTTCTGCTGTCAGCTTTACAGCTGACATCAGGAAAAGGGAAAATTTGGATGCAAATATCTCTCAAACCATAGCGGTTGGAGAGATAGGATTTGTGCCTCATAATGTATTTTTTAACCTCTACAAAACCAGAATAATTTTTATGGGACATTTACTGTCCTTTAAGTATGTATACTTTAAACTTCCCCAAACAGAAATTAATTGAACTAGAAATGTCACTTTGTAACAAAAGAAAACTTCCAAAATCATTTATATTTATGTTAGTCATGTTTTATTTTTTTTAATTTATGATATACTTAATGTTACACTGTCCTCCCTCTGACCTGCTACTCCCTGACGGTTAAAAATGCTGCATAAATTTACAAACTGACATTCATTAAAATTTTGTCAAGATGGCTGCTCCCACTGGTGTGAGAATGTGAGAATATGGACAGGTGAAAATTCCATTTTAACCACAGGAGGATGTTTGAGTGAATCATATTTTCTCATTGTTTTTGGAGAGAAGGACTTTAAAATGAGAAGTGTATGTTATTGATGGCAATTTATTGAAACAAGGCATCATATGCAGGTGAATCAAGCTTTTGATTCATACATTTCTTTGTTTTATGTAACATACATTTTACAATATTTTCTTCCTCTTGCAAAGATGCCTGAATTTGTCCAAGCAAAATTTTAATTAGCATTGATATTACAGAAATGGATTAATGTCGTAGCAATTCTGTTAACTTAGATAAGCACTCTAAGGAAATTCTTGCAAAAAGATTGCTAAGATTTAACACCTGCTGGTGTCTGTCTGATAACCTCATTAGTGGCCTATCTAAAGAAAACATAAAAATGAATGAGTGTGCGGCATAGTGAATGGACTGCGAGAGTCTAATAGAAGAAAAGAACAATAAACTTGAGAGATGAGGAGGGAACATTTATGCCAACAGAAAATTGAATGAGTAGGAGTTAACCCATTAAGGACTGGGAAAATCTGAGGTGGATTGCACTTAAGGACTGGAGCAATTCTGATCTTTTTGACTATGTCTTTGTTCAACAGTGTTTTCCTTCTAAGTCTTTTATTCCATCCACATAAATTATATACCATTTTTTTTATGCACAAATAGGGCTTTGTTTTGATATCATACTTATACGGATAACCCACTGTTTATTTTTGTAAAATTAAAAAAACGGTAAAAAATGTAAAAAAAAACACCATTTTTTCTTGGGATCATTTGGGCACAATGGGTTAAATTTTTATCATGACTGCATGAAAAGTATGACTGGTCAGTCATACCTACAAAATGGGCAGTTTTAAGTGAACACTGTACCCTCTGGGTGAAAATCCCCATGTCCCTTTTTCCCACCCTATTTTCCCACTTTTTTATTGATTACATTTGGCGGTGTGTATAGGTGTGTTACATGGCTCTACAACAATCACACTCCCAATTTTGTTTATTGTGATTTTTTTTTTTTTAAATAAAATCTTTTTTTTTTTGTTAAAAAAACGTGTTGTTTTTATTTAAAAAAAAAAAGTTGATTTTAGCAGGTCAAAAATGGACCTGCATCCAGCCAGCCTCCAGCACCAGCAGTGAAGAGGTTAATAACCCCAGCTGCTGCATTTTTTTACCACTAGATGTCTCCTCTCTGCTTCTCTCTACCTTACTTTGATTGTAAGGGAGAGTCAGGCAAAGGGAAGACACAGCACACTGCCTCATTCATTCAAAATGCTGGTACATGTGATCGATCCTGCAGCGATCACATGACCAGACACAAGTGACAAGACTGAGACTGAACGCTCCTGTACCAGAGCACTTAGTCTCAGCCTGCAATAAATTATAACAGCGTGCATGGAGACACGCTGCTATCATTTAACCCCTTAATGACCCATGACATACATGTACGTCATGAGGTTGCGGTCCATAAAGGACCAAGGAAGTACATGTACGTCATGGAATTCTGGGCTCCCTGCGTGGCTGCATGCCATTCGGGGAGTCCAGAATCAGATTCTCAAAAAGAAAAAATGCCCCGTGGTCCTTAAGTGATCGCCAGGTGCGTGCGCGGCCAGTACTTAACCCAAGATGTGCCAGGACCGTCATGGGTCCTTTAGGGAAGTTTACCCATGATGGTCCTGGCAAGTCTTGGGTCATTAAGGGGTTAAGGAATATGGTTATTTTTTTTTTCAAGCATGTTTAATCCTTTCAGTGCCAGAGGGTTATGCAATGCATTGCTTTGCAATACTTTGTGTCCCCCTCTGGCACTGAAAGGGTTAATGGTATTCTGGAATATGGATTGTTTGCAAATAAATATTTGTCTGTCAGTTGTTTTCTACAATATATATTTTCCTTTTTTTTTTGCAAATATATGCACTGTAGTATTCAAGGTGTTAACCCTTTGAGACATAGAGAGGTATCCAACACATTGCATTGCAATGCTTTGGATGCCTTGCAACACTCAAACTGTTAACCCCTTCAGTGCCTGTTGGCCAGGAACATTTTCAGCATTTTTTTCCATCCATCTGTTTAGGCAGCATTTCCGCTGTTCATTTTCTAGTTATATATAGAAAACTACATATCGTTTTTTGTTTTGTTTTGTTTTGTTTTTAATTTTGTGTTTTGCCAGTATCATCAATTATCCTATATTATAATTCGCTAAGGATGTTTGTCAGGAGCCGTCATATGCAGTAGAGATGGCTGCGTGTACTGCAGTCATGTGCAGAACAGACTGCCCAAGCCGCGGCTGATATGGAGTGGCGGGCTCCGAGGCTGATACGGGGCGGGGCACTCCGAATTCAGGCCGGAGTCCTCTCTGTGCACCTTCCAGGGACCAGCGGTCCCAGGAAGGTGTGCAGAGAGGACTCCAGTCTGAATTTGAAGTGCCCCACTCCATATCAGCTGTGGCGCGGGCAGTCTGTACTGCGCATGCCTGCAGCGGCGCCTTTGTTGGCCCCTGTACAGTGGCTTTAAAATTAGTATATCATAACAAAATCTGTTGGTAATGCAATTTTCAATTATTAAAAGCCTTTGAACTCCCTGAGTACAAAAATACAAATAGGTATAGTTTACCTATAAGTATGGAGAGTAAACAGGAATTTTTTTAAATTTCCACCACTTCAAATGTACTGAAATCTTTGAAAACTATGGAATATCCTACTGTAATCATGATTTACTGCTCTTATTAGAAAAATGGCACCACATTGATATGATTTGGCTTACTGTAGTACAGCCTACAGTAAGCCAAATCATATCAATGTGGTGCCATTTTTCTCATAAGAGCAGTGATTAATTATTACAGTAGGAGCCCAAAACTACACCAACTACAAGCTCTCATTTTTTGCACATTTTTTCAAAAGACTTGCCTGTACTAAACTACAGAAATGGAGAGAAGGTAGACAAAGTAAACCATTTTTTAAAGAAGACAACACCACATCAAATGAGGGGTAAGTTGCCTTATTACCCCTAACCTGGCTTGCATAAATGCTTCCACTATGTGGTGCTACAGGAAATAAATAGGCATTGTTTTCATTTTCATCCCTTCAGATGTACTAAAATATTTGAAAATGGTGGATTATTCATTACTGCATTCATTAGCACCTTCTCTTCCAAGAAAAATGGTACCTCAATAGTATTGTTTGATATACCATAGTGAGTGTCAGAAGCAAAAAATGGCACCTACCTGTTATATTTTTTAAATAGGCTGCCTGAACTAAAATGGTCTTTACTATCCTATATTATAATTCACTAAGTATGTTTGTCACAAGCCATCATATGCAGTAGAGACAGCTGTGCGCACTGCAGTCATGTGTAGTACAGACTAACCGGAGGTGCGCAGAGAGGACTACGGTCTGAATTCGTATCTACCTGCTCCATATCAGCCGCAGTGCTGGCAGTCTGTACTGCTCATGACTGCATCGCCACCAGTGTTGGCCCCTGTATATGGGCTTTAAAACTAGTTAGAGATATAAAGGAAATATTTGTAAGTCATACCATTAAGGAAAATAGACATTCACCTACATCAAATGAGGGGTTGTTTGCCTTTCTACTTCCAGGCTAGTGTGCACAATTATTTCCAACATTTTTTTTACATTTCCACCAGTACAAAGATACTAAAGTCTTTGAAAACTATGACATTTCTTTACTATATTCAGTATTTTCTACCAGCCTAAGAAACATGGTACCCCATTGTTATGGGTTGACATACAGTAGGGAGTGAAGGTACATTAACCTACACCTGCCACGTTTCTTTTGTGAGATCACCTTCCTGCACAAAAATGTTCATAACCATTACAGATATGAAGAAAAGGTCAATAAGACATAGTATTTTGTAAAATAGACATTCACACATATCAAATCATGTGTCACTTCCCTTTTTATCCCTAGGAAAGTGTACACAACTCTTTCAAGAAAATGGTGAAAAAAAAACATACTTTTTTACACTTAAGTCATTTCAATGATACTAAAATCTTCCAATGACATGAGATTTCCTAGTCTATCCAGTACATAGTGCCAGGCAGAAAAAAAAGGTACCCCATTGGTAACGGTTGACTGTAATGGACCCTAGGCTGTTACTAGGAGGCCTTATCAGGCTTAGGAACTTGAACTATGAAAAGTCTGAATTTCAAGTTGGGAAAGCTGGTGGCAGGACTCAAGGAAGTGCTGTCTTCCCTATTGAAAGTAGGCAGCCTTCTGATTGGCCGCCTACCGAAATGCATTAGGAAGGTAGGTGAACTTCTGATTGGTCACCACCTATCCATCTAGTCTGTAGCTCTGGTTCCTATTGGTTGAGGAGCCGGAGTAACATAATCGAGTTAATTGAGTTATTTGCCAGAACCACATAATTCCATCTCCTAGAGAGAACAATTGCTGGGTCCTGAATGGTTGGTTGTTACTTGTCACTACAATTCCTATTGGCTAAGAGTTCAAGCAGCAAGACTGAATTATGTAAAGAGGCAGAGGCTTTCACTGTGTACAGTCCCTTTGTCTTATGTTTTTCCCCTATTATGCCCATTGTATTATGTTGCCACCTCACCATTGTCCCTTTGTATAGTCTGTGTACACTCTCATTGTTTCATGGTACTGAGTTTCTGTATAAAATGTCCCCTGTTCCACAATAAAGTAGTAGCCGTTTTAGACTAGAACTGTGTCCTGTGTTTTATTCCTGAATATTTAAAGGGTCCCCTTTAACCCCCATTCAGGACAGCTATGTTCTAGTGCTCCAGACTGCTTCATCTCTCTACCAGACCAGCTACCCATCTTGTAGCCAACATCAGGAGAGCTATGTTCCAGTGATCCAGTCTGCTTCATCCCTCTACCGAACCAGCTACCCATCTTGTAGCCGAGATCAGGAGAGAGAAGCCCAGCACGACGGCCAAAGACAACCTGGCGTCTTGGGTTTCCATTACATTGACATACTGTAGTTCCTGGAGCATGGATACATACATACATATATGTGTGATTCCATGACTACCAGTGGTACAAAGCTGGGGGGTCAAAGTGTGCATGCAGTAATGGTGGGAAATGGAACCTCGGAGGGGATAAAACAGCTTATGTGGGAATCTGTGACTTCCAGTGGAGAATAGGAAAACAGTGTATGTGGGAATCTGATGTGGGACCAGGCAGGGGGGGTCATATGGAAGGGATAGGATTAGAAGGTTGGGGGAGGTGTGTGTGGATTATTTTAATGTTTTTACTTTTTTGTTTTTATTTTATTTGTATGCATTTTTAACCTTTTGAGTGCCAGAGAGGTATCCAATGCAATCAAAGGATTAATTCAGACCTCATGGTGGGCATCATGACCCCTCCTGATGTCCCCCTCAGCTAGTGGAAACACAGCAGTGCAGCATGGCTCCCCTGCTTCCTTCCTACCTGAGGTACTGGGTAGGAAAGGGCGGGATCAGGGAAAGCCTTCCATTTCACCAGAGACAAGACATGGTCCTGCTCACTCATACCCAAAAGTTCGGAATGCATGGAAGCAGGGGAGCCATGTTGCTCCAATGTGCGTATGCAGTGAATGTAATTAAGCAGTGCAATGTACAGGCTTGGCACAGCAGGAACAGCTGGCTAAGCTTGTATTTTGTACCACCATGTACTGCAGGAGGTAAAATCTCTCATTTAAATTAATGGGAATTTTGAGGATTTTAGTTTACCCCCTGGCACAACTGATTTGGTACAGAATTGTTGTAGTTTTCGTTAGGTCATTGGCCTCAATGTCTTTGAAACAAGTAACCTTGAGTGTGTAAGGCTTCGTTCACACTGCTGATGCTAGTACAGCGTTTTGTAACATTGCATTTATAACCATGAACTGAACACAGTTGCTCCAGTTCGGCTGTTCACATTGAAGCAAATTGCATTGCATGTTGCAAAGGAATGCAGCTTACTGCAACTTTCCTTTGGACATACTAAAACCTGTGTGCTGGGATCCAGGTCTTTAGTTTGCACTGACATTAAGACTTTGTTGTAGTCTAGAGCTGAACATTAGGATTTCAATATCTGAATTCCTTCTTGGCTCTGCACGTTGTGAATTGGACTTAATGGGGCTTTTCTTATTCAAGTTGTAAAAGCACTTTCAACATTCCCGACAGCCATACTGTGATGCTGGACCCTCTGCACCACAAAGTACTTGCGCATTCCTCAACAGGCCTGCAGTGTGTAGTTGTGCCATACAATACCACAAAACACTTTCACTAACCTCAAAATCCTCACCTTATGGCTGGACCACACAGTAACACAAATTAGTTTCATTATCCTCAAAAACTCTATCATGTGGCTGAAACACACAGTAACATATAGCATTTTGTGACTAGATAACACAGCACTTCACTTTGCCTAACAGACCTTCTATGTGGCAGGACCACACTGTACCACAAAGTGCATTAATTTCTTATTCACTGCTCTGATAATGCTAGGAATGACTGGAAGAACTTAAAGAGATAGTAATGTTTCACAATAAAAGCGTCTCTAATTAATCTTCATGGTATTTGGTCCATGGAGAGTGTTATTTTAATACTGTCAGAGTTGTAGTTCAAGAGTAACTGAATGACAAAATATCCTTCTCCCGCCCCTTTTACTGGTGTAACACTACTCACCTGAGGGAAGCAAAACTATCCAAATGGATCGCAGAGAGGGACAATGTTCAGTGAGCATAAGGAAAAACCTGAAAAATCTGTCAATGGGAGCAGGGTTTTTTCTTATGCTCACAGTAAGAAGATTGCCCCTTGCTGTGACCAGTCAAGTGACCAGATTCCAATTCTGAAGGGAGGTGGCTTAAACTAGGTAAAAGGGAGAGAGTATGCTGCCAGTATGCACTACAGCATTAGACACCAATACCACCATTCAAACATTCTCTCCAGTGTGTGTAATATTGGCCTATTGATTTAAATGCCATTTATTTAAATGGGTCTTTTAAACCCATTAACAGATAGAGAGGTCACCAACAATTGCTTCACAAAAGGGTAAAAAAGAAATGTTAGTACTTGGCCCCTTATTTGTCCCTGTCAATATTTTAGTATATTATAGAAATATCGCAACATTATCCCTTTGAGTACCATAGGGTGTCCAACACATTCAGAAGCACTACAATGAACAATCTTGAATTCATAGGGTTAAGGTGGCTATGAAGTACTAATTCAGCTCCTGAGTACTGATTTTTTAATAAACCATAATTAAGACGTCACAACCTGGAAGCTGTTCTGAATTAAGAAAGTTATGGTAAAATTAATTAAAAATCAGTATCAACAATTACTTACAAAACTACAACACACCATATTTTATATTACAGAACATAACTCACTGGAGCTATCTCATTTATTGAAAATAAGTTATATAACCTCTATTTAAAATATTAGAAAAGATGAGGACACAAAGTCCCTAGTAAAGTAAAGAAGTGAAACTGACCCAAAAATTGTAATGTATGTGGTAAAGGAAGGCTCTCAAAAAGGATAGATTTAAAAAAGATAATCCCTGGTTACTCATACAATTATGTGAAAAGGGATCAATAGTGAAGTGAATAAGGCGGTGAATAGTGAAAAATGGATATTAATATGCATTCCATTTGTTGCTTTTCTATATGCATCTTGAGCAATCCCTTCATTGGATTCAGTGGGTGTCCAGACTGTGCGAGCAGTAATCTTGGGTAAAGGAAGTAGATGCAGCCTTAAAGGGATTGTAATACTTGAAAATAATTTTATTTTATATTGTAGCCCTTAAAAAAGCATTAAAAATGATATGTCTTACCTCCCAAACCTTTATGGTTTGGGAGATATTAGCAAGTAAAGTTTCACCTGGAGTGGCGTCATTGCTCTAGCTGTCAGATTTGAAATCTGGTCTGCAGACCGGTCGCAGCTCTTCAGAAGTGCCGAGATCACGTCTTTAAAAATAATTTCTTCATTGGAATGGTCTACAAAGTGTGCTTGCAAGCCAGGCACACTTTGTCGACAGTTCCAATGAAGTAGTTCTTTTTAAAGATTGTGATCTTGGCACTGCTAAAGAGCTGCCGGCTGATTTGTGGAGCGGATTCCAAATCTGTCCACTAGATGGCAGACTTGGCTAAAACAGCCAGGAAAAGGGAACTTTACTTTACTTTACTTGCTAATATCTCCCAAACCATAAAGGTTTGGCAGATAAGACATATATAATTTTAAATGTATTTTTAAGGTCTACAATATAAAATAAAACTATTTTCAAGTATTGCTATCCCTTTAATAATGTAACCAGGTAATCTTGCAAACACTTCCATGAAGTAAGTACAGGGGGAGGGGGGTTATGCACTAAGGTATGATAAAGGTACAATAAGGAGAAGCTGACTTCTGCACTGGGATAAACTCTCCAATCCTGGTGTTAGTCTTTGAAGTCTATATCTATAACATATCTCTCATCTTGAGATATGTTAGTCCATAGGTTTTATTAAACAACAAAGAGATTGGAGAGTCTGTCACTCTGGACAAGTTATTCCTTTTTATTACATCTTTTGCATATCCCCTCTGATTTTTTACTTCATCTTATATAAATTAAACAGAATCAGAGCCTGGAGATCAGTGTAAAAATAGTTTTGGTTGCCTTGAATTCAACCAGTGCAGCAAAATATATGTCTGGGGTTAGCTGGTAGAATGGACTTGACATCATTTTAGGATTAGTCTAATATGTACGTGGAAATTTCTAATCTGTAATGGCACTAGAAATGGGATGCTCTTGAGAGGTGACTAGCCATAGAACAGGAAGCATTGCTTTTATTCTTTCCCAGAACCTCTTACATACTTTGGCATGAGTATATGGCTTGGTAGTACCACCTTTGCAACCTTCCAATTGCCCCTTTAACTTTTTCTTTCATTTTTTAAAATAATTAATTAATTACTATCATCAATATGCACTCTTTACCTTGATATAAACAATTCATTTAAATATACCCTACTACAGTGTTTTTTTTCTGTAGTTTTCTGGTTCCTGTGTACATTATCAGTAGTAGTCAGGAGGACTTCAGGAAGTTCAAAGCTGGGGCTGATTTTAAGAGATAGTAATGTCCAAAAAAACCTCAGTATAGGACTGTTAATTTTAATCCTATATAATAATTTGCTAAAGCGTGTGTAACGACACAGTCATGTGAAGTTGAGAATGCTGCGCGTGCTGCAGTCATGTTCAGTAGAGACTGCCCGTGACGACTGCCCGCAGCTTGGACAGTCTCTTCTGAGCATGACTGCACCGCTGGCACTGTATCAACCACGCCGTGGGCAGTCTCTACTGTGTATGACTGCCCCTCGACTGGCTAGCAGTGGCACTGTGGCCCGTGTAACGGGCTCTTCAACTAGTTTGTTATAATGCATCATATTCTTCTTCAGATTCGATTTAGATCTACCCCCTTCCTCAACTTTCCATTATATCAGGCATATCTGAAAGCCGGTCCCAACAAATTTCAACGAGGAACAATATTGTGTCAGTGTAAAGAAAACCCTTCCCTGCTTTGTCAAGGGGTGAGTATTTTCCCTTTATTGACAGACACAATATTGTCGCTCTTTGTGACCCGTTCCGTCAAGCAATCAACTTTTAGATCTGAGGGATCTCTACCTGACATTATAGAAAGGGGTGGGAGGGCCATTCTTTTATATCAAATTTGAAGAACAATATGAAGATAACATGATTTTAAAATATGCTATGCATTTTAACAAATTACAATGAACAGCTGTATACAGAGGTTTTTTTTTTGGACATTACTATATCTTTAAGTGGTGCTTCTGACCATTCGAATGCTATGGAGGTCTCTATCACAATGCTTTTCCATGCACTGGAGACCCCTTAGTGTTCATGGTGTTGAAAGTGCCAGTGTGTCAGCAGAAACTACCTGCAGAGACACCCAAGCCTCTAAGTAATCCTGATAAATATCCAATGTACCTTTCAAAGATCTCACATGGATAGCAGAGAACAGCAATGGCCATACAGCAAATTGGCAAGTTTCAAACTATCTGCTTAGCAGGCAGTGAATGCAGGGTGTCACGGCTTATTATAAAAAAGCTATGAAAGTGACCACAAGGCAGTGCTGTTTCATTGTTCCTTAAGAAGAATTTCTGTTGATCAGCTGTGGAGTTCTCCACCCACTGAAATAGAGATGCTTCTACTTAAGCACTGATAATTTCTTAATGAAGCAGTGAAAGGGGCCTTGTTCTTCTCAGCAGAAAAGCTCTATATTTTTCCATAAGAAAAACTGTACTTTTTGTATAAATCTGCAAACAGAGTCCACATTTTACTCTTTTCTAAATGCAAATATATTGGATCTTGTATTTCATTTATGTATATTATATAAACTTGTGCTATATTTGCAAATGTGTTTATTTTGGAAGAGTGAATTCTGATAGAGTTTTAGGTTCTGCAAAGGTTAAGTAATTAGCTCAAAATTCTTTTAGCTTGTGGGGAAATTGGCATTGTCACAAGCCATCATGCGCAGTAGAGACAGCTGCACGCAGTGCAGTCATGCACAGTAGAGACTGCCCGCGCCGCGGCTGATACGGAGCGGGGTGCTCGCAGTGTCCACTGCACATGATTGCACCGTGACTGGCCAGCACTGTGGCCCATGTAACAGGCTCTTCAACTAGTTATACTATAATATTCTCATTACCTCGCAGCTAGTCTGACTAGTCTAAACACAGCAACACTGTACAAAGATTAATGATAATGAGGACAGCCTCACAGAATATTATACTATACAGGTCCAGATTTCTCAATAGGCAGAATAGGCACCCGTCTAGAGCATCACATCATGAGGGACAACTCGGCCAAGCTGGGAGGAGAAAGGGTGTGACTTGTGATATCTCAGTTTCATATGAGATAGTTTTTTTGTTATATGTAAAGGGTATTTTCTGTGCCAGGAAAAATGTAAATGTGCCTAAGGGTGGAGTAATGGTAGGCAAGACACCCAAGGCAACTAACAGCGAGAGAAGATCACACTGTTTCAGTTTGACCTCAATAGTCTACTTCTAACACTGAGTGTTTGTTTCTACTGATGCTACATATACTCAACAAGAACTTACAAAAGGGGATTGAAAAGGGAGGGCAAAGTGCAAAGCAATGCATTGTGTAGCTCTCTGTCACGCAAATGGTTAAGCACACAGGAAAGCAACATCCCATGTTCCCTTTATGGATTAGGAAAAATTAGGGATAGGGTAATTGCCAAAATGTAACATTTATAACAAAGATAATTAAAAGTGGAAAATAATTAAAAAAGAAAAGAAAAGGTCACTAATTTAACTTTGAATCCCAGTATTGTATCTGTAACATGTCTCGGATGTTGTTGAGGTATAATTCCAGCTTGCCACAATATGACTACACTGAGCGTGATTGGAATAATAAAGAGTGCATAATGATAAATAGCCTCAATAAAAAAGCTAGAATTAAGCAGCAAAGAATAGATGGTATAAGAGTAGACAACTAGGCTATGGGAAAAGAAAGTTCATCATTATAAAGCCGCCCATAGACAAACTTAGAATTCTTCAAGTTAAATCATAGACAGTGCCAATTAGGGAACAGTAATGAATACCCTTGAATATGTAAAATAATCACCAGGACTATTGAGATCCCTATTGAAAGTTCTAACTGTGAACTATATATCCATTTTTAGGGAGGTTGGTGATATGAAGTAGACAAATTGATGTGAAATTTTGAATGCTATTTATTCCCTATGGAGCTTTTCTGAGGCCACAGAATTGCTTAACTTTAACCCTTTGAGTGCCAGAGGGGTACTCAATGCATTGCTTTACAATGCGTTGTGTACCCCCTGGCACTCAAATGGTTAAACTTTGTGTGTATGGCCCAAAGTCTTTGGGCCATATGCATAGAGTCAACAGTGTAGCAAAAAAGCTGCACCATAGGGAACAAGTAAATAGCCCAAGTAATTCAGATGGGGTTTTTACCTGTGAATGAGTAAGATGGGAGTTTTAATTCATCCATATCTAGAAGACTGATCCCTGTCATTGAGCGTAGTGCTCTTTACTCAGGATATATCCCTGACAATCACATGTAGGTCAGTCACAATGAATGAGTCACCGATTACCCCCTTTTGAACAATCAAGGATATCCTGAAAACATGAACAGTTGATGTGTCCTGAGGCCTAATTCTGATACTCACTGTGCTAAGCTATGTATGACATTTCTTCCATTTATATGCTTGGAAGCAGAGCGTAGTGGGGCAGTGTATAGGGTTTCAGGGCATTCCATTCCTATGCTTTGTTTAACTCCTTGTACTATCTAGGCACAGAGGATTACCTATTCTGTTCATGCTATAGGTGAGTTTTTCAGGGTTTGCTCCAATTAACGTCTTATAGGGCGCTGTCAACAGAATAGTGCCCCAGTGACAAATCTTCTCTGCTGGGTGGAGACCTGTCAGTGAACGTGGGCGGCATTGTGAGCTCTTTTGGACCAATATGGGAACAGAAGGGAGGTCTGAAAAGAGACTACTTTTGCTCCCCCGTTGATCCTGTGAGATGAGACTGAAATGCAGGACCTAAGTCTTGCAATTCCGTTAGCTGTCCTGTGTGATGCCTTCCCTATAGTCTCTCTGTCTGGGCTGGAAAACTCAAGTTCATGGCTAGGAACCACATCATTCTGAGTTGTTTTCCAGAGGTGGGGGTTAATTTATGACACACTCTTTTTCGCCAAATGGTTGATAGGAGACATTTTGGTGCTGTACATTTCATTTCCAAGCTTTTAATAAGTCTGCTTCCACAGGAACAGACAGTCTACCTTAGTAAAACATGATAATTATTAAAGAATGACTAAGGGCAAGATGTTCAAAAAGTCATCATACTGAAGAAATTGTTGGATCATGAGATGGTGGTAAAAGAAGAACAATATTTTCAAAAGTAAATCCATCACATTTGAAAATGCCCCTAAAGAACCAAAAATGATGGTAACAAGATCTTGATGATCATTGCCCTAAAAATACTGATGTTGATTTTGTCTTTGTAACAAAAATTTTCAAAGAATCAAAGACACTTTTTGTCTTTGAAATGACAAATTGCCTTTCACTCCTGCTAACAGTACTTTACATTGTCTTCTCCAAGTTTAGACCATTTTTATTTGTTGGGAAAAAATGACGTTAATCAGACAAAAAAGTGACACTGAAATGAATATTTTTTTTTGAAAATACCTTACAATAAGATGGTAGATTATACCCCACACACTTTTAAGACAGCTTTTTCCCTTTGACGGAGATGGCAGAATTGGATGCAAAAAATTACAGAAACAAGTCTGAGAACTGGCGGACCATGGCGTAAGAACTTTTTTATACTGATTACCTACAATTTCAGTTATCACCACTTTTTAAACATCTCACCCTAAGAGTTTGCTCCAGAAATGACATACAAAAGCAATCTTAAGCTCTAGTATTGGCAGGGCCGGATTTACATCTCAGGAGCCTGTAGGCACAGAAAGCTGAAGCGCCCCCCCCCCCCCCCCCCGCCAAAAAAAAAAAAAAAGTTCAAAAAGTTTTGACTGAAATATTTTTCGATTAATCGGATAAAAAAAATGCTAATTTTTCATTATTTAAACTGATTTAATGAACAGTGTTAAAAACAAACAGCAGAATAAAAAACTTAACACATTAACATGTGTCATTGTTATTATTTTACTATGGGGTCTATGCACCTCTTTCTCCCCCCTTGTACTTCTCTCTCTCCCCCTTGTGCCTCTACTTCTCCCCCCTTGTACTTCTCTCCCCCCCTTGTGCCTCTATTTCTCCCCCCTTGTACTTCTCTACCCCCCTTGTGCCTCTCTCCCCCATGTACCTCTTTCTCCCCCATGTACTTCTCTCTCCCCCTTGTGCCTCTTTCACCCCATGTACTTCTCTCTCCCCCTTGTGCCTCTTTCACCCCCATGTACTTCTCTCTCTCCCCCTTGTGCCTCTTTCACCCCCATATACTTCTCTCTCTCCCCCTTGTGCCTCTTTCACCCCCATATACTTCTCTCTCTCCCCCTTGTGCCTCTTTCACCCCATATACTTCTCTCTCTCCCCCTTGTGCCTCTTTCACCCCATATACTTCTCTCTCTCTCCCCCTTGTGCCTCTTTCACCCCCATATACTTCTCTCTTTCTCTCCCCCTTGTGCCTCTCTCCCCCATGTACTTCTCTCTTTCGCTCCCCCTTGTGCCTCTCTCCCCCATGTACTTCTCTCTTTCGCTCCCCCTTGTGCCTCTCTCCCCCATGTACTTCTCTTTCGCTCCCCCTTGTGCCTCTCTCCCCCATGTACTTCTCTCTTTCGCTCCCCCTTGTGCCTCTCTCCCCCATGTACTTCTCTTTCGCTCCCCCTTGTGCCTCTCTCTCCCATGTACTTCTCTCTTTCGCTCCCCCTTGTGCCTCTCTCCCCCATGTACTTCTCTTTCTCTCCCCCTTGTGCCTCTATCTCTCCCCCGTACCTCTTTTTCACTTTCCTGCACTGATGACAGCCGGAGCGCAACCACTCCAAACGCGGAGACGCCGCATGGAGCGTGAAGGGGTTTTCTTCCTCTGTCTGGGCGCCAGTTTTAAACTGGCCTCAGAACAGAGGAAGAAAATACCTGCACGCTCCACGCGGCGTCTCCGCGTTTGGAGTGGTTGCGCTCCGGCTGTCATCAGTGCAGGAAGACAGCAGTATCCGGCGGCTGTGGGGCTGCTGGGCGGCACAAAAAAAAAAAGTGTAAAAAAACCAAAACGATCCCAATGACAGGCGCCCCTCTGTGGGGTGCGCCTGTAGGCAGATGCCTACTCTGCCTTATTATAAATCCGGCCCTGAGTATTGGAGTATCCAACTTTGGTCCTTAAGAGCTACCAAAAGTGCATGTTTTTACTTATCCCTTATGATGAAATTGATATGCTACAGAATTATACCATTTAAAGGGAACAATGCCCCTTAATTTTTAACCCCTTAACGACCAGCCGATCGGCGCAACGCGGTCAGTTAAGGACCACGGACTCCCTGAATGGACTCCCCGAACGGAGTGCAGCCGCGCGGGGAGCCCGGAATTCCATGATGGTCATAGAACGTCATGAGTCGTTAATTCAGATCGACCCATGACGTACTATGACTGTCAAGGGTCGTTAAGGGGTTAAAGACCAGTTGTGCAATTTCAGAGCTAACCAACGACACCATAGAGGACAAATAAACATTACACTTAATTTAAATGGAACTTTTAACACCTTGTATGCTAGTGAGGTCTCCAACACAGGGAGTTGAACCCCTGATATAAATGGGGCTCTTTAAACCTTTGAGTGCCAGAGGGGTACACAACGCATTGCTCTGCAATGCGTTGTGTACCCCTCTGGCACTCAAAGGGTTAAAGAGCCCCATTTATATCAAATGGGGAGATTTGATGATTTTTGTATTGGCCAGAATTGCACCACTCACTATTATACACAGGGCATGACATGCCAATGTGGAAGAAGAGACTGAGCAACTTCCATATGACATTGAGAGAAGGACAATCTGAGCTTATAACAGTATTACAGATAAGAAAAGGTTACCTTGGCTCAATGTGCTGTAAAAAAGATGTTTGATAAAAAGCTTAACACTCAAAGCAGCCAACTGTAAAATACAAAATTAATAGAAGAGCTACTGAATGTAAATACATATACACCCTCCGCATTTCCTGAGCTATAGATAATGTTATTTTGGCACCATTACCATTTTTTCTATGTAATGCTTGACTGAAAAATGTTTCATAATCACCTAATCCCAGCAGGGAAGCATGTAGGAAAATTACTACGTTGGTGACTGAGTATGGGAGTTTATTCATTTTAGAGAGTATTATTCCCTCTAATGGTCTCACATTCCTGTTAAAGTGCCCCAGAGGAAGCAAGGTCCAAAGAGTGAAAAGTTCTGAAGAGGCCAATATTTCTGGCCAGCGAACTTCTGAAAGAAAAGAGTCTCTTTGATGTTGCTTCTGACATGCCTTTTCAGTCAGGGGACTTCTTATTCTATATTCAGCAAGCTATCAAAAGGACTCCAGATCCCAGACTAGACTTGGCAGTGGAGAAGATTGAATGACTATCAGTCAAATCTTATTCACTTTCTTATGGACTGCCACTTTCTTCAGGGGACAAAGAGGACTTGACTGATTCCTCTGAATTTGAACTCAAATTTATTTCATTATGAGTACACTGGGTCTCACAGAACCTCCCCTTCTATTAAATTGTTTATTCACTCACACATACAAACCCACTTCATAAAAAGTGGATGTGTCTCTCTTAATGAGTTTATCCTTAACTTTGAATCAGTGGTGCAAAACCTGTGGTGCTGTAGTCCTTCAAGGCTGTCTGTTAACAGTGTATCCCTTTTCTGACACTTGATCACCGTTTGGGTAAAAATCTCCAAGGGGGGATGAAACAGTACTCTGAAGAAAACCTATTCAGCAGCTGGTGCCACTTGTCATCCTTTGGTGGTTTCATATTGGTGTCCTGGACTTTAAAAGTGTGGGTTGTCAACAATGAACAGGCCTTGGATGAAAATGTAATGACTCAAACCTTGGGCAATGGATCCTCCAAATGGAACCTATAGGTCAGGACAGTTGAAGAAGACTGTCTATGGTTACACCTTAGACAAAATCATTAAGGATTCTTCTGATAAACACAGTGTCTTCCTTCCTCAATAACCTAAGGAAAAGAGAGCCACATTTGCCCGTTACTTCATCAGATGTGGATATTGTGTCTGGAGTCAAACCCAGGGCAAGCATAAACATTTCTACAAAACTGGAAAGAAACACCTTTGCAAAACATCTTGGCAAGGAAGTCAGAGTATTTTATTTTGGGGAAAAAGACTGGAGTCATTTGGTAGTTTAGGAAAGTTATTTCAGTTCTTACTTTCACAGTTGCTACAAGACTCACCCTCTTTACAGAAGTTTAGATGCAAATAGTCACAGAAAAGGTGTCTGTTCTATCTTGTTTATGGTCCAGAAGTTCATCGGATACTACAGGCAAATCGTAGACCAGAAGAGGTTAAATCAACCTCTGTGAATCCCATCTTAGAAAATGGAATCCCCTCACAGGGTGATTTCATATATATATGGTGTTTATAAATCTGGATTATGTCTGTCGCCATTTTCCAAGGTAAGGTCTCATCATATCTACAGTTAGCTTTACATTCTAATCATTGGCCAATTCATACATCTACCATTGGACTTGCTACTGTCCCAAGAGTTTTCCAGAGATGCTGGTTTTCTTAATTGCAGAAATCAGAAAAGAAGGCATTATTGTGTTTCAATACTTGGATAGCATTCTGCCAGGCCTGTCACCACAGGACCAAGTACTGTCTGTTCTTCAGGTCCAGGTAGCTTATCAACTTGTATAAGAGAATTTATAATTCCTGCTTAAAATATTTTATCTATCTAGAAACATATTTCAATACCCTGCAAAGCTGTGTTAGAAGATAGGAGAAGGAACATAAGATTTTGCACATAGTTTCCCATCACAATCATCATAACTAGCTTTCAGCAGGAGAACTCATGCAGTTTAATTCTGGTTGCTCTCACTCCCTTTGAACTTCTGCAAGGTTCATGATGCTTACAGTTGTATTACTTGTTGCTGTCACTTCAGCCCAAAGAGTCAGAGCTTTAATCACTTTCCTGCCGAGACCCCTTTTTACAGCTTCATCTGGATAAAGTAGTCCTCCAGATTGTCCCGCAGTTCCTTCCCATGATGATCTTCTCATTTCATTTAAACCAGGATGTTACCTGACCTGGTGGGATTCTCACTCAGCAAAAGCTGTTGGGTCACCATGGTTAGTGCTCAGGCATCAATGAACTATCTCCGAAAAGGTAGTAATCTCGAGTTTACCCAATAGATTATTGAAGCATTAGTGTCTTGATTAGGGAAGTTTTGTGGAAAACCAACAATTTGGTACTTTTACTTTAAAAAATTCCCAATAATTGAAAAAGGATAGCATTTTTTACTTTTTGTTAATACCTTTAAATTTTCCAAGGTGACCTTTTCAGTTCTCTTGGTGAGGTGGGGAGATTGGACTCAACTGTGCACTTTTAAAGTGATAGTAATGTTCCACAAAAAAGCAGCTCCAATTAATCTTCATAGTATTTGCCATGGAGTGTGTTATTCCAGTACTGCCAGAGCTGTAGTTCAAGAGTAATTGAATGATGAAGTATTCACATCCTGCCCCTTTTACCTATTTTAAGCCACCTCCCCTCAGATGTGGAATCTGGTCTCTTGACCGGACAGGTCGCAGCAAGGGACAATCTTCTTACTGTGAGCACTCTGAGGTGAGCAGTGTTAAATCAGTAAAGAGGGTGGGAGGGGAATACTTTATCATTCAATTACTCTTGAACTACAAATCTTAAGGCTATTAGTTAGCCTGGAATTGTGGGCGGACCAGGAGTCGCTTTAACGGCATCCAGAAGCAGGGTATTTTCGCTTCGTTGGGCACCAAGTCGTCCCACACGTGGGGTTACGTCACTGGTAAGCGCTTACTATCCGGCGTTCGGATCCGGCAGCAAGCGCTCTCGGAGCAGCATCTACAATTTCAGTGGGGTAGGTCCACAGCTATTATCATGCATGATTTAAGATAACCATACGTGCCAGTCCGGTCTTCTATTCGCTACTGGGTACTGTTCGGAAGATTTAGCCGCGTTCACGACTCAGCCGTGGTGGCTAAACATAGGCGAATCGATCACTAGTAGTCAGATGCCTAGCTAAATCGTTACTTGTAAAGGTTTCAATTTCGATAGATCTTAACACTATGCTGGTTACTGCAAGTCTATCTCTGTTCTGTGCTAGTGTTGTACTGCTTGGTAATTATTTTCTGTGGTGTTCTCGATTTATAACATGGCTCTTTCTTACGCTTATAAGTTCCCCTGTTCAAGCTGTCCATGCATTCCATGGTCAGTTTCATTGGCTGTCAAATGTTGATCATTCCCAAGTGTGTCAGCCATTCACTGGAGGTTGCAATGGATATCATAGGCATACAAATCATACATGCCCAGTGTGAATAGTCTACTCGAGGGGGGAGCGATACCGGTCGGAGGCCCCTCAAACGGGTCATGGTGCTAGCCGTCCTTGGTATGGCTGTGCGCGGTAGAGGCTGCTTTTTGGTGTGGCTTACCGACGGCGCCGCGGCCGGTATTTGCTGATCATGAGGGCTTACAAATATAGATACCTGTCTACTCTATAAGGGACAACTTCTTAGGTTGGTTAGCATTTTATGCAAATTAAAGAGCAGGCGGGTTAACCATAAGTGCTTATATTAGTTTATATGGTCTGCTATTGATCCCACGGACTAGGGAGTTAATTAATAATTTTCATTCATTATTCATATTGTTGTGATGTGGGAAAGAGGTATAATGACATGCATTATCCATATCAGACAAGAGCGGACTCAGACATATAATCTTGTATAAGGTATAAGTTGAATATTTTTCTCAACATGTATTAATCATTATAACGTATAAATGTGGTATTTTAGCTTTTTTTTTTTTTTTTTTTTTTATATATAGTTATTTTTCTTTTCATTCTCCCTTCTAGAACGCAATGGTTAGGGCGAATTTCATTCATTTCCAGGCGATAGGGGGGTAGAAATACTTTATTACCGGCTTTTGGTGTGTCTGGTCTTTGGTTAGGGGATCCTGGAGTGTGCTCATGGTACTATAATTTGGTCGTTGCGCCATGGTACATTTCAGGTTTCGTCGGCCATGGACATGACTGGACTAGGTCAGCATAAGATACATTTAGTTATTGTGTCTTAGTATTTTTCAGTTAACATTACATGGTTCGACCAATCGGTTTCGGAAGCAAGCCTCGAAGGTCTCTCTTTGTTTGTTCTCAGTCGGGACAATTCGCAAGGTTGGCCTGATCTCTGTGATTTATGCTATCTAGATGAGGAGTTTAGGTTTTTTATTTTTCTGAAGTCTGTCGGTCCCTGTCTTTTAGTCAGGGCAGGGAGGAATAGATAGTTCCCTGGGAAATTTCGAGTTTATTTCCCCTCAGCCCAACGCATAGGTAGCTCAATTCCTCCCGGTTATGTTTAGACAGGGTGTCATATTCCCACACCGTTCAGCTTCAATTCCCGCCTACCGGGTTAGGCAACCGCCCCTCGACCCAAATCATAGTCAGCGCTTGTCACGGTTTCTTTTAAGACACTCAGACCATTGGGTGAATAAGAACACAGTTTTATTAAAATAAGATAAGGCAATAACACGCCCTCTAGTGGTGGTAAATATATACAGATAATATATATATATTTATAATGGTAAATGCACAAATGACCATTAAGTACAATTACACAGAAATAGGATAGCGTGTACCCCTCAGGGGTTAAGTCCTTGATAACAGTCAGTCTCAGATGTGAATGTTTGGAACGCCCTGGGTGTTATAAGGCTGATGCTGGAGACCAAGACTATCACCGGCTGGATACTGGACTGCCCCGCCACAGTGTTCAGTAAGAAGCACCAAAGTCCCCGTAGCCCCCTCGGGCGTACCTACTGGAACTGCTTCAACTAGTGCAAGTGCATAAGGCCCCACGGGCGTAATTGGAACCGGCCTTCAAGGCGATAGCTGCCAAGCCTCCTCAGACTAAACCGGATAATGGGAAAGCATACGCTAGAGCCGATAGCCCCCACGGGTGTGATTACCGGAATACGAATGCTGATGCCTGTGCCTGCCACCACTCGGGAAAGCGGGATCGCTACTGAACAAGAGAAAGGCGCCCAACCGGCCTAAACGGATGTAAATACTCTGCAAGGATGTGTGAAGCTGCCGACGAAGAGCGGCCAGCTCAGCAGTAGTATTCACTGAGAAAGAGACTCTTACAGGATTAGCGATAGAGTGGAACCCAGCGGCACTGCTAGGGTTAATTAGCACATTTACTCAAGGCTTATCAGCGGTAAAGCAAGGCTCTGCAGTCTGAGGGAGGCACGGGTACGCCCAACTCTGCAACGGTAAAAGCACAGCACTGATCGGAGTACACCAGGCAAGGCAGTCACACCAAAAGCTGGAACAGTAGATAGAAATGTCGCGGCGGCGACAACTGGAACACAGGTCACTGTAGAAAGCCGGAGTCGTTCTTCGGAGCGGGAAGTCAGCCAGGCCGGGTCGGAGCACGTAGAAGGTAGTCATACAAGCCGGGTCGTACACAAGCAGGAACGTCAGCCAAACCAGGTCAGGATCCAGAGGAGGTAGTCAGACGAGCCGGGTCATACACGAGCAGGAACACAGGAGAATAGTCAAGACAAGCCAAGTCGGTACACAGGAATCCGGAACACAGGAACACAGCACAATAACTGGCACAGAGACACCACGAAAGGGCGCCTGACAGTCTTGCTAGCCAGGTATAAAAAGGTCACCAGGGGGCGGGCCAAACCAACACAGCAAATCAGTATCTGTCATAGCTGAGACTGACAGGAATCACAGGCACTGTGATAGCGCTGACATGGTGTATTATAGCTAGGGCCTCATCTTCCTTGGTTTAGTTTAGTCAGGTTTCATTGCTTCTAGTCTTTTCTTCTCTAGCAAGTCAGAGATCCAGGAGACCGACAGCACATAATAGATGCTGTATTTTCACACTGGTTATTTTTTTGCAGGGGCAGGATCTTCAAGCATGTCTGTCACATCGGGTCTTTCGGAAGTCCCAGAAACACATGACACTCCTAGGTTGATGGCGGAACCACAGTCCCCTAATATATACAGGTCATGGACTGTGGCCAAAATCATTAAGGAACTGCAATCAATGGGTATTCCATACCCAGCCACAGCCAGGAAAGCAGAACTGTTTAAACTCCTGTTCTCCCCTACCAATACTCCTAGACCTAGTACTAGTCACAGTTCGGCTCTTTCGGTATCTCAGTCTACCTCAGACTTGGCGGATCTCCAAGCTTCAGTAGCTACTTTAGCAGAATCGGTGGCCTCTATTCATGCTAGATTGGATGGCCTGGGGAATTCATCCAGTTTTCAGGGGACCCAGTCAGGGAGCCCAGGTATTTCCCAAGGTCCAGGGTACTCCTCTGGGGGGTGTTCCTTCCCAGCTATCACTCCTGCTCATTTCATCCCCGGGCAATTAAAGAAAGATATTATTGAAGGCAAGGATGTTAACCTTGTATCCTTGTTGATTTCATCACAAGATTACGTGGAAAACAAAGCCTTTTCTTGTGAACAGGTTTCGGGAGTTTTAAAAGCTAAGGATCCTAGGTTAGCAAAAAAATTGTCTATTACTGAATTTGTGTTGGCTTTTAGCCTTTATAGGGACGTGGTCTGTTCGGTTCACCCCCAACGAAGGGAAGAGCTGGATCATTACTAGTGATGATCGAGCACCCCGATGCTCGGGTGTTCAGGTGCTCTGGCCGAGCGCCCCCGGAGGCTCGAGTGCTCGGCCAAGCACCCGAGCCCCATTGAAGTCAATGGGAGGACTCGAGCATTACACCAGGCACCCCCTGCTCTGATGAGGGGAGGGTGCCTGGTTCATAGGAAAAGGTCAGAAAATGATGGAAACACCACAGAAATGGTTCAGGGACAGCATAGGGAGGATGTCTGGATGCATCTTGGACTCCAACGTCGCTGCTGGGAACGATGTTTCGCCCGTAGTACGCCATTTTTACAGACTGACCGTAAAACACACAAAAAGGAAGATAAAAACTAATCTGCGGCTAGGCACACTAAACAATATGTGACGCTAATCTGCGGCTAGGCACACTAAACAATATGTGACGTTAATCTGCGGCTAGGCACACTAAACAATATGTGACGTTAATCTGCGGCTAGGCACACTAAACAATATGTGACGCTAATCTGCGGCTAGGCACACTAAACAATATGTGACGCTAATCTGCGGCTAGGCACAGTGAACGGAATATGTGACGTTAATTTGTGAATTTGCACACTAAACAGAATGTGACAATAATCTATGGCTAGGCACACGTTTAAAATGGCCCTTTTTGTCGCTGCGTTGTAAAATCATTGGCCCTGTGCACCTAACAGAATATGTCAGCTTGTCACTGCACTGTGAAATATTTGTCCCTGTGCACCTAGTACAATGTCACCTTAGAACATGTCCCCCCCCACAAAAAAATGAAATTCTGCCACCCCCAAAAAAAATTAAATGCTGCCCCCACACACAACAGTCCTAAAAAGGACTTTTGGGTCTTGAAAGAGTTTCAACAATTTTATTCTCCCTACACTGACTTACTGTGCATCTAGTATTATTTGTCACCTTTCAAATATCCCCCCCACAAAAAAAAGGAAATTGTGCCCCCCCAAACAAAATATAAATGCTGCCCCCACACACAACAGTCCTAAAAAGGACTTTTGGGTCTTGAAAGAGTTTCAACAATTTTATTCTCCCTACACTGACTTCCTGTGCATCTAGTATTATATGTCACCTTTCAAATATTCCCCCCACAAAAAAAAGGAAATTGTGCCCCCCCCAAACAAAATATAAATGCTGCCCCCACACACAACAGTCCTAAAAAGGACTTTTGGGTCTTGAAAGAGTTTCAACAATTTTATTCTCCCTACACTGACTTCCTGTGCATCTAGTATTATATGTCACCTTTCAAATATCCCCCCCACAAAAAAAAGGAAATTGTGCCCCCCCAAACAAAATATAAATGCTGCCCCCACACACAACAGTCCTAAAAAGGACTTTTGGGTGTTGAAAGAGTTTCAACAATTTTATTCTCCCTACACTGACTTCCTGTGCATCTAGTATTATATGTCACCTTTCAAATATCCCCCCCACAAAAAAAAGGAAATTGTGCCCCCCCAAACAAAATATAAATGCTGCCCCCACACACAACAGTCCTAAAAAGGACTTTTGGGTCTTGAAAGAGTTTCAACAATTTTATTCTCCCTACACTGACTTCCTGTGCATCTAGTATTATATGTCACCTTTCAAATATCCCCCCCACAAAAAAAAGGAAATTGTGCCCCCCCAAACAAAATATAAATGCTGCCCCCACACACAACAGTCCTAAAAAGGACTTTTGGGTCTTGAAAGAGTTTCAACAATTTTATTCTCCCTACACTGATGTCAGAGCCTCCCCGCACGTTTATTGGCTGCGCAGCAGCCACGAAACATGCGGGGAGGAGACCCGAACATGGCGGGCGAGCACATGCGGTACTCGTACGAGTACCGCCATGTGCCGAGCAGAGCGATGCTCGAGCCGAACCGAGCTTCGGCCGAGCATGCTCGCTCATCACTAATCATTACCTATACAGAGTGGTGGAGCTTGGGCACAGGTATGGTGGTTATAGTTTTTATGATTATCACCGGTCTTTTTCAGCTAAAGCGGCAGCAGCTCTTGCTCAGTTCAATGTCACTCTGGATTGGAGCCAGCTGGACTCAGAGCTGTTTTGCCGTAACTTTGCCGGTCTTCGTACGCCTGTGTGCTCCTCGTGCCAATCTACGGAACATACTGCCAACTTGTGTCCTAATCTCATTCAGGCTACAGCATCCCCTTCGTTGCCGGAGAACCAGAACATTGGTCAGGTTAATCCATCTGCGTCCCCTAGGGTGGACCGCCTGGGTAGACCCATAGTATTTTTTGGGAAATCTCAAATTTGTAATAATTACAATTACAACGGTTGCGGTTTCAATGCATGCAGACTGGTTCATTTATGCTCCATTTGCAAGCGGGCTCACCCTCGTTCCATTTGTCCTCAGAGGCTATTTCCCAAATCTTGACTAGACGGGGTGAACATTTCCAGTCTTAAGAGATATTTGGGGTCTCATCCCTCGACGGGGTTGGCGGAGTTTTTGATACAGGGTTTCACGGAAGGTTTTCACTCTGGCATTGTCACTCTACCAGGAGGCACTCTGGAATGCGAGAACCTGCGGTCCTCTGTTCTAGAGCCAGATATTGTGGATGATTTAGTCAAGGTAGAATTATCTAAAGGCTACATCATTGGGCCGTTTGTAACTCCACCGTTCTCTCATTGGCGTATTAACCCGATAGGGGTGGCCCACAGTAAATCTTCTAACAAAGCACGTTTGATTTATGATTTATCAGCTTCTCATGCGATAGCCATTCCTAGTCTCAACTCCCTTATTCCCTCTGCATTATTCCTCCGTGGACGATGCTATTCAGATGATTATTCAGACTGGAAGGGGTTGTTGGTTGAGCAAGACAGATATAGCCGATGCCTTTAAATTATTACCCTTACATCCCTCATTGTGGAATCTGCATGGTATCAAGTGGCGGGGGTTAAACTATTTTTCTACACGTCTTACCTTTGGGGCCAAGAGTAGCCCTAAGCTGTTCGATATCTTCGCAGATGCCCTGTGTTGGATGTTGCTAAACGTACATCACGTGATTCATTACTTGGACGATTTTCTCATCATAGAACCTGGACATTGCAAACCGTCAGGCCTGGCGGAAATCTATAAACTGTTTTCCAACCTCAATATTCCCTTATCTCATAATAAAACCACGGGTCCAGTCACTAAGCTTTGTTTCTTGGGTATTCAGCTTGACACAGTCAGGATGCAAGCTAGTTTACCTCAGGACAAACTCTCGTCAATTCAGAGCTTGGTATCAGACTTCGCTGCCAGGGAGTCCTGTCAGAAGGTAGAGTTACAGTCCCTGCTTGGTTCTTTAAATTTTGCCATGAGGATTATTCCTCAAGGCAGTTCTTTCATTGCACATCTGTTAACTCTGCTCTTGGGGGATTCTCAGGCAGGAAGCTTGGTGCGCCTAGACGCTTCCACTAAATTGGATTTGGGCATGTGGGCTTGTTTTCTCAGGACATGGAATGGTCGCTCCATGTTCATGCCTCGGGCTTCAGCCTCGTCCCCCATGGTCATCACTGACGCAGCAGTCTCAGGAGGGTTTGCGGCTATCTATGGTGATCATTGGTTGGCGGAGGTCTGGTCCCCTGAGATTAAGGGGCTCCACAGGCTCAAACACAATATCACTTTTCTCAAGTTAATCCCTATTGTGGTGGCGGCCATGGTGTGGGGTAAGAAGTGGATAGGGGAAACTGTGCATTTTAGGTCTAACGAGGAAACCACAGTGGCATTAATCAGTCAGGGCCGCTCTCCTTCGCCAGTCATTATGTCCTTTTTGAGGAAATTGATTTGGCTGTCCCTATACTTTAAATTTGCTGTTATTTGTGAAATCTTCACACCCAGGTCTTGCCCACAAGCTGACGCTTTGTCTCGTTTGAAATTTCAGGAATTCCTTCTACTGCACCCTACGGCGGATCCAGCCCCGGTGCCATGTCCGGACATAGCATCTATGAGGATGGAGTAGGGATTCATTTACGAGGTGCACAAGTTTTGATACATCAGGGGCTAGCTTCCAGCACAAGGAGGAGCTATGTTAGAGCTTGGAATTTATTCCAAAGGTTTATTAGTTATTTTAGGCCTGCCAGTCCTTACGACATTAGCATTATTCTTGCATTTATTTCCTACTGTCATTTCACACTTCATTTGTCCTATAATACTATCAAGTTATACGTGGTGGGTATTCAACATTTCTTAATTTTGTTAGATTTCCAACACCAATCTCTATTGTCTTGTTTACCTATTAAATTAGCCTTAAGGGGCATTAAGAAATCGCAACATCTTAAGGTTAAAACCAGATTACCTATTGATGGGACATTATTTAGAGCTATATGCCAAGTCTTATACACTCGCCCATTCGCTATTGAGATTAACAATACTTTGTTGGCTGCTATATTTTTGGCCTTTTATGGATTCATGAGGCCTGGGGAAATCACTGTGTCCCGTACTTCAGGAAAGTTTGTAGCCATATCCGCTTTAATTCGTTGTGCAGATCATTATGTATTATCCTTGTTGTCAACCAAAACAAATCAAGTAGGACCACCTACGCAAATATATTTCTACCCTACTTCCAATGCCTGGTGCCCTGTAACATATTTTGATGCTTATTTACTCACCCTTCAGGGTCAACCTAGAGATAGCCCTTTACTTCCTTTCTACGGGAAACCCCTCACTACGTCCAAATTCATTGAATATTTAAGGATTATCATAGCCAGATTAGGTTTGGACCCCATGGGGTTTTCTGGGCACTCATTCCGTATCGGGGCTGCTACTTCAGCGTCCCGCCATAAGGTACCGGCCCATATTATCAAGCATTTGGGAAGATGGGCCTCTGCCTGTTATATGACTTATATATCCTCCCCTGCCGTTGAAATGAGACAGGCTTTCCGTTGTCTAGCTCTTTAATGTAAGGAAATTGTAATACTTTAATAAAGATTAAGATTCACTGTGTATGTGGTTTACTTTATCTTGCCCTCTCAACAGGCCTGGTTTACGGCGGCTAGGAGCACACTTCAGCCCCCCGTTCGGGTACTTGTGAGGTCCGCCCACAAATCTTAAGGCTATTGGTTAGCCTGGAATTGTGGGCGGACCGGGAGTCGCTTTAACGGCATCCAGAAGCAGGGTATTGTCGCTTCTTTGGGCGCCGAGTCCCATCCCTCATGAGGTCCCCCCCTTTTTTTTTTTTTTCTCTCTCTCTCTCTCTCTCTCTCTCTCTCTTCTAGGCCCTCTCAACAGGCCTGGTTTATGGTGGCTAGGAGCACACTTCAGCCCCCCGTTCGGGTACTTGTGAGGTCCGCCCACAACTGTGTTTGTGGTAAACTATGAAAACTAGACAGAAGGGGAGGCAATGAGGCAACTACATTTGGATGTTTCTTTTTTTCTGTCATATCAGCCATGAATTGTGGAGTTACCCAACTGTTTTAATGATGCCATGGATAATGGCCATGAAATTAAAATTATGGTAAATACAGTAGAAATGTTCTATTATCTGACTAACTTTGGGAGTTCTGATTATATTGTTATATTGATGGCCTTTAGATCTGATAAAAACAAACCAGCTTGGTAGTGAAGCAGTGTGGTGTCCAGACACACACAGTCAACTTTGCTTCAAATTGGGAAATTTATATTAACCCTTTAAGGCCCGGGGGCACAC